>JAUPFV010000005.1:50272841-51601308 GCA_036936605.1 Limnanthes douglasii subsp. nivea
GGAAAATTTATGCTAGAAGACTCCTTATTTGCTTCCAAAATTGAACACGTGATGTTACCCCTACAATTTAACAAGTGAAAAATCGATAAGTTCACACTCTGAACATCTCGCCCCCATAATCGAACCTGCGGAAAAAATTAAAAAAGTACACATGAAAGATAACAAAAGCATGCATTTAGGCAAAGGCATCTCACCCATTATTGGGAACAAACTTCTAGATCTTCTAAAAAAACATTGATATTTAAGCTTGGAACACCAAAAATATAACAAGAGTCTCGATTGAAACAATTTGTCACAAACATTCATATAACCCTAACCTTCAACCAATCAAACAAAAGAGAAAATTTTATTCATTAAAAAAATTGAGACAAAAGTGAAAGTAGTGGATAAGTTAACGTTTATCGGCCACATTGGGAAATCATTTTATCCTCAATGGACGACCAGTCCAGTCATTGTGGACAAAAAACGGAAATTGACGAATGTATAATGAATTTACTAGATCTCAATAAAATATCCTAAAAATATATTTCTTTTGCCATGCATTAACCAACCAACTGGTAGACGTAACATCCAACAACCGTATGTTATTAATTATGGACGCTTCTTCCGAATGCAAAGATATTCAAATACACGCACACGATCAAGAGTATACTTTGATTACATAAGAGATACCAATTTTCAGAATATCACAATTATTAAAAACACCGGTAACAACCATCCAGATACTCTATCTTTTATCTTGATTATATCGATATCATCCGACATATATAGATAAAAAAAATCAACCACGACACATTTTAGTTATATTTAAAAGATAAATAAAAAATATTAGATATAATAATAAAATATATATTAAATAACCGATTTACAAATATATGTGGACGAAATAATCCCCAATTATTTATACAATTTCAATTGATACATACGCAGCACACCTACTCCGGGGTATATAAAAGAAAATTAGTGACACCAAATATGAAAATGTGACGTATATGATCTACAAATACATTCAATGCTGATAATTAGAGGTGTCAAACGGTTTGAACCAGCACCAACCCGCACCGTTTAAGTCTGAACCACGGGTTGCAGTCCTGGCGGGTTGCGGTCCTGGCGGGTTGCGGTCTTGGCGGGTTGCTCTTATGCGGTCCTGACGGTTTGGCGGTCCTGCCAGGTTGCAGTCCTAATGGGCCAGTTTCACAGTTAAACCGCCAGTTCAAACCACCAGACGAACCATTTAAGAGTCGTTTACCAGTTCAAACCATCAGCCAAACCATTTAACCATTTAAGAACCGTTTATCAGAATATATTATAATGTTATTTAAAATTAATTTGTAAGTGTTAATTGAATCTAATTTCAATAATTGAGTTAATTATTCTATTTTATGTATTTTAATTTAAATATGTTATCATTTTAATCGAAATTTTATAATAATCAATTATATTTTAAAAAATAATTGTAATTTGATTTTGATACGTTTGAATAATATATTACTATTAAATAATATATACCTATTAGACATATAATTGTATTCTAATTTTAAATTATTAGGTGATTTGTATATTGTTTAGAACCGATTCGGAATCGAAATAAAAAATTATTAAAAACTTGCTAAAACTAATGTATTTTAAATATAATGTAATAAATTTGCGATTGTAATTAACAAACAAAATTGTTTTAAATTATAAGAGATTAATTTAGGAAATATATTTTTAAGTTTTTTTCGACAAATATTAATAACTAAGTTAGTAGTATGTCTTTAATAATTAAACGTTTAATATCAAAACCAATCATAAAAAAAATAATAAAATATAAAAGCCGAATAATCAATAATTAAATAATATATGATCATTGACAATGTGGATAATCTTAGATTACTTGGGATTCTTTTATATAGATTGACACTTTCATCTTCAATGGTAACTATCGATGTGGGATTCTTTTAAACAAAACTCGAGTTTTGTTTAAAAGAATCTCACATATATAGTTAGTACTACCATTAAAGAGGAGTTTTGTTTAAAAGAATCCCACATCGATAGTTACCATTGAAGATGAAAGTGTCAATCTATATAAAAGGAGGCACAAACACACCCTCTCACTTACCAAGTCTTGGGCAACTACTTGAATGCCTAACATGGTGGTTAATAGTTAAAAATTTCGAATTGAATACCTAACATGGTGGTTAATAGTTAAAAATTTCGAATTAATTTTTTTAAAGTAGTCTTGGGCAACTACTTGAATGCCTAATATTTTCTTAAAATGCCTAACATGGTTTTTAACAATTAAAAAAAAAAAAAAAAAAAAAAATCTCAGGTCCGGACGCCCGGACCAGCAATTCGGACCATCCGGACGCCCGGACCAGCAATTCGGACCATCCGGACGCCCGGACCAGCAATTCGGACCATCCGGACGTCCGGTCCGGATGGTCCGAATTTCGGTCCGGGCGTCCGGAGGATTACGTCCGGATGCCCCGGACCGGACGTCCGGACCATCCGGATGGTTCCAAAAAAAAAAAAATTCGTTTTTTTTTTATTTTTTTTTTGGGTCTCCTCTATTTATAGAGGAGACCCCAAATCCACACTCATAAATTCATATACTCCTCTCTACATCTCTCTAAATCTCTCTACTTGTTCTAAATATTCTAGAAAACTCAAATTTCTTATTTTACATATTGTAGTCCTACTTTCGGAATTGTTTGATTTTTTTTTTTTCGCAAATTGTTTCTATTTGATAAAAACACTTAAATAACGTTGGGATAACATTATAATAGCTCAATTAAGAGCTTCGTATAATTTATCAAGTTATTCAATTGTTATAGTAATTTAAATTAGTTCTTTTAATTCTAATTTTATTAGTTGTTGTTAGTTGTTATTGCTCGTTGTTAGTTGTTCTTGCTTGTTATTAGTTGTATTAGTTGGTATTAGTCTAAATTTAGTTTTTATTATTTGCGATATTAATTAGTTTCGATTAGTATTTTATTGCATATTTAAAAAAAACGTTGTTTTAAGTTTTAAAATGCCTATAAATCGTAGACTTACTAATGCTCATCAATCCGCTAATTTTCACTTGTAATGAATGATGTTTGTGATAACCAAAACAAATTAATACTGACCAAAATGTAATAATAATTTTATAATCAATATTAAAATTACAATAATAAAATTCAAAATTTAATATTAAAATTATAACAATATAACTTGTAATCTTTTACCATGATAAAATATGATTTTGGTTTAAAAAATAATAAATAACATTTGTAATATTTAAAACCAAATCACAATAATAATATTCAAAATGTAATATTAAAATTATAACAATATAACTTAAAAATAATAAATAACACTTGTAATATTTAAAACCAAATCACAATAATAAAATTCAAAATGTAATATTAAAATTATAACAATATAACTTAAAAATAATAAATAACACTTGTAATATTTAAAACCAAATCACAATAATAAAATTCAAAATGTAATTTTAAAATTATAACAATATAACTTGTAATATTTTTGTATGATAAAATATGATTTTGGTTTAAAAAATAATATATAACACTTGTAATATTCAAAACCAAATCACAATAATAAAATTCAAAATGTAATATTAAAATTATAACCATAGAATTTGTAATATTTTAACATGATAAGATATAGTTTTGCTTTGTATTAGATATAAAAACATAATAATAATAATATTCAAAATATGATAATAACATAAGTAATATTTAAAATTTTAGACTATATAATAATTACAACACTTAAAATATTAATAACCAAAACAAATTAATATTAACAAAAATGTAATAATAATTCTATAATAATATTTAATCTCAATATTTTTTAAATATAACATTTTGGTTATAAAATAAATAAAATCAGCATAATATTTACCAATAAACCGCCGGTTTTTTACAAATAAACCGTGGTTTCTTACAAATAAACCGTGGTTTCGCAGTCCTGCCAGGTTGCGGTCCTGCCAGGTTGCGGTCCTGGCGGGTTGCGGTCCTGGCGGGTTGCGGTTCTGGCGGGTTGCTCCTTATGCGGTCCTGACGGGTTGCGGTCCTGGCGGGTTGCGGTCCTGGCGGGTTGCGGTCCTAATGGGCCAGTTTCGCAGGTAGACCGCCAGTTCTTAAGCGGATTGTCAGCTTTGAACCGTTGTTCCTGAACCATTAGACACCTCTACTGATAATAGATAGTCCACTGATTCCAGTCAAGCAGTTAGTTGACTATGTGCTAGACGGGGTATTTTTTAAACCGAAAATACAATATTAAGTATTATAGTTGGATGAAAATGACACACGTTAAAAATATAATTAAATATATGAACATTTGAGTGCAAAAAGATAACATAAATGAATTTGAAAAGAAATGGCGAAAGAGACGGTTAAGTTAAAGAGAGGACAGATATAAACTGGACCGGAGTCTATGGTGGTTGGTGGCGGATCTACGTTGGAGCCCGGGGACGTAGGCCCCCCTTACCTAAAATATACCTTTTATATTTTTTTTAAGGTAATAATATAATATTAAAATAAAAGTTATACGCCCCCTTACCTAAATTATACGCCCTCCTATCTAAAATATATATTTTATATAAATAATATTAAAGTAAAAATTTAAGAAAATAATTGTTTTTTAGGAATGTTATAAATTTAAAGTAAAATTTTAATTTAAAAATTATTATGTTGACTGTTTTTAATAAACTTTTTAGATTAAA
The DNA here is from genome assembly GCA_036936605.1 of Limnanthes douglasii subsp. nivea. Classification (NCBI taxonomy): domain Eukaryota; kingdom Viridiplantae; phylum Streptophyta; class Magnoliopsida; order Brassicales; family Limnanthaceae; genus Limnanthes; species Limnanthes douglasii. The sequence continues at coordinate 50,277,556 of JAUPFV010000005.1, forward strand.
AGTCTCAGGCGTTAAAAATTTTAATTTAAAAAATCTTGGATTATGGCTATCTTTAAGGAAAAATTTAAGTAAAAAATCTTGAATTTAAAAAAAAAATTAAGTTGGTATTTATAAATGGTTGGATGTAGTCTCGGGCATCTCAATCTCTAGAATATTAGAACTCTTGATTGATTTTGTAAGTATTCTCGATAATATGTTTTGATTTTATATTCGTTCAATCTTTCTATTTCTAATTAATTATGTTTTATCTCTTACTTTGATTTAGAAAAAAATAATGAATTGCTGCTTATGAACGAGAGAGACGATATTTAAATCAAAGAAAAGGGGAAAAAGGAAGAACACGATCCGAAGGAAGAACACGATACGTCCCAATTTATTTTTTCAAGGTATGTATGTTTTTTTTTGTTTTTTTGAAATTTTATTATTATTTTGATCTTAAAACACTTGATAATCAATATTTTTTTCTAATCTGATTTGTGGTGACTTAAAAATAGATTTACATAGTTTTAGATAGCAAAGTTTTATTTACTGAAATTATTTTTTATAAAGTAATTGATTTTAATTTTTAATCTGTTTAAAGACAATATATATGGAAATATTTGTTATTTTTTAAAATAAAATTATATATTTATATTATAAATATATTTTATATAACCAAATTTTATTTATTTTCATCAATTTTTCAAAAATATATTTTTTTATAACAAATTTTATTTACTTTTATGTAAATTTTAAAATATCTTTTTAAAATATTAAATTTGGTTTTGTTATATTTTATTTTATTTTATATATCTTTTAAAAATAATATATATTAAGATACATTAAGATTTATTGTTGTAATAATAACATATTCTAATACATTAAGATTTATTGTTGTAATAATAACATATTCTAATAAGATATTTTTATTTGTAGACTTATAATGGAGCGTTATTTTGCTAAAAAACCAAAGAATAGTGTTGGTTCTTCAAGTAGCTCGAGTAATAATAATAATATGATTCATTCTAATCTGATTGCCTCTATATCAAGACCTAATGATGATAGTGTAGAATTTCATTTGAATGAAGATATAGTGAGTGATCCGGGACTACGCCAACTTATTGAAAATCCTGATAGTACTGTTAGAGATATTCGACGAGAATTCATATCAAAAGGACTTTGCCAATCAAAAAATCATATTTTCCCCAAAACACAATTTGGGAAAAATAACCGGAGTTTTCAAGTTACATGGTTCGAAAAATATCAATGGTTGGAATACAGTGTGCATAAGGATGCGGCATTTTGTTTAGCCCCCCTTACTTCAATTCCTAGATCCGCCACTGCAGCTAACAGATATGAGAGTTGAAAGGTTTATATGTGAACCATAGTGATTACTATCAAAACCGACTTAGGTCAGAACAAAAACCCTAGAACTATCGAAACTCAAAAGAAATGAAAAAAAAAGACAAATAATTTTGTAGTCCATATAAGATATAAAAAAATGTAGCTTTTTATTTAAAAATCGATTATGTCATTATTACCCATAATTTACACAAAACACATCCTCAACATGTATTTTAATAATAATAATAATAATAATAATAATAATAATAATAATAATAATAATAATAATAATAATAATAATAATAATAATAATAATAATAATAATAATAAGTAAAACGATGGCTTTTATTTTACATTTTCCTAATTTTAGGGTACGCATGTTTGTTGGTGCATGCGATGAATTATAGGGATCATACACGTAGATTAAAAACTGCATTAAAGAGAACAGAGATCTGGCTGTCTGCGTATTACACTTCCCACTACTCTCGTTTGTTGCGTAAAAAAATTATATGTCCACTACTCTCGTTTGTTGCGTAAAAAAATTATATGTTATGATGTTGCTGTTCGTGGAATGCTGACATCCATAAAAAGTCGAAATTACCAACACTAAAATAATGTAAAACAAAAAGCGTTTGGATAACAAATGAATCATAAAATTAAGTTAAATCGAGTATAGGCAACTATCGCAACTTCATTCAATCCATATAGGATAATACTTTTATAGTTCTAAGAGTAATGTCTATATCTTAATTCAGTCCCATAAAATAAAGTAAACACGCTATTTCTACATGAACTCAAATTCAAATATAAATAGCACAAGTTTCATTTATTAAATATACTACATTAAGTCATTGTTCTTTCTTTTTCTTAGTAAAGGGATCAGCTCTCCAACACGTTACCATCGATAGATATTCAGACGACAATAAGTCTTTCGTCGATAATACAAATATTAATAAACAAGTATCAATAACTAAGCAAAAAAAATCAAAATTACTGAATACAAATACCGGACATCTAAATTTCCTGTTCCATATAATTTCGGTTCCGGTATACTATTGTCGTTTGGTTTGGTTAGTTTCGAATTTAATTTCAGTTTCATCCGGTCTATTCCAGTTTGGTCCGGTTTCAATCCATTATCGATCTGATTTTGGTTCGATTGGCTTTATTATCAAAACAGATCAGATCCAGTTATAATTTTATTTTATTTTAGTCGGGCCTTGCTTAATAATTTTGAAAATAAGATAAAGTATATAAAATAAATTAAAAAAATAAACCAATCGCTTTTAATATTTTTATTAGTTCGATTCCGTATCAGTTTTACCGATTTATCGGTTTCGGTTCTTATTAGATCTGTCGGTTTACTGGTTCCATCGATTCGGCTTCAAATCGATTTTACCTATTTATCGATTTTATTGGTTCAATTTCGTACCAATTACAAATTTTACCGTTTCGATTTCTTATCGATCTCAATATTTAAAATAGAATCGCAAACAAACTAAACCGTTGAGATCTAGTTCGGTTCTTACCGATTCTCGAAAACCATTAACCATCCTAATAGCATGGTGTAAAATTTGTTAATTTTAAATCAAAACCATTTTGATTTTTATAAATAAATTGCAAAGGACTTAAAAATTATATATTTTGTAAATCTGATACAGAAATCTTTTTTCAGAATTTCTGAAGTGATGCATTGAATTAAACCGTTGTATTAACGTAATATTAAATAAAATGTTCATATCATATTGAACAAAATATGCACACCCCAACTTTATTTACGGAAGAGCTTTCATGGTATATATTAACCTTCTAAATATTATAAATTTTGATATATCAAACTTATTATCAAAGATTTCATCATCTTTTATAAATTTTAATTTAATAGAATAACCCATACATGGTAATAATTATATATGGGACGGATTTAGTGAATAGGCATATAAACCATGCCAAATCTTAGAATAATAATTAAAACAATTTAAATATATATCAACAATTTCGATTTTTTAATTCAATATTTTGACTTTTGTTACTCATTTTTAGAAACAAAAATCAAATCCGAGACAAGCCTCAAATTTGAATTTAGGGTTAAAAAAAAAGACGAAATTGAAGAACAAAACAGTCTAATACCAAACAACCTTCAAATCTTCATGAAACTCACTTTAGGAGATCGAAATGGAGAATCCGAAACATAAGTTGATACCGATTGAAGCTAACCACTAGCAAATATATAACCAAATCAAATATTTCGGAGAAATTTGCAATCCAAAATAAGAACAACTTGAAGCCTTACAAAACTAAACCACAAGGAACCATGTAAGAATTGATAACAAATTTGCTTTTGAATTTCTTTTAAGAGGGAGTTTCCCCTTAAAGGCTGGGATCACTTCTCAGATATCTTGAAACTAACCCTTTAAGGAATGTGATAGCTCCCACGTAAGATGGAGCATTGATTTGGTCGAAATCCAATGTTTGATTGGATTTGAACGTAGTTTTTGCAATTCAATCTGCCAATTCATTTTGTTCCCGGAAAATTTGAATAACTCTCATATCAGAAAATAAGAGATTCCGGCAACAAGGGAGAATAGGCTTTAAAAACCACAGACTTTTACTATGTAAAATCAGTTTTATGAGGACACTGGAGTCAGTTTTTATGTCCAACTGCGTTATTCTTTTATCAAAGCATATAGATAGTTCATCAAACAAAACGCTGCATTCAACAACCAACGAGAAAGCTTTACCATACAGGCGACCATACGGTGGAGCCCTCATTGTTTCTGACCAATCCCCCACCACTGGATTCTCTAGAACGACTACAAGCCCCATCACAGTTGAGCTTATATTTATTAAGTTTGGGGTTGTTCCAAGCAAGAGGAAGAGACACTCTAGGATTATTAAGAAAGCTAATACGACCCCAAAAGAGGACTATTCCTTTTATCAGAACCTCATTGCTTCCTTTTGAAGAGGTTGGCTCTATCAAGACTAGTTAGGATTTTAATGATATGGGATATCATGACCTTAGAATTGATTAAAGTGCCATCATGCTTAAATTTGTTCCTTGAGAACCATATTACCCAAGAAACAATTGGGGGTATTATGGTTCGAATATGCACCTTCTTGTTTGTAGACCAGTACCAGATCCTAACTAGGTGCGGGAGAGTCATATTTTTCAAATATGAATGTTGAACATTCAGCAAAATGACACCATACCTGCCAAGCATTTTGCGAGTTAACTAGGACATGACTTACATTTTTAATATTGTCACAAAGCTTACATTTGGATGCTAACTGAATATTCTTCTTTTACAGGCTAGAATCCACAGGAACCCAGCTGTCCAGGGTTCTCCACAAGAGCAGGGAGCACTTACGATGAGTAATTGGGTTTCAGGTTTTAAGGAAAAGGTTAGAACAATTTCTTTTACTTCTTATTGCTTTCTATGTAGCTTTACAACTTAAATAACCATCATCAGAAGTGGACCATTAGATAGTGTCTTGAACCATTTCATTTAGGAAAACTTTATGTATGTTGTGAAATTCAGATAGAATAGATGAGTCGGCCAATCTAGTCATATTCGAGCCTCCATTATCCCAGAAATGCCTAACTTCATCCCCTACAAAAACAATTATATCCTCATCTTGATTAAAAGAGATAAGTGGGTGTGGAGAACACCATTTTTCCAACCAGAGGTCCATTTTCCCAAAACCAGTATGCCAAAATTTAAACCTTTCAGCACTGTCCCTAATGCTTAGAAGTCTAATCCAGGTTTTAGAGCTTTTAATAGGCTTTGGGACAGTGATAGGATGAAAACCTTTACAATAAGTAGCAAACATCAGCTTAGCCCATAAAGACTTCTAAGATATGAAGCTCAACTATAACTTATGAGAGAATACATCTTCTAAATTATCCAGCCTTCTTACATTTACAGCACCCTCCTCAAAGGGTTTGCAAATATTTGAGCATTTGAACCAAAAAATAGCTTGTTTTCCATCCTTAGAACCTCATAAAAATTTGTTGAAAAGAACCTCAATCCTTATAACAACAATCTTAGGAATAATAGAACTCTGAAGAATATAAGTAGGAATAGCATATAGGACAGACTGAATTGGCTTTTACCTCCACCAAAAGTTAAAGTAGTTTTGTCTAATTCAGATATTCTAGTTCTGATTTTAAACATTAAGTCATCATAGTTAATGAAATTGTTGGTGATACTTACAGTAGTTCCCAGATACTTAAACAGGAGATGGCTGTGCTTGAAGCCCATGATGGATTCAAGAGTGGAGATTTTATGAGGTATAAATTTCTTTCCAAAAATAAGCTTGGATTTTTCTTTGTTAATTAACTTATAAGACTTGTCTTCATAATGTGTAAGCAAGTTCAAGATTTTGGAGATTGAAGGAGATGCACCATTACAGAATATCAAGAGATCATCAGCAAAAGCCATCACAAGTATATTTAGTTTACTTTTGGTTTTATACTTTGTGGAAGGGAGTTCTTAAGACAATCTTTCCAACCATCCTAAGCAGATACACTTCAGCCAAAATAAAAAGACTTGGTGATAGTGGGTCACCTTGCCTTAGCCCTTTATTTGGTTTAAAAAACCATTTAGCCTCCTCATTTATCACAATTGAGAAATGACATTTGCCAATGCTTTTCTCAATAAGACTTAAAACATCCTGACTGAACCCAAAATCCTTAAGAATGCTGAGCATAAAGGTATGGTCAAATCTATCAAATCTTTTGGCCATTTAATTTCAATATCACGTTTCCTCCTCTAGATTTTAGGTTTAGATCATAAGCCAGTTCATTTGCTATTAAGATATTCTCACGAATATCTCTACCTTCCACGAACGCACCTTGAACATCAGAAATTAGATTAGGTAAAATAGTTGTAAGCCTGTTGTTTATAACTTTGGAGACTATTCTGTTAAATATGGTAGTTAAACTGGTAGGTCTAAAGTATTTCCAAGACTTAAGGTAAGAAGATTTAGAAATAAGACATATGACTGTAGCATAAACTCCTTTAGGAGTTATGAGATTCTTTAAAAAATTCATAGATAGCTTCAAAAAGATCCTCAAATACAATATGCCAACAAACTTAATAGAACTTCCCATTAAAACCATCCGGCCCAGCAGCTGAATTAGGATTTAGACCTTTGATGATAGAGTATATCTCTACTTTAGTAGGATAGGCCATACGCATAACATTATCTTCATCTTTAACCAACTTAAATGTAGTCAAGAAACATGTTAGAGTTCCAAATATTAGAAAGATCAGTCATCAATTTCTTAAAGTAGGTCACTGCTGAATCCCTAATCAAATTAGGATCATCAATCCAATTAGAACCTGACTAGATCCTATGGATCCTGTTAAGCTTGTTTTTTTTCCCACAAATTTGTGAAAAATGTTGTGTTTTTATCACTGTCTTGCAGCCATATAATGTGAGTTTTTTTCTCCCAAAATGCCTCATCCCTAGCTAGAAGGTTAATATGAGTATTTTTTTGTTGCATCAAGAATATCTTTGTCTTCATTAGATATGGAAATATTTAGATCAGTTTTAAGTCTCCTTAGTTTGAGACATAATTTCATAATAGGATTCCCGTAAACTTCAACAGACCAGCTAGTTTCAATCCTTTTGTAGAAATTATCATGAAGCACCCACATGTTCATAAGTTTGAAAGAAGATTTGATCTTGAGTTGATCATAAGAATTATTTACACTTAGGGGTGCATGATCAGAACATATCATTGCAAGATGAACGAATTTAGTTGTATCAAAGAAATTTAGCTATGTATTATTGTATAAAACCATGTCTAACCTCATCCACTGTCTGAAATTAGTCCATGTGAACTTATTGCCAGAATACCATGCATCAGTTACGTTGCAATCAAGTATAAAGTTATTAAAATCATCAACGCTGTTTAAGAAATTAGTAGAGCAATGAAGTTATTCATTAGAGTTAGAGATTATGTTGAAATCCCCCAACAAAATCCATTCAATTGAACCATCCTCAATAGTTCTAAGGCTGTCCCAAAGAGGAATTCTCAGACTTCTTGAACACTTAGCGTAAATAACAATGACTCTGAATTTCTTGTTCTCATCTTTGTGCTTAACGTTAAGGTGAATGAATTGTTCCTCATTGTGTAAAACCTCTACTAGAAAAACACTTTCCACAAACTTTGTTGTTAACTTTATTGATGAATCCATGAAATCTCATCTTCTTAGAATTATAATCAAGATTAGATTGGTTTATCAAAGGCTCTTAAAGAGCCATAAAATCGGGATTTTCATATCTATTTAAAGCTTTTAATCTAGAGATGGTTTCATTTTTCTCCAATCCACACACATTCCAATTCAATAGTTTGACAGCCATTTGGAATGGTTTGTGGATTTTGCAGTTCGTTTGAACTGCACACGCTTGGATGATATTAAACTATTTTTCTTTATGGTTCTCAGATTTTTGTTTTTCGTTAGCTTAATTATTTTAGCATCTTTGTCATTGAATTTTTTTATTTGTGCAAGAGAACACGATAAGCTCCTAGTTGTAGTCTTTGAAGGTGGTGGGGTATCCAAAAGAGACACATCAGAAGAGATGTTGTTTTCATTCCTGGTTCCTAGATCAATCATATGAAGTGATTCAATTACTTCATGATCTTCAACACTGATGAGTCAATAGTTGTTTAGGGAATATATTTAGGATCTTGTGCCAGATGTGACTAGAGAGAGAAAGTGTAGAGAGATAAAGGAAGATTCGTAGAAATAATATTTAATGCCCCTTTTCAGGCAAGTGGTTCACCCTTTTATACTAAAATAAGGCGGACCCATTTAAGCTCTTAGTGGGTCGTTCATCACATATCAATGAGGCCCCTCAACTACTTTTATCTTTGCACATTGGTCCTCGAAGGACTCTGAACACTCTATCAGCTATATCAAGTATTATTTATTGTGTTATTACCCCTATGACTTAAATCGGCGAATTCCGCCCTCATCAGTAGCCCCCCCCAGTCTTCTGGAGTTTTATGAGCGGAGACTTGCTAACGAGCCATCACCAATCGTCCGATCTTTATTCAGTCTTCAGGTTCTGTCAGTTTCGCTTTCCCGACGCTTGAGGCTCCTTCATCGGTCATGTTCCCGCGCCCCCTCTTTTTGTTCTGCTGGGGTTTTCAACCCAGGCCTCCTGTGACGGGCCTTCCTCTCTTATCGATCGCGGTCACGACGGCCCATATCGAAGGTGGGTTCGTGATGTGTGTCTTAGGTCAGCCCTTGTCAGTCAGTGACCAGTACGTGTCATCAGCTAACGGGTCACCTCTCTGTCAGACTAGGTTCCTAGGGAGACTCTTCGTCTTCCCGCTGCGCTTTCGTCGATTGGTATCCCCCGATCTTTCAATCTTGCCTATAAATACCCCAAGATCCTTGGTGTCTCTCAGAGGCATCTTAGAGAGAGAAAACGCTGTCAGACCATTTCTAGAGAGAGAGAGAAAGCTCGTCCGACCCTTCTTTATTTTGGCATGTTTGTTGTATGAACCCGAACATCCAACGAAAAAACCAACCAAGAAGAAAAGAAAAACCGAGTGGAGTTTTGAAGAGTGGTCCAGCATCGGAGACCGAGCAGAAGAATACCGACGTGCTGGTCTGATCTGGGGGTCTAACTCCAAACCTTTTGTTCCCTCTCCGCTTCCTCACGATCCCGTTCTCGCCACCCCGATCCCTGCAGAATCTTTCCTTGTATCCGACCCTCCGGTTTCTCCATATCCCGAGGCTAGTCTTTCCCCAGAAACCGTTATCCTTAACTCCAGTTGTAGTTCTTCTCATTCCCCGGTAGTTGGGTCGAGAAATCCGACCTTATCGCCCGTCAACTCGCACGCTCCACGACCTGCTCACAAATCCAAATTCCTGATAATAGGAGAAGACGATCCCTCTAAGTCCTCCGTATGAGGTAATGATCCTGAAATGGTTCAACTTACGCCCTCGATTAGAGGGTATCGGACCGGTACTAACACTGCGGTCACTTTTTTAGGTTTGCCTAAACTTTAGCTGACTCCCGAGGAAGTGGAAGCGGCTCATAGGGCCATGGCGGGCGGTATTGCCGATGCTTCTACCTCTCGGGTCAGACCATCAGAACCAGACGCTGCTAACGCCCAAAGCTCTAATCAAGTTCCGACCCAAGAAGCTGGAGAGTCGGAAGTCGATGTGGCACCCGCGGAAGTCTGTGTTGCTGCCGCTAGCCACGCGGCTAACCCCCCAGATGACCCCTTGCCCGAAGCAGTCGCGGCAGCCATCACCACCAAGTATTTCAGCTGGCTTCGAACAAGGGACTGGTTTCTCTTTTCGAAGGGAAGTACCTATACTTCCCCGAGTCCGATCATAGAGAACTGCTGATCCGCTGGGGAATTCTCGAGTGTGTCAACGTTCGATTCCCGCTCCCCGGGGAGACCCCTGTTCACGTTAGACCCAGGGAGATTGTTGTGTTCACCGAACTGTTCAACCGGGGGTTGCGCTTCCCCTTAGACCCTGAGATCGCGCTCTATTTCCGCACTCTCCAAATTTGCCCGTCGCAGCTGACGCCAAACGCTTGGTATACCCTAATGTCCTGCGTGATGGCTTCCCGTCTTTCAGGTCGGGTCATGCCGATGGAGGAGTACATTGCCATGTCGGGTCTGTCCAAATCCCCAAAATCCCCATTCTTCTACTCCTCTCTTGGAAATAAGTGGAAAATTGTCAACGATTTCTTGGAAGGGGACAAAGGGTGGAAGCATCGGTTCGTATTCCTGAGCGGGTGTTGGGAGAACGGTCTTCCGTACACTTCGAAGAACCCGAGGCAGCTGCTGCGGACCTGGGTCCATGATGGTACTACCCATTTTTTTTTTTAAATATACATTTATTTACCGACCCTTTGCGTAGTGTCGAAGGACTGGCTGCAGGGGGTGAAGAAGGACTACTCGAAAGCTGCTGAGGCCACTTTCGAGGTGCTGAAAAGCTACTCCCGGAGGCACTGGGGTCGGGGCATGCACCGCACCTTCATGGATAAAAACTTGTTCATGAGCAACCTCTGGCGTTGCTCATCCGAGGTTCTTACCATCGAACAGCTGCGGGTGCCCCCGGATTTGGACGACGTGGTTGCTCGAACCGGGCTTCCTGGGTTCATACTGTACCTGCCTAAACGCAACAAGGCGCCCAACAAGCGTCCAAAGTCAGAGGACGAAGAGGGGGAATAGGAGGCCGTAGCCGAGGTGGTTGGTGAACCGATCAGGATGGAGGTGCCCGCGACAGTACGACTGGATGTAAGTCAGAATCCGGCCTTGGTGCAAAAAAGGAAAAACCGTGCAGAAAGGGGGGGATCCAAGGTGAAGAAAACCAAAACTTCGAAAGAGGGTCTGGCGGTTGTTAGCGCGGGGGCGGGTACTTCAGGTCCTAAACTTCTGGATGAAGTTGGTGACGTCGGAGATCTTCCAAGGGCTGACGTTGTGTCAATTCCATACGATCCTGAGCCCCCCGAGGCTTCAAATCCAGACGCGTCCTCGTCAAGTGGCCCAAAATTCCCGGTGCTGACAATGCTTGGTAGTTCGCACCCCTTTCCTCTTCGGAGCACTGATGGTCTAGCTTTATCGCTATATAATCTGCTTGTGCCGGCAGCCATGAAAGAGCGTCGGGCAAAGGAGCTTAGTCAACAGTTAGCCTTAGCAGAGACAAAGATTGACAGTCTTACTGCGGAGGTGGAAACTGCCAAGGGGGCCCAGGCGTTGGCGGAGGATCGGGTTGCTGACGCTGAAAGTATTGCTACTGAGGCGAAAAAGGCCGCGGAGGAGGCGACGAAGGCGATGGAGACGGCAAAGAAAACCGCAGAGGACGCGGTGAAGGCTTCGGAGACGGCGAAGAAAGCCGCGGAAGACCGCGCCGCTGCTTTGGCACTGGAGGTCCAAAAGTTGAAATCCTCAAACGTTGCTTACATCAACCGGTGTAGGCAGTGGTCGGATAAGGAGACTGCGGATGCTAAAGCCGCGTACGTGCTGTCACTCCACAACCGCTTCCCAGACCTCCGCCTCGGGTCGATGTGGTTAGAGGTACCAGAGAAAGACCGGCCCGAGGGAGTCGATTGCGGAGAATCCGATGATGCTGACGAGGATGAAGAGAACGAAGACGAGGATGGGGACGAAGACGGGGACCAGTGACACCGTTCACTCCCTTTTTTTTTTTTTAAATTTTGTAACTGTTCGGGGCCGTAGGCCCCTCTGTTGTTGTTTTGGTTGAACCTTTTTAACTATTTTTTGGGGGTCATGGGGCCCCCTGTGACTATATATTGAATTTGCTTGGTATATCCCCTCGTACATCGTAAACCCTGCGAGCTAAGGTCAAATCGAAAATTTTTCTTAAGGGTCAGTTATAAAGCATATATGTAGATTGGTAAAACCGAAAAACCTATTTAAAGTTCTGTAGATCGATTTATCGTCGAAAGTTTTCCAGAGGGTCGGGAAAACTAATATGTAGATCGGTAATACCGAAAAACCCATTTAAGGTTCTGTAGATCGATTTGTAATCGAAAGTTTTCCAGAGGGTCGGGAAAACTAATATGTAGATCGATAATACCGAAAAACCCATTTAAGGTTCTGTAGATCGATTTGTAATCGAAAGTTTTCCAGAGGGTCGGGAAAACTAATATGTAGATCGGGAATACCGAAAAACCCATTTAAGGTTCTGTAGATCGATTTGTAATCGAAAGTTTTCCAGAGGGTCGGCAAAACTAATATGTAGATCCATTGATATTAACAGAAACGGACGACGTCCAGCTCGTCAGCTGTCCAAAGTCGCAACGATTTAATATTTGGAAGGCAAAAGACTTTTTGATTAATATAAATGAGGGTCGGGTTTTGCTGATGCCTCGTTAAAACCTCCTCGCGCCACCGAGGTAGGAAAGAGTGCATCCCCGACCATTTACAAATTTAAGCCAAGTGGAATACAATGTGAAATACAACGTGAAATACAAACTTATTCTAGATACAACTTCAAGTGTTCAATATTCTATGGTAGCCTTAAAAGGTGCCCGAGCCTATTCTGTAGGCGGTACGTCCCGCTCTTGATTTTTTCGACAATTTCGTAGGGTCCTTCCCAATTCGGGGCAAGCTTTCCGAGGCTCTTGTCTTTTGTGTGAAGGAAAACGCGTCGTAGAACCTTGTCTCCGACCTTAAACTCCTGACGGCGGACTTTGGATGCGTATCGACTTCTCATTAGGGTCTGGTAATGTAAAGAGTTTAAATGGACGCGATGGCGCTTCTCTTCTATGAGGTCGAGCTCAAGTCGCCGGCTGTCGTCATTCGTCTCCTCCTGATAAGTTCCGACCCTGAAAGAAGGAAAGATGGATTCCGCGGGGGTGACCGCGTCCATACCATATACCAGAGCATAAGGCGACTCTTGGGTAGCCGTGCGGGGTGTGGTTCGGTAAGCCCATAACACTTCTTGTAAGTAATCAGGCCATTTTCCGGCCTTTCCCTCGAGGTTCTTTCTGAGACCATCCAGAATGGTTCTGTTTGTTACTTCGACCTGGCCATTGGCTTGAGGATGGAACGGAACAGAGAAGCATTGTCGGATGTTATGAGCGGTGCAGAATGCTTTCATCTCCGCGCTATCAAACTGTGGCCCGTTATCCATGGTTAGCCTCTGCGGTACTCCGAACCGGCAACATATGTTAGCCCAGATGAACTTGATAATATCTTTGGTCTTCGTGGCAGATAAAGGTTCGGCTTCGACCCACTTGGAGAAGTAATCTACCGCCACGACGATCGTCTGCCTTCCTCCCGAAGCCATTGGTAATGGTCCGACGAGGTCGATTCCCCATCGGTCAAAAGGCAGCCCTTCGGATATGGATTCTAGGGGAGACGCATGTACGTTGATGGCGTTCCCGAACCGTTGACACGTATCACAAGTTTTTACTATGAGTCGCGCGTCTGCCGTTATTGTCGGCCAATAGAATCTCGCGAGAAAAATTCTCCTAATCAGAGCCTTATACCCACAGTGGGCCGCGCCCTCGCCATCATGTAGTTCAGACACAATTACTTGAGATTCGTGGAAGCCTAAACATCGAAGCAGAGGTCGGCTAAAAGATTTCTTGTATAGCACGTCCCCCAAAAGGACGTAGCCCCGCGCTTTATTGTGCAATTTTCGTGCCGAGGTGGTGTCGTCGGGGAGCCGACCCTCAGCCAGAAAAGAGATAATACCCCGCCGCCAATCTGAGGTTGCGATCGAAGAGATCTGGCATGCGATTTCAGGTCGGTTGTCCAACTCATGGCGTTTAACAATGGACGGGCTCTCTTGCTCTATCACCCATGGATAACTGCTAGAACAGGAAATCGTTGCCAAGGAATCCACTGACGCGTTTTCATTTCTTGGGACATGTTCATAGGTGATTTTGTCAAAAGAAGCAGCCAAAATTCTTAGAGCCGCTAGGTATTGTACCAGATGTTCCTTCCGAGCCTCCGCACTCCCCGAGGCTTGGTTTATTAAAAGTTGGGAGTCGCTTATGAGGCGTACTTGTCTTGCCTCGCACACCTGTGCCAATCGCAACCCTGCCAAAGCGGCCTCATATTCTGCTTTGTTGTTTGAAGTATGAAAACCAAAACGGATGGTATGGAGCATGCTCACGCCCGATGGAGTTACGATTTGTATCCCCGCTCCACAACCACTAACGTTCGCTCACCCATCGGTACGGACGATCCATTCTCCCTTTGCTGTTTCTTGGGAAGGCGCCTCATGCTCGGGTCGTTCTGAGTGGAACTCGACTAAAAAGTCAGCCAAGACCTGGCCTTTGATAGCTGTTCGGGGTTCAAACTCGATGTCGAAGTCCCCTAGTTCTACCGACCACTTCGATATTCTCCCGGACATGTCTGGTCGTTAGAAAACATATTTAAGTGGAAATTATGTGCGTACGACGATAGGGTGAGCTTGGAAGTACGGGCGCATTTTCCGCGCTGCCGTTACTAGGGCCAGCGCCATTTTCTCCAATTTTAGATACCGAGTTTCGGCGTCCAACAAGCTTTTGCTCACAAAGTATACCGCTGTTGGAGCCGGCCCTAACTCGCTGATAAGAGCTGCGCTGACCGCATAGTCCGTGACCGCGATGTAAAGGAAAAGCGTCTCGCCCATAGTAGGTTTAGTGAGGCGGTTCGGGGACGATAGATATTCCTTGATCCCTAAAAATGCCTCGTTACATTCGGGAGTCCAAACGAAATTTCTCGCTTGTCGTAAGACCTGAAAAAATGGAGCGCACTTGTCAGATGATCGAGAAATGAATCGATTTAGGGCGGCCAGACGCCCGGTCAAGATCTGGACTTCCTTAACACTTCGGGGAGGAGTCATGTCGGCTAGTTCTCGGAGCTGGATAGGGTCTGCTTCGATCCCTCTTTCACTGACGAAGAATCCCAAGAACTTCCCTGATCGGACCCCAAAAGAACATTTTTCCGGGTTTAGTTTAAGGTTTATCCCCCGTAGGTTACCAAAGGTTTCCCTGAGATCGGCAAGGTGGGACACATCGGTCCCACTCTTAACCAACATGTCATCAATGTAAACCTCCATATTTCTCCCGATCTGATCTTCGAATGTCCTGTTGACTAGTCTTTGGTATGTCGCGCCGGCATTCTTCAGCCCGAAGGGCATCACTTTTTAGCAGTATAGTCCCCGACCCGTGATGAACGTGGTATTTTCCTGGTCCGCGGAGTGTAGCTTAATTTGATTGTAACCGGCATAGGCGTCCATAAATGACAGTAGTTTGTTACCCGACGTCGAATCCACCAGCTGGTCGATCCTCGGCATTGGGAAAGGGTCCTTCGGGCATGCCCGGTTAAGATCAGTGAAATCTACACACATCCTCCATTTCCCGTTTTTCTTTTTGACTAGAACGGGGTTAGAAATCCATAAAGGGTATTTCGCTTCCTCGATATGCCCGATGCTGGTCATCCTCTCAACTTCTCGCAGAATTACATCTGCCTTTTCGGGGGGAAAAACCCGACGCTTTTGAACGATTGGTCTGACATTTCTGTTGATGGTCAACTTGTGAATCGCGAAAGATTCTGGTACCCCCGTGACATCCCCCGAGCACCATGCAAACAAGTCTAGGTTCTCCCGAAGGAGGATCAATAGCTGTTCCCTTAGGGTCGGTAAGAGGTTTACCCCGACCCGCAGATATTTTCCTGCTGTGAAATGATGCAGCTCACATTCTTCGTCTGTTGTCAAAAGACTTGGGGCCTCCCGGGGGTCATCCACCGGTTGTGATCCCGAGGGGATACCCCTTAATTGCTATTCTTGAGCTGGAAACATCTCTTTGTCTTTCTTTGGTGCCAATGCAGCTCGGTAACATTCCCGCACCGCTTTCTGGCTGCTCCGGACTACTCATACGTTGTTCCCGACCACGTACTTTACACATTGATGAATTGTAGAAGTCACAGCATGCATGCGCGATATCCAAGACCGGCCCAGAATGGCGTTGTGCGAGGCCGGCGCGTCCACTACCACAAACAGAACCGTGACCTCCTTTTTAAATGGACCGCGACCTAACTGAACCACGCCCTCAAACTCTCCTATCACGTCGGCTGCTGACCCTGTAAACCCGACAATGGTGCAATCGGATCGCGCAATCACTGGCCGTGTTCTGAACTTGGCAAAAGTAGACGCGGAGATGATATTGGCCGAACTCCCGGTATCTACCAAGATGCGCCGAACCTCTTCTCCCGCGATTGCCGCCCCGATCACAATGGCATCCTCATGCGGTCCGGCTATGTCCCTCTTGTCATCGTCGTCGAAATGCAAAATCGGCGAGGGGGCGCTTCTGGTTTGGAAGCAAGTTCTGGCTTCCAGCTGGGTGGTTAAATTGACGATGTGCCTTTTCCTAGAAGAATGCGTGACTCCCGCCATTGAATCCCCCTCGAATATTGTCAAGGACTCAAAAAGATCACAAAGGCCTCGCACTTTACCGACGCCCTCCTCAACTTCTTCCTCAATGATTCCGATAGTGTTGCGGTTAGCTTCTGTGTCATCGGAGTGCAAGATCGGGGAAGGGACACTTCTGGTTTTGAAGCAAGTTCGGGTCTCCAGCTGAGGGGTTAGATTGACTGTATGCCTTTTCCTGGATGAGTGCATGACTCCTGCCATAGAATCTCCCCCGAAGATGGTTAATGACTCGAAAAATTCACAAAGACCACGCACGCTATCGACGCTCTCTTCTGCCTCCTCCTCAATGATCCCGATGATGTTGCGATTCGCTTCGGGATCGAGGTATTCAACGGAAACGTCGAAGTGGTCGGTCACCTCCGAAATGGCCATGGTTGTCTCTGGTTTCGGTACGAAACTACTTCTTTCGAGGTCGTGCCCTGCTGTGCCTTCTTTACATATTCCAACAGGTTCCCATGCTCTATGAGCATCTGTATTTCCTTCTTCAAGGCTATGCAATCCTTCGTGTCGTGCCCGACGTCTTCGTGGTAGCGGCAATAGCGGTTATTCCTTTGCTCCCGGGGCGTCGGGATGGGAAAAGGTCTTCGGTACATCCCGCTCTTCTTGGTTTTTTCGTAGATCGATGACACACACTCCGTCAGGTCCGCGAAGTAGGCGGGTCGTGTCCATTTGTTGGACATGGGTCGAGAAACCGTCTGTCCAGTTTGTTTTGGTTTCAGACCGGACAGGGTCGGAGGTCTGGTCAACACAGGTGGGCTTGGGTGTATCGTGCTAACTGATTGGGGCCGACCTGGCGTAATCTGACCGGGAGCCCTGCCTCATTACGACCGACGCTTGGGCACTTTGCTGGATCTGTGCTTCCAACTCAGACGCTTCTGTTTCTTCGATTAATATCTGCTTCTCTATCTGTGCCAGAAGCGCGGAAAAAGTAAATGCTTGCTTCTTTGTCACGGCTTGCTTCATCGGCCCCGGAAGTAGGCCCAAGCGAAATGCCGTTAGAGCCACGTTCTCTTCGCAATGGTCCAGGTCGGTTTTCGCATCGATGAACCGCCTGGTGTATTCTCTGAGGCTCTCCCCCAGCTTCTGCCTGCAATTCATGATAGTATCTCCGTTGGCGCGGAAACTCTTACTTCCCACGAAGTGTTGCCTGAATATCGTCCAGAAAGTTCCGAAGTTCCGAATGCAACCCTGCGGCAAGCGGTTGTACCACTTAGAAGCCCTATCCTTGAAATTCATAGAGAATGCTCTACACAGGAGCTTGTCATCGTTGTCGAAGCTTAGCATGAAGTTTTTGAAAGCCTCCAAATGGTTATCCGGGTCCTTTTTCCCGTCGTATTTTTCCAGCTTAGAAATGTCAAATCTCCTCGGGAGTTGTCCCGCTAATATCTCATCGGACAAAGGGGAGGCCCTCCAGTTGACTCCGAGCTCACATGCTCCTCCCCCAAGACCCTCGGTCCTAACTCCATAGAGTCCCTCGACTCCTAGGCTGACGAATTGGCTACTGGTTCTGTAACCATGGTTCTGGCTATTCGATGGTTGCCACGGAACTGGTGGTAATATTTCCCGCTCTCCGCGACTGGCGGTATGCATTTCTTCTTTCCCAAAGGATACCGGGGTCGGATTATCGGTGCCGCCCTTCTTATACTGCAGAGGGTCCGCCCTGGATCCTCGAAGGCGTCGGGATCGATTCTTTTGCGTTCGTTGAACTCTTTCCCGCCGTAGGTATTCTTTGCCCGACGAATCGTCTGAGGGGTAGTCTGATGTCATGGCCCGAAGGTTCTCAGGGTCCCGACGAATCCTAGCAGCTTCTTCGTCGTCGGGGAGAGAGTCCCTGTAGTAACTAACAGGTCGGGCCTCTATTCGCGGATCGTTGCCTTGGCCAGCTGTCCCCCGATCCTCCAGGATGGGCTCTTTGCCCTTTCCTTCCCGGGCTCTCTTCTCGCTCAATGCCCGCTCCCTTTCTTCTTCTAACCGAGCAATGTCCTCGAGGAGTTGCTTTCGGGTCATTATCAAAGTTGACTGCTTGTCTCGTCCGCAGTGCCATTCCCGACCGGGGACTCCTGCGCCTTCCGAACCAGAAACGGCTCGGACGACTTCTCTACCGTCCCTCTCTATTGCCGCTTCGCTGTTCATCCCGAAAAATGTGATTTTCAAAGAACAAAAGATTCCTTTTCGGTATCACTGTTCCCACAGACGGCGCCAATGATGAGTCAATAGTTGTTTAGGGAATGTATTTAGGATCTTGTGCCAGATGTGACTAGAGAGAGAGAGAGTGTAGAGAGATAAAGGAAGATTCGTAGAAATAATATTTAATGCCCCTTTTCAGGCAAGTGGGTCACCCTTTTATACTAAAATAAGGCGGAACCATTTAAGCTCTTAGTGGGTCGTTCATCACATATCAATGAGGCCCCTCAACTACTTTTATCTTTGCACATTGGTCCTCGAAGGACTCTGAACACTCTATCAGCTATATCAAGTATTATTTATTGTGTTTTTACCCCTACGACTTAAATCGACGAATTCCGCCCTCATCAGTATCAGCATGTTTTTACCCCGCATGAGGATGCCATTTGCAGTAGATCTTGAGTCAGATTGCTTGAATCTAATTGATTGTCTTGCTCTTGGCTTAAATGTTTCTTGGAGCTTTTGTATCTGTTTCTTAGAGCTTTTCCTACTAATGAAAACAATTGAAAATGCTAATTATTAAAAAAATATAATGGGAGGCTACGACATATGTTTATAATGGGATTATCCACTTTGCCAAGAGCAAGACAATCAATTAGATTCAAGCAATCTGACTCAAGATCTACTGCAAATGGCATCCTCATGTGGGGTAAAAACATGCTGATACTGATGAGGGCGGAATTCGTCGATTTAAGTCATAGGGGTAAAAACACAATAAATAATACTTGATATAGCTGATAGAGTGTTCAGAGTCCTTCGAGGACCAATGTGCAAAGATAAAAGTAGTTGAGGGGCTTCATTGATATGTGATGAACGACCCACTAAGAGCTTAAATGGGTCCGCCTTATTTTAGTATAAAAGGGTGACCCACTTGCCTGAAAAGGGGCATTAAATATTATTTCTACGAATCTTCCTTTATCTCTCTACACTCTCTCTCTCTAGTCACATCTGGCACAAGATCCTAAATATATTCCCTAAACAACTATTGACTCATCATTGGCGCCGTCTGTGGGAACAGTGATACCGAAAAGGAATCTTTTGTTCTTTGAAAATCACATTTTTCGGGATGAACAGCGAAGCGGCAATAGAGAGGGACGGTAGAGAAATCGTCCGAGCCGTCTCTGGTTCGGAAGGCGCAGGAGTCCCCGGTCGGGAATGGCACTGCGGACGAGACAAGCGGTCAACTTTGATAATGACCCGAAAGCAACTCCTCGAGGACATTGCTCGGTTAGAAGAAGAAAGGGAGCGGGCATTGAGCGAGAAGAGAGCCCGGGAAGGAAAGGGCAAAGAGCCCATCCTGGAGGATCGGGGGACAGCTGGCCAAGGCAACGATCCGCGAATAGAGGCCCGACCTGTTAGGTACTACAGGGACTCTCTCCCCGACGATGAAGAAGCTGCTAGGATTCGTCGGGACCCAGAGAACCTTCGGGCCATGACATCAGACTACCCCTCAGACGATTCGTCGGGCAAAGAATACCTACGGCGGGAAAGAGTTCAACGAACGCAAAAGAATCGATCCCGACGCCTTCGAGGATCCAGGGCGGACCCTCTGCAGTATAAGAAGGGCGACACCGATAATCCGACCCCGGTATCCTTTGGGAAAGAAGAAATGCATACCGCCAGTCGCGGAGAGCGGGAAATATTACCACCAGTTCCGTGGCAACCATCGAATAGCCAGAACCACGGTTACAGAACCAGTAGCCAATTCGTCAGCCTAGGAGTCGAGGGACTCTATGGAGTTAGGACCGAGGGTCTTGGGGGAGGAGCATGTGAGCTCGGAGTCAACTGGAGGGCCTCCCCTTTGTCCGATGAGATATTAGCGGGACAACTCCCGAGGAGATTTGACATTTCTAAGCTGGAAAAATACGACGGGAAAAAGGACCCGGATAACCATTTGGAGGCTTTCAAAAACTTCATGCTAAGCTTCGACAACGATGACAAGCTCCTGTGTAGAGCATTCTCTATGAATTTAAAGGATAGGGCTTCTAAGTGGTACAACCGCTTGCCGCAGGGTTGCATTCGGAACTTCGGAACTTTCTGGACGATATTCAGGCAACACTTCGTGGGAAGTAAGAGTTTCCGCGCCAACGGAGATACTATCATGAATTGCAGGCAGAAGCTGGGGGAGAGCCTCAGAGAATACACCAGGCGGTTCATCGATGCGAAAACCGACGTGGACCATTGCGAAGAGAACGTGGCTCTAACGACATTTTGCTTGGGCCTACTTCCGGGGCCGATGAAGCAAGCCGTGACAAAGAAGCAAGCATTTACTTTTTCCGCGCTTCTGGCACAGATAGAGAAGCAGATATTAATCGAAGAAACAGAAGTGTCTGAGTTGGAAGCACAGATCCAGCAAAGTGCCCAAGCGTCGGTCGTAATGAGGCAGGGCTCCCGGTCAGATTACGCCAGGTCGGCCCAACCAGTTAGCACGATACACCCAAGCCCACCTGTGTTGACCAGACCTCCGACCCCGTCCGGTCTGAAACCAAAACAAACTGGACAGACGGTTTCTAGACCCATGTCCAACAAATGGACACGACCCGCCTACTTCGCGGACCTGACGGAGTGTGTGCCATCGATCTACGAAAAAACCAAGAAGAGCGGGATGTATTGAAGACCTTTTCCCATCCCGACGCCCCGGGAGCAAAGGAATAACCGCTATTGCCGCTACCACGAAGACGTCGGGCACGACACGAAGGATTGCATAGCCTTGAAGAAGGAAATACAGATGCTCATAGAGCATGGGAACCTGTTGGAATATGTAAAGAAGGCACAGCAGGGCACGACCTCGAAAGAAGTAGTTATCGTACCGAAACCAGAGACAACCATGGCCATTTCGGAGGTGACCGACCACTTCGACGTTTCCGTTGAATACCTCGATCCCGAAGCGAATCGCAACATCATCGGGATCATTGAGGAGGAGGCAGAAGAGAGCGTCGATAGCGTGCGTGGTCTTTGTGAATTTTTCGAGTCATTAACCATCTTCGGGGGAGATTCTATGGCAGGAGTCATGCACTCATCCAGGAAAAGGCATACAGTCAATCTAACCCCTCAGCTGGAGACCCGAACTTGCTTCAAAACCAGAAGTGTCCCTTCCCCGATCTTGCACTCCGACGACACAGAAGCTAACCGCAACACTATCAGAATCATTGAGGAAGAAGTTGAGGAGGGCGTCGGTAAAGTGCGAGGCCTTTGTGATCTTTTTGAGTCCTTGACAATCTTCGGGGGGGATTCAATGGCGGGAGTCACGCATTCTTCTAGGAAAATGCACATCGTCAATTTAACCACCCAGCTGGAAGCCAGAACTTGCTTCCAAACCAGAAGCGCCCCCTCGCCGAGTTTGCATTTCGACGACGACGACATGAGGGACATAGCCGGACCGCATGAGGATGTCATTGTGATCGGGGCGGCAATCGCGGGAGAGGAGGTTCGACGCATCTTGGTAGATACCGGGAGTTCGGCCAATATCATCTTCGCGTCTACTTTTGCCAAGTTCAGAACACGGCCAGTGATTGCGCGATCCGATCGCACCATTGTCGGGTTTACAGGGTCAGCAGCCGACGTGATAGGAGAGTTCGAGGGCGTGGTTCATATAGGTCGCGGTCCATTTAAAAAGGAGGTCACGGTTCTGTTTGTGGTAGTGGACGCGCCGGCCTCGCACAACGCCATTCTGGGCCAGTCTTGGATATCGCGCATGCATGCTGTAACTTCTACAATTCATCAATGTGTAAAGTACGTGGTCGGGAACAACGTAGGAGTAGTCCGGAGCAGCCAGAAAGCGGCGCGGGAATGTTACCGAGCTGCATTGGCACCAAAGAAAGACCAAGAGATGTTTCCAGCTCAAGAATAGCAATTAAGGGGGATCCCCCCGGGATCACAACCGGTGGATGACCCCCGAGAGGCCCCAAGTCTTTTGACAACAGACGAAGAATGTGAGCTGCATCATTTCGTAGCAGGAAAATATCTGCGGGTCGGGGTAAACCTCTTACCGACCCTAAGGGAACACCTATTGATCCTCCTCCGGGAGAACCTAGACTTGTTTGCATGGTGCTCGGGGGATGTCACGGGGGTACCAGAATCTTTCGCGATTCACAAGTTGACCATCAACAGAAATGTCAGACCAATCGTTCAAAAGCGTCGGGTTTTTTCCCCCGAAAATGCAGATGTAATTCTGCGAGAAGTTGAGAGGATGACCAGCATCGGGCATATCGAGGAAGCGAAATACCCTTTATGGATTTCTAACCCCGTTCTAGTCAAAAAGAAAAGCGGGAAATGGAGGATGTGTGTAGATTTCACCGATCTTAACCGGGCATGCCCGAAGGACCCTTTCCCAATGCCGAGGATCGACCAGCTGGTGGATTCGACGTCGGGTAACAAACTACTGTCATTTATGGACGCCTATGCCGGTTACAATCAAATTAAGCTACACTCCGTGGACCAGGAAAATACCACGTTCATCACGGGTCGGGGACTATACTGCTACAAAGTGATGCCCTTCGGGCTGAAGAATGCCGGCGCGACATACCAAAGACTAGTCAACAGGACATTCGAAGATCAGATCGGGAGAAATATGGAGGTTTACATGGATGACATGTTGGTTAAGAGTGGGACCGATGTGTCCCACCTTGCCGATCTCAGGGAAACCTTTGGTAACCTACGGGGGATAAACCTTAAACTAAACCCGGAAAAATGTTCTTTTGGGGTCCGATCAGGGAAGTTCTTGGGATTCCTCGTCAGTGAAAGAGGGATCGAAGCAGACCCTATCCAGCTCTGAGCTCTAGCCGACATGACTCCTCCCCGAAGTGTTAAGGAAGTCCAGATCCTGACCGGGCGTCTGGCCGCCCTAAATCGATTCATTTCTCGATCATCTGACAAGTGCGCTCCGTTTTTTCAGGTCTTACGACAAGCGAGAAATTTCGTTTGGACTCCCGAATGTAACGAGGCATTTTTAGGGATCAAGGAATACCTATCGTCCCCGAACCGCCTCACTAAACCTACTATGGGCGAGACGCTTTTCCTTTACATCGCGGTCACGGACTATGCGGTCAGCGCAGCTCTTATCAGCGAGTCAGGGCCGGCTCCAACAGCGGTATACTTTGTGAGCAAAAGCTTGCTGGACGCCGAAACTCGGTATCTAAAATTGGAGAAAATGGCGCTGGCCCTAGTAACGGCAGCGCGGAAAATGCGCCCGTACTTCCAAGCTCACCCTATCGTCGTACGCACATCATTTCCACTTAAATACGTTTTCCAACGACCAGACATGTCCGGGAGAATATCCAAGTGGTCGGTAGAACTAGGGGACTTCGACATCGAGTTTGAATCCCGAACAGCTATCAAAGGCCAGGTCTTGGCTGACTTTTTAGTCGAGTTTCACTCAGAACGACCCGAGCAGGAGGCGCCTTCCCAAGAAACAGCAAAGGGCGAATGGATCGTCCGTACCGATGGGGGAGCGAACGTTAGTGGTTATGGAGCGGGGATACAAATCGTAACTCCATCGGGCGTGAGCATGCTCCAGGCCATCCGTTTTGGTTTTCATACTTCAAACAACGAAGCAGAATATGAGGCCGCTTTGGCAGGGTTGCGATTGGCACAGGTGTGCGGGGCAAGACAAGTATGCCTCATAAGCGACTCCCAACTTTTAATAAACCAAGCTTCGGGGAGTGCGATGGCTCGGAAGGAACATCTGGTACAATACCTAGCGGCTCTAAGAATTTTGGCTGCTTCTTTTGACAAAATCACCTATGAACATGTCCCAAGAAATGAAAACACGGCAGCGGATTCCTTGGCAACGATTTCCTGTTCTAACAGTTATCCATGAGTGATAGAGCAAGAGAGCCCGTCCATTGTCAAACGCCATGAGTTGGACAACCGACCTGAAATCGCATGCCAGATCTCTTCGATCGCAACCTCAGATTGGCGGCGGGGTATTATCTCTTTTCTGGCTGAGGGTCGGCTCCCCGACGACACCGCCTCGGCACGAAAATTGCGCAATAAAGCGCGGGGCTACGTCCTTTTGGGGGACGTGCTATACAAGAAATCTTTTAGCCGACCTCTGCTTCGATGTTTAGGCTTCCACGAATCTCAAGTGATTGTGTCTGAACTACATGATGGCGAGGGCGCGGCCCACTGTGGGTATAAGGCTATGATTAGGAGATTTTTTCTCGCGGGATTCTATTGGCCGACAATAACGGCAGACGCGCGACTCATAGTAAAAACTTGTGATACGTGTCAACGGTTCGGGAACGCCATCAACGTACCTGCGTCTCCCGTAGAATCCATATCCGAAGGGCTGCCTTTTGACAGATGGGGAATCGACCTCGTCGGACCATTACCAATGGCTTCGGGAGGAAGGCAGACGATCGTTGTGGCGGTAGATTACTTCTCCAATTGGGTCGAAGCCGAACCTTTATCTGCCACGAAGACCAAAGATATTATCAAGTTCATCTGGGATAACATATGTTGCCGATTCGGAGTACTGCAGAGGCTAACCATGGATAACGGGCCACAGTTTGATAGCGCGGAGATGAAAGCATTCTGCACCGCTCATAACATCCGACAATGCTTCTCTGCTCTGTTCCATCCTCAAGCCAATGGCCAGGTCGAAGTAACAAACAGAACCATTCTGGATGGTCTCAGAAAGAACCTCGAGGGAAAGGCCGGAAAATGGCCTGATTACTTACAAGAAGTGTTATGGGCTTACCGAACCACACCCCGCACGGCTACCCAAGAGTCGCCTTATGCTCTGGTATATGGTATGGACGCGGTCACCCCCGCGGAATCCATCTTTCCTTCTTTCAGGGTCGGAACTTATCAGGAGGAGACGAATGACGACAGCCGGCGACTCGAGCTCGACCTCATAGAAGAGAAGCGCCATCGCGCCCATTTAAACTCTTTACATTACCAGACCCTAATGAGAAGTCGATACGCATCCAAAGTCCGCCGTCGGGAGTTTAAGGTCGGAGACAAGGTTCTGCGACGCGTTTTCCTTCACACAAAAGACAAGAGCCTCGGAAAGCTCGCCCCGAATTGGGAAGGACCCTACGAAATTGTCGAAAAAATCAAGAGCGGGACGTACCGCCTGCAGAATAGGCCCGGGCACCTTTTAAGGCTACCATGGAATATTGAACACTTGAAGTTGTATCTAGAATAAATATGTATTTCACGTTGTATTTCACATTGTATTCCACTTGGCTTAAATTTGTAAATGGTCGGGGATGCACTCTTTCCTACCTCGGTGGCGCGAGGAGGTTTTAACGAGGCATCAGCAAAACCCGACCCTCATTTATATTAATCAAAAAGTCTTTTGCCTTCCAAATATTAAATCGTTGCGACTTTGGACAGCTGACGAGCTGGACGTCGTCCGTTTCTGTTAATATTAATGGATCTACATATTAGTTTTCCCGACCCTCTGGAAAACTTTCGATTACAAATCGATCTACAGAACCTTAAATGGGTTTTTCGGTATTACCGATCTACATATTAGTTTTCCCAACCCTCTGGAAAACTTTCGATTACAAATCGATCTACAGAACCTTAAATGGGTTTTTCGGTATTACCGATCTACATATTAGTTTTCCCGACCCTCTGGAAAACTTTCGATTACAAATCGATCTACAGAACCTTAAATGGGTTTTTCGGTATTACCGATCTACATATTAGTTTTCCCGACCCTCTGGAAAACTTTCGACGACAAATCGATCTACAGAACTTTAAATAGGTTTTTCGATTTTACCAATCTACATATATGCTTTATAACTGACCCTTAAGAAAAATTTTCGATTTGACCTTAGCTCGCAGGGTTTACGATGTACGAGGGGATATACCAAGAAAATTTAATATATAGTCACAGGGGGCCCCATGACCTCCAAAAAAGAGTTAAAAAGGTTCAACCAAAACATAAACAGAGGGGCCTACGGCCCCGAACAGTTACAAAAAATTTTTTAAAAAAAGGGGAGTGAACGGTGTCACTGGTCCCCGTCTTCGTCCCCATCCTCGTCTTCGTTCTCTTCATCCTCGTCAGCATAATCGGATTCTCCGCAATCGACTCCCTCGGGCCGGTCTTTCTCTGGTACGTCTAACCACATCGACCCGAGGCGGAGGTCTGGGAAGCGGTTGTGGAGTGACAGCACGTACGCGGCTTTAGCATCCGCAGTCTCCTTATCTGACCACTGCCTACACCGGTTGATGTAAGCAACGTTTGAGGATTTCAACTTTTGGACCTCCAGTGCCAAAGCAGCGGCACGGTCTTCCGCGGCTTTCTTCGCCGTCTCCGAAGCCTTCACCGCGTCCTCTGCGGTTTTCTTTGCCGTCTCCATCGCCTCCTCCACGGCCTTTTTCGCCTCAGTAGCAATACGTTCAGCGTCAGCAACCTGATCCTCCGCCAACGCCTGGGCCCCCTTGGCAGTTTCCACCTCCGTAGTAAGAATGGCAATCTTTGTCTCTGCTAAGGCTAACTGTTGACTAAGCTCCTTTGCCCGACGCTCTTTCATGGATGCCGGCACAAGCAGATTATATAGCGATAAAGCTAGACCATCAGTGCTCCGAAGAGGAAAGGGGTGCGGACTACCAAGCATTGTCAGCAACGGGAATTTTGGGCCACTTGACGAGGACGCGTCTAGATTTGAAGCCTCGGGGGGCTCAGGATCGTCTGGAATTGACACAACGTCAGCCCTTGGAAGATCTCCAACGTCACCAACTTCATCCAGAAGTTTAGGACCTGAAGTACCCGCCCCCGCGCTAACAACCGCCAGACCCTCTTTCGAAGTTTTGGTTTTCTTCACCTTGGATCCCCCCGTTTCCGCACGGTTTTTCCTTTTTTGCACCAAGGCCGGATTCTGACTTAAATCCAGTCGTACTACCGCGGGCTCCTCCATCCTGATCGGTTCACCAACCACCTCGGCTACGGCCTCCTGTTCCCCCTCTTCGTCCTCTGACTTTGGACGCTTGCTGGGCCCCTTGTTGCGTTTAGGCAGGTACAGTATGAACCCAGGAAGCCCGGTTCGAGCAACCACGTTGTCCAAATCCGGGGGCACCCGCAGCTGTTCGATGGTAAGAACCTCGGATGAGCAACGCCAGAGGTTGCTCATGAACAAGTTTTTATCCATGAAGGTGCGGTGCATGCCCCGACCCCAGTGCCTCCGGGAGTAGCTTTTCAGCACCTCGAAAGTGGCCTCAGCAGCTTTCGAGTAGTCCTTCTTCACCCCCTGCAGCCAGTCCTTCGACACTACGCAAAGGGTCGGTAAATAAATGTATATTTAAAAAAAAATGGGTAGTACCATCATGGACCCAGGTCCGCAGCAGCTGCCTCGGGTTCTCCGAAGTGTACGAAAGACCGTTCTCCCAACACCCGCTCAGGAATACGAACCGATGCTTCCACCCTTTGTCCCCTTCCAAGAAATCGTTGACAATTTTCCACTTATTTCCACGAGAGGAGTAGAAGAATGGGGATTTTGGGGATTTGGACAGACCCGACATGGCCATGTACTCCTCCATCGGCATGACCCGACCTGAAAGACGGGAAGCCATCACGCAGGACATTAGGGTATACCAAGCGTTTGGCGTCAGCTGCGACGGGCAGATTTGGAGAGTGCGGAAATAGAGCGCGATCTCAGGGTCTAAGGGGAAGCGCAACCCCCAGTTGAACAGTTCGGTGAACACAACAATCTCCCTGGGTCTAACGTGAACAGGGGTCTCCCCGGGGAGCGGGAATCGAACGTTGACACACTCGGGAATTCCCCAGCGGATCAGCAGTTCTCTATGATCGGACTCGGGGAAGTATAGGTACTTCCCTTCGAAAAGAGAAACCACGTCCCTTGTTCGAAGCCAGCTGCCGCGACTGCTTCGGGCAAGGGGTCATCTGGGGGGTTAGCCGCGTGGCCAGCGGCAGCAACACAGACTTCCGCGGGTGCCACATCGACTTCCGACTCTCCAGCTTCTTGGGTTGGAACTTGATTAGAGCTTCGGGCGTTAGCAGCGTCTGGTTCTGATGGTCTGACCCAAGAGGTAGAAGCATCGGCAATACCGCCCGCCATGGCCCTATGAGCCGCTTCCACTTCCTCGAGAGTCAGCTGAAGTTTAGGCAAACCTAAAAAAGTGACCGCAGTGTTAGTACCGGTCTGATACCCTCTAATCGAGGGCGTAAGTTGAACCATTTCAGGATCATTACCTCCTACGGGGGACTTAGAGGGATCGTCTTCTCCCATTATCAGGAATTTGGATTTGCGAGCAGGTCGGGGAGCGTGCGAGTTGACGGGCGATAAGGTCGGATTTCTCGACCCAACTACCGGGGAATGAGAAGAACTACCACTGGAGGAAATGATAACGGTATCTGGGGAAAAACTAGCCTCGGGATATGGAGAAACCGGAGGGTCGGATAGAAGGAAAGATTCTGCAGGGATCGGGGTGGCGAGAACGGGACCGTGAGGAAGCGGAGCGGGAACAAAAGGTTTGGAGTTAGACCCCCAGATCAGACGAGCACGTCGGTATTCTTCTGCTCGGTCTCCGATGCTGGACCACTCTTCAAAACTCCACTCGGTTTTTCTTTTCTTCTTGGTTGGTTTTTTCGTTGGATGTCCGGGTTTCATACAACAAACATGCCAAAATAAAGAAGGGTCGGACGAGCTTTCTCTCTCTCTCTAGAAATGGTCTG
Source organism: Limnanthes douglasii subsp. nivea (assembly GCA_036936605.1). Taxonomy (NCBI): domain Eukaryota; kingdom Viridiplantae; phylum Streptophyta; class Magnoliopsida; order Brassicales; family Limnanthaceae; genus Limnanthes; species Limnanthes douglasii. The sequence continues at coordinate 50,306,641 of JAUPFV010000005.1, forward strand.
ACAGCGTTTTCTCTCTCTAAGATGCCTCTGAGAGACACCAAGGATCTTGGGGTATTTATGGCAAGATTGAAAGATCGGGGGATACCAATCGACGAAAGCGCAGCGGGAAGACGAAGAGTCTCCCTAGGAACCTAGTCTGACAGAGAGGTGACCCGTTAGCTGATGACACGTACTGGTCACTGACTGACAAGGGCTGACCTAAGCCACACATCACGAACCCACCTTCGATATGGGTCGTCGTGACCGCGATCGATAAGAGAGGCAGGCCCATCACAGGAGGTCTGGGTTGAAAACCCCAGCAGAACAAAAAGAGGGGGCGCGGGAACATGACCGATGAAGGAGCCTCAAGCGTCGGGAAAGCGAAACTGACAGAACCTGAAGACTGAATAAAGATCGGACGATTGGTGATGGCTCGTTAGCAAGTCTCCGCTCATAAAACTCCCGAAGACTGGGGGGCTACTGATGAGGGCGAAATTCGCCGATTTAAGTCATAGGGGGTAAAAACACAATAAATAATACTTGATATAGCTGATAGAGTGTTCAGAGTCCTTCGAGGACCAATGTGCAAAGATAAAAGTAGTTGAGGGGCCTCATTGATATGTGATGAACGGCCCACTAAGAGCTTAAATGGGTCCGCCTTATTTTAGTATAAAAGGGTGACCCACTTGCCTGAAAAGGGGCATTAAATATTATTTCTACGAATCTTCCTTTATCTCTCTACACTTTCTCTCTCTAGTCACATCTGGCACAAGATCCTAAATATATTCCCTAAACAACTATTGACTCATCAGATACAATCAAGAGATAATCCTGCATTATACGCATTAGACCAGTGCTTAGCAAGTAGTTTATTACCAGCATCAATACCATTTATAACTCGATTGATTCTAGCAATAGCATTCATAAAATTATCATGACTGCCAATGAACTTGCATTGATTTCGGTTGAACCAAATAGACCAACAAATTAATTGCGGAATAACATGAGTAATGTGAAAACGAATATTAGAGAACCGAAACCAGCAAAAGAAAATATGAGATAAAGTCATATGACGCCTTATAGGGATCTTAAATAAGCAGCCATAGTAATTCCAGATAGGCCACGCAAAATTACAGTTGACAGAGAGATGGTTCATCTCTTCGCAACTACAACAAAATTGGCATTTTGATACAATGGTTAGATGCCTGTTAGAGAGGATGCTGTCGACAGGAATGAAGTTTTTTAAAAGCTTCCAGCTTAAGAAAGAAAATTTAGAAGGAATAATATTGTGCCAAATTCTTTTGAAAAGAAAAAACTTAGTATTTTTACTCCTAATGTGATCCCAAATAGCTTTAGAACTAAATTTTTTGTCTTTAGAAATTTTCCATTCAATGCTATCTTCTTTATCCAGGATGACCTTTTCTTTTTTAAATTGAAGCAGTTTATCAGGAGGCAGGAAGTTTTGAAGAGTAACAATATCCCAATGACCATCAATCCAAAAATATCTCACCTTAACAGGTAAGTACCAGTTAGTAGAATTAGGATTGCAAATAATATGAGTCTTATCTAACCAGGCATCATACCAAAAATCAACGTTACCATTACCTAAAGACCAAACAATATTAGGCTCAGCCATATCCTTAATAGAATGCAGTATTTTCCACGTGATGGAATCAGAAGACTTACAATTAGAAAGAATAGGGTGAGTGAAAGAACAATAATTATAATGCATGAATTCAGCCCATAAACTAGTGCCCTTCCTAAACTGAAACCACAACTTTTGAGAGAAAGTGGATTGGATGTCAGAAAGAGCTTTAACATCCAGCCCACCTTCCTCAAAAGGCTTTCACAACTGACCCCAAGAAGACCAGTGAATAGCATGGTCCATATAATTAGATCTCCATAGGAATCTATTAAAACATCTCTCAATTTTGGTAATAATATTATTAGGAATAAGACTGTTCTGCATCCAATAGTTAACTATAGGGTACAGAACACTTTTAATGAGGCTAAGCCTGTCACCAAAAGACAAATTTTTTAAATTCCAAACCATAATTTTATTATGCAATTTATTGATAAGAGGTAAGAAATGCTTTCCTTTATTGTTGGCAGCAATGGTTATGCCAAGGTATGTGAAGGGAGCTTGATCAATACTGAATCCAGTAGCAGCTTTCAATTTGGTAACATCATTTCTACACTTGCAAGAAGTAACTCTTATCCTTATTGATCAATTGACCAGAAGCTAACTGATACTTTTCTAACAGGTCACAAAGCTTATCAACAGAAGATGGAGAGCTATTAGTGAAAACAATAATGTCATCAGCAAAAGCAAGCATAGGGAGAGTATAAGCAGATTTCAGGTAAAATTTCATGCTATTATTATTAATGTAAAGATTATTAATACCTCTGATTAAGGCTTCCTCAGTAAGAATGAAAAGACTTGGAGACAAAGGGTCTCCTTGTCTTAAACCATTCTTCTGAGGAAAGTAACCAATATTACTGCCATTAATCAGGATAGAAAGCATGACATTAGAAATGAGACTTTTAATCAGAGTTATAAGACCCACAGAAAAACCAAATTGCTTTAAAATGAGAAGCAAAAAGGCATGAGACATCCTATCAAATGCCTTTGACATGTCAAGCTTAACCATTATATTACCCTTAGAAGGTCTTCTTCCAATATTATGCAACATCTCTTTATTGATCATAATGTTATCATGGACTAGTCTATTTTTGACAAAAGCACCCTGACATTTAGAGATAATACTAGGTAAATAGGTAGATATTCTGGCATTTAAAAGACTAGAGATCAGCCTGTTGAAAATTGTACATAGGCTGATAGGTCTAAATTGACTCCAATTTATAGGATTAGAACATTTAGGCACAAGACATATGCCAGTCGCAAATACACCATAGGGGATACTATGACCAGTCAAATAGAAATTTATAGCATTGCATATATCTAATTTAATGATATTCCAACAAGTCTTTAGAAAAAAACAATTAAACCCATCGATTCCAGGAGCACTATCATTCTTCATAGTAGAAATAATGCTCCAAATCTCCTCCTGAGTAGCTGGCCTTAGAATATCAATGTTATCCATGTCACCAACCAACTTAGGAATATTGTTAAGCACAAAGTTCATAATAGATTCATCATTACAATTATAAGCATCAGAAGATAGAATACTTTTGAAATAATTTTCAGCTGAATTAGCAATTTCATTAGAATTAGTAATCCAAACACCATTTTCCTTGATACCTTTAATAGCATTCTTTTTCTGCTTATTAGAAACATAGTTCTGATATAATTTTGTATTACCATCACTGTCATGTAACCAGGTATTGTAACATTTTTGCCTCCAGAAACATTCCTCATTCCTGAGAGCCAAAATGAGGATGCTATTAGCTCTGGAAAGCTCAGCTTTAGCCTCAATGCTACTATCTCTTTGGTAAGCCAACTCTTTCAATTCATCCTTAGTAGCTTCTTTAACCTTGCTAAAAATATTACCAAACTTATTAGCATTCCAGTTTTTGAGAAACCTTCTGAGGCGCTTAAGCTTAACCCAAAAAACAACATTAGGATCACCAAAACACTGACTATTCCAGTTTTGCTTAACACAATTTAGAAAATCAGGATTGTTAGCCCAGGCATTTATAAACTTAAAACTACACCTATTATTATAAAATATATTGCTCTGAATATGAGAGATAGTAATGAGAAGAGGGGCATGGTCATAACAAGTTCTGACCATGTGAAAAACCTGAACATTAAGAGTAGAAGCCATTGCAGAATTAACTAATGCTCTGTCTAATCGTTTCCAAACTTTATTGTTGCTCCATGTATAAATAGAACCAGCAAAGCCAGGATCTTCAAGATTAAAACTATTAATAGCATCAGCAAAGTCTTCAGCACTAGAAGTATCAAAAGAGGAACTACAAAGCTGCTCATCAGAAGTAAGGATAACATTAAAATCTCCAGCAACAATCCAAGACCTATCATCACAGGACATGAGCTTCATCTCATTCCATAAGTTTTTACGCAAGTGTCTTTGGTTCTTAGCATAAATTGAGGTAAAGTAGTAATTAAAGTTATTATAGTTAACCATCATATGCAAGAATTGCTCATGATCAGAGATAGTAGAAATATTAACATCATTGGGCCAAAGAACCCAAATCTTATTAGAGCAGTTAGCAACATAGTTAGGGAAACCAATATCATTAGCAATACCCATAATTTTATCCAACCTAGCTATAGGCTCCTGAAGAGCAACAATCTTCACCTTCTCACTTTGAATAATATGTTTTAGCCTAGATAAGGTTGATTTGTTGTTGATGCCACGAGAATTCCAGTTAACAATCTTTATCATTTACAGATAAGGATTTGTTATAGGCTTTCTCTCTTTTAAGGAGAGTTTTGACTGATACTCTTTTGTTTTTTTGCTCTTGTTAGCAGATTTAATCCTGCTGGTGATTAACGAATTGAAGCTTTTCTCAGAAGGTGAAGCAGCATTAGGAGAGACATTTTGGCTACCAAAGTTATTAGATGGAGCAAGAGGAGACGAAGACTCAGTAAACAAGTAATCATTTTTCTGATCAAGCTACTGACTGGCACCAATAAGTTCAAGATCATTTTCAAGATCCCTCTTTGGAGAGTTAACCTCTCTAATCCTATTAGACCTACTGTTAGTAGAATCTTTAGGAACATCTTTGGCTGCAACTATAGATTTTAGCCTTCTTTTAACATCTTTAACAAAATGTTGATTCTGAGCAACTGTAGGAGATTGTTGATTTGTGGAAACATCATGTAACGAATCTGTTTTGCTTAATTCAATCAATCTATTCTCAGCAACTGTATTGATCACTTGCTTCTCTTGCTTTTCAGACTTTTCTTTTGAAATCTTTCTACAATCATCAATCACATTACCCAAATGATAACAATGAGTGCAGTAGCTAGGAGCATTTTTATAACTAACTCCCACCCAACAACCAAAATTGGCACCAAACCCAACCCAAATTTTTCTTTTAAGAATCACAGAGACATCAATTTCCACAAGGGCAAAGCACGCATTAACACTAGCCCTATTATACTCAGGAATCACAACCTTGTAGACGTTTCCCAACGTTGAATAAAGATCTTTAACAACATTCTTGTTGTACAAGTAGTCCGGTAACTTTTCCAATCTGACCCAAAGGAGGACATTAGGGCATTCATAGTTAGGACCACTATCAGGACACCATCTGACCAGCCTCATCAATTTGCCATTCACACTCCACATATTCTTAGACCAGATCTTGATTACATCCTCAATATTGCAGAACTCGAACAGAATTTGCCGTGAATCAATAGTCTTGTAACTATAAGCACCAGTAAACTTGAATGAACTCATAAAAGAAGCTAAATCAACTCTTTTAGGTATCCCACTGGTAAATTTGCCTAATAGAGTAGTTCTTGATTGTTTTAATAGATGGTCCTTAGCAGCTTCAGAGTAATACACAGAATTATGATCAGTTGCTATTGAAATTTTTTCCGGCGATGGCTCTGTTCTGTCAATACAACCAGAACGACTTTGCAGAATATCGGCGAAAGTTTTCTTCCCATCGAAAACCTTATCCTTGAGAAGAGGAGGGAAATCTTCGAGACTTGGTATCTCCATTATTGGATGCTCATCCAATCCAGGAAGAAAACTCTGTTTGACGATTTCGAAACAGAGGCAAGAAAGCAAACAAAATCTTCGAAGAAACAAGAACCAGGAGAAGAGAACAAGGAACAATAAATCAGAAGGGAAGAAAGAAGAGAATAAGGACCGGCGAAGGTCAAAGCTTGACGGAAAACGTCTTCAGAAAAAGACAGACTCAGGCACCAAATCTTGGAGCTTTCTCATTCATCAATTAAGAGCTAAAAATTAGTCTCATCAAATTCTTGAAGGTGTTTAATTGATTGTTTGATTTTTCTGAATTGTTTTAGTTGATTTTTTTTTTATTTTTTTATTTGATTTGTTTGATTTTATAGTTATTCAAATGTATGAGAGTCACCACAGATTTATACTATAAAAAAATTCTCAACTGCATTAAAATAAATAAATCGAGTTTTATAATTATTTTAACAAATAAACCATTTTTTTTTCATCCCTTGATCCATTCACTCAAAAAAAAGATATTATTGTTGAATTTTTATTTATTCTTAATTTTTTGTCTAGAATAGTTTTGACATCCTTCGAATTTTGATTCAGAATGGGTATGCATATCTCAAATAATTCGTTAAAAGAATAAAATCAATTATATTATAAGTACCGCTAATAATTTACGAATAAAACACTTCAATGTGTATTTTAATAATTAATAGAAAGTAAATGCTGACTTTTATTTTACTCCGATTCCATAAGTGTAGCAGTAAGGTTAATAAGTCTTGTCTGCCCGTACACTGAAAATATAAAAATCTGCATTAAAAGAAACAGAGACCTGCGTATTACATTTCCCACGACTCTCGTTTGTTTGTGAGAGTGATGTTGTAAATATGATTGCTGACGGTCTTTGATTCGTGAAATGCTAACATCCTAAAAAACTGAAATTATCCGACCGAAACAAACTACTAGGAGCAAGAAATAGCTATTGGTTCCCACCGCCACAGTTAATTGTAACAACAAATAAAGTTCAAAAATTTAGGTAAGCCTAAAATTAAATCAAAGCGATTTAATTCAATCCGTGTAGAATAATACTTAAACATCTTTTTAAACATCTTTGAAACTCTTCTCCACGCGCTTTCTTCCTAACACTAAAGTTTATATCGTAATTCAATCCAATCAAATAAACTAAACAAGGTCCACATCTTTTTTCACACTAATCCATTTTGATATTCATCTTCAATTCCAAAAATAAATACCATAAAATTCATTTACTAAATATATTACATTAACTCACTACTACCTGTATTTTCGATATATTTTACAGTAACAAAATATTTAAAATAAAAATAAAATTACAAGTAATTGTTTGGAAAATAAAATAAAATTATAAATAATAATTTAATTTTAAAATTTTGTTCAAAAAATCCTGTAACAAAATATTTTTCATAATATTTTTTGAACATTTCATTTATGTACAACTTCAACCATTAATTATCTATAACTTTTAAAATTTCATATTTTTCAAATTTTAACTCATGTATTTTAAAAGCACATATTTATATTTCCGATGGCATTTTACCTCCGGAGAAAGTAGTGGCAAGAAAAATGAAGTATAGGGCTCGTGGTTTTTTAATCATAAGAGACATCCTTTACAAGAAGTCATTTAGTAGACCTCTTGCGTTGTTTAGGGATTGAAGAGTCCCAAATAGTGATATCCGAACTACATGATGGTGAAGGATCAGCACACTGTGGCTATAGAGCTTTAACCCGAAGGGTTTTGTTGGCCGAATACTACTGGCCATCCATAATGGCAGATGCCAAGGAATTAGTAAAGAAATGTGGCCCATGCCAAAGACATGGTAATGAAATTCATACCCCAACTGTCCCACTGGAGTAAATTTCTGAGCCAGTGCCCTTTGCTCGTTGGGGACTGGATTTAGTAAGGCCTCTACCGATGGCATCCGGAGGGTGCAGAACTATTATTGTAGCCATTGATTATTTTTCCAAGTGGATAGAAGCAGCCCCCCTGGCAGGATCTACTTCGAAAACTGTTATAAAATTTATCATGTCTAACATATGTTGCAGATTTGGGGTTCCACAAAAGATAACCACAGATAATGGGCCACAATTTGATAACAAGGATATGAAGAGTTTATGTGCCTCTAGGGGCATTCAACGTTGTTTCTTTTCTCTTTTCCATCCACAAGAAAATGGACAAGTTGAAGTGGCTGCTGGAAAGTGGCCAAGCTATTTACAAGAAGTATTATGGCCATACCGGACTACTCCTGGAGCTACTACACAAGAATCTCCTTTTGCCTTGGTATATGGGATGGATGCAATTGCTCATGTAGAAGAAACTCTTTCATCATACAGAGTCCACAATTTTTCCGAACAAGCCAATGAAGTGGCAGTTAGAAGTCAATTGGACTTAATAGAAGAAAAAAGGGTTAAGGCTCATCTTAGAGCCACCCATTATCAAGGCTTGATGAGGAGCAGGTTTGCTTCCAAAATCAAAAGATGGGATTTTCTACCGGGGCACAAAGTATTGAGAACAGTCTTCTTACACACTAAGGAGAAGCAGTTTGGCAAGCTAGCTCCAAACTGGGAAGGGCCCTATGAGGTCTCCGAAAAAATTAAGCCTGAGACATACAGGCTTCAAGACAAAGATGGAAGAATCTTAAACCACCCCTGGAATATTGAACACCTTCGGTTGTATCTCGAATAAAAGTTGTGTAAATATTTACTTGTTTAAAGTCCATGTAGATATTATGGGGCATGCTCTTTCCTACCCTGGTGGCGCGGGGAGGTTTTAATGAGGTGTCCGAGTTTTTCAATAAAATTTTATGCCTTCTTAAAACATTCGGAGTGTTTTGATTTACAGTTTCTTTAAAGTCTTCTAAGGATTTTTCACAGATCGGATTGATCTGGTGGAATGATAACCATTTAAACATTTGTCATCAGAGATTTTAAACACTCTCATCTTAAATACTTGTAAAACAAATAAGGGCTATCTAAACATCAGTCACTGAAATTTAACAAATATGAAACAAAACAAAAATTTAGCAAAGTAAACCTATCCGGCTAAAACCGGATGATAATATTAAAACATAAAATATGACTTGGCCATCCAAGGACTTTGAGTTTAAAGAAAGCCTTAAACCGGACTCAAACCGAACACTGTCATAAAAATGGGTTGGCCTTCCAAGGACTTTAATATTTCATGAGGATAAGAAAAACAAAAAAATAGTTAAAGTATCAGGGCTAATTCTTCTTCGATATTCTTACATCGTCTTTCTTTTTGGGATCTTTGGATTCGTCATAGGAACTCTCCCTGGTTCCTTCCTCCTCATCAGTAGTGGAATATATTCCACTACTATAGCCATGTCGATCACCTTCCGGCATAGTATGAAACGGAGGTCCTCAAACTCCACATATCTCCATAAATCTCCAAGGGTTCGCTTCGGAAATTTCTGGTTGCCAAGAAGTATCATTTCAGATTTGACCTCTGCATCTCTTACCTTTAGAGAGTCTATCACCTTATTGGTATACGCATCGATCTTGGCCTGGATGGTTGTTTCCTGATCTTTCACCAAATCTTCTTTCTCCTTGGTGATCCTGGACACAGTTTCTTCGAGAGAAGTCTTGGCAGTGGACAAGGTTTGGATGGTATCATCCTTGATCTTCATATCTCCCTTCAAGTTGGAAAGATCCTTTTCCAATCCAGAGCATTTGGTTTGGAGCTCTCTATTAGCTGTCTCCGAAGTGACCACCTTGATTGCTAGATCTTCTTTCTCCTTCCTCAATTCCTCAAACTCCTTCTTCAAGGCCTCAACACTTTGGTTGGCGTTAAGAAGGTCAGTTGATAATGTTTCTTTGTCTGCTTTGAGGGTGTCGATGAGGGCAGATTGATTCTTTACTTGTTTTTCCAAGTTGAGTATTGGCTGAATCTGGGCCAGGAGAGAGTGGGTCACCACTTCATGTTCCCCGGAGACAGTGAAGGACTTACCATTGAAAGTTACCATGTTGGAGGAGCTTGGAGGAAGGTAGGGGCCAACAAAGTCGTCTTTCTCAAACTCTTCAAAATATAGACCAATGTTCTGAATACCACTGATGTCTACCCCATCAATATTAATATCCCCTCCGGTACACTCTCCGGTATGTAGATCAGTGGGGATTTGTTCTGCCAAAGTGGGGCCAGTTGGATCGACCGGAGGTAAAGACTCTGAAGGGCGGAGGACTATTTCATCTCTTAAGGAGACTTTCTTCTTCTTAGCAGCCTTCTCGTCGCTGCTAACTCCCCTTTTTCGGTCCTTTTTAGGAGGCTTTGGTTGGCTTTGGGGTTCACCTGATTTCGTAATGGACTCATCCTCAACTACTTTAAGTAAAGCAACATCAATCCCTCTCTGGACCTGTTCTCCTTGACTCTCCGTAGCAACCTCTTCTGCAGCACCCCGAACGGTCTCTACTACAACCTTCTTTTTCTTTCATTTCTTCCCTTTCATTTTGCTTGGGGCTTTGGCTCTGGAGGGCAAGGCCAATTTACCGTCTTTTGCTTCCGTTCTTGTAAGAATAATGATCAGAGGAGGTGGTGTAGTCAACTCCTCCCAAGTGAGGTCTCTCCGGCCCGTTGTGTTCCATAGGTGGGACCTCACCAAGTTTCTTGAGGTAAAGCAATTGTGGAAAGCATTCCCCCAACGCTCAGCAGCCCAAACATTTAATTTGGCACACGTGGTCTGCCCCTCCTCCAAATAATCGGAGAACTCCTTCGGCAATACTGATATAAAAGAAAAGGCAATTCAGTGATAAGTTTTTGTTGCAAAATAAGAAGACAAACAAAGTAAAATACTTACCTGAGCTTTTCCACCTGCTGGTGAGCATACTAGGATTGACACCAGCTTTGATTTTCCTTCCATTCTCCCACGCCCCGCTAATGAACAGGAACTGGGTCTTCCAGTTTTTCTCTGACTCAAACAGGCTATCCACCAGTTTAAAGTCATCTCTTATATTGAAGTGGTAGAATGAGATATGGTGGTTCTTACAAAGGTTGGCCACTGTAGCAAACTGCTCCATTGGAAGAGGAATACCAGATAGTCTTGACGTCATAATGCAGGCGATGAGAGTATATCAAGCATTGGGACTCAGCTGGCTTGGATAGAGTTTTATCAAGTGGAGATACCTGACAAGTTCTGGATCCAATGGGAATTTGAGCCTCCAGTTGAACAGCTCAGTATAGATGACGATTTTGCTAAGCTTGCAGTCCATCGGAGTCTCCGGTGTGACTGGTACCATCACCTTAACAGATTCAAGGATCCCCCACTTGGTCCGGATCCGGCCTAACTCAGCAGTGTGAGTATAGACATAGTTAACATTCTGCATGGCCAGCAAATAATTCATATTGACCTTGTGGAAACAAGGTCCCACCTTGCCTTCCAGACTCTCCGGCAGATCCGGATGGGTCATGTAGACTTTCTCCTTTGCCTTTTCTCTTTTTATCGGAGGCAGCATCTCCAGTTTTCCCGAAAGCTTCAGTTTCGAATGGAGCCTTTTCAAGACTATCCTCTATCACCTCTTACATGAATGTGGAAGGTTTATCAGCCGTTGTTGATGGGAGAGTGCTAGTTGGTGGCTCAGCAGGTTGTCCGGACGGTTGAGCATCAACCTCTCTTAAGGGTCTGGTATCCGGCTGGGGATGAGCTCCGGAGGACTTAGTGTGAGAGCTGGTTCTGGTGGCCTCGGGTCCGGAGGGTTATCTCTTGGGGCTCTAATAGATGCCTCCGATCCGGAGGCTTTATCTTTGGCTCCAGACTTGGGGGGCCCTGTTTTGGAAGACTTGGTTTGAGAGCCGGTTGCTTGACCTTTTACTAAACGCGTTGTCCGTCGAGGGTTTGTTTTTTCTGGAGATTTCTCGATGTCTGACCCCATAGAAATGAACGGAGAGGGCTTTCTAGCACTCAATACTGCTTTCTCTTGCACGGTAGAAGGCTGAGACTCCTGAACCGAGGAGCCTGAAGGGATTGGCGAGAGTTTGGGTTGGAATAAACGCCTAAGTTTTGTACTTTTAGCAGAGGATGATCCTCGATCAGCTTCTGAAGATGGTGTGTCAGGTTTACTGATTGGAGAGACTGGAAGACCAACAGCGATACGTCTCTCACGTTCAAATTTTTGTGCTTTTTCTAGTTCAGAAATATTTAGCCAACAACCTTTCACGGGAGCGTTTCTCGCTGTGAACATAAAATACCCAAGAAAGGTTTTTGAGAGAAGAGGTAAAAAGCTCTGACAAGAAGAAATTACAAAAGTGATGAAGATGGTGAAACAATAAAGGAAAATGATTTATACTAGTGAGGAAAAAGTTACTGATACGTAGGAGAAAACAAAGAGACTAAGGTAATGATTGAAGGCAGCGCTGACGTAAGAAACATTAAATACAGAAGTTGCTTTTTGGGCTTAGTGAGAGCGTCGTTCAAGGAAGAAAACGGCTGGTAGAACAAATCAAAACGTGACACGTGTCCCACGATCCAGAGCAAAACTCTTGAAATTCTGATAAAGATTCCGTCATGATAAACCCTGAACTGAATACATGAGCGATCCGGAGAATGTTGTTATTAGCTAACTACGTTTTTTAGTCCTGCCAAAGATCTTTGACAAGACCTAGAAAAGGGGCTACTGATGAGTCTGGAATTGTTCACCACTACTCACTGAGAAAACCGGATAAGGGTAATTTGGACAATAAGTGCCTACTGAACTATCTGGACAGGACAAAAGTACTAAAACACTAAACACCTTTTGACTAAGCTAGGTGCTAATCTACTTAAGAACTAATGGGTCTTTAAACTCGATCCGGTTTCATAACTCGACCCGAAAGCCCATGGGTCCATAATTAAGGGTAAAATACCCAACCACTTTCATTAATGAGGGTAATGAACATTTAATACAACCAGGCAACTCAAATCTCTCACTACAAAATACCCAAACATTTAATATCCTTGAAATTCTCTAAAACATCTGATGAAAATACCCTCCGTCCAAAATAATCCACACCAAAACTGGATCGGCAAATAATCTTTAAATTACCTGAGGCACTGGTTTTTCTTCTTCTTCCAGACACAAGAACAGAAATTCTTCGTTCCGGAAGAGTTTGCTATCATAAATCTGAACAAAAACCCAAGAAAAAATAAGATGGAATGCATATATAATAGATTAGAGGAAGATTATCTGATTCTAAAGGTCTGGAACCCTCTCCAAAAGTTTAAAGGTCTGGAACCCTCTCCAAGTTATAAAGCTTAACATAATTTTTTTTAAATGGTAATATTATCTTAAACAAATGTCAAGACTCCAACCTTATACATATTATAACTTTGACATAGAATCTCTGATGATATAAAAGCATAATATATATTAATTAAAAATTTATAAATTTAAATTTATAATCCAACTCATACGATGCTATTATTTAGGTATTATTTAAAAATAGTTTTGGTATACAAATAATTTCCAAGACAAATAATGTTCTACTCCGTAATAAAGAGATTAGTAAAAATATTTTTCTGTACAAGGATCATTTATGTCATAAGTACGGATAATTTACATAAAACACCTCAACATGTATTTTAATAATAAAAGAAAAAAAACTGTGACTTTTATTTTACGTTTACTTTTTATTATTTTTTTGCAAGTTATTATTGTTTGCAAGTTTGTATCTGCATGCGATGCACGGATACTACACGTAGCAGCAAGGTTGAGTCTTGTCTGCCCATACATTGAATACATTGGAAGCGTAAGACTCGGCCCATACATTGAAAACGTAAAAATCTGCATTAAAGATTCAGACTTACGTATTACGTTTTCCACCGCTCTCCTTTGTTGCGTAAATAGAGTTAACTATAATCGCTATTTATGAGATTACGCTGTAAAGATAGTAGCTGACCGTCTTTGATTCGTGGAATGGTGTTATCCAGAAAAATCTAAAATTATTAACACTAAAATAATGTAATGGACAAAAACTACTACGGCCAATAAATAGCTATTGGTTTCGACAGAGTTTGTAAGAACAAACGAAGTTTGAAAATTCAGGGTACCCTAAAATTAAGCCACATGTTGCTTAAATGATCGCTGTAAAGCCAAACTAAAATTCAGTGTAACTTAATTCAATCGGTATAGGATAATATTTAAACATCTTTAAATCTCTTCTCTCCACACTCATTTTGTTCTCAACACTAATGTTCACAAAATTCACTTACTATACTATATATAATACATTAAGTCACTACTAGCTATTTTTAATGTTTTGTTTACCGAAACACAAAATATTAAAACAAAAAATGAAAACTTATTCGAAAAATTAAAATTATAGATAATCATTTGAATTTTAAAATTTGGAATTCATACGGACCCAGGTCCACATTATGAAAGAATTACGGCCCTCCTTATTTTTACTACGAGAATGTCGCTTTGGCTCCAAAAGGAGTTTGGTATTACCATATCTAGCTTTTTGTAGGAAGTCGAGCCAGAGTTCGTAGATTCAACGTACTTTTGTGCAGCGGCAAGAAAGAGGGGCTATATTCACAATCTTTTTATCGTTAACCTCTTTCCCCTCCTCCTTCCACCATACAAGAAGCTCCGCCTATGATGAAATGATGGCCTTCGTGGGACTCCACTTACAAAGTGAAACTGCTTACAAAATTCCATCTCTAGTGCGGGACTCCAAGATAGGATCGGCAAGGCTTTCGAAAAATCTAATGGGCCAGTGAGCGTACAAAGGTATGTCCTCGAGTAAGCGTATAGGTTGGAAAGATCAAGCTGGTTCAATTGGTACCTGGTGAGAATGAAATGCTATTGGGATATTCAAGAAATCATACAAGGGGAGGTGGCATAAGCTGGACATACAGAAACATCATACAAGTCACTTGGCAACTCTTTCGTGGTTGACACTGTCGCTTCCCACCTCTCAGGGTTAAACGAACAGTTTCCCAACGGCGTCAATGGCCTTCCCCTTTTCTCTGGTATAGGTGGTGCGGAAGTTGCACTTCACGGTGGCATTCATAGAATCTGGTGGGAGCAAACCAACTAGAAGGGTAAGCTGATCGACATTGCGGACATCCAAACAGTCACTGCAGTCAGTATAGAACAAATTATGGAAACATATGGAGGGTTTGAGTTAGTTGTTGGTGGGAGTCATGGCAACAATCTTGCTGGCAATAATAGGCATACAAGAGATGGAATTGAGGGTGAGAATTCATCCCTTTTCTACTGACTATTTCCGTATTATAGATATAATGATATATACAAGAATCTGGAGTAGTTTGTTTATCTAGTATTTAATATTGGGTTCATAATTCAATTGATGATCAATACAATTTTATATTGGTAATATCTTTTAAGTTTCAACTTTCGAAGATAAGTTTGTTTAGATCTACATTGAGAAGATTCGAACGTTAGCTCACGCATGAACCAGGAACAAATAAAATGTTAGTTCTTTTACTGACTAAAAAAATGTTGAAAAAAATATTAACATATATATATATATATATATATATATATTAATATAAAATAATTACGGTGTTTTTTAGATAGAAGTTATATTTTTTTAGAACTGACAGAGAATAAATTTCTTGAGATTTTTTAAAATATTTTATTAAGTCTAAATTTATTTTGTATAACGCCAGAATATATAGAAGGGAAATGCGTTATTATGTATAAATACTAATATTGAAAATAAATTTGGTGTAAAAATAATGTACAAGACAAATATGCATAATTACCCATCGTCATTTGTATAAAAGAAAGTAGTTTTTTATTTAAAAATCAATTACGTCATAATTACCCATAATTTACACAAAACACCTCATCAGCATGTATTTTAGGAATGATAGAGTAAAATGGTGGCTTTAATTTTACATGTATCCATTTACGGTTTGCATGTTTGTATTTGCATGCGATGGTTATAACTTATACGGACCGTACACGTAGTAGAAGTAAAAATGACTCTTGTCCGCCCATAAAACATAAAAAAACTGCATTAAAGAGAACCGAGACCTGTCTGCGTATTACACTTCCCACTGCTCTCGTTTGATTTGATGCGTAAAAAATTATAAAAATTATCTTTATTTATGAAATAATGTTTCTGACAATTTTTTATTCGGAACGCTCATGTCCATAAAAACCCCAAATTATCGAGACTAAAATAATGTAATTGACAAACAAACTACTATGACCAAAAAAAGGTTCGTATAACAAATGAACCCTAAAATTTAAGTTAAAGCCAGTATACCGACTATCATACCTTAATTCAATCATATTTAGGAACTAGGATAATACTTTTTTCCTAACAGTAATATCAATATTTTAATTCAGTCCGATAGAATAAAATAAACAAACTCTTTCCACATGAATTAATTTTAATATGCATCTTCGAATCCAAATATTAATGGCACAAATTCCAAATATTAAATATACTACATTAATTTACTATTCTTTCTTTTCTTTATCTGGTAAAGGGATCAGTTCTCCAAGGTGCAACCATCAATGGACGCCATTGAGTACTCATTCGATAATGATGAGTCCGAATTTAGCATGCTCTCCGGACAGATCGGACAGATCACATGGACCGGACAGATCACTTTGAACACTAAAACCATAGGACGGTTCGAACTATGACAAAAGTACTAAAAAATCTAAACACTTCTTGACTAACCTACTTGCTCACCTATTTAGAGCCCATGGATCTTTGAACATGATCCTGGTCTATTAAACATGACCCGAAAGCCCATAAGGGCCCAAACATCAGGGTATAAATACCCAACCACCTGCATTAACTATGGGTAATGAAAATTAGCTGCTACCAAGCTGCTTAATTATCTCTCTGCTCTCTAAACACTTAAAACACCCACCCACACCACCATAAAACACCAACTGAAATTACAAACCTACCATCAGGAGATTATTATCCACACCAGATAACACAAATATTAAAAAACAAGTGACCGAAAAAATCAAAATGAGTGACGATTATTTGAATTTTAAAAACATTCATATTTGATATTTAGTTTTTAGAACCCAATCACACAGCTAAATTTTCGGTTCGGTATAATTTTAGTTTCAATTTTGTATATTTTGGTTTGGTTTGGTCTGTTTGAATTCTATTTCTAATTTATCCGATTCTATCTTGACTTCAACCAATTTCGTTTTATTTTCGAAGGGTTTTGGTTTGGCACAACCTATTATCAAAATGAATTAAATCTAATTATAATTTAATATTTTATTTTTATTTTAATAAAATTTAAACAATATTTTATCTAATAATTTTAATAATAATATAAAATTAAAAAAAAATTAAAAAAAAAATCAATCCTTCTAATGCTTTTAGAAAATTCATTTGCCTCTAACATTTTTACTAAATCGATTTTGTATTAGTTTACCGATTTTATTCGTTCAGTTTCAAATCGTTTGTATTGGTTTATTGATTTTATCGGTTCGGTTCCAAATCAATAACCAATATTAACATTTTGGCCTTTTATTCTTCTCGAAAGCAAACTATTAGAATTTGATCGATTCTTTACCGGTTTGATTTCCCACGTTACTACTAACTGCTCCAATAAAAGACATGGTGTATAGCATTTGTTAATTTTTAATGAAAACCATTCTGGATTTTTATAAATAACTTTTTTGGCGTTTTTTTTCAGTTACATAATTTGGAAAGGATTGAAAAAAACTATTTATTTTAAAGAAACACTATAAAATCGTGTTTAGGTTGAAAAATACATTATAATATATTATTATAATATATTACAGCTGGAGTTTTATTTTTAATATAAAAACAAATACTATACTTTTTATATAAAAATTATATATCCTGCATATCTGATAAAAAAAAAATCCTTTTGAAGAATTTCTCAAGAGATGCATTGAATTAAACCGTTGTATTATTAACGTAATATTAAACAAAATGCTAATATCATATTGAACAAAATATCAACATCCTAATTTTATAAAACGAGGAGCTCTCATGGTATATATTAACATTTTAAGTTTATAATAATAATAATAATAATTAAATATTTATAGATATGATACGTTAATATCAAAGATTTGATTTTTTATAAATTTAAATTTATAGAATAACCTATAATAACAGCGGCGTAGCCGGGATCGAAACATAGTGGTGTCTTGTATTTTTCGAAATTGAACTTTACGGCTTTCTATCTTAAGATAAAATATAGATCAACCAATGTTAATCTTTGTAACTAGTGAATAGTAATATAAAACATGTAAGAGAAAGCCCGCAACCGCTATTCAGAATGCAATTAGTACGCATAGGGTAAACCTCAGTCTGACGCAATAGCCTGCAAACCAACGCCAGAGGGTAAACCACACAAGGTGACAGGCTCAGCCGAGAAAGCGTATGTAGAATGACTCACACTCATAACCTTTGATCACTAGCGTGCCTTACTCAACCAACTCGGCTATCCACAATTGTTCTGTTTACGATTAGACTTTGATTGTTATGGACTGGTACCAAGATCAAGATTGTATAAATTTATATAAATTTACATCATTTTTTAAATCAACATATATATTTATATTAAAATAATATAAATGTATATTATAAATTCGAAAATAAATCAAATATATATTAAAAATCTATATGAAATCCACATATAAATTTATATCACTTTTTAAATTTATATATAAAAATTAATATATTTGTATATATAAAATATTAAATAAAATAGATTAATATTTTATATATAATAAAAAATAACTAATGAAAATCTAACTTAACTTAAAAGAGGTTAATCGACAGCAACTTTAACTTAAAAAAAAGTTAATCAACACAGCTGGGTCTCGAAAAGGTGGAAAAATGATCGCTTGTGCGGAATGATGGCTTGTGCTCCAAGAAACAAGAATTCATCTTCTTCTCCCTTGATTTTCATCTTCTGATGAACTTAATCCTTTGTTTTTCATGGATCAATTCCCATCCGTTCACGAATTTTTCAGTTCATCATCAATCAAAGATTCGCAAAATATTCTTAGAAACAACAGTCAGAGGAAGAGGAAATCTTTTGCCGATGCAGTGACTGCTGATTCTCAAGGTTTGGTTGATTCTTTCAACCCTGAGGAAATAAGATACAAGAATGATCATGTTCACTTGCAATACGGTGATGCCTTCTTAGCCCATCTGAAATCAAAATCGAAACATACTCTTGTTGGTAAATGCTCTTCTGGTTTACCTAAGGTTACATCTGCTTGATTTCTTAAACAAGTTCAAATTTGTTCAAGGTTATAGTTATACGGTTAAAGATTCAAGACATATCTTAATTGAGTTTGACTTGTATGAAGATCTGGCTAAACTATGAAGGAAAAATGTATGGACAATTGGTTCAACGGTTATGTGATTACTGAAATGGACTGAATGTTTTAACGTAAAATATGAATGTCTCATTACCCCAATATGGATCAAGATTGAAAATCTGCCTGGACATTTGTTTAATGAGAAGGTGATTTCAGATATAGCCTCTTCTTTGGGTATGCCTATGCAGATTAAAGTTCCATAAAAGAACAGAGCTTTTTATAATCATTGTTTGGCCAGGATTGAAATGGATATAACCAGTAAGATTTTCACGATGTTTGGGTGGGTTTTGGAAGCAATCAGGGTTGCTGGGTGAGAATTTCATATTTAAACCTTCCTAAATATTGTAAATCTTGTTATCATATTGGTCATGGTATTGAACAATGCAAGAAAAACAAGGTTATCAAGAAATCTAGTAAGTTTGATATTGATATCAGTCAGAAATTGGATAATACTAAAGTTGTTGAAGAACATGCCAAAGAAGTTAATGTTATTGCTTCGTCTAATAATATTGATATCAGTCAGAAGTTGGATAGTTCGAAAGCTGTTGAAGAGCATGCCAAAGAAGTTAATGTTATGCCTTCGTCTACTGATATTGATGGTGCTATTCAAACGCTTGAATTCGGGTTCAGTGTTCTGAATAATGTCAAAGATAAAGATCACGATAACTGCTCTCCTAAGAACTCAAATTTTGGGAGT
Source organism: Limnanthes douglasii subsp. nivea (assembly GCA_036936605.1). Classification (NCBI taxonomy): domain Eukaryota; kingdom Viridiplantae; phylum Streptophyta; class Magnoliopsida; order Brassicales; family Limnanthaceae; genus Limnanthes; species Limnanthes douglasii. The sequence goes on from JAUPFV010000005.1 coordinate 50,326,291, forward strand.
CTTCTATCATCTCCTCTGCATAGACGTGTAATTGATACACATTCTGATCCTTGTCAGCATGTTCTTATTGGAAATCATAATGAAGAGGTTGTTGATGGTGTCACCAGTGTGGATCTTCAAGAAGTTGAAATGAATATCAATAGCAAACATGATGAAATGATAGGGGATTTGCAAACTCTTGGGAATACTACTAACAATCAGGATTATGAAAATTTTACTTCTGAATATTCTTCTCCTAAAGTTGGTTATAAAAGTCCTCAGGTTTCATCAAGAAGTTATCTATCTGTCAAACGTAGGAGTGTTCAGCCTAATAAAAGATTAACTAGGAGCCAGATTCAAAGGAAAGATACATCTGAAGATGATGAGGATTTCACGAATATAATAGGCAGGCAGCTCAAGCAAGCCAAACAAAATGATGGTCAGGAATACTCATCAATTATCAATAACAACACGTAACTCTAAACGTTCTCTCAATTATGATTAGCATTTTAAATTGGAATATTAGAGGGATTAAAGATAAATCTTCCTTTAGAAGACTTAAACATCTTTCTAGGAATAACAAAGTTGACATTGTTGTTATTCAAGAGCCCTTGATTAGTAATTATAATCTTGTATGTTGTGCTTCTAAAGTTGGCTTCAATCATAGTGCCTCTAATATATCCAATAAAATTTGGATTTTCTGGCATGATAATATTTTTGTTAACATTTTTATTGACCATGTTCAATGCTTGCACATAGAAGCTACTCATAACATTCTTGATAAAAACTTTCTTTTAACTTTTGTTTATGCTAAATGTCAACATTTAAATAGATTAGATCTTTGGGATACTTTACGTAACATTTCTTGTACTAATAAAGCTTGGCTTATTTGTGGTGATTTCAATGCGATAAGTTCTATAGATGATCAGATTGGTTGCTCAACTTTATGCCAAAATAGTGCTGATGATTTTAACAGAATGATAAGTGATTGTAGACTTCTGGATGCTGGGTCAAGATTTACTTGGTCTAACAATTCTAAATGGAGACGTCTGGATTGGGTCTTTATAAATAATTTCTGGAATGATCTCTTCAATAACACCAATGTCATTCATAAAGCCAGAACTGAATCTAATCATATGGCCATCCTTGTCAATTTTTATAGTTTGTCTTATAGTTCAAGGAAGAATTTTAGATTTCAGAACATGTGGTTGCTTGATGATGATTTTATGCCTTTTGTGTCTAAGAATTGGGACCAAGACATGGATGGTGATCCATTGAACATGTTTTGGCTTAAATTAAAAAGGTTAAAAGTTGCTCTTGTTGATTGGAATAAGCATCATTTTGGGAATGTTTTCAGCAAAGTTAAAGCATTGGAGGATGATATTCTTAGGGTGGAAACTTTACATCAGCATCAAAACACTAGACAATCGAAGGAGGAGCTGAATAAGTGTAATGCTTTATTGATGAATGCCTACAAAATGGAAGAGGAATATTGGCTGTAGAAGTGTAATGTTGACTGGATTAAGGATAGGGACAGAAGTACCAAGCTTTTTCATAGTTATGTTTCAAAGAAAAGAAAGAAAAATGCTATTAATGGCATTAAAGAGAACAACACTTGGATTACTGATAAAGACTCTATTGGTAATTCTGCTGTTGCCTTCTTCACTAAAGCTCTTGCTTGTAGCCCTTATAATGATAATCAAGATGAGTTAGATAAGATGAATTATATTTTGTTCGATACCATCCTTTGTGTTTTTACCCAAGATGACAACAAGAGCCTGCTTATTCTGCCTGGAGAAGATGAAGTTTTCAAAACAATCAACAATCTTAAAGCTTCAAGTATGGCAGGTATGGATGGATTCAATCTATTCTTTTATAAAAAATGCTGGAACATTATTAAAAAAGATCTCATTTCTGCTCTTCATCATTTTATTAGAGGTTGTAACATCCCTAAAGGCATTCTTGCTACAGGCATCTGCCTCATTCCTAAGTCCATTAATCCCACTTGTTGGGGTGATTATCGGTCTATAAGTTTATGTACTCTTCTTAATCGTATTATGGCTAAAATATTGAATGACAGACTTGTTAGTCTTTTGCCTAAGATCATTTCTAGTTCTCAAGGTGGGTTTGTTCCTGGTAATACAATTCATTCTAATGTTTTAACTTCCAAAGAGCTTCTTTATGATTTGAATAGAAAAGTTAAGGACCAGAACATCATCATTCAATTGGATGTGTGCAAAGCTTTTGATAAGCTCAGTCATTTCTTTATTGTTAAAGTTTTAACCTGCTTTGGTTTCTCTAAAAGATTTATAAGGCTGATTAGTAGTATGATGTCTAATGTATTTGTCTCTATCTTAATCAATGGAGCCTCTTATGGTTTCTTTAAAACTTCCAAAGGCCTTAGGCAGGATGATCCTCTTTCACCTAGCCTATTTATTATTGCTGAGGAAGTCTTGCTGAGGGGCATCTCTTTGCTCTTTAAAGAGAATAAATACATGAGATACAGAAGTCGTAGTAAGTTATGTATCAGCAACTTGGCTTTTGCTGATGACATTCTTTTATTCACTAACTGCAAGGATGCTACTTTAGCATCACTTAATCTCTTCTTACAGGATTATCAAGCAATCTCTGGTCAGGTTATTAACAAAAGCAAAACGAAAGTTATCATTGCTAGTGGTATGAATGATGCTAAAATCAACTCTATTTGTAACATCACTGGCTTTAATAATGCTATGCTCCCTACTGATTATCTTGACATCACAATCAGTACCAACAACAAGTCTGTGATTTACACTAACCTCCTTAAAAAGATCAATAATAGAATAGTAGATTGGGAATCCAAGCACTTATCCTTTGCTGGTAAAATCACACTGATTAATGCTGTTCTCATGAACATTGTGCTTTACTGGATGCATAGTAATGTTATCCCAAATAATGTTATTAACAAAATTGAAAATGCTTTTAATGGCTTTCTTTGGGGTTCCACTAGCTTGGACCACAAAATTCATTGGTGTAGTTGGAAAAGCATTTGTAAAACGTATAAAGAGGGGGGTTTGAACATTAGAGATTTAGCTGATGTTCAACTTTCTACTTCTTGTAAGCTTTGGATGCAGTTTAGGGATAACAAGTTACTTTGGGCCAATCTGATTCATGACATCTATTGCAAAAAGAAGCATCCTTTGCAGCTTGCCAATATCATGAAGGGTTCTATGGTTTGGAACAGGCTTATGAAGATAAAGTCTACTGCAGAAAAATTTGTGAGCTGGTCATTAGGTGATGGTAATGTTGATTTCTGGTTAGATAGATGGTCTAATTCCGATCCTCTTCTTTCTCTTGACAATTCTATTGACAATAGCTGGTATCATCATGAGAAGGTAAATCATTATTGGTCAAACTATCAATGGGATCTTACTTGTATTGTCAATCTTATTAGCAAGGAGGATCTGGATCGAATTAAAAAATACACTATCAATCTCAACAAGAAGGACAAGATCATCTGGAGCTTATCATCTACGGGTAACTTTAATCACAAGCAAACTTGGGATTTCATTAGAACTCATCATATTGAATCTAGTCTGTTTTATAAAATTTGGAATGACTTAACTCCCAAAAAGCATTCTTTCATTCACTGTAAACTAATTAACAATTTTGTATCAATTGATTCTGTTCTTAGGAAAAGACATATGTTTATTGTATCCAAATGTCAATTTTGCTTAAGTTGTGAAACTACTGATCATGTTTTTATTTCTTGTGAAGTTGTTTGGGCAGTTTGGCTCCATTTTGCAAACCTCTTCAATATCATGATTTATAAATACATGACTCCAATTCACATGTCTCGAACTTGGTTTAGGTATACTAGTAAGAAAAACCACATTAGAAATGTAATTCCTTCAATTATTTATAGCACTATTTGGAAATACAGAAATCATTCCAAGTTTAAAAATGTTACTGTTTCTTCTAATGCTATTATTAAGGATGTCCACAGGATCATCTACTATATGAATGTTGCTGGTATTTTCAAATTTAAGCATTGGTCTAATGATAGAACTGTTGCTAAAAACTTGGGTTTCTTAAACTTATGTTGTGGTTCTTTCACAAGACCTTCTGTGCTTAAGTGGATCCCTCAATCCATTGGTAGATATAAGCTTAATACAGATGCCTTTATGATTTTCAATGGAGAAGCAAGTGCTGGTTTCATTATTAGAGATTATGAAGGTAATCTAGTATATGCTAGTGGTAATGTTTATGGTAAGCTTTCTCCTCTAATGACTGAAGCGAGGGCCCTAATGGATGGTCTGATTATCTGTAACTCTAAAGGTCTTCTAAATATCGACATTGAGACTGACTCTTCCTTGCTAGTCGATTTTGTGAAGAATGATAATTTGGGTGCCTCTCACTGGTCCCTTTCACCAACTATAAACTGTTGTAGAATGATGCTCACTTCTGCTATGTCTCTTATGCATGTTTATAGAGACCAAAATAGAGTTGTCGATTGGCTGGCTCGTTGGACCTTAAAATGAAAACTTAAGCAAGACTATGACTATACATCTGCTCCTGTTAATCTGAAATAAATTCTTATTCTTGAAAGCCTTGGCATACATTATATAAACATTTCTGATTGAGGTTGTTTGTAAGTTTTGGTTTTAGGTTCTTCTCTGGACCCCGCACGTTTCGAATAGCAAATGCAGCTATTAGAGCTTTATTTTGGATAGCTATGGAGCTGCTTGCGTAGTGATGTTGCGAGTCTCTATCTGAAGCTCTGATTTTGGCAAAGTTTGTTGTGGAGCTGCTTGTGTAGTTCTGTAGCGAAGTCCTTATGCGTTGTTCTGATATTTGGCGAAGGCTGTTCATGTTTGAGGCTGCGATTCTTGGCTGTTTGAAGCTTGTTGTTCTCAAATCATGGCTATTATTGAAACTAAAGTGAAGTGTTTATGCGGGTTTGGCTCTTGTTTGGGTTTGAGAGCTTGATTTGCTTCTTCTTGGCTGGTTGGTCTAAGTGAAGCAGCAATTATTGTTCTTCTTTGTTTTTGAAGCTAGTCTTTAGTTCAATTTTCTGAAATATGATTTTGGCGAGAAATTTGGCGCCTTTGTACTCCGCTTTATTTCCAATTTATCAAATAAAAGGTCATTACATAAAAATAAAAATAAAAACACAGCTGGGTCTCAAATCCATGACCAGTGGATTCCTGACCCGGTTGTTTACCAACACGACAAAGACAACAAATACAAATATGTTACTAAACACATAACCTAATTGAACCAGGTGGGTCCAAGAAAAACCTTACTACATAAAGAAAATGTTATTTTAATAATAATATTATTAATAATAATAATAATAAAAAGATAAAAATTGTATCCATAATTTTGAATTATAAGTTAATTTGTTTTAATGTGTTAATGGACTTGTTTAGTTTTGAAATTTATTTATTTGAGTACGTTTAATATTGATTTGTTGTTTTTTGTTTGAATTTATTTGATTGTTCGATTGATTGATTTAATATATTAAATTCATTTGTTTGGGTTTTTGAATTTTTTGAATCTGTTTAATTGATTTTATTAAATTAAATTTATTTATTTGATGTATTTGAATTTGTTTCTTTAATTTGTTTGAATTTATTTAATTTCCTATACATATATAAATCTAATATGCAGTTACATTATGCCGATTTCTAAGTCTCATCACACATTTATAATATAAAATAATTCGCAAATGCACTAAAACAATAATCACCCATAGAACTTTTTATATTTCGATAAATAGAAAAAATAAAATTTACTTTTATTTTTTCATCCACTTATCCATGCGCTTAAAAAATATTATTGTTGAATTTTTAATTTTTTTCTATAATAATTTTGATATCCTTCAAATTTTAATTGTGGATCAATGTATATTAGCTCAATAGACAGGATAAAGAATTATGAAAAATGTTGTTTTATATTAAAAATCAACTATATCTATATCGTAATTCATAAGTATCAGTACTTTAAAAAAAGCATCAACATCTATTTTACTAATAATAATAGAAATAAATAGTACGAAATTACTAAAAAATGGTCTAAATTACTCTCTGAAATCGTTTTTAATTTAATTTTTTAAAACTACTGCGCCAAGTTATTTTGTTTGACTATTTTATCCTTACGAAATTGTATAAATAGTCAAATTTACTCCGCGAAATTACCATAATTTCCAAAAAAAACCTCAATTATCTATTTTCTCTCTATATTCTCTTTAAAAAAAATTAAAAATAAAATCAAAAGTGCACTTAATCTAAACTAATACTAAAACCAAACTGTAAAATTAGAAATAAACTACACTTGATCTACTTAATCTACAATTAAATTTAAACTTAAACTAAACTTAAAAATTTAAAACTAAAATTACCATATCCCCTCTCTCTACTTTACCCTTACCTTTACCCCGTCTTCTCTCTCCCTTGCCCACGACCCAAAAACCAGCCGCAATCGACGACACCCACCACCGGAGACGAACCGCAACAGCCACCCAAACAGCCCAGACGTCAACCGGAGAAGCATACCCGAAGCAACAATCAGAATGGCATCATCACCGGCGAGCTAATCCACGGGATGCGAATCGAAAAAAATCTACTGTAAGTTGATTTCGTTGTTGTTAATTAGTTTAGATAAGTTTAGTAATGGTACTAGTGTATTTTTAGGGGGGTTTGGACTGTTGGAACGATCTGGCAGAAGTTTCAAGCTTCTACCATGGAGAAAGTGTTCTTCGCCACACGGGGGCGATGAACATGGTCCCTACGCCATCGTGTGGCGTATGATATCACGCCCACGTCATCACTGTGGCGTGGGTATAAGGGTGTACGCCTCAGTTTTGGCGTATACCCTTATACCCACGCCACAGTGATGGCGCAGGCTGCTCCGATCACCGGAATCACCCATGATCGGTTTATTCTTGTTGTTTGGCGTGTGTTAACCGCGTTTATGCTATTATTTATTTAAAAACGCTTCATGCATGACAATTTGTGTTTTCGAAGAACCTTGACATTTCTTACGTTTCTTATTTCAGGTAATGGATCATGATGACGCCCCACAGTCTGTTGATGGGTCGCGGACGAAGAGATTAAAGAAGCGGAGTAGGGTACGGGAAGCTGCTCAGCTCGTTTTAGCTGCCGCTTCAGCAGTTCTGACGGATGAGTTACCTATAGTTTCCGAACCGCATTCATCCGGATCGAGTTCTGCTTCTGCTTCCACTTCCTGCGAACGACATCATCCTCCCCCACCTACAGGGAAGCCTAGAGCTCATCCTCTATCCAGATTTCCACCGCTATTCGGCGAGGCGTTCATCTCCCACACTGCATACCACCTTTAGATGGGAGAGGTAATATTGAAATTCCGATTTGACATTTTATGAATGTTTAATTTTGTCGTATACTAATTCAAACTAATCTTTTCAGGAGCAAGAGATGCGGCTATATGCCCATTATCCGAGTCATAGAGAATGGAGTTTGGATGCACAGACTAGGGTACGTGCCGTAGTTGATGCCACTCCTTTCGGTTGACTCATAGAGCCGTTCTATCACATGCACACATACTCCAACATGACGGAGGTTTTTCTAGAGCGGTGGCATATGAAGACTAATACTTTCCATTTCTCGTTCAGAGAGATGACGATTACTCTCGACGATGTCCACACCATTTTGGGACTCCCAGTTCAGAGTGAGCTTGTTGTGGTTCCCGTTATATCTGACAAGACTATGGCCATGCACGAGTGCGCTGAACTGCTTATGGTGGATAAGTTTTCCTTCGTGACGGAGGTTGAGAAATGCAAGGGCATTGATTTGGGGTTTAAATGGCTCCGAAGCAGGTTTAGTGGGCTAGAGTTCTGCAATAAAAGCCCTGGTCTCAGTGATCTGATGGTAGATGCGACTGCCCGCGTCTACATATTACATATGTTAGGCACAATCATATTCTCGGACAAGAGCAACATGTACTCCAATTACAAATATTTGTTTTTGTTGCGCGATTTGACTCAGGAGGGTATTGGTAGGTACTCATGGGGTAGTGTTGTTCTCGCTTACTTGTACCACCATCTGGGTGAGGCCTCCCTTCACGACACAAGGACTATGGCCAAATATATCGGCTTGTTAGACACATGGATACAGGATCATTTTGTCATGCTCCGCCTTGTTATTCGTTCCACTTACACTGAGCGTCAGCCCACTATTGGTAGATGGGATACAGCTACAATAATATCTAACTCCCGGCTGAAGCTGAACCTTCGTATCTCCATCAACAACCTGCAGGAGAGCGATGTAAGTCTTATTATATAGTGATCCCAAAACTTATTTTTTATCTGTGTTTATGTTCATATTCGTTTGTATTGCAGATATTGTTTGATCCTTATCGTGCTATACGCGATCATTTCCCGTTTGAACATATAGCGTGGTTTGAAAATGTCATATACGGCGTGGAGCACTCTAAGGGATACTATCCAGAACGAGTTCAATGGTAGTTTGGCCGTGTCCAGAGGGGTATCGCGCATCCTTTGGTAGGTATGCAGTCCAAGTCAAGGAAAAAACCGAAGACGATGACGTATGCATTCGATGCGGATGATTGGGTGAACTGGGAGAGCAACACATTACATCAGGCTTTTTGGGGAGTGATGATGGGAGATAAGATGGAGTTTTTTTGTGAGCCTGAGTACCTTCTTCTTCATCAGCGGATTAGCTGGTTCGACTTCATCAACACCGATATCTACTCGCTCGATGACTATATGCATGAGGATTGAGATTGAGCTATCATCCGACATTTGCGTGCCGGTATGCGCATGATCTCGTTGTTTCCTGGAATTGGTGAGTTTGATCATGATTTTGATCGTCTGGATGGGGCTTACGAGGATGTTGTGTCCACTGACAGGAGACTTGCTTAGACATTGTATTGTATTTTTTGTTTGTATGATACTTTATAACTGTTGTCGGTTACTTTGATGGTTTGTTTGTTTTTTGATACACGTACTATGCGGTTACATATTTTAAAGTTGATATATATGTATTTTCGCAATTGCTTAGATGTTTTGGTTGTTTTATAACTGTATTACATTCAAGGAAACGTGAAACATAATTGAAACATAATTGAAACATAGTTGAAACATAACTGAAACATAGTTGAAACATAATTCAAACATATTTGAAATATAGTTGAAACATAATTGAAACATAATTCAAACATAATTGAAACATAATTGAAATAGTAGTACTACCTAAAACAGCACACATATAGGAGTAACATAATTGAAACACATATTATTCTAAACATAACAACTCAAAGGCACAATCACAGAAATAGTTAAATGATCAGTCGTCGAAATCGTATCCCAAATTGTTATCTGAATCGTCCCCCTCATTCCTTTCAGCAATCATATCCTCCAGATACGCCACTATATCCCTACTGATGTAGTCTGCTACCGTCATGTTCTAGACCAAAGGTGCTTCTTTCTTAATTCTAGTTGGCATGAAAAGCAAAGCAGTGAGCGGTTGGACGAAGATGTACCTGCTTTTGATTTCGTCACGATTTCGCACTTTAACGTCTCCTGCTCCTAAATGCCCATACTTGAAATATATCATACATAGTACACGGTCAAAAAACGCATCGCTACGATCTTCCCCCATCTCTCGGCGGGCAACCCTCACCGCCTTAAGCAAATGATAGTCTTCATCAGCTGTAAACTCCATCTGTTCAAGTGTTTGTGTTTTTTTGTAAATAAACGCTTGGTTTCTATTAAGACATATTGTATTATGTGACATGTTTATATAGTATAGTTACTCTTGGCGGGAGTTATTATGTTGGCGGGAATTTTTTGGTTAATGAGAATCGTATTTGGCGAGAGTTTTATTTGTTAATGAAAGTTGGAGGGAATTCAAATGTTGGTAGGGATATTTTTGCGGGAGTTTTTATGTTGGCGGGAGTTATTATTTCGGTTGGAGTTATTGGTGGGTCCCGGTTGAATTTAATCATCTCTACAACTACGTCGAGTAATTTAGGCATTCGTCCTTATCCTTATCTTTCGTCCTCCAAACTTTACATGTGTCACGTTATCATTCGTCTAACTGGATTACGTTATCCGAAAACGAAATTATATATAAATATATGTTGTATCCACATTAAAGGGTAAACTAGTTGATATATTAAACAAAAAATGTGTTCATGGACCGAGTTGGAAGATTAATACCTGATGAAGCATCAATTGAAGTTGGTAACACGAATATGCTAAAGGGGCCTAAAACATATTGGGAGGCACTGATATGCCAGATGTACTTTCTATACAGAAGGGATGGTGTACAGCCGCCTAGAATTTGAAGGCGTGTTGATCAGGTGAAAGCTATGTGGTCAGTCGTAGTCACATTCCGTCTATATCCAGTTTCTGGCCTCACCGAGTTGGAACGTCGTGTTGCGTGTAACCGATTCAATTTCCAGGTTACGGATTCGATAACAGAGGATCAGCTAGAGCAGGTCCATTCTAACATTATTGACATCCAGCTAGAGGAAATGCATGACTACCATTATGCGAAAGAAGAAAGGAAGCTGCTGAAATGGAACTGGCATGATAGATAAGTTTGAGTTCATGTTTTAGTTTAAGTTTGAGTTCATGTTTTAGTTTAAGTTTGAGTTATTGTTTCAGTTTGTTTCAGTGCATATTCGAGTTTAAGTTTCAGTTTGTGTTTAAGTTCATGTTTCAGTTCATGTTCGCTTTTATGTTTTAGTTTGTGTTTAAGTTCATGTTTCAATTTATGTTTCAATTCATGTTTCAGTTCATGTTCGCTTTTATGTTTTAGTTTGTATTTCACCTTGTTTGATTTCATGAAAGAGTTTTTGAAATTTACAAATTAATGTAATTATGCATTTAAAATTTACTAACATTAATTATTTATTTAATTTAATAAACATTAAAATTAAAATTAAATTACAGTTGTAAAAAAAAACCATAAAAAATATTGTACTTTAGGGTTTAGCCTATTGCCGCCAGGCAATGACGTAGAGGAAGCCCATTTCGCCACTGTGTGGCGGCAATAGGCTTAATTCTTAAGGATCTCTCTGTTCTTTTGAGAACAGAGACTCCAAAAGGTTGTTTCCGCCAGCCAAATGGCGTAGGGATGTATCCTCACGCCAACTATTGGCGTGGCAAGGTTGCCTCACGTCAACCGTTGGCGTGAGGGTCGTCAGTTACGCCATTTCACCGGCGAAAACATCTACCTATGAAAATTGTGGTTAAATTTTAAAAAAACCAATTATACACAAAAATTGGTTACTAGAAGATATTTTAATGGATCGTGAATAAAATACGAAGTGACTTTACAACAAAAAAAACAACGAAATCAAAGACAAAATAAATTCGATTTCAAACTAAAAATTACAACACCAACTCAATTAGCAATCTTGGGTTAAGTCCATTATGGGGTCATCAAATTCAATGGAATGTGTCGGCGTGGGATTTTGCAGTCTTGAAAATACACAGACTCTATCTAGCAAAGAGATCGGCCAATAAATAGTGACTTCTCTCGCCGTTCGCATCCACATTGGATCTATAGTCAGTAAAGGTGACCCTTTAACCAATTCAACCTATAAATCCACATTGAATATCAATGCGCGTTAAGAAAATAAATGATTAAATGCGTGCAAAACTAAAATTTCTTTACTTACGTGAACAAAATGGTTTTTATTGACGAATGTCACGCCGATCTCTTTTATAGAACCATCCTTTGGCGGTGCATTTTTCACCGGTAGGCGAGTCGTACATCCACCAGAAGTGAGGCAATAGAAAACACAACTGAATGTCGTCGCGACTAGTTTTCCGTAACTAGGCAAGGACATCCAATTTCTGAAAGGTGCATTCTCTTTATTAAAAGACAACCGGTGTATCTCCTTATCGACTTCGATTTCATCGTCGTAATATGCAACCCGTTTATAAAAATCCCGATCGCTCTTTAGCTCTTGAACCAAGGCTTCTCTACCCATTAATCATCCACTTTTGTAACCGACCATACCATGCGCGATGGCTCTAAAACCACAATTACCGTCGGGCATTACATTTTTAATTCGGCTTATGAAAGGACGCTTATATTGAGGTATGTCTTTTGAAAATCTCGAGTCCGGGACATTTGGTAATCTCGCCGGGAATGGTTTAACCGAGAATGACGGTATAGCGGTGATGTGGTTCGACGCATCCGGATTGCCTAAACCAACACATTCAACCCGTTTTTTTTGGCGATTTTGCTCCAGAATTAGTAGAAGTATGTGCGACGACCGTTCTTGTGGTGCTACTGAGAGTGCCGACCGGGGTTGCTATACTAGCGGCGGGTGTTACCATTCGTGGAGTTTCGTCACTATCGTGGGACTCGAACATTTCTTGTTCGCCGTATTCGTGATACGATGGATCCCTTTTCATAGAATAATCACGTTGGAGTTTGCTATTTTTAACGCGAACCCGACCCCGTCCACGACCACGGCTTCCAACACGTCCGGGAGTTCTACCGCGGGTTTTAACCTTCTCGAGGGGTTCGCAAAGGAGTGTCGTCGACGGATCCAAAATTTGTTGAAATGTTTTAGCCAATGACTTTGTTCGTAAACATGAAACTCTTCAAGTTTTGCATTTAGGTTTGCGAAATTAAATTTCACCTCTTCTTCGCCGGTGAGTTTAACTCGAGGAACGATATCTAGTCTCTTCCAATGCTCATCTATAATCCGAGTAGGTACATGACCGTCCACTCTTCGGATTGCCTCAAGTTTGTGGGAAGACGGCAAACCATGGATCGTACGATCGGTGCAAAAACACGAAGATTTTTCACCGCCGTTTTTATCAACATAGTTATCGTATACTAAGGTCAATACAATAGACGATTTAGAATCTTGAAATTTGTGAATTAGACGACACTTGCTAAGCTCTATCGATTCTTTAATGGTCGAATGTTGCATCGCTAACAAGCCATGTACTTTATCCCAAAACCCATCGAAATCCAATCGGCTAGACCCGACATATTTTTTTAATGTAGCATGTGAGCTTTCCGCCCTATTAGAGGTGTAATTATCGAAATGCATGATTTTGTTAGTATAAGCGTGAACAAACCTCTCTTTATAAAGCGTAATCCACAAACACCGACCGCATCTTAGCCAACCTCTCGTTCATCACCTCAACGGTATTGGAAGAAACAAAGTCGTCCCAAGCCGCCAAAAAATTGTTAGCCACCTTCCGGTCTTGAAACAATTTTTCCGTTCTCCCGCTAACATTCTTATTGATATGCCACTCGCATAGCATGTGACTAGCGCTAGGAAATATTTTGTCGATACTCTTCATCAAGGCTAGTTCCGGTCCGTAACGATAACACAAGGTAATTCACAATCATTCTCCTCAATTATCGTTTTCAAGCATCTCAATGACCATTCGTAGTTGTCTTGTTTTTCACTCACCATAAACATGAAACCAATGCAAAACGTTTTGTTGGTCGATGTTACCCCGACTACTTCGAACAAAGGCATCCGTAACGAATAACTTTATATGTGCTATCCATGATTAGCAAGCGCGGGAAGGTCCGTAGTAAATCAATACTAAGCATATGTGCGAAAAACAAATCAGTTATGACGTCAGAGCCGTCATTCCCCATCCGTACCCAATACTTGTACTTGTGCAATTGTAATTTAACTAACAAGCATTGCATTTGGGATCAATCACCGTTTTCAACCATCCTTGTTCTTTGTAGGTGATTGTAAACGTGACGGATATTTGAAGCATTCTCCGTATCGGCCTTTTTCAAAGCACCAAATGTTTGTCGCGGACTTGTCCCGTTCACCGTCAAAAGATCAACGAGCTCTTTTACTTCCGTTTTAACTTGGACCATTACCGGATTGCCTGCCAAATGAAAAGGACAATTTATTTTGTTGCTACCGGTAGCCTTACGCTTACGGTCACACTCTTTAAAGGCCGACTTAAAAATTCCAGATCGCTCGCACCGATAATCTACTCTCGGTGTTCTCCCCCTTTTCCCTACCTCCTTCGATGCTACGTTTATAAAAAAACCCAACAACTTCCCCCTGTTTTTTACCCACTCGGTCATCGAGTCTAAGCTATACTCTTCGTGAGTGGTGAAATGGTGAGCGTAGTCCGAAACAAGCGAAATATCGCATTGGGTCACCTCCTCTAATATGTAAGAAGTAGAAAAACCAATTAAACCGACATTCCGGATAAGTTAAGCCCATTTCGCCAATGAGAAGGCGCAGTACAGCATCACCACGCCAGTGGCTGGCGTAGGGCACCCGTCATACGCCACACGTGCGGTGTATGTAAGTTTCTCACGCCAATAGATGACGTGGCTATGCTGTTCTACGCCTTCTCATTGGCGTACGAAGTGTAGTCCACGCCAGAGGGTGGCAAAGAACATCAAAAACGGGTTTTTTTACAAAAGTCTGTTTTTTCACGAAAACGAGTGAGGGAAATGCAATGTACCTCCTCGACGACCATGCTGCTCTGCGTGGGAAGTGCTTCCGACTCTTTTCCGGGCATGTTATAAAGGTTTTGAAGTTCTTGAGAAAATGGGTTTTGTTGGTCGTTAAGTTTCTATTTTTATTAGTTTGAAGAAGATGAATTAAGGTTGATGTTTGAAATTATGTTTGCAACTTTATAAAGTAGTTTGGACTCTTCAAATGACATGACTTGTAATTAATTTGACTTCTAAATTTTTTTTATGAGTGACATTTTTATAAATATTAAAAATAAAAAACATACAATTTTTCGGAATAGTTTTGGTGTTTTTCTAGCCATTCCCTAAACACATGTTCTACGCTTAGCAGTAAGGTTAAGTCTTGTCGGCCCATACAAAACATAAAAATCTGCATTAAATGAAACAGAGACTGGTTTTTAACCTATTACACTTCCCATTGCCACCGTTCTGTTTGTTGTTGACAATTAGAGGTGGCAAATGATTCAGGAACCGCGGTTCAAAGCTGGAGATCTGTTTATGAACTGGTGGTTTAACTGCGAAACTAGTCTATTAGGACTGCAAACCGACAGGACCGCAAGCCGGCAGGACTACATCCGGCAGGACCGCGTAAGGAGTAAACCGCCAGGACCGCAACCCGCCAGAACCGCAACCCGTGGTTCTCTGTTAAATGGTTCTGATAGTTCGCGGTTCAAACCGTTTGACACCTCTATTGACAATCGAGAAATGCTGACATCCATAAAAAGCTGAAATTATCAACACTAAAAATAATGTAACGGACAGAAACAAACTACTAAGAGTCTAAGACTAGATGTGTCAAACGGTTTGAACCGCAAACCATCGGAACCGTTTAACAGAACCACGGTTTGCAGTCCTGGCGGGTTGCGGTTCTGGTGGGTTACGGTCCTGCCGGTTTGCGGTTCTGCCGCTTTACTCCTTATGCGGTCCTGCCGGTTTGCGGTCCTAATGGGCCAGTTTCGCAATTAAACCACCAGTTCAAACCACGAGACAAACCATTTAGGAACCGTTTATCAAAATATTTTATAATGTTATTTAAAATTAATTTGTAAGTGTTAATTGAATCTAATTTCAATAATTGAGATATGTACCATATAAACGAGTTAATTATGCTTATTAATGTATTTTAATTTAAATATGTTATCATTTTAATCGAAATTTTATAATCAAACAATTACATTCTAAAAAAATAATTGTAATTTGATTTTGATATGTTTGATTATATTTATGTATTTAAGATATTTTATTTAATATTAGGTAGATATTAAATAAAATATATACATCTAATTGTATTTTGATTACAACTTTCAATATTTAATATTACTAGATATTTAACATGTTTATGTAATTACGATGTTTTATTTAATATTACGGTTATTTTTTCGAACTATTCAATATTTGAAGTATAAATTTAAAGTTTTTAAAATTGTATAAATTTGGATTATGTTCCAATTGCGTAAATACATGTAATTTGGTTGTGAAATAAATTCAAAAATATCAAATGTGTTTCAATTAACTACGTGTAATTTGGTTCCTAAAAAGGAATTATATTCAATATAATTAATTAAATATATTAGTATAGGAGATTAACATTATCAACCATATAAACTAGTTATTCTGAAAGAAAATGAATAGTAAAAAAACTATTTTTATCAAAAATAGATAATCAATAGATTCAATCCACACAGATATTAATTTTTAGATAATCAATAGAAATAATATAAAATTTCTTTCAATATTAATTCGGTCAATTTAAAGCGGATTTTTTTAATAGATAACTGAACTACTTGTGGTGTGTTATAAAATTGACAATATGAAAGCTATATTTGTGACATCAGGCTAAGTCAAGTCTTTGATCAACTCAATTGAAAATAAATATTTTCCATGCTTTAAAATTTTAAGTAGAAAAAAGAAGGGTTAAATAAAGAATAGAATATTACCATCAGAATAGAATATTACAAACATTGAGATAGAATATTTTTGTTAGTCAGAAATAGAATATTAAAAAAAAAGAATAGACAAAATAGAAAAAGGTTAAATTGACAATATTAAGCGCTCTTTTTTAAGCGAGAGATATAATATTTAAAACAAAAAACAATTTTATTTTAGTTAAACACCAAATAAATTAATTGAAATAAAACAAACATGAACATATTTTAGTTATTATTATTATTATTTAAATCAACTTTTGTTATTTATGATTAAAAAAATATTTTGTTTTTAAACTGTAAAAATGGATAAATAAGGCGAAATCAACAAAGGCCCAATCATTGCTAATGTGAAAATTAAAAATACAAAATCTATTCACACTATAAAATTAGAAATACAAAATCTGTTCACACTAGAAAATTAGAAATACAAACATTCTTTATAAATTCTAGACCAAATCAACAAAGGCCCAATCATTGCTAATGTGAAAATAAGGCGAGTTTTTTTTCCGTTGTCCGGATGCTCTGGAAAACTCAGGAGTCAGGACCATCCGGAGAACTCTCCGGATGGTCCGAATTTGCAGTCCGGGCGTCTGAAAATTACGTCCGGATGCTTCGGACCATCCGGAGATTTGTCCGGATGGTCCGGACAATTTTTATTTTTTCATTTTTTCAAATTTTTTTTATGGGTCTTCTCTATAAATAGAGGAGACCCCAAATCCAAACTCGCAAACTCATATACTCCTCCCTATATCTCTTTACTTGTTCTAAATATTCTAGAAAACTCAAATTTCTTATTTTACATATGGTAGTTCTACTTTCGGAATTGTTTGATTTTTTTTTGCAAATTGTTTCTATTTGATAAAAACACTTAAATAACGTTGGGATAACATTATAATAGCTCAATTAAGAGCTCCATATAATTTATCAAGTTATTTTAATTCTAATTTTATTAGTTGTTATTAGCTGTTATTGCTTGTTATTAGTTCGTATTAGTTGGTATTAGTCTAAATTTAGTTTTTATTATTTGGGATATTAATTAGTTTCGATTAGTATTTTATTGCATATTTAAAAAAACGTTGTTTTAAGTTTTAAAATGCCTCTAAAACCTAGACTTACTAATGCTCACCCACCCACTAATTTTCACTTGTTATGAATGATGTTTGTGATAACCAAAACAAATTAATACTAACCAAAATGTAATAATAATTTTATAATCATTATTAAAATTACAATAATAAAATTCAAAATGTAATATTAAAATTATAACAATATAATTTGTAATCTTTTACCATGATAAAATATGATTTTGGTTTAAAAAATAATATATAACACTTGTAATATTTATAACCAAATCACAATAATAATATTCAAAATGTAATATTAAAATTATAACAAATATAACTTGTAATTTTGTACATAAGATCTGATTTTGGTTTAAAAAATAATAACAAACACTTGTAATATTTAAAACCAAATCACAATAGTAATCAAAATGTAATATTAAAATTATAACCATAGAATTTGCAATATTTTAACATGATAAGATGTAGTTTTGGTTTGTAATATTAAAATCAACACTACTAATATTAGATCTAAAAACATAATAATAATATTCAAAATGTGATAATAACATAAGTAATATTTAAAATTTTGGACTATATAATAATTACAACACTTAAAATATTAATAACCAAAATAAATTAATACTAACCAAAATGTAATAATAATTTTATAATAATATGTAATATTTCAATATTTTTTAAATATAACTTAACATATGATTTTGGTTATAAAATAGTTAAAACATTTATAATATTTACAAATAAACCGCGGTTTTTACAAATAAACCGTGGTTTTGCGGTGCTAGCGGTTTGCGGTCCCGCCGATTTGCAGTCTTAATGGGTCAGTTTCGCAGTTAAACCACCAGTTCATAAACAAATCTCCCACTTTGAACCGCAGTTCCCGTCTCCTGAACCACTTGCCACCCCGGTTCAGAATTCGGACAGAGTTTGTAACAACAAATAAAGTTCCAAAGGTAACCCTTAAATTAAATCAGAGCAATTTAATTCAATCCGTGTAGAATAAAACTTAAAACATCTTTAAATCTTTTTCTCTACACACTCATCTTCGTAACACTAAAGTTTATATCTTAATTTAATATAATCAAATAAACTGAACAGCCCTACATCTTTTTCACATTAATAAATTTTGATATATACATTTTCAAATCCAAAAATAAATAGCAGAATATTCATTTAGTAAATATATTACATTAACTCACTACTCCTTCTATTTTCAATATATTTTACATTAACGCAGATATTAAACAAAAAGAATTATAAGTAATTATTAGGAAAAGAAATTAAAATTTTAAATAATTATCTAAATTTTAAATTTTGTTCAAAAAAAAATGTGTAACATAAATCACTCCGACAATATTTTTGAATATTTAAAATATGTACAACTTCAACAATTAATTATCCATAAGACGAACAAAACAAAATCTATCACTAACATTTTTTGAAGAATTTTTCTATTTTATTTTCGCGACCAAATTACATGTAATTACATAATTAGAACACAATTATTTTTAGAAATCAATTTACACGTAATTTCGCAACTTGAACACAATTGTTTTTTTGACTTATTTTGCAACCAAAATCATATTTATGCAATTATTTTCTTCTTATTTACACAACTTATTTTGCATGTAAATCTGCAACTTGACATAATCACCTCATCGTCAGGTGAGGTCCACCATAACAGCTCAAAACCAGTCCGGATATAAGGCTAAGGAGACCGGACAAGGGTTTAACAAGGCTAAACAGACTCAGTCCAACCAGAATCAATCTCAGAGCCAACACTCAAGGAGTAAAAGAGGTCTTTTGTTCAACTAGAGTAGTTTGCAGAATTGAAAGAGAATGTAGCCACAATATATGACAAGACCAAGGAGGAAGTTTATTTCCGGAAACCAGGAGCACTACAGTCCCCTAGAGAGAGTCGAAATACTTGTTTTTGCCAATATCATAATGATCTAGGCCATAGTACTCAAGACTGCATAGACTTAAAACAATACAAAATCTTATTGAAAGAGGCAAACTGAGAGCTTATGTTAAAAGAAGAAGTGGGAACAAGCCTGACAATTCTCCTCGGACAGGTCCTACAAACAATGTGGGAACATCTGCCCAAGAAGGGGTAATGGTGATCCTTGAAAGATTTGATGTTGATTCTGAGTATTTCGATCCTGATCCAACTCGGAATAAAGTGGGGGTCATAACGGAGCAGACTAAGACGGTGTCTGGACTAATCAGTTTCTTCAAGTCACTCACCATCTTAGAAGGGGATACCATGACAGCGCTCACTCCTTCATCAAGAAAGAGGCATGTTCATAGTTTGGCCACTCAGTTGGAAGGGGGCATGTCTTCTTATCAATGCCAAACCCTTTTTCCATTTATAGTTTTTGACGAGGATTATTTAATAAATACTGTTGGGCCTTATGAGGATGATGTGGTGATAAGAGCATCTATTGGGGGCAATGATATCCGATGAGTTCTGATAAACACATGTAGTTCGGAAAACATCCTCTTCTTGAGCTCCTACAAACAGATGAAAAATCTGACCGTTATTCAACGGTTAAACAGAACCATTGTGGGCTTCACAATGAGCTCTACGGATGTAATCTAGGAGTTTGAGGAAGAGGTGATGTTGGGCAAGGGGCCTTCTGAAAAGCTGGTCAGGGTGTTATTTATTGTGGTAGATTGCCCCACATGCTACAATGCAATCTTTGGAAGGTCCTGGCTCTCTAGAATACATGTTTTGGCCTCAACAGTCCACCAGTGTTTGAACTATACAGTTCAAGGGCAAGTGGGTGTTGTCCGAAGTAGTGAGAAGATAGCAAGGGAGTGATATGCAACTGCACTAGCTCCTAAAACTTTGGGAGCAGTTCGGGTTAATAAAGATTAGCAGTTACTGGGGCCTTCTGAGGAAGATGGTGAGATTGATGACCCCAGAGAGGCCCCTAGAGTTATAATACAAGTTGAAGAGATTGAAACCCACTGCATGGAAGAGGGTAGAAGTATCAAGGTTGGTTCCAAAATGGCGCTAGAGTAGAAAAAGAAATTGCTGTCATTTTTATCAAACAATCAATATGTCTTTGTTTGGTGCAATGATGATGTAACCAGAGTACCTGCAAGCCTCATTTCACACAAACTATCCATCCGGAGTGATGTTGCACCTGTTGTGCAGAAAAAGAGAGTTTACTCTAAGGAGAAAGCTGATGTAATAGTCCAACAAGTTGATCGACTTACCATGACGGGGCACATAAAAGAATACCAGTATCCTTTATGGACTGCCAATCCGGTATTGGTCAAGAAAAAGAACGGGAAATGGTGTATGTATATTGATTTTACGGACCTCAATTGGACTTGCCCAAAAGATCTTTATCCAGTCCCCCGGATAGATCAGTTGGTAGACTCAACATCTGGAAACAAGTTTTTGTCTTTCATGGATGCCTTCTCTGGGTACAATCAGATTCAGGTAGATCCGAAGGACCAAGATCATACTACCTTTATAACAGATAGAGGCCTCCATTGTTACAAAGTGATGTCTTTTGGGTTGAAAAATGTTGGGGCTACTTAGCAGAGGTTGGTGAACAAAATATTTGCTAGCCAGATTGGTAATATATGGAGGTATACATAGATGACATGATGGTTAAAATCTTGGAGGAGGATTTTCACATACTTGACCTTCAAGAGACATTTGCTAATTTGGAAACTGTGAATTTGAAACTGAATCCAGAAAAATGTGTCTTTGGGGTTCGATCCGGAAAATTCTTAGGGTACGTGATACGTGAGAAAGAGATACAGCTCGATTCGGATCAGCTTAATGCTCTACTAGAAATGGATCCTCCTTGGAATATTAAACAAGTACATAGACTCACTGGAAGGTTTGCTGCCTTGAATCGGTTCATTTCAAGGTCTTCGGACAAGTGTGCTCCGTTTTTCCAAACCTTGAAGAATGCTAAAGATTTTAATTGGTCTCCACAGTGCAGCCAAGCTTTTGTTGAAATAAAGAAACACTTATCCTCACCAAAGACTCTTTTAAACCCATTCAAGGAGAAACATTCTACGTATACTTGGCTGTATCAGAATGTGCTATAAGCGCAGTGTTGGTGAGGGAAGTGGACAACTACCCTCATCCACTATACTACATCAACAAAAGTTTGATAGATGCTGAGAAGAGGTACTTGAAGATTCAAAAGTTGGCATTAGCCTTAGTAATTGCAGCAAGAAAAATGAGGCCGTATTTTTAGTCTTATTCCATCATTGTCCGGACATCTTTCCCATTGAAAAATATTCTTCAGAAGGCAGACATATCAAGAAGAATGACCAGGTGGTCAGTAGAGTTAGGTGATTATGACATTGATTTTTCCCCAAGAACTGCTATCAAATCTCAATCAGTTGCTGATTTCCTGGTAGAGTTCTATTCGGACAAGAGCTCTAAACAAACTTCAGAAGAAAAAACCAAGAAAAAGTGGGTAGTCCGAACTGATGGTGTATGGAGTACAATGGGTTGTGGAGCTGGAATTTTCCTAACCTCTCCGTATGGTGATAAAATGTACCAGGCTATATGCTTTGGATTCAGGGCCTCTAACAATGAGTCTGAATATGAAGCGGCTATAGCTGGTCTTAAATTAGCTTTCCTATGTGGGGCTAAAAGGGTTAGGTTGATGAGTGACTCCCAGCTTCTTATCCATCTTGTTCAAGGTGAGTCTGAAGCCAAAAAGGAATAGCTGATCAAATACTTACTTATCCTGAAAGAGGTGGCAGCCAACTTCAAAAGTGTTTGTTATGAGCACATTCCTAGGTCAGAAAATACGCTGGCAGATTCCTTGGCAACCATAGCATATTTTGAGTCCTACCCTTGGATTATATACAAGAATTCCCATCAATACAATCAAATCAAAACAAAGAAGAGGAGGAAAGCTTGAGTATACAGGTGGTTCAACCTAAAGAGTGGAGATTTTCCCTTGTTCAATACATTTCTGATGGGGTTTTGCCTCCATATAAAGCTATGGCAAGAAAAATTAAACACAGGGCTTGTGGTTTTTTATCATAAGGGAAGTTCTCTATAAAAAATATTTCAGTAGACCTCTCATACGTTGCTTGGGGGTTGAAGAGTCCCAAGTCGTTTTATCCGAACTACATGATGAAGAAGGATAAACTCATTGTGGGTACAGGGCACTAACCCGGAGGGTATAGTTGGTTGGGTACTATTGGCCATCCACAAATGGCAGATGCTAAAGACATGGTAAAAAAGTGTGATCCATGCCATAGGTATGGCAACGAAATTCATGTGCCAGCAGGACCTATGGAGTCTATTTCTGAGCCAGTACCTTTTGCTCGTTGGGATTGGATTTAGTTGGGCCTCTGCCAATGGCGTCCGGAGGGTGCATAACTATTATAGTTTGTATTGATTACTTCTCGAAATGGATAGAGACAACTCCTTTGGCAGGAACCACTTCGAAGGCTATCATTAAATTTATCATGTCCAATATATGTTGCAGATTTGGGATTCCTCAAAAGATTACCACAGACAATGGGCCACAGTTTGATAACAAGGATATGGAGAATTTTTGTGCTTTTAGAGGCATTCAACACTATTTTTCTTCTCAATTTTCCATCCACAAGCAAACAGCCAGGTTGAAGTCCAACAGGACCATTTTGTCCGAGTTAAAAAAGAATCTAGAAGTAGTTGTAGGGAAGTGACCAAGCTATCTGTAAGAAGAGTTGTGGGCATACCAAACTACTCATCGGGCTGTTACACAAGAATCTCCTTTTGCTTTGGTGTATGAGATGAATGCCATTACCCCCATAGGAAAGCTACCCTACCATCATACAGGGTTCATAACTATTCCGAACAAGCTAATGAGATAGAAATTAGAAATTAGTTAGACTTGATAGAAGAAATAAGGGTTAAAGCTCACTTGAAAACAACCCACTACCAAGGCTTGATGAGGAGCAGGTTTGCTTCCAAGGTCAAGAGAAGAGATTTTAAACTGGGAGATAAAGTGTTGAGAAAACGTTTCTTACACACCAAGGAGAAGCAGTTCGGTAAGCTGGCTCCGAACTGGGAAGGCCCCTATGAGGTCTCCGAAAAACTTAAGCCTGGGACGTGTAGGCTTCAGGACATATAAGGAAACATTTTGAAGCACCCATGAAATATTGAACATCTCAGGTTATATTTTGAATAAAAGTTGTGTGTAAGTAATTAACTTGTTAGATATCAATGTAAATATTAGGGGGTATACTCTTTCCTACACTGGTGGCGCGGGGATGTTTTAATGAGGTGTCCGGTTTTTTCATTCAATTAAATGTGATGCCTTCTTAAAACATCTGGTGTGGTTTTACTACAATTCAATTCAAGTACAAATCACTGGTTTAACACTTTGGATCTTTAGTAGATCGGATAAACCTGGTTGAGTGATAACCATTAAATACATGTCATCGGAGATATTAAACACTCTCACTATAATGCTTCTGAAATACTAGGGGCTATTTAAACATTAGCTATTAAAATTTAAAGGAAAGAAAGTGTTAAGTAAAGGAATATTTGATAATAAACCTATTCGGACTTTAACCGAACAGGAAAAACAAAACATGTCGTGGCGATCCAAGGACTTTAGATGTTTGAAAGACATATCCGGGCTCTGACCGAATAACATTAGAAAATATGCCTTGGCCATCCAAGGACTTTAACTGTTTAAAAACGACAAAAAATATGATTAAACATTAGGGCTTGTTCCCTTCAGATGTTTCTTCATCACCACCACCTTTCTTGGGACTTCTGAGTTCAGCACTCGAACTCTCACCGGTTCCCTCTTCATCATCAATAGTGGAATAAATTCCGCTGGAGTAGTTGTGCTTATCGCCATCTGCCATAGTATGAAATGGGATGTCATCATATTCCACATATTTCCATAAGGGACCAAGGGTCCTCTTCGAAAAAGTCTCGTAGAAGAGCAGCACCATGTCAGACCTGACTTCATCATATCTTTTCTTTAGGGTATCTATCACTCCGTTGGTATATTTATCAATACCTGCATGAATAGCTTTCTCTTGCTGCTTTACCAAATCTTCTTTTTCTTTGGCCATCTTCGACACAGTACCTTCTAACGAAGTCTTCTCATCAGATAGGGTTTGAATTACACCATCTTGGTCTTCAGGTCCTCCTTTAATGTTGTGAGGTCCTTTTCCAAGTTGGAGTACTTAGTTTGAAGCTCAGTTCTGGCAGTCTCCGAAGTGGCCAACTTGGTTGATGAATATTCCTTATCCTTCCTCAATGTCTCTACCTCATTCTTCAGTTCTTCTATACTCGGATTGGCATTGAGGAGTCTAGTTGATAGAGATTCTTTGCCAGAGGTGAGAGAATTGATGAGAGTGGTCTGACTTTTCACCTGTCTCTCCAAGTCAAGTACTGGCTGGGTGTGACCAAGGAGGGAATGACTCAGAATATCTTGCTCTCCATAGATGGAGAAAGACTTACCATTGAAAGTCACTATGTTGGCAGAGCCGGAGGGGCAGTAGGGACCTACGAAATCATCTTTCTTAGAATCATTGAAGTATAAATCAATGTCTTGAAGGACACTGATGTCCACTTCCTCATTCCCTCCCCCAGAAACCTCTCCAGATTGTAGAACAATTGGGATTTTTTCTTGTAAGGTGGGACAACAGGGGCTGGTGGAGGCAGAGTCTCCGAAGGATGAAGAATTATTTCTTCTCCCAAGGTGACTTTGTTCTTCTTAGCATATTTCTCATCACTGCTGGCCTTTCTTTTCCTGTCCTTATTGGGAGGCTTAGGTGGGTTCCGAAACTCTCCCGCCTCTCTTACTGTTTAAGCCTCTACTACTTTGAGTAGGGCAACGTCAATTCCCCTTTGGTTCCCCAAACCAGTCCTCTCTGTGGCCGCTTGAACCAGCTCTGTTGAAACTTTCTTCTTCTTGTTCTTCATCTTGCTGGGAGCTTTTGCTCTGGAAGGTAAGACCAATTTACCATCATTGGTCTCTGTTCGTTTGAGAATTACACTAGGAGGAGGCGGTGTAGTTAGCTCTTCCCATTAGAGGCCCCTTCGATCTTTAGTGTTCCACAAATGGGACCTCACAAAATAGCCCGAGGTGAAGCAGTTGTGGAAGGCATTCTCCCAATGCTCTACAGCCTATGCATTAAGCTTTGCACATGTTTTTTGCCCCTCTTCTAGGTGTCCAGTGAACTCTTTCGGTAGCACTGAAAAAGGAATAATAAATTAATCAGAATGGAAGCACTTGTAATTCAAGAAGGAGAAAAACATGAGAAATAAATATAGGAAATAAACTCACCAGTACTTTTCCACCTGCTAGTCAACATGCTAGGGTTGGTGTTGGCCTTGATCTTCCTATCGTTCTCCCATGTCCTACTGACAAATAGAAACTGTGTCCTCCAGTTGTTTTCGGACTCCAGCAAGTCATCTACCATTTTGAAGTTGTTCCCCATTTTGTGATGGTAGAATGGAATCTGATTATTCTTGCATAAGCTTGCCACAGCAGCAAACTGCTCCATTAGAAGTGGGATTTTGGACAACCTTGATGCCATTATGCAAGCAAGGAGAGAATATCATGAATTTGGGCTTAGCTGGCTAGGGCAGAGTCTAACTAGGTGAAAGTACTCGACGATTTCTGGGTCCAATGGAAACCGAAGTCCCCAGTTTAGCACTTTGGTGAAAATCACCACCTCATTGAGCTTGCAGTCCGTAGGAGTCTCTGGAGTGATAGGTATTCTTAACTTCACTGACTCCGGAATCCCCCATTTTTTCCGGATCCGTCCCAATTCAGCAGTGTGGGTGTAGATTTAGTTTATATTTTGTAGAACCAACAAGTATTTGACACTAACATTTTTAAGCAAGGGCCTACCTTGCCCTTTAGGCACTCCGGAAGCTCCGGATAAGTCAAACAGATATTTGCCTTGCTTTTGCCCTTCTTGTCAGAAACAACATCCCCCGTTTGACCTGATGCCTCAGTTTCAAAAAGAGCCTCCTCACTACCATCTTCCATTACTTCTTCTATCACTGTGGAAGGTTTATCAATTGACTTGGATGGATGGGGGTCTGTTTCTGGTACCGAAGGTTGTTCGGGTGGTTGAGTACCTGTTGCCTCTGAAGGCCTGATGTCCGGTTGAGGTTGGGATCCAGAGGGCTTGGCCTTTGGGGATACTTTAGATGCCTCCGGTCCGGAGGGCTTGTCCCTTGAGGTTGCTTTAGAGGCCTCCAATCCTGAGGGCTTTGGCAGTGAAGCAGTAAATTAATTTTTAGTTAGACGAGTTGTCCGGCGAGGGGTTATCTTCTCCGGATACTTCACAGTGTCAGAACCCATGACTATGAAGAGGGAAGGTTTTCTGATACTCGAAACAGCTTTTTCTTTAACAACCGAAGGTTGAGACTGTTGAACAGAAGAGCCTGAGGGAAGGGGTGAAATGCTTGGTTTGAATAGCTGTCTGGGCCTAGGATTTTTAATGAAGATGACCCTTGATCGGCTTCCTGAGTCGGTTCACTGGATTTCTCACTTGGAGAAACTGAGAGGTCGGCAACAATGCAATTCTCTCGTTCTACCTTTTTTGCTCTTTCTAACTCTGATAGATTTAACCAGCCACCTTTAACTAGTGCATTTATGGCTGTGAACATAAAACCTCTAAAGAACAAGTTGAAGGTAAGAATGAAAATCTCTGTAGAAAAGCTTTGAGTGATGAAGACAATGAAATAGTGAAAGAGAATTTATATAATAGTAAAAAAGTAACTGTTACCTAGGAGAAGTTGAAGAGGGTTTGGCAATGATTAAAGACTACGCGAAGATGTGAAGAATTAAAGGCCTAGGTAATTTTTAGACTTAGTGGGCGCACCGGTCTAGGGAAAATAACGGCTGGTAGGTCGAACCAAACATCGACACGTGTCCCCCGATCCAAGAAGAAAACTCTTAGAATTTTTGAAAGAGAAACCAATCCTGACAAATTTCGAATTGAGTTGATGTTAAAAGCAAACTGCATGATACGAACCGCATGGGCAAGTCAGATAAAGTTGAGATTGGCTTAGTGAGTTTTTTAGCCCTACCTAAGACATTTGGCAAGGCCTAAAAAATGGGTTACTGATGAGTTCAGAATATTCAGACACAGCCCACTGCATAATCCAAACATGGGTAATTCCGACAATGACATGCCACTAAATAACCCGGACAGGACAAAAGTAAAACACCTTTTGACTAAGTTATGTGCTAATCTACTTAAAATATTAATGGGTCCTTAAACTTGACTCGATTTTATAGCTTGACCCGTAAGCCCATGAGTCTTTAATTAAGGGTATAAATACCTCAACCACTCTCATTAATGAGGGTAATGAACATTTAATACAACCACACTGCTCAATTATCTCACTAATTTATACACCAAACACTTAATACTCAACAAACTTCATAAAACACTTTACTAAATTATCCCCAGCCCAAAACAAACCAAACTAATTTTGCAACCCAATTACACATAATTAAGCATTTAAAAAATAAAAATAAATTCAAAAATATGAATATAGTTTTGTTCATCTTAAAAAACCAATGATATTTTCATATATTTGTTTAGAGTTATGGTTTGAAATATATAACATTTAAAAAAACAAAACAAAAAAACAAAGTTGAGCGGTATTTTAGAATACCATAGGGTTATCGGTGGTTTGGTTTATTAGGGCTGTGGGTAGTTTGGTAAAGTGTTTTGGTAAGTTTGAGATATTTTGTGTTTTAGTGTGAGGAGTAGTGAGATAATTAAGCAGTCTGTTTATATTAAATGTTGATCACCTTCATTAATCTGAATGGTTGGAGTATTCATACTTTTAATCCAATGGGCTTACCGGGTCAAGTTGAGAAACTGGGTCAATTTTAAGGACCCGTTAGTTTTTAAGCAGATTAGCAAATAGCTTAGTCAAAAGGTGTTCACATTTGTCCTGTTCGGATTTTATAGTGGAGTGATATTTTCCGAAGTACCCCTGTTCGGATTAGCTGGTAGGCTGTGTCTGTAATATCCGAACTCATCAGTAGCCCTTTTTTCTAAGCCTTGCAAAATATCTTTCGAAGGGTTAAAAAATTTACCAAGTCAAAGTCACCATCAATTTCATCCGATCTGCTTATGTTGTAACCAACCCAGTTCGAATTTTGTCAGGATTGGTTTTTCTTCCCAGAATTCTAAGAGTTTTCTCTTTGATTGCGGGACACGTGTCAGTATTTGGTTCGACTTACCAACTGTTATTTTTTCCTAGACTGACGCACCCATTAAGTCTAGAAAGTTACCTAGGCCTTGAGTTTTCACACGTTTGCGCAACCCTTAATCATTGTAAAAAACCCCTTTCAAATTCTCCTTGGTAACTGTCTCTTTTTGCTACCCATTGTCTTCCACACTCAAAGCTTTCCTAGAGAGAAATTCATATTTACCTTCACATTATTCTTGAGATATTTTATGTTCACAGCCAAAAACGCTTTAGTTAAAGGTGGCTGGTTGAATTTGTCAGAGTTAAAGATAGCAAGGAAGGTAGAAAGAGATAATCGTATCGTCACCGACCTCCCAGTTTCTCCAGGTGAGAAAACCAGTCAGCGAACTCAGGACGCCGATCAAGGATCATCCTCTTCCAAAAACCCTAGACCCAAACAACTTTCTTTCAAACCAAGCCTTTCGCCCCTCCCTTCTGGTTTCTCTATTCAAAAGTCTCAGCCTCCCATGTCTAAAGAAAAAGTCGTTTCAAGTATCAGAAAACCCTCTCCATTTATAGCTATGGGCTCTGACACAGAAAATTCTCTGGAGAAGACAACCCCTCGCCGGACGACTCGCCAAACCAAAACCCAGTCCACTCCATCACTGTCAAAACCCTCCAGATCGGAGGTAGCTAAAGCAGCTCCGCGGGCCAAACCCTCAAGATCACAACCTCTACCGGACACTAGGCCTTTCAGAGGAAACAAGTGCTCAACCACCCGAACAACCTTCAATGCAAAAAACTGGACTACTTTCTTCTAAGGCAACTGACAAACCTTCCACAGTGATGGAAGAGATTATGGAAGACAACATCGAGGAGGCCCATTTTGAGACCGAGGCATCAAATCAAACGGGAGATACTGCTTCTGATAAGAAAGGTAAGAATAAGGTAAAAGTCTGTATGACTCATACAGATTGACTTCTAGAATTCTTAGAGGGTAAGGTAGGCCTTTGTTTCCAACACGTCAGCGTAACCTACTTTTTGGCCTTGAAAAACATCAACTACATCTACACCCACACTGCCAATTTAAGCCGAATCCAAACCAAATGGAGGATTCTGGAGTCTGTGAAGGTAAGGATACCTATCAGTCCGGAGACCCCTATGGATTGCAAACTGAACGAGGTGGTAGTGTACACCGAAGTCCTAAACTGGGGACTCTGGTTCCCTCTAGACCCAGAAATTGTTAGGTACTTTCACTAGTCCTAGCCAGTTAAGTCCCAATTCCTGGTACACACTCCTTGCCTGTATCATGGCATCCAGGTTGTCAAACCCTTTTCTGATGGAGCAGTTTGCTGCTGTAGCAAGCTTGTGCAAGAACCATCAGATTCCATTCTACTACTACAACATGGGGAATGATTTTAAGGTGGTAGATGACCTGTTAGAGTCCGAAAAGACCCGGAGGACACAGTTTCTATTTGTCATTGGAACATGGGAAAATGACAAGAAGATTAAAGCCAATACCAACCCCAGCTTGCTGACTAGTAGGTGGAAAAGCACTTAGAATTTCTCCTTTTCTCCTCGTCCTACAAGTTTCTCTTCTTAAATTATAAGCTTTCTTATTCTGACTAGTTTGCTACTCCTTTTTAGTTCTACCAAAGGAGTTCATCGGTCATTTGGAGGAGGGGCAAAAAACCTGTGAAAAACTCAACGCATGGGCTTCGAAACGTTGGGGGAATGTCTTTCACAATTCCTTTACATCGAGCAATTTTTTGAGGTCTCACCTGTGGAACACCACAGGCCGTAGAGACCTTACATGGGAAAAGCTAACCACCCTTCCTCCTTCTGACGTGATTCTCAAAAGGACAGAAGCCAATTATGCCAAGTTGTTCTTACCTTCTAGGGCTAAAGCCCCCAGCAAAATGAAGAACAAAAAGAAGAAGGCTGCAACAGATCCGACTCAAACAGCTGCAGAAGGGATTGGTCTGAGGAATCAGGGGGGTATTGATGCAGCTCTGCTCAAAGGAGTAGAGGTTGAAACCGTGAGGGAAGCCAAAGGGTCAAAGAACCCAGCAATGCCCCCTAAATACCACCAACCCATGCTGACCCTACTTTACAAGAGGAGATCCCAACAGACCTTCAGTCTGGAGAAATTGCTGGTGGAGGGAACGATGAAGTAGACATCGGTGCCCTTCAAGACATTGGTTTGTAATTTAACGATTTTGAGAATGATGATTTTACAGGTCCTCATCTCCCTTCCAGTTCCTCCAACATGGTGACCTATAATACAAATTCATTCTCTGTATCCAAAGAGCAAGATGTTTTAAGTCACGTCATCCTCGATTATATTCGGCCAATACTTGATCTGGAGAAACATGTGAAAAGTCAGACCAACTTTATCAACTCCCTTACTTCTGACAAAAAATCTCTATCAAGTAGTCTCCTAAGCGCTGACCAAAATATAGAGGAATTGGAGAAGGAAAATGAGGCATTAAAGAAGGAGAAGGAGGATTTGGCAACTAAGCTAGCCACATCGGAAGCAGCCAGAACTGAGCTCCAAGCTAAGTAATATGACTTAGAAACTTCTTTTTCACAGAACCTCACAACGTTGAAGGAGGAGTTGAAGACTAAGAATGGCACCGTTCAAACCTTGACTGATGGGAAAACTAAGTTAGAGAGCACCATTTTGGAGATAACCAAGGAAAATGAGGTTATGAAGAATCAGCAAGAGAAGGCTATCAAGGCGGGTATTGAGGAGTATGCCAATGGATTATTAGACTCCTTAGAAAAAAAAGATGATCGGATCAAATTTGACATGGTGTTGTTGTTCCATGAGACCTTCCCAAAGAGGACCCTTGGTCCCTAATGGAAGTTTGTAGAGTACGAAGACATCCCATTTCATACATTGGCCGATGGGGACAAGCACAATTATTCTAGTGGATTTGATTCCACAATCTATGATGAATAAGGAACAGGTGAGAGTTCCAGTGCCGAACTCAAAAGCCCTAAAAAGGTGATGGTGGTGGTGAAGGAACGTCCGAAGGGAACAAGCCATAAGGTTTTACCATATATTATTTTTTATCTTTGTGAACAATCAAAGTCCTTGGATGGCCAAGGCATATTTTGTATTACTTTTCGGCTGAAGTCCGAATAAGTATTTTGAACACCCAAAGTCCTTGGATAGCCAATGCATGTTTTGTATTACTGTTTGGTTGAAGTCCGAACAGGTTTAATTTTATCAAACTTTCTTTTTGGTTAATACCTTTCTTTAAACTTTTTCATGGCTAATGTTTAAGTAGCCCCTAGAATTTCAGAAGTATTAAAGTGAGAGTGTTTAATATCTCTGCTGACATGTATTTTATAGGCATCACCAACCATCAAGTTTATCCAATCTACTAAAGACCCAAAGTATTGTACAAATGATTTATACTTGAATTGAATTATAGTAAAATCACTAAGAATTTTTTAAGAAGGCATTATATATTATAAAAGACCGAACACCTCATTAAAACCTCCTCGCGCCACCAGGGTAGAAAAGAGTATGCCCCCTAATATTTAAATTGGTGTTTAACAAGTAAATATTTACACAAAAACTTTACTCTAAATATAACCTGAGATGTTCAACATTTCATTGGTGCTTTAAAACTCTCCCTTCTTTGTCTTGAAGTCTATATGTCCCAGGTTGAAACTTTTCACAGACCTCATAGGGCCTTCCCAGTTCGGAGCCAACTTATCGAAGTGCTTCTCCTTTGGTATGTAAGAAACCTTTTCTTAATACCTTGTCTTTTAGTTGAAAATCTCTTATCTTGACCTTGGAGGCAAATCTGATCCTCATCAAACCTTGGTAGTGAGTTGTTCTTAAGTGTGCTTTAACCCTTCTTTCTTCTATTAAGTCCAACTGATTCCTAGTTGCTATCTATTAACTTGTTCGGAATATTTTTGGACTCTATATGATGGTAAGGTAACTTCTATGGGGGGTAATTGCACCCATCCCATACACCAAGGAAAAAGGAGATTCTTGTGTAGCAGCTCGATGAGTAGTTCGGTAGGCCCACAACACTTCTTGTAAATAGCTTGGCCACTTCCTCGCAGCACCTTCTAAATTCTTCTTTAATCCGGACAAAATGGTCTTATTGGCAACTTCAAACTGGTCGTTTTCTTGTGGATGGAAATGAGAAGCAAAATAATGTTGAATACTTCTCGAAGTACAAAAATTCTTCATATCTTTGTTATCAAACAGTGGCTCATTGTCTGTAGTTATCTTTTGAGCAACCCCAAATCTGTAGCATATATTGGATAAGATAAACTTAATGACAACCTTTGATGTGGTCCCTGCCAAGGGGGCTGCTTCTATATATTTTGAGAAGTAATCAATAGCAACTATAATTGTTCTGCACCCCCCAGATGCCATAAGTAGAGGTCCAACCAAGTTCATTCCCCATCTAGGAAAATGTATTGGCTCAGAAATAGACTCCATAGGTACTGCTGGCACATGAATTTCATTGCCATACCTTTGACATGGATCACATTTTTTTACCATTTCTTTAGCATTTGCCATTATGGATGGCTAATAGTATCCAGCTAATAAGACTCTCCTGATTAACGCCCTATACCCACAATGTGTTGACCCTTCCCCATCGTGTAGTTCGGACAAAACGACTTGAGATTCTTCAACGCCCAAACAACGTAGGAGAGGTCTACTGAAAGATTTTATTTTATAGAGAACTCCCTTTATCATCAAAAAAACCACGTGCCTTATGTTTAATTTTTCTTGCCATGGCTTTGTCCGAAGGCAAAACCCCATCAGAAATATATCGAAGAAGGATATATCTCCAGTCTTTAGGTTGAATCACATGTATGCTCAAACTTTCCTCATCTTCTTTATTTTGTCCTGGCTGTATGGACGGGCATTCTTGTATGTGAATCCAAGGGTAGGAATTTGTATATGCTATAGTTGCTAAAGAGTCTGCTAATGTATTCTCCGATCTGGGAATATGCTCAGAACAAACACTTTTAAAATCTCCTGTTACTTCTTTCAAGACGAGTAAGTACTTGATCAGCTGCTCCTTCTTGGCCTCAGATAGACCTTGAGCGTGATGGATGAGTAGCTGAGAGTCACTCATCAACCGAACTCTCTTAGCTCCACACTAGAAAGCCAATTTAACACCAGCTATAACTGCCTCATATTCAGACTCATTGTTAGAGGCCCTGAACCCAAAGCATATAGCTTGGTACATCTTATCACCATACAGAGAGGTTAGGAAAATTCCAGGTCCACAACCCATTTTTCTTGAACCACCATCAGTTCGGACCACCCACTATTTCTTGGTTTTATCTTTTGGAGTTTGTTTGGAGTTCCCGTTTATATGAAACTCTACCAGGAATTAGCCACTGATTGAGCTTTGATAGCTGTTCGGAGGGAAAAACCAATGTCGTAATCGCCCAATTCTACTGACCACTTGATCATCCTGCTTGATATATCTACCTTTTGAAGAACATTCTTTATTGAGAAAGATGTCCGGACAACAATGGAATGAGATTGAAAATAAGGCCTCATCTTTCTTGCTGCAATCACTAAGGCTAGTGCCAGCTTTTCAAGCTTTAAGTACCTCTTCTCAGCATCTATTAAATTTTTACTGATGTAGTATACAGGTCGAGGGTAATTGTCCACTTTTCTTACCAGTACTGCACTTATAGCACATTCTGACATAACCAAGTATACATAGAGTGTCTCTCCTTGAATAAGTTTGAAAAGAGTATTTGGTGAGGATAAATGTTTCTTTATCTCAACAAAAGCTTGGTTACAATGTGGAGACCAATTAAAGTCTTTAGCATTCTTCAAGGTTTGGAAAAACGAAGCACACGTATCCGAAGACCTTGATAAATCGGTTTAAGTCAGCCAACCTTCCGGTGAGCCTTTGGACTTCTTCAACATTCCGAGGAGGATCCATTTCCAATAGGGCATTAAGCTGATCCGGATCGGGCTGGATACCTTTCTCAATTAACCCAGAAACTTTCCAGTTCGGACCCTAAAAACACATTTTTCTTGATTTAATTTCAAATTCACAGCTGCTAAATTAGTAAATATTTCTTGAAGATCAATTATGTGTGAATCCTCCTCCAAGCTTTTAACCATCATGTCACCTATGTATACTTCCATATTTATGCCAATCTGATCAGCGAATGCTTTGTTCACAAACCTCTGATAAGTAGCCCCAATATTCTTTAACCCAAAGGGCAACACCTTGTAGCAATGAAGACCTCTATCTATTATAAAGGTAGTGTGATCTTGATCCTTCGGATCCACTTGATCTGGTTGTACCTAGAGAAACTATCCATGAAGGACAACAACTTATTTCCAGATGTAGAGTCCACCAACTGATCTATCTGGGGGA
Organism: Limnanthes douglasii subsp. nivea; assembly: GCA_036936605.1. Lineage (NCBI taxonomy): Eukaryota > Viridiplantae > Streptophyta > Magnoliopsida > Brassicales > Limnanthaceae > Limnanthes > Limnanthes douglasii. The sequence continues at coordinate 50,361,322 of JAUPFV010000005.1, forward strand.
CTGGATAAAGATCTTTTGGGCAAGCTCTATTAGGGTCAGTGAAATCAATGCACATACGCCATTTCCCGTTCTTTTTCTTGACTAACACCGGATTGACAGTCCATAAAGGATACTGGGATTCCTTTATGTGTCCCATCTTGGTAAGACGATCAACCTCTTGGACTATCACATCTGGTTTTTCCTTAGAAAAAGCTCTTATTTTTTGTAACAGGTGCAACATCACTCCGGATGGACAACTTGTGTGAGATAACGCTTGCAGGTACTCCGGTTACATCACTATTGCACCAAGCGAAGACATGCTGATTGTTTAGCAAAAAGGACAACAATTTATTTTTCAACTATGGTGCCATCTTGGAACTAATCTTGATATTTCTACCCTCTGCAAGGGAGTGGGTTTCAACTTCTTCAACTAGTATTATAACACTTGGAGCCTCTCTGGGGTAATCAATCTCACTCTCCCCCTCAGAAGGCTCCAGTAACTGCAAAACTTCATTAATCTGAACTGCCCCCAAAGTCTTAGGAGCAAGAGCAGTTGCATAGCACTCCATGGCTATCTTCTGACTACTTCGGACAATACCTACTTGTCCTTGAATTGCATACTTTAAACACTGATGGACTGTTGAGGCCACAACATGCATTCTGGAAAATCAAGACTTCCCAAAAATTGCATTATATGATGTCGGGTAGTCTACCACAACGAACAGTACCCTCACTATCTTTTTAAAAGGCCCCTTGCCTAACAGCACCTCTTCTTCAAACTCCCCAATTACATCCGCAGAGCTACATGTGAAGCCCACAATAGTTCTGTTTGAGTGGTTAATAACAGCCGGATTCCTCATATGTTTATAGGATCTTTATAAGAGGATGTTTTCCGAACTACCTGTATCTATCAAAATCCGGCGTATATCATTGCCCCCAATATATGCTCCTATAACCACTGCATCTTCATGAGGCCAGCAATATTCCTCAAGTCATCTTCATCAAAAACTATAAATGGAAAAGGAGTTTGGCACTGATGGGAAGACATTCCCCTCCAATTGAGTGGACAAACTGTGTACATGCATCTTTCTTGATGAAGGGGTGGGCACTGTCACAGTATCTCCTCCAAAGATGGTTAGTGATTCAAAGAAACTGATCAGTCCGGACACCATCCTGGTTTGTTTAGTTATGACCCTCATCTTATTCCAAGGTGGATCAAGATCTAGGTACTCAGAATCAACATCAAATCTTTCAAGAATCACCATTTCTCCTTCTTGAGCAGATGTTCCAACATTGTTTGTAGGGCCCGTCTGAGGGGCATTGTTAGGCTTGTTTCCACTTCTTCTTTTGACATAAGCTCCCAATTTTCCTCTTTCAATAAGTTTCTGCACTTCCTATTTCAATGCTATGCATTCTTGAGTGTTATGGCCTATATCATTGTGATATTGACAAAAACAAGTATTTCGGCTTTCTCTAGGAGAATGCAAGGCTGCCGGTTTTCAAAAATTGAACTTTATCCTTAGTCTTATCATAGATTGTGGCCACATTCTCCCTTAACTCTGCAAACCACTTCGGTTGAACCCAAGAACCTCTTTTACCTCTTGATTGTTGGCTCTGGGCCTGATTCTTGTTGGACTGAGTTATTTTAGTCAGATTGGATCCTTGTCCGGTCTCCTTTGCCTTGTATCCGGAATGGTTAGCGGCCGGAGGAGCTGTTATGGTGGACCTTACTTGACGGTGTACCCTGGTCTTCTTTTTTTCTTCCATATTAATATGTTTTCCTACTTGATTCAACAGGCCACCCCAGGTCATAACGTTTTTCCTGGTTACAGAATCAGCCAGGTTCCCAGGATTCAACTTCTCTCTCAGAGAAGCAATTGCCACCTGTTCAAAGCAATCTGCTAATCTGTTCTTTGTATTCACATATCGACTTATGTAGTCTTTTAAATACTCATTTGGTTCTTGGGTACAATGGATAATGGTATCTCCATTGCCCTTCACCTATTTACTTCCAACAAATTACCTTCGGAAGGCAACCCAGAATGTATCAAAGTTTCTAATACACCCTTGAGGTAAGCTATTATACCACTTAAGAGCACTTCCCGTGAAATTTTGGAACAAGGATCTGCACAAGAGTTTGTCATCATCATCATCGAAATTCATCTTAAAGTTCTTGAATTTTTCAAAATGGTTGTCCGGATCTCGACTTCCATCATACTTTTCCATTTTAGAGTGTCAAACCTTTTGGGTAGGTTTCCAAACAGTATTTTGGCAGACATAGGTGACTACCTCCAGTTCTTATTACGACTAAAGAGTGTATCTTCATTAGATGTTGCAAAAATACCTGGTTCGGTCTGAAAAGCAAAAGGATCTATCAGCAACTGATCAACATGTCTCTGGGATGACCCTCTGCCCAGATGCCTTTTAAGCCTACCATGCATATCCCTATTTCTTGAATATTTTTTTATTAACTTCATCTTTTTCTAGATATCCCTTAATCACTGCTTGTTGACAAAGATTCCTTAAGCTCAACCTAATTCGAAGAGCTACTGGAGGATTCAAAATCTGAACTTTCAACAGGCTTAGATCGACGTGTCTTCTTAGAGCTGAGATGATTCTTTTTTGAACTAAGATGAGTCTTTATTGATGGATCATTCTCCCCAGGATTGTCAGTATGATGAATAGCTGACGCCCTTGATTTCTCCCTGATCTTATTCTCTGCTTGTTTTATGGCCCTTAGTGCTTATATCTCTGATTTCAACTTATCTTGCTCCTCAATGGTGTACTCCTTGTTCTCCCTGACCGTTTCCACCACATGAGGTGGTAATTTGGTCGTTCAAATCCATCCAAACTGGTTCTTTTTACTGGTTTTGAATGTAAAATTCAGGCACCTTTCGTGCTCCCACTATGGTCGCCAATTTGGTTTGGTTTATTGTAGGCTGAGGGTAGTTTGGTAAAGTGTTTTGGTAAGTTTGAGGTATTTTGTGTTTAGTATGAGGAGTAGTGAGATAATTAAGCAGCTTGACTGTATTAAATGTTGATCACCCTCATTAATGAGAGTGATTGGGGTATTTATACTTTTAATTAATAACCCATGTGCTTACCGGGTCAAGTTGAGAAACTGAGTCAAGTTTAAGGACCTGTTAGCTTTTAAGCAGATTAGCAAATAGATTAGTCAAAAGGTGTTCACATTTTTCCTGTTCGGATTTTATAGTGGAGTGATATTGTCCGAATTACCCCTGTCCGGAATAGCTGGTAGGTTGTGTCTTTAATATCTGAACTCATCAATCAGTACTATTAATTAAAAATTAGGTGGTTATGTGTACTTTATGAAACGTTGAATGGTTATTACTAAATAAGTTTGATGTTAGGTGGTTATTGGTGTATCACCCATTAATAAATATAAATTTAGCTAACTAACTATTGTAAAAAACTGTAATATAAATAAAAGGGAGAATTAGTGATAACCATCATATAGAAATTAAAATTACTGATAACCAGCTGAGTTTTGAAGTTTACTAAAAACCACCTGTAACATAAATGTTTCCAACAACACCCATAAACATAGAAACCCGTACTACTTTCAACAATTAATTATTATATATATTCTAAATACGACCAAAACAAAATCCATGAGTAATATTTTTAGAGAATTTAGGTTTTTTCTTATGTTATGTATCACGCAATTGAATTTTTCTTTCTTTTTAGCAACCAAATGATACACAATTCCGCAACTAGAATATAGTTGGTTCTTATGGGCTTATTTCGCCACCAAAGTATTATTTATGCAACTAGTTTTTCTTTTATACGCAACACATTTGCACATCATTCTGCAATTAGAACACAATTATTTTTTGCATCCAAATTACGCGTATTTACGCAACTAGAACATAACCCATTTAAAAAAAATCAACATAAAAATACACATGTTTTTTGCAACTACAAAAAATTAGTTGTTCACACTCATTTAACATTTATTTTAACAAAACAAGTTTGTATTTTATATTTTCACATAATGACACTTGTTTAGCAACCAAAGTTCTATTTACGCAATTATTTTATTCTTATTTACGCAACACATTCGCACGTAATTTCAGAATTTTAATATATTTGTTTTTAATAACCAAATTACATGTAATTACGTAACAAAACAAATGCATAAAATATCTTTCATGAATCTAGTTTTGTTCGTTTTTAGAAAATAAAACCAATTTAGATTTTTATTTTTCGAGTTATATTTTGAAATATATGATATTTAATAAAAATAAAAGAGATAAAATTGGTTAAGGGGGACTTCGGACTGCCAGGTGGTTATCTGTAAATACTCATTTATTACTAGGTGGTTATCCATAATTTATCAAACTTTGAATGGTTATTAGTATAAAACTTTGATGTTTGGTGGTTAGTGATAGATCATCCTAAATAACATAAACTTAAAAATAATGATAAAATAAAATAATAAACTCAGTAATTTAATTATATTAATATTTTAAAAAGTATTTATTTTGAAACTAGTATGGTATATTTGGGACAGTAGAGCCAAATTTCAAATTTAAAATTATCTAAAAATGTAATATAATATAATAAATATTGTATGATAACTTCTTAAGTATATGAACATAATTGTCGAAATTCTATTATACATTGAACTTTTATAATAAAATATATAAAAATTCAAAATTACTAAACATAGTTATATATATAAATAAAATTGAATGATTATAAAATTATAAAACATAATTTATTTTTTAAAACAAAAATATAACTAAGTCTAGTAACTTTATTATTTTAGCGGCTCTCGTCTCCTATTTGTTGAAAGAAGCAAATATATTAGATATTTGTTAACAAATACAAATATTATGTAGTATTAATGTTTTGACGATGTAACTTTTTGTGTCTCGTCACGTATATATTCTTAATTATTTCCTTTTTAATTCTTACAATACAATCTAGTGGGCTCTTTTTATTTTACACGTAAGTTATTGGGGTGAACTAATTTCACATTTATCAATATCCTTCTATTATTTTAGAAAGATTTGACGAAAAGACTAATATTTATAAAATTTATGGGCTGTTTGTTATCTTCACATAACCAAGGTGGTCAAATCCTTTATGCATATTTTCTCTTCAGGCCGAATTTTTTTTATTGACCCATGCAATAGCCTAGGTTTGGTTGGAGTCATAAAAGTTTTTTGATGTGTTTGTGTTAAATTTTACTGAATTTTAACTCGTATTCGCGGAACAAAAACTCAGAGGCATTTCTCGATTGCTTCAGTTTGACCATGTTTTTGTATACATTAACAACCTTTGACGATTCAAAACCTTCATTGAGAATAAAACTTTATTTTGTCAAAAGAAAAATTGTACATACAACATGTAGCATGTTGGTAGGTTAATTTGAACATTTAACTAAATTTTGACGGTCTTCTATAAGCTTGAATCTACTTCGAAATGACCTTATGTGTAGTAGATTAGATCTATAGCCCTTTTAGGAGGACAAACAAAGGACTAGTACCAATTCTGAAGCAATGGATGATTCATCAGGGTAAAATGGATGTTTAGCTTTGTCAAGATTATGTTTTGTTTAGTTGTGGTTGGCCATAGTTGTACTGTTGCAATTGGTTGTATGTCAAATGTAATACTTTCATAATATGTTTCTATACTTAAATATTAAATTTAAAAATATATTTTCATAACTGAAGATAATACTCTAATGGAGGGGCTGACTGTAACTAAAGAATAAAATCATTAGAGAAGTTCATGTGTGATGACAGATGGTGAAAACACATGCTTTGAAAGGGAGATCCATGCGTGCGGACTGTTCTGATTTATTTAAGAGATTACACGTGGAAAAATAATGGTTACGCCATGGGATTGAATGTATATCGTTGGATTAAAACCATACGGATGGTTAGGATTGATCCAAAGTAAATTATAAATAGTCATAAATAATGTCATTCTCTATTTTTCCTTTATCTTTTTTATTAATATTCTTAGTAGTATAATTTTCTTATTGAAACTCAAACACACTAAAATGCTTGTTTGATTTTATCAAAGAATACATCAATGTGTACCAATCTATTATTCATTCAAGCTTTAAAACAAAAATAATAAAAACAAGTCAGTCAAATATAGAGTACAACCGTGAGAGACATAACTATGACAGTTAAAATCCTTGTACCAGTGCCCCTTTTAGGTCGCATCACCAACCAAATTATAAGAAGAACACTCAACTTCGAGGCTATAAAGAAGAAGGCTAAAGTCTCAAATAATAAAGAAGGATGATGTGTGGGAGGATGTTGTAAGGGATGATATTATTTCTCTCACAATTATTCATGTCATTAATCGGAAAAGTGCATCTCATGTGGCTGCAATAATGACAATCAGAGCTCCAACAACTATGGTTCAGGACATATTTAATGAACCAAATATATTTCAATATGTGTTATATTTTCTTAGTGTTTTTCAAACTAAGAAGATGTGTGAGAACTATTATAATTATATATAGACCAAAGATATGTGTGAAAAATTAGAGGAGTTAGGGATTCCATATAATATGGTGGTTTGGTTCCTAACAAGGAATGATACTCCTTTGGATGATTATGATCATGAGGTGGTCTTCCTCACCTACATATTTAAGATTGAGGATCTGTTTTGTTTGAGTTGTGATCTGATGAAGTTTTTCAAGGATACTCAGTATCCAACCTAGTTGGTGTTGAATACCGAAAAGATCTTACTAGTGGTTATTTTATTGTCACATAAAGTTACCAATACTTCAGTCTCATGAGATTTTTGACAATGAATTTGATTTTGGTCAAAGCCTGAACCTATATTTTCCCGGTTTCAATAAGACAAAGGTCCTTACTAGCCTTCTAGACTTCAATAATGTTTGGAAGAATGAGTTCGTATACATCATTGGTGACTTAAAGACTGGCATAAAGTAGAGTAAATGATTGTACTCACTTAGATGAAGCTCTAAAATTAAGTCATTTATCTTGTGACCACCTTATGTAAAAATATTAATCTTATCTACGTATAATTATGATTTGTTGATATATTACTTAATGAGCCCGCTAGAGCCGTAAATGAAGAGGAAAACACTTAGTTCAATACATCTTATAAAGTTTTTGTTGCCTCTATAATTAAAGTTAGATGCTTCTTTGAGGAAATACTTCAGTCAGGCCATCTTAATGTAAAAAGACTATTATGAAGCCTGTTATTGTGATGATTGAGCTTGTTGGAGGCACACAAACTAGAGTTGGCAGTACTATAGTTGTTAGGGTCAGTCGTGCAAGTATGGTTGATAGTCTAGAGCATGATGTATCCACAACTAAGTCTTTCAAATTTGTTAAGGTTGGGTCTGCTAGACGAAAAGGTCTTTTGGCAAAGAGAAAGACTGAGTAGCCTGATCTAAGCCTATATAAAATTTTGGTCTCTCCGGCGAAGCTAGAGCTTATTAGACCCCTGTTGGAGAGGGTTCAAATTCTGAATATGTAATGCCACTAATTCCTAAGGGGAGGAATAATGGTGTCAAAACTAAAGTAAATGTGTTTAATACTAAGGTATTAAGCCCTTATTTTGAACTGAAAGTTGTTGATGGTTTTATTGTTGAGAATTTTAGTTGAATCCTCGATGTTACTGATCTGCCCAACCAAGTTAGGAATATTTATGCTAGGTTTGCTACCATTTATGACGATTATATTCTTACAATAATAGAGTTGGCTATGTGTTTTGACGTGCCTCCAATATTTTCCAAATGTGTGTTAATTATTTAAGAGGGCTCAAATCCCGTGGCTCAACTTTTATCATCGGAAAAGGAAAGCCTCTCTAGTAGAGGTAAGTATTAAGATGGATTTCAAGGCCTTAAGAAAAAAAGGTTGTTGTTAGGGCTGAAACTGAAGTAACTCGTGTATTGGGGCAGCTAATTACCAAAAATTACAAAGCCATGTTGGTGAAAGGACTTTCAATATGTAGAATACCAAGACTGGTGAAGTTGGTGAAGAGGAGGCCAAGTAATCAGCCAGTCACGATATTTTGCATTTTTTTCACACGAAGCCAAATTGTAAAGGTAATAAATATCTTGTTATCTAAAGGTCCGAAGGCTTCATAGCATCTTATTGTTGTAACTAATAAAATAAAAATCCTTAGAGCGCGTGGTTTAGTTTTTCTATTCAACTGGGTTATTAGGTATTGAAAGTGATAAGTATGTTAAAAACTAGTACAAGCTCGGGTTCCCTTGAAGAAATAGATGTTGCTAATTCCCAAAAGGTCGAAGGCTATAAACTTCTTATGATAAGGTATGCCACTCTCTATGTTATATTAAAAAATATAAATATTGGAAAAATGATGATGAGCCAACTAAGGTAGTCTATAAGGTTCTGAAACATTTGAATCATTTGTGCTTATACCGAGGAAGATTCATGAAGTAGTGAGTAAGTATGTTGTTTCATCCATTCGGATAAGGTTTCCCATCCACTTGTCACTTCTGGATTTGGCCACGAGGCAGCTGGACCTTGGTACAGAGGTATGTTATTCATTTAGTTTCCTTTTTATTTACTTGTGTATAATGTTTGATATATTTTGATTATGTTGTTGACATTACTAAATGTTTAAATCATGCCTGCCAAACTTTTTCAAACTTCAAGGATGACCTTCAGTAAATCTTAGAGGTTGTTGATGAGTCATTTAATGATAGTTTAGAGTCGAGGTTTGTCATTCATGCAAAGAGGGCCAATGAAAGGCTAAACACTAAGCTGAAGTATACGAATTTAATGAAATTGTGTTCAAATATAAAATTCAATCGAAGTATGAAATCATTAGCCAACTGGAGGAAACATTTTCTCGTAAGTCCCTCTTTATCTCAGAGCTTCATGGTGTGCTCAAGACGATTGAAAACTTTAACTGATCTTTTATTGGTTTTGGAGCCTTCATGAAAAACGTTACTCTTCGTCAAACAGAGTGGATCTATCATTTGACCAAAATATTTTACTATGGCTATTGAGAACTAAATCAAGCTTAAGACGATCATAAAACGGACAAACCATTGCTCGAATATAGAAGGATTAGTTGAAGGCGATGCTTGATGAAACCCTAAACTAAAACTAAAAAGAGGAAAATATATTGGTTTCCAAGGAAGTTGAATGGGCCAAAAAGGTGGATGAATTCAAGGATTTTATGGTTTAAGTAGCCAAGGCTGTTACAACACGTAAAGAAATAACTCATGCTACAATTTCATATAAAGTTTCCAAAGTGTGAGTTGGATACTTTGGGGAACTATGTTTCTAAACCGGATATGAGCATCTAATAATCTTTAAAAAAGGAAATTACTTAGTGTATGGGCATATCGTGGGAGAAAAAAAGTCAAGAGTTGATTTGGTTGTCCAAAGAAAAGAGGATGATGATGTCAGTGTTGAGCCAAATGTGTATCTTGATCAAGTTATTATGTTACATCTCCCAAGTGTTATTAGTGATGTTGCCGACATGGAGCATCCTGGATTAGAAAAATTTTGTAAACCAATTCCCCATGACTATATATTTTGCTATGGTATTTATCACTTGCATCTTTTTATTGAATTGTGCTTTAAATGTTTTTGTTGTTTGTTTAGCGTATGTTGTTTGCAAAAAAATATTATGTTGAACTTGCTCTACTTTTTCCAAATGGAATAATCAATTTTAAAATGTTGAGATTTGAATAAGGACTACGTGAGATCATTGTTTGGATATATCTAGAAATAACCAAACATCATTTTTTTAAAGAGTGCATGGCTCTTTTGGTGAAAATCATCATGAAGTACTTTCGTATTTTCATTTGTTCAATGATGGGGTAGTCGAAGCTTAAAAAATACTGAAAGTCAAGTTCAATCTTACCTTTTAAGTTATTAAGTATTTTTCATTGATAATTCTGATAGTTAAATCTTTTCAAGGGGATGAAAGCTTATTCTCGCTTATCCTTAGTCAATCTTGATATTATTCGTTTGGAAAGCAGAAGCTCTTTAAGACGGTGCAAGCTTATTCATAATTATTACTTTGTTATACTTTAAAGCTAGGCCAAATACCTCGTACGTGTTATAGACTATCCTTAGGTATCCATACTTACCCTTTGTATTTAGATATTATTTTTCCTTATGATTGTGTAAAATTAATGCAAAAAAAGTAAATAAAACATATGTAAAGGTAATAATAAAAGTTTATTAAAGTAAGTATCTCTTTAAAACCTTCATGCACCACCGGATTATGAAATATTAAAACTTATGTATAATAAATAGTTTACATATATATAATAATAATAAGGTCGGAACTTATTAAGGGTGGTATACCTTTAAGCGCTTAATGTTTCATCGATGTCAAACATTTTTTCTTTCTTCATCCAACAGACTATACAATTTTGGCTTTACTTTAGCTTCTAGAGCAAACACATATTCCCAATTTAAGCCCTATTTTCCAAGATGTTTTTCATTTGTATGCAAGATTACTGTCCTTAGAATTCGATCTCCTACTTCAAATATTTTGAACTGAACATTGTATCATATCAGTTATGTATACGAGTCTTGTAATGCATAAAGAAAATGTACGCTCTAATCCTTATACCTCAACTGCGTCCAATTTGACGCTTCTTACTATTGAATTATTACCCTCCTTGTATATTAGTATTCGGTAGGAAAGCATAGCACTTTCGGCTAGGACCACTGCTTTCGTGTCATATACCAAAGAAAATAAGGTTTTTCTTATGTCCAAACTGTTAGGGTAGCGACCAAAGTTCCACATCCCACATCGGTAAAACATGGGAAGGATCAATGGTATATAAGTGAGAACATATCTCAACTAGTATGAGGCCTTTTGGTAGTGGACAAAATGCAAAGCCGTGAGGGCCTTCGGGTGCCAAAGCGGACAATATCATACTAGTGTTGAGATCGGTTGTGTTCTTACTTATATACGGAGGCGGAATATGCGGAACCCCATTCACAACACCCATATTCCCAACACGTGGTATCAGAGCTCCAGGCCCAGACAGTATGCGATGTGGTGGGTGATGTGGGTGAAATTCTCATTAGTCGAACATGATGAATTAGTAGCCATGCTCAAGATCCTTGTTTGGAGTGCCCGTGGCTTATCAAGCAGTGTGGCTTGATTTGAGGCTCATCAAGCATTGTGGCTTGATTGGAGAGATCCTCGTTTGGAGTGCCCGTTGCTCATCAAGCAGTGTGGCTTGATTGGAGTGTATCAAGACGGTGGTACTTGTTTGGAGGGGCGCTAAGGAATAAGGCAGGATGGTCGAGATCAGATAGATCCGCTGTAAAGTATCTAGAGATCAGGCAGCCCCAACCTGATTAGAGTGAGCGGATGGATGTCAATTGAGAGGAGGCTAAAGTGGTACTTTGTTCGAGAGGAGGATTTGTTAGGGTAGCGACCAAAGTTCCACATCCCACATCGGTAAAACATGGGAAGGATCAATGGTATATAAGTGAGAACATATCTCAACTAGTATGAGGCCTTTTGGTAGTGGACCAAATGCAAAGCCGTGAGGGCCTTCGGGTGCCAAAGCGGACAATATCATACTAGTGTTGAGATCGGTTGTGTTCTTACTTATATACGGAGGCGGAATATGAGGAACCCCATCCACAACACCCATATTCCCAACACAAACATGGTGTGGTTATGTAGGAACAAATTACTTCTTACATAAAGTCTTATCAATTGCATGTTGCACTCTTTTTGATTCCATAAAAAATATTTATGTTTGTTACATCAACATGTCTATTCCCTTGAAGGTGTACATTAAATTGAATTAACCTTGCATATATGAAGTATCATCATATCCTTGATACCTCAGTATGGAAATAGTCAATCCAGGGTTGGTAAATATTAAATCAAGAGCTTCATTCAAACAAACAATTTTAGTCCCTCTTACATAAAACATACCTAAAATCTTGTAGATGATATCACATGGTATATCAATAAAACAAATATTTCATGTCATTTGTTCCATCACTAAACAATCACGTGCTTCATCAATTAATATCTAAAATGGTCCTAAAAGCCTCTCGATGATATCTCATCGTCTATCAACAAAATAAATATTTCATGTCATTTGTTCTTTCACTAAACAATCACGTGCTTCATCAACCAATATATAAAATGATATATCTCCTCGATCATACAATATGGATAAGTCATCTCAATTGCACAACAATTAGTCAACTATATTTAAATTGTTATAGAAGTCATATGAGTATTAATTGAAATATTTATTCTTATAACTTTAGTGATTAAATTCACTATTTTCATGTACAGATAACATTTTTTTTTTCTGAAACCGCGAGTACCTGACCCTAGCCAACTCGCAGGATAGGTTATGGGTTTTAAAAATTTCCTACAGATGAGTTGCGGTTTTGAAAATTTATTATCCGCCAGGTTTCGGATGGGTTATGGATTTAATAAATTTACCACGGGAAAACCCGAAACCGATCCACATGATATCTATTAGTTATTCTAATATTTTAAAAATTAATACATGATATATTATTATTTTATGGATTCTAAAATTATATTATAATGTTATTCAATTTGTTTTTTATTATTTGTAATTTATTTATTTATTATTTTATTTTTGATGGTTTTATCACTATTTATACTTTATTTTATTTAAAATAATAAATTAGCTTACATTTAACAAATATAAAGATTTAAATCCAATAAATTTTTAAAAAAAGTTTCAATTTTTTTAAATAACTTTATATATTTAAACAACAAATATAATTTACTAAAAATTTGAATAAATGTAAATTCTAAATAATAAATATGTTTTATAAATTTGTTACTAAATTTTTTAGATTTGTTACTAAATTTTAGAGTTTATATTTAGTATATTATTATTATTATTATTATTTTAATATATTATTTTTTATTGTTCTAATTTTTATTGGATAGTTAATTACGAAAAAATATTTTATAGATAAATAAATGATCAATGGGTACCCGTACCGAAAAGGTTTGAACATAAAAAATCTCTTATCCGAATAAGTACCCGAACCCGTCGCGTCTAAAAAATAAGCATGAGATGGGTTACAGGTTTAACAATATCCGCACCCATCCCGACCCATTGCCATCCCTATTTTCACGCAACCAATTAAGCATCTTCATAAAATTTCTTTTATTAAAAGAAGATGTGTCCTCATCATCACCTCTAAAACGCAGGTATTGTTTTAATAGAAAATAAACTGCTTATAAGGAAACAATTACATGTTTTTAATATTGAATGTTCATAACTTCTTTGCATATTATTATGTGTCATATTTTGCCTCTGTTTTTTAAAATTCTCAAATAATTTTGTAGCCACGCTGTAAAACAATTAACATCCCTAACATGGTCACCAAATTTACTACTAACATGTTTCCAGTTTACAAAGTAATTGTTTACAAATGTATCGTCTTCCTCATACCCTACGTTACTTCTTCTAAAAATATAACAATAATAAAAAGTTGTATCCTTAACAATTTTATACTTGAAACACGCGCTTCTCTCGAACCAAATATCTCTAAAACACCTATTGTTTTGGCTTATTTTTTTTCTCGGATGAGAGTAACAAATCGGCTCACAAATACCCCAGGTAATATATATTCTCTCCAATCTTATCTTTAATTCTCACATCATAAGTCTCAATTGATTTTCACAAACCAAGGTCACTCGTTACGTCATCTGAATTAATATCTTGATGAATTGTTTTCTAATATTTTCAATAATCTGCCTAACATTCTCATTATATAGACTTTGAACACTAGTTAAACCAACTAATGTTTTTTGTTATTTTAAAACATTTTTTTTATTTAAAGCCTATTTAGTCTAGTTTGATAAACCCAATTCATTTGTATATGGTTTTTTTACATAACTCTTTCAGATATCTTATCAAACAAAATAGTAAACATTAAAAATTTGGTAAAAAACACCCCTTCACCTCCTAACGATGGGTATACGGTTGTATTACATATTCAACAAAAGGATGGAAGTTGTGTATCCCCATCCTAACCTTATATCCATCATTGTTTATAGCTATCAACAAGAACTAATGTTAACATGACCAAATGTGAGTAATCACATGACATGAAGAGATTGGCTACCATAATTTGACCGAACTAAAAAATGAATAAAGGGGAATTTTAATAATTCTTATTTTGTATTTTCTTGTTCTAATTAGATTTTTGGTAGGCTTTTATTATAGAAAGTACACATGTAATTATAAAAAAAACTATCATGCATATTTTAATGAGAGAGAATTTTAGATATTTTATATAGAAAGAAGAAAATAAATAAAAAAATAAGTGAAATTAAGTTCAACATCTCTAATATGGTTTTTAAATTTATGATTGGTTCTTTGAATATGATGATCTCTTTATATAGATATTTGAGGGTTTGAACAGTAACTCGTCCCTGGACTATCGCATTTGGTGACAGATAGTCCATGGACTTTCAAAAGTCTGTTCGTAGTCCTTGGACTATCTAGTTTGAATAAAGTTAATCCCCTTGTATGTGTTTACTATCAATTTTTGTGACTGATAGTCCCTCCACTATTCATTTTCGATAAATTTAGTCCTTTGACTTTCTATTTTTGATAAAGTTAGTCTCCTTAATAAACATGCGCATGGGACTAACTTTATCCAAACTGGATAGTCCAGGGACTACCAACAGAATTTTGAAAGTCCAGGGACTATATGTCACTAAAATTGATACTCCCGGGACTACCAACGGACTTTTGAAACTCGAGGAACTATATGTCACCAAAGTCGATAGTCCATGGACGAGTTACTGTTCAAAGCCGATATTTGACTTCAAAACACCCAGTCAAGATATTTTGACAATGAAAATTTCTTCCATGTGGCCATTTGACTTTAAAATATTCAATGAGTGTCATCTAGCTATTAGAAAATATCTATTGAACGTCCCTCACCTATGACGATTTTGATAAATTTAGTCATTGATTCTTCAAGCGTCATAGACTAAATTTATCAAAACCTTCATAGTCTATTGATATTCACTGGATATTTTGAAGTCAAAAGACTATATGTAAGAAATTTCCATAGTCAAAATACATTCACCAGATGTTTAAAGTAAAATTACTAAATTAAAAGAAATTATTATAGTCGAATGGCTAATCACAAATTTAAGCCTTTATAATAAAATGAAATCTATAACAACATGTTTTATGTATGAACAAATATTGGATTCAGACAGAGTTGACCTTTTTCTATATTATCACAGTTACTGACATGACATTAGGGAGGCGAGATACCAAGACAAACAAGAGGTAACAAGTGAAATTAAGTACAATATTTATATTTTCATTGAGGTGATACTACACATCAGTGGAAGATCTAACAACTATCTTTTAGGTTTTAGAGATCTAGAAGATATGGTTTCTAGCAAGATAAACACCATAAACAATAGTGGAGCAAAACATGTCTCTTTCTCATATCCAATCAGCGATAGAAACTTGTAAACTAGGGGGTGTTTAAGAACGGGCTTTGATCCTTTATTGGTTCCCTGACTATCCAGTTTCTTGACTATTGGTGCATTCATTAAAAAAATACGATATAACCCCATGGACTTGTCAACTTTGTAGACAGTTGGTCCTCTAACTTTAAAGATACTATATTGGTTCACTGTCTTGTCAACTTTCTAAATAATTCTTTCTTATTTTTTATGCCATGCAAGAGGGATCAAATATACACTTTTTTAAAAGTCACTCGAGGAATATGGTATGTTTTAAAGTCAGAAGACCAGTTATCCAAATATATGGAAAGTCCAGATGGTGATATGATACATCTAAATTTGAGAGATAAATTTTCTTGAAAGTAGTTAGTTGTGGGATCATTCATGGATCATAGCCTTGATAATGCATGTAAACTATGATTATAATCTTTGTAAAGTTACAAACCATCATCAACAATACCAAACATATAACATAATAACCGTTTAAAAATGACTAATGTTCAATTGTGGGGAAATTTATATATTAAGATAATTTGTTAACCACAAAAGCAATGGAATGTCTTATTATTAGAAATATCAAAGGCTCCACACTATCTGGTAGTATCATAAAAATGAGAAACTAAGGTGAGCGTAAGGATGGGGTTCATTCGTATAAAAGTGAGAACAATCTTTGTTTCTTGTATCTTAGTTTGATTAATAAGATCCATGATATATCTCTTTCATGATAGTAATTTTTAGGATATCTTCCTCAGCTTGAAAATAATGAGAAAACCAAGATCTTTTATGGAAAATTGTTGAGCAAGAATGGAAACAAAACGGTTATCTGGGGTATTATTGTCTCATGTGAGAATTAAATCATCAACATAAATAAGAACATACATGATATGACTATTCGTAAGAAAGACAAGAGATGATGTATCAACATATAAATTTTGAAATCCAAACTCGAGAATGAAGGTTCTGAGTTTATGATACCATGCCTGAGTGGCTATATATACGGATTCAACACTCGATCTTGATACAACATTATGCCTCTTATTCTTCCAATATATCAAATTGCCTCCTACGAATATATAATAACCAATGAGTTGATCTTCTATCAGCCTTAGAGCCGGCTCAATCTGCATTTCTAAAATAATATATATTAGTATAACCATTACTCCAATATCACAAATCTAAGAGATGACTTAAGATAACACAATGATATTTTAAAATTTTACCTAATGAATAACCATTATGAAAGACATAAACCGACTTACAACATTAACTCGCATGCAATATCTGATCGAGTTACCGTGAGATAGTTAAAATTTCTTACAAATTTATGACATTTTTATATATCAACAAATAATTCTACATTATATTTTAGTAATTGGAAATTAGGAAACATCGGTGTTTATATGGTTTTTCTTCTAACTTTATTGTTTACATCAACAACTCCAAACATATTTTCGTTGCAATAGTAGAATACATATTGTCATTCTTGTTATTTCTGGTGTGGATAAAAGTAGCCTGAGGGTAGGCTGGTAATTTCAAGTGGAGTTTTAAGAAGGTGTAAGGGTGTTTCACAGTGGTATGGTGGTGTTTAAAGATGTTTCAAAGTGTTTCAGGGTGTTTTAAGGGTGGAGAGAGAATTAAGCAGCCTGGCAGCAGTTAATTTTTCTTACCCATAGTTAATGCTGGTGGTTGGGTATGTATAGTGTGAAATTTGGTCCCTTATGGGCTTTCGGGTCAAGTTTAATGGACCTGGGTCATGTTTAAAGACCCACAAGTTTTAAGCAGATGTGCAGGTAGCTTAGTCAGATAGTGTTTAGGTTTTTTAGTACTTTAGTCATAGTTCGAACTGCCTTAGGTTTATAGTGTTCGAATTTATCTGTCCGGTGAAAAAGTCCTGTTCGAATTAATATGCTTGGAGTCTGTCCGAATTTTACGGGGAGATTTACCTTGGACTGCCCTTCCGGGGAGCACTTCGAATTCGGACTCATCAGGAGACCCTTTTTTAGGTATTTGAACAAGTGTCCTTGTTAAAGAACTGAAAAACAGTCCGACTGAGGAAGTGGTCTTCCAATTCGAAGAGTTGAAGACGGACCGGACAGAGCAATCGTTACAAATTCCAAACGGTTCTTTGTCAGAGTTAGTGGGACACGTGTCACTCTCTGGTTGGTTACTTTTAGCCGTTTTTTCACCTCGAAAGTTGCACCACTTTCTTGTACAAGTTACCTCTTTAAATGCTCTTGATGACGTCAGCGCCGTTTTTTAATCATTGCCCAACTTTTCGGATTCTCCTAGGAATCAAACCCTTTTTTACATTTACTATAAATTCCATTCATCTTTCACAGTCTCACTATTACTTTCACTCAGTCATTTTACTCAAAGCTTCATCTCTCTAAAATCTCAAGATTTCCTTAGTTGTTTTATGTTCACAGCAAGAACAGCTCTAATCAAGGGTGGCTGGCTTAATCTCTCAGAATTAGAGAAAGCTCAAAGGGTTGAAAAAGAGAAAAGGCTTGCAGCAGGGCTTCTAGCGTCGCCTGTCGAGAAACCAGCCCCTTCAATCGAAGAGTCTGATAGAGGTTCGTCTTCTTCGAAAGGTACAAAACCTAGAAAACTCTTTCGATCAACACTTTCTCCCATCGTATCTGACTCTTCAGTTCAAGAGTCGATCCCTATCGTTGAACCAGGGGTCACCGTCACAAGTGTCAGGAAGAAATCCACTTTCCTTGCTATGGGGTCCGATTCCGATCATTCTCCAGACAAACTAATCATGAAAAGACCAAGCAGATTGGTTAAGGGACTCTCTTCAAAAAATACCAGCGAGTCAGGGTCCGGGGCAGCTGTTAGGACTCTCCGGGAAAGGCCGGTTGGTCCGGAGGCTAGCAGTCCACTACCTCCCAAGGAAACCTCGACCTCAGAAACTCAAACTGAGGTGAGAACTCAAAAACATACATCGAGCCAGTAGTCCGGAGGATCAGCTGTGCCAAGCTTCATCCCTCCCCGGGCTGTTTCTGTAGAAGCTCCCCCAACAGTTATGGAGGAGAGGATGGAAGACTCCACTGAGGAGGTCAGGTTTGGGTCCGAGTCTTCCGGACAAGCTGAAACTGCTGTAGTTGTTGCCAAGAAGGGCAAAGAGGACTTGTATCTGAGGCATCCGGATCTACCGGAGAGCCTTGAAGGGAGAGTAGGGCCCTGCTTTCATAAGGTAGAGTTCAAGTACCTTCTATCTCTGTTAAAGACCAAGTATGCGTTTATCCATACTAGAGATTTGGGACGGTTTCGCACTAAGTGGGGGATCCCTGAAAACATTAAAATCCAAATTCCCATCGATCCGGAGACCCCAATGGATTGTAAAAGGAACGAGATAGTCTTCTTTACGGAGCTATTCAACTGGGGACTCAGGTTCCCACTGGATCCAGAGATAGTGCGCTATTTTCACCTAGTCAAGCTATGTCCATCACAGCTAAGCCCTAACGGATGGTACACTTTGATGTCATGCATTATGGCATCTAGGTTGTCCGGAATTCCTCTTCCAATGGAAGAGTTCGCTGCTGTTGCTAGTTCGTGCAAACACCATCAGTTCCCTTTCTATCACTTTAATATGGGGAATGACTTGAAAGCCGTCGATGATCTCCTGGAGTCGGAGAGTAAGTGGAGGAGCCAGTTTTTGTTTGTAAGTGGCTCATGGGAGAATGGCAATAAAATCAAGGTCGGGGAGAATCCTAGCCTTCTTCGAAGTATATGGAGGAGCGATCGTAAGTTTTCCTTTAAGTTTCTGTTCGAATTTCTCTTTTCATTAACTTTATGCTAACTAGCTACTTTCTTGTTTCATTAGAGCTGCCAAAAGAATTTGGAGACTACCTAAAAGCCGGACAGGTCACCTGTGGCAAGATAAATGCATGGGCCGCAGAGAACTGGGAGAACCGGTTTCACAAGGCTTTTACCCCTGGGAATTTAGCGAGATCCCATCTGTGGAACACCACAGGTCGGAGGGATCTATCCTGGGAGGAGTTCTCCACCCCACCTGATGAGGATGTAGTTCTGAGAAGGTCTCATGATTTAGATGGGACCCTCTTCCTTCCTGTCCGGGCCAAAGCCCCAAGTAAAATGAAGGGCAAGAAGAAGAAAAGCAGGAAAGCGGTAGAGGATGCTGAGAAAGAGGTCCCAACAGGCTCAGAGGTGCCAGCTCAGGCTCAAGTTGATGCAAACCTTCTACAGGTGGTAGAACAGGAGAGCGAGAAACAAAGAGCGAAGTCCCCAAAACCCTCAAGGGCTTCTAAACGGACTCGTAAGCAAGCGAGTGACAGTGCTGATAGGGAGGTCAAAAAGAAGAAGATTTCCCAAGGAGAGGAGCTTGCTCTCCGAGACCCGGAGCCCACTTTCCCAACTGATCCAACCTTAGCCGAAGAGATCCCAGGGAATCTTAATGAAGGGATTCCAATGGAATTTCACACTGATGAAGTGGATAGGGGAGAGATTAATATGGATGAAGTGGACGTCACCGGTCTGGGCCCCCTAGGTGATTACTTCCTTGGCCTGTCAAGAGATGAGTTCGCATGGCCATATGTTCCTCCCAGTAGTTCCAACACAGTAAACTTCAATGGTAAAACTTTCTTGGTCTCCAGCGAGAGGGATGTTATAGCTCATTCCCTCCTTAGCAACGTACAACCAGTACTCACCCTGGAAAGGCAAGTCCGGAGTCAGGCAGAAACCATCAAAGAACTTAAGTCTGAGAAGGAGAAACTGTCCGATGACCTCAGGACTGCCACTACTAAGGTTGACTTGCTTAAGGAGTCGAACGAACAGCTGAAGGAGAATCAAGAGAAGAGCAACACAAAAGTTGCTTCTTTAGAAGAGACCGTAAAAGATCTCCGGGCTAAGCTATCTGGATTGGAGAAGGACTTGACAGCCTCAAGGGGAGAAACTGCAGCAAAGGAGAAGATTGTCACCAACCTGACCACTGACAAACTTGCTTTAGAGAATGCAGTGACTCAGGCTGTTGAGGAGAAAGCTGCTTTGGTGAAGGATCAAGAGGCCATGAATAAGGCCAAAATCAACGCTTATGCCAGGGATATGATACGGAGTGAAGAATTAATGATTGAGAAAGTAAAGTCTGACATGGTCCTCCTGTTTCATGAGAAGTTCCCGAAGAGGAGACTAGGGGACTTATGGCGTTATGTGGATGACGATGACCTCCCCTACTGGACCATGGTTGATGAAGGGTACACTGATATATCCTCGTCCGGTGATGAAGAGGAAACCGGAGAGAGTCCGGGTGAGGAAGAGGTTGACCCCAAAGGCAAGAAGGTCATTGAGGAAAAAAGCGACATCAAGGGCAAGAAAACAAATGAGGGTGAGCCATCCTCAAAGGCTCCTCCTTAATTTATAATCTGTTTTGTTTATCTTTTACTTGAACCAAAGTCCTTGGAAGGCCAAGGCACCTTTTTTGTGATGTTGTCCGAATTATTCGGACATATTTTTGTTCTGCACCCAAACTTATTTAAAAAGTCCTTGGAAGGCCAAGGCAATTTTACGTTGTTGAATGAATGTTTTGTTTTGCTCATCCATTCTCTTCTTTCATAATCTGTTTAAATAGTTGGAGTTTAAGTAGTCTTGAGTTATTGTGTTGTGAGAGTGTTTAGTTTCTCTGGCTAGAATTTAAGTAGCCCTTAGACCTTTCAGTCCGGATAGTATGACAATCAACAGAATTTTGCAAAAACTTAGAAAATTATTCAAGAAGGCTCCAAGTTTCATTTAAAGCTCTCCGTGGCGCCGGAGAGAGGTAGTAGTATGCCCCCAAATATTTACATGGATGTTTTAAACAAGTAAATATTTATATAAGTTTTATTCTAAGTACATTCGAAGGTGTTCAATATTCCAAGGGTGAGTTAAAACCCTGCCATCTTTGTCTTCCAACCAGTATGTCCCAGGCTTGATTCTTTCAACCACAGTATAGGGACCCTCCCAAGTTGGGGCCAGTTTTCCGAAGAGCTTTTCCTTGGTATGCAAGAAAACTTTCCTTAACACCTTATCTCCTGGTTGAAAGTCCCTTCTTTTAACTTTAGAAGCAAACCTGCTTCTCATCAAGCCCTGATAGTGTGCCACTCTAAGATGAGCTTTTACTCGCCTTTCTTCAATTAAATCAAGTTGATTTCTAACTGCCATTTCATTAGCCTGTCCGGAGAAGTTGTGGACTCGAAAGGAGGGAAGTGTCTTCTCTATGGGGGCTACTGCATCCATCCCATAGACCAAGGCAAAAGGTGATTCTTGTGTTGCAGCCCCAAGTGTTGTCCGGTAGGCCCACAAGACTTCTTGTAAATAACTAGGCCACTTCCCAGCAGCCCCTTCCAAATTTTTCTTTAAACCAGACAGTATTGTTCTATTAGCCACTTCAACTTGCCCATTGGCCTGTGGGTGGAAAGGTGAAGAAAAGCAGTGCTGAATACCCCTTGAGGCACAGAAGCTCTCCATTTCTCTGTTGTCAAACTGTGGCCCATTGTCTGTTGTTATTCTCTGGGGGACACCAAATCTGCAACATATGTTGGATAGAATGAATTTTATAACAGCCTTTGATGTTGTCCCTGCCAAGGGGGCTGCTTCTATCCACTTCGAAAAGTAGTCAATGGCTACGATTATGGTTTTACGCCCTCCGGACGCCATAGGTAGAGGCCCAACCAAGTCCAATCCCCATCGAGCAAAAGGGATGGGTTCAGAAATTGATTCCAAAGGAATAGCTGGTACATGAATTTCATTGCTGTACCTCTGGCACAGGTCACATCTTCTTACCAGCTCCTTAGCATCTTTCATTATTGATGGCCAATAGTATCCGGAGAGAAGCACTCTTCTCGTTAATGCTCTAAACCCACAATGGGCTGACCCCTCACCATCGTGTAATTCAGAGAGAACCATTTGTGACTCATGATCCCCTAAACAGCGTAGGAGAGGTTTACTATAAGATTTCTTGTACAAGACTTCTCTAATCATGATGAAACCACGAGCCTTGTGCTTTAACGTTCTGTCTTGTGATTTATCCAAAGGTACGATGCCATCAGACAGATATTGTATAAGAGGAGACCTCCAATCCTGAGGCTGATTTACTTGTATTTCAAAGACTTCCTCTTTCTCCCCTTCATCAAGTTGAATAGAAGGGCTTTCAAGCACATGGATCCATGGATAGGACTCCGTGTATGCTATTGTTGCCAACGAGTCTGCTAGCTCATTCTCTGCTCGGGGAATATGCTCATAGACAACAGCTTTAAAATTCATTGCCTCATTTTTCAAGAGAAGTAAATATTTGATCAATTGTTCCTTTCTAGCTTCTGATAGGCCCAAGGCATGGTGGACAAGCAATTGGGAGTCACTTAGCAGCTTGACCCTTTTTGCTCCACAGATGTAAGCCAACTTCAACCCAGCTATAGCTGCTTCGTATTCGGACTCATTATTGGACGCCCTGAAAGCAAAACAAATAGCTTGGAACATGTTGTCCCCATAGGGGGAAGTGAGACATATTCCTGCCCCAGATCCTATGGCACTGGATCCTCCGTCTGTTCGGACAATCCACACTTTTTTGTCTTTTGAATCAGCAGGTTGTTCTGAGTCCCTATCAGAATGGAATTCGACCAGAAAATCAGCCACAGCTTGAGCTTTTACTGCTGTTCGAGGAGCAAAGTCTATGTCGAAGTCCCCCAACTCTACTGACCACTTTGTCATTCGGCTTGAAATGTCTGCTTTTTGAAGGACATTCTTTAAAGGGAAAGATGTCCGGACAATAATAGGATGAGCCTGAAAATAAGGCCTCGTCTTTCTTGCAGCTATCACCAAGGCCAATGCTTGTTTTTCAAGTTTCAAGTAACGCTTCTCAGCATCAATCAAGCTTTTGCTGATATAGTACACTAGGTGAGGATACCCATCAACCTCCCTTACTAACACAGCACTAATGGCACAACTTGAAACAGCCAGATATACGAAGAGAGTCTCCCCATCAATTGGTTTGAACAAAGTCTTGGGAGAGGACAGATGCTTCTTAATTTCATTGAATGCCTCATCACACTGTGGTGTCCACTCAAACCCTTTTGCACCCTTCAAGGTTTGAAAAAATGGAGCACATCTGTCCGAAGACCTGGAGATGAATCTGTTCAAAGCTGCTAACCTCCCCGTTAATCGCTGCACTTCTTTAATATTTCGTGGAGGCTCCATTTGGAACAAGGCATTGAGTTGGTCCGGGTCGGGCTGTATTCCATGCTCACTTATAATATACCCCAAGAACTTCCCGGACTGCACTCCGAACACACATTTTTCAGGATTTAACTTTAAATTCACCTTAGCCAGGTTGGCAAAAGTCTCCTGGAGGTCGGACAAGTGTAGTTGCTCATCCATACTTTTCACCATCATATCATCAATGTAGACCTCCATATTTCTTCCAATCTGATCAGCAAATGCTTTATTGACTAACCTTTGATAAGTAGCCCCAGCATTTTTCAAGCCAAAGGGCATCACCTTATAGCAGTGCAGACCTCTATCAGTAACAAAAGTGGTATGCTCTTGATCTTTTGGATCCACCTGGATTTGATTGTACCCGGAGAAGGCATCCATGAAGGAGAGTAATTTGTTTCCAGAAGTAGAATCTACTAACTGGTCTATCCGGGGAACTGGATACAGGTCTTTTGGGCAAGCTCGGTTGAGGTCTGTGAAGTCAATGCACGTTCGCCATTTACCGTTTTTCTTTTTTACCAAGACTGGATTGGCAGTCCACAAAGGGTACTGAGATTCTTTAATGTGCCCCATCTTTGTGAGTCTGTCAACCTCTTGTACAATGACATCAGCCTTTTCTTTTGAAAAAGCTCTTCTCTTTTGCACCACTGGTGCCACATCTCTCCGGATAGATAGGTGATGAGAAATCACCTCTGATGGAACTCCAGTAACATCAGCGTTGCACCAAGCAAAAACATGCTGATGGTCTTTTAAGAATTTTAACACCTCTTCTTTCAATACTTGTGGCATTTTGGACCCTATCTTGACAATTTTCCCTTCTTCCAAGCAATGTGTTTCAACCTCCTCAACTGGGATCAACACTCCGGGGGTCTCTCTGGGGTCATCAATTTCACCCTCACCCCCAGAAAGGCCCTCAAACTGCTATTGGTCATTTATTCGGACTGCCCCCTGCGTTCGTGGAGCCAAGGCAGTGGCATAGCATTCTCTTGCAACTTTTTGACTGCTCCGGACAACCCCAACCTGCCCCTGAACAACATATTTTAGACACTGATGGACTGTCGAAGCCACTGCATGCATTCTAGAGAGCCAAGATCTCCCTAGAATAGCATTGTAGCAAGTGGGACAATCCACCACAATGAAAAGTATTCTGACTGTTTTCTTGAAAGGGCCTCTGCCGAACAATACTTCTTCTTCGAACTCACCGATTACATCAGCTGAGCTGCCCGTGAAGCCTACTATCGATCTGTCTGACTTTTGAATCACAGCTGGATTTTTCATTTTCTTGTAAGTATCTAGGAAAAGGATATTGGCAGAGCTCCCAGTATCTACCAAGATTCGCCTTATCTCATTGCCCCCTATTGATGCTCCTATAACAACAGCATCTTCATGAGGGCCAGCAATGTCTCTCAAATCATACCCATCAAAGACAATGAATGGGAACAAACTTGACGATTGATATGAGGTCATGCCCCCTTCTAGCTGGGTAGCCAAATTATGAACATGCCTTTTTCTTGATGAAGTGGTAGGAGCCGTTACAGTGTCCCCTCCGAAAATTGTCAAGGATTCAAAGAACTCAATGAGCCCGGAGACCGACCTGGAACGCTCCTCTATCGCACCCACTCTGTTTCTCGTTGGGTCAGGATCCAAGTATTCGGATTCCACATCAAACCTTTCAATGATTACCATAGCCCCCTCTGGGGCAGCATTAACCGGAGCAGCCCGGTGAGTGTTATCAGGCATGTTGCCTCCTCTTCTTTTAACGTATGCACCCAATTTCCCTCTTTCGATCAGGTTTTGAACCTCTTGTTTCAGTGCTATGCAATCATCAGTAGTATGGCCAATATCATTGTGATATTGACAAAAAGAACTGTTTCGATGTTCTCTGGGAGACTGCAAGGTTGCTGGTCTCCGGTAGTGTACTTCATCTTTTGTTTTATCGAAAATGGTTGCCACACTTTCTTTGAGTTCTGCAAACCACTCCGGTTGGACCCATGGTCCCCTTTTGTTTCTAGACTGTTGGCTTTGTGCAGGAGCAGCTGGTTGAGACTGAGCTTTTCCCCTTCCATGCCCCTGTCCGGTTTCTCTAGCTTTGTTTCCGGACTGGTTTTGATTTGGAGTTGGTGCCACCGGGGTGGATCTCACCTGTCAGTGCACCCTGGTCTTCTTTGTTTCATCAAAATTTATTTGTTTGCCAACTTGATTTAGCAATCCCCCCCCAGGTCATGGCCTTCTTCCTGGTTACTGAATCGGCCAGGTTGCCCGGGTTCAAACCTTGTCTTAGAGAGGCTATTGCCACTTGTTCAAAGCAGTCAGCTAGCCCGTTTTTTGTGTTCACAAAACGACTTATGTACTCCTTTAATGATTCGTTTGGTTCCTGGGCACAATGGATTATGGTATCTCCATTACCCTTTAGCTCCTTACTCCCCACAAATTGCCTTCGAAAGGCCACCCAAAAAGTATCAAAGTCTCTGATACAACCCTGAGGAAGGCTGTTGTACCACTTCAGAGCACTCCCCGTGAAGGACTGGGAGAATGCCCTGCAGAGTAGTTTATCATCATCATCAAAGTTCATCATGAAGTTCTTGAATTGCTCCAGATGATTGTCTGGATCAGTACTGCCATCGTACTTCTCCATCTTGGTGCTATCAAACCTCTTGGGGAGGTTTCCGGACAGTATTTTGGAAGACAATGGCGATTGCCTCCAGTTCCTCCCACGACTGAACGCAGTATCCTCATTAGGTGTTGCAAAGATACCTGGCTCATCATGGAAGGCAAAAGGATCCACCAGCATCCGGTCTATATGCCTCCGGTTGTGAGATGATCCTTTCCCAATGTGCCTTTTCATTCTTCCATGGTGATCTCTTTTTCTAGAATACTTTTTAACTTGCTTCTGTTTTTTCCTGGTTCGCCCCTCATCACTACTGGAGGACAAGGATTTTTCATTTCCCTCACTGTCCGAAGAGCTATCCGAAGATTTTGAGCTTGAGTCAGAACTCTCCACAGGCTTGGACCGGTGAGACTTTTTAGAACTGGCATGTGTCTTTTTAGTGCTCACATGAGTTTTTGAAGCCTCATGCTCTCGAGGGTTATCAGAGCGATGAGCAACTGATGCTTTGGACTTTTCCTTCATGCCCATCTTGGCCTTCTCAGCCCTCAGAGCTTCTATTTCAACCCTCAACCTGTCACGCTCTTGGAAAGTATATTCATCGTTCTCTTCCACCACTTCGAGCAAAGCTGGTGGAAGCTCTGGATTATCCGGATTCATTCGGACAGAATTTCCTTGCTTGGTTTTGAATGCTTGATTCAGGCACCGTCGCCTCCCACTGTGGTCGCCAGTTTGGTGTGGATAAAAGTAGCCTGAGGGTAGGCTGGTAATTTCAAGTGGAGTTTTAAGACGGTGTAAGGGTGTTTCATAGTGGTATGGTGGTGTTTAAAGGTGTTTCAAAGTGTTTCAGGGTGTTTTAAGGGTGGAGAGAGAATTAAGCAGCCTGGCAGCAGTTAATTTTTCTTACCCATAGTTAATGCTGGTGGTTGGGTATTTATAGTGTGAAATTTGGGCCCTTATGGGCTT
Organism: Limnanthes douglasii subsp. nivea; assembly: GCA_036936605.1. Taxonomy (NCBI): domain Eukaryota; kingdom Viridiplantae; phylum Streptophyta; class Magnoliopsida; order Brassicales; family Limnanthaceae; genus Limnanthes; species Limnanthes douglasii. The sequence continues at coordinate 50,388,560 of JAUPFV010000005.1, forward strand.
TTGGGTCAAGTTTAATGGACCCGGGTCATGTTTAAAGACCCACAAGTTTTAAGCAGATGTGCAGGTAGCTTAGTCAGATAGTGTTTAGGTTTTTTAGTACTTTAGTCATAGTTTGAACTACCTTAGGTTTATAGTGTTCGAATTTATCTGTCCGGTGAAAAAGTCCTGTTCGAATTAATATGCTTGGAGTCTGTCCGAATTTTACGGGGAGATTTACCTTGGACTGCCCTTCCGGGGAGCACTTCGAATTCGGACTCATCAATTTCAATTCCCAAAACCAAACTTAAATGTTCCTAAATCTGGTATTTGAAATTTGAATAAGGAAATGGTTTTAAGAAAATAAAGTCATTCAATAGTACTTCCAGTAATAATGATGTCATTAACATATACAACCATAAGTTTAATATCATTTTCATGTCGTTTATAAAACACATAATGATTAGAACTGCTTTTTTTAAATCCAATTTCAATGAGTATGTTACTAAACCTACCAAACTAAACATGAGGGATTTTCTTTAAACCATATAATGATTTATACATACGACATACATTTTCTCTTTCCCATAAGCAACAAATTTAAGTGGTTGCTCTATATACACTTATTGTTAGACATCTTCATATACGAATGCATACTCATATCCAACTGTTGCAATGGTCAATTATTTAAAACCGGTAGCTATAAATAAATAAATAAATTAAGGTAAACTTGGCTACTAGAGAAAATATCTAAGAGTAGTCAATATTGTAAACTTAAGCATATCATTTTGCGACAAGTCTAGCTCTAAGAAGAGCTACTGTCCTGTCTGGATTCACTTTAAAATTAAATATCTAAGAGTAGTCAATATGCAAACTTAAGCATCATTTTGCGACAAGTCTAGCTCTAAGACGAGCTACTGTCCTGTCTGGATTCACTTTAAAATTAAATACCCATCTTTAACTAATAACTTTCTCTATCTCCTACGTAAATTAACCAACTTTCAAGTACCAATGTATTTTAATTCTTTTGTCTCTTCAAGCATTGCATTATGACATAGAGCTTCATGAACAGTTTTTAAAATATAATTGTAATAAAAGCTCTCGTATAAGGTAAAAATAATCATTTTTTTGTGAAATAAAAAGTTTGATAAGTATATTGTCTTTCACATTTCCGAATATTAACATTAAAATAAATATTGGACTTACTATTGTTTGTAATAGGATATAAAGATGAAGAAATCAGTATTAGACATGTTGTAAGATGTAGTGTACATTGAGAATAAACATGTATAATGAGAGGTCAAGGTCGATATAGTGGAAGAAGGGATAATTTCAGTAACACTAGTCATCATCCTATTTATTTGTTTGAAGGTTAATGCTAGGAAAAACTAGTAAAAATGAAAAAAAAACTCTAAACACGACATATCGATTAAAAGATAAAGAAAATGCGTATACCCTTTTTGAACTCTAGAATACCCGATAAAAATACATTTCAAAGCTATGTGATCTACTTTATGTTATTAGAACTAACATCTCTAACAAAATAAGTACAATCAAATATGCGAGATTATTAAAAATAAAGGCTTTAAAGGAAAAAAACGGAATAATAAATATACATTTCAAGGATATGGGATCCAATTTGTGTGGTTAGGACTAACATCTGTGACAAGATAAGTATAAAAAATATGCAAAATTCAATTTAAAATAAAGGATTTAAAGAAAAAAACACAAAATATAGAATTTATGAAGGAAAATAGACGACATTCGATTAGTTAGAAAATAAGTAGTAGAAACAACATCTTCCCAAAATGGTTTGGTACTTTGATTTGAAATAAAAGTGCACAAGCAACTTATGTATTATTTCTACTTTTTATTTTGGTGACACCATTTTGAGATGATATGTCCAAATATGAGGCTTGATGCAAAGTTCCATGTTGTTTCATAAGTTATTGAAATGCATAACAATTTTTTACCAAACATGAGGCTTGTACGAATAATATTCTTTACCAGTATCACTTCTTAAAATATGAATTGAACCATTAAATTAAGTATTAGTTTACAAATAAAAAATAAAAAATATTGAAAATTAATCATAACGATTTTTCTTTAAATAAAACTATATAAGTCGATAACCATAGTTTAATTTTTAGACTAGTATGATAATCATAAATTTGGTAAACAAAAATGAGGATTAAGTTAAAAATTATTATAATAATAAATATGAGTTAAATGATAAAAAGTCACATGAAGTCTTGAAGGGTCCATATATATGAAAAAGTCGTAATTAATGAGATATGGCTATAAGTCAAACTCATTATCTGTAAAGATGCATCGTAAAATCTCAGACTATAAGTCAAGTAGAGGTCATGATTGTAATCCAAATCATTAATCATTTAAGGTCAAGCAACCATGCAAGAGGCCATAAACGCCCACACGATATGTTAAGTAGCGATCATGAATATAAGTCAAGCCATTGATCTTTAATATCTAGCGGCCATGCAAGAGGACGTAAATGTATGACTATAAACACCATAATTATAAGTTAGGTTTTAAGATAAATAAAGTAATATAATTTTAAATCAGCTACATAAGAAAGAATAAGAAAGTTATAAAACAAATAAAGCAACAAAGTTAGACGAGCTACATTATATTAACTCCCTTTAAAAAATGCACAACGAGGTGTTATTCTATAAAACTTCTTGGCAAGATAAGGAGTATAAGATATAATACAATGTTTTTTATAAGTTACATAAGTAACTTCAAGAACCAAAGACGAAGAATCCAAGATAAAAAAAAGGTAAAAATATAAATTGAAAAAAAAAACACGTTTTGTAAGTTAAAGATGACCACCTAAAGATGATGAGGTAAAATATATGATTTGAGAATGATAAAAAAGAAATTCAAGCTTGGTGAGTTATGAGAATAAGGTTAACGGGCTAAAGATCATGAATTAAAGAAAACCAACTAATAAAAGAAAGTATAATGAAAGAATTAAAGGGGGAAACAATATAAATAAATTAAGTAACTCAACGTGACGATGTGGAATATTTTCAACTTAACGACCTTCAATATATTCCGTTTGACGACCTAGAAGATATTTAACTTGACGAAATTTATCAATTTAAATTAACACGGGCCTTAGTAATTAGATATGCATCACCTTGACAAGATACATACAGAAGACGAGATATAATGAAGACGAGTTCTAAGCTAAGTAAATAAGCTAAAATGAAATATTTATCATTAATAAGATTAAAGTATTATTGTAGTCTTTTATATAGGCTAATGACGAGGATCGTGATCAACATAGATGATACTACATAAACATGACTATGTACACCTTTGATGCAAACCAATAAACTAAAAGGTATAAGTGAAGAAATTGAAAACTATTCAAGGTAAGTACGGAACTAGATCATGAAGAAAAGATGTGAATGTAACACATTCTGGATATACTTAAATACTTTTAGTCTTTAAGTTTCATTTGATATTCCAAGTCAAAGATTATAGGGAGCCCCGATAAGGACATAATAGTTGGATAGTGATAGAGAAATAAGAACACTTATATTATTTGTTAGATATAGACATTTATTTTATATTAGATATATATATATATATAGGCTAAATTAGACATTTATCTTTGTATTTCATATGTATGTATTCTAAAAAAATTGGACTATCTTATCAATGACCAAAATATTTCCCCTTCTAATATTATTTCTTTAAGAATTTTTTTTCTATTCATGGTTAATAGATCCATAAATATTTGGTAATATTTTTATGAAATAAAATTTATCGTCAATTCAGTCGAGGTGGTCGTCCGAGGTTATCATCCGACATTAATAATAAACCTAAAATCATTATTATAAGTCTTGTTTGATAGAAATACTAATACGGATTTCTAATCTAACTTATTGAACCATGAAGTTAAATCATCCTGTAATAATGCAGAATAATTACTTACAGGATGTAGACATTCTTTGATCTTCAGATTCCTGACTTAGAGCAGATGATCGGCGATCCTTTGCTAGGTTATTGATTCTTCTAAGAGATGGCAACCAAAACACACTTTTGTAATTGATTCGAAGGAAGAATCAATTTGTTTTTCTTAAAGGATTTTCTCTCTGCATTTTCTTTCGTTGCTTTCAAGAATGAGAAACTCATTCTTATATAGAACTGAAGTGAGAAAACGGTTCTTCATTAAGTAATTGTCTGTAACTTCCAGACATTTACTTAACGAAGACCAGTAACGGTTCTTCTCTCTTAATTGTCTGTAACTTCCAGACAGTTACTTAATGAAGACCAGTAACGGTTCTTCTCTCTTAATTGTCTGTAACTTCTAGACAGTTACTTAATGAAGACCGGTCCTTATTAAATTGCCACTCTTAGGGACCATAACCCGGTATTATTTTGTTTTACAAAATAACCCCAAAACTTTACGTTTTGCTTAAGTTGTTTATTTTCGAATCCAATCCTTCACAGTATTCGGAATTAAACCTGGTATCTATACAATTACCTCCATGATACATATTTTATCTACTAGTCCGTTCTTTTCTTTATGATTACTTTTATTGGACTAATATTAACGATAGTTCGATACATCGATACGACATGTGACGGTCCAACTTAATGGAGAAATTCCAACATTGTTTTGTTAGTGAATGTTTGCGATGGATTGATATCTAGTTATTTGAAAACATAATTATTAAAAAATTGATAAGAACAAAAGAATATTGATCCGATATGAATTTCAACAACGTATTGCAAATTTGGTAAATGGAAAAATGAGATGAAATTGATTTACCAGAAAAGAAATACTGACAGTATAAATTAATTTAGTAAATAGGTTGGAGTGTTTTAAATTATTTCAAAGTTATCATAAATGTTTTAGTCGTCCTTCGTTAATGAGATGGTAAGAAGTGAATATTATTAGATATTTTCATTATCTAACATTATAATTATTAGAACTCACAAACTTAAATAGCAAAACGGTTATGCTAAAATATCGTCAAAAACGATAAATTCTTCCATAATTTAGATGAGCTCTCCTATTTAATTTAAAAATATCCTTACTTAAAAACTAAGTTTTCTCATCCCTATACTAAGTTCTCTTATTTTCAATTTTTTTTTCTTATTTTCACGAACAACAAAAATCAAAATAATTTTTTCACTTCTTCAAAAACAAAAAAGAGATTTTTTTCTTCTAAAAAACAAAACCTTCATCAATAGACAAATGAAAAAAAAGTAAATTCTCTTCATAGTCTTGATTTAATTCACGATGGTAGGTTTTTTTAAGATTTTAGAGTGTGTTTTCATAAAAAACAATATATGAAATTTACGAATGTTCTCAAACACTAGTATAATAAATGCTTCGTACCACAAATGTTATTACCAATTTTTGGTTTTTCAGACTCTAAGAGTATTAGCGGCATAGACACTTTGTACTGCAGGTACGGTTCAATGACACTTACGATACCAAACATATTTGTTTCGGCACTGAAAATATCATCCAACCATACTGGTTATATAGGTTTTGTACACCACCGATCCATTTGACCAATACCACCGCTAATATTATTATTATTTTTTTATCATGCGTCTTCACTAGCTAACTTTTTATTTGTAGTACAGTAGAAAGAGTCGTAGGGGTTAAAAAACTTTAAAAACCATAAATGAGTCGGAAAGAAAAATAGACGGACTAAACTTACAATTCACTAAATAATTAAATTTTATAATATTTCATAATTAGTTAAATAAATAAATTTATTAAAATATAATCACAAATCAACTATCGATTTATTCAAATAAGTTATATCTAAGAGTCAAATCGCTCAAAACTTTATTATAAATTCAGTTTTATAATATTTTATTTATAAAAGTAAATTAAAAATAAATTTTTAATTATATTGAAAATATTTTATAATAAATTATATTTAAATTATTTGAATGATATATTTTGATCCAGTAAATAAATAGATTCATCAAATAAATGTATCTTATTACTAATTAAATAATTTATAAAATCAACTACGATATTAAAATTATTTGAATGCTAATAGATTAATATCTTATGACTAATCAGATAATTATATAAAATAAAATATCAACTTTGATTACACTTAAATAAATCATGGATTTTGCTAACCGGTATCCATGACATCCATGACATTGGTTAAGCAATCTGTTGGAAATATGAGTACCGCATATTCCACTTCTGTGTATCAGTAAGAACGACCCGATCTCTACACTAGTATGATATTGTCCGTTTTAGATCCGAAAGCCCTCATAATTTTTTTAGTCCACTTCCAAAAGCTTCATACTAGTTGAAATATGTTCTTACTTATATACCGTTGATCCTTCCCATGTTTAACCAATTGGCGATGTAGGGTTTTGGTCGCGACCCTAAAAATACTCTTCTCGAAAAACGTATCACTTAATCAGATTGCTTTCCCACCTGACCCATCGAGCATTACAACATATCTCTATCTGCTCACTCATATCACCACACCACCTTGTTCTTTAGGGCTTCTCTAAATCAAGTATCATTATCTTGATGCACTCCAATCAAGTCACTCCGCTTGATTAGCCTCGAGCAAACCGAACTAGCTCATACTAGTGCTCTATATAGTAGGTCATTCATCTTGTGTGTGGCTCATGGCTTCTAGTACATCATGTTTGGCATCTAATAATTTCACCATTATTAGGAATAGCATAGGATCTACTATAATTGCTAAAGGTGATTTAATAGGTAAGTGTTCTGCTATAATGGCTGAGGTTATTGCTCTTGTAAATGGCCTCATGTATTGTAATGTTAGTGACATGAATTGTGTTGACGTTGAAACAGATTGTCTAGAATTATTTACTATTATTGAAACTGGTAGACATCCTTGGTATTTAGATAAGATGTTGCAATATTGTAGAACTCTTATTAAACCACAAATGACATTAAAACATATATATAGAGAACAAAATTCAGTTGCTGATTGGGTAGCTAAGCATGCATTAAAAATTCATTCTAGATTTATAGTAGAATAAACACATACTTTGAATGAATTAAATGCAATAACTTTGTTGGAATCGTTAAACTTAGGTCATTTTAGATTTTTCGACTAACTAGTTGGCAAGTTGAAGGACTTGACCATGAATGTATCTGATTTTGTAGAACAGGTGCAAGATTGATAGAGTAGATAAAGTAAAGGACAGCAAGGGGATGGAGTCTAAGAAGATTGATCATGAAAGGAATGATAAGGAAGAGAAGGAAGGCAGCAAGGGGAGAGAGGCTTGCTAGGAAATGAAAGAAGAAAGGATTGCATATGGTTGTATAAGTTAACTACACAATGTAGTTTACTTGTTATAAGAAATGATTAGTCAATTCATATGTTGTATGAACAAGTTGTAAAGATTCATATTGGGTTCAATGAAATTTCATTTCTTGGGAAAAAATAATAATTTCACCCACATCACCCACCATATTGCGTTCCGTCTGGGTCTGGTGCTATAATATAATTTGTTAGGATTTACTATGCAATGTATCACTAATGCTCAAGCACACAACAACAAAAATACATAAAATAAAAGAACATAAGATTCAACGTGGTTCGACAATTGTCTACGTCCAGGGGCACCACTAGAGAAAAATGTTTCACTATGATAGAAAAGAGTTACAGATTTTAGATTGGGTTTTGTCTAGTAACGGGCTCATATACACAAAACTGTACATGACACCAGACAGTACCAATAGATACGAGACACTGTCATGACATTACTCTGTACCATCAGACATGGTACACTATGAAACATTATTCGACTCATATTCAACATGGAAAATAATTAACAAGCAACATGACAAAGAATGTATATTGCCAAACAAATATGTTGAATGTTAATTCTTCACTATCAACAAATCTTCCCCTTGAGGCGAATACCCTTTCTTTACTATCAACAACGAAACTTATCTTCTTCTGACTCACCAAATTCTCCTAAAGAATTCACTCGATACTGCAAACACCAATCTAGTTTATACACTCCCTAAAATTTCAAAGTGAAAATGACTTGGTCATTGTATCTGCTGGATTATCATGTGTAGACACTTTCTTCACATAAAAAATTCCATTTTTTATAATATCATGAATAAAATGATACATAACATCTATTTTATTTATACACTCGTGGTACATCTGGTTCTCTGTAAGATGTATGACGTTTTGACTGTTATAAAACACTTTTTTAGTAGTCATATCCAAGCCTAAATCTGCCACCAAACCTTGCAACCATATTTCCTCTTTAACTACTTCTGTTACCGCCATATACTCTCCCTCTGTTGTAGGCAAAACTATAGTAGCTTGCAACTTTGTTTTCCAAGTGATCGCACTCCCAACTAGATTAAATACATATTATGTCAGAGATCTCATTTTATCCATATCACCTACAAAATTAAAATCAGCAAAACCAACCACTGATCATGCAATATCATTTAATGATCCACCAATATTGGTCTTGTTAAAATTTAAGCAACGTTGGCAGTTAACTTAAGATACCGAAGTACCCATTTCACTGCCTGCCAATGTTCTTTCCCAAGACATCCCATCTACATGCTAACTACACTAACCTCATGTAAAATATCAGGATGTGTACATAACATAACATACATGATACCACCAACTTCCCTTGAATATAAAACCTTTGACATTTGTTCAAACTCAGCATCGTCCTTGGTCACTCCTATTGCAGACAACTTGAAATGAGTAGCAAATGGGACGATAAATGCCTTAGCATCAAATATGTTAAATTGCTTGTAGCACTTTATCAATATAGATTTGTTGAGACAAGTGTAATGATCCTACACTTCTGTTCCTGATAATCTCCATACAAATAATCTTTTTTTCTCTACCCATATCTTTCATCTCAAACTAAGCACTAAGCTGCTTCTTAATCTGCACAATGTGTGACATACTATGAGCAACAATAAGTATATCATCTACATACAATAATAATTAAATATAAGAATCATCTGAAATATTTTGATGATACACACAACTGTCATATGGACTCCTCGTGAACCATTTTGACACCATGAATGTATCAAAATTGTTTGTACCATTGCCTAGGTGATTAATTCAAACCATACATTAACTTCTTCAACAAATAAACCTTGTCCTCCATATTAGGTTCGATAAATCCCTCTGGCTGTCTCATGTAGATTCGCTGATCCAATTCACCATGTGGAAACACAATCTTCACATCTAACTGTTCAAGTTCTAAATCTTGTAAAACTATAATGGCTAATAAAATTTGAATCGAACTATATTTCACCACTAGAGAAAACAGTTCATTGCAATTGATTCCTTCCCTTTGAGTAAAACCCTTAGCGGCCAATCTTGCTTTGAATCAAGATGCCTCATCTCCTCGATTACCTTCTTTCTTCTTGAACACCCATTTGTTGCCTACTATCTTTTGTCCTTTAGGCAAGTCAACAAGCTTCCATGTTTGATTCTTATAAAGAGATTCAATATCTTCCTCCATAGCACCAATCCACAAATTTTCCTCTAAACTCGTTATAGCTACTCTATAGCTACTAGGTTAGTGCATCTCTACTTCTTCTGCAACTAACAGAGCATATGCAACTAGATTCATGTACCTTTTTGGTAGTCTAATATCTCTTCGTTCTCTTCCCAATGCTATGTTATAAGGTTGTTGTTCTGGTTCGGGCGCATCATCGTCATTATCATATAATGCTCACGCTTCACCTCCCGATTCTAGATCCACCTCATAACCACTAGAATTATTGGACCTACTAGGAACTGATTTTACTTCAAGATCCACATGTTTACTCACAACTGATCCTAAATCGAAATTTCTCCTATTTTTTCTGTCTGTCTATCAAAGTAAACTCGTTAAAAGTCACGTCCCTACTAATGAGAAAACATGGAGACTTTGGAGAGGTACACCATAATCTATATCCCTTCACTCTAGTAGCATATCTTAGAAATATGCACCTATTTTCTCTCGAATGAAGCTTACCATCTCTCACATGAGCATACACAAGAAAACCAAACACCCTCAATTGTTCGTAATCAACAGATGATCCAAACCAAATCTAAAAATAAGTTTTACAATCAATAGTCATTGTTGGAGACCGATTGACCAAGTAACACGCTGTATTGATAGCTGCTTCGTGACTTCTCGTAAGGTATTCTATTTATTTTTTCGGCAACCCCATCATGTTGTGGTGTTCTAGAACAAGTGCGATGATGCATTATTCTCTCAACTTCACAAAACTCGTTGAACTCACGACTGCAATATTCTAACTAATTATTTATCCTAAGACGTTTTATTTTTCTTCATGTTTGCTTTTCAATCACCGAGTTCCATTTGATAAAGGTTGAATATGCCTCATATTTTATTTTTAAAAAGTAAACCCACACCATCCTTAAATAATCATCGATCAAACTTATATAATATCTGGCTCCGTTCTTTGATGCAATTCTGTTTGGGCTCCAAATATCTAAGTGAATGGAGTCCACTGTTTTTTTAGTCTTTCTTATAGGTGATTTGGTTAATTTAACTCTAGTTTGTTTTCCAAACACACAACGCTCACAAAATCATAATGGTTCTGCTTTATACATTTCAACAAATTTCTTTCTACCAAAATAGCTAATCCTTTTTCACTCATGCGACCAAGACGCCAATGACACAACTGATTCTGATCCTGGCAACTTTGGCTATTATTCCCTGAGAATGCTACTACATCATCACCCATAACAACACTCCCCTAGAGAATGTAAATCCCCTTATGCAAACTCCCTTTCATGCACACCATTGAGCCTTTTGTTACTTTGATTACACCGTCTTCTGTAAGGTACTTGTTGATAAGGGAGGAATAAATAAACAAGAAGATCTTAGAAAGATATGGGTGAAATTTAATATAAAGAAAATCTGTTTAGAGAAATTGATAATTATGTAATGTAGAAGGGCTAATTTATGGCAAACAATAAACTTGAGGAAATGACCATAATTAGTGACTTGTTGGATACGTGGGGCCCAATAAATATACTATAAAAACGCCACACCTATTTTGGAATATGATGATTGATTAATGATTACATATTACTCTCTACTCTCTCTCTAAAATATTTACTAAGTAATTTGAGTCACAAATTAAGTCCTCTGAACATTAGTTTACTCTAAAATCTCCTCCAAAGAGTTTTGGAACTATCATTGGCGCCGTCTGTGGGAAAAACTGCATTAGATGGTACAACTGCATCCATCCATATACAAATGCGAATGTGGATTCTGATGTTGATGTCCGATGAGTTGTTCAGTATGATCAACTCCTTTATTTTCCGGGGAGCTAACAACCTCGGAAGTTTCTGGGATCTCTTCAAAAATACACTTCAATTTTTGTTGGCTTCAGAGGAGCCTCACTGGGAAGTTTTTTGTCTGCTTGGGCAAAAATCTTTTTGGACCCATCAACCTTTGAGTTTTTAGCATCTTCATCATCGCAAGGACCTCATCATTGTTTAAACAACTCTTGGCCCTGTCTCTCGTCAGAAGAAGAACCACAACATCTTTTGCTTCCAATCTGTTTAAGACATAGTGTTGAGAAGGAGGAATCCTGAGCTCCTCCAAAGATAATCGCTCTGATGGATTCAACCTCTACAAACGACTTTTGGCAAGGTTAGTAGGAGTAAAACAGAGTCGAAACCTATTTTACCAGACTACCTTGGCCCACAGATGAAGCTCACTAAAGATAATTTTTTCTTTAGAAACGAAATCAACATAGGGCTTGGATATACCAGTCATTGTTATTTATAATTAAGGATAATGTATAAGAATAAAATACAAGAAAAATCCAGAGAAAAATAAAAGGGAAGCATACCTATATTTGTCCAAACGAGAGATACCTTATGTGGATTGTCAGTAGTGGCCTCAAATCCTATCTCCCAAAGCCCTGAGATGAAAATGAAGCACTGCTTCTATTTCTTATCTCCCTCAAGTAGATCCTTAACTACCTTATGATCCTGTCCGAAGGTCAATGAATAAAAACGGAAGTATGGGTTCTTTACAAAACCAGAGAGACCAACTAATTCTTCTAAAGAAAAGCTCACCCCTGAAATTTTAGAGGCCATGACGCATGCCATAACAATAACCACATGTTGAGACCGACCTGGGTGGGACAAAGATTGATCATCAAAAAGTACTCCGCAAAAGAAGGTCCAGAGGATAGCGCAACCCCGAGTTCATCGGCTTTGTGTAAACAATCAACTCTCTAAAAAACAATCACACCAAAAAAAAAAATCAACTCTCTCCGATAGTTGGAAAACAAATGAAAATTGAGAAAGAAATTCCCCATCAAACTCTTAGCTTAGCCTTTTCGGATGTGTCGTAGTATTTAAACTGTATTTTATGCAAGACCAACAAATTTCTATTATTAACTACTTTAAGGTTATTCATGAATGAAGCATTTATTTTTGAAGAAAATGGAACATTTTTCTTTGATTTATTTTATATAGTGCAGCTTTAAATAACAGATTTCGAAAAGAACTGGTAGTAAAATTACAAGTAGTTCAGTGCAGGGTCAAAGGGTCAGGCTATCGGGTCCCCTCCCTTAAAATGAACAAACACTTTTGTAGGAACTAGGAGCTGACCTAACTTCTTAAAGCAAGACACTTTTCATATGCCTTTAATGGAATGGCGGGGGCCGATGCTTTCATTTCGATGATCCAAACCCCAACACACCCCTTTTTATATATATATGGAATGGCGGGGGCCGATGCTTTCATTTCGATGATCCAAACCCCAACACACCCCTTTATATATATAAAAAAGTTGATTTTCTTTATTATCATATTCCTCTATCCTAACTAATGTTTTAGCCAACTATATTATTCTCATTTCGGTTTAAACACACGTACACATTTAACTTTTTATTTATTTGTTTAATAATAGATATCATTCTAGTATTTATTTATTTTAAAAAAATTAAATGTTATCATCTATTTTATTTTATTCATTAAATTGTTTTATTATAAAATCAAAATTATTTTTAATGTTCATTCATATAAGCAATGTTAAACAATATTTATTTTGGCATGAAAAAAATATTACATATAATATCTTATCTTAAATTTAAGTTATTGTATTATATCCGAATATTTTAGTAATCATCATATTAAATATTGTATCAAATTAAGATGAGAATAAATAAAATTATAATTTTTTTGAAACAAATATTTGGAAGGTGAAAAAAAATGATACATTATTAATAATAATAATTTTATAAAAATAAATTCTTTGTCACAAAAAAAACTCGTAATGTGTTATAAACATTGACAATTTGTCAAAAGGAAAATGAAATTGCGCTCTTGACCAAACCTTCATAAAAATATCATTTTCAAATGATATGTCTTTAATATTTTAAAATTCTATATGCGTTTTCTTTAAACCGCTCACAACCAGTCTTACAAGGCTCATCGTAATGAAATAAAAAAACCTAAGAGGAACATAAACACTTCAACCAAAGGAATAGACCCAAGACCCAAAATTCTTGAGAAATCAGAGGTACGCAAGAAAGCACAATAATAAGGCACTGAAGAAATCTACTGCTGGTGAGTAGAAATTTGATATTCTTCCCATCATCTTCATAAATTTTTTCTTCAAGTACTCTTCTTCACGCATCTTCTTTATGACATTTCTTTAATCATATCTCAAATCCCAATCTAAAATCTAAATATTTAATCTCAAATCTTCACTTCGAAATTTCTGATTTTCGATTTTCAATTTTTGATTTTCGAGTTTCGATTTTCGATTTTCTATTTTCATTTTCATTTTTTGATTTTCGAGTTTTGAGTTTCGATTTTTAATTTTCAATTTTCAATTTTCAATTCTAATTTCCAATTCAAATCTCAAATCGTAAATCTCGAATCTCTAAACGTCAAATGAAATCGAAACACCAAATACTCAAACAAAATTCAAATGAAATCGAAACGCCAAATACTCAAACAAAATTCAAATGAAAAACGTTGATGTAAGTAAACGTGAGACAAAGTCCAAACGTCAAACGAAATCCAGATGTTAAACAAAATCTAAACGTTAAATACTCAAAAGAAATCCAAACTATAAACATCGATATGAGCAAATGATAGACAAAATCTGAATGTGAAACAAAATCTAAATACTAAAACGAAATCCAAACAACAAATGTCGATCTAAACAAACGTCAGACAAAATCCAAATACCAAACAAAATCCAAACGAAAAACATCGATTTAAGCAAACGTCAAACAAAGTCCAAAAGTCATACAAAATTTAAATGCCAAAAAAAATCTAAACACCAAATACCCAAACAAAATTTAATCGACAAACTTCGATGTAAGCAAACGTCAAACAGAATCCAAATGTCATACAAAATTTAAATGCCAAAAAAAATCTAAACACCAAATACCCAAACAAAATTTAATCGACAAACTTCGATGTAAGCAAACGTCAAACAGAATCCAAATGTCAAACAAAATCCAAATAACAAATGAAATCTAAATGCCAAATATCCAAAACGAAATCCAACCGAATCAAAATGAATCATCGATTTTACCAAAAAAAATATACACTGTTTCAATAGCGCTTTCTTCCAAACCGTAACACCAAATCATAATCCAACTGGTCATATTGAAGGATTGGATGTCCCGACTACGGTTTGAGAAATTCAGCAAAAACTGATATTGTTTGCCTTACGATCATGTCTGTTGATTTTGGCTGCACACAATATATCCGAAAACCAATTTTTTTCTGATGGATAGCTAAAGAAATTGCCCACCGGTACAGCAAAAGACACAAATATTTAAACTAAAGATCTAAACCTACGCTTTGATACCATGTGGAAAAAGATAAATAAAAAAATCTATGGTTTTGTATTATTTAGGAAGCGTATCTATTATATAGTGTATATGATATTATTTATAGATATGGCATATGAGCTAACGAGTTTGGGCCTAATATCATTAACACCCTTCATAGTTAAGCCGGTCAAATTGTGCCAGTGTCCGGACTAAATTAAGCATCATCACTTTTGAAGATTATGTGAAAATAATTTATAATTATCTACCAATAATTGAAGTGCATAACTTTTCGCCAGAACTAGGATTGACGAACCGTAGGTATGAATATGTTAAAAGGGTTATGCTTGTAATCAATATATGGTCTCAGTTCCAGTAATATCAGGAGTTTTCCAATTGGTTTTGTTGTCAGGAATTAACAGTGATGTTGATTTATAGGGCCCATATAAAATTCTAATATGAAGGGCCCGACCAAGCTCTCTGCTTCTTTGATTACTTTGGAAATAAGGCCTCTCGTGTTTGGACATCAGATGTCGATGTCAGACTATGCTTGTCAGATCTCATAATTAATAATAAAGTTAGATTTTTCTCGGTATATTCAAGCTTGTAACTTTTCACCTTCATTCATGTTATAATGATTAAAATGTTGGAAAACAAAGAGTAAGTGGTTAGTGTATATATATATATATATATATATATATATATATATATATATATATATATATATATATCAGATTTTTTCACTACTCTTAAAGTTTATATAAACCATTCAGAGAAAAAAAACATATATTTTAACACTCAGTCCTAACCATCTTTGTAAAAATGTTTTATGGCAACCATTATATTTTATTACATTATTGTCGAGTATACCTATCAGTGCCACTCAGTTGTCTAAACACATCTGAACAAGTCGAAACTAACATCTCCACTTCTCTTAGTCAGTTTACGAACTCCTTCCCTCAGTTCTTCCATCCCTAACTAGTTCAGACAATAAAAATATAGATAAAATAAGAATGTTTGTAATAGTATAAAAGTAGATTTTATCTCAGACTCATTGGAAAAATACCAAAATAGTATTAACTAATCTTGGAAGATGAGTGAGGATACATTTTCATATGATAGAGAAACTAGTGATGTTTTCGGATCCACCATAGGCTCAACCATTATTAATGTAAAAGTTACCCTAATTCACCAAGATCCATGCTCAAAGGATAATATATTTAAGGCCCACATTTCTAATGAGCCCATTGACGGTGGTGTCTTTCTCCCTCAAGTCGGACAAAGCAAGCTAATTGTGGCTGAAATATATCAAGTTGAATTAGTCACTTTTAATATTTGGGCTCCGTATGCTTTTGAAATATAAAAAATGCATGGGAGTATAATGTAGCTTGGACAGACCTGAGACCATTTCCATCTCGTGCAGATTAAGAGCCCACAATGGACAACTTTGTGGACATATTTTATGTATATCATAACTCTGATTTTATCCCGTAGTTTAAGTTTACATATGGGAATCACGACTATGTTATCGTTCGGTTTCTGATGTTCACCAGAACTTCTGCCTCAACTCTGCAAAATGAGATGGTGATACATACCGATATCCTTGATTAGAGAGTCCAGATACCACTACACCTTGAGCTGGTAATATGTTTTGATTTATTGGACCTCTGCCCCATTAAGGTGACTTTGAACATTTGGGAAAATGAGTTAGACTTCGATAATAAATTTGCACTTGTTTGACCCTTTCAATATAGATGAGGTTATGGAGGTTTCCCGATCGACTCTCAAAAAAACCTTCCTTTTTTACTCTTGGGTTGTTCCAGCCCCATACAGATGACTTGCTCAATTAAGACAAACAATGAAAAATGCGTGTTATCTTCATTAGTAGGAAATGAGATTCTGGCCACAAGAAAGTTTGACACCGAACCAAAATTAGTTGGAAAAAATGAAAGTAAGGGCTATCTTATCTAGTCGTAGAAAACTCTACTCCCAGCTAACTTTCTAATTATTATTTCATGAGAAAAATAATGTTATCATTGTCGAGGTCAACAAACTAAGCCCGATTTCTCATATAAGGGAAGCATTATACATTGTATGGACCGTAAAATTGGTTTTCATAAAAAAACAAATAAATGATGTGTGGATTTCATTGACCTCAATCGAGCTTCCCAAATAATTCATTCGCTGTCTCAAGAACTGACCAGTTAGCAGATGCCACTTTAGGGAATACAATGTTATCATTCACGGGTGGCTACTTAGAATACAATAAAATTGAAGAACACATAGCCTTCATTACTGAGTGAGGTTTACATTTCTTACAAGGTAATGCCCTTCTGTTTAAATAATGCAGGTACAACATACCAATGCTTCATGAATAAATATTTATCTAACCAAATTAAGCGTAATGTATAAGAATATATTGATGATATGCTACTCATCACTCGAGAAGAACAGTTTTACATGTCACACTTAATCTAGAGATAACTTATCAAGATCTAAACAATTATTCTCAAACGTAACCTAGAGAAATATGTTTTCAGAGTTCACTATGTGCAGTTCTTAGAATATTTGGTCAGCAAAAAATAATCAATAAAACCCAAATCTATTAGAAAATCTAGCGGCCAATGGAACCACCATGAACTATTGAAGTGGTTCAAATCCGCATAGAAATATTGAATATCGTAAACCGATTCATTTCTAGATCTTTTGATAAGTGCATCCTATTTATTTAAGTACTCAAGGGAATCAGGCCAATAAACTGGATGCTAAAATGTGAGGGGGAGGAGCACATGAGTTCCCTTGAAGTACTCACATGAACACACCTAGGTGACACTCTCTATCTATAGTTAGTGGTTTATGATCATGATATCAGTGCATCGTAAGTAAAATAATAAAGAGCCAACTACCAAACCATTTACTATGTAAGTAATCCATACTTCTAATATTATACGGGTTAGCACATGTTCTGATGGTGACTGCTAGAAAAATAAGGCCATACTTCTAATGCTCTACAATTATAGTCCGCACATCTTCCTGTTACGAAATCTCCTCCAAAATCCCGAAATATATGCTATATTGACGTGATAGTCCATATATTTTGATATCAAGTTCAAACAATAAACTATCATTGAAGCCCAGGCTCTACCATACTTCTTCACCTAGTTTCACGTTGAGAGGCTAAGCCCCTCGAAGGATAGTCCCACAAAATTATGGACAACCCATAGTGATGGAGACTCAAACAATCAAGGATCTGAAGCTACTATTCTACTTTTATCTCACTTACGGAACCTCTTAATCAATGCATTAAATTTGGACTCACTGTCTCAAATAATGAGACAAAATATGAAGCAATAATTGTAGGGCTACAGCTCGCCCATATATATGGGGTACAATGTGTAAGAATTCTCACTAAATTACAATTGGTAGTCAATCATGATGAGTCCGGATATTTTCACCACTCACTGTAGAAACCGGACATGGGCAATTCGGACAAAAACTACCCACTGAACCATCCGAACTGGACTAAAGTATTAAAAGCTAATCACTTTTTGACTAAGCTAATTGCTAATCTGCTTAATAAACTAATGGGTTTTTGAACTCGACCCGGTTACATAAGTATGACCCGAAAGCCCATGTGGCCCATAATTAAGGGTATAAATACCCAACCACTTTCATTAATGAGGGTAATGAACATTTAATACAACCTTGCAGCTCAAATCTCTCACTACAAACCACTTAAACATTAAATACCTTTGAAACATCACAAAACACCTGACCAAATTACCCTCAGTCGAAAATAATCCACACCAAATCATACTTTGAGACAAGTCAAAGTGTCAAAGCTAAAAATGATACCCTTATTATATAACTTGCGAAATTATCGGCGGGTGCATTAAAGTTTTAACAAGTACAATAAGAATATGTACTAAAAAATAAAAATAAAATAGCTGATGCACTTACTTTTGCTGGAAGCTCCAAATCCAAACTATGGGTAGTTGTGCATGAAAAACCTGCCATGTTCCAACTAGTACCGTCTGAGCCCTATGAATCATCACACGACTATGTCTATATATAAGCCACCATATTGGAGAACTCCAATCACGGATTATCTTACATAAAAAACACTACCAAATGATAAATCGAATGTTAAAAGGGTCAAATGTGATATGTTCGTCATGTGCTGTTCGATAACACTCTCTATTATCGAGGGTTGGCCATACATTTTATTTTGTTCATGGACTTAGGAAAATTATACTTTTTTCGCCGAAATTAGGCATGGGCATTTTAATCGAAAGAACCGAACCGAACCAAACCGAAGTAGATTTGGTTCTTTCATAATACCCGAATGGTTCTAGTTTTCAGTTACCCACTGTTTTCGGAACCGAGCCGTACCAAACCAAAAACTGTGGGTACCCGTTAGGAACCGAACCTATGTATTAACCCTTAATTTTGAATTGTTTTAAAAATATATATTCTAATTTTAAATTTGGATTCTCCTAAATTTGTCTTTTATCATTGATCTCTAATTATGTTCTCTTGAATAACTGACAACATACTTTATTAAAGTGGCGACATAATTACAAACTATTATGCGTATAAACAAAATAACAAAATATCAACCTTTATATAATTTAATAAGCTTGATATCATCTCTCCATTTTTTTTATATTACTAATATTATTCTTTAATATATTAATTTTGAATATTTCTTATATTTAATATTTGTTCTTACAATTTAACATAGTTTTATTGTTTTAAAGTATAAAAAGAGTTTTATATATGTTGATATTGCAAAGCATTTAAAGTATCCAAAATTACCCGATTGGAACCGATTTAAGATCCCATACCGAACCGAATTAAGAAGAACCGAACCAAACCAAACCAAAATTTATTATGGGTACTAGTTTTGAAGAACCGAAAGAACCGAGAACCGAAAGAACCGAACCGAACCGAACCGAAGAACCGAATGCCCATGCCTACTCGAAATCCATGAAAAAAGAAGGAGGCACTCACTGCGGGTATAAATCTTTCCATATGCGAATCCTATTATCTGAGTATTATTGGCCTACAATACATGTAGATGTCAAGGTCTTTATGAAACTGCTAAGTTACATAAAAATGATTTGA
Organism: Limnanthes douglasii subsp. nivea; assembly: GCA_036936605.1. Taxonomy (NCBI): domain Eukaryota; kingdom Viridiplantae; phylum Streptophyta; class Magnoliopsida; order Brassicales; family Limnanthaceae; genus Limnanthes; species Limnanthes douglasii. The sequence goes on from JAUPFV010000005.1 coordinate 50,408,493, forward strand.
AAACTCAATTTATATCCTAAAAGTACTCATAAATTTGATATAAAAACCAGTTCCCTTTGACATTTGGGGTTTGGATATAGTGGGATCATTTCTGAAAGTGTTAAGGGGCAACGATACTTTATCGTGGTTGTAAACTATTTCTTCAATTGGGGGAGGCAGAACCATTGGCCAGAATTCAAACGTAAAAAGGTATACATTTTTTAAGAACTAATAATTTATGCAGGTAAATGGTACCCATGGTCTTAACCTCCGATAACGGGGAACTATATAACGAGGAAGTTGCCTTATTTTTCATAACCTAAAGTATCTGATAAAGAATTTTTATCTCACTTCCATCCTCAATTAAATGAATAAGTTTTAGTTAAAAAGCGTACCATAATAGATGGGATATGCAACCTCTTCTTAGATTATACAAGGAAATAACATGACTTACTCAAATAAATATTATGATCGTAACGAACAACCCCGATCAAGTACAACGGGGGAAGAACCATTCCTTATAGTCTATGAAACGAATGCATGGTACCAAGATAAACAATAATGCCTTTCTTCCAAAAACAAAAGTACGATAAAAGGACTAATGAGCATCGCTGAGAGGCCGAACTAGACCTAGTTGAGGAAAAACAGATCAAATTACACCTTAGAATGGAGCACTACTAAATGCTAATATACAATATTTATGGCTCTGAGATTCACTTTTGTGAATTACAAATAGAGTAAAAGTTCATTAGAAGGATTTCAGCAAGAGTCTGATGGATGCTGAAAAGATGTACCTGGAGCTTGAAAAACTGTCACTAGCCTTGGTAATTGTTGCCAAAACGATGAGGCCGTATTTTCAGTCTCATTCTATCATCGTCCGGACGTCTTTTCCTTTGAAGAATGTGCCTCAAAGGCAGACATATCGAGCAGGATGACCAAATGGTCAGTAGAGTTGGGTGATTATGATATTTATTTTGCCCAACGAACTGCAATCAAAGCTCAATCTGTTGCTAATTTCCTGGTTGAATTCTATTCAGACATAAGTACTAAGCAAGCTGCAGATGTGAAAACTAAGAAAGTATGGGTTTTCCGGACGAATGGTGGATCAAGTATCATGGGTTGTGGTGCTGTGATATGTTTAATCTCTCCGTATGACGATAAATTATACCAGGCTATATGTTTTGCTTTTAGGGCTTCTAACAATGAGTCGGAGTATGAGGCTGCTATAGCTGGTCTGAAGCTAGCTTTCTTGTGTGGAGCTTAAATAGTCAGGTTGATGAGTGATTCTCAGCTTCTTATCCATCATGCCCAAGGTCAATCTGAGGCAAAAAAGAAGCAGTTGATCAAATACTTGTTTATCCTTAAAGAAGTGGCAGCTAACTTCAAAAATATTAGCTATGAGCATATACCTAGATCGGAGAACACACTAGCAGACTCTTTGACAACCATAGCATACTCTGAGTCCTACCCATGGATTCACGTGCAAGACTGTCCATCCATATAACCCAATCATAATAAGGAAGAGAAGAAAATTTTAAGTATACAAGTGGTTCAACCCAAAGACTGGAGATATCCTCTTCTTCTAATACATCTCTGATGGAATTTTGCCTCCAGAGAAAGCTGTGGCAAGGAAAGTGAAGCATAGGGCTCGCGGTTTCTTAATCATAAGAGATGTCCTTTATAAGAAGTCATTTAGTAGACCTCTTCTGCGTTGTTTGAGGGTTGAAGAGTCCCAAATTGTGCTATCCGAACTACATGATGGAGAAAGATCAGCACACTTTGGCTATAAAGCTTTAACCCGGAGGGTTTTGTTGGTCAGATACTATTGGCCATCCATAATGACAGATGCCGAGGAGTTGGTGAAGAAATGTGACCCATGCCAAAGATATGGTAATAAAATTCATATCCCAGTTGTTCCTCTGGAATCTATTTCTGAGCCGGTGCATTTTGCTCGTTGGGGACTGAATTTAGTTAGGCCTCTACCAATGGCGTCCGGAGGGTGCAAGACTATTATTGTAGCCATTGATTATTTCTCAAAATGGATAGAAGCGGCCCCACTGGCAGGAACTACTTCGAAAGGTGTTATAAAATTTATCTTATCTAACATTTGTTGCAGATTTGAGGTTGTTAGTCCGTTTCTCACGCAAGTATACACGGTCAAATAGTAGCAAGTAATAAGTAAGTAAGATCGTTCCCACGAAGACTAGGTGTATATGACAAGAATTCACTTATTCAATAAAGTATGATTATTAGACTAATGCGTGAACGAGTAATAAAGTATGAGTGAATGAATATAACTAAGCAAATTAACTAAAGAGATTAACTAATGAGTTTACTTATGCGAGAGAAAACATGGAACCCTAACTTCATTGTTTATTTTACTCAGAGTATTAATATACTTAATCAATATGTATGATAACAAGGATTACTAATCAGATAACACGAAATCAGAATGCGCTACCTTTCAGTATACGTAAACCAAACCACTTAAACAGCCACAAAAGAGATAGCAGACACCGCTTGCATGACAATCCTATATGTCTATATGAATTGAGGTACAATTGGTTTTAAGCACAAGTTATCTATTTCGATTACATAGGGTAATATGATATGATTAGTGACATATTATGAATCATGAACAATCACAATACGAATCATTCAAGAACCTATACTAGTATGGCAAGTACTAAACCCTTAAATCCACTTTCGCATTCATTAAAGATTAACAAACTAGATGTTCGCGACGCATCTAACGATAAGCACAACCATACTAGGTAACCAATAAACGTATCTCACAAATCAATCAAGCAATCAAACCATAAGTATTATTCAAACAAATCCGTTAGAGTTCCATGACAACGATTAGTTCATAATCGAACAAATCATCATCATGTGCGCAAAAGTTAACATAGGTCTAAGATGAATGTAAATAGATGAATAAGCGTTTAGAAAATGTCAAACCGAACAATAACCACCAAGTATCGCCTGACAGAAACAATCCATAAACTACCGATCGAAAAATAACGAAAAAAAAGTAGTCGTCACCAGTCTCGAGCAATACATAAACTACCTATAAAAACACCGTAGCCGTTACCTCAACTGCCGATAAAAAACGACAGTAGCTGTCACCTACTGTCGTTTGGTTGTATGTTCGGCCGAAAGAAAAAACAGCACCTTCCTTCTCTCCTTTTCGTGTGGTCTGTTTTGCAGGTTAGAAAACCCAAAAAAGTAACCAAATTCGATTTTTCTTCCTTCCGTTCTGTATTCTGCAGAATATTAAAGTGGTAGCCAAATCCGACTTTTCTTCTTTCTTTTCTCCTCTGCCGTAAAACCCAATCGGTTGTAAACCGAGTCAGTGGCAAATTGTCTTTTGTCCTCTGCATATTCTATGTTCTGCAAAACCCAAGTCTTCGTACACACCTCTTCTCCATTTTCGTCTCTTTATATATATTCTGTCGAAACCCTAAAAAAAACTAAATTACAAATCGAAAATTATTTATGTTAAATAAAATAATATTTTAAACAATATAGCTAAATAAAATCTTAGCATTAGTCTAATATTTTTTTTTAATTCAGCATTAATTTCCTTTTGTGCTTCGCTTTAATATTTTTTTAAATTCAATATTTTAAACAATATCTCAGGAAATATATTTTCCTTTTTTTAACATTAATATATTTTTTAATCTTTAATGTATTTTTCTTTGGAAAAGCAGTGGTCATAATATATTTTTAGCATTAATATATTTTCCTTTCTTTTCAACTGTTCCAAAATTGTCCTCAAGTACATTAATTTTTCAGTTTCTTCAATTTCAACCCCAAATTTATTAATATTATCATAATTTACCCGCGACACAAACACCTTTAAGAATACTGGAAAAACACGTTAAAACACAACGAATACTTGAGAACCGACGACGATTTTAAGAATAATGGAAGCGTGATAAGTGACATGAAATGCACTTATCAAACCCCAAACTTAAACCGTTGCTTGTCCTCAAGCAATGCAAAACAAGTTTAACCATTGATGCATGAATGCAACTGAATTTAAATGAATGCAAGAATGCAATGATCCAGAATGAGTAACCGTAACTAATTCAGCATAAATGCCTCAACGAATGGAATGACCTCGGAATGCGAAATAACTAGGTATTCAAATGCTAGCAATACAAGTGAGGAATCGTGCGTGTGTGCTCAAACTCAATCGACATGTTTTAGTACAAATTAATGGACCTTACTTGTTCTCATCATAATAATCACAAGATTAGAAACGAAATACAACCTAGATTCTTCATAGTCAAGTTGCACATCCATATTTCTCCGGGGTTGTCAAAGATTTATTATGCTTTACTCTATATACAGACTCACAAAGGCTTATTTGACCGTGCAATGGACGAGGTCCCCGAAAGACTTATACAATGGTGCCCAAGTAGCGAGCTTTAGGTTAGCGGATCCCAAACCGGAAAAGTCTTAGGTCATTAGGCACAAAGTCCCCTAGAACTTAATAACTCAAGCAACAAAGAGCTCATCCTAGCCATTTTTTCCTTTTTTCATCTTTTTTTTATTTTCTTCGTTATTCGTTTTTTAAGCAATCGGGAATGAGTGCGTTTCGCTCCATCTCATTCCATCCCTAGACTACTCGTAATACGCAGCCCCCAGCGAGAGGACGCACGTCAACGAGCGGCTACTAGCCTTTGACACCTAACTGAATAATACGCATATTTATCTTTCAACTCCCCCAAATTTATATTTTTGTAACCCCATGAGCTAATAAAGGATTAAGGTATGATTCTGAACCTAAGCAAGGATTATGTATAACAATACTCACGTGTGTCTGTAACTAGCATAAAAACAATCGATGAGGTTACGTGTATTAATTGTGCTTCCACATCAAGCAAGCTAACTACTATGATGAATGCAACTACAAGAAATTAAAATATACAAGAAACACTCCCCTATTCCTCCAGCTGTCTTGATCATTGTTTCCTAGTGGGTTGCCTCCCACGAAGCGCTTGTTTAACGTCGATAGCTCGACGATACCACTTGAAATCATGTAGTGTCGAGGCTGATACTGAATGCCTCACGGTTCCCCACATCTTCATAGTAATGCTTGAGTCGTTGACCATTGACTTTGAATGCTTTGTGTGGTGATTCCTCATAGATTTCAACTGCTCCATGTGGATATACTATATTGACTTTAAAAGGTCCAGACCATCTTGATTTGAGCTTCCCAGGGAAAAGCTTTAGACGAGAGTTGAAAAGAAGAACCATTTGACCTGGCTTAAAAGCTTTATGTAAAAGCTTCCTATCATGCCATTTCTTGAATTTTTCCTTATACATCTTCGAGTTCTCATAAGCTTGAGACCGAAACTCATCAAGTTCATTCAATTGAAGCAAATGCTTCTCACCAGCTGTTTGAATGTCAAAATTCAACTTCTTTAAAGCCCAAAATGCCTTATGCTCAAGTTCTGCTGGAAGATGACAAGCCTTACCATATACTAACTGAAATGGTGACATCCCAAGTGGAGTTTTGTAAGCCGTTCGGTATGCCCATACTGCTTCATCTAACTTCAGAGACCAATCTTTCCTTGAAGGATTCACTATTTTTTCTAAGATTTGTTTGATTTCTTGATTCGAGACTTCAGCTTGACCATTAGTTTGAGGGTGGTAAGCGGTAGTAATATGATGAGAAACACCATATTTAGCCAACAAGGTTGTGAACTGACGATTGCAAAAGTGACTCCCTTCATCACTGATTATAGCAAGAGGAGTTCTGAAGCGAGTGAAGATTTGCCTACGAAGGAAATTGAGTACTACCTTTGCATCGTTAGTTGGGAGAGCTTTCACCTCAACCCACTTAGATACGTAATCCACAGCTAAGAGTATGTATATATTGTTGCAGGAGTACACAAATGGGCCCATGAAATATATTCCCCACATATCGAATACCTCGACCTCAAGAAGCATATTAAGGGGCATCTCATTTCGCCTAGAAATATTACCAACCCTTTCGCATCGATCGCATCTACGAACGTACAGATGAGCATCCTTAAACAAGGTAGGCCAGTATAAACTTTCTTGAAGAACTCGAGCATCTGTCTTATCCCCAACATAATATCCTCCATAAACCGTAGTGTGACAATCATGTAAAAATTTCTCAATCTCACTTTAAGGGATGCAACGTCGGATCATTTATCAGCACACTTTTTAAACAAGAATGGCTCATCCCAAAGATACCATTTCACGTCATGCAGGAATTTCTTCCGTTAAGCCCAAGTAAAATCTGAAGGAATCACATTGCTAACCAGATAGTTAACAAAATCAGCAAACCATCGTACTTCTCCTTGGATCAGGAACAACTGCTCATCTGGGAAACATTCGTTAATAAGAATTCCATCTCCCTTGTCTTTCTCATGTTGCTCAAGACGTGAGAGATGGTCAGCTACATGGTTTTCAGTCCCCTTTCTGTCTTTAATTTCCAACTCGAATTCCTGAAGCAAGAGTACCCATCGAATTAAGCAAGGCTTGGCATCCTTTTTGGATATAAGGTACTTGATAGCCGAATGATCCGTGAAAACCGTGACCTTAGCACCAAGCAAGTAGGATCTGAACTTCTAAAAACCATAGACAACAGCCAAAAGCTCTTTTTCAGTAACGGTGTAGTTTCGTTGTGCATCATTGAGGGTTTTACTGGCATAGTGAACCACGTGAAACAGCTTCAGCTTCCTTTGACCAAGAACGACTCCCATAACGAAATCACTAGCATCACACATCATCTCAAATGGCTCTTCCCAGTTAGACGCAGTGATGATAGGGCTGAAGTCAACTTTTTCTTCAATAGCTCAAAAGCAACGAAACACTCTTCAGTAAATCAAAAGGGAACATCCTTTTCTAGTAGACTACAAAGTGGTTTGGTAATCTTTGAAAAGTCCTGAATAAAACGTCTATAAAATCCAGCATGACCAAGAAAACTACGAATTCCTTTTACTGAGACAGGAGGAGGAAGCTTTTTTATCGTTTCAAGCTTGGCCTTGTCCACTTCTAAACCCCTCTTAGACACCTTGTGTCCAAGGATAATTCCTTCTTGCACTATGAAGTGACATTTTTCCCAATTATGAACGAGGTGTGTTGCCACACATATCTCAAGTACGCTACCCAGATTAGATAGACAGCCATCGTATGATTTCCCAAAAACTGTGAAATCGTGCATGAACACCTCCATGATATCACCAACCATATAAGAGAAAATAGCCATCATACACCTTTGAAAAATAGTGGGTGCATTGTAAAGTCCGAACGAGACACGTCGAAAAGCAAAGGTACAAAAAAGGCATGTGAAGGTGATCTTCTCTAGATCTTCCGAGCTATACAAATCTGATTGTAGCCTGAATATCCATCGAGCATACAGTAATACTCATGGCCCGCCAACCTATCCAACATCTGATCAATAATTGGCAAGGGAAAGTGATCTTTTCTAGTGGCCTTATTCAATTTACGATAATCTATGCAAATTCTCCATCCAGTGACTGTCCGAGTAGGGATGAGTTTATTATTTTCATTTGTTACTACTGTCATTCCTCCTTTCTTTGGTACACATTGCACCGGGCTTACCCACGGACTGCCTGAGATAGGATAGATAATGCTTGCATCTAGCCACTTCAAAATTTCTTTCTTCACCACCTCTTTCATGATAGGATTTAGCCTCATTTGATGTTCGATAGATGGATTGCTCCCTTCTTCTAGCAGAATCTTATGCATACAGTAAAAGGGACTGATTCCCTTGATATTTGCTATGGTCCAACCAATGGCTGATTTGAACTTCCTCATAGCTCTTAATAGATTTTATTCCTCACTACTTGAAAGGTTAGATGCAATAATAACAGGTAATGTAGATGACTCTCCTAAGAAATCATACCTGAGATGATCTGGCAGTGATTTGAGTTCAAGTTTAGGAGCTTCTTCTAGCGAAGGTTTAAGCCTTTCCTGAGAATCCTTAAGATCACCCAATCCGAGCGACTCATTTAGAATATTGAGCCTCTTTTGATACGGGGCTGCCTGTAGTAGTTGAACACATTCGAATATCTCTTCGTCTTTGAAGTCAGATTCACCATGTAGAACTCTGCCTAGAACATCTAAACTCGCATACCGATCCACCTCATTACTGTGCAAAGAATCGATCATATCCAACCTGAAACTTTCTTCATCCTCTGTTGGAGATTTCATAGCCTTGAAAACGTTAAAAGTGATATTCTGATCTTGCACTCTCATAGTGAGCTCCCCTTTTTGGACATCAATTAAAGTTTTTCCCGTAGCCAAGAATGGCCTTCCCATGATTAAGGGGATGTTTTTGTCCCTTCGAAATCCAAGATAACGAAGTCAGCAGGAAAGATGAGCTTGTCTACCTTTACTAAGACATCTTCTACGATACCACGAGGATATGTGATATAGCGATCAGCCAGTTGCAAAGAGATGTTAGTCGGTTTTGGCTCAGGTAGCCCAAGTTTCTCAAACACAGATAGGGGCGTCAGATTGATGCTCGCTCCCAAGTCACATAAACATTTGCTGAAAGCTAAATTTCCGATCGAACAAGGAATGGTGAAGCTTCCTGGATTTTTGAGCTTGGGAGGCAATTTTTGTTGCAAGATCGCACTACATTCCTTAGTGAGTGCCACTGTCTCAAAATCACCAAGATTTAAAGAATTACCTTCATGAACTTGGCATAACTATGAATTTGCTCTAATTCTTCAGCAAAGGGTACGTTGATGTGTAGCTTCTTGAATACCTCCAGAAATTTCCCAAACTGAGCATGTAGCTTCTATTTCTGCAACCTTTGCGGAAAAGGTGGAGGAGGGTAGATCGTAGGCTCAACAACTGACTGAGATGGCTTTTTAGGTGGCTGATCTTGATCAGAATTAACCTCAGATGAGGGCTGATTTTGAGCAGAATTTTTCAGAATGGGCTGATTTTGAGAAGAATCACCCTCTTGTTCAGCTGTGGGGTTCTCGGCAACCTTTCCTGATCTCAGGGTGATAGCTTGGCATTGCTCCTTGCCGTCCCGTTTACCTAGATTATGTTCCGTGTCGCTAGGAAGAACTCCTTGAGGTCTAACGACCATGTTACTGGCCATCTGCCCAATCTGATATTCTAAGGTCTTGTGAGATACCATCAGAATTTTAATCATTACTTTCATCTCTTCGAATTCAGAGTCTCTCGAAGAATATTGAGAATGACCAGGATGTTGATTATGAGATTGTCTTGGGGCATATTGTTGAGATAGATGTTGCTGACCTTGTTGCTGAAATCTAAGAGGGGCGTATGGCTTAGCACCATAATGCTGATTACCTTGTTGATTATTGCTCCAACTGAAGTTCGGATGATTTCTGTTGCTTGGGTGATAGGTGTTTGAGATTGGTTGTTGATTTTGCCTCTAAAAGTTACTCATAAATTGCACTGACTCAGTAGAGATAGGGAATTGTTGAGTGTCATGCCCTCCAGCACAAATCTCGCACATACTAGCTGCATGATGTACCCCTAGTTTAGTCAAAGAATCCACCTTCATGTTTAGAGCTTCAAGCTGAGCTGCTAAAGCAGTGGCAGTGTCTACGTTAAGAATACCAGCTACTTTATGTTGTGACAGTCTTTGAGAAGGGTTCTGGAATTCATTAACAACCATCATCTCAAGGAGCTCGTGAGCCTCCTCATAACTTTTCTTTAATAAGGATCCCTCAGATGCAGCATCGACCATGGGCCTTGTTTGCACACCCAAACCATTGTAGAAGTAATTTATTACTAACCAATCAGGCATCCCATGATGAGGACATTTTCTGAGCATCTCCTTGTAACGCTCCCAAGCTTCACTTAAAGATTCACCATGTGACTGAGAAAACTGAATAATATCATTCCTCATGGCGGCTGTTCTTGCCATAGGAAAGAATTTTGAGAGAAATTTATGCGCTAGTATATCCCAAGCAGTGATAGAGCATATTGGTGAAGAGTGTAACCAACTCTTAGCTTTGTCCCTCAGAGAAAATGGGAAGAGTCTCAGGCTTATGGCATTATCTGAAACACCATTGAACTTGAAAGTATCTCAGTCTTATGGCATCATCCTCAGATGAAGCTCCCCCAAACTGACAAGAATTTTGCATCATCTGAATAGTGCTGGGTTTATTCTCAAAATTATTCGCAGCGATATTGGGTCTGACAATGCTAGACTGAATATCCATGATCTTTTGGTTGAGAGTATTCCATGAGTGCTTTTGAATGCTACCCTGGTGGCGCAAGGAGGTTTTAATGAGGTGTCTCGTTTTTTCAATAAAATTTGATGCCTTCTTAAAAATATTCGGAGTGGTTTGATTACAATTACTTTAAAAGTATTAAGATTGCTAAGGATCTTTGGCAGATCAGATTAATTTGGTTGAAATATGACTATTAAACACATGTCATCAGTGGTTTTAAACAATCTCGTCTTAAATACTTGTAAAATAAATAAGGGCTCTTTAAACATTAGCCATTAAATTTAAGCAAGAATGAAACATAGCAAAAATTAAGCAAGGTAAGCCTGTCCGGCTAAAACCCGGATGATGATATTAGAACATAAAATATGCCTTGGCCATCCAAGGACTTTAATTTTAAAGAAAGGCTTAACCAAACTCAAACCGGACATGGTTACAAAAATGCCTTGGCCATCCAAGGACTTTAGTATTTCACAAGATTAAAAATCAAAACAAGTAAGAAACGATAGTTAAAACCTCAGGGATTATTCCCTTCGGATGTTCCTGCATCATCGTTTTTCTTAAGACCTTTGAGTTCAACACTTGAACTCTCTCCAGTTCCTTCTTCCTCATCAGTGGTAGAGTCGATCGCACTAGAGTAATTCTTCTTATCACCATCTTCCAGCGTGTGGAATGAAATGTTCTCGTACTCCACGTATTCCCACGATGGACCAAGAGTCCTCATCGGAAACTTCTCGTGAAAGAGTAGCACCATATCAGATATTACTTCAGCATACATTTTTTCCAATGAATCTATCACCCCGTTGGTGTACTTATCTATGCTGGTCTGAATCTTATTTTCCTGCTACTTCACCAAGTCTTCCTTCTTCTTAGTTGCCTTGGACACAGCCTCTTCAAGGGAAATCTTATCATCGGACAGGGTTTAGATGGCATCGTCTTTAGTCTTTATATCTCCCTTCAAGGTGGAGAGATATTTTTCCAAACCAGAGCACTTAGTTTGGAGCTTTGTGTTAGCCTTCTCCAAAGTGACCAGCTTGGTTGACAGATCTTCTTTCTCCTTCTTCAACTTCTCAATCTCCTTCTCCAGTGCCTCAATATTCTGGTTGGCATTAAGGGGGTCAGTTGAAAAAGTCTCCTTGTTTGTGTTGAGGGTATTGATGAGGGAATACTGATTTTTTACTTGCCTTTCCAAGTTGAGTATTGGCTGAATATGGCCCAGGAGAGAGTGGGTCACCACATCGTGTTCCCAAGAGAAAGTAAAGGACTTTCCATTTAAAGTCACCATGTTGGAGGAGCTTGGAGGAAGTTAAGGGCCAGCAAAGTCATCTTTCTCAAAATCATTGAAATAGAGACCAATGTTTTGGAGGCCACTGATGTCTACTCCATCAATATCCCCTCTGGTACCTTCCCCGGATTGTAGATCGGTGGGAATCTGCTCTGCTAAGGTGGGATCAGTTGGTTCTGTCGGAGGTAGAGGCTCCAAAGGGCGAAGGATTACTTCTTCCCCCAAGGTGACCTTTTTCTTCTTAGCAGTCCTCTCATCGTTGCTTGCTCCCCTCTTCCGGTCCTTTTTAGAAGGCCTTGGTGGATTTTAAGATTCACCTGCCTCCTTAATAGTCTCATCCTCAACTACTTTGAGAAAATTAGCATCAATTCCTCCTTGGTTCTGCCCTCCTTGATTGTCCGGACCAGTCTCTTCTGCAGCACCCTGAACTGTCTCTAATGCAGTCTTCTTTTTCTTTCCCTTCCCTTTCATTTTACTAGGGGCTTTGGCTCTGGAAGACAAGGCTAGTTTGCTATCCTTCTCCTATGTTCTTTTAAGTATGACAGTTGGGAGGGGTGGTGTAGGTAATTCCTCTCAGGTGAGATCTCTCCGTCCCGTGGTATTCCATAAGTGAGATCTCACCAAGTTGTCAGAAGTAAAACAGTAGTGGAAGACGTTCCCCCTACGTTCAGCAGCCCATGCATTTAGCTTGGCACATATGGTCTGCCCCTCCTCCAAATAGCCGGTGAACTCCTTCAACAAGACTGACATGAGAAAATAAGTGATTCGGGAGTAGAATTTTTGTGAAAATAAGAAAGAGAAAAAGACATACAAAACTGAATACTTACATGTGCTCTTTCACCTGCTCGTGAGCATGTTAGGGTTAAGATTAGCCTTGATCTTCCTCACATTCTCCCATGTCCCACTGATTAATAGGAATTGAGTCTTCCAGTTTTTCTCTGACTCCAACAAGTCATCCACCACTTTGAAGTTGTCTCCTATGTTGTAGTGGTGGAATGGGATGTGATGGTTTTTGCACAGGCTGGCCAATACTGCGAATTGCTCCATGGGAAGAGGAATGCCGGATAGCCTCAGTGCCATTATACATGCAAGTAGAGTATACCAGGCATTTGGACTTAGCTGGCTTTGAAAAAGCTTGATCAGGTGAAAATACCTGACAATTTATGGGTCCAAGGGGAATCAGAGCCCCCAGTTGAATAGCTCAGTGTAAATGACAATCTCGTTGAGCTTGCAGTCCATCGGAGTTTCCGGTATGACTGGTATTCTCACCTTTACTGATTCTGGGATCCCCCACTTAGTTCAGATCCAGCTTAGCTCAGCGGTGTGAGTATAGACATAGTTGATGTTCTGCATGGCCAGCAGATACTTTAAATTGACCTTCTGAAAGTAAGGTCCCACCTTGCCCTCCAAGTACTCTGGTAGCTCCGGATGAGCCAGTTCTACCTTCACTTTTCCCTTTCCTTTTTTGTCAGAAGCAATGTCCTCAGTCTTTCCGGAGGCTTCAGTCTCGAAGGGGGCCTATTCGATGCTATCTTCTATTACTTCTTCCATCATTGTGGAAGGTTTGTCAGTTGTTGAGGATGGAAGAGTGTCAGCTTGTGGCTCAATGGTCTAACCGGATGGCTGAGCACCAGTTTCTTCTGGAGGTCTGGTGTCCGGTTGGGGCTCAGCTCCGGAGGACTTTGTTTGAGAAGTTATTTTAGTTGCCTCCAATCTGGAGAGATTATCTCTTGGGGCTCTTATAGATATCTCCAATCCGGAGGCTTTCTCTTTAGATGCTAACTTGGAGGCCCCTGTTTCGGAGGACTTTGGTTGTGAGCCAGTTGTTTGGCCTTTTACCAAGCGTGTTGTCCGGGGAGGGTTGGTTTTTTCTAGGGACTTTTCGATGTCAGATCCCATGGCTATGAATGGAGAAGATTTCCTAACACTTGATACTTCTTTCTCTTGAGTAGTAGAAAGTTGAGACTCCTGAACATAGGAGCCTGATGGGATTGGAGAAAGGTTTGGCTTGAATAAACGTTTAGGTTTTTCACTTTTGGTAGAAGACGATCCTTGATCAGCTTCTAAAGATGGTTTATCAGACTTATCGCTCGGAGAGACTGGAAGACCAGCAACAATGCGTCTCTCTCGTTCGATATTTTCACCTTCTCTAGTTTAGAAAGATTCAACCAACCGCCTTTTACAAGAGTGTTTCTCGCTATGAACATAAAACTATCCAAGAAAGGTTTTTGAAAGAAAAGGTTAAAGCTCTTAGAGAAGAAATTGTAGAGTGATGAAGATGGTGAAACAGTAAAAGAAACTAGTTTATATATTAGCAATAGAACAAGCTACTGATACCTAAGAGAAGACGAAACTATTCAGGTAATGATTGAAAACGGCGCTGATGTAAGAAGCATTAAATGTATAAGTTACTTTTTCAGGCTTAGTGGGAGCACCGTTCTAGGGAGAAAATAACTGGTATGATAAATCAAAATGCGACACATGTCTCACGATCCAAAGAAAAACTCTTAGAAATCTAAGAAGAAATCAGTATGGCTAAAACTTGAACCAAGCGCATAAACGGGCCATAAAATATTGTTACTGATTAAATTAGTTTTTTAGCCCTGCCAAAGACCTTTGACAAAGCCTAAAAAAAGGGCTACTGATGAGTCCAGATTTATTTACCACTAATCATTGAGAAAATCGGACATGGGTAATTTGGACAATAAGTGCTCATTGAACTATCCGGACAGGACAAAAGTATTAAACACTAAACACCTTGTGACTAAGGTAGGTGTTGATCTACTTAATAACTAATGGGTCTTTAAACTCGACCCAGTTTCACAACTTGACCCGAAAGCCCATGGGTACATAATTAATGGTAAAAATACCCAACTACTTTCATTAATGAGGGTAATGAACATTTAATACAACCAGGCAGCTTAAATATCTCAATACAAAACACCCAAACATTTAATACCCTTTAAACTTTCCAAAACACTTGATAAAATTATCCTCAGCTTAAATTAAACCTCACCAGTTCTGGTTTTTGAAATGCTTTATCAAACTGATACATCTATGGGAGCTTTTTTGTCGTACAATGCCAGATATGGATTTCGTACATGGTTTCCGTACACTTAAACGATGTTTGAATGTTTGGAGTTAGGGAGACTGACATAAGCTAAATGTTAATTGGCTAGTTTTTGTAGGGATGATGTATATGTGCCCGTAACGGACTTAGTTTATGGACCTACAAGTCGTTCCTTTATAAGTGTGTCCATGGTTTTGATGCATTGGTCGTACAACGTCAAACCCTCAGATGAGGCCAAGTTTATGGTCGTTTAAGCCTTAAACGACTAAGCCAATCCTGACCAATTTGGCCAGGTTTCTGGTCGTTTAAGCCTAAGCTACCAAACCAGACCTGAACAAATTGGGCAAGTCTTTGTGCGCTCTGGTCGCTTTTATGTGAGCAACCATGTCGGTGTGATCCTTACCGTATTGTGCGGTCAAGTGTTTTGGATTTGTCTTGTCAACCAAGTCCTTTGTGGTCGTTCGACATTGCATAATTAGGTTTTTTTTGTCTTTCGTTTGGCTAGTTTACCTTAGATAATTCTTGAGACATGCTGGACCAGAGCTCAAGTCAATATTTGTTAGGTATAAAGGTAAGGTTGGCTAGAGTTCGAGGTAAGCTTTGCAAGATCTTGAGGCGAGATTGGCTAGGTCTAGAGGAAAGCTTGGTCAAAACTCAAGGCAAGTTTGGCCAGTTCCCGAGGAAAGCTTGGTCAGAACTCAAGGCAAGCTTGGCCAGGTCTCAAGGAAATCTTGGCTAGAGCTCGATGGATTGACGAGAACTCGAGGAAAACTTGGCCAGAACTTCGAGGCAAGCTTGGCTAAATCTCGAGGCAAGCTTGGCCAAACTAGCTAGTCACGCTATAATGCACGGTCTTGTAGGTACACTAGTTTGTCTTTACGACCAAGCTTCTGGTCGTGCTACGACGTCCAATCATGGTCAATCGGGAACTTGGACATGAAGTTAGATTGGGTTACATTTGGCCATTTGGATAAATAGGGGCCATTCTTGTTTTAAATGAATCATAAAAAGTTCAAGTTTTATATCCTTATTTTACTTTACTCGTATCCCACTTAGCTGATATTTTATGCCGAATCAACTTTTATCTTGTCTTTTTATTTAGATAAATTTTGCTATACAACACCAAATTTCAAGTTTTTATTAATTTATTTTTAGTTCTAGTATTATTTTTTGGTGATATTCCAATCACATTCTGACCAGATCATAATTTGAGAAATAACAAAACAACATAAAATTTGGTAATTATAAAAATAGTAAAATGGTAAAAAATATGTAAAATTGTTGTATTCATTAAAATATTCATTCACTTATGTTTATGTTTTTGCTTTAATGATGTAGTCTAAAGAAAAAAAATTGGTTGTCGACGTTTATTATGTAGTAGCCAATAATAAGAAAAGGACTATAAGGCGTAGAAATTTGCACATTTAGATGCTAGTACTTGAGTAACCCTATAGTCATTGTCGAAACATGAGAGAAAGACTAGACGAAATAGATGTTTGACCGTAATTTTGAAAATGTAAAATAACTCCTAACTCTTTATTGGGGGATAAAAAGAAGGACTATATTTCTTGACCGACTCATGTGGATTCCGCAGCTCGCTTGCTCTTTGTCAGTGAAAATCCTCACTTTGGAAGCATGTATTGAAATATTACTATATATTAGTGTCGATCATGGCTAGAAAATTAGTTTTTATAATGCTCATTGGTCATTTATGAACGATGGAAATGTATTTGTTCTTGATGTGGTAATGTCGAGAAATAATTGTCACATAAGATATGGTTTTATGTGTAAAGCTGAATTAGCATAGTTAGGAGGTTTTCAAGAGTAAATAATTTTGTTGGTGAGGTTTTAGACATTGTAAAGTATTGAGGGCATTGGAGAAATTATTACCCATGCACAAAAGGGAAAGGTCTTGGTGGCGCGTGACGCAAAAGTAGACACTATTCGTCTCAAACGCTTCGATTACCTTTACCTTAACAACTGGATGCGTTTTATCACGTTTTATAATACTGTAGTATAGCGTTAGAATAGCTGAAATCAAGGGTGGGATTACAACTTACTTTTTCCTATAAAAGAATGATCTTCATCTTCGTGCTCTTTTTTACATATTATTTGTTTGAAAAATCATGAGTAGAACAACAAATTTATTATTTTCCCTTTCACATTGCGAATTCTTTCTTTTATCCAGCCACATTTTATTTCTTTTATTATGGCTCTAAAAAAGGATATTGTTATTTATTTTTGAATTATTAATGCTCATTGTTCCAATGATGATTCCGATGGTGAGGTTCTTTTGGTAAATGTTTTTCGGAGGACGAGACCTGAAGCGACATCTAATAACTTCTTACAAAATGAAACTCTATGACTCTAAATAACAAACCTTGTTGAGGGGAATGTTGTCGCATCGCCATCAGTTTCCTAAGGTATAAAGGTGGCAATGTATGACAAGCTTGAGGCTAGGTTGTGGTCAATTTTGATAAATAACTCGTATGGGTATGTCGATAAAGCTAAGAAAGCTCATAAGCTAAAAGACTGGTGGATTCATCGAGAAGTTATTGTACGCTTCCCAAAGGAAGGTGAGACTCCGTTCACTATTCTTAATAATGAAGTGGTATTTTTCACTTACATGCTAGAACACAGTATTTCCCTGGAGTCAAGACCCACTAGATTTCTTCAAGATGACACAATTGTGCCCAACGTAACTTGTATCCAACTCTTATAGGGTGTTGTTTACGACTATTATTTTATGTGGGAACAATTTGTAAAATTTAAAATTCTTGACTTTTTGGCGATGAAAAAGCAACATCGATTTAAAGGTGACCGTTTTTTTTTATATATTTCAAAATTCTAAAATTGAAGTAATTAAAAGTCTTCTAAAATGCATCCCTAAATAGAGGTATTAATTTGTTTATATATATTGATGCTTGGAAGACCCTCATTTTATTTGCCTTACATGGTAACTGAAAGGTATGTAAAAGCGTAAATATTGGTTATGTTCTTGTTTAAGCGATTGTTGAAGTAATATAATTTGTCTATTTGCTCATTTTCAATTATGATGTTAAGACGATTCTCCGACCAACAAAGGTAGCGTATAAAATGTTGAAAACTAAGGTCGACCAACTTGATACTGAGCAATCTCGTAAAATCTGGTTTGTGGCAACATGTTGGGTATATATACTTGTATCAATATATAGATGTGGATGATGTTGACTTTGATAAGGTCGGATAATTTTGACACTAGATATATCATACCATTACACCTATCTGAAGGGCAGTTTGGTCAAAACCAATACCATATCCAACCGAAATGAGTAAATTAGTGGTATATGACTCAGCTGTATGCTGGTCTTTTCATATTTTAGGATAATGGGTTCTTAAACTTGACACAAGCCCACAATCCGACTTGAAAGGCCTATGGGTCATTAATTAAGTATAAATACCCCACCCACCTTCATTAATGAGGGTGATCATTTTTAATACTAGCACAAATTAATCCTCTACATTTCACTTTAAACATTAAATTCCCAAAACACTTTACCAAATTACCCTCGATAAGAAATAACCCACACAAAATTAGAGACCATAGTGAGAGCACAACGGTGCCTAAATTTCATATTCAAAACCAGCATTCAAGGTAGTTCGGATGAATCCGAATGCATAGAATGCTCCACCTCTTGAGGTGGAAGTAGCAAAAGAACACAATGAATATACTGTTGAAGAGCGCGATCAGTTGAGGGCTGAGTTAAAAGCATTGAGAGCGCTAAAACAAGCAGAGAAAGGGGTTAAAGAAAAATCTGGTGCATCAGTGCTTCACCATACTGACAATCCTGGAGAGAAGGAACAATCTCTAAAGACTCGTCTCAGCTCCAAGAAAACGCATCGATCTAAACATGTGGAGAGCTCCACTTCAGCAACTCATCTAATGATACAGAGCTTGAAGAGTCAGTTCTCTCCATCAGTGATGAATAACGATCGAAAATAAAGATGATGCTTACTAAAAAGTATTGAAGAAAAAAAGATAGGCACGACAGGCTCAAGAAATACCATGGGAAGATAAAGGGTTCAGCTGATCAGCATATTGACTGTTTGTTGATTGATCATTTTGCTTTCCATTGCCAACCATGTATTTTTGCTACTCTAAATGAGGATACTGTATTTAGTTGTAATAAAAATTGGAGGCAATCGCCTTTATTTGTAAAATACTCTCCAGACATCTTCCTAAGAGGTTTGACAACTCTTAAATGGAGAAATACGACGAGAGCTAAGATCTAGACAACCATCTTGAGTAGTTTAAGAATTTTATGATGAAATTTGATGATGACGACAGACTGTTGTGTATGGCTTTCTCCCAAACTTTCTCATGAAGTGCCCTCAAATGGTATAATAGTCTCCCTCAAGGATCTATAATTGTTTTTTATATATTTTGGGTTGTCTTCCGGAAGCAGTTCGTTGGAAGCAATGAGCTTAAGGGTAATCGGGATACCATCATCCATTGTGCCCAGGAGCCAAATGAGTCTCTTTAGGAGTACATCAGCTGGTTTATGAATACAAAAAATGGGTTAGTAAACTGCTTTGAATAATTTATAATTGCTTCCCTCTAACAGAGTTTGAATCCGGGTAACTTAGTCGATTCAGTGACTCAGAAGAAGGCTATGACCTGGGAGGATTGTTAAATTAGGTTGGAAAATAAATAAATGTCGAGGAAACAAAAAAATCCAGAGTGCCTCATCAGATTAGATCCACCACTACAACATCAACGCCTCAAGCTGCTAATCAATCCGGTTACATGTCGAAGGAGATTGAACAGGGATCTAACCGATCAAGGCAAAATCAGTCCAACCAGAACCAAAACCAATATTTCAGAAATAAAAAGGGACCATGGGTTCAACCTGATTGGTTTGCTGAATTGGGAGAAAGCATGACTACAATATATGACAAAACTAAAAATGAAGTACATTTTAGAAAACCAGCAACACTATAGTCTCCCAGAGAAAACCGGAGTACCCGTTTCTGCAAGTACCATAATGACATAGGGCATGATACCCATGATTGCATAGCTTTGAAGCAAGAGGTCCAAAAACTCATTCAAAAGGGTAAGTTGGGCGCCTATTTCAAAAAACAAGGGGGGAGCGGACTGGATGATAACAGACAAGACTACTACTGTATCTGGTTTGATTAAATATTTTGAATCTTTAACAATATTTGGGGGGGGGGGAGACAATGTGACTTCACCTTCTAGTTCTTCAAGGAAAAGGTATGTCCATAGTTTGACCACCCAGTTGGATGAAATAATTTCCACACACCTGTACCAAACTCCAACTCCTTTCATATTTTTCGATGAGGATGACCTAAAATACATTGCAGGGCCTCATGAAGACGTCATGGTGATAGGGGAATCGATAGGGGGAAAGGATATACATCGAATCCGGATTGACACAGACGGTTTGGCAAACATCTTATTTTTAAGCTCCTACAAGCAAATAAGAAACCTTCAGTTATACAACATTCAAACAGAACCATTGTTGGCTTCATAGGGATTTCTGCAGATATGATTGGAGAATTCGAAAAGGAAGTATTGTTGGGCAAATGACCTTTTACGAAAATGGTGAGGGTATTGTTTATTGTGGTGGATTGCCCAACATCTTATAATGCAATATTTTGGAGGTCTTGGCTCTCCATAATGTATGTTGTGACCTCTACGGTCTATCAATATTTAAAATACGTTGTCCAAGGAAAAGTAGGTGTTGTCCGGAGCAATCAGAAGGTAACCATGGAATGTTATGCAACGACTCTTGTCTCTAAGTCTGTAGAGACAGTCCAAAATTAACAAAGATTAGCATTTATTGGAGCCTTTCACCGATAAGAATGAAATTGATGATCCCAAAGAGGCTCACATTGTTATAAACTTGTAGACGAGGTTGAAATTCATTCCCTAGCTGAGGGAAAAAGTATTAAAATTGGTTTCAAGTTGGCACCAAATTTGAAACACAGTCTGTTATCTTTTTTAAAGAATAATCTACTTGTGTTTGCATGGTGCAATGATGATGTTACCGAAGTGCCAGCTGATATAATTTGTCATAAGTTATCTGCACGAACTGATGTTGGACCGATTGTACAAAGAAGAAGGTCCTTCTCCAAAGAAAAAGCAGATGTGATTGTTCAAGAAGTTGATCGTCTGACCAAAATGGGCCACATCAAAGAGACTCAATACCCTCTATGGAATGTCAGCCCTGTTTTAGTCAAGAAAAATAATGGCCAATGGCGTATGTGTATCGACTTCACTGATCTTAAAAGGGCATGTCCCAAAGATCCTTATCCCGTTCCTCGTATAGATCAATTGGTGGACTCTACTTCTGGGAACAAATTGATATCTTTCATGGATGTATTTTCAGGGTACAACCAAATACAAGTAGATCTGAAGGATCAAGATCACACTATTTTATTACACATAAAAGTTTTCATTGTTATAAAGTGATGTCGTTTAGATTAAAAAATGATGGGGCCACCTATCAAATGTTAGTAAATAAAGCCTTTGCTAGTGAGATTGGCAGGAATATGGAAGTTTATATAGATGACATGATGGTGAAGAGCTTTAAAGAAGATGCGCACATATTTGACCTTCAAGAAACGTTTTCCAACTTAGAGGTTGTGAACTTGAAGTTAAACCCTCAAAAGTGTGTTTTTGGGGTCCGGTCTAGAAAATTTATTGGGTTATATAATAAGTGAAAAATGAATTAAAACTGATCTAGATCAGCTTAATGCTTTATTAGCTATCGATCCTCCTCGGAACACCAAAGAAGTTCAAAGATTGACCATATGATTGGTTGCGTTGAACAAGTTTATTTCAAGATCATCAGACAAATGTGCTCTATTTTTCCAGGTGTTAAGGAATGCCAAAGACTTTAATTGGTCTTCACGGTGTGATCAAGCATTTATTAAAACCAAGAAACATTTTTCTTCACCCAAGACTCTCTATAAACATGTTCAGGGGGAAAAATCTACATATTCTTAGCTGTATCAGAATATGCAATAAGTGTTATACTAGTAAGAGAAGTGGATAATTACCCTCGTCCGGTTTATTACATTAGCAAAACTCTATTGGATGCTGAAAGAAGATATTTAAAGTTGGAAAAGTTGGTTTTGGCTTTGGTAATTGCGGCAAGAAAAAATGAGACCATACTTCTAAGCTCATTCCATTGTCGTTCGAACATCTTTTCCCTTGAAGAATGCTCTTAAGAAAGCTGATTTATCAAGCATAATGACCAAGTGGTCAGTTGAGCTGGGTGAATGTGATATTGATTTTGCGCCCCGACCGACGGTTAAAGCCCAGTCAGTGGCCGATTTCTTGGTAGAATCCATGTTGATAGGTCTCCTCGACAGACACAAGAAAACCAGTTTAAGAAAGAATGGGTAGTCTGAACCGATGCTGGATCTAGTACTATGGAATGTGGGGTTGGAATTTGTTTAACTTCTCCCTATGGTGATACTATATAACAGGATATATGTTTTGGTTTCAGAGCCTCTAACAATGAATCTGAATACAAAGGAGCTATAGATGGTCTTAAGCTAGCCCTTATATGTGGGGCCAAAATATTCCGATTAATGAGTGACTCACAACTACTTATTCACCATGCTCAAGGTAAATCTGAAGCAAAGAAAGAACAATTGATAAAATACTTTCTTATATTGAGAGAAGTTGTTGCAAGCTTCAAGAGTATCTACTATGAATACATCCCTAGATCGGAGAATACTATGGCAGACTCTTTGGCCAATATAGCTTATTCTGAATCTTACCCTTGGATTATGATGTTAGAGTGTCCATTAATACAAATGGGCCAAGAAAAAGGTAAAGAGAATGAAGGAAGTATGAGTATATTTGTCATTCAACCCAAGGACTGGAGGTATGATATATTTCAGTTTATTTCCGATGATATTTTGCATACGGATAAAGGCATGGCTAAGAAAAATAAATATAAGGCTCGTGGTTTCCTGGTATTAAGAGAAATTCTTTACAAGAGATCTTTCAGCAAACCCCTATTGCGTTGCTTAGGATTTGAAGCATCTCAAATTGTGTTACCTGAACTGAATGACGGGGAAGGTTCTGCACATTGTGGCTACAAAGCTCTAACCAGAATAGTCTTATTAGCAGGGTACTACTAGCCACCCATAATGGTAGATGCTAGAGATATAGCAAAGAAGTGTGATCATTTCCAGAGATATACAAATGAAATTCATGTGCCAGCAGTTCCTATCGAGTCCAAATCCAAACGATACCTTTTGATAGATGGATGTTGGATTTGGTTGCGCCTCTTCCCATGGCATATGGTGGATGTCGAACGATCATAGTTGTTATAAACTATTTCTCTAAGTGGAAAGGGGCACCTCCCTTAGCTGGAACCACTTCTAAGGCAATTATTTAATTCGTTTTATCTAACATATGTTACAGATTTGGCATTCCCCGGAAGATCACCAAAGATAATGGGCCACAATTTGATAATAAAGACATAGAGATATTTTGCACCTCCAAATGAATTCAACACTGTTTCTCTTCTCTATTTACCCTCAAGCCAATGGACAAGTTGAAGTTGCTAATCGGACAATCTTGTTCGGGCTAAAGAAAAATCTGGAGGGAACTGCAGGAAAGTGGCCAAGTTATCTACAAGAAGTACTGTAGGCTTACCGAATTACTCTTCGGGTTGCTACACAAGAATCTCCTTTTGCCCTCGTTTATTGGATGAATACAATCACACCCATAGAAGCTACTTTACGATCTTACATAATCCAAAACTATTCCGAACAGGAAAAAGAGTTTTAGCAGTTAGGAATCAGTTGGATTTGATTGAAGAAAGAATAGTTTGATAAGGGTAGAATTCGCGGATATAAATAACGAGGGTTTAATTTTGGATAAAAGATACTTGGTGTGATTATTAATGTATTTAGGATCTTTCGGGGACCAATTTGTAAACAAGGTACTTACTAAGGGGCCTCATTAATTATGTAAACAGCCCACTAAGGATTTTAGTGGGTCCACCTTATTTTGGTATAAAAGGTGACCCACTTTCATACTAGGTGGGACATTGAATATTATTTTATTCCATTATCTCTCTCTCTCTACACTTTCTCTCTCTAGTCATATCAAGCACAAGATCTGAAATATTCTACCAAACATTTATTGACTCATCATTGGCGCCGTCTGTGGGAACCGTCGAACAGCCAGAACCACGGTTACCGAACCAGCAGCCAGTTTATCAGCCCAGGAGATGAGGGACTTTACGGAGTTCAGACAGAAGGACTTGGAGGAGGAGCGTGCGGGTTCAGAGTCAATTGGAGGGCATCTCCATTGTCCGACGAGATATTAGCGGGACAGCTCCCGAAGCGATTTGACATTTCTAAGCTAGAAAAGTACGATGGGAAGAAGGACCCAGATAATCATTTGGAAGCCTTCAAAAACTTCATGCTGAGTTTTGACAACGATGACAAACTCCTATGCAGAGCTTTCTCCATGACCTTCAGGGACCGGGCATCTAAGTGGTACAACCGTTTACCGCAGGGCTGCATCCGAAACTTCGGGATGTTTTGGATAATATTTAGGCAACATTTTGTGGGAAGTAAAAGTTTCCGGGCCAACGGAGACACTATTATGAATTGTAGGCAGAAATTGGGGGAAAGCCTCAGAGAGTACACCAGACGATTCATCGACGCGAAGACCGACCTAGACCACTGCGAAGAGAATGTGGCCCTAACTGCGTTCCGCTTGGGTTTGCTCCCAGGACCAATGAAGCAAGAAGTGACGAAGAAACAAGCGTTCACGTTTTCCGCACTTCTAGCTCAAATAGAAAAGCAGATATTGATCGAAGAGACCGAAGCATCCGAGTTGGCGGCACAAATTCAGCAAAGTGCCCAAGCATCGGTAGTGATAAGGCAGGGCACTCGATCGGACTACGCTAGGGAAGTCCAACCGGTCAGCACAATACACCCGACCCCGCCTGTATCAGCCAAGCTTTCGGTCCTAACAAGCCCAAAACCAAAGCAGACGAGTCAGACGACTTCACGACCCATTTCTAACAAATGGATCCGACCTGCATACTTCGCAGACCTTACGGAGTGTGTATCGTCGATCTACGAGAAGACTAAGAAAAGCGGAATGTGCCGAAGACCTTTCCTGATACCAACACCTCGGGAACAGAGGAAAAACCACTATTGTCGCTATCACGAGGACGTTGGGCATGATACTAAAGACTGCATTGCCTTGAAGAAAGAAATACAGATGCTCATAGAGCACGGAAACCTCCTGGAGTATGTTAAGAAGGCACAGCAAAGTACGACCTCGAAGGAAGTCGTGATAATACCAAAACCTGAAACCACCATGGCAATTTCAGAAGTAACCGATCCTTTCGATGTTTCCATTGAGTACCTCGACCCCGAAGCAAACCGCAACATCATCGGGAATATCGAGGAGGAAGCCGAGGAGACTGTCGATAATGTATGAGGCCTTTGTAAATTTTTTGAATCCTTAACTATTTTTGGGGGAGATTCTATGGCAAGAGTTACACATTCATCCAGGAAAAGGCACATCGTCAACCTAACCACTCAGTTGGAGGCCCGAAGTTACTCCCAGTCCAGAAGCGTCCCGTCTCCGATTCTGTACTTCGACGACGACGACATGAGAGACATAGCCGGTCCCCATGAGGATGCCATCGTGATCGGGGCAGCTATTGCGGGGAAGGAGGTTCGGCGCATCTTGGTGGATACCGGTAGTTCTGCCAACATAATCTTCGCATCCACTTTCGCCAAGTTTAGGACACCACCAGTGATTGCACGGTCCGACCGTACCATAGTGGGGTTCAGAGGGTCAGCAGCCGACGTTATAGGAGAATTTGAGGGTGTAGTCCAATTAGCCCGTGGCCCATTCAAGAAAGAGGTTACGGTTTTATTCGTGGTAGTAGACGCGCCGGCTTCCCACAATGCCATTTTCAGCCGATCATTGATATCGCGAATGCATGCGGTGTCTTCTACAATCCACCAGTGTTTAAAATACGTGGTCAGAAACAACGTGGGAGTGGTCCGAAGCAGCCAGAAAGCAGCACGGGAATGTTACCGAGCAGCATTGGCACCTAAAAAAGACCAATAGATGATTCAAGCTCGAGAATAGCAATTAAAAGGGCTCGCCCCGGAATCATTGCCCGTTGATGACCCCAGGGAAGCCCCAAGCCTTTTGACGACGGACGAAGAATGCGAGCAACACCAATTTGCCGAAGGGAAATTCCTGCGGATTGGGGTATGCCTCTTACCAACCTTCAGGGAACAGCTACTGACTCTCATACGGGAAAACCTAGATTTATTCGCGTGGTGCTCAAGAGATGTCACCGGGGTCCCAGAATCTTTTGCTATTCACAAGCTAACTGTGAACAGAAACGCCAGACCGATCTCCCAAAAGCGTCGGGCTTTTTCCCCGGAAAAGGCAGACATTATCTTACGAGAAGTCGAGAAAATGATCCGCGTCGGTCACATAGGACGCCTTCCCGATGCCAAGAATCGACCAGTTGGTAGATTCGACGTCGGGTAACAAATTGCTGTCGTTCATGGATGCATACGCCGATTATAATCAGATCAAATTACACGCTGTGGATCAGGAAAGTACCACATTCATCACGGGCCGAGGACTACACTGCTACAAAGTAATGCCCTTCGGGCTAAAAAAGGCCGTCACAACATACCAAAGGCTAGTTAGCAAAACGTTCGAGGGTCAAATTGGGAGGAATATGGAGGTGTACATAGATGATATGTTGGTTAAAAGCGGCACGGATGAAGCCCACCTTACCGATCTGAGAGAAACTTTTGATAACCAGCGGGGAATAAATCTCAAGTTTAACCGGGAAAAATGCTCCTTCGGGGTCCGGTCAGGAAAATTTCTAGGTTTCTTCGTTAGCGAGAAAGGGATTGAAGCCGATCCCGTCCAACTTCGAGCTCTGACCGATATGACTCCACCCCGGAGCATCAAGGAAGTCTAGATCCTACCTGGGCGTCTGGCTGCCTTAAATCGACTTATTTCTCGGTCATCTGATAAGTGCGCTCCCTTTTTTCAGGTCTTGAGACAAGCCAAAATTTTTGTGTGAACTCCCAAATGTAACGAAGCATTCTTGGGAATTAAACAATATTTGTCATCCCCGAACCTCTTGACAAAGCCCGTCGCTGGCAAGACACTTTTCCTTTACGTTGCGGTTATTGACTTTGCGGTTAGTGCGGCTTTGATCAGTGAGTCGGGACCGGCCCCTACAACGGTTTACTTTGTGAGCAAAAGCCTGCTGGATGCGGGGACTCAGTATTTAAAGTTGGAAAAAATGGCTCTCGCCCTGGTCACGGCAACACGAAAAATGCGCCCGTACTTTCAAGCCATCCCTATCATAGTCCGAACCTTGTTCCCACTCAAGTACATCCTCCAGCGACCAGAC
Source organism: Limnanthes douglasii subsp. nivea (assembly GCA_036936605.1). NCBI lineage: Eukaryota > Viridiplantae > Streptophyta > Magnoliopsida > Brassicales > Limnanthaceae > Limnanthes > Limnanthes douglasii. The sequence goes on from JAUPFV010000005.1 coordinate 50,435,508, forward strand.
ATGTCCGGGAGAATGTCCAAATGGTCAGTCTAGTTGGGCAATTTTGACATCAACTTCGAACCTCAGACAGCCATTAAAGGCCAAATCCTGGCTGATTTTTTAGTAGAGTTCCATCCCGAACGACCGGATCAGGACGCGCCTTCCCAAGAAGCCGCACTGAATGAGTGGACCGTCCGAACCGACGGGGGGGCTAACGTCAGTGGCTGTAGAGCAGGGATACAAATAGTTACCCCATCGGGCATTAGCATGCACCAAGCCGTTCGATTTGGTTTCCATACTTCGAACAATGAAGCTGAATACGAGGCTGCCCTGGCAGGGTTACGGTTAGCGCAGGTAGTGGGGCAAAGCGGGTACGCCTCATAAGCGATTCCCAACTTTTGATAACCCAAGCTTCGGGGAATGCGGAAGCTCGGAAAGAGCATCTGGTACAATACCTAGCAGCACTCAGAGTGCTAGCCGCCTCGTTTGACAAAGTCACCTACGAGCATGTCCCGAGAAGCGAAAACATAGTTGCAGATTCTTTGGCAACAATTTCCTGCTCCAGTAACTATCCTTGGGTTACCGAACAAGAAAGCCTGTTTATTATCAAACGTCACGAGTTAGATAACCGACTTGAAATCGCCTGTCAGATCTCTTCGGTAACAATCTCGGATTGGCGACGTGACATTATCGCCTTCTTAGCTGAAGGTAGGCTGCCTAGCGATACCGACTCAGTTCGGAAAGTACGCAACAAGGCTCGGGGTTACGTCCTTTTAGGTGAAGTACTGTACAAGAAATCCTTCAGCCGCCCCCTGCTGCGATACTTAGGGGTCCATGAGTCACAAATAATTGTGTCCGAGCTGCATGATGGTGAGGGTGCGGCACATTGCGGTTACAAAGCCTTAATCAGAAGGACTCTTCTCGCAGGGTTCTATTGCCGACGATAACAGCAGATGCACGACTAATAGTCAAAACCTGAGATACATGTCAATGATTCGCAAACACGATAAACGTTCCCGCGGCTCCTCTAGAGTCCATATCCGAAGGTCTACCCTTTGACCGATGGGGAATCGACCTTATCGGACCACTACCAATGGCATCGGGTGGAAGACAGACGATCGTCGTGGCAGTAGACTATTTTTCCAAGTGGGTCGAAGCTGAACCTTTATCCGCCACCAAGACCAAAGATATCATCAAATTTATCTGGTCTAATATATGTTGTCGGTCCGGGGTACCACAGAGGTTAACTATGGATAACGGACCATAGTTCGACAGCGGGGAGATGAGAGCTTTCTGCACCACTCATACGATCAGGCAATGTTTCTCCGCTTCTTTCCATCCTCAAGCAAACGGGCAGGTCGAAGTCACCAACCGGACCATTTTGGACGGCCTCAGGAAAAATCTTGAAGGAAAGGCCGGAAAATGGCCCGACTACCTACAAGAGGTACTGTGGGCTTACCGAACCACCCCTCGGACGGCTACCCAGGAATCACCTTATGCTTTGGTATACGGTATGGACGCGGTTACCCCTGCGGAATCCATTTTTCCATCTTTCAGGGTCGGTACCTATGAGGAGGAAGCGAACGACGACATCAGACGACTCGAGCTCGATCTCATAGAAGAGAAGCGCAATCGCGCCCAGTTGAACTCTTTACACTATCTGACCCTGATGAGAAGTCGATACGCCTCTAAGGTACGCCGTCTGGAGTTTAAGGTCGGCGACAAGGTTTTGAGGCGCGTCTTTCTTCACACCAAAGACAAAAGCCTCGGCAAGCTCGCCCCAAATTGGGAAGGTCCCTACGAAATCGTGGAAAAAATCAAGAGCGGGACATACCGCCTGCAAAACAGGCTCGGGCATCCTTTGAGGCTACCATAGAATATTGAACATCTAAAATTGTATTTAGAATAGTAGTAAAATATTTGTAATCTGTTTGGCATGGTCTGTAAAAACTTATTGGTCGGGGATGCACTCTTTCCTACCCCGGTGGCGCGAGAAGGTTTTAACAAGGCATCATAAACACCCGATCACTTGATTACGTTAATCAAAATTTTCTTTTGCCTTCCAAATGTTGAAGTGTTACGAACTTGATCAGCTGACGAGCTGGTCAGCGTCTGTTCCCACTAATATTAATGGATCTACATGTTTAATTTTCCCGACCCTTTGGGAAAAGTTTCAATGTTACATTGATCTACAGAACCTTAATGGGTTTTTCAGTTTTATACAACTGATCTACATGTTTAATTTTCCCGACCCTTTGGGAAAAGTTTCAATGTTACATTGTTCTACAGAACCTTAATGGGTTTTTCAGTTTTTACAACTGATCTACATGTTTAATTTTCCCGACCCTTTGGGAAAAGTTTCAATGTTACATTGATCTACAGAACCTTAATGGGTTTTTCACTGTTTACAGCTGATCTACATGTTTAATTTTCCCAGCCTTTCGCATAAGTGTTAATAATACATTTTTTTCCGATCCCATCAGGAATTTCACAAATAGCGTTGATCTACAACCCTACTTTGGTTTTTCACAAAAACACTTTAGTTTACCTAAGTAAAAACACCCGCAAATTATGGTAAGAAACAAAGATTGCATACTCACACAAACATGAATATTGAAATGTTCACATGAAATAATGTTAGCGGACCCCGCGGCCCCCAAAGATATTACAAACAAAAAACAAAAAAACAACAAGTAACAAAAACTGCCAGCCGATCACTCGCCATCCTCCTCCTCGGACTCCGTATCGTCCGACTCATCCTCACAAACGACTCCCTCAGGTCGGTCCGCCTCGGGTACATCTAGCCACATCGCCCCGAGAAGAAGGGTCGGGAAACGGTTATAGAACGAAAGCACATACGCGGCTTTAGCATCGGCCGCCTCTTTGTCCGCCCACTTCTTGCACTTATCTGCAAATGCGGTGTTCGAAGCTTTCAGCTTTTGGACATCTTGAGCTAGAGTGGCAGCACGATCTTCCCTGGCTTTTTTCGTCTCCTCCGAGATACAGATAGCCTCTGCAGCCCGCCCCTCTGCCAATTCCTGCGCGGCCTTGGCACTCTGCACCACCTCCTTTAACCTAGCAATTTCGGCCTCCGCGCCCACTAGCTTCTGGCTCAGCTCGGCCGCCCTACACTCTTTCAGGGCCGCGGGTACAAGAAGGTTGTACAGAGATAAGGCCAGTCCGTCCGATCCTTGCAGCGGGAAGGTGTGCGGCGAACCAAACATCGTTAGCACCGGGTACCGAGGACCACTGGAGGAGGCCGCTGCTGGGTCCGATGCGTTGGGAGGGTTGACATCATCCGGAATCACCACTACGAGATCCACCGGCGATTTACCTTTAACCCCACCGAACTGATCAAACAGCTCTGGTACGGTGGCATTGTCCGTCCCAGCAACGACCCCGCTCTCTTTGGCCCGCCTTGGCTTCTTCTGCTTGGCCCCATCAGCGTCGGCTCGATTTTTTCTCTTAGGCACCGGAGGCTTGGCCTGGTTAGATGCGCCACCTTCAGCATCATTCGCCACTTCCCGAACTGTTCCCTCTCCACCAGCTGCATTATCCCCCCCGACCTCGTCATCCGACTTTGGGCGCTTGCTAGGCGCCTTGTTGCGTTTTGGGAGGTACAATTGATACCCAGGAGCGTCTGTTTTAAGAATAATGTCCTCCAGGCTGGGGGGTTCCCGCATTTGTTCAATGGTCAGCACCTCCGACGAGCAACGCCAGAGGTTACTCTTGAGCAAGTTGGTGTCCTTGAAGGTCCGATGCATCGCCCGACCCCACTGCTTCTTCGAAAAATCCTTCAACACTTGGAAAGTGTCTTCAGCAGCTTTCGAGAAGTCCTTCTTTAGCCCCTGCATGAACTCCTTCGACACTGCACGGAGGGTCGGTATTTAAAAAAAAAAAAGGAGAGTACCGTCATGGACCCAGGACCGAAGCAGCTGCCTCTTATTCTCCTGGCTATAAGGAAGACCGTTCTCCCAGCAGCCGCTCAGAAACACAAACCGATGCTTCCAGCCCTTATCTCCCTCCAGAAAATCGTTAACTATCTTCCACTTGTTTCCCAAGGAAGAGTAGAAGAACGTGGACTTAGGAGCCTTGGACAGACCTGACATAGCGATGTATTCGTCCATAGGCATAACCCGACCAGAAAGGCGTGAAGCCATTATGCAGGACATTAAGGTATACCAGGCATTAGGCGTCAGCTCCGACGGGCAGATCTGGAGGGTACGGAAGTAAAGCGCAATCTCGGGATCTAAGGGGAAGCGAAGACCCCAATTGAATAGCTCGGTAAACACCAGTATTTCCCGAGATCGGACGTGAATAGGAGTCTCCCCAGGGACCGGGAACCGGACCGGGAACCGGACCGGGAACCGGACCGTGACGCACTCAGGAATTCCCCAACGAATCAGCAGCTCCTTGTGCTCGGACTCGGGGAAGTAGAGGTACTTTCTTTCGTAGAGAGAGACGACGTCCTTTGAAGGAAGCCGGCGGAAATAGGTGGTGGTGATTGCGGCCTCTACTTCTTCGGGCAGAGGATCGTCTGAAGGGTTAGCAGCGTTCCCGATAGCGGCAATGCTGACCTCCGTGGGAGCAACATCCACCTCTGATTCTTCCAAATCGGGGTTCAGAGCTTGGTCAGAGCTTCGGGCAGTAGCAGCGTTCGGATCCGATGATCGTACCCGAGAGCTTAGGCAGACCTAAAAACGTTACGACAGTGTTAAGACCAGTCCGGTACCCTCAAATTGAGGGAGTAAGCTGAACCATTTCAAGATAATTACCTCCTGCGGGAGACGTATGGGGATTGTTTTCGCCCATAGTCAAGAACTTAGTTTTATGAACGCGTCGGGGCGGAAATGGAGGCGACAAGACGTACGAGTTGACAGACGACGGGGTCGGATTCGCTGACCGAACTACAGGGGAACGAGAGGAGCTACTGCTAGAAGAGAGGACAACAGTTTCTGGAGATAGGCTAATCTCGGGGGACAGAGAACCAGGCGGTTCGGGCAAAGGAAGGATTCGACAGGGATTGGAGTAGCTAAAACGGGGTCGTGGGGCTGCGGGACGGGAGTAAATGGTTTGGAATTAGATCCCCAAATCAAGCCAGCGCGTCGGTACTCTTCGGCTCGGTCTCCGATGCTCGCCCACTCTTTGAAACCGAACACAGACTTTTTCTTTTTCTTGGTTGGTGGCTGATTCGGGTGTCTAGGTCTCATAAAACAAGCATTCCCTCTCTAGAAATGATCTGACAGCACTTTCTCTCTCTAGAATGCCTCTGAGAGAAATCAAGATTTATGGAGTATTTATAGGAGACGTTGAATGACCGAGAATGCCAATCGACAAAAGCACAGCGGGAAGACGAAGAGTCTCCCTAAAAAACTAGTCTGGCAAGGACGCATCCCGTCAACGGGTGACACGTGTTGACCACCTTCTGACGAAGGCTTACCTAGGTTAGCCCCTTCGAACCGACTAATGAGATAGGCCTGCTTAGCCTGATCCACCGCGAGAGCCCGCCCATCACAGTGGGTCCAGGAATAAAAGCCCAAGAAGACGCGGGAGCCGACCTGGCCAGAACTATAAACACCGGGCAAAGAATGTCTAGCAGAACCTGAGTATTGCCTTCGGATAAAGTCAGTTAAAAAGCACTGCGGGAGTGTTATCGAACACCCATGGGACAGATCGGGACGGGCAACATCGTGGAATGCCCGACACTTTTAAAAAAGGGGTAATTCATCCAAGGATAAGTCGTTGGCCCGAAGCACAAGAGACTGCGGTCGATAGGTTTAGGCTCGGCTATGAGTCTCCACTCCTGATACTCCCGAAGACTGGGGGGCTACTGATAAGGGTAGAATTCGCCGATATAAATAACGAGGGTTTAATTGTGGATAAAAGATACTTGGAGTGATTATTAATGTATTTAGGATCTTTCGGGGACCAATTTGTAAACAAGGTACTTACTAAGGGGCCTCATTAATTATGTAAACAGCCCACTAAGGATTTTAGTGGGTCCACCTTATTTTAGTATAAAAGGTGACCCACTTTCTTGGTAGGTGGGACATTGAATATTATTCTATTCCATTCTCTCTCTCTCTCTCTACACTTTCTCTCTCTAGTCATATCAAGCACAAGATCCAAAATATTCTATCAAACATTTATTAACTCATTATAGTTAAAGGGCATTTAAGAGCAACATATTACCAGGGTTTGATTAGGAGCATATTTTCCTCCAAAGTTAAAAGAAGAGATTTTCCATTGAGGGACAAAGTCTTAAGAAAAGTATTTTTGCACACCAAGGAGAAACAGTTCGGCAAGCTGGCTCCGAATTGGGAAGGTCCTTATATGGTATGTAAGAAAGTCAAACCAGGAACACACAAAATTCAAGACAAAGAGGGTATAACACTAAATCACCCATGAAATGTTGAACATCTCAGGTTATACTTAGAATAAAACTCTATTGTAAATATTTACTTTTTGAATGTCAATGTAAATATTAGGGGGGCATACTTTTTCCTACCCTGATGGCGCGGTGAGGTTTTAACGAGGTGTCTGAGTTTTTCAATAATCTTTTATGCCTTCTTCAAAAGTCTGGTGTAAAATTCTTCTTGACTTAACCATAGTGTGAGGTGGTCGGATATTAAATACTCATTAAACACTCTAGTTCTCAAACACCTTTGAGTTGATCTGATATGTTAAACACTTGATCATATTCATTAAACATTTATATTAGAATCATTTAATGATTATAAAGCATTTATTTAATAGATCTGCAATATTGAATGATATTTAGACATTGGCTACAAAGAGATAAACAAGATTCACACAAAGACAAATATGATATTAAATCCTGATCGGAATAGACCCGATCTATGGTACACAAAATGCCTTGACCCTTCAAGGGCTTTGGTTCATAAAATAGAAATTCAAAAAATGCAACAAATACCTTGGCCGTCCAAAGACTTTAATTTTAAAACACAAAATAACAACAAAACTTTAGGGTTTTTCCCTTCGGTATCTTCATTACCTTTATCCGTCTTAGGACTTTTGAGTTCAGCACTCGAACTCTCACCAGTTCTTTCATCATCTTCGGATTCTTCTCCACTTGCGTAGAAATTCTTGTCACCATCTGCCATTGTATGAAAAGTAAGGTCTTTTTACTCAACAAATTTCCACAAAAGACCAAGGGTTCTTTTTGAAAAAGTCTCGTGAAAAAGTAAGACCATGTCAGACTTAATCCCATCATCTATTTTCTCGAAAGAGTCCACCACTTCAGAAGCATACTTCTTTATTCCTGCAGCTGACTTTTTGGCTTGCTTGTTTACTAGAGATGTATTCTCCTCTGTATTCTTATTAAGAAGATTCTCCAAGTTGACTTTGTCTTCGGATAAAGTTTTGACAGTACTATCCCTAGCTTCAAGCTCCTTAAAATATTTTATCACGTTGGCAGCTAAATCCTCTTTTTCATTCTTTAAGGATTCAATGCTCTGTTGAGCGATAGAGAGACTATTCATCAAGCCCTGGTTTTCTGTAGTCAGGGAGGTTATGGTAGTTGTTTGATCCCTCATTTTCATTTCAAGGTCAACTACTGGACAGATATAACCTAAGAGGGCATGACTCAGAGTGTCTTGTTCGCTCGATATCACATATATCTCACCATTATGTTCTAGATATTAATGTTCTGAAACGTATCTAGATTGACATCGTCTTCAGCATCTACCTGTTTGAAGTGAAGGTTAGGTGGAATTTCTTCTTACAAAGTAGGATCAACAGGTATAGGAGGAGGAAGTTCAAAAGGACATATAATTATCTCTGATCCCATATTAACTTTCTTTCTTTTTACATCTTTTTCATCACTGTTTGCCTTGCGCCTCTTATCTTTCCTTGTGATCTGAGGCGGATCATCCGATCCACCAGCCTCTTCAACTGTAACTTCAAGTGTCTCCAACAAAGTAACGTTGATTCCTCCTTGATTTTCCGAACTGACCTCTTCGGTGACTTGCTGAGATGGGTCTGCTGTGGTTTTCTTCTTGTTGTTGTTCTTAATCTTGTCTAGCTGGCTAGGGGCTTTGACCTTGGAAGATAAGTAAAGTTTGGCATTATTTACCTCAGTCCTTTTCAAGATGACATCTGCAAAAGGAGAAGTGGTCAGTTGGTCCCAAGTGAGGTCTCTATTCTGTGAAGTGTTCCATAAACGAGACCTTACAAAGCTCCCTGAAGTAAAACAATTGTAAAAACTATTCCCCCATTTCTTAGATGCCCATACATTTAACTTAGCACAGGTGCTTTGGCCTGCCTCTAAATTCTCTGAAAACTTCTTTGAAAAAACTAAAAGGAAACACAAGTCAGTTTAGAATGACACAGTATTTAAAAACTAAGGAAAACATAAATAAAGGTTACATATACTCTTCCAGTGACTCGTCAGTTGACTTGGATTAATGTCAGCTTTTATCTTTTTTTTGTTCTCCTGTGCTCCACTGATAAACAGGAATTGGGTCCTCATGGTTTTTCGGACTCCAGCAAGTCATTTACCATCTTATAATCGCTCCCCATATTGTAGTGGTAAAAGGGGATGTGGTGGTTCTTGCATAGACTCGCCACAAAAGTGAATTACTCCATAGGTAGTGGGATATTTAACAACCTTTATGCCATTATACCAGCCAGCAAAATGTACCATGGGTTCGGACTCAGCTGGCTCAGACATAATTTTATCATGTGAAAGTAACTGACTATCTCTGGACCAAAGGAAACCGGAGTCCTTAATTCAGCACTTCGGTGTATACTACTAGCTTATGACACTTGAAGTCTATAGGAGTCTCTAGAATGACTGGGATTCTCACCTTAACAGAATCGGGGAAGCCCCATTTTATTCGGATACGACCCAACTCAATAGTATGTGTGTACACATAAGCAATGTTTTGGAGGGCTATCAAGTACTTCACGCTGACTTTCTGAAAGTTTGGCCCTATTTTCCCTTTCAGACACTCCAGAAGTGACTAAGTATTGGGCAGACCCACTTTAACTTTTCCCTTTTGATCTGCTGTAGTGTTCTCTGTCTATTCGGACGTCTCAAAATGAGTATCTTCTATACTATCCTCCATGGTATCTTCCATTACGCTTGACTGCTGTTCGGATGGCTTAGTTTCTGCCAGGGGCTTTATCGTCTCCGAACTAGCAGGTATCGAAGAAGTAGGCGTAGTTTTAACTTTGGACTGACGAGTTATTCGGCAAGGGGTGTTTTTCTCAGTGGAATTCTCAGTATCCTAACCCATTCCTAGAAAAGGCAAAGGTTTCCTAACACTGGAAACTGTCTTTTCCTTAGGTGATGGGTTTTAAGATTCTTGAACAGAAGACTCTAACTGAAGAGGAAATAGAGTTTGGAAAAAAGTAATTTCTGACCTTTGATGTCTTTGATGATGATGAGCCTTAGTCTGTGTTTGTTTTTTGTCGATCGATTTCTTCGCCAGAAGAGGCAGGGAGACCAGCTGTAGTTCTTGCGTCTCTTGTAAATTTTCTTGCTTTCTCTAAATCAGATAAATTCAGCCAACCTCATTTTACCAATGCATTTTTGGCTCTGAAAATACATATACCAGACACAATTTAAGAAGATTACCAAGCTTTCTCTCTCTAGAAGTATTTGTGTTCTTAAAGACAATTAACAGTAAAATCAATTTATATAACAATAAAAATGTGGGAGTTTACCTAGGAGAAGACAAACTGATCACAGTGATGATTAAGGGCTATGGGGTATGTGGGTTACACCCTAAGTAACTTTTTAGCCAAGTAGGTACAGGAATCTAAGAGAAAAAATGGTTGAGAGGTCAAACCATAACTTGACACGTGTCCCACATCGAAAAATGGCTCTTGAAATTTTTAATGGTAAAGTTAGTCTCTTCGAAATCTAATCGGGATGACTCTTGGAATTTTTAACGGTAACAGTTAATCTCTTCAGTTTGGATACAAAAGACAGATCAGAGGTCACATTGAAAATGCGTTGAGTTTTATTCTTTTGAGTTAGCTCTTCCAAAGATTCTTTGGAAGACCTAAAAGGGCTATTGACAAGGTCGGATAATTTTGACACTAGATATATCATACTTTTACACCTATCCGAAGGGAAGTTTGGACAAAACCAATACCATGTCCAACCGAACTGAGTAAATTAGTGGATTATGACTCAGCTAGGTGTTGGTCTTTTCATCTCATGAGCTAATGGGTTCTTAAAATTGACCCAAACCTACAATCTGACCCGAAAGGTCCATGGGTCATAAATTAAGTATAAATACCCCAACTACTTTCATTAATGAGGGTGATCATAATTTAATACTAGCACACACCTTAATTATCTCTCTACATTTCACTTTAAACATTAAATTCCCAAAACACTTTAAAAAATTACCCTCGATCATAAATAACCCGCACCAGACTTGACTACAGACGATACTGCTAATTTTACCGAAGAATCGTTAGTGTTGGATATTGAAAGGAACCCCGCAATCAAAAATTTGAAGACGCTAACGTTGCGAAAAAATATATTCATATGATGTTTCGAAATTCAAGGAGACATCGTTGGTGCGTAAGAAAAAGAATAAATTAAACAGAAGTGATTCTGATGGTCGAAAGGTCCTTATATGAAGGGAAAAATACCTCATCACCAGTCGTAAGGTGCAGTTGGTGGATCCTGCTGGTGAAAACATCATATCCGAAGGGTGTAGCACAACCAAAGATGAAGACGTCGTTGTGAGCATTTCAACGTGGGCTAAGGATCCAGATCAGCAGACGATAACTTTTCCATGTTCATCTGTTGTGTTACGCAGTATGTGTGGAGAACATTCATGGCTTCCACTTTACGACTTACTATCGTTTAGAGACACATAGTGTTGGACGTTGTGCATGTCCTAGTCTTACAGTTTTTTATATGATGCATCATGAATTTTAGTCATTGGTGTATTTTCATAAAGCATAGATTCATTTTAGTTACGTTTTGAACAGACTAATTGCAATTGTGAGTGTGTAAATAAAGACAAGAGATATAGAATGTGCATAGTATGAAAAATATTCCCTCAATAGTAATTTATTCATACGGTTTATAAAATAGAAAAATTTCAAATAACTTTGTAAGGAAACTTACAAAATATAAATGGTGCTACTGTGTAAACGGTTTATATTCAAGATTTCATATTAATGTGGTGTTAGTACGCTGAAATTTTTGATAAAGTGGGTGGTGGAGATCATATTTATTGATGATGTTTCTCTATAATACGGTGATAATATGTTGGTAAGGTACTTCCTTTTTTGGTTTGGTGTCGTAGAAGAGTATACATCGTAGCATAAATCCATATGCGTAAGATGCAAAAATGTATTTTGGTGGTGGATGATACCATATGTGCTGGCTTGTATTTTATGTCGTGTCGTCCCAGTTGAGTGATCTAAATGAGTCGACCCATGAGTCTTATTGCGTCTGGCTTGTAAATGATTTTTCAGGCGTCAGATGAGTTAGTATGTTGCATGAAGGCGGTATCTTATATTGTAAGTTTGAATTTGATGAGGTATGTTGATTATTTTTCTATCGGGAGTGGTAACCAATCATAGTCGTTTTTAATAATGCATTGGTGTTGCAGGTGTGATTGAGCTATAATGACATAACATTTGGAAAATGTGTTTTTTTTAATTGTTTAAATTGCTCTGGCTATTATTGTATTGATTGTGCGGGCGTGAGTAATGGAACTTCGGAGGATTCGGTCGTCTACCGAGTGATATAGAGTGGCATGGTTAGTTGAAATGTATGCAGAGCGAATATATATAGCCTTATTCCTTGCATGTTTTTTATCTTATAAAAAAAAGTTGCATCAAATGATGGAATGAGTCGATAATTCTTATTTTACTTAGTGAGACTAAATAATCGCCTCCGAAAGTAGCGGATGCTCCATGATATTAGAAAGGGTTCGGTCAGACGTTTGGGTAAGGTTAAAGTGGTATGTTCTTTGAAGTGTTGTGGATGCAGGCGGTTATATATTCGAAGCATTTGTAATAAAGAGTATGTCGTTAAGTGGATTAAATGAAATAAGTGATGCTAGTGTCTGGGTATAACCGTTGTTTGTTGGTGTATTTGCATGATGAAGTCTACCTCAAATCATAGATAAGTCCAATAGCTCCCGAGTGGCCACCGTCGGGTGCATCGGTATTCTGAATTTATTATTTTTCTTTTGTTTATCTTTTCTGGTATCCCGGAAATGAGTCATGTTCTCGTGTTGTGTATAACTAACGCATTGTTGTTATTTATTTTTGGGTTCTTGATTGAGTGTTGAGAGATAAAATTAAGACAAGCGAAATGAGATGTTGAGAGGGAAATAAACCGGCGAATGGATTCCCTCAAAGTGAGAGATAAGAGAACCATACCACGCAAAGAAAAGCGGCCTGGCGCACCGTAAGGGCTAGCCAATATTGACATATTCGACCTCTATGAGCCAGATTACTTAGATCATAACCTAGATCGACAGATGGTCGACTTATTCGATAAGCAAGATACCATATCGGGAAATTCAAATTCTCCAATGTAAATATACATATATGACCTCGAGGTTCCGTACTGTAATCGAACTTCACCATACTTTTATCACCCACCGTACTTTATTCTGGCATTTTCAGATGATAACCTATGAGGAGTAACAAAACCTCACGGGGATGAGTACTAATAAATCTACATATATCAAGAGTTGAAGTTGTTCGTATCATGATCGTTAATGGAATCTCGATGAACGTCATGTACAAAAGTATATAGGATAGGATAAATTGTATGTCACTGATCACATCATCCAAAAAGCGCTTATAAGATTTAATAGCGAAGATAGTCAGATGGTCGGCGAGTTGACAATGGATGTGGCTTTTTCGGAAGACAATAATTTAAGAAGAAAGTTTATTGTCTCTTTATTCGAAGCCAAATCTGTTTATAATGTTCTTGTAGCACGTTTGTGGCTGAACAAGATTCAAGCAATCGTATCCATGATGTATCAATGCTTCAAGTACCTAATCAACATAAATATAGCAGTTATCCGCGAAGTTATGCAGCAATCTTGCCACAAAAAGAAAGACTCGTCGGTATAACAATCAATGGGGGAGCCAATTTTCGTAGATGACATGGAAATCCTTGAGAGTCTCGCCCCTATAATCGGACCTACGGAAGAAATTAAAGAAGTATATATGGAAGATAACAAAAGGGCAAAAATATCCAACCAATCGTCAGGAACAAACTCTTAGATCTTCTACAAAATAACCTGTATATTTTTTCTTTAAATATTAAAGATGTAACAAGCGTCCCAACTGAATTAATATGTTACAAGCTATCACACAACATTAACCTTCAACCGATCAATCAAAAGCGAAGATCTTATTCATTAAAAAAATTGAGGTAAATGAGAGGGAAATAAACAAGTTAACGACTATTAGCCACATCGAGGAAGTTCATTATACTCTATGGACGACCAATCCAAATCTAGTGAAGAAAAAGAACAAAAATTGACTTATGTGCATCGATTTCATTAAAACATGTAACATTTTTTCTAGCGCGGAGTGACCAACTGTATGGACGCTTATTTTGGATACAACCAGATTCTAATACACACAGTCGATCAAACACATTCTACTTAAAATTAAAGATTTTGAAATATCGCCATCATCGAAAACACGGATAACGACCAGGTCTGTTTTATATTGATATATTCAATATATATAGTTGAAAATTTCTATCCCAATATATTCCGATTTAAGAAAACCGTTTATAAATAAAAAATATTTATTAAATCATCAATATAATAAATAGATATATGAGAACGAGATGATCTCTAATTACATTTAAATTTTAATATTTATTCCATTGTCTATTTGGTTGAAGGTGTTTTTTAAATCGGCAAATACGTAACACATCCTACTCTAATATATGTACAAAACCTTGTTAATCGTGCCGAATATCAAACTATAATGTGTGTAATCTACAACTACATTGGGAAATACTGACAATAGATAATCCACTTTTTTCAGTCCAGAAGTTATTCGATTGTGTGGTGAACGTGTTCATTTCCAAACCCGTCGATGAATCTCAAGTGGTATTATTATAGTTGGATGAAAGTGACACATTAAAAAGTGATGATGGAGGGTTTCAAATAGGGATGACCGTAATGATCAAATTGGCTTCACATTCCTTGTTGATTAAGATACCACCAACTTTGGAAGTAATAAGAATATCATCCTCTTCATTAGACCATGAGTTCAAAATAGAAGACATATCAACTGGACCGGGGTCTATAATAGGATTGACCGATTTAAAATACAAAAATTGATTTCATGAAAAAATCCGTTCACAATTTCGGGATGCTTGGCATTGGTGGAAGTATCTTAATCTCCAGTAATTGTTTTTTAAATAATTTTCTTATATATTATCAATTTTTTTTTATACATATAATTATTGAATTTCAAATATGTTTTAGACTTTTTCTAACACTGCTATGAATTTTTGAATTTGTTTTTCATATTTAGAATTGATACATAATTTTTCTTTTTTGAGGGTTTCTATATATTACGGGAGCCTTTAAAATATACTATAAACAGGCGTGGTAATAAACCAGATATTTTGGTAGAAATATAATGACATAACTTAAACTTGATCTTTAGCTTGTTCATCCCTAAACAACATCTCTAGTTCTCTACTACGATTACTATACAACAACCCCTTACATAAAGGTCTATCATACTTTCCTGACTGATATCAGGACACCATGTTCGGGTTCCACCAGCATTCTAAAAGCAGGAGAATGCCTATACACATCGGACAAACAGAATTCAAACCTCGAGATGATCATCGATAGAATTATCTTCAACTCTACCGTAGTGAAGTTTCTGCCTAAGCACAATCGCAATCCCAGACCAAAAGGCATATAGGTCTGCGGATGCTTACAAGCTTTAGATAAACCATCGGCAAATCGTTCGGGCTTGAACTCGTTAGCATCCGCTCCCCAAATGTCAACATCTCTATGGAGAGATGGAATCAGCGTCCATATACAGGTCTCTTTGGGGATCATTATATTTCCGATTTGTATATCCGCTAACGCCGCCCTTGATACAAATGGTGCTGGTGGGTATAGCCTTAGGGTTTCCTCGATCACCATTGTCACCTGCATGCAAAGAAAAATAGAATGTGTCAATGTATGAACTCGAGGTAAAAATTGCTATATCTATATATGCATTTACGTATTACCGTTTTCAGCTGGTATATGGATTTAGTATCCGGGACACCGTTCTTGCAAAACTGCGCCACCTCATGGCGTGCACGTGACTGCCACTCTGGGTGTAAAGCGAGAAGCATCAGACACCAGGAGGCAGCTATTGCTGTTGTTTCATGACCAGCAAAGTAAATATTTTTGCAATTGTCGACGACGTTCTTATTGGAGAGAGTAAGATTTGTTGCATTTTATGCATTTAATCTAAACATGTTTTATTTATTTAAGTTATAGTAACCGTTAGTATTAAACTGAGTCTTAGAGTTTTACGTGGGTGTAGGAGTTACGTAATGGGCATTAAGTGAAGAGAGAAGTGGGATTAGTGGATCTTATTTTGTAACTCCCACCTCGTTTATTGCCTATTTATTTCCTTTGTACGCTGCATTTGATTAATGAAGAAGAACCATAGTTTCACTTTCTCAAAAGGGATAATAGATTTGTAGGGCAACATACACTTTCTCTTTGTACCCACGGTCTATCACATTGAACATAAAAAGGCTAATACTTGGTATCAGAGCTTCAGGAGGTGTTCATAACTTCAGATGGAGACGACAAGCAAAAGCTCCTTTGGTCTCAGCTACCCGATGTTGAGCAAAACCAACTACACTGCATGGGCTCTCAAAATGACGGTATTCATGCAAGCCCACGGAGTGTGGGAGGCAATCGAACCCAAGGACCCTAATGCTCCTGTGGAAGACAAGGTCGACAAAAAGGCACTCGGTGTTATTTACCAGGGAGTTCCAGAAGATGTCCTGATGTCACTTGCAGAAAAGAAGACGGCCAATGATGCGTGGAAGGCTGTCAAAACCATGTACCTGGGAGCAGACAAGGTAAAAGCAGCTAGAGCCCAGACCCTCAAGAGCGAATTCGAAGCTCTAAGCATGAAAGACGATGAGCCATTAGACGAATTCTATCTGAAGCTGAACAGCCTGGTTACCAATATTCGAGTGTTGGGAGAGAAAGTGGAAGAGACATATGTGGTTAAGAAACTTCTCAGAGCGGTTCCCACAAAATTCTTACAGATTGCATCTGCTATTGAGCAATTCGGAGATCTGGAAGAGATGTCGGTAGAAGAATTCGTTGGTTCTTTGAAAGCCCACGAGGAAAGATTGCGAGGGACAACGGAGAAACACCAGGGACAATTGCTGCTGACAGAAGATGAGTGGAGGAAGAAAGAAAGCGGCGAGGGGCAGCTTTTGTTGACTCGAGAAGAATGGTTAAGGAAAACCAATAGAGAAGGGACTCGAGGTGGAGGAAGTACTCGTGGAGTACGAGACAGAAGTAGAGTGAGGTGCTTTAACTGTCAAGCACTGGGACACTTTGCTGCGGACTGTCGTAAACCAAGGAAGGAGAAAGACATGACGAGAGAAGCAAATCTCTCGAAAATCCAAGAAGATAAGCCAGCCTTGTTGGTTGTTGAGGTCGGACAAATGAATATCGAATCTATGCTTCTGAAGGAGGATGGAGTGGTTCCAAAGCTACGAACAAACGCAGGTGAACAAAAGGAGTCACAGGTGTGGTACTTGGATAACGGCGCCAGCAATCACATGACTGGGCAACGTGGAAAATTCAAAAGCTTGGATGAGCGTGTCTCCGGGAAAGTGAAGTTTGGCGATGGATCGACCGTGTGTATCAAGGGAAAGGGTACAGTGGCGTTCCAGTGCAAGAATGGTGAAGAAAGGATGCTTGAAGAGGTATACTATATCCCAAATCTCTGTAATAATATTATAAGCTTGGGACAACTTTCTGAGGCAGGGAATAAAGTCGTACTCGATGGGGATTATTTGTGGATTCACGAGGCGAGTGGAAGACTATTGATGAAGGTGAAAAGGACAGAGAATCGACTATATAAGATCAGTCTTGAAGAAAGTAGAGCAACATGTTTGTTTAACAAGGCCGAAGAAGATACTTGGTTGTGGCATGCTCGTCTTGGGCACGTAAATTTCCAAGCTTTGGAATTAATGTCGCGAGAGAAGATGGCATACGGGATTCCAAGCATGACTCAACCACTTAAAAGGTGCGAAGGTTGTTTAATGACGAAGCAATCCAGAAAATCCTTCCCACATCAAACTAGCTTTGTGTCGAGGAAAGCACTCGAGATAATTCATGCTGATATTTGTGGCCCTATCACACCAACGACAACTGGAGGTAATCGTTATTTCCTTCTATTTGTTGATGATTTCAGTAAGAAAATGTGGGTCTACATGTTAAAGGGGAAAAGTAATGCTTTCGAGATGTTTAAAAATTTTAAAGCTTTAGTTGAAAAGGGGAGCGAGAAAAACATAAAGATCTTGAGGACAGATAGAGGCGGTGAATTTTGTTCCAAAGAATTCACCTTGTATTGTGAGAAGGCTGGTATTTTGAGGTATTACACAGCACCATACACTCTGCAGCAAAACGGGGTGGTGGAACGAAGGAATAGGACTGTGGCTGCTATGGCAAGAAGTTTTCTAAGGGGAGCAAACCTACCTGCGTATCTCTGGGGTGAAGCGGTGCGTCATTCGATCTATGTTCTCAATCGACTACCAACTCGAAGTTTAAACGGAAGAACACCATATGAAGCATGGAGTGGGACTAAGCCGGACCTGACACACTTAAGAGTGTTTGGGTGTATTGCATTTATGAAGATACCTTCGATACATGTCAAGAAACTGGATGATCGTAGTAAGAGGGTGGTGTATCTCGGTAAGGAGCCGGGAACAAAAGGGAGTCGCTTATTTGACCCACAAACAGGGACTGTACACGTCAGTAGGGACGTGGTATTTCAAGAGGAAGCCTTCTGGTCATGGGAACAAGAAACAGGTGGTGAAGTAACTTTCCCTGGGAGCTATGTTGAGGTAACCGAGAACACGGAAACTGGGGATAGTGTGGATGCAGATTATGAACCCACAACTCCTCTGCAATCCATGACTTCACAGTCGTCGGCATCGTCACAACAAACTACGACGACCAAAACAGCTGAAACTGTTGGAACATCATCTACCACGAGCAGTGAACCTAAGAGGTTCAGGCCTTTGGCAGATATTTATAATGACACTGAGGTCATTGAGCTGAATGATGAGCTGATGTTATTAAAGGCTGAGGAACCAACGTCATATTTCGAAGCCATAAAAGAGAAAGATTGGCAAGATGCTATGAAGACGGAGTTCGAGACAATAGAGAAGAAGAAACCTGGGTACTCACAAGTTTACCACCTGGGCATAAACCAATAGGTTTGAAGTGGGTATATAAGTTAAAAAAGGACCCAGATGGGAATGTGGTGAAACATAAGGCACGGCTCGTCGCAAAGGGATACGTTCAAAGGAAAGGAATAGATTATGATGAATTTTTCTCTCCCGTAGCACGACTTGACACGGTTCGACTCTTGCTAGCACTTTCAGCGAAAGAAGGTTGGGAAGTTTATCATCTTGATGTAAAATCAGCGTTTTTAAACGGAGAGCTCATTGAAGAAGTTTATGTCATCCAACCTGAGGGGTTCGTCAAGAAAGGACAGGAACAGATGGTGTATAGACTGGTGAAGGCTTTGTACGGGCTGCGTCAAGCTCCTAGAGCGTGGAATGCGAAGCTAGACAGATGCTTGAAAGAGTTGGGAATTGACAGATGCTTACACGAGCAAGCGGTGTACATGAAGTACAAAGAAGGGAGTATACTCATAGTGGGTGTGTATGTTGACGATTTATTTGTGACAGGTTCAGACAAGCAGGAAATCGAAGCATTCAAGCAGCAAATGAACAAACGGTTTGAGATGAGTGATCTGGGTTTATTGTCGTTTTATCTTGGAATAGAAGTAAACCAAGGAGAGATGCGTACTACACTGAAGCAGTCATCATATGCCAAGAAGTTACTGGAAAAATCTGGAATGATGAATTGTAACGCGTCCAAATTTCCTATGGAGCATAAGTTACAGTTGGACAGAGATGAAGAAGGAGTAATTGTTGATGCCACTGAGTACAGATGCATCGTTGGAAGTCTGCGATATCTAACTCACACTCGTCCAGATATTTCATACGCTGTGGGAGTGGTGAGCAGATTCATGGAGAAACCCACAGTGAAGCACCAACAAGCTGTGAAACATATCTTGAGGTACATTCGCGGGACAATTGAGTATAGGCTGGTTTATGCAAACGAGAAGAGTAGTAGGATGTTGTCTGGGTTTACAGATAGTGATCTTGCTGGAGATGTTATCAACAGGAGAAGTACTGGGGGCATGTGTTTCTACCTTAACAGGAGCTTAATATCTTGGACATCGCAGAAACAGAAAGTGGTTGCTCTATCTTCGTGCGAGGCGGAGTACATGGCCGCCACGACAGCAGCTTGTCAGAGCATATGGCTTCGTGGACTACTAAAGGAAATCTCGGGACAATCGGTTGGACCAGTGATACTCCACATAGATAACAAGTCAGCCATCGAGTTAATGAAGAATCCGGTACTACACGGGAGGAGCAAACATATCGACGTACGGTTTCATTTTATTCGAGAGTGTATTGAAAGGGGTGAGTTGATCATTAAGCACGTAGTGACTCAAGAACAGAGGGCAGACATCTTAACTAAGGCATTGGGGAAGGTTAAATTTGAAGAAATGAGGAAGGCAATAGGGGTTGAGGATCTTACTGCGAGCTCGGGAAGCTGAAGTCGAGGTTTGAAAAACATGTTGAGATTAGGGGGGGACATGTTGCATTTTATGTATTTAATCTAAACATGTTTTATTTATTTAAGTTATAGTAACCGTTAGTATTAAACTGAGTCTTAGAGTTTTACGTGGGTGTAGGAGTTACGTAACGGGCATTAAGTGAAGAGAGAAGTGGGATTAGTGGATCTTATTTTGTAACTCCCACCTCGTTTATTGCCTATTTATTTCCTTTGTACGCTGCATTTGATTAATGAAGAAGAACCATAGTTTCACTTTCTCAAAAGGGATAATAGATTTGTAGGGCAACATACACTTTCTCTTTGTACCCACGGTCTATCACATTGAACATAAAAAGGCTAATAAGATTATCAATATTCTCCAAGTTATCTCCATTTGATTCAGCTGCCTTCTCAAGTATGAGCAGCATAAAATCTTTCTTCTGTGAAGGGTTGCTTAAGAACTCTTGATGTCGTTGTTTGACGGTCTCCCATATAAGAGTATCGATCTCTTTCTCTAGTTTTCCTATCTTTCTTTTCCTCAACCCCCCACATAGCATATCCCTGTATGTGTCCAAAATCCGCATACAGTTAGATTATGAAAACAAAATTCCACCCTTAATATGCCTAATAATATACTAACACTATGAAAGAAACAGATGTATGTACCTGAAGGAAGTGATGCCAAACAGGAAGCTGTGTTTGGTGATGGCTAGTTGGATAGCCCTCAGCTTTGAGAAAATGTGTTTCCCTTCGGCATAAGAGCTTCCAAAACAAGCCCTGGAGATTACATTTGCCGATAAATTTCTTAAATCCATATCTACCCTTATATCGGCTTCCTCCCCATTTTGCATCTCAACTCTTTCCTCCCATTCTCTTATAACTGGCTCCACTGATTCCACAATTATGTCTACCATACCCTACATATAAACAAGTTCACATTTAACATATAGTATATAGACCATTCGGATAAAAATGGAAGCAAGATATATATATAGTCACCTTGACTTTGTCCCCGTGGAACTCGGGTGCCACAATCTTTCTTTGTTGCTTCCAGTGGTGGCCGTTGGACCTGATGATGCCGGTGCCGAGAATAGGGCCGAGACTTTTAGTGATATAAGGAACTTTGCCTAGGTCCAAGGAGGTGAATAGGTTGAGTCCCTTCACTAGCTCTGGCTCGTTAACAAATAGATGCTGATGCCCACCCATTGTGTAAGTGTACACCGACCCTGCACAATTTCAATTTCAATTTCATATTAATCTAAATCTGTAAAAGTCTAATGTGAGCTTAGAAGTTAAAAAGTGTCCCGACAACAAAGTTTTGTATGAAAGCGGAAACATGCATGTATGGGCAGCACAGCAGAGAAACAGTTCGAAGATACTTTCGCCATACTCGACAGTCAATTTAGAAAAATAAAAACATTAATAAACAATGACATCAAAGACTGTTCCTTTCTTGAACCAATAATATATTTAATAAGTCACCCACAAAAGATAAACATATACTTATTGAAACTTTTTAATTGAACCATAGATTTTCCTAGAGTTAAAATCTGAAATCTAGGGCCCTAACTTTGAATAGGGTTTATATTAAAAACTCATTTATTTTACACCACTTGCATCAAAGTCGGTTGACCAAGTCAAAATTAGTTTCAAAACATAGTACTCCATCTTGAGGGTTTTATATACTTCTTTAAATAAAATATAAAATTTATTAAATTTCATTTAATTCTATGGATAACTAGTATCTAAAAGTTAACTGTAGACAGAGCAGTGCTAAAAACCCATTAAGAGAAAGAAAAAAACTACATCTTGTTGTTTTATAATAGTTTCGCAGAACAATAAACCCATTAGAACGTTTACTAGTCTAACATCGTATCAGCTAACAGAGATATATATGTGAACCCTACTCAGTACTATCAAAACCGACTTAGGTCAGAACAAGAACCCTAGACCTATCAGAACTCAAAAGAAATGAAAAAGAAGATTACCATATTGTTTTCTCCATTCATCCAACTGAGGAAATAGAGTATGGGTGTAATCATGCGCGACGATATCGATGTGCGTTTTCTCCTTTGTTGCTGCGCTCAATCCAACTGTTTTGGTCTCGGGAGAGTTACCATAGAGACAGGAAGGATGAGGTCCATCGATTCCTTGCATGTTCAGCTTCTTTTTAATGGTTTCCGATTTTCCTCTGGTGGATTTGTAGAGATGAATGGAATACAAAAACAATCCTATCAGGACTAAAAAACTCAAAACTTGATGAAATAAAGTTAAAAACTCCAGTTTTAGGGTTTCTAGTGCTTTCTCTCTCTAAATTTCTTTACTCAAGCTGATTGATTTGATATATCTTGGGTTTCTACTTTATAGAGGAGAAAGAGAGAGAGAGAGAGAGGGACGATTTTAATTTTATAATCGAAGGCATAAATGATACTCGGTCGATAAAATGCGGCGTCGCCCTTTCTTTTTATTCATATTTAAATTGATTGCTTGATAAAAATAATGATACTCGGTCGATAAAATTTGCATAATTGCAAGTAAAACCTGAATTTTTATAACCTTCTCCTTTGCGTGTTTTTCTTTTTCTTCTGTAGTTACATAATTTTGAAGGTATTGTTTTTTCTTTCTTTAAACCAGAAATGAATACAGTTGATTATAAAGAAACAGAGTTTGCCGCTGAAACAAAAATGTTACTAATACCAATTTCAGATATTACTGAATATTTTTGGAAACTAATGAAGTAGAAAATAATTAATCAAGTAGCTAGCTACAAGAAACATGAGGCATCCAAAAGATACAAGTAACTCACCGACTCTTCAACTTCAAGACAGAGGCCGTAGGGCATTGCCAGGAGGAGGCGGTGGCATGTGGATTTGTTGCATGCATCGGCATCGGCATTTGCATGTGCATTTGCTGCATTGGTGGTCTTCCTCCCATCTTATGCTGAGGTTGTGGCAACCAACCGGGTAGCGGCCCACCCATTCCCATCTGTTGTGGTGGCATCCTTTGAAAAACAGGACCTTGGTTCTGTTGAGGAGGTGTAGATGGACTGAATTGCTGCATAGGTGGTGGACCCATGCCGGGTGGTGTCCCTGGTTGACCGTGTTGCTGTGGCTGACCCTGCCATGGTGTTTGACCAGGTGCTTGAGGCGGTGGTGGGAATGGGTTACCTTGTGGAGGTAACGGACGGAGCATTGGCATTGCCATTCTCGGTGTCGAAATGACCGTGGAGGCAGTGGTACACCGGTAGCTGCGTTAGGGAGAGTTGGGGGTCCACTAGCAAACATAGTGTGGGGTGTGCTTTTGTGGGCATTCGGGATGGTTGTAGCCAAAATTCTCTCAGCTGGGGTGCCATGCCGTTCTCCTTTCGAGTCTTTCTTATACTCGTCGCCTCAATAGCAGCGTCTTATGCCTCAAAAGAATTATAGGTAATGAAACCAAAACTTCGGGAGTTTCCAGTAGTATGAGGATCTCTCATTATCTTAGGATAAGAATTAATGACCCCAAATGCACTAAATGCTGAAAAGATTGGCCCCAAAAGAGATGCCTTATTTACACGAATGGGCTTCCCATAGAGTTTAATCATATTTAGAATCAGCATCTTCTTCACTCCCGAATTCTACGAGCCCATATCCTTGGTGAAGATTTGTCAGTCTATCCTTGGGAACATAGAGGTTGACCACAGGTCCAGCTTGAACAAACAACTCCCATAGTAACTCCTCTGCTACCTGAGGAACGAGATTGGCCGACATAGGCTGTAGCAACTTGATTTCTTTCGGAAAAATGTTGCCCTACCAAATTAGCTCCAACATCAGGAGCTATTAGAGTCGTCATTGCAGATTTTACCTATTCTTTGCTCTTCTTCGCTTCGCTCTTCAAAACTTTTGTCCCTCTCTCTCTATGTGTTCCTTTCTGTCTTGTTATGATTTGGAAAGAGACATAAGCAGTTTATTTTAAAAGCTGATAGTATTAAAATTAAAATTTATAATACAACTCATAGGTGCTATTATTTATGTATTATTTAAAAATAAATTTGGTATATAAATAATCTTCAACACAAATAATGTTCTACTCTGTGAAAACATTATCCCATAATTTACCTAAAATACCTATAGAAAAGAAAGTGTTGCATTTATTTTACTTTACCATTTTGTTTACTGTTTGTATGTTTGTATCTGCATGCGATGCAGATACGGATACTACACGTATCAGCAAGGTTGAGTCTTGTCGGCCCAGACATTGAAAACGTAAAATTCTACATGAAAGGTTCAGACCTGTATATAACACTTCCCATTACTCTCGTTTGTTGCGTTAAAAATAACAAACTACTACGACCAAGAAATAGCTATTGGTTTGGACAGAGTTGGTAACAACAAATGAAGTTTGAAAATTCTGAATACCCTAAAATCAAGTCAAAGCGAGTAAATGGTCATACCTTAATTCAATCGGATAATACTTAAAATATATTTTAATCTCTTCTCCAGAGATTTTTTTTTTTAACACTAATGTTTATATCTTGACTCAAATCTGATAAAATGCATATTCAAATCCTAAAATAAATAACACAAAATTCACTTACTATATATATATATATATATTACAATAAATCACTAATAAATCACTAATGCTATTTTTTTATGTTTTGTTTACCCAAGACAAAATATTAAAAAATATATAAAAAATTATTCGAAAAGAATTAAAACTATAGATAATTATTTGATCTTTAAAATTTGAATTTTATACTGACCAGGTGCACATTATGAAAGAAGGGTTTCAGAAGGAGAACACGCCCCTTCTTTCTTTTACTACGAGAATGTTGCTTTGGCTATAAAAAGGAGTTTGTGATACCATGTCTAGCCTTTTTTAGGAATCGTCGATCCAGAGTTGGTAGATTCAAAATACTTTTGTACTGCGACAAGAAAGAGGGGCTATATTCACAATCTTTCCATATGATTTAATTTTAATATGCATCTTCAAATCCAAATATAAATAGCACAAATTTTATTAATTAAATATACTACATTTAGTCATTATTCTTCATTTTCCTTTACCCCTTAAACGGGTCAGTTTTCTATGGAGTTACCATCAATAGATATTCAGACGCCATTAAGTCGTTACTCGCTATATTTTTAATGATTTTTACTCGTACCCCAAATATTAAAAAATAACCACCAATAACTAAGCAAAACAATTATAATCCCAAATATTTTTACAGTTTTCTATGTGGTTTCAATATTTTCTTCTTTAAATGCTGTTGGAACATTATTAAGATACACCTGTGCAATATGATAAATGTCTTTCTTAGTGGTTGTGATATTCTTACGGGCATATTCGCTACTGGGATATGCTTAATCCCAAAGAATAATAATCCTACTGAGTGGAGTAGTTATAGACCAATAAGTCTGAGTACTATGCTCAACACAATTGTGGCTAGTCTTATAAATCAAAGGTTATAAAATATTTTACCTAGAATTGTTTCTAACTTGCAGACTGCTTTTGTGAAAGGCAGATTGATTCAGGATAACATCCTTATTGCAAAGGAGTTGCTGCATGACATCAACAAAAAACCAGAGGCATGCAACATTATGATACAACTCGACATGTCCAAGGCATTCGATAGGGTTTCTCATGCCTTCATTCTAAAATTTCTTATACTTTTTGGCTTTTCACCTGAGTTCATCTCCCTCATTAAAAGAATGATAAGTAAAGTTCATGTTTTCATGCTGATAAATGGGGAAGTATTTGATTATTTCCATATGCTAAGGGGTTTAAGGCAGGGAGATCCATTATCTCCTAGCCTTTTCATCCCCAGTGAAGAAGTTCTTGTTAGAGGCATGTATATGATGTTTAACAGAAATAGCAATATGAAATTCAATGCTAGAACAACTATCTTATCCCGTGTATTGTTTTCGCTGATGATATCTAAGTTTTTACGAACAACTTACCTCTTATTATAGAAACTTTGAGCAGGTTTCTTGATTGTTATCAAAGGGTTTCAGGACAGTCAATAAACAAGCTGAAGACTAAGATTATTATATCTTTAAAGCTCAGCAAATCAAAATTCAAAACTTGAAAGCTCAAACTGGATATGGAGTGGAGGTTCCACCTACTATGCATTTGGGTATGACTCTATCTAATAATAACAAAGGAAAGATATATAACTCTATCCTTAATAAGGTATGATGAGTCCGAATTCAGCATGCTCCCCGGAAGGGTAAATCAGTCTAAGTCTCTCCGAACACCGGACAGGCTACAGGGACATAAATCGGACAGACCATTTGGACCGGACAGATCACTTTGAGCATTTGAACCTAAGGCAGTCCGAACTATGACTAAAGTACTAAAAAAACTAAACACTTCCTGACTAAGCTACCTACCCTCCTGCTTAGAACTCATGGGTCTTTAAACATGACCCGGGTCCATAAAACATGACCCAAAAGCCCATAAGGGCCCAAACATCATACTATATATACCCAACCACCAGCATTAACTATGGGTAATGAAAATTAACTGCTACCAAGCTGCTTAATTCTCTCTCTCCACCTTTAAACACTCACACACCACCGTTAAACACTCACACACCACCGTTAAACACCCATACACCACCTTAAAACTCCACTTAATATTACTAGCCTACTCTCAGGCGATTATTATCACCATCAAATTGGCGACCACAGTGGGAGGAGAGAGGTGCCTGAATCAAGCATTCAAAACCTGCCAAAGAATTCTGTCCGTATGAATTCGGACAATCCAGAGCTCCCACCAGCTTTGATTCTCTCCGACCTTGATGGACGGTCACTCCTCCATCTACTCTTGAGAAGGCTTGGATTCTCTCCGACCTTGATTCTCTTACCATTTTCCCATGAGCCACTGACAAACAAGAATTGGCTCCTCCATTTGCTCTCCGACTCCAGGAGATCATCAACAGCTTTGAGATCGTTCCCCATGTTGAAATGGTAGAAGGGGAACTGATGATGCTTGCACAGGTTGGCCACCGCAGCAAACTCTTCCATAGGAAGGGGGATCCCTGATAACCTAGATGCCATAATACATGACATTAAGGTGAACCAACCATTGGGGCTTAGCTGTGTTGGGCAGAGCTTGACCAGGTGGAAGTAGCGCACAATCTCCGGGTCTAGTGGGAACCTGAGCCCCTAGTTAAATAGCTCCGTAAAGAAGACTATCTCGTTTCGTTTACAATCCATTGGGGTCTCCGGATCAATGGGGATCCTTATCTTCACGTTTTCAGGGATCCCCCATTTGGTGCGCATTCTATCCAGATCAGAGGTATGGATGAATGCATACTTGGTCTTATGCAAGGCCAAGAGGTACTTAAACTCGACCTTGTGGAAGCACGGCCCCACTCTCCCCTCAAGGCACTCCGGCAGATCCGGGCGCCTTAGGTACAAATTCTCTTTGCCCTTTTTGGCAACAGCAGCAGTGGTATCAGCCTGTCCGGATGACTCGGACTCAAAGGGAACCTCTTCAGTAGAGTCCTTCATTCTCTCCTCCATAATTGTTGGAGGGACTTCTGTGGAAGTGGTTCGGGGAGGATTAATGCTTGGCATAGCCTGCCCTCCGGACTGTTGCCTGCCCGTATTTATTTGACTTCTCACCTCGAGTTGAGTTTCTGAGGCAGAAGATTCTTTGGGGGGTGCCGGGCTACTGGCCTCCGGACCGGACAGCCTCTCCCGGGGAGCTCTAAAGGGCACTCCAGACCCAGAGTCACTATTCTTTGTCCCCGATTTTGAGGGAGTATTTTTAGAGGTTAGCCCCTTGACTAACCGGCTTGGCCTTTTGATGACTAATTTCTCCGGAGAGTGGTTAGAGTCAGACCCCATGGCAATGAAAGACGATTTTTTCCTAACACTTGTAGCGGTAACTCCTGGTTCAACAGCAGGTATTGACTCCTGAACTGAGGAACCCGATACTATGGGAGAAAGGGTGGATTGAAAGAGCTTTCTGGGCTTGGTACCTTTTGAAGAGGATGAGCCTCTATCAGATTCTGCAACAGAGGAGGCTGGTTTCTCAACAGGCGACGATGGTAGCCCTGCTGCCAGTCGTTTTTCCTTCTCGAACCTTTGTGCTTTCTCCAACTCCGAAAGGTTGAGCCAACCGCCTTTGATCAATGCTGTTCTTGCTGTAAACATAAAACAGCCAAGGAAGTTTTTGTTCTAGAGAGATAAAGCTCTGAGTGAAATTGCAGAGTAAAATTTGAGAGAGATAGTAAAATAGTGAAAAATGAATGAGAATTTATAGTAAATGTGAAAAAAGGAGTTGATTCCTAGGAGAATCCGAAAAGTTGGGTAATGATTAAAAGACGGCGCTGATGTCACTAATTAGCAATTAAAGAGGCTACTTGTTCAAGAAGGTGGAGCGAAATTCGAGGTGAAAAAACGGCTGGAATGGCCAATCAGAAAGCGACACATGTCCCACTAACTCTGGCAAAAACCGTTTGGAATTCGTAACGTTTGATCTGTCCGGGTATACCCACAGCTCTGTCCGGATTAAGAACCACTTCATTCATCGGACTGTTTTTTAGTTCTTTGACAAAGACACTTGCTCAAACACCTAACAAAGGGGCTCCTGATGAGTCCGAATTCAGCATGCTCCCCGGAAGGGTAAATCAGTCTAAGTCTCTCCGAACACCGGACAGGCTATAGGGACATAAATCGGACAGACCATTTGGACCGGACAGAACACTTCGAACATTTGAACCTAAGGCAGTCCGAACTATGACTAAAGTACTAAAAACCTAAACACTTCCTGACTAAGCTACCTGCCCTCCTGCTTAGAACTCATGGGTCTTTAAACATGACCCGGGTCCATTAAACATGACCCGAAAGCCCATAAGGGCCCAAAAATCATACTATAAATACCCAACCACCAGCATTAACTATGGGTAATGAAAATTAACTGCTACCAAGCTGCTTAATTCTCTCTCTCCACCTTTAAACACTCACACACCACCGTTAAACACTCACACACCACCGTTAAACACCCATACACCACCTTGAAACTCCACTTAAAATTACTAGCCTACTCTCAGGCGATTATTATCACCATCAAGGTAAATGATAAAATTGTGGAGTGGGACAAAAAATACCTCTCTTATGGTGGCAGACTTTCCTTAATAACTAATGTTTTAATACCTATAGCTTACCACTGGATGCAAAGTTGCTTATTACCTAAGTAAATCATCAATAAGCTTGAAACAACTTTTAACAGATTTTTATAGAGATCTAAGTATAATGTTAAGTCTGTTCATTGGACAGCATGGCCCTCTATTTGCAAGCCGATTGAGGAATGAGGGCTGAATATCAGAAAACTAGATTATATTCAGCAATCCTTCTCTCAAAAGCTATGGTTTATTTTCAGAAAAAATAATTGTCTTTGGTCAAATTTAATGCAAAATATTTACGGTAAAACTACTCATCCTTTAGAAGCTTCTTTCAATAATGGTTCTTTAGTTTGGAAAAGGCTTGTTAGTATTAGGGACCAAGCAGATAGTAGCATTCACTGGACTATATGCAAAGGAGACGTGAATTTTTGGATGGACTCTTGGCACAACATGCCTCCCATAGCTAATGCCAGCAGCAGAAGTTGGTTTCTAAGTGCTAAAGTGTAGAATTTTTGGAAGAATGGTGGATGGGACTTCAATGCAATGTTGGGTACTTTGTCTAATGAAAGGCTGGAGGCTATTAACAAAATCGAATTAAATCATGACAAGGATGATATAATTAACTGGAAGCTATCGAACGACAAAAATTTCAATATGAAGAATACGTGGAATCATCTTAGAACAAAGCATACGCAATCATCTATCTTCAAGAAAATCTGGAACTCCTGCATACCTAGGAAGTTCTCTTTCTTAACCTGGAAACTGCTAAATAATTACATTTCAATTGAATCAATCTTAATGAAGAGACATTTAAGCATTGTTTCAAAGTGTCAGCGATGCAATAATTGTGAGGAAAAAAATCACCTTTTTGTCAGCTGTAATTTTGCTTGGCAGCTTTGGAACCATTTCACCTGTGTATTTAAAGTCAAGATTTATCGTTTCATGTCTGTCTCTCATGTTTTAAGGCGTTGGTTCTGGTTTACCAGCAAAAAGTCTCACATAACTCACATCATACCTCTACCTCTGATTATATGCTGGGTTGTATGGAAGGCCAGAAATAGTTCTAAATACTAGGAGAAGCAGCTTAATACTAAGTCTTCGATAGACTTAGTTACCGACACTATTAAAGGGATAGATGTGTCGAATAGGCTTAACTATAAGATTTGGATCAAATCAAAAAATACAGGTCTCTTACTGGGCTGCAAATCAGTGGAGAACAACATCAAGATTCTTTACTTGAAATGGAGCTCTCATGTAAGAGGTAAACTGGAGATGAATGTTGATGGTGCATGCGCACGAAACGGAGAATATTCTGGTGGAATTGTGATTAGAAACAGCGACGGAAACATTTTTCATGCCACTGGTCTGCTTTTTGGTAAGCTCTCACCAATTCTCGCTGAATTGAAAGCTCTGCTCGGAGGCCTCATTGTCTGTTATAAAAACGATTGGAAAGATATCGACATTGAATCTGATTCTCTTATAATTATAAACCAGCTAGCTAATAGAACAGACTCTTGGCCAAATGATACTTGTGTGAATATTTGTAAAAAGCTTATAAGGTCTAACATGACGATTAGGAACATCTCGAAAGTCCAAAACCAGGCAGCGGATTGGCTGGCAAAATGGACTGTCAAGTGTAATCAAAAGATTACCTTCTCTCAATTTGATGCTCCCTCTGATGAGTCCGAATTTAGCATGCTCCCCGAACAAGGGCAGAGCGGTCAAGTCTCTCCGAATACCGGATAGGTTACAAGGACAGGGATCGAACAGGTCACTTGAATCGGACAGATTTCTGTAAACACTATGAACATAAAGCAGTCTGAACTATGACAAAAGTACTACAAAACCTAAACACTTCTTGACTAAGCTACTTGCTCTCCTACTTAAGAGCTCATGGGTCTTTGAACATGACCCGGGTCCATTAGACATGACCCGAAAGCCCATAAGGGCCCAAACATCATACTATAAATACCCAACCACCAGCATTAACTATGGGTAATGAGAATTAACTGCTACCAAGCTGCTTAATTATCTCTCCACCTTATACTTTCTACTCTAAACCGTTAAACACCCAAAACATCACCGTTAACCACCCATACACCACCTTAAAACTCCATTTGAAATTACTAGCCTACCCTCAGGCGATTATTATCCACACCAAATTGGCGACCATAGTGGGAGTATCAGCCTGTCCGGAGGACTCTGACTCAAAAGGGACCTCTTCAGCAGAGTCCTCCATTCTCTCCTCCATAACCGTTGGGGGAGCTTCTGTGGTAGTGATCCGGGGAGGGTTGAAGCTTGGCACAGCCTGGCCTCCGGACTGCTGACTGTCTGTATTCTTCTGACTTCTCACCTCATATTGGGGCTCGGAGGCAGAAGTCTCTCTTGGAGGTACCGGGCTGCTGGCCTCCGGACCGGTTGACCTCTCCCGGGGAGCTCTAATGGGCACTCCAGACCCAGAATCACTGTTTTTTCCCCCGATTTTGAGGGAGTATTCTTGGAGGTTAGTCCCTTAACTAACCGGCTTGGCCTCTTAATAACTAACTTCTCTGGAGAATGGTCAGAATCAGATCCCATAGCTATAAAAGGGGAGGGTTTCCTAACGCTGGTAGCTGTGATTCCTGGCTCAACAGCAGGTATTGACTCCTGGACTGAGGAACCAGAGACTATGGGTGAGAGGGTGGATTGAAAGAGTTTTTTGGGCTTGGTACCTTTGGATGATGATGAGCCTCGATCCGGACTCTGTAACAGAGGCAACTGGTCTCTCAACAAGTGATGATGGTAGTCCCGCTGCTATTTTCCTTTCTTTCTCGACCTTTTGCGCTTTCTCCAACTCCGAAAGGTTGAGCCAACCACCTTTAATCAATGCTGTTCTTGCTGTAAACATAAACTGCCAAGGAAATTTTTTGCTTTAGAGAGAGAAAGCTCTGAGTAAATTTGCAGAGTAAAAGTGAAAGAGATAGTGAAACAATGGAAAATGAATGTGAATTTATAGTAGATCTGAAAAGAGGAGTTGATTCCTAGGAGAATTCGAAAAGTTGGGCAATGATTGAAAGACGGCGCTGATGTCACTATTTGTGATTAAAGAGGTTACTTGTTGAAGAAGGTGGTGCGAAATTCAAGGTGAAAAAACGGCTGAAGTAGCCAATCAGAGAGCGACACGTGTCCCACTAACTCTGGCAAAAACCGTTTTGAATTTGTAAAAGCTTAACCTGTCCGAGTATACCCACAGTTCTGTCCGAATTGAGAACCACTTCATGCATCAGACTGTTTTTCAGTTCTTTGACAAGAATACTTGCTCAAACGCCTAAAAAAGGGGCTCCTGATGAGTCCAAATTTAGCATGCTCCCCGAACAAGGGCAGAGCGGTCAAGTCTCTCCGAATACCGGACAGGTTACAAGGACAGGGATCGAACAGGTCACTTGAACCAGATAGATTTCTGTAAACACTATGAACATAAAGCAGTCCGAACTATGACAAAAGTACTAAAAACCTAAACACTTCTTGACTAAGCTACTTGCTCTCCTACTTAAGAGCTCATGGGTCTTTGAACATGACCCGGGTCCATTAAACATGACCCGAAAGTCCATAAGGGCCCAAACATCATTAACTATGGGTAATGAGAATTAACTGCTACCAAGCTGCTTAATTATCTCTCCACCTTATACTTTCTACTCTAAACCGTTAAACACTCAAAACACCACCGTTAACCACCCATACACCACCTTAAAACTCCATTTGAAATTACTAGCCTACCCTCAGGCGATTATTATCCACACCACCCTCTATGCTTTTAGCTATAGTTGTCCTTGAATCTCTTGGCCTAGGATACATTAACACTGCGTAATTGTTTCCAGAAGAACTGTCTTGTTTTTCTTTGCTATTTGCATGTGTTTTCAAATCTGAAGAGGAATATGGATGCTGCTATGAGGAGCAGTTTTTTTTCCAACATTGAAGATGCCTTATGGAGCTGTTAAATAAGGAAGGAGAAGCAGTATAAGGAGCTGTGTTTTACTGATTTGAAGATTTGAAAAATTTAGAAGCTTTCATGGAGGGAAAAGATTAGTTTGAAGCGCCAAATTTTAAATGTTTTGTATCTTTGTAAAATTAACACTTATACCCTTAAAATTTGTATCTATCTCAATTGATATTAAAGTTCTCTTTTGATTAAAAAAAACTAAGCGAAACAAAATTAAAAGAATCAATAACCAATAATTTATTTAAATATTGAGGTTTATTAAAAACCCTTCCAACCACGTGCTTTAACCCACTAAACATGTATAACTCTAATAATGAGTTATTTTAAATTTTCAAAATTTCATATTTTTAAATCTAAACTAAAAACATATTTTAAAAATACACATATTTCGTATTTTATTTTTTAGAATGGAACGCTAAGTTTTTGGTTCGGTTAGATTTCGGTTCCCATTGGGTCCGATTTTGGTTTTGTTTCAGTTCGGTCCAGTTTTGTTTCGATTCAGTCCAAATTTAGGTCTATGGTTCTATTTTGGTTCGGTTCGGTCTATTATTAATTTTTTTAATCCAATTATAATTTCAATTTCAATTTTTTTACTTAAAAAAATTAAATTTTAGTTTATTTTTTTAGTTGGTTCTTACTTAATAATTTTGACAATAATATAATGTATATAAAAAAACCAATCGTTTTAACGCTTTGACTGATTCAGTTCTGTATCGAACCTATCAAATTATCGGTTCTGTCGGTTTTGGTTACGTATCAGTTCTCATTAGATCATTCACCTTGATCCTTCACTTGATCGGTTGTCCCATATCGCTTAGATTGAAAATAATACACAATATATAAGTGAATGAAATATCTCAATTAGTATGAGTCCTTTTGGGAATACATCCAAAAACAAAGCCACGAGGGTCCTTTAACTTACCAAAACTAACAATATCATACTAGTATTCACACATTCACACTTATATATTCTTGACATGGTATAACACTTTTCAATCGAAGATCCAAACCACTACCTCAAAGGGTTCTAACACTACTGGCATCGTTCAAAGGTTCACTGCCAAACAAATACAACAATAAGCACAAACAATCAATACATTCCTAATAAGTCTAGTAATGTTGATGCATATGCGCCTGCTGTAGGTTTGATTCCATCTACTATTGTGTTTGTTTCTAGTAGTACAAGTCCTTGGATTTCGGATACTGGCGCCACAGATCATATCGTCTTTCACATATCACTCCTAACCGATCCCGAGCCTTTTACTACAACGAAATCCGTGGGGAATCAACCTTTCGAATCCATCCCAAAGATGAGAGAAAAATATTTGATTGATGATCCCGAAGATGATCAAGATGAAAATATAGTTGTTGTGGATTCTCAACCCATCAGAGCTGTTGCTGCGCCAATTTCACAGGTCGGTCCTTCCGCAGAGACTCGAGCATTATCCCATAAGATGAAGTTGGCACCAATTCTCATGTCCACCCGAAGGGTAAACCCAAGAAGAAGAAAAATGATGACACTGAAATTCCTTCGAAGATTGTGACTATTCTAGGAAATTACCTATAAAAGGCTAAACATCTTTTGGTGCTGCACAAAATCAAATACAAGTACTTTCAACCGACCGAGGATGCCAAACTTAGAGATCGGTATGGAATTCCGGACTCCATTCAGATTTGATTTCCATAAGTTGGGAAAACTCCTTTATCAGTTTGGGATCATGAATTAATTGTCTATTTGGAGATCCCCTCGACCCTACTCTAGTAAATTATTTTGAATTGATAGACTTATGTCTAAATCAAGCTGATCCAAACATGTGGTTCACGATGATGGCTTGTATCTTAGCTTCTCGGATCTTTAAAATTGGTTTTTCGATGGAACAATTGGTCGGGTTGACTAACGTTGCCAAGAACCCTTATATCCTTCTACGCATTAACCCTTGGGAAGAATTTCAAGATAGTTGATGACCTCTTAGAAGCTGACAAGAAATAAAAAAAGAGATTCTTCTTCATCTCCGGCTGTGGGAGTCTGGCTTGAAATATTCTAATGATATGCCCCATCAACTCTCATTAAAATAGACTAGCCGAGGTACTAACTTTACCTTTATTTTATTTTATCTATTTAATATATTTTATCAAAATTTTCTTGGGAACAACAATGAAAGGGATCTCCAAATTAATCGGGGATGGTACTAAAGAAGCTAGTCGGATCTTTGCATGGTTGAGTTCTTGGGCTAACACTTCTTGGTCCAATGAATTCCATAGATTCTTCACTCGATTAAATCTAGCCATAATCTATCTTTGGAGGGCCGATTTGACAAAGGCAGTTTCTATAGAGGAGTTGATGGTACCTCCCACAGAAGATATCGATTTTAGGTGACAATAATTCTTGGACAATCTTGCATTTATTCTTGCATGGGCTAGGGCGCCAAGTCATCAGGATCCCAAAAAAGATGTGGTTGAAGAAGAAGATGATGATGTCAAGTCTGAATTTAAGGAAAAAAATGATGCTGAGGTTGAAATTTAAGAAGTTAATCCTACCAGAAAATGTGGCTCCAAGAGATCTCCGAAGAGATATTCGACCAAAGACATATGTAAGAAAAAAAATGTTGAAGGAGAATAGGATGATGACATAACATCTCTGAGCATGCTTGCTCATAAGAAATTTGTCATTGTAGACTCAAACTCTACTCAGAATTCAACAGGAGAGTCTATTTCTCAAATGAGCAAGATGAATGACAGCCCGAGAGGTTAGGGGAACAAAAAAGAAATTTCAGAGAATGTCGAAGCTAGTTCTCATGCCTCAACATATTTTAATGTCTACGAGAATGACTTTGTAGCCAAAAAACTTAACACATTACTTCAAGTTGATGTTCTTCTCAAGAGAAAATCCAACAAAAAAGATTGTTACAAAAAAGAAGGTGTTAAAAAAGGGCGGACGTAAAAAAGTTGGAAGAAGAGCTTGCGCACTACAAAAATATTGTTACTGAGCGTTCGACGAAGATTAAGGCGTTGGAAACTAAATGGAAAATTGAGCTAGAACAATTTGATGATCAGAAGGAATGGTTTATTGCTAGAGACACCGATCAGAACATACTTGTTGACAGTCTCACGAAGGCTTGTGGTAAAACTAAGACATATTTCGAGAATGTTGTCAAGGATATGAAAAACTTACTGTC
Source organism: Limnanthes douglasii subsp. nivea (assembly GCA_036936605.1). Taxonomy (NCBI): domain Eukaryota; kingdom Viridiplantae; phylum Streptophyta; class Magnoliopsida; order Brassicales; family Limnanthaceae; genus Limnanthes; species Limnanthes douglasii. Next base: position 50,471,646 of record JAUPFV010000005.1, read on the forward strand.
GAGAAGCAATCTCTTAGGGATGATACTGAAAAGTACAAGAATGCTTCTCTTGAGGAGTATGCTACTGACTTTGTTTCTCATGTGGAAAAGAGGGATGCCAATATCAAATCTGCTTTGGTGCTAGAAATTCATGAATATTTTCCCGATTGAAGTTAGGAAGTTTTTTGAAGCGTGTTCAAGAGAAGCACTGTTCGTAAGGAGTTTCTTTAGTAGATGAAGAATCATCTAGCAATTCTGAGGAGTCAAACAGCTATTCCTCGAACAACTCGTCGAAAGAAGGACGATGAAGGTACCCATTCAGGGTAAAATAAAAGTTGTTTGCTAGTTTTTATTTCAATCATTATATGTAAACATTTATGAACCAATTGTGACTTGGGCATCTTTTTTGTTAAGTCCTCGTATCTTTTGAGACATTTTATATTTTCTGGCAACTTTTATGAATAAAAATATTCTTCGGTTAGAAATTGTTGACCAACATTCGCTGGAAGATCCTTGCGGTCCAAAAGATAAAAATTGTTGACCAAGATTCATTGGAATAACCCAATCTAAAAGATAAAAATTGCTGACCAACATTCGTTGAAAGACCCTTCTGGTCCAAAAGATACAAATTTTTGACCAATATTCGTTGGAAGACCCTTTCGGTCCAAAAGATAAAAATTATTGACCAACATCAATTGGAAGACCCTTCCGGTCCAAAAGATAAAAATTGTTAACCACCATTTGTTGGAAAACCATTCTGGCCCAAAAGATAAAAATTATTGACCAACATTCATTGGAAGATCCTTCCGGTCCAAAAGATATAATTATTGACCAACATTCGTTGGAAGACCCTTCCGGTCAAAAAGATAAAAATAATGCAAGCTGTTTTAAAATTATAAATAAATATTATATATAAGGGAACCTCGTTAAAACCTTTATGCGTCACCGATCCTTACACAAATTTTCAAAATATATACACAAACTATTACATTCTTTCAAATTATAATTTAAGATGTTCAATATTTCATGGATGATGAAAATCTCTTCGTTCTTTGTCTTTAATTCGTTATGTCCCCAGCTTTACCTTCTCGGTTACTGTGTATAAGCGCTCCATTTAGGTTATGACTTACCAAGTATTTATTTTGTATGCAGAAATACTTTCCTCGGAACCTTGTCCCATATTTTAAATTCTCGTTGTCTAACTCTGGAAGCGTACCGACTTCTCATCATAGTTTGGTAGTGCAGAGAATTCAGTTACGCTCTTCTTATTTTCTCTTCAATTGAATCCAATTTCGTACACTTACCCTTATCATTAGTCACTTCTGAATATTAACTGACTCGGTATGAGGGAAAAATCACTTTGGATGACAGAACAACATCCATCACATATACCAACGTGAATGGATATTATTTGGTTGTTGTTCAAAGGGTAGTCCTGTATGTCCACAAAACTTATTGTAAATAGTTTGACCATTTTCCTGCCTTTCAAATTCTTTCTCAGCCCATCGAGAATTGTTCGATTAGTAACCTCGACTTGGCCATTTCCTTGTAAATGGAAAGGTGTCGAGAAGCATTGTTGAATTCATATAGCTAGAGCAAAAATATTTCATCTCTTTGTTGTCAAACTGTGGCCCATTATACATCGTTATTTTTCTCAAAACACCGAAACAACAACAAATATTGGAAACAATGAACCTCATCACATTTTTAGCTTTTGTTCCCGCCAATGGTTCATCTTCCACCCATTTAGAGAATTAATCTACCACAAAAATTATAGGTTCTTCGTCCCTCAGATGCCATCGGTTAAGGCCCAACCAGATCAATGTCATATCGGTCAAAAGGTAATGTTGATCCCTCTCCGTCATGTAATTCAGATAGAATACTTTAGGATTCCTCAAAACCTAAGCAACATATGAGAGACCTTCTGAAAGGTTTTTTTATAAAGAATTTCCATTAACACTAAAAAAAACTACGAGCCTTGTACTTGATATTTTAGCCAAGGCTTTATCTGAAGGTAAAACCCCATCGAAAATAAATTGATGTATTTCATACCTCAAATATTTGGATTGTATGCGAGATATATTCATACTTTCTTCAGATTCACCCTCTTTCCCTTGAACCAAACTTATGGAGGGGCATTCTTGCATAAGAATCCATGGGTGTGCTTCAGAATAGGTTATGGTAGTTAAAGAATCCGCCATTGTATTCTCCGATCTAGGTACATGTTCATACTTGATTTTTTAAAAACTTATAGAAACTTCCCTAAGTACATGAACATATTTTATTAACTGATCCTTTTTAGTTTCAGATAGCTCTTGAGCTTGATTTAAAAGTAACTAGGAGTCACTTACTAACCGTACCCTCTTTGATCCACATATTTGAGCTAGTCTTAACCCAACAATGGTCGCTTCATACTCTGATTCATTATTGGATTCCCTGAAACCAAAACATACAGCCTGACACATGGTAGCACCATAAGGGGTAGTTAAACAAATTCTAGCCCCCAACCCATCGTACTAGACCTACATTATGTTCGGATTAACCATTTTTTCGTGTTCCTGTTTTCTTGTTCTTGTTCTAAGGCCTTTTAGTATGAAACTCCACTAAGAAATAAGCTATATCTTGAGCCTTGATCGCGGTTTGAGGCGTAAAATCAATATCGTAGTCTCCAAGCTCAACTGACCATTTAATCATTCTATCCGATATGTTAGCTTTTGTAGAACATTCTTTAAAGGAAAATATGTTCGAACTATAATTGAATGTGCTTGAAAGTATGACCTCATTTTTCTGGCTGCTATTATTAATGCCAAGGCTATTTTTTTATAACTTTAAATATATTTTTTCTGGTTCCAGCAAACTCTTGCTTATGTAATACACTAGACGAGGGTAATTATCCACTTCCCTTACTAACACAACACTCACGACATATTCTGATACAACTAAGTACATATAAATTTTCTCCCCTTGAATAGGTCTGAACAACATCTTGGGTGAAGACAAATGTTTTTTAATTTCAAGAAACGCTTGATCACACTACGAAGACCAATTAAAATCTTTAGTAATCCTTAAAACTTAAAAAAATTGAGCACACTTGGCCGATGATCTTGAAATAAACCTATCCAATGCAGCCAACCTCCCAGTCAGTCTCTGGAATTATTTAGTACTTCGAGGAGGATCCATAGTCGATAGAGCATTTAACTGATCTGGATCGGCCTATATCCATTTTTCACTTATGACATACCCTAAGAACTTGCCAGATCGGACCCCAAAAACACATTTCTCTGGATTTAATTTCAGGTTGATGGCTTCTAAGTTAGAAAAAGTTTCTTGAAGATCGAATATGTGTTCTTCCTCCTCAAGGCTTTTCACCATCATATCATCTATATATACTTCCACATTCCTACCAATCTGGGTAGCAAACAATTTATTTACCAATCACGGATAAATAGCCCCAACGTTCTTCAACACCAATGTAATTACTTTATAGCAATGAAGCCCTCTGTCAGTAATAAAGGTAGTATGATACCGATCGTTCAGATCTACCTGTGTCTGATTATACTCGGAAAAGGCATCCACGAAGGATAACAACTTGTTGCCCGATGTAGTTACCACCAACTGATCTATTCGAGGTATTGAAAAAGGATCTTTAGGAAATTCTCTGTTAAGATCGGTGAAGTCAATATACAAGCACTTTTTCCATTCTTTTTTAGACTAAAACAAGGTTGGTTGTCCACAAAGGGTATTAAGATTCTTTGATATGACCCATATTGGTTAACCGATCAACTTTTTGTACTATTACATCAGCTTTTTATTTGGAAAAGCCCCTTCTTCTTTGTACTACCGGTCCAACATTAGATCAGAATGATAATTTGTGGCAAATAAATTTAGTCGGTACCCCAGTTACATTATTATTACACCACGCAAACACATGTAGATTGTTAGACTCGAAAGACAATAACTTTTGTTTCAAACTCAGTAGTAATTTAATACCAATCCTAACACTTTTTCCTTCTGTTAGGAAATGGATTTCAACTTCTTCTATGACTATTATAATACTAGTAGCCTCCCTCAAATCGTCTATTTTACTCTCATCGGTGGAAGGCTCCAGTAGCTGTTATTCCTTATTAACCTCGACTGCCTTTAATGACTTCGAGGCAAGAGCTGTTGCACAACACTCTCTAACCACTTTTTGATTTCTCCGGACAACACCCACTTGTACACCCACAACATATTTTAAACATTGATGGACAGTAAAGGCCACTATATGCATCCTCGAAAGCCAAGATCTTCCAAATATAGCATTGTAGGACATTGGGCAGTCAACCACAATGAATGAAACCTTTACTGTTTTTTTATAAGTTTCTTCACCCAATAGAACTTCATCTTTAAACTCACTAATGACATCAACCAAACTCCCCGTAAAACGCATAACATGTTTTCCAAACTACCAGTGTCAATCAAGATTTGACGTATGTTATTACCTCCAATAGATGCCCATATCACCACAATATTTTCATATGGCCCCGTAATATCTCTTAAGTCGTCTTTATCAAAGACTATGAAAGAAGATGGGGTTTGGTACAAATGTGTGGGAATTCTTCCTTCCATCTGAGTAGTCAAGGTGTTGGCATGCCTTTTTCTTGAACAACTTGATGGTGCTGTCACAGTGTCTCCCTCCAAATATGGTTAACGATTAAAATAACTTCACTAGATCGGAAACTGTAGCAGATTTATCCACTATCAGCTCCACTTGATTCCGATATGGATGAGGATGAAGGTATTTAGAGTCCACATAAAATATTTCAACGATCATCATGGTATCTTCCTGTCTGGATGTTCCTGGGACTTTTGAAGAAGTCGTCTGGGGAGCATTGGATAATGTATTATCTGATCTGCTGCCCTTTTGTTTTTTTTAACAAAAGCGCATAACTTTCCTCTCTTAATGAGATTTTGCACTTCTTGCTTCAATGCTATACAATCACGCGTGTCGTATCCCATATAATTATGATACTTGCATAAACGGGTACTTCAGGTTTCTCTAGGGGACTGCAATAGGGCTGGCCTTTTAAAGTTCACATCATTTTTAGTTGTATTGTAAATTGTAGCTACACTCTCTCCCAACTCAACAAACCATTCAGGCTGAATCCATGGACCTCTTTTACTTCTAACTTGTTGGTTTTGATTGGACTGATTCTGGTTGGGCCGATGTGATCCATGTCCGGTTTCCTTTGATTTGTAACTGAATTAAGTAGGTGCTAGCGGAACTGATACTATAGTGATGAATCTGTTCTGAAGAGGCACTTTAGAGTTCTTAGTTTTGTTAACAGTAATCCACTTTCCAACTTGATTTAACAGCCCCCCGAAAGTCATTGCTTTTGTCTGGGTTACTGAGTTGGCCAAATTACCCGGACTCAAGTCTTGTCTTAAAGAGGTAATTGCTACTTGTTCAAAACAATCAGCTAGTCCATTTTTCATGTTCACAAACCTACTAATATATTCCTTTAAAGAATCGTTTGGCTCTTGGGAACAATGAATAATCGTATCATCATTCCCCTTAAGCTCATTTCTTCCTACAAATTGCCTCAAGAATGCTACCCAGATCCCTAGGGAAGACTGTCGTACCACTTACGGGCGCTTCCACTAAAGGTTTGTGAGAAGGCTCGACATATAATCTTGTTAACATCATCAAAATTCATCATACACTTTTTAAATTGCTCGAGATGATTGTCCTGATCTTTGCTTCCATCACATTTCTCCATTTTGGAACTGTCAAATCACTTGGGAAGATGTCCATATAGGATTTTCGAAGATAAGGGCGATTGTATCCAATTTTGGCTACAGTTAAATACGGTATCTTCATTGGGAGGGGCAAAAATACATGATTTGGACTGAAAGGAAAATGGATCGATCAACAAACAGTCAATGTGGTGATCAGTTGAACCCTTTATTTTTCCTTGATACTTTTTAATTCTACCATGTCTATCCTTTTTTCTTGAATGTTTCTTGGACAATCTTAATTTTTTCTTTAGACGGTCTTCATCATTGCTGGATTTGAATGATTCTTCAAGGTCTGTATCATCGGATGAACTATTGGAAGGCTCTGATGTCGTGTTCGTTTAGACCAATATGTTTTTTTTGAACTAACATGAGTCTTGATGGACTGCTCATTTTTACCAAGATTATCAGTAGGGTGGAGCACGGATGCACCCGACTTCTATTTTATTCCTTTTTCAGCTTATTTTTTAGCCTTTAGAGCCTCAATCTCAGCCCTTAGATGATCACGTTCATCCTGCAAGGACTGTCTTTCATGACCATCATGATTGACATGAGACACAGTAATGTGCTCATTATTTTCTCTCACACCTTCAACCTCTAGAGATGGAACATTTTGTACATTTGAATCCATCTGAATTGGTTTATTCACTGGTTTTGAATCTGGGATTTAGGCACCGTTGTCTCCCGCTGTGGTTGCCAATTTATTGTGGATGATTTATAGTCAGAGGGTATTTTGGGTAGTTTGTCAATTGAATATTAACTTTTAAGTAGTGGGTAGAAAGATAAGAGAGGTGTGCACTTGTATTTAATATCTATAGAAAAAGTCCAACCTATTAAATGAGGTTGGTTAGGGTATTTATACTGGTTTTGTGACCCATGGGCCATCCGAGTCGGACTTCGTATCCGTGTCAGGCTTTCAAATTCAAAACCAAATACGGGTTAGCATTCAGCACAAAGTTGAGTCATGGTCCACTTAGGTTTACTATACATGAAAAAGTCTAATGTAGATGATGCCCAAACTACCCCTTCGGATTAGGCAAATGGCCACTTCCAAAAATATTTGACCCTATCAGCTACGGACACCGAATGTGCATTTGGTAGGGTTTAACTTAAGGCTATATTGGCACGTGGTGGTGAAGATATCGGCCATGACTTCAATATGACGACTCTCATTATCACTCTTAACGAGCATGTTGTCGATATATGACTCTATATGTTTTTAAACATCAGTTGTTTCTTAAAAATATGGTTGATCGGCCACTGGTACGTTGATCCTTCATTTTTAAGACCAAACGATATGATCGTATAACAATATAAACCTTTTTTAGTTGTGGAACGTAGTATGCTCCTTATCTCTGGGATGCATACAGATCTGATTGTATCCCGAATAAGCATCCATAAATGAAAGGAACTCGATACGTGGATGCTCCGTCTACCAACTGATCGATGCGGGGGAGGATGAAAGTATCCTTGGGGCAAGCCTGGTGGAAGTAAGTGAAGTAGAAGTGGATACATCATTTCCCACCTTTCTTCTTAACGAGGTTTGGGTTTGCCACCCATAGTGGTACTTTTCCCTTTGAATATGACCTAAACAAAATAACTTCTAAACTTCATGAGCAATGGATTCCACTTTCTTAGAGGAAACATTTCTTCGCTTATGGCGGATCAGCCTTGCCCATCGGTCAATGGAAAGTTCATGAAGATGACCGATAGGCGGATCCTGCTGACGTCGCTTGTGTTTTAAGCAAATACATTGACATTTAACTGCAATAAGGTGAGTAAATTTGTATAAAATTAAGGTTGATTTTATTACCAATTCGCATTGTTCTGTCCCCATGGAGAATTTCCTCCACCATCTATTCATAAGGGCGATTGAACCGCTGGAAATACTGACTAGTCACCGACATTGGCCACATGTTGTGAAACTACCCTTAAGGTTCTTTCGTGCCCATAATTGGTCATATATCTTTATAAATATTGCACATATGGTCAATGGTGTGTGCCAATTAACCAGGATGACACATGACATCCAAAATATAACTTTCAGTTGCAAATACGATCACTCAGCAATTCACACCCAAAATTCTTGTGGTTTAATTTTTTACATTTACCTTTACTTATGACTTTTTACCATTTTACGTTTACTTTTAACCTTTTTATTATTTTACCATTTTATTATTTACTTTAACTAACTTACCATTTATTATTTACTTTTCATCATTTTATCATTTACTGTTTACTAATTTACTATTTAGTTCAGTTAGTTAAATCTATCGACTGAAACAGAACACCATCTCTCTATTTCCTCTCTCATTGGTCCGGTATCTCATACTTTATTTTTTTATTAAATATTCAATGGACATTCATTAACAAAATCATGGGGACGAAGAAACCAAAACAGCTATCGAGCCCATTGATCCACCATTAGAACCCCCAATTCTATGACATAATCAAGCATGTCTGCGAGCAGAGACAAGTGAGAGTTCAGTTGTATAAACTATAATAACACACAAAAATTCTACTTCTTATACTTAATTTAAAGTTGATGAATTATTCATCCATAAACAAAAGTATAAGATTTTAAACTCTCAAATTGTTCAGCCACAAAAACCCCTTTTGAAAATCACAAAAACAAAACTGAATAGATAAAGGAAATGAAAAAATTGAAAACCCCGGTAAGATCGATGAAAAAACCTTAAATTGCATCGAAAAACGTTGACTGAAAGCTCAAATTTCACGAAATATATACACTATTAACAAAGCAAAAGAAAAGAATAGAAAATTATAGAAAACAACCCTAAAAGGGATCTCATAAGAAAATAGACAAACACTAAAAATAAAATATACATGTGTCTCTCTCTCTCTGTTACTTTTGGCAGCAGCGAAAAAAAACCATATGTTTGGTTCCAACACGAATCACAACAAAAACACGATAAAAGGCATGCGAAAAACAATACGAAAGAGAAGCCTACTAGTGCGAGAGACTCAATAAACCAGACAACTCTAGATGATATCATGCCTCCATACGGAACTGATCTCAAACGCAATAATATTAGCAAATATCTAAATTTCATTTCATGATTCTTCTCGGCGTACATGCGAGCGATATTTATAAACATCAGTCATTGAAATCCCAAATTGGAGCCCACATTAGTAGTTATAACGTTCCGCCCACCATGGCTCCACAAGCTTAACAAACTGATCATATGGGCGTGACATCGCCTTACATTTAGATGTAGCAAAACTATCTGTCTCAACTAGAGGAAATGTAAGGAGCGCCTATTAGCCCCCACAAACTTAACAAGGGAAGTTGCTCTAGTTGGGGTTTAACCAGCACACATCACCATCGCTTTACCATTACCCTCATACACTATATACGACCAATCAACATAACGATCAGGTCTCAGCAGACAAGGAAGCAGAAATAATTAGTTATCACATAAATAAACATAACATATTCTAATTATGCTAGAATACTCCTTATTTGCTTCCAAAATTGAACACGTGATGTTATCCCTGCAATTCAACAAGTAAAAAAGCGATAAGTTCACCAGAATTAATAACCTGAACCACTACGTGAACAATTTAGAAAATGAGATATTGCAATACCCGGGAGTTGGTAATGGATTCAAATGTAAATCTTTCGTTCACTTTGAAAGTAATATCTCTTACTTGGTTTAATGACGTGCCTACAAGCAAGTATTAGAATCTTTAACCAACTCATCGTTATTTTTTTCAACCATTACATTGAATCTAAGGTCACTATGGGGGATTCATATTTAATCGTCCACTACAAGCTAAAATCCGACGAGACTTTATTGCAATACCCGAAGCGGTTTGTCGAAATAAGAGATTAGTTGTGGGACTATCTGAACAACCTAGTATGCATAGCATACAGAAAAAGAATCTTATGAGGACTGCTTTTCAAATCCATAATGATAAAAACACCTATGTTTTTGGAAATCTGTTCGTACGAGTGGAACATTACATAAAGTAACGCGAGACATATTAGCAATTATATCAGTAGATCTAAGAACAATGGTAGCTTACGACCATAGTTATCACGTGGCGGCCGTGGCGAGGCGATATCGCCTCAGGGTGGGGCGTGGCGAGGCCCTTAGCGTGGCGCTCGCCACGGCGATCGTGGCGGCTGTGGCGCTCGTCATGGCGGTCGTGGCGAGGCGATAATCATGGTATTTTTTTCTGAACTAAAAAAATAAAAAACTAAAACTAAGTTTTGGAAAGCTGAAGATGTTTTGGAAAGAGTTGATGCTGGAGTTATTGAGGTTGATGAAGTAAACTACAATCTTTGGTCTAAGAATTTATCGTCTTCAACAGATCGCATAAGAGATCATAGGCTTGTTGATGAAGACTCTGAAGAAGAAGACATTTTATTATGAGATATAAATAAAGAATATGGCGGAGATGAGATGTGTGAAGATGTTGTCTCGGACGAGGATGTATTTTAGTCTATGTTTGTCATTTGACTCAGATGTTTTACGAATTATGCGATTGAATGTTTTATAATTAGATATTTTAGTCTATGTGTTTGTCATTTGACTTGGATGTTCTAACAATTATGTAAGTGAATGTTTAAATTGTTTGTTAGTTTAAATGTCTAAATAGTACTATTTAAATTGCAGTTATGTGTTATAAAAATATTATTCAGGTAATGGATTGTCGCATGTTATGTGGTTATCGCCTCACCGATGTGGCTTTTTTAGCCCTCTTCGCCACGGACCACCGTACGCCACTGATAACTATGCTTACGACCAAGGTGGCGAGCAATTAACCGTCGCCCAAGTTAGTTGAAAGAACTAGCATGAATTCTGAAAAAGCAATGTCCCCGACTATACAAGGCAATGGTACCCCAATCAAGGAAAATGTTAAAAAGGTAGTAAACATAACACCTAGTACAACAACCACGACAACAACAAACACCATGAACATCTCGCCCCCATAATCAAACATGCGGAAGAAATTAAAAAAGTACACATGAAAGATAACAAAAGCATGCATTTATGCAAAGACATCTCACCCATCATTGTAAACAAACTTCTAGATTTTCTACAAAACAACGTAGATATTTAAGCTTAGAACACCAAAGATATAACAGGGGTTCCGACTGAATCAATATGTCACAAGTTGTCATATAACCCTAACCTTCAACCGATGAAGCAAAAGAGAAGATTATATTCATTAAAAAAACTAAGACACATGCGAAGGAAGTGAACAAGTTAAGATTATCGATCACATTGGAGAAGCTCTTTATCCTCTATGGACGACCAGTCCAGTTCTTGTGAAGAAGAAGAACAGAAATTGACGAATGTACATTAAATTCACCGATCTCAACAAAATATTCAAAAACCATATTTCCTCTACCACGGATTAACCAATTGGTAAACGAAACATCCGACAATCATATGTTATCCATTGTGGAAGCTTATTCCGACACCTGTATGTTATACACTATAGTTTTTACTTCTTTTTTGGTCTTTACTCTTCAAAAATTGTCTCCCACCTCTCTGTACGTGTTTCTATCTGATTATAATTTAAAAAGAATTAAAAATTAAGTGATTTATTTTAAAAACTAATACTATTAAACGTGTTTAAATTGGAAACATATTATAATACGTTACAAATGTAATTTTATTTTTAATATAAAATAATTACCCTATTTTTTAGACAATAATTATATATCTTTTAAATCTGATGGAATAACTTATTTTGAAGAAATTCTAAAGTGATGCATTGAGTTATAATTTATTTTAAACCTTTGTATTAAGGTAATACTAAACAATATGTCAACACTCCACCCTTATTAATATATAACTTTGATATACAAACTCTTATCATGTAAAAGACATAATATATATTATTTAAAAATTTATACATTTGATATGCTAATATCAAATTTTGATTTCTTTATAATTTTTTAATTTTTAATATAATTCATACGTGCTACTTTTTATGTACTATTTAAGAATAAATTTGGTACACAAATAATCTCCAAAGACAAATAATGTTCTACTCCGTAAAAGAATTATTAAAAAAAAATAGTTTTCCATATAAAAATCATATATGTCACAATTACAGATAATTAACATAAACACCTCAACATGTATTTTAGCAATAATAGAAAAGAATTTACTTTTTTTTTTTTACTGTTTGCATGTTTGTATCTCCATACGATGCATAACACGGAGATTCTACACGTAGCAGTAACGTTGAGTCTTGTCAAGACCGGACATTGAAAACGTGAAAATCCGCATTAAAGATTCAGACCTGCATATTACACTTCCCATTGCTCTCGTTTGTTGTGTAAAAAAAAGTTTACTGTATTTGCTATTTATGAGATGAACTCTAAAGATGGGAGCTGACAGTCTTTGATTCGTGAAATGGTAGCATCCATCAAAAACTAAAATTATTAACACTAAAATAATGTAATGGACAAAAACAAACTAATGCTACCAACAAATAACTATTGGGTTGGACAGAGTTTGTAAGAAGAAATGAAGTTTGAAAAATCAGGGTATCCTAAAATCAAGTCAAAGCGAGTATATGGACTATCATAGCTTAATTCAATCAGTATAGGATAATACTTAAACATCTTCAAATCTCTTCTCAAGACACTCATCTTCTTATCAACACTAATGTTTATATCTTAACTCAATCTGATAAAATGCATTTTCAAACCCTAAAATAAATAGCACAAAATTCACTTACTATACATATATTACATTAAGTCGCTACTCACTAATTTTAATGTTTTGTTACCGAAACAGAAAATATTAAAAAATATATTCGAAAATAATTAAAATTATAGATAATCATTTTGAATTTTAAAATTTGGAATTCATACTGTCCAGGTGCACAAGGGTTCCAGAAGCAGCACCCCGCCCTCCTTACTTTTACTAAGAGAATGTCGCTTTGGCTCCAAAAGGAGTTTGGGTTACTAAGAGATTTCGTAGATTAAAAATACTTTTGACAATCTTCCAATCTTCAACAGGTTTCCCCTCTTTCCCCTTCCTCCTTCCACCGTACACGAGCCTTCGTGGGATCCACGAACAAAGTTGAGCTGCTTACAAACTTCCATCGCTAGTGTTAGACTCACAGATAGGATCCGCAAGGCTTTACAAAGGTATGTCCTCGAGTAGTGCCGGAAGTGGAACTTGGTATGGGTTCGAAAGAAGGAGCTGCACCCCCGGAACCTGATGAGATCGAAATGCTATTGGGATTTCCAAGAAATCATACAAGGGGAGGTGGCATAAGCAGGACAGACATATAAAAGGGTGAGCATTCATCCCTTTTCTAAGACTATTTCTGTATTCCAGATATAATGTTAAGATATATACAAGAATCTAGAGTAGTTTGTTTATCTAGTATTTAACACTGGGTTCACAACTCAATTAATGATCAATTCAAATGTATGTTGATATTGGTGATGCTTTTAAGTTTCCAAGGTATGTTTGTTTATTCAACGTTAGCTCAGGCATGAACCATGAATAAATAAAATGTTGTTCTTTTACTGATTAAATAAAAATGTTAATATATATATATATATATATATATATTTAATATAAAATAATTACGGTGTTCTTTAAATAGAAGTTATATTTCTCTTCGAACTGATAGAGAATGAATTTCTGAAGAATTTTTAAAATAATGCATTGGATCTAAATTTATTTTGTATAACGCCAGAATATATAGAACGGAAATGAGTTATTTTTTATATATACTTGTATTTAAAATAAATTTGGTGTACAAATAATGTACAAGACAAACATGCATAATTACCCATCGGCCATCGTCATTTCTATAAAAGCAGGTAGTCCTTTATTTAAAAATCAATTATGTCATAATTACCCATAATTTACAGCATGTATACGGATTGTAATAGAAGTAAGACTGACTCTTGTCCGCACATACATTGAAAACATAAAAAACTGGTTTAAAGAGAACACAGACCTGTCTGCGTATTACATTTCCCACTACTCTCGTTTGTTGCGTAATTTTTTTACTATATATCGTTATGGGACGATCTTTGATTCGTGGAAAGCTGATATCCATAAAAACCCCAAATTATCAGCACTAAAATAGTGTAATTGACAGAAACCATAAAGATAGCTATTGATTCGGACAACAAATGAACCTTAAAATTAAAATTAAGTGAAAGCAAGTATCATACCTTAATTCAATCCTTATAATTATAAATAGTAGTGTCTATATCTTAATTCAGTCCCATAAAATAAAGTAAACACACTCTTTCCGCAAGAATTAATTTTAGTACGCGTCTTCAAATCCAAATATAAATAAACACAAATTTAATTTAATAAATATACTACATTACTATTCTTCTTATTATTATTATATCCCTTAAAGGCATCAGTTTTCCAAGGTGTTACCAGCAATAGATATTCGGACGCCAATAAATCATTACTGGATAACACGAATATTAGAAAATAAGTATCAAATAAGTAAAAAAATAAATAAAATTACTAATGACTATTTGTATTCTAAAACAACTCATATTTTGTATTTAGTTTTTATAATTCAAATGAGCCGCTAAATTTTTGATTTGGTACAATTCTGGTTCCAACTCGATATCTTCGATTTGGTTTGGCCGATTTCGAATTCTATTTTTATTTCGGTTTGGTATGGTTTTATTTCGGTTCAGTATGATTTTTATCCATTTTGTATGTTGTTTGGCACGATTTATTATAAAACGAATTAAATATAGTTATGATTTGATTTTTATTTAATAAATTTTGAACGTACTTTATCTAATAATTTTGGCAATAATATAAAATATAAAACATAAATTAAAAAATAACCAATCAGCTCTAACGTTTTTACTAGTGCGACTTCGTATGGGTTCTACCCGATTGAATGGTTTTTTCGGTTTCGGTTTGTATAAGATCTATTAGTTTATTTTTTCTACCGGTTCAGTTTCAAATCGATTTCATAGGTTCGGTTACCAATAACCAATTTTATCGTGTCAGTCTTTATTTACCTCGGTATTTAAAATAGGTTTCGCTCTTTATTCATCTTGGTATTTAAAATAGAATTGCAGATTTAGATCAAAATCTTACAAATTTGATTTCCTAATGCTCCAATGACAGGACATGCTTTGTGTATAAATTTTGTTGATTTTAAATAAAAAACATTCTGAATTTTTATAAATTATTTTTTTCGTGTTTTTTTATTTTATTTTCAGTCTTATAATTTGGAAAGGATGGAAAAAAAACTATTCATCTTAAAAAAACACTACAAAGTCGTATTTAAGTTAGAAAAATACATTATAATATATTATAACTGGAGTTTTATTTTTTATACAAAAATAAATGTCATACCTTTTAGATAAAAAAAAATATCTTGTAAATCTGATAGAAAAAATCACTTTAAAGAATTTCTGAAGTGTTGCATTGAATTAAACCGTTGTATTATCAAGAGCTTTTATTGTATATATTAACATTCGAAATATTATAATTTTGATATATCAGGTAAAAGCCGGTTCGCTCAATTTTGGAGCGATTAATTACTTCTTGCTTTGTTCTTTCTCTAAAAAACAAAGCCTGCATTTCTTGCTTCTGCCATTAATGGCAACTTGATCTCTGGTTGAATCTGTTTCATCTTCATCATGGATGAATGAAAGATCACACCCATGCCTAAATCGAGTAACCCAACAAAATCTCTACCCGGAAACATGACCTCATTCGATTTGGAATTTCCCCTGCTCAGGAAATCTTCTCAAAATTTTGGTCGATCTGATCCTTCCAGAAAAGTAAACCACTCTTCCACAATGGTTGGTGACAATGCCAACATTGGGAACAACACTGCTTTCGAATATTTTAACAAAGAAAACTTAAAAACCAAGAACTCTTCATCGTACGCAGAATCCTTAAAGCCAAAATCACAAGTTTTCAACACAACAATGTTTTTATATCCCATAACAACGATCATTCAGTTATCGAGTTTGATGCCAAAGATAAGGAAGCTCTGATTAAACTTTCTAAACACACGCTAATAGAAAAATTTACTACTGGCAAACCTTCTTTGGAAATCATCAGAAGCTTTGTGGGGAGATTTAAATTTACTGGATACTACAATCTTCCGATATGGGACTATAAGCATATCTTCATCGAATTTGACAACCAGGAAGACTTCAAGAAACTATGGCACATAAATTTTTGGGCTATTGACAACAAAACTATGAGATTGTTGAAATGGACTCCCCAGTTTAATCCAAATCAAGAATGTTCATTCACACCAGTCTGGGTTACTCTAACTAATCTCCTAGAATTTATGTTCAATAAGGCACAATAGAGGAAACGGATAAAGCTATTGGCTCTTCCCCTGATAATCTGCGTTCCTTCAACCAATAGAGCCAAGCAAAACTGCAGTAGAATCAGGATGGAAATAGATATTTCAAAGCCTCTTATACAGAAATTCCTGATAAAGTTTGAAGAAGAAGATAGTCTTTGGATCAGTATTTTCTATGAATATCTTCCTAATTATTGCAACATTTTCTCTTACATTGGACATTCCAAATCTAACTGTAAAAAAGGTTATACTTCACAAAACAATGTTACGAAGAATATTTTACCTCATAATCCTAAAGCAGTGAATGAATCTACCCCAAAATTGAAATCCATTGTAGTCAACAACGATGAAGATACTGACAACAAAGAAGACTATATGAATAACAATGATAACTCTGCAAAAGGAAGTTTAAAGTCTAACCTGAGAAATGTTAAAGCAACCCTTGATAAGCAAGAAACTGCTTCAAGAATCAATAACTCAAGCTCCACCTCCATTCTCAAAGAATCAGAAATCATTGAGGCTTTACGTACTATTGACATAAAATCCTTTTTTGATAGCCAACCGCCCACTGAATCTATCTTATCTCCTTCTAAAGATAATGTGTGTAGCCTTCATGGTTCTCCTGTTCACGAAATTAAAGACAAAGAAGCCGAGTCAGAAAGAATGAAGCAAAGAAAAACAAGAAAATCAAAAGCTGGAATACAATTGGGCCAACCTCATCTAAACTGATCAAGCTCAAGAGAGCCACCCAAACATCTTATTCCATTAAATGACTGTATCCATTCTTAAAAACACAATAAAAAGATTGAAATCACTAATCAAATCTATTAGACCAAGTTTTGTGGCCATCCAGGAACCAATGATTCCTTTTTCAAACCTTCAAATGATAGCTCAAAAACTGAACTTCATGAGATTTACTGTTAATATCAATAACAATATTTGGGTGATGTGGCATTATGATTTTAAGGTGGAAGTGCTTTTCAATGATGACCAGATTCTGCACTTAAACATTCATCATACTACATTTGACAAGGATTTCAGAGTATCAGTAATCTATGCTAAATGTAGAAAAGACCATAGAATGGATCTTTGGGACATCCTCATGGCTGTTGATGATCCTTTAAAAGAATGGATCATATTTGAAGATTTTAACTCAACTACAAGCACTAATAAACAACTATCCTGTAATACTATTAACGTCAGAAGTATTGAAGACTTCAACAATGCAATTATGGACTGAAATCTTCAAGATGCTGGGTTAAATGGCTCAAGATTTACCCGGTCTAATGGCAGCAAATGGAAACGGCTTCATAAGGTGTTGTTTAACTCTTCTTAGATAAATTATTTTGATATTAATGCTGTGAATCATCTAGCAAGAAATATTTCTGATCATTCCCCTATATATATATATCTTTATCTCATCTAATCTTGAGAATACTAAATCCTCCTTCAAATTTTTGAATATGTGGGTCATGCATCCTGGGTTTATGGAGATTGTTGAAAAACGTTAGGCTGGAGATATTGACAGAAATCCTCTTCAAAGATACTGGTTTAAAAAAAGACATAAAGCTGACTTGAGAGACTGGAACAAGAAGGTTTTTCGAAACGTGTTTGATAATATAAAGAATGTCGAGGATGAGATTAACTTCAGAGAGACAAATTAGTAAGCCTCTCATTCTTCAACAAACAAGATCCTTCTTGACGAGGATATGAATTCTCATCTATCATTGCTTGATCGAGAGGAAGCTTATTGGAGACAGAAATCTTATTCACTGTGGTTTGAAGGACAGTGATAGAAATACAGTTGCTTTTTATAATTTTGTCAAAAAAAGGCTAAGACGAACATGATTAACAGAATCCAGGATGAAGATAATTGGCTTGATACTCATGAGGACATCAGTGCCTCTGCTTTGAACTATTTCAAATCTCTATTGTTTGAAAATAAGAATGATAATTATAGCAATATTCGAAATGATCCAATCCTTAAGCTAGTCACTAATGAAGATAATTCAAATTTGCTAGCTATTCCTGATAAGAATAAAATTCAGGGTATCATTAACTCTCTTAGCTCTGTTTCTGCAGCACATCCTGATGGTTTTAATTATGAATTCTTTAGATTATGTTGTCCCATCATCTACAAAGACTTATGTGATGTAATCTAGTGTTTTTTCAAAGGTTGTCCTCTGCCATCAGGCATTCAAGCCACTGTTATTTGTCTAATTTCTAAGACTTGTCATTCTAATACATGGGAGGAGTACATGCCTATTAGTCTTACTACAATGTTGAGCAAAATTATTGCTAAAACAATCAACAATAGACTTGCCAACATTCTGCCTAATCTAATCTCTGAAGAACAAGGAGCTTTCGTGAAAGGAAGAAGTATTTATGAGACCATCTTGATAGCTCAAAAGCTTAGCCATGATCTCAATTCAAAAGTCAAGGGAAATAACGTGATTTTCAAGACTGACATAGCCAAAGCATTTGACAGGTTTAATTTCAGGTTTCTTCTTAAAATGCTCTCTTTATTTTGGATTTAACTCTAACATTTTGTACATGGTGAATAAGTGCATATCAAATGTTCATTCATCAATCATCATCAACGGGGAAATGAAAGGGTATTTCAATAACACTCAGGGCCTGAGACAGGGAGACCATCTCTCCACAAGTCTCTTTATTTTGGATGAGGAATACGTAATCAGAGGAATCAAGAAGATCTCTGGGGAAAATCCTAACTCAAGATACAAATCCAGAGAAAACCTATATGTTGATTGTCTTGATATTCCTGATGACTTTATAGTCTTTAGAAATGGCTCGGTCTCCTCCATTCATTAGAAAAAGAAGTTCCTTAATCACTATCGAAATATCTCGGGACAATTCATCAACAACAACAAATCTAAGATCATTGTACCTCCTAACATGACTACTCATAGAACTATACAATAGAGAAGATTCTGGAATTTAATCGTACAAATTTACCTTTCAAATATATGGGCTCAACTATCAGCTCTTCAACTAGGATCATCAACTGTGAAGACATGATCTCTAACATAAGGAATAATATTGATTGGGATAAGGTATCTCTCTCTTTTGCTGGTAGATTGACAATGATTCAAACCATTCTTACTGCCTTCCTCATCTTCTTAATTCAACACAAGACTTTTCCCATCTCTGTAATCAGGAAAATTGAAAGACTTTACAACAAGTTCTTATGGGGAAATAAATAAAATAATCATACTATTACCTGGTCTAATTAGGATAGGCTATGAAAGCCTCATGAGGAGGGAGGTCTGAATCTAAGAAAGCTTGAAGAGATGCAATTAGTTTTTTCCCTAAAGCTTTGGTTCATATTCAGAGCTCAAAACGCATTATTGGCCAAGCTCACTTCATATATATACTATAATAACATACACCAAATGTTAGCCCTAATCCCATTGAAGACATTTAAAGTATGGACAAGAATTTGGAATATTAGAGACACTGCTGAGAAGTATATCTACTAGAATCCTAGGCTTGGGAATATGGACTTTTGGTTAGATCGCTGGTGTTCCAAAATCCCTTCATTCACTTTAATGATACTGATGAGAGAAGCTGGCTGTGGGATATAAATAAAGATAAAGTACAGAGCTATTGGACAAAATGAGCTTGGAACATCGATAGGGTTAGATATAGTGTTACTTCTATTGAAATTGACAAGATCAAGAAAATCACGTTGACTGACAATCCAGATACAATTCATTGGTCTCTCTCTTTAGATGGCTCATTTAGATCTAAAGAAACCTGGAAATCAATTAAGAAGGAAGGAAATATTTCCAACCTATTTCAAAAGACTTCGAACAATGTCACTCCAAGGAAATGCTCCTTTCTGCTTTAGATATTCATTTTCAACGGGATTCCCACTAACTCAGTTCTCCAAAGAAAACACTTCCAATTGGCTTATAAGTGCCAACTATATAATAGTGAAGAAACAACTCATCACATACTCATTCAGTGTTCTCATACTTGGGCAGTTTAAGTATTCTTCAGCTCATTCTTTAAGATTCACATCTTCTCAAATATGACTCTGTCTCACCTCATCTATTCATGGTATTGGTCTACCTCAAATAGATGCGATATTTGAACAATCCTTCCCTCAATCATAATGTGAGACTGTTCGCCATAAAATGAAGCACAAGAATCAGAAAGCCAACACGACTACCATGATTAACCATGTCCTTTGCATCATTTCTGGTCTTGATATTGCGAGACGTCTCAAGAGCTTTCACTGGGGGAAAAATCTTAAAACTTATTTAAGTTTGGGATATGTAAATTGGTGAGGATTATTTCTGATTGATGGTAATTTTGTAAAGTGTTTTGGGAATTTAATGTTTCAGGTGGAATGTAGTGAGATAATTAAGGTGTGTGCTTGTATTAAATTATGATCACCCTTATTAATGAAATCGGTTGGGGTGTTTATACTTAATTAATGACCCATGGGCCTTTTGGGCTGGATTTTAAAGTCAAGTCAAGTTTAAGAACCTATTAGCCTAAGACATAAAATGACCAGCACCTAGCTTAGTCACTTTCCACTACATTTGTCCTGTTCAGTTTCTCATAGTAGTGGTTTGGTCCGAATTGCCCTTTGGATAAAAACAAGTTGTCGTGTCAAAAATATCTGACCTTATCAGTAGCCCCTTTAGGTCTTGCAAAGAATCTTTAGAAGAGCTAACCCATAAAAATAAAAATCAATGCATTTCCAATATGTTCTTCCGATATGCCTTTGTATCCGAATTGAATAAATCACTTTTTCTTGTTAAGAATTTCAAGTCAGGTAGATCAGAATTTGATAGGACTCATTTTACCGTTATGAATTTCAAGAGTCTTTTTTTTTACGTGGGACACGTCTCAAGCTCTGGTTTGACCTCTCAACCGTTTTTCTCCTAGATCCTCATACCTACTAAGATAGAAAGTTACTTAGGGTATAATCCTTATGCTTTATAGCCTTTAATCATGGCTATGATTGGTTTATCTTCCCCAAGGTAACCTCTTGTACTTTCACAGTTATTTAAATTGGTTTCAATGTTATATTGTATTTAAGAACACAAATACTTTTAGAGAGAGAAAGCTTAGTAATTTTTCAAATTGTGCCTAAGTAATTTATGTTCACAGCCAGATACGCACTGTTAAAAGGGGGTTGGCTAAATTTGTTTGAATTGGAGAGAGTGATAAAAGTTGCATGAGAGGAAAGAATCACTATTGGTCTTCCTGTCTCTCCTGGTGAAGAACTCAATCAACTGAAAGCAAACACAAACCAAGGTCCATCGTCATCAAAGTCATCTAAGGTCAGAAAATTGCCTTTTGTTCCAACTATTTCTCCTCTTCAATCAAGATCATGTGTTCAAGAATCTCAGAACCCTCTCCCTAAAGAAAAGGCAGTTTCCAGTGTTAGGAAACCTTCACCCTTCATTGTCATGTGTTCATACGCTAAGAAGTCTCTTGAGAAGAACACCCCTCGTCGAATAACTCGCCAATCTAAGGATAAGTCCACTTCTAGCTCTTCGAAACATATTAGTTCAGAGAAACTATGGAGACAGTAAAGCCCCTGGCAGAAACTAAGCTATCCAAACAGTCGTTCATCGTAATATAAGAAACTATGGAGGGATAGTATTGAAGATACTCTTTTCGAGGCGTTCGGATAAATGGAGAAAACCACAGCTGATCGGAAGGGAAATGTTAAAGTAGGACTATCCAATCCTGATATGCTTCCAGAGTGTCTGGAATGGATGATGGGGCCAAATTTCCAGAAAGTCAGCGTGAAGTACCTGATATCCCTTCAGAACATAGCTTACGTATACACCCATACCGCTGAATTGGGTCGTATTCGTACAAATTGGGGGTTCCCTGATTATGTCAAAGTGCGAATTCTGATCACCTCGGAAACTCCGATGGATTGCAAGTCTAACGAGCTAGTGGTCGACACAGAGGTGCTGAAATGGGGACTCCAGTTTCCTTTGGATCCGGAGGTAGTCAGGTACTTTCACCTGATAAAGCTATGTCCGAGTCAGTTAAGTCCGAACACATGGTACACTCTGATGGCTGTCATAATGGCTTCCAGACTGTCCAAGATTCCACTACAAATGAGCAATTCATGGTTGTGGCGAATTTTTGTAAGAACCACTACATTTGCTTTTACCACTACAATATGGGGAATGATTACAAGGTTGTGAATGACCTACTGGAGTCCGAAAAACCACGGAGGACACAATTCTTGTTCATCAGCGGAGCCTGGGAGAATGGGAAAAAGATAAAAGTGGACTCTAATCCAAGCTAACCGACTAGTCGCTGTAAGAGTATAAGTAAGTTTTATTTATGTTTTCCTTATTTTTTTAAAATAATATGTGATTATTCGGAGCTGACTTGTGTCTCTTTTCACTTTTTGCGAAGAAAGCATGTAGAAGCAGGTCGAAGCACTTGCGCCAAGCTAAACGGCTGGGCCTTGGAAAAATGGGGGAATGGTTTTCGCAACTGTTTCACCTCGGGGAATTTTGTGAGGTCTCATCTGTGGAACACTACAGAGAGAAGAGACCTCACATGGGAAGAACTGACCACCCCTCCTTTTGCAGACGTTATCATGAGGAGAACTAAGGCTAAGGACGCCAAGCTCTACTTGCCTTCCAGGTTCAAAACCCATAGTCATCTGGACAAGATGAAGAATAAAAAAAAGAAGAAAACCACAACAGACCCATCTCAACCAACTACGGAGGAGACCTGTTCGGAGACTCAATAAGGGATCAATGCTGTTCTGCTGGAAGCAGTTGAAGTTACCGTCAAAGAGGCTGGTGGATCAGAAAACCCACAAAAGATTACGAAGAAGGATAAGAAACGCAAAGCAAACAGTGATGAAAAAGCTGCAAAAAAGAAGAAAGCCACTCTCGTTTCAGAGATAATTCTACATCCTTTTGAACTTCCTCCTCCGGTTCCTACTGATCCTACTCTGTAAGAAGAAATTCTACCCAACCTTTACTCTGAACAGGCCACTATTGATGAAGAGGTAAATCTTGATGCATTTTAGAACATTAATATGTACTTTAATGATCAGGACAAAGATGACGTCGCGGGGCCTTATCGTCCTTCCAACTCGCCCAAATTTGTGACCCATAATTGTGAGACTTATGTGATATCAAACGAGCAAGACATCCGGAGTAATCCCCTCCTAGGTTACATCCGTCCGGTAGTTAATCTGGAAAGACAAGTGAGGGAACAAACAATTACTATCGCTTCCCTGACCACAACAAACCAAAGCTTGACGAGTAGCCTCTCTACCGCTCAACAAAGCATAGAATCTCTGAAGAAAGAAAAAGAGGATTTGTCTGCCAAACTGCTTAAGTAAAAAAAAACTCAAAAAGATCTCCAGACCAAATATTCCAAACTGGAAACTTCATCTTCTGATGAGATCAAAGATTTGAAGGAGCAATTAGAAGCTAGTGACAAAACCATCAAGATTCTATTTGAGGACAAGGTCAATTTGGAGGATCTTGTTAAGAAGAAAGCATAGGAGAATACATCTCTAGTACAAAAACAACCCGAAGAGATAGTGTTAGTCTTTTTCTCACGCAAGTATACGCGGTCAAATAGTAGCAAGTAATAAGTAAGAAAGATCGTTCCCACGAAGACTAGGTGTATAAGACAAGAATTCAATTATGCAACAACGTATGATTATAAAACTAATGCTTGAACGAGTAATAAAGTATGAATATAACTAAGCAAATTAACTAACTAGATTAACTAACGAGTTTACTTATGCGAGAGAAAACATGGAACCCTAACTTCATTGTTTATTTTACTCAGAGTATTAATATACTTAATCAATATGTATGATAACTACGATTACTAATCAGATAACACGAAATCAGTATACATTACCTTTCAGTACACGTAAACCAAACCACTTAAACAACCACAAAGAGATAGCAGTTAAGCATACACCGCTTGCATGACAATCCTATATGTCTATATGAATTGAGGTACAATTGGTTCTAAGCACAAGTTACCTATTTCGATTACATAGGGTAATATGATATGGTTAGTGACATATTACGAATCATGAACAATCACAATACGAATCATCCAAGAACCTATGCTAGCATGTAAAATTCTAAACCCTTAAATCCACTTTCACATTCATTAAAGATTAACAAACTAGATGTTCGCGACGCATCTAACGATAAGCACAACCATACTAGGTAACCGATAAAAATATCTCACAAATTAATTAAGCAAGAAACCTTAAATATTATTCGAACAAATCCGCTAAGGTTCCATGACAACGATTAGTTCATAATTGACCAAATCATCATCATGGGTGCAAAAGTTAACATAATTCTTTAGGAAGAATGTAAATAACGAATAAAAGTTTAGAGAAAGTTAAATAGAACAACTGCCTGCCTCCTGCCGACTGATTGTATGTTGCCGCTGTCAAAAGAAAACCTAAAAAAACAGCTGTCACCTGCCTCTTACCGAAAGAAATCTACCGAAGCCGCAAATTCCGGTTTCTTTACCTCTCTATTGCTCGCGCCGTTCTATGTTCTGCCGAAAAAAAATCACTAGCAAATTCCAACTTTTCTTCCTGCTTTGGCTCGCTTTGTATTATGCAGGATCGAAAAGTAGCCGATTGGCTTTTGAATTATTTGTTTTATGTTTTGCCGTAAGAGAACCCAAACAGTCGTGCCCTCCCTTCCTATATTCCGTCCCTTTTTATAATCTTTTCATCTTCTGTTTACTTCTCATGAAAACCCTAACAGAAGCCTATTGTCTTTCTTTCCTACTGGGTTTTCGTATGTTCTGTTCGAAAAACCCAAATAGAATCTCTTTTGCTCTAGCTTTATATCCTTTAGATTAAAAAGGTAAACAATTGTCTTTTATCTTCTCTGTATATTCTGCAAAGTACCACGTCGCCGTACTCAATTTGTAATCTGTCGTTTTCTTTTCTTTTTTCCTTTTTTTTTATTTTGCCAAGTATCAAAAGCGGCACACACCTCTTTCTTCTCTTTTTTCGTCTATTTATATATTCAGCCGACAAAACCTTAAAAAAGCCAAATATAAATCATCAAATATTTATCCTAAATAAAATAATATTTTAAACAAATAATAATTTTTTCTTAATTCAGCATTAATTTATTTTTTTTGCTTCGCTTTAATATTTTTTTTTTCAAAAAATATATTTTCCTTTTTTCAACATTAATATATTTTTTTCAGGCATTAATAGTTTTTTCTTTGGAAAAGTACCGGTCATAATATATTTTCTTAGCATTAATATATTTTCCTTTATTTTTAACTGTTCTAAAATTGCCCTCAAGTACGTTAATTTTCCGGTTTCTTCAATTTTAACGTCAAATTTATTAATATTATCACAATTTACCCGCGACACAATTCGCCTTTAAGAATAATGGAAAAACACGTTAAAACCCAACGAATACTTGAGAATTGGTTACAATTTTAAGAATAATGGAAGCGTAATAAGTGACATGAAATGCACTTATCAAACCCCCAAACTTAAATTGTTGCTTTTCCTCAAGCAATGCAAAACAGGTTTAGCAATTGATGCATGAATGCAACTGAATTTAAATGAATGCAAAAACGCAATGATCCCGAACGAGTAACCGTAACTAATTCAGCATAAATGCCTCAACAAATGGAATGAACTCGGAAGGCGAAATAACTAGGTACTCAAATGCTAGCAATACAAGCGTAGAAGCGTGCGTGTGTGCTCAAACTCAATCGACATGTTTTTAATACAAATTAATGGACCTTACTTGTTCTCATCATAATAATCACAAGATTAGAAACGAAATACAACCTAGATTCTCCATATTCAAGATGCACATCCATATTTCTCCGGGGTTGTCAAAGATTTATTATGCTTTATTCTATATATAGACACACAAAGGCTTATTTGACCGTGCAATGGACGAGGTCCCCGAAAGACTTGTATAATGGTGTCCATGTAGCGAGATTTAGATTAGCGGATCCCAGACCGAAAAAATCTTAGGTCACTAGGCACAAAGTCCCCTAGAACTTAATAACTCGAGCACCAAAGAGCTCATCTTAGCCAATTTTGCCTTTTATTTTTCATCTTTTTTTTCTTTTTTTCTTTTTTTTTTGTTTTTTTTGTTTTTTGTTTTTTTAAGCATCGGGAATGAGTGTGTTTTGCTCCATCTCATTCCACCCCTAGACTACTCGTAATACGCAGCCCCCAGCGAGAGGACGTACGTCGACGAGCGGCTACTAGCCTTTGACGCCTAAGTGAATAATACGCATATTTATCTTTCAACTCCGCCAAACTTATCTTTTTGCAATACATGAACTAATAAAGGATTAAGGTATGATTCTGAATAACTACTATGATGAATATGCAAATAAGCATGACTAACATGAATAACTACTACGATGAATGCAACTACAAGAAATTAAAAGATAAAAGAAATACTCCCCTATTCGTCCAACAGTGTTGATCATTGTTTCCCAGTGGGTTGCCTCCCACGAAGCGCTTGTTTAACGTCGATAGCTCGACGATACCACTCAGAATCATATAGTGTCGAGGCTGATGCTGAATGCCTCACGGTTTCCCACATCTCCATAGTAATGCTTGAGTCGTTGACCATTAACTTTGAATGCTTTGTCTGACAACTCCTCATAGATTTCAACTGCTCCATGTGGATATACTGTCTTGACTTTAAAAGGTCCAGACCATATTGACTTGAGCTTCCCTTGGAAAAGCTTTAGACGAGAGCTGAAAAGAAGAACCATTTGACCCGGCTCAAAAGCTTTATGTAGAAGCTTCCTATCATGCCATTTCTTGACTTTTTCCTTATACATCTTCGAGTTCTCATAGGTTTGAGACCGAAACTCGTCAAGTTCATTCAATTGAAGCACACGCTTCTCACCAGTTGCTTGAATGTCGAAATTCAACTTCTTTAAAGACCAGAATGCCTTATGCTCGATTTCTACTGGAAGATGACAAGCCTTACCATATACTAACTGAAATGGTGACATCCCAAGTGGAGTTTTGTAAGCCGTTCGGTATGCCCATACTGCTTCATCTAACTTCAGAGACCAATCTTTCCTTGAAGGATTCACCACTTTTTCCAAGATTTGCTTGATTTCTCGATTCGAGACTTCAGCTTGACCATTAGTTTGAGGGTGGTAAGCGGTAGCAACATGATGAGAAACATCATATTTAGCCAACAATGCTGTGAACTGACGGTTGCAAAAGTGAGTCCCTTCATCATTGATTATAACATGAGGAGTTCCGAAGCGACTGAAGATTTGCTTACGAAGGAAATTGAGCACTACCTTAGCATCGTTAGTTGGGAGAGCTTTCACCTCTACCCACTTAGATACGTAATCCACAGCTAAGAGTATGTATAGATTTTTTTGCAGGAGGACACATATGGTCCCATGAAATCTATTCCCCATACATCGAATACCGCAACCTCAAGAAGCATATTAAGGGGCATCTCATTTCACCTAGAAATATTACTAACCCTTTGGCATCGATCGCATCTACGAACGTACAGATGAGCATCCTTAAACAAGGTAGGCCAGTAGAAACCTGCTTGAAGAACTCGAGCAGTTGTCTTATCCCCAGCATAATGTCCTCCATAAACCGTAGAGTGACAATCATGTAAAAATTTCTCAATCTCACTGTAAGGAATGTAACGTCGGATCATCTTATCAGCACACTATTTAAACAAGAATGGTTCATCCCAAAGATACCATTTCACATCATGCAAGAATTTCTTCCGTTGAGCCCAAGTAAAATCTGAAGGAATCACATTGCTAACCAGATAGTTAACAAAATCAGCAAACCATGGTACTTCTCCTTGAATCAGAAACAACAGCTCATCTGGGAAACATTCGTTGATAAGAATTCCATCTCCCTTGTCTTTCTCATGTTGCTCAAGACGTAAGAGATGGTCAGCTACCTGGTTTTCAGTCCCATTTCTGTCTTTAATTTCCAACTCAAATTCCTGAAGTAAGAGTACCCATCGAATTAAGCGAGGCTTGGCATCCTTTTTAGATAACAGGTACTTGATAGCCGAATGATCCGTGAAAACCGTGACCTTAGCACCAAGCAAGTAGGATCTGAACTTCTCAAAACCATAGACAACAGCCAAAAGCTCTTTTTCAGTAACAGTGTAGTTTCGTTGTGCATCATTGAGGGTTTTACTAGCATAGTGAACCACGTGAAACACCTTCAGCTTCCTTTGACCAAGAACAAATCCCACTGCGAAATCACTAGCATCACATACCATCTCAGATGGCTCTCCCAGTTAGGCGCAGTGATGATAGGGGTTGAAGTCAACTTTTTCTTCAAGAGCTCAAAAGCAACGAAACACTCTTCAGTAAATCGAAATGGAACATCCTTTTCCAGTAGACTACAAAGTGGTTTGGTGATCTTTGAGAAGTCCTGAATAAAACGTCTATAAAATCCAGCATGGCCAAGAAAACTACGAATTCCTTCCACTGAGATAGGAGGAGGAAGCTTTTTGATCGTTTCAAGTTTGGCCTTGTCTACTTCTAAACCCCTCTTAGACACCTTGTGTCCAAGGATGATACCTTTTTTAACCATGAAGTGACATTTTACCCAATTAAGAATGAGGTTTGTTTTCACACATCTCTCAAGTACTCTACCCAGATTAGATAGACATCCATCGTATGATTTCCCAAAGACTGTGAAATCGTCCATGAACACCTTCATGATATCACCAACCATTTCAGAGAAAATAACCATCATGCACCTTTGAAAAGTAGCGGGTGCATTGCAAAGTCCAAACGAGACACGTCGAAAAGCAAAGGTACCAAAATGGCATGTGAAGGTCGTCTTCTCCTGATCTTCTGGAGCTATACAAATCTGATTGTATCCTGAATATCCATCGAGCATACAGTAATACTCATATTCTGCCAACCTATCCAACATCTGATCAATAAATGGCAAGGAAATTGATCTTTTCTAGTGGCTTTATTCAATGTACGATAATCCATGCAAATTCTCTATCCAGTAACTGTCCGAGTGGGGATGAGTTCATTCTTTTCATTTGGTACTACTGTCATTCCTCCCTTCTTTGGTACACATTGCACCGGGCTAACCCACGTACTATCTGAGATAGGATAGATAATGCCTGCATCTAACCACTTCAGAATTTCTTTCTTCACCACCTCTTTCATGATAGGATTTAGTCTCCTATGATGCTCGATAGATGGTTTGCTCCCTTCTTCGAGCAGAATCTTGTGCATGCAGTAAGAAGGACTGATTCTCTTGATATCTACTATGTTCCAACCAATGGCTGATTTGAACTTCCTCAGGACTCTCAATAGCTTTTCTTCCTCACTACCTGAAAGGTTAAATGCAATAATAACAGGTAATGTAGATGACTCTCCTAAGTAAGCATACCTGAGATGATTTGGTAGTGGTTTGAGTTCAAGTTTAGGAGCTTCTTCTAGCGAAGGTTTAAGACTTTCCTGAGAATCCTTAAGATCACCCTGTCCGAGCGACTCATGTGGAATATTGAGCCTCTTTTGATACGGGGCTGCCTGTAGTAGTTGAACACATTTGGATATATCTTCGTCTTCGAAGTCAGATTCACCATGTAGAACTCTGCCTAGAACATCTGAACTCGCATACCGATCCACCTCATTGCTGTGCAAAGAATCGATCATATCCAACCTGAAACATTCTTCATATTCTATTGGAGATTTCATAGTCTTGAAAACGTTGAAAGTGACATTCTGATCTTGCACTCTCATAGTGAGCTCCCCTTTTTGGACATCGATCAGAGTTCTGTCTGTAGCCAAGAATGGTCTTCCCATAATAATGGGGATGTTTTTGTCCTCTTCAAAATCCAAGATAACGAAGTCAGCAAGAAAGATGAGCTTGTCTACCTTTACTAAGACATCTTCTACGATCCCACAAGGATATGTGATAGAACGATCAGCCAGTTGCAAAGAGATATTAGTCGGTTTTGGCTCAGGTAGCCCAAGTTTCTCAAACACAGATAGGGGCATCAGATTGATGCTCGCTCCCAAATCACATAAACATTTGCTGAAAGTTAAATTGCCGATTGAACAAAGAATGGTGAAGCTTCCTGGATCTTTAAGTTTGGGAGACAATTTTTGTTGTAAGATCGTACTGCATTCCTCAGTGAGCGCCACTATCTCAAAATCACCAAGCTTTAGCTTTTTTGAAAGAATTCCCTTCATGAACTTGGCATAACTAGGCATTTGCTCTAATGCTTCAGCAAAAGGTATGTTGATGTGTAGCTTCTTGAATACCTCCAAAAATCTCCCAAACTGAGCATCTAGCTTCTGTTTCTGCAACCTTTGCGGAAAAGGTGGAGGAGGGTAGATCGTAGGCTCAACAAATGACTGAGATGGCTTTTTAGGTGGCTGATCTTGACCAGAATTAACCTCAGATGAGGACTGATTTTGAGAATTTTTTTTCAGAATGGGCTGATTTTGAGAAGAATCCGCCTCTTGTTCAACTGTGGGGTTCTCAACAACCTTTCCTGATCGCAAGGTGATAGCTTGGCATTGCTCCTTGCCATCCCGTTTACCTGGATTATGTTCCGTGTCGCTAGGAAGAACTCCCTGATTTCTAACGATCATGTTACTGGCCATCTGCCTAATCCGATTTTCTAAGGTCTTGTGAGATACCATCAGACTTTTAATCATTAGTTTCATCTCTTCGAATTCAGAGTCTCTCACAGAATGCTGAGGAGGGCCAGGATGCTGATTTTGAGGTTTTCTTGGGGCACATTGTTGAGAATGATGCTGCTGACCTTGTTGCTGAAATCCAGGAGGAGCGTATGGCTTAGCACCATAATGCTGATTACCTTGTTGATTATTATTCCAACTGAAGTTCGGATGATTTATGTTGCTTGGTTGATAGGTGTTTGAGATTGGTTGTTGATTCTACCTCTGAAAGTTACTCACAAACTGCACTGACTCACTAGATATTGGGCATTGTTGAGGGTCATGCCCTCCAACACAAATCTCGCACACACTAGCTACCTGATGTACCCCTAGTTTAGTCAAATAATCTACCTTCATGTTTAAAGCTTCAAGATGAGCTGCTATAGCAGTGGCAGTGTCTACGTTAAAAATACCAGCTACTTTATGTTGTGATAGTCTATGAGAAGGGTTATGGAATTCATTAGCAGCCATCATCTCAATGAGCTCGTTAGCCTCTCTACCTCTCAACAAAGCATAGAATCTCTGAAGAAAGAAAAAGAGGATTTGTCTGCCAAACTGCTTAAGTAAAAAAAGACTCAAAAAGATCTCCAGACCAAGTATTCCAGACTGGAAACTTCCTCTTCTGATGAGATCAAAAATTTGAAGGAGCAATTAGAAGCTAGTGACAAAACCATCAAGATTCTATCTAAGGACAAGGTCAATTTGGAGGATCTTGTTAAGAAGAAAGCATAGGAGAATACATCTCTAGTACAAAAACAACCCGAAGAGATAGTGTTAGTCATTTTCTCACGCAAGTATACGCGGTCAAATAGTAGCAAGTAATAAGTAAGAAAGATCGTTCCCACGAAGACTAGGTTTATAAGACAAGAATTCACTTATGCAACAACGTATGATTATTAAACTAATGCTTGAACGAGTAATAAAGTATGAATATAACTAAGCAAATTAACTAACTAGATTAACTAACAAGTTTACTTATGCGAGAGAAAATATGGA
Organism: Limnanthes douglasii subsp. nivea; assembly: GCA_036936605.1. Classification (NCBI taxonomy): domain Eukaryota; kingdom Viridiplantae; phylum Streptophyta; class Magnoliopsida; order Brassicales; family Limnanthaceae; genus Limnanthes; species Limnanthes douglasii. The sequence goes on from JAUPFV010000005.1 coordinate 50,503,446, forward strand.
ACCCTAACTTCATTGTTTATTTTACTCAGAGTATTAATATACTTAATCAATATGTATGATAACTACGATTACTAATCAGATAACACGAAATCAGTATACGCTACCTTTCAGTACACGTAAACCAAACCACTTAAACAACCACAAAGAGATAGCAGTTAAGCAGACATCGCTTGCATGACAATCCTATATGTCTATATAAATTGAGGTACAATTGGTTCTAAGCACAAGTTACCTATTTCGATTACATAGGGTAATATGATATGGTTAGTGACATATTACGAATCATGAACAATCACAATACGAATCATCCAAGAACCTATGCTATCATGTAAAATTCTAAACCCTTAAATCCACTTTCACATTCATTAAAGATTAACAAACTAGATGTTCGCGACGCATCTAACGATAAGCACAACCATACTAGGTAACCGATAAAAATATCTCACAAATTAATTAAGCAAGAAACCTTAAATATTATTCGAACAAATCCGCTAAGGTTCCATGACAACGATTAGTTCATAATTGACCAAATCATCATCATGGGTGCAAAAGTTAACATAACTATTTCCGGCCATATGTGGGTATCCAAATGGCATGTAAGGTTGGTTGTAGGGATTTTGAATGGAGAAATTGGGAGGCATGCCATATTGAGCAGCAACATTAGGATTCCACTCATTAGGTTGAAGATTTTCAGGACGTTGAGGTCTAGGGTAAGGTGGTCGGGAATTTGAAGGATATAAATTATAGTTTCTTGAAGGATCCATGAATATAACAAGAAAAGACTAAGAAATAGTGATACAATAGGACACGAAGCTCAAAATATTGGTGTGTCCAAATACAGAAATACAAGCCCCTATTTATAGACAAATGGTGTCCAAACTCAAATTCAAATTCAAATTCAAATTCAAATTCAAATTCAAATTCAAATGCAACTCACCCACTTCTTAACTTCTGACATGATCTGACATGAGATGACAATTCATTGGTCACTAGCTGCAACTCTAGTAGTTTTTAATTGTTATCATTGGAATCCGGAAATAGACAAATGCTGTCTGAATTTGAGTTTGAATTCGAATTCAAATTCAAATTCAAATTCAAATGCAACTCAACCACAAGACATGGTTTGAATTATTCGCACACACAAACGCAAGTAGATTTTAATTGTTATCCTTCGAAACCGGAAATATACAAATGTTGTCCGTTTTTCACCCACAACACCTTATTTCGAAGGGAACGACGCCACGATTACAAATCACCAGCTACGCTCGTGACATGTGGCGTTTTTTGGGCATCCGGAGTCGTTTACTATATTTAATTTTAGTGTGTGTTATTTTCAATATTATTGTACAGTTTATACTTTCATTTAAGTAAATGTACTAACATTACTCAAAGGAACATAAAACAACGGATAACATATATAAGAGTGAACCCCTTACATATCAACTTCAAGGAAATACGGATGTTCTACCTCTTGTCTCAGATCACGCGGGAGGTCACGAACAAGAATATTCGGAATCAAAAAACGATATTGTAACCTAGTAGATGTATAATTAAACATTTAAAAAGAACACCAAACAAATATAATAGCATTAAACGTGAAAATAAAATAACATAAATAACTTAAAGCGCTCAAAGGAAATAAAGCAAATACAACAACATAACCCTATAGTAATTTGAAAGGTTTAAAAATAGATAATAACATAATAAGCTATAAATTTGGATTTAAATTTTTTAAATTCATTACAAAACTTAAAAAATTAAAATTCATAATGTTATTGATATAGTTACATTTAAAAAAAATTAAATCATCGATAATTTAAGTAATAATTTGGTAAATAAAAATTAAACAAATAAATTTAGGTGATCAATAATATATTTTATTAAATTTGTAAATTATTTATTCTATTAAAAGTTGAAGCTTTTTCGGAAATCAAACCAATTTTATTTTTAATTTTGATTTTTAAATATACTATATATTATGTATTTTATATTTTTAATTATTTTAATTTTATAGTTTTTATTTGTAAAGAAAATATATTATGTTAATTTAAAAAAATTATTTATTTTAATATATATATAATTTTAATATAAATATATAGTAAATAATAAGAAAGATAAATAAAAATATATGGTAGGATATTGTATGGTAGAATGATGTGGAAGAGAGAGAAATATGATGGGGTATGCTGGAAGATGAAATATGCACTGCTGTGGCGAGTGGAAATTTTTGCAGAATTATTTGGAGAGTATGCTGATGTGGCGCGCTTTTGAGAGATGAAATATCCCCACTGCCTTGGATGGTCTTAAAGGAAGTCAAGACCTACTGCCTGAGCGTATTACGTTTCCGACTACTCTCGTTTGTTGCATAAAAAAAGTTTACCACGAGGGTTATTTATGAGAGTGATGTTGTAAATATGGTTACTGAAATTATGAACACTAAAATAATGTAATGGACGGGAAACAGACTACTAAGACCAAGAAAATGTTATTGGTTCAGACCGAGTTTGTAACGACAAGTAAATTTTCGGTAACTTTAAAATTAAATCAAACCGGCTCAATTAGTGTAGAATAATACTTAAACATCTTTATATCTCTTCTTCAGACACTCATCCTCTTAACACTAAAATTTATATCTTAATTTAATCCATTCAAATAAACTAAACAGGCCCGACATCTTTTTTTCACATGAATAAATTTTGATATGCATCTTCAAATCCAAACATAAATAACATAAAATTCATTTACTAAATATATTACATTAAGTCACTACTACCTGTATTTTTTATATATTTTACAATAGCACAGAATATTAAACAAAAACGATTATAAATAATTATTCGAAAAAAAATTAAAAGTAAAAAATTTGTAAAAAAAATTATATAACAAAATATTTTCCACATTATTTTTGAACATTTAAAAATATATACAACTTCAATAATTAATTGCAGAACCTTATCTTTGTTGTTAGGAGGAATAGCCCAATGGTATTGTTGATCTCTTGAAATGTTGACTTCTCTTAAACCGGTTTAAAACCTTTCTCATCGTCATACATTAATGAAGAGTCATTTGAATCAGGAGGAAAAAGTATTTCGAAATTGCTGTCATAAAATGTGTATTTGATTTCTTTGCCCTAATTGTCGATTTGGTATCATCGGAAAGCTCAAAACCGTGCCTATATGCATCTCTTCCTCATTTTGATTGAGATCTTGAGTTGATTTGTTTTGGGATGAGAGCTAGAGGTGGTAGAGACTAAGAGAGATAGTCAGTATAAATTAGGGTTTCGATTGTTTTGCTTAGCCAGTTTAAATCCTGTACCATCCTGGTCTTTCTATTGTATTACCCATTTATTTTTAATAAAATTAAGGTTTTGATTAAAACAAAACTTTAATAATTAATTATCTATAACCTTTAAAATTTTATATTTTTTAAATTTTAATTCAAATATTTTAAAAATACGTATTTATATTTTAAAAAGATGAATAAAAAAATCAATTTAGTTTGGAGAATTTTTCTATCTATTTTCAACTTAATTACTTTTTAGAAACCAAATTACACATAATTCCGTAACTTGAATACAATTGTTTTATAAATATATTTTGCAACCAATATTTATGCAATTATTTTCTTCTTATTTACCCATTTTATTTTGCATGTAAATCCGCAATTTGACATAATTTTTTTCGCAACCAAAGTTCTATCTACTCAAATATTTTTTTCGTATTAATGCAAGTCTGTCTCACATAATTATGCAACTGGAACAAAATTTATTTTTTGCAACCTAATTATACATAATTCTACAACTAGAACACCGTTGTTTTCTCACAACCAAATTACACGTAATTCTACAACTCGAACACAATTTCTTTTTCATACTTATTTTGCAACTCAATTACACATAATTAAGCAATTAAAATAGAAATAAATTCAAAAATATGAATATAGTTTTGTTCATCTTAAAAAACCAATGGTATTTTTATATATCTGTTTATAATTATGGTTTGAAATATATGACATTTAAAAAAATAAAACAAAAAAATAAAACAGAAAAAAATCAGAGGTGTTTCGGACTACCAAAGGGTTATCGGTAGTATTAATTAAAAATCAGGTGGTTATGTGTACTTTATGAAACATTGGATGATTATTGCTAAATAAGTTTGATGTTAGGTGGTTATTGGTTTACCACCCAAAAATAAATATAAATTTAGCTGTCTAACTTTCATAAAAAAAAATTGTAATATAAATAAAAGGAAGAATTATCGATAACCACCGTAAAAAAATTAAAATTACCGATAACCACCTGAATTTTGAAGTTTACCGAAAACCGCCTCTAACATAAATGTTTCCAACAACACCCCTAAACACACAAACACATACAACTTTCAACGTAGTTATTATATATATATATATTAAAGACGACCAAAACGAAATCCATGAATGATATTTTTAAAGAATTTAAGTTTTTTCTTATGTTACTTAATCACGCAATCGATTTTTTTCTTTTTTTAGCAACTACGTGACACGTAATACCACAACTATAACTCGTTGCTTTTTTCGGGCTTTTTTCGCCACCAAAATACTATTTATGCAACTAATTTTTTTTATACGCAACACATTTGCACGTAATTCTGTAATTCAAAATATAATTATTTTTTGCAACCAAATTACGTGTATTTACGCAACTAGAACACAATCTTTTTTTAAAAGTTTTTTCAACATAAAAATGCACATGTTTTTGCAACTACAAAAAATTTAGTTGTTCCACACTAATTTACAACTTATTTTGATCAAACAAGTTTCTATTTTGTATTTTCACACAATCAAACTTATTTAGCCAACCAAAGTTCTATTTACGAAACTTTTTTTTTTCTTGTTTACATAACACATTCGCATATAATTTCACAATCTGAATACATTTGGTTTTAGCAACCAAATTACATGTAATTACGTAACTAAAAAAATCATAAAATATCTTTCATGAATCTAGTTTGGTTCATCTTTAAAAAAAATAATGATATTTCGTGTTTTTTATTTTTGGAGTTATGGTTTGAAATATATGATATTTAATAAAACCAAAAGAGATAAAAATGGTTAAGGGGAACTTCAGACTACCCGGTGGTTATCTGTAAATACTCATTTATCACTTGGTGGTTATCCATACTTTATCAAACTTTGGATGATTATTAGTATAAAAGTTTGATGTTGGGTGGTTAGTTATAGATTATCCTAAATAATAATAATAATAATAATAAACTTAGTAATATAATTATATTAATATTTCAAAAATTATTTATTTTGAAACTAGTATGGTAAATTTCAGACAATAGGAGCTAGATTTCAAATTTAAAATCATCTAAAACATAATATAACATAATAAATATTGTATGATAACTTCGTAAGTATACGAACATGATTGTCAAGATTCTATTATACATTGTAATCTTTTATTTTAGCGGCTATCATCTCTTATTTATTGAAAGAAGATAAAATAAATACATTAGATGGTTGTTAACAAATACAAATATTATATGGTATTAATTATGTGATAATGTAACATTTGTGCCCCATCACGTATTTATATTTATAATTATCTTTTTTTTATGTTTAAGATACAATCTATTGGGCTTTTATTATTTTACGGGTTAGATATTGGGCTAAACTAATTTCACATTTATCACTATCCTTCTATTCCTTGAGAAAGATTTGAGGAAAGACTAATATTTATAAAATTTATGGGTTGTTTGTCATCTTCACATAACTAAGGTGGCCACCCTTATGTATATTTTCTTTTCACGCTAAATGTTCTTTTATTGACCCATACAATAGCCTAGTTTTGGTTGGAGTCATAAAAGTATTTTAATGTGTTTATGTTAAATTTTTTGAATGTTAACTTGTACTCGCGGAACGAAAACTCATAGGAATTTCGGGATTGGTTCAGTTTGACCATGTTTTTATATACATTAAAAACCTTTGACGAACCAAAACCTCAATTGAGAAAAAAACTTTATTTTGTTAACAGGCAAATAGTACACACAATATGTAGCATGTTGCTATGTAAATTTGAACATTTAACTAAATTTGTAGAGGTTTCTATTAGTTTGAATCTACTTCGAATTCCCCTTATATGTAGTACAGTAGCTCCCCAGTCCTTTCAGAAGGACAAACAAAGGATTAGTACCAATTCTAAAACAATGGATGAGTAATAAGGGTAGGATGGATGTTTAGCTTTGTCAAGATGATGTTTTTGTTAGTTGTGGTTGGCCAAAATTTTATTGTTGCAGTTGGTTGTTAATCAAATGTAATCATTTCATAATATGTTTATATACCTAAATATTAAATTTAAAAATATATTTTCATGACTGAAGATAATACTCTAATGAAGGGGCTGACTGTAACTAAAAAATAATATCGTTAGAGAAGTTCATGTGTGATGACAGATGGTGAAAACACGTGCTTTGAGACGGAGATCCATGCATGCAGACTGCTATGATTTCTTTGAGAGATTACACGTGGAAACATAAAGGTTACGATGTGGGATTAAAGCCATATGGATGGTTATGATAGATCCAAAGTAAAGTATAAATAGTCCTAGATAATGTTATTCTTTATTTTCCATCTTTATCATCTTTTCTATTGATATTCTTGGTAGTATACTTTTCTAACTGAAACTCAAACACAATAAAATGTTTCTTTGATTTCATCAAAGAATACATCCTGGTGTATCAACCTATTATTCATTCAAGCCTTAAAATAAAAATAATAAAAACAAGTCAGCCAAATGTAGAGTACAACCATGAGAGAGATGGCTCCAACAATCAAAATCTTTGTACTAGTGCCTATTTTAGGTCGCCATCACCAACCAAATTATATGAAGAATACTCAACGTCGATGATACAAAGAAGAAGGCTAAATTCTCAAATAATAACGAAAGGTGATGCATGGGAGGATGTTGTAAGGGATGGTATTATTTCTCTTACAATTATTCATGTCATAGATCAGAAAAGTGCATCTCATGTGGCTACAATAATACCAATTAGAGCTTCAACAACTATGGTCCACGACATATTGAATCAACCAAATATATTTCAATATGTGTTATATTGTCTTAGTATTTTTCAAACTAAGAAGGTGTGTGAGAACTATTATAATTTCATCTGGACCAAAGATAAGTGTGACAAGATAGAGGAGTTGAGGATTCCATATACTGTGGTGGTTTATTTCCTAACAAGGAATGATACTCTTTTGGATGATTATGATCATGGGGTGGTCTTTCTCACCTACATGTTTAAGATGGGAGATCAGTTTCATTTGAGTTGTGATCTGATGAAGTTTTTCAAGGACACTCAATATATCCAACCTAGTTGGTGTTGAATGCATAAAAGATCTTACTAGTGGCTATTTTATTGTAACATAAAGTTACCAATACTTTAGTTTCATGAGATTTTTTATAATGACTTTGATTTTGGTCGAATCCTGAACCTATATTTTTAAATTTTCAATAAGGAAAAGGTCCTTACTGACCTTTTAAAATTCAATAATGTTTGGTAGAATGAGTTTGTATACATCATTGGTGACTAACATAAAGTAGAGTAAATGGTTATACTCACGTAGATGAAGCTCTAAAAGTAATTTCTTTATATTTCCACCACCTTATATAAAAAGATTAATAATAAAAATCTTATCTATGTATAATTATGATTTGTTGATATATTACTTGATGAGAATGCTAGAGCCTTAAATGAAGAGGAAAACACTTAGTCCAATACATCTTATAAAGTTGTTGCCTCTATAATTAAAAAATTAGATGCTTTTTTGAGGAACAAGACTTCAATCAGGCCATCTTAATGTAAAAAGACTATTATGAAGCTTATTATTGTGATGATCGAGCTTGTTGGAGGCACAAAAACTAGAGTTGGCAGTACTATAGTTGTTAGAGTCAACCGTGCAATTATGGTTGATAATCTAGAGTATGATGTATCTAAAACTAAGTCTTTTAAAATCTTTGAGGTTGGGTCTACTAGACGAAGAGGTTTTTTGGTAATGAGAAAGAGTGAGTAGCCTGATCTAAGCCTATAGAAATTTTGGTTTCTCCACCGAAGCTAGAGCTTATCAGACCTTTGTTGGAGAGAGTTCAAATTTTGAATATACGATGCCACTAATTCCTAAGGGGGGGGGGAGAATAGTTTCAAAACTAAAGTAAATTTGTCTAATATTAAGGCATTAAGCCTTCATTTTGAACTAAAAATTATTGATAGTTTTATTATTGAGACTTTTAGTCGAATCCATGATGTTGCTGATCTGCCCAACCAAGTTAGGAACATTTGTGCTAGTTTTGGTTCCATTTAGGAGGATAATATTCTTACAATAACATAGTTGGCTATGTGTTATGACGTGCCTCCAATATTTTCCAAATGTGTATTAATTATTTAAGAGGGCTTAAATCTCGTGGCTCAAATTCTATTATCGGAAAAGGAAAACCTCTTTACTAGAGGTAAGTATTAAGGTGGACTTCAAGGCCTTAAAAAAAGGTTGCTGTTAGGGCTAAAGCTGAAGTAACTCATGTATTAGGGAATGTAATTACCAAGAAGTACAACATCATGTTGGTGAATGGACCTTCAATATGAAGAATAGTAAGACTGGTGAAGTTAGTGAAGAGGAGGCCAAGTAATCAGCCAGTCACGATATTTTGTATTTGTTCCATACAATGCTAAATTGTACAGGTAATAAATATTCGTTATCTAAAGTTCTGAAGTCTTCATAGCATCTTATTGTTGCAAATAATTAAAGAAAAATCCTTAGATCACGTGGTTGAGTTTTTGGATCCGATTGGGCTATTAATTATTGAAAGTGAGAAGTATCTTAAAAGCTAGTGCAAGCGTGGGTGCCCTTGAAGCAATAGATCTTGCTAATTCCCAAAAGGTTAAAGGCCATGAAATTTTTGTGATAAGCTATGCCAATATCTACATTATATTAGAAATTATAAATGTTAGAGAAAATGATGATGAGCCAACTGAGGTAGTCCATGAGGTAGGGTTTTCCGAAACGTTTGAATCTATTGTGCTTACTATAGAGCAGATTCATGAAGTAGTGAGTAAGTATGTTGTTTTATCCATTCAGAGTAGGTTTCCCATCCACTTGTCACTTTTGGATTTGGCCACGAGGCAGCTGGACCTAGGTGTGGAGGTATGTTATTCATTTAATTTCCTTTTATTTACTTGTGTATAGTGTTTGTTGTATTTTGATTATGTTGTTGACGTTATTAAATGTTTGCATTATGCCTGCCAAACTTTTTAAAATGTAATGGTTGATCTTCAACAAATTTTAGATGTTGTTGATGAGTTAGTTGATGATAGTTTAGAGTCGAGGTTTGTCCTTCATGCAAAGAAGGAATCCAAAGAAAGGTTAAACACTAGGATGAATAATAAGAATTTAAAGAAATTGTGTTGAAACATAAACTTCAATCGAAGTATGAAACCATTAGCCAGGAAGAGAAAAAAATTTCTCGTAAGGCCTTCTTTATCTCAGAGTTTCATGGTGCGTTCAAGACGATTGAAAACTTTAACTTATCTTTTATTGGTTTTGGAGTCTTTATAAAAAACGTCACTCTACGTCAAACTGAGTGGATTTCTCATTTCACCAAAAGGCTTGCTTGGGCTAATGAGAACTAACTCAAGCGTAAGAGGATCAGGAAGCGGATGAACCATTGCTCAAATAGAGAAAATTGAGTTAAAGACGATGCTTGATGAAGCCCTAAACCAAAATAAAAAAATGGAAAATACATTGGTATCCAAGAAAGTTGAATGGGTTAAAGAGGTGGATGACTTCAAGGATTCCATGGTTGATTTAGCCAAGGATGTTATGTACAATGTAAAGAAATAACTCATGCTATAATTTCATATACAGTTTCCAAAGTGTGAGCTAGATACTTTGGGGAAATATGTTCCTAAGCCGGAGATGATCATCTGCTAATCTTCAAAAAAGGTAATTAATTAGTGTATGGGCATATTATGGGAGCAAAAAGTCAAGAGTTGATTTGGTTGTTCGAACAAAAAGGGATGATGATGTCAGTGTTAAGCCAAGTGTTGAGGAAAATGTGATATATCTTAATTAAGTAGTTGTGTTACATCTCCCAAGTGTTATTAGTGATGTTCCGACACGGAGCATCCTGGATTAGGAACCGCCAAAGGTGGAGCTGCTGTTAGGAAAAGTAGTTTGAACCCCCAATAGCTTGTATTATAACTTGGTTATAAATATGTACTTTTATGGCCTTTGTGGAATCTTTGATAACCAAAGTCTCCACGTATTGGGGAATTCTTTTAAACCAATTCCCCATGACTATAAATTTTTCTATGCTATTTATCACTTGCATTTTTTTATGAATTATGCTTCAATTGTTTTTGTTGTTTGTTTAGCATATTTTGTTTGCAAAAAAATATTATGTTGAACTTGCTCTGATTTTTCCAAATGGAATACTCAATTCTAAAAGGTCGAGACTTGAATATGGGTTACATGAGAACATTGTTTGGTTATATCTAGAAATAACCAAACTTTATTTTGGTGAGTTCAATTATCAGAAGTCGCTTTTAGTAAACAATAATAGAAGTGTTTTAGCGAGAGAAATATTTTAGAGAGAGAAAGTGAGAGAACACAAGGGAGTAAAATCAAAGTTTTCAACCCCTTTATTGGTTCAGCCCTGACCTTTATATAGAGGCGCAGGGACTTAGTTCATAACTGTAAGTAGTTACATAAAAGGATAAAATATCGTTAGTCCTTAATAAAGATACATAATCAAAATCGCTCCTTTAACCTTCTATTATTTACATTTAAGTCCCTAAGCTTCTATTTCCTTATCAGTAGCCCCCTATTTCTCATGTCAGTAAATGAATGAGAACTAATTGTCTTCAAATCATGCAAAAAACAATAATAACTTTTCTTTCAAAATCTGACAATTCAAAATCAATAACATATTTCTCCTCGAATCCCGTCAGCCGCAAATCTGACAATTCAAAATCAATAACATCCTTCTCCTCGAATTTCATCCGACGTAAATCTGACAATTCAAAATCAATAACATTTTTCTCCTCGATTTTTTTTAGACGCAAATCTGACAATTCAAAATCAATAACATCTTTCTCCTCGAATTTCATCAGACGTAGTGATACATCGGAGGATGCCTTCAGACAATCATTCCTTGAGTTAACTTCGAAGTCGATCTATAAAATCTAACCGTTTAAATATGTCATGATTTCCTAGCTGCTAGGTTTACAGCTCGTATGACAGATGCCAAACTCGTGACATTGTTACCCTTTCCTATTTTGTCCAATCATCACAAAACCATTTCCACTTCTGCACACATCTTCTTCCTCCTATAAATTCGTTAGCGATTTCACTTTTTGTTTCAAACCCAAAATTCTTGAGAGAGAAACAACAAACCTCCCAACTTTTGGCTACCTTCAACGTCTTCTTCAAACTTTCTGGTTGTTTTCACCGGAAAAATCATATTTTCCGATCAATCTTCAACCTGTTTATGAGAAAACACCTAAGATCCAGAAGATCTAAAGTAAGAATACCCAAAAAAACCCAATCTCTAAAACCTGACGATAACCTTGTCTTCGAGCTTACAATTACTTCTGCATAAGTGACAGAGCAGACAAATATAGAGTTGCTGAATTGAGAAGCAACCATCCTCTCAGAACATCAAAAGTTCATGCTTTTTCACCTTCAACTGTAACCGAAGAAAGTCAATCTTCGAAAACTCGGGCACCGAAAACCCCACAAACTACTCCTCAAATTTGAACTTCTCTCACCAAGTCATCACCTCGAACAAGTCATAAAGCTAGTCAATCTTCCTCAAAACAATTTAAAGTGAACCCTTCCTCTACTTATCCTTCAAGAGCTCCTAGGAAACGGACTTTTATAGCCATGAGAGACGATTCTGATGCTATACCAAACCCTTATCCCAACTTTCCTCCCCTGAGGGAAATTGTTGATAAAATTAAAGTAACTCAACAAAGTCCCTTGAAGAATCCTCCACAACTGAGAGATGAGGCGTCAGATGTAGAAGTTGATTCCGATACGACCCAATCAAACAACGAGGTATCCAATCAAACAACAAGAATCCTCTTGTGATTCTCGATTGTCTTAACACCGTAATAATGGCATGCTTAATGCCTTCTTATACAAGATTCCATCCAAAACTAGGTATCCAAAGGCTTTATCCCTCAATTTTTTGCCAACTTCGTATCATCTGGCAATGTTCCTTGAATAAAAAAATTTAGAATATAAGTTCGCCAATCGCCTCAAAATTCCTCTATACATTCACATTGGTTTGACTGGGTCAAAATCAAGAGACTTTCTTGTAACAAAGTTCAAGGATACTCATCTCTGTAAGCAATATTTGTTAAAGAATCAGCCACCATGTTACTTCCTCGACTAATATGTTCCACAACTATATGATAAAATAGTAACATTAAGTTCCGAAGCTCCCAAAGATACAAAATTAAACGATCTTTTTTTACCTCAGTTTTTCTAAATACTTGATTTGCTACTAACTGAGAATCTGTCTCTAAGCATACCAGAAGTTGCTCCACATATTTTTGCCAACCTCAAACCAACCAAAGTAGCTTCGTATTCAGCTTCGGTATTAGAGGCACAAAAACCAAATTTGATAGACTGAAGCATTGTTTCTATAGATGGAGCAATTAACTGAACTCCAGCACTACATCCTGAAATACTAGACCCTCCATCTGTTTGAACAACCCACATCGAACTCGTCGATACAACATCTTGACTTTATTCTATATCCAATCTGCTCGATTGAAATTCAAAAAAAGAATCTGCCAACGCTTGAGCTTTAATCGATGTTCGAGGTGTGAACAAGATATCATAATCTCCCCGAAATATTAGGATGTTGCAAAACATTTTTTAAAGGAAATGAAGGGAGCATTTTCTTAGCAGCAATCACCAACACTAATGCTAATTTCTCAAGCATCAAATACCTCTTTTCTTCTGCCACTAAATGTTTGCTGATATAATACACTAGCTTCAGAATTCCTGAGTCTTCACTTATTAATACTGCACTTAGTGCAAAATCTGATACCGCATTATATAAAAAAAGAGTTTTTTCTCCACTTTGAGGTTTTCACAAAATCTGAGGTGATGATAACAAGTTCTTTATGCTTGTAAACGATGCTTCACAATACGATATCCATTCTAATATATTTGGCCCTCACAACACTTGAAAGAAAGGAAAACATTGGTTAGAAAATCTAAAAATAAATCTGTTAAGTGCTGCTAACCTTTCTATCAAAATTTACACTTCTTTAACAGATCGAGGTGAATTCATTACTATTAGAGCTTTCAACTGCTCTGAAAAAGCTTCTATCCCTCTTTCACTTATAACATAACCTAAGAACTTCCCTGATCGAACTCCGAATGTGTACTTTTCAGGATTAAGCTTTAGTCTGATTGTCCTAAGATTCAAAAATGTTTCCTCTAAGTCCTCTAGATACGCATCATCCCTCAAGATTTTTACCACCATATCATCAATATACACTTCTATATTTCTTCTGATCTGAGTGACAAATGCTTTATTCATCAACCTTTGATAAGTAGCTCTAGCGTTTTTCAATACAATAGGAATAAACTTGTAGCAATGCAATCCTATGTCAATTATGAAGGTCGTACATTCTTGGTCCTGCGGGTCTATCTTGATCTGATTGTACCATGCGCAAGCATCCATGAAAGTCAATATTTTATTTCCCAATGTGGAATCAATCAGTATATCTATTTGAGGAACAAAAAATGGATCTTTAGGATAGTCTCGATTTAAGTCTGTAAAATTCACACACATTCTCCATTTTCCATTGTTCTTCTTGACCACCACTGGATACGTCGTCCATAGGGGATACTGTGACTCCCTTATATGCCCAACCCTGGATAAATGATCCACTTCAGAGACTATTTCTTATGCTTTCTCTGATGAAAATGCCCTTCTTTTTTGAATTACCGGCTTCAGTTTTGGATCAACAACTAAACTATGGGAAATTACTTCGATTGGAACCCCTATCATATCCTCCGTTTTCCAAGAAAAAACGTCCAAGTTAAAAGACAAAAATTCTAGCAGTTGTTGACGTAGAACTAGGGTCAGTAAGGTTCCTATTCGAAATACTCTTCCTTTAGAAAAAGTATACTCCTAAATTTCTTCACTTACTATCAGAGACCCTGGGGTTTCCCTCGAATCGTCAACTCTTTCACCAAACTCTGAGGTCATGCCCTTTGAATGCTATTCATTCATCATGTCTCTACTGCTGGATCCTCGAATCTTAAGCGCAGTGGCATAACACTCTCTTGCAATTTTCTGGTAACTTCGACCGACCCCCACACGATCTCTTACCACATAATTAAAACACTGATGTACTGTCGACACAACCCCATACATTCTAGAAAACCAAGACCTTCTAAAAATAGTGTTGTAACTTGTGGGACAGTCCAGAACCACAAAGAAAACTTGGACCTTCTTTTTGAAGGGTCCCTTTCCTAAGTTCATCCCTCATTCGAATTCCTTAATCACCCGTTCTGTCACACCGGTGAATCCGATAATCGTACGCTTCAATTGAGAAATTCGAGGAGGATTACGCATCCTGTCATAAGTGGTTTTTAAAAGTACATTCGAAAAACTACCGGTGTATATGAGAACATGTCGAATTTCAACACCAGCCACTTCTGCCCCAATAACTACCGCATCCTCGTGCGCCCCTGCAGTGCCCCACAAGTCGTCCTCATCGAACAAGAAAAAAGGAATGGTCTTTTTTCCATATAAGTGAGTGGACATCTTTCCTTCAATTTAGTTGTCAAATTAACAACATGTCTCTTTCTCGAACTGTCAGTAGTACCAGCCATTGAATCGCCTCCAAAAATAGCCAATGACTCAAAAACATTCACACAAGCTTCACACATGCCCTTTCTTTACTGGCTCTTCAACAACCACAAGAATCAACATGTCTGGATCCTTATCCAAATATTCAAAAGCAGCATTGAATTCATCAGACTTTGAATCTAGAATCATCATATTCTCAGCTGACACACTTAGGTTAGTCAACCGTGAATTCGATGCTGGAGTTTTCGACGCGCTTCCTTGTGACTTCACATAAGTCAAGAGTTTTCCATTTTCCATTTTCCATTTTCAATTAGGATTTGGATTTCTTTTTTCAATGAAATACAATCATTGGTATCATGACCAATGTCCTTGTGATATCTGCGATATTTGTTATTCCGCTCCTCCATTGGCCTATTAATTGGAGCCGACTTCCTAAAATTCACGAAGCTGTTGTTTTTGTCAAAAATTGCAGCTACACTTTCTATTAAGTCTGTATAATACTCTGGCCTAATCCACTGATTCAGCCTCGGTCTGTTGTAATTGTAGCATGGGGCACGATTTGAATATCCCCCAGTTCGAGGTGGTGAATTAGTATTCCTCGAACGCGATTGCTGATTACCATTCGAGGGTTGCCCTTGGTTATTGGCCACCTGACCCGAATTTTTTGGAACATTAACTGGTCCTCCTCGGACCCTGGTTGACTCTTCAACTTTGATCTGGTCTTTAATCCGAGCCATTAATGCTCCAAAAGTTAAAGCTCTCTTTTTTGTCGTTTCATTAGCCAAATATCCTGGCAGTAACCCTTGGAGAAAAGGTGTCATCGCCATACCTTCTTCGCAATTATCCAAGCTTGCATTAGTAAAAAAATATATCCTTGTGTAGTCCTTCAAATTTTCTCCAACTTCCTGCTTGCATTGGATAATCGTATCTCCATTCTCTCTCATCTCTTTGCTTCCGACAAACTGCCTTCGAAAAGCAGTATAGAAATCCCTGAAATTTGAAATGGATCCCCTCAGAATCCGATTGTATCACTTTAATGTTGTTCCTTTAAAATTTGTGAGAAAGTACGACACACCAGCCTGTCGTTATCTTCTAAATTCATCATGTAATTCTTGAATTGTTCGATGTGATCATCTCGATCCTACATCCTATTAAACTTTTCCACCTTAGAAATATAAAAACGCTTCAGAAGCGTAATAGACCTAATTTCACTTGTTAATGAAGAGTTCCTCCAATCGATACCTTGCACATACTAATATTCAGCTCCCATAACTGCATACAAATTCTGATCAGTCTTAGCATTTTGATTCGATATGTTCCCCTCACACCAATTAGATTCCCTTAAACAACGAGGAACGTTGTCCCTCCTAGATTTGTGTTCCTTTTTATGTTTTCAGGGTTGTTCCCTTTCCTGTTCCTCATTCGAAGAACTTCTATACCTTTTAAAACCTGAAGCAGAACTCTCAACCTTTTACTAAATGTAGCATATTTCTGTTTGTCTTTCTTTCCCTTTCGAGAAAAATAGTTCTCTTTCAGAACCTTGAAGCGCACCTTCGTCTGCTCATTCCTAATCTGTCGATCAGTGCAAGATCGATCAGATTGGTTTCCAATTTCAATTTTCTCATTTACTTGTCTCACTTCGGATTTAAGCTTCGCCAAGTGAATTTACTACTCTCTTTTCTCGTACTTCTCATTTAGCGCATTTATTTTATCTAGGAGCTGTTTCATATGCATTTCTATATCTAACCGAGTTTGGATCAGAACATATCTTTCTGGTCTATTTTTATTCCTCTATAAATCTTATCTTAGCATTTCAATTGTTGATCGAACTAATGGATTGTTTCAGAATTCATTACAAAATTTCAAGACTGTTTTTTCAAGATTAACAAAATTCGAACGAGAAGATAAGACACAGATTGCTAGTTGTCCCCAGCGGAGTTGCCAATTTGGTGAGTTTAATAATTAAAATTCATTTTAGTAAACAACGATATGAATGTTTTAGTGAAAGAAAGATTTTAGAGAAATAAAGTGAGGGAACACAAGTGAGTAAAATCAGAGTTTTCAACCCCTTTATTGGTTCAGCCCTGACCTTTATATAGAGGCGCAGGGACTTAGTTCAAATCTGTAAGTAGTTACATAAAATGATAAATTACCCTTAGTCCTTAATAAAGATACATAATTAAAATTGCACCTTTACCTTCTATTATTTACATTTAAGTCCATAAACTTGTTTTTCCTTATTACATTTTTTAAAGAGTCCATGACTCTTATTGGGAAAATCATCATGAAGTACTTTTGTATTTTCATTTGTCGGGTAGTCAAAGCTTAAAAAGTATCGAAGGTCAGGTTCAATCTTACCTTTTATGTTATTACGTATTTCTTATTGATAGTTCTGATGGTTGAATCTTTTTAAGACGATGAAAGCTTATTCACACTTATCCTTAGTCAATTTTGATATTATTCGTTTGGAAGGTAGAAGCTCTTCAAGAGGTTGCAAGCTTGTTCATGATTATTACTTTGTTATACTTTGAAGCTAGGCCAAATACCTCGTACGTGTTATAGACTATCCTTAGATATCCATACTTACCCTTTGTATTTCGATATCAATTTTTCCTTATGAATGTATAAAAGTAATGCAAAAAGTAAATAAAACATATGTAAAGGTAATAATAAAAGTTTATTAAATTAAGTATCGCTTTAAAACCTTCATGCACCATTGGATTAGGAAAGATTAAAACTTATGTATAATAAACAGTTGATATATATATATACTAATAATAAGGTCTGAACTTATAGAGGGTGGTAAACCTTTAAGCGCTTAATATTTCAGCGATGCCGAACATTTTTGCTTTCTTCATCCAACAGACTATACAATTTTGGCTATATTTTAGCTTCAAGAGTAAACGCCTATTCCTAGTTTGTGGCCATTTATCCAAGATATTTTTCATTTGTTTGGAAGAATACCCTCCTTAGAACCCGATCTTCTACTTCAAATATTTGGAACTGAATATTGTATTATATAAGTTATGTATTCGAGCCTTGTAATGAATAAAACAAATGTAGACTCTGGTGTGAATTATTTTCAACTGAGGGTAATTTTGTCTAGAGTTTTGTGATGTTTTAAGCGTATTTAATGTTTGGATAGTTTGTAGTGAGAGATTTGAGCTGCCTGGTTATATTAAATGTTCATTACCCTCATTAATGAAAGTGTTTGGATATTTATACCCTTAATTATGGGCCACATGGGCTTTCGGGTCAACTTATGAATTCGGGTCGAGTTCAATGACCCATTAACCTTTAAGCAAGTAAGTAATTAGCTTAGTCATGAAGTGATTTAGTTTTTAGTACATTAGTCCTGTTCGAATGGTTTAGTGGGTGGTTTTTGTCCGAATTGCCCCTGTCCGGTTCCCATAGTGAGTGGTGAGAAAATCCGGACTCATCAGTAGCCCCTTTTTTTAGGTTATGTCCGAAGGCCTTTGACAAGACCTAAAAAATAGTTCATATGTCCCCATACCTATGTCCGGACAGATTTTGAATTACGTAACGACTTTATCCGGACGAATGAAACTCTTAGAAGCTGAACGGTTTTGACAGAGATCGTGGGACACGTGTCCTTCTCTGATTCACCTCACCGGCCGTTTTCTCCTAGAATGGCGCTTCCACTTACTTCAAAAAGTAACCTCTTAATTAATGTTGGTGACATCAGCGCCGTCTTTAATCATTACACCTATCTTTTCGTATTCTCATAGGTATCAAAGCATCTTTTGTTCTTTTAGTATAAATTAGTCCACTTTTCACTGTTTTACCATCTTCATTATCTCTACTCTGTTAATCTTCAAAGCTTTTGTCTCTCAAAAAACCCTTCTTTTGGTGTGAGTTTATGTTCACAGCAAGAAATGCCCTAGTAAAAGGTGGGTGGCTCAACTTGTCGGAGTTAGAAAAAGCTCAAAAAGTCGAACGAGAAAAACGCATTGCTGCAGGCCTCCCTGTTTCTCCTATTGACAAGTCTGTCACACCAAGTTCAGGTTCTGATCGGGACTCGTCTTCTACCAAAAGCCCTAAACCCATAAGGTTATTCCAGTCCAACCTTTCTCCAATCGCTTCAGGCTCATCATTCTAAGAATCAGAGCCCGTTGTTGAACCAGAACAGGCGGTTACAAGCTTTACAAGACCTTCCCTATTTATTGCCATGAGATCAGACGCTGATATCTCCCCAGAGAAGCTGGTAAATCGACGAAGGGGTCGTTTGGTGAGAGGGCAGGGTGCAACTGCACAGGCTAAACCTGCCAAATCCACTCCTTATAAGTCTGGGGGCTAAGAGTAAAACTACAGGGTCAGAAGCGCCCATTAAAATCCCCAAGGACAAGCTGTCCGGTCTGGAGACAACCAATTCAAGCCTTCGGAAAGAGACCTCCGGATCTGAGCTCCAACCGGACTCCAGACCACAAGAGGAAAATAACGCTCAACCATCCGGAGGACCTAGTGAGCCAACCACCAGCTTTTCTCTTCCAAAAAGAAACCGATAATCCTTCTAGTGTAATGGAAGATTTAATGGAGGATAGTATCGAAGAAGCTCCCTTCGAGAGCGACGTCTCCAGGCAAACAAGTGAGGCTGCTGCTGCCAAGAAAAGCAAGGGCAAGGAGAAGCTATGCTTAAAACACCCGGATCTGCCGGAGTGCCTTGTGGGAAAAGTGAGACCTTGCTTCGACAAAGTAAGTGTAAGTTACATGCTGGCTATGCAGAAGATTAATTATGCTTTTATCCACACAGCCGAACTGGGCCGGATGCGGACAAAGTGGGGGATCCCTGAAAATGTCAAAGTGAAGATACCGGTGGATCCGGAGACACCGATGGATTGTAAGCTGAGTGAGATAGTCTTCTTCACTGAGCTATTCAACTAGGGGCTTAGGCTTCCCTTAGATCCGAAGATCGTTAGATACTTCCATCTCATAAAGCTTTGCCCAAGCCAATTGAGCCGCAATGCTTGGTATACACTTATGGCTTGTATTATAGCCTCTAGGCTCTCCGGAATCCCTCTTCTGATGGAGCAGTTTGCTGCAGTGGCCAGCCTTTGCGGGAACCATCACATCCCCTTCTATCATTTTAACATGGGCGATAATTATAAGGCGGTAGATGACTTACTTGAGTCGGAGAAAAGCTGGAAGACTCAATTTCTGTTCATCAGTGGTGCCTGGGAGAATAGGAAGAAAATTAAAGTTGGTGTCAACCCAAGCATGCTTACCAGCAGATGGCGAAGCGATGGTAACAATCTCATCACATACTTTTACCTTTACTTATAACAAATTTGTTTGTCTAATTCCTCTTCTTTTGTTTTTTGGTAGTGCTGCCTAAGGATTTAAATGATTACTTGGAGGCTGGGCAGACCACTTGTACAAAGCTAAATGCTTGGGTTGCTGAGAAATGGGGAAACCGCTTCCACAACTGTTTTACCGGAGGCAATTTAACGAGATCCCATCTCTGGAATACAACCGACCGGAGGGACTTGTCTTGGGAGGAATTAACCACTCCACCCCCCCCCCCGGGGGTGATTCTTCGGAAGATAGAGGGAAAAGATGGAAAATTGGTCTTGACGGGCAGAGCTAAAGCCCCAAGTAAGATGAAAGCAAGAAGGGAAAAGGCAAACAAAGTGTGGTTGAGGCAAACCCTACCGAGGTGGAGGAAGCTGTCCCAACAAACCCAGAGGGGCAAGATGAAGGGCAGATTGATGTTGCTTTATTGCAAGTGGTGGAGTATGAAAGCACCAAGGAAGTAGTTGGGTCTCCAAAACCCTCAAAGACTCCCAAAAAGGACAGAAAACGGGGAACAGAAGGTGGAGACAAGGATGCCAAGAAAAAGAAAATCTCCGAGGGAGATGAAGTTTCTCTCCGGGCTCCGGAGTCTCTTCCTCCAGTTGACCCAGCTGACCCCACTCAAGAAGAAGAAATCCCAAGTGATTTTCACACCGGAGAGGGTGCCGGAGGGGACATTAATATTGATGGTGTCGACAACACCGGGCTTCAAGGGATTGGTCTTTACTTTGAAGACTTTGCCAAAGATGATTTTGTTGGACCCTATCTCCCCCCAAGCTCTTCGAACATCGTCATTTTCAATGGCAAGTCGTTCTCTGTTTCGAGTGAGAGAGACATCATCACCCACTCCTTATTGAGCAACATCCAGCCAGTGCTTACCTTGGAGAAGCAAGTACGAAATCAGTCAGCCATTATCAATACCCTCAATTATGACAAAGAGAAATTATCTAGCAACCTCCTTACCGCCAACCAAAATGCTGAGGCATTGAAGAAAGAAAATGAGGAGTTGAAGAAAATTCAGGAGGACTTGGCCATCAAGCTGACCAATTCGAAGGGAGTTGAAGCAGTCTGATCTGGAGAGAAACCTCTCTTCTTCAAAAGAGGAGGTGAAGGCTAAATGAAGCATCATTCAGACCTTAACCAAGGACAAGATTTCGCTTGAAAACATTGTGTCCAAGGTTGAACAAGAAAAAGCCGACTTGTTAAGGGAGCAAGAGAAAACAATCCAAGATAGGATTGATGCTTATACCAACGAGGTGATAGATTCTCAAGAGGAGAGGTATGCCGAAGTCAAGTCAGATATGGTCTTTCTCTTTCATGAGAAATTTTCGAAGAGGACATTGTGAGATTTATGGAAGTTTGTAGAGTATGAAGACCTCCCGTTCCACACGATGGCTGATGGTGACAAGCATAACTAATCCAGTGGCTGGGATGACACAACCGATGAAGAGGAAAAGACTATAGAGAGTCCAGATGAAGAAAATGATGACCCAAAGAAGAAGAAGCTAAGTGAGGTTGAGCCATCTAAAAAAGCTCAGTCTTAAAGTATCAAATATCTTTTTAATTTTTTGTGATTGAACCAAAGTCCTTGGATGACCAAGGTATTTTTTGTAACCATGTGCGGCCCTTGTCCGGATAAACCTTTCTGTTTTGAAAATTCAAATTCCTTGGACGGCCAAGGCATTTCGTATATCTTAATGGGTATTTTCATTTTACACAACTCTTGCATTGTTTCATAGTTTTTCAACTTTGGTGGCTAATTTTTAAACAACCCTTAGTTATTTTACAAGTATTTTAAAGTGAGAGTGTTTAAATTCTCTGATGACAAATGTTTAAGTAGTCATCACTCTACAAATTCAATCCGGTCCGCCATTGATAAAAAATTTCAAAAAAAACTATTAACTGAAACACTCTGAATATTATAAAAAGGCATCATATTTTATAAAAAAGACCGGACACCTCATTAAAACCTCCCCGCGCCACCAGGGTAGGAAAAAGTATGCCCCCAAATATTTACATGAACCTTTAAACAAGTAAATAATTACATAGTTTTCATTCCAAGTAAAACCGGAGGTGCTCAATGTTCCAGCGGTGATTCAAAATCCTTCCATCCTTATCATGGAGCCAGTACGTCCCAGTATTAAGCTTTTCACTGACCACATAGGGCCCTTCCCAAGTTGGAGCTAACTTACCGAACTGCTTCTCCTTGGTATGTAGGAAGAATTTCCTCAACACTTTATCTCTTGGTTGAAAATCCCTTCTCTTAATTTTAGAAGCAAACCTGCTTCTCATCAAACCTTGATAGTGTGTGGCTCTAAGGTGAGTCTTAACTCTTCTTTCTTACATTAAGTCAAGATGGCCTCTAACTGCCACTTCGTTAGCGTGTTCGGAAAATTATGAACTCGAAATGAAGGAAGAGTAACCTCTCTGGGAGCTACGGTATCCATCCTATATACTAACGCAAAGGGAGACTCTTGTGTTGCAGCCCCGGGAGTGGTCCGTTAGGCCCATAAGACTTCTTGTAGATAACTTGGCCATTTTCCAGAAACTCCCTCTAAATTCTTTTTAAGAGCGGACAATATGGTCCTGTTAGCCACTTCAACTTGACCGTTTTCCTGTGGGTGGAAAGGAGAAAGAAGCAATGTTGAATGCCTCTAGAGGCGCAAAAATTCTCCATCTCCTTGTTGTCGAATTGTGGCCCATTATCTGTAGTTATTTTCTGTGGAACCCCAAATCTGCAACAAATGTTAGACAAGATGAATTTGATAACAGCCGTGGAGGTAGTTCCTGCTAATGGGGCCGCTTCGATCCATTTCGAAAAGTAATCAATGGCAACAATTGTAGTTCTGCACCCCCCGGATGCCATGGGTAGAGGTCCCACTAAATCGAGCCCCCACCGAGCAAAAGGTATTGGCTCAGAAATTGACTCCAAAGGGACAGCTGGGGTATGAATTTCATTACTGTATCGTTGGCATGGATTACACCTATTTACCAACTCCTTGGAATCTTGCATTATAGAGGGCCAGTAGTACCCAGCTAACAAAACTCTTCTAGTTAAAGCCCTGAATCCACAGTGTGCTGATCCCTCACCATCATGCAATTCAGAGAGCACTATTTGAGACTCATCGATCCCCAAACATCGCAATAGGGGTTTACTATAGGATTTTTATAAAGAACATCTCTTAGGATGACAAAACCACGAGCCTTGTATTTTGTTTTCCTTGCTATTGCTTTTTCCGGAGGCAAGATGCCATCTGAGAGATATTGAAAGAGAGGAAGTCTCCAATCTTGGGGTTTTTTATCTGTATATTCAAACTTTCTTCTTCCTTATCCGGATTAATTTGAATGGATGGGCATTCTTGCACATGTATCCAAGGGTAGGACTCAGAGTAGGCTATGGTTGCCAAGGAGTCTGCTAGCGTATTTTCCGTTCGGGGTATGTGCTCATAAGTAACGCTTTTGAAATTGAGGGCCACTTCTTTAAGGATGAATAAATATTTAACCAAATGTTTTTTTTTTGGATTCGGATTGACCTTGTGCATGATGGATAAGAAGCTGAGAGTCGCTCATTAACCTGACCCTTTTGGCTCCACAGATGAGAGGTAACTTCAAACCAGCTATAACAGCTTCATATTCGGACTCATTATTGGAAGCCCTGAAGGCAAAACATATAGCCTGGTACATTCTATCACCGTACGGAGAGGTTAAACATATCCCAGCACCACAACCCATGGTACTTGATCCACCATCAGTCCGGATGACCTATACTTTTTTATCTTTTACCTCGGTTGCTTGTTTAGTATCCCTATCTGAATGGAATTCAACTAAGAAATCAGCCACAATTTGGGCTTTGACTGCTGTTCGAGGGGAAAAATCAATACCGTAGTCTCCCAGTTATACTGACCACTTGGTCATTCTACTTGAAATGTCTGCCTTTTGGAGAACATTTTACAAGGGAAAAGACGTCCGGACAATGATAGAATGGGCCTGAAAATAGGACCTCATCTTCCTCGCAGCAATCACCACGGCTAGTGCTAATTTTTCAAGCTTTAAATACCGTTTTTCTGCATCTATCAAGCTTTTGCTGATATAGTACACCGGACGAGGATAATTATCCACTTCCCTTACCAACACTGCACTTATAGCACAATCAGAGACTGCTAAGTACACGTAGAGGGTCTCTTCATCAATGGGTTTAAACAAAGTCTTGGGGGAAGACAAGTGATTTTTAATCTCATCGAAGGCCTCATCACACTGTGGGGACCGGTTGAAATATTTTGCACCTTTCAGAGTTTGAAAAAACGGGACGCACCCGTCCGAAGACCTTGAAATAAAACGGTTTAGTGCAGCCAGCCTCCCGATCAATCGTTGTACCTCTTTAATATTCCGAGGAGGCTCCATTTGTAGTAAAGCATTAAGTTGGTCTGGATCATGCTGTATCCCTTTCTCACTTATCACATACCCTAAGAATTTCTCGGACTGTACTCTAAAGACACACTTTTCTGGGTTTAATTTTAAATTTACTTTCACCAAGTTAGCAAAAGTTTCTTGGAGATCTGCCAAGTGTAGCTCTTCGTCCACACTTTTCACCATCATGTCATCGATGTAAACTTCCATGTTTCTTCCAATTTGATCAGCAAAAGCCTTGTTCACCAACCTCTGATAAGTAGCCCCAACATTTTTTTAACCCAAACGGCATTACCTCATAACAATGGAGGCCCCTATCAGTAACAAATGTGGTATGTTCTTGATCCTTCGGATCTACTTGAATCTGATTATACGCGGAGAAGGCATCCATAAAGGACAACAGCTTGTTTCCAGATGTGGAGTCCACTAACTCATCAATTCGGGGGACCGGATACAAATCTTTTGGGCAAGCTCTGTTGAGATCTGTGAAATCGATGCACATGCACCACTTACCATTTTTTTTTACCAACACCGGGTTGGCTGTCCATAAAGGGTATTGAGATTCCTTTATGTGCCCCATTTTAGTAAGTCGGTCAACCTCTTGAACTATGACATCAGCCTTCTCCTTAAAAAAGGCTCTCATTTTTTGTACAACAGGTGCTATGTCCTTTCGGATGGATAATTGGTTTGATATAATGTCTGCTGGGACTCTGGTTACATCAGCATTGCACCAAACAAAGACATGTTGATGGTCTTTCAAGAAATCTAACATTTTACCCTTCAATTCTGATGTCATCTTGGATCCTATCTTGACACTTTTTCCTTCAGCCAGAGAGTGAGTTTCAACTTCTTCAATTGGTATTAAAACACCAGGGGTCTCTCTGGCGTCATCAATTTCACCCTCTCCCCAGAGGGCCCCTCAAACTGCTATTCTTCATTGATCCGGACTGCCCCCAACTTCCGAGGGGCCAGTGCTGTTGCATAACACTCTCTCGCTACCTTTTAGCTACTTTGAACAACTCCCACTTGTCCTTGCACAACATACTTCAAGCATTGGTGGACTGTTGAAGCCACATCATGCATCCTGGCAACCCAAGATCTCCCCAGAATAACATTATAATAAGTGGGACAATTCACCACAATAAATAGTATTCTAACCATCTTTTTAAAAGGGCCTTTGCCCAATAAAACCTCCTCCTCGAACTCCCCGATCACATCTGCTGAGCTTCCAATGAAACCCACAATTGACCTGTTTGAAGGTTGATATACTGCCGGATTTTTAATTTTTTTAAGGAAGTTAAAAAGAGAATGTTGGCAGAACTTCCGGTGTCCACCAAAATTCGTCTTATGTCATTGCCCCCAATGGATGCTCCTATTACAACAGCATCTTTGCGAGGAGCAGCAATATCCCTCAAGTCATCCTCATCAAAAAAAATAAAGGGAAATGGAATCTGTGATTTATAGGAAGTCATGCCTCATTCCAGTTGGGTAGCTAAAGTATGAACGTACCTCTTTCTCGAAGAAGTAGTTGGTGCACTCATGGTGTCTCCCCCGAATATTGTAAGCGACTCAAAAAAGTTAATAAGTCCAGACACCGTCTTGCAATGCTCTGTGATAACACCCACTTTATTCCGGGTTGGATCAGGATCTAAATATTCTGATTCTACATCAAACCTTTCGATTATAACCATAACACAATCCGGAGCCGATGTGCCTGCATTGTTTGGACCAGCCTTTGAGCATTATCAGGCCTATTTCCACCTCTTCTTTTAACATATACCCCCAACTTTCCTCTTTCAATCAAATTCTGCACTTCTTGTTTCAACGCAATACAGTCCTCATTGGTATGGCCAGTATCATTGTGATACTGGCAGAAACAATTATTACGGCTCTCCCTAGGAGATTGTAATGCAGCCGGCCTTTTGTAGTGTACTTCGTCTTTTGTTTTGTCATAAATAGTGGCTACGCTTTCTTTCAACTCAGAAAACCACTCCGGTTGAACCCAAGGCCCCTGCTTATTCCTAGATTGCTGGCTCTGAGCTGGTGCAGCTGGATGAGACTGAGCTTTGGCTCTGTTATGACCCTGTCCGGCTTCTTTGGCCTTGTTACCAGACTGGTTTTGGTTTTGATTTGGTGTAGCTGGAGCAGACCTCACCTGCATGTGCACCCTAGTTTTCTTTGTTTCATCTACATTAATCTGTTTACCGACCTGATTCAGCAGACCTCCCCACATCATGGCCTTCTTCCTGGTTACTGAATCAGCAGACTTCCCCACGGCATGACCTCTCCACGTCATGGCCTTCTATTTCTACTTTTTCAAAACAATAAGCCAATCATCCAATCTCCTCGATCATACAATATGGATAAGTTGTCTCAATTGCACAACAATTAGTCAACTATTTTTAAATTGTTAGAGAAGTCATCTGAGCATTAACTGAAACATTTATTCTTATAATTTTAGTGATTTATTCCTTATTTTCATATACGGATAGCATTTTTTTTTTCTGGAACCGTGGGTACTTGACCCGAGCCAACCCGCACGATGGGTTATGGTTTTCAAAAATTTCCTACGGATGGGTTGGGGTTTTTTTAAAATTTATTATCCGTTGGGTTTGGGATGTGTTATGAGTTTAATAAATTTACCATTGATAAACTTGAATCCAATCCACATGACATTTTTTAGTTATTCTAGTATTTTAAAAATTAATACATGATATATTATTATTTTATGGATTCTAAAATTATATTATAATGTTATTCGATTTTTTATTATTATTTGTAATTTATTTATTCATCATTTTATTTTTGATGGTTTTATCATTATTTATACTTTGTTATATTTAAAATTATAAATGAGCTTACATTTAACAAATATAAAGATTTAAATCCAATAAATTTTTAAAACAATTACGATTTTTTAAATAAATTTATATATTTAAACAACAAATATAATTTTGTAGCTTGATTGTAAAATAATTAAGCTACCTAACATGGTCACCAAATTTACTACTAGCATGTTAGCAGTTTACAAAGAAATTTTTCACAAATGTGTCGTCTTCCTCGTACCATACATTACTTCTTCCAAAAACATAAAAATAAAAATAAAAAGTTGCATTCTTAACAACTTTATACTTCAACCACGGGCTTTTCTCGAACTATATATCTCAAAAACACCAATTATTTTGGCCTATTTGTTTCTCGGATAATAGTAACCAATCGGCTCACAAATACCCCATGTAATATATATTCCCTCTAACTTTATCTCTAATTCTCACATCATAAGTCTCAATTGATTTTCACAAACTAGGGTCACTCATTACGTCATCTGAATTAATATCTTCATGATTTTTTTGTTCAGTATTTTTAATAATCTCCTTAACATTCTCATTATATAGACTTTGAACACTAGTTAAACCAACTAATGTTTTTGTTATTTCAAAACCTATTTATTCTTATTTAAAGCCTATTTAGTCTAGTCTAATAAGCCCAATTCATTTTTATATGGTGTTTTTTACATAACTTTTTCATATATCTTATCAAACAAAATAATATACATTAAAAAATTGGTAGAAAACACCCTCACCCGTCTTCTAACGATGGGTATACAATTGTATTACATCTTCAACATAAAGATGGAAGTTGTATATCCCCATCCTACCCTTAGATCCATCATTGTTTATGGCTATCAACAAGAACTAATGTTGGCATGACCAAATGTGAGTAATCATGACATGAAGAGATTGGCTACTATAATTCGATCGAACTACAGAAATGAATAAATGGGAATTCTAATTATTTTTCTTTTGTATTTTCTTGTTGTAATTAGATTTTTTGGTAGGCTTTCTATACTTGTTGATTTTATTATAGAAAGTAAACATGTAATTATTAAAAATAATTTATCATGCATGATCAGGAGATAAATCACCAAACTCAAAATTAGAAATATTAATTGTTAAGTAAAATAAATGTATTTGTCTCATTGTTGTATTTATTATTAGTTAGAGGATAATATTCCTAACGTATTAAAGGTGAGGGACCAAGTTGTAACAGTAGAAGGACTACAAAGGAAATAAGTGGGGGCCACCTCACCCACTATATAAGGGAACCCTCTTTTTTCTAGGTGGCTCGAAATTATTAAATACATCCTCTTTCTACTTTCTCTCTCTACACTTTCCTCTTTAGTCACGTCACTCACTAGATCCAAGATTCTCTCTTTAGCCACATTTAACTCATCATTGGCGCCGTCTGTGGGAAAGAGTGATACCTGAAGGTCACATTTTTCCTCAAAATCAAAACTAACCGAAATATGAACAACAAAATGGCTAGAGACGGGATCAGGAGAGTTTCAACTCGACCGGATCGTTGTTTGAAGGTGAGAGATTTCCCGACCATGAACATTATGGACGGAGTCAGGATAATCGATCAACTCTAATCATGACTAAAAGACAACTAATGGAATATATCTCTAATCTAAACGTTGAAAATGAGAGAGCCTTGAATGAAAAAAAGATCTGAGAAGGCAAAGGCAAGGAACATATGATTGACACCTGATGAGTCCGGATAAATCCACCACTGTTTATTGAGATATCCGGACAAGGGAAATTCAGACAAAAACTGCCCACTGAACTATCTGGGAGGACAAAAGTATAAAATAACTAAACACCTTTTGACTAAGTTAGGTGCTAATCAACTTATTAAGTAAATGGGTCCTTAAACTTGACCCGATTTCATAATTCGAACCGAAAGCCCATGGGTCCATAATTAAGGGTATAAATACCCCAACTACTTTCATTAATGAGGGTAATGAACATTTAATACAACCAGACAACTCAAATCTCTTACTACAAAACACCCAACATTTAATAATCTCAAAACTTTCCAAAACACTTGACAAAATTACCCTCAGCTTAAAATAAACCTCACCAAATTGGCGACCACAGTGGGATCAGAAGGTTCCTGAATCTAGCATTGAATACCAACAAGAAAAACCGGTTCAGATGAATCCGGACGAGCAAGCAATTCCACCACCTTTTGTGGAGGTGGTGGGGGAAAACAATGATTACACGACCGAAGAGCGAGACAAGTTGAAAGCTGAAATAGAAGCGTTAAGGGCCACTAGAAAGGCAGAGATGGATTTAAAGGAAAACTCAAAAGCGTCAGCAATTCACCATACTAACAACCCAAGAGAGAACGACCCATCAACAAAGACTTATTTGAGCACGAAAAAGACCCATATCAGTTCCAAGAAGTCTCACCGGTCCAAGCTGGCGGAGAGCATAGAATATGAGTTCTCCAGTAGCTCCTCGAACGAGGATGAGCTTGAGGAGTCTTTGTCATCAAACAGTAATGAGGGGAGGTCCCGGAAGAAACAAAATCTAGTTAAAAAATATTCAAGAAAGAGAGATAGGCATGGGAGACTAAAGAGGCATCTGGGAAAATGGTCGTCTTACAGCCACAGCCATAGTCACAGGCATATGGATCAGCTGCTGATGGATCATTTTGCTTTCCATGATGAACTAGGTATTTTTGCAACCCCTAATGAAGACACAGTTTTTAGTCGTAGTCGGAATTGGAGGCAATCGTCATTTTCAGCCAAGATACTGTCTGGAAACCTTCCTAAGAGGTTTGACAATACTAAAATAGAGAAATATGATGGGAGAAAAGATCCGGACAACCATTTGGAACAATTTAAAAAATTTATGATGAATTTTGATGATGATGACAAACTTCTTTGTAGATCCTTCTCCCAATCTTTTACGTGAAGTGCTTTGAAATGGTACAACAGCTTGCCACAAGGTTGTATCAGAAACTTTGATACGTTTTGGGTGGCCTTTTGAAGGCAGTTTGTGGGGAGTAAGGAGGTGAAGGGCAATGAAGTTACTATTATCCATTGTGCCCAAGAGCCAAATGAGTCACTGAAAGACTATATAAGCCGGTTCGTAAATACCAAGAGTAGGTTAGCTGATTGCTTTGAGCAAGTAGCAATAGCCTCTTTGAGACAAGGTTTAAACCCTAAGAATCTAGCTGATTCAGTGACAAGGAAGAAGGCCATGACTTGGGGCGGTTTGCTAAATCAGGTGGGAAAACAAATCAACATAGATGAAATGAAGAAGACTAGGGTACACAGACAAGCGAGGTCTTCCCCAGCTGCTCCAAACCAGAATCAGTCCGGATACAAGGCCAAAGAAACCGGGTAGGGATCCAACAGGGCCAAACAAACTCAATCCCACCCAAATCCAGCTCAGAGCCAACAGTCTAGAAATAAACGTGGACCTTGGGTCAAACCAAAGTGGTTTGCTAAATTAAAGGAGAATATGGCAACCATTTATGACAAAACTAAAGATGAGGTGCATTTCAGGAAGCCGACAGCGCTTCAATCTCCTAGGGAAAGTCGTAATACTTGTTTTTACCAGTATCATCATGATATTGGCCACAACATTGAAGACTGTATCGCCTTGAAACAACAAGTATAAAATCTTATTGAAAGGGGCAAGCTGGGAGCTTATGTCAAGAGAAGGAGTGGAAACATGCCTAACAATGCTCCCTGAACTGACCTAACAAACAATGCGGGAACATCTACTCCAGAAGAGGCTATGGTAATCCCTGAAAGATTAGATGTCGATTCGGAGTATTTGGATCCTGATCAAACCCGGAATAAAGTGAGGGGTCATAACAGAACAAACTAAGACAGTGTCCGGACTCATAAGCTTTTTTAGTCACTTACTATATTTGAGGGGGGGGGGGCACTATGACTGCACCGACTCCTTCTTCAAGAAAGAGGCATGTTCACACTCTAACTACTAGTTAGAGGGAGGCATGTCTTCTTATCAGTCTGAAATTACTTTTCCTTTTATTTTTTTTATAAGGATGATTTAACAAATATAGTTGGGTCTAATGAGGATGTTGTGGTGATAGGAGCTTCAATTGGGGGCAACGACATAAGGTGAATTCTGATTGACACTGGCAGCTCAACCAATATTCTCTTTTTAAGTTCTTATAAACAGCTGAAGAATCTGGCAGTGATTCAACCTTCGAACAAATCCATTGTGGGATTCACAAGGAGCTCTGCGGATGTAATCAGAGAATTTGAGGAGGAGGTATTGTTGGGGAAAGGCCCTTTCAAGAAGATGGTCAGGGTACTATTCGTTGTGGTAAATTGCCCCACATGTTACAATGCGATCTTTGGGAGGTCTTGGCTCTCTAGGATGCATGTTGTGGCTTCAACAGTCCATCAATGTTTAAAGTATACGGTTGAAAGACAAGTGGGAGTTGTCCGGAGTAGCCAAAAGATAACAAGAGAATGTTATGCAACTGCACTTGCTCCTAGAACTCTGGGGGAAGTTCGGATTAATGACGATTATCAGTTGTTTGGGCACTCTGGGGGTGATGGTGAAATTGATGACCCCAAAGAGACCCCTGGTGTTTTGATACCGATTGAAGAAGTTGAAACCCACTCTCTGGCTGAAGGAAGGAGTGTTAAAGTTGGCTCCAAGATGGCACCAGAATTAAAGAAAAAATTGGTGTCCTTTTTGGCAGGTCACCAACATGTTTTTGCTTGGTGCAATGCTGATGTGACCGGAGTACCAACAAGTGTTATATCACACAAGCTGTCTATCCGGAGAGACGTTGCACCTGTTGTGCAAAAAATAAGATCCTTTTCTACGGAGAAAGCTGATGTAATAGTCCAAAAAGTTGACCGTCTCACCAAGATGGGGCACATAAAGGAGTCCCAATATCTTTTATGGACAGCCAACCCAGTATTAGTCAAGAAAAAGAATGGGAAATGGCCTATGTGTATCGAATTTACTGACCTCAACAAAGCTTGTCCAAAAGATCTCTATCCAATCCCCCGGATAGATCAGTTGGTGGACTCCACATCTGGAAACAAGTTATTATCGTTCATGGATGTCGTCTCCAGTTATAACCAGATACAGATGAATCTGAAGGACCAATGACATACTACCTTTGTTACAGATAGGGGTCTCCATTGTTACAAGGTGATGCCTTTTGGGCTGAAAAATGCTGGGGTTACTTATCAGAGATTGGTGAACAAAGCATTTGCTGATCAGATTGGAAGAATAATGGAAGTATATATCGATAACATGATGGTTAAAAGTTTAGAGGAAGAGTTGCACCTGACTGATCTTCAAGAGACTTTTGCCAACTTGACAAAGGTTAATTTAAAATTGAATCCAAAAAAGTGTGTGTTTGGGGTGCAGTCTGGAAAATTATTGGGTTATATAATAAGTGAAAAAGGGATACAGCCTGATCCAGATCAACTTGATGCTCTGTTGAAAATGGACCCTCCTCGAAATATTAAAGAAGTGCAGAGGCTGACAAACGTTATCCATTCTTCCAAACCTTGAAAGGTGCTAAAGACTTCAACTGGTCTCCACAGTGCAGCCAGGCTTTCGATGAAATAAAAAAGGATTTGTCTTCTCCCAAAACCCTTTTTAAGCCTGTTGACAGAGAAACACTATATGTATACTTGGTTGTGTCAGAATGTGCAGTAAGTGCAGTGCTGGTAAGAGAGGTGGACAATTATCCTTGTCCGGTACACTACATCAGCAAGATTCTGATGGATGCTGAAAAGAGGTACCTGAAGCTTGAAAAGCTGGCACTAGCCCTAGTGATTGCTGCCAGAAAAATGAGGCCATAATTTTAGTTTCATTCCATCATCGTCCGAACATCTTTTCCTTTGAAGAATGTGCTTCAGAAATGAGATATATCAAGCAGGATGACCAAATGGTAAGTAGAATTGGGTGATTATGATATTGATTTTGCCCCACGAACTGCAATTTAAGCTCACTCTGTTGTTGATTTCTTGGTAGAGTTTCATTCGAACAGAAGTACTAAACAAGCTTTAGAAGAGAAAACTAAAAAAGAGTGGGTTGTCCGGACAGATGGTGGATCAAGCACAATGAGTTGTGGGGCTAGGATTTATTTAACCCCTCCATATGGTGATAAGTTATACCAGACTGCATGCTTTGCCTTTAGGGCTTCTAACAATGAGTCTGAATATGAGGCAGCTATAGCTGGTCTAAAGTTAGCTTTTCTGTGTGGGGCTAAAAGAGTTACATTAATGAGTGATTTTCAGCTTCTTATCCACCATGCTCAAGGTCAATCCAAAGCAAAAAAGGAGCAGTTGATCAAATACTTATTCATTCTTAAAGAAGTAGCAACCAACTTAAAAAATGTTTGATATGGGCATATTCGTAGATCGGAAAACACGCTGGCAGATTCCTTAGCAACCATAGCATATTCTGAGTCCTATTCATGGATTCATGTACAAGAATGCCAATCCATACAATCAAATCAGAAAAAAGAAGAGGAGGAGAGCTTAAGTGTACAAGTGGTTCAATCCAAAGATTGGAGATTTCCCCTTCTTCAATACATCTCTGATGGAATTTATCCTCCGGAGAAGGCTATGGCAAGGAAAATGAAACATAAGGCTCGTGGTTTCTTGATCATAAAGAGGTTCTTTATAAGAAGTCGTTCAACAGACCTCTCCTACGTTGTTTGGGGGTTGAAGAGTCCTAAATTGTTTTATCCGAACTACATGATGGAGATGGATCAGCACACTGTGGCTATAGAGCTCTAACCCTGAGGGTTTTGTTGGCCGGATACTATTGGCCATCCATAATGGCAGATGCTAAGGAATTGGTGAAGAAATTTGACCCATACCAAAGATATGGTAACAAAATTCATATCCCAGCTGTTCCTATGGAATCAATTTCTGAGCCAGTGCATTTTGCTCGTTGGGGACTGGATTTAGTTGGGCCCCTACCAATGGTGTCTGGATGGTGCAGGACTATTATTGTAGCAATTGATTGTTTCTCAAAGTGGATTGAAGCAGCCTCCTGGCAGGAACTACTTCAAAAGTTGTTATAAAATTTATCTTGTCTAACATTTGTTGCAGATTTTAGGTTCTACAAAAGATAACCATAGATAACGGGCCACAATTTGATAACAAGGATATGGAGAGTTTCTGTGCCTCCAGAGGCATTCAACATTGCTTATCTTCTCCTTTCCACCCACAAGAAAATGGCAAAGTTGAAGTGGCAAATATGACCATTCTTCCCGGTCTGAAAAAGAATATAGAAAGGATTACAGAGAAGTGGCCAAGCTATTTGCAAAGAGTATTATAGGTGTACCAGCCTACTCCTAGAGCTGCTACTTAAGAGTCTCCTTTTGCCTTGGTATATGGGATGGATGCAATTACTCCTAAAGAAGAAACTCTACCATCATACAGAGTCCACAACTATTCTGAACAAACCAATAAATTGGAAATTAGAAGTAGTTGGACTTAATAGAAGAAAGAAGAGTTAAGGCTCATCTTAGAACCGGCCATTACCAAGGCTTGATGAGGAGAAAATTTGCTTCCAAAATCAAGAGAATGGATATTCAGTCAGGATATAAAGAATTAAGAAAGGTTTTCTTGCATACTAAGGAAAAGTTGTTAAGCAAACTAGCTCCAAATTGGGAAGGCCCTTATGAGGTCTCCGAAAATCTTAAGCCTGGGACATATAGGCTTCAAAACAAAGATGGAAGAATCCTAAAGAACCCATGGAATATTGAACACCTCCGGTTATATCTGGAATGAAAGTTGTGTAAATATTTACATGTTTACAGTCAATGTAAATATTAGGGGGCATACTCTTTCCTACCCTGGTGGCGCGGGGAGGTTTTAATGAGGTGTCTGGTTTTTTCAATGAAATATGATCCCTTCTTAAAATATTCGGTGTGATTTGATTACAATTCCTTTTAAGTCTTCAATTTAATACTAAGGATCTTTGACAGATCGGATTAATCTGGTTGAATGATGACCATTAAATACATGTCATTGGAGATTTTAAATACTCTCACCTTAAATATTTGTAAAGTAAAGAAGGGCTCTTTAAACATTAGCCATTAAAATTGAAAGCAAGTATGGAACAAAGTAAAATTGGATAAGATAGTCTTGTCTGGGTAAAAATCGGATAACGATAATAAAACACAAAATATGCCTTGGACATCCAAGGACTTTAATAGTTCACAAAATAAAGAAAACACAAAAGATAGTTAAAAACCTCAGGGCTTATTCCCTTCGGATGTTTCTGCGTCCCCTCCTTTCTTATGGCCTTTGAGCTCAGCGCTTGAACTCTTCCCGGTTCCTTCTTCTTTATCGGTGGTAGAATCGATTCCACTAGAGTAGTTCTTCTTATCACTGTCTGCCATCGTATAGAATGGGATGTCTTCATACTCCACATATTGCCACAAGGTACCAAGCGTCCTCTTCGGAAACGTTTCGTAGAAAAGCAGTATCATGTCAGACTTCACTTCGGCATACTTTTTTTCCAAGGATTCTATCACGTCGTTAGTGTATTTATCAATGCTGGCCTGAATTCTTTGTTCCTACTCTTTCACCAAGTTTTCTTTCTCCTTGGTTGCCTTAGACACAGCCTCTTCAAGAGAAGTCTTTTCGCCGGACAAGGTCTAAATGACACCATCTTTGGTCTTCACGTCTTCCTTTAAGGTGGAAAGGTATTTCTCCAAACCGGAGCACTTAGTTTGGAGCTCAGTGTTAGATTTCTCCAAATTGGCCAGCTTGGTTGACAGATCTTCCTTGTCCTTCTTAAACTCTTCAAGCTCTTTCTTCAGTTGACAGAGTCTCCTTGTCTGTGTTAAGGGTGTTGATAAGGGTGGACTGATTTTTCACCTACCTCTCCAAATCGAGCACTGGTTGGATATGAGCTAAAAGAGAATGGGCCACCGTGTCCACAGGAGGGTCAACAGGAGCTGGTGAAGGAGGAAGCTCCGAAGGACGAAGAGTTATTTTTCCCCCTCAGTGACCTTCTTCTTCTTGGCAGCCCTTTCATCGTTACTGGCTCCCCGTTTTTTGTCCTTCCTTGGAGGCTTTAATGGGTTTGGTTTTTCTCCTGCCTCCTTGACAGTTTCATCTTCAACCACTTGGAGCAAGGAGGCATCGATTCCTCCTTGGTTCTCCGGACGGGTCTCTTCTACAGCAACCCGAACTGCCTCTGCTGCAACCTTCTTCTTCTTTCCCTTCATCTTGCTAGGATCTTTGGCTCTAGAGGGCAAGGCAAGTTTACCATCTTTTTCCTCTGTTCATTTGAGGATGATAGCTGGGGGAGATGGTACGATCAATTCTTCCCATTTGAGATCTCTCCGGCCTGTAGTATATCACAGATAAGATCTCACCAAATTGCTAGAAGTAAAACAGTTATGGAAAGCGTTCCCCCGATGTTCTGCGGCCCATGCATTTAACTTGGCACATGTAGTCTGCCTCTCCTCCAGGTATCCGGTGTACTCCTTCGGTAATACTAAAAAGGAAGTAATGAATGATTCAGAAGTGGAATATTTGTAAAGTGAAAAGGAGAAAATGAAAAACAAGATTGAATAACTTACTTGTACTCTTCCACCTACTAGTAAGCATGCTACGGTTAGTCTTGGCTTTGATCTTTCTCCCATTCTCCCATGACCCACTGATGAATAAGAACTGAGTTTTCCAATTCTTCTCCGACTCCAACAAATCATCTACCACTTTGAAATTGTCTCCCAAGTTGTGGGGATAGAATGAGATATGATGATTTTTGCACAGGCTTGCCACATCGGAAAATTGCTCCATAGGGAGAGGGATTCCGGACAACCTCGATGCCATTATGCAGGCAAGGAGGGAGTACCAAGCGTTTGGACTTAATTGGTTTGGGCAAATCTTACTCAGGTGAAAATACCTGACGATATCTAGGTCTAAGGGGAATCTGAGCCCCCAATTGAACAAATCGGTGTACATGACTACTTCATTAAGTTTGCAGTCCATTGGAATCTCCGGAATTACAGGAATCCTCACCTTCACTGACTCTGGGATCCCTCACTTTGTTCGGATCCGGCCCAGGTCGGCATTATGAGTATAAACATAGTTTATGTTCTGCATGGCCAACAAATACTTCACGTTGACCTTCTCGAAGCAAGGTCCTACCTTGCCTTCCAAGCACTTTGGAAGATCCGGATGAGCCACTCCAACCTTCACTTTGCCTTTCCCTTTCGTGTCAGAGGCAGCATCCCAGTTTTCCCTAAGGCTTCAGTTTCGAAGGGGGGCTCTTTGATACTATCTTCCATCACTTATTCCATCACTTTGGAAGGTTTATTAGTCGTTGTGGATGGAAGAGTGTCAGCTTCTGTCTTTATGGTCTGTCCAGATGGTTGAGCGCCAGTTTTTCCAGAAGCCTAGTGTCCGATTGGGGCTAAATTCCGGAGGTCTTCGCTTGAGAAACTACTTTGGATACCTCCGATCCGGAGGGATTATCTCGTGGGGCTCTTATAGATATCTTCGATCCGGAGGGTTTATCTTTGGATGCCGATTTTGGAGGGCTTTGATTGTGAGGCAGTCATTTGGGCCTTGACCAAACGAGTTGTCCGGCGTAGATTGGATTTCTCTGGAGATTTTTCAATATCTGATCCCATGGCTATGAATGTGAGGGTTTTCTAACACTTAATACTGCTTTTTCTTGGGTAGTAGAAGGTTGGGACTCCTGAACAGAGGAGCCTGATGGGATTGGTGAAAGATTTGGTTTGTACAGTCGTTCGGGTTTTGGATTTCTGGTAGAAGATGATCCTTGATTAGCTTCTTGGGATGGTTTATCAGACTTGTCACTTGGGGAGACCATGAGATCCGCAGAAATACGCCTCTCTCTTTCGACTTTCCTCGCTTTCTCCAAATCAGACAGATTCAACCAACCACTTTTTACAAGAGCGTTTCTAGCCGTGAACATAAAACTAACCAAGAACGAATTTGAAAGAGAGGAAGGAAAGCTCTGAAGAAGATTTTCGAGTGATGAAGGTAATGAAACAGTACAAAATGATTTATATATTGGTAGAAAAAGGTAACTGATACCTAAGAGAAGACGAAGAGATTTGTGTAATGATTGAAGACGCCGCTGACGTGAGAAAAATTAAATACATAGGTTACTTTTTAGGTTTAGTGGGAGCGCCAATCTAGGTAAAAAACGGTTGATATGTCGAATCAGATTGTGACACGTGTCCCACGATCCAAAGAGAAACTCTTAGAATTCTGGGATAAACTCTGTTCGGAAAAACCTCAAGCCAGACACACAAATGGGTCGAAAAATGTCATGACTGACTAAGTGAATTTTTTAGTCATGCCAAAGATTTTCGACAAAGCCTAAAAAATGGGATACTGATGAGTCTGG
This sequence comes from Limnanthes douglasii subsp. nivea, assembly GCA_036936605.1. Taxonomy (NCBI): domain Eukaryota; kingdom Viridiplantae; phylum Streptophyta; class Magnoliopsida; order Brassicales; family Limnanthaceae; genus Limnanthes; species Limnanthes douglasii. The sequence continues at coordinate 50,542,248 of JAUPFV010000005.1, forward strand.
ATAAATCCACCACTGCTTACTGAGATATCCGGACAAGGGAAATTCGGACAAACACTGCCCCACAGAACTATCCGGACATGACAAAATTATAAAATAACTAAACACCTTTTGAATAAGCTAGGTGCTAATCAACTTATTAAGTAAATGGGTCCTAAAACTTAACCCGGTTTCATAATTCGACCTCAAAGCCCATGGGTCCATAATTAAAGGTATAAATATCTCAACTACATTCATTAATGAGGGTAATGGACATTTAATACAACCAAGCAGCTCATATCTCTCACTACAAAACACCCAAACATTTCATACTCTCAAAACTTTCCAAAACGCTTGACAAAATTACCCTCAGCTTAAAATAAACCTCACCAAAACCGACAGAGAAAATTCTTCGCGTGAGAATCAAAACAAAAACAATTTCCATGGTCGAGGTCATCAAGAACTCAAATCAGATCGGGAAATGGAAAAAAAAAACCAAGCGTCCTTCAAAATAGGATCGAGATGGTTCAATTGATTTCATTTCTGATGAATCTTCTGGTAGATAATCCGACGTAGAATCAGACACAATAAGCTCACAAGGAAGAGTAGATCCCGATGTAATAGATCAAGGTTTTTCAACTCTCCAAAATATAAAAGGTACGTCACCAAAAAAAGAACGACGAACTCTCACGATAAAGAGGACATGGTGACAGCAAGTAAGGAGGAGTGGGTAGTGTTACCTCATGTTCAATGGAAACCGTCGAGAAGCAAAATGCACGGGTACAAGGTCAGCAGCCAGTTCATCAATCTACACAATCAGGGATTGTACGGGATTTCCATTGACGGCCTCAGTGGTGGTGCTTTGGGATTTGGACTTAATTGGAGAGCATCTCTATCATCGGATGAAATATAATCGGGGCATCTCCTAAAGAGCTTTGACATATCTAAACTGGAAAAGCACGACGGCAAAAAGGATCCGAATAATCATTTGGAGGCCTTCACGAAATTTATGTTAAGTTTTGACACGATGACAAGCTTTTGTGCCGAGCTTTTTCGATGACTTTTATAGATCAGGTCTTCAAATGGTACAACAGGTTGCCGCAAGGCTGCATTAAAAACTTTGGGATATTCTGGGTAATGTTTCGGCAGAAGTTTGTTGGAAGTAAGAGCTTCTGAGCTAATGAATATACGATAGTCAACTGCAGTCAAAAGTTGCGAGAGAGCCTCAGGGATTACACCAGACATTTTATTGATGCAAAAAACGATCTCGATCACTGTGAGGAATATGTAGCCCCGACAGGGTATCGTTTAGGACTACTTCCGAGACTGATGAAACAAGTGGTGACTAAAAAATAGGCGTTTACCTTTTCCGCCCTCTAATCTCAAGTGGAAAAACAGATATTAATTGAGGAGATAGAGGCATCCGAATTGGCGGTCCAAATCCAGCAGAGCGTGTAGGCTTCGGTTGGTACTAAGCAGAATACCCAGTCTAGCTATGTCCCGCAGCCTCAACCAATTAACACACTTCCTCCCAGTGATCAGCCTATCCCAGTCAAAACCGAAGCCTCCCAGGTATAGAAGGTCAACCATTATAATCAAGTGTCACGCGACCCATTTTCAACAAGTGGATCCGACCTACTTACTTTGCTGATCTGACCAAATGTGTGTCAACCATCTACGAGAAGACCAAAAAGAGAGGGATCTACCAAAGACCATTTCCAATCCCGACCCCTCGGGAGAGCAGGAATAATCGGTATTGTAGATACCACGAGGACATAGGGCATGATACAAAGAATTGTATCTCTTTAAAAAAAAGAAATATAGATGCTAGTGAAAAATGGGAACCTGCTTGAGTACGTGAAGAAACGGGCACAACAAGGAGCGACGTCAAGAGAGATAGTAGCTGTACAGATACCGGAAACTACAATGGCCATAACAGAAGTGACAAACCTCTTCGATGTGTCTGTGGAATACCTAGATCCCGAAGTCAATCGAAATATCATCGAGGTCATCGAAGAAGAAGTTATGGAGGATCGGAAGAAGGTAAGTAGTCTCTGTCAGTTTTTTGACTCTCTGACAATCTTTGGAGGTGATTCCATGGCAGGGATTACCAATTCTTCCCGAAAACGGCACATCGTGAATATAGCAACTCAGTTGGAGTCTCGGACATCTCCTCATCTGCGTGGGAGCCCATCACCAATCTTGTACTTGGACGACGACGATATGAGGGATATAGCATGCCCTCATGAAGACGTTGTCGTGATAAGGGCGACAATCGTGGGAGAGGAAGTTTTCCGCATTCTTGTGGACATCGGAAGTTCCGCGAATATAATGTTCTCGTCTACCTTTGATCAGTTCAAAAGACCACCAGTAATTTCAAGGTCAGATCGGACCATTTTTGGGTTCACAGGGTCGACAACAGTGGTAATCGGCGAGTTCAAAGGCATTGTGCAGCTCGGCCGCGAGCCGTTCAAAAAGGAGGTTACGGTTCTATTCGTGATAGTCGATGCACCCGCTTCGCATAATGCGATTTTCGGCAGATCATGGCTGTCACAGATGCACGCGGTAACATCCACAATTCATCAGTTTTTGAAATATGTGGTCGGCAACAATGTAGGAGTCGTGAGAAGTAGTCAGAAGGCAGCCTGAGAATGCTACCGAGCCGTGCTAGCACCAAATGGCGACCAAGAAATGGTGCAAGCAAAAGATTAGCAATTAGTGGGGTTTCCTTTGGGGTCGCTACCGGTAGACAATCCTCGAGAAGCCCCGAGCCTGCTGACTACCGAAGAAGATTTGAAAAATTACAAGTTTACGGAAAGAAACATTTTGAAGCTCGGAACCAACTTATCACCATACTTTCAGGAGAAGTTGATTTCGCTATTGGAGGAAAAGTTACCTTTATTCGCTTCAAGTTCAAAGATGTAACCGAGGTTCCAGATGATTTAATAATTAACATTTTAGTAGTTATTAAAACGTCCGACCTATTTCACAAAAACACCGGGCCTTCTCACCAGAAAAAACAGAGATTATACTACGGGAAGTTGAAAGAATGTTAAGCGTCGGGCACATCAAAGAGTCAAAATATCCACTGTGGACATCCAACCCTGTTCTGGTCAAAAATAAAAATGGTAAGTGGAGAATTTGCGTGGACTTCATTGACCTCAACAGAGCATGCCCCAAGGATTCGTTTCTGAGGCCGAGAATCTATCAGTTGGTTGATTCAACGTCAGAGAACAAGTTGCTTTCTTACATGGATACGTATGCAGGATACAACCGAATCAAGTTAAACCCGACTGACCAGGAAAGCACGACTTTCATAACCGGGCGAGGGCTATACTGCTACAAGGTCGTGCCTTTCGGGTTGAAAAACACAGGCGCAACGTATCAGAGATTAGTAAACAAGGCATTCGAAAGACAGATCAGGAGAAACATGGAAGTTTACATTGACGACATGATCGTCAAAAGTGAGACTGGTGATAACCATCTTGATGATTTGAGAGAGATCTTTGATAGCCTAAGGGACATAAACCTCATGCTAAATCCTGATAAGTGCTCTTTTGGCGTTCAGTCAGGAAACTTTTTAGGTTTCTTGGTTAGCGAAAAAGAGATTGAAGCGGATCCGACCTAGTTGCAAGCTTTGACTAATATGGAACCTTCGAGGACTGTCAAAGAAGTTCAGATACTAACTGGGAGGTTAGCAGCATTAAATCGATTTATTTCTCATTCCTCTGACAAGTGTGCCCCGTTTTTTCAGGTTCTGAGAATTGCTAAAGCTTTCGCATGGACATCAGCTTGTGACAAGGATTTTGTGGAGATAAAAAATTACTTTTCATCCCCGAACCTTTTAACGAAGCCCCTTAAGGGAGAAATTTTGTTTTTGTATATAGCGTATGCAGTGAGTACAACTTTGGTCAGCGAGTCACGGGTTGTCCCTAAAGTAGTTTACTTTGTAAGAAAAAGTTTGTTAGATACAGAAAAAAGATATCTCAAGCTGGAAAAGATGGCGTTAGCCTTGGTAACCACGGCGCAAAAAATGCGACCATACTTCCAGGCTCATTCGATAGTTGTCATGACATCTTTTTCTCTCAAATACGTACTGCAAAGACTGGACATTTTTGGACGAATGTCCAAATGGTCGGTTGAGTTGGGAGATTTCGATATTAATTTTGAGCCACGAATAGCCATAAAGAACCAATATTTAGTTGATTTATTGGTAGAGTTTCATTCGAACTGACCAGAAGAAATGGAATTTCCCGAGGACAGTAGGTCAGAGGAATGGGTAGTCTGAACCGACGGAGGATCCAATGTTAGCGGTTGCAGGGCGGGCGTGCAGATAACCACACCTGCGGGAATAATGATACATCAAGAAATTTGTTTTGGTTTCACCATATCCAATAACGAGGCTGAATACGAGGCGGTACTAGCTGGTTTGAGATTGGCGAAGTATGTGGCGCCAGACATGTACGTCTCATTAGTGATTCTCCATTACTAATAAACCAGGCGTCGAGTGCATCAGAAGCCAAAAAAGAGCATATGGTTCAGTATCTGGCCGCGTTGCGTGTGTTGGCTGCCTCATTTACCAAAGTGACATATGAGCACGTTCCTAGAGCCGAAAATATCATTACAGACTCCCTCGCATCAGCTTCTTGCTAAAACAACTACCCCTGGATAATAACATAAGAAAATCCCTCAATCATTAGGAGAACATAGCTCGACAACCGACCCCAAATCGCTTGTCAAATATCTTCAATAGCTTTGTCGGACTGGAGAAGAGATATTATAAAATTCCTAGCAGAGGGCTCCCTGCCAGAGGACCGAGCATCAGCGAGAAAGATATAGAACAAAGCACGGGAATATGTGCTTTTAGGGGATGTACTTTACAAGAAGTCTTTCAGCAGACCATTACTCAGATGTTTGGGAACAAACAAATCGCACATAATTTTATCAAATCTTCACGACGGAGAAGGGGCCGCTCATTGCGGCTTTAAAGCATTGATAAAGAGGGTTTTCCTTGCAGATTCCTATTGGCTGACTGTTACCGTCGATTCTAAGGGCATCAGAGGTTTGAAAACGTAATTCATACACCCGCAGTTTCCTTGAAATCAATCTCAGAGGACCTCCCTTTTGACCGATGGGGAATCAACCTGGTAGGACCCTTACCAATGGCATCTGGCGGAAGGCAGATGATAGTAGTTGTAGTGGAATACTTCTCCAAGTGGGTTGAGGCTGAGCCATTATCTGGAACAAAGACTAAAGATATCATCAAATTCATCTGGTCAAACATTTGTTGTACATATGGGGTTCCCTAGAGATTGACCATGGACAATGGACCGCAGTTTGACAGCAATGAAATGAAATATTTTGCTCGACCCATAGAATTAAGCAATGTTTTCGGCACCTTTCCACCTTCATGCGAACGGACAGGTCGAGGTCACAAATCGGACTATTGTGGACGGACTCAAGAAAAACTTAGAATAAAAAGCTGGCAAATGGCCAGACTATTTGCAGGAAGTACTTTGGGCCTATAGCACAACCCCCTGAACGGCGACTCAAGAATCACCTTATGCTCTAGTTTACGGAATGGTTAAGGTAACCCCCGCCGAATTTTTTTTCCCATCCTTCAAGTTCAGGAGCTATGATGAAAGCAGGAATATTGACGACCTATTTTTGGCACTTGATTTGGTAGAGGAAAAGCGAAGTCGAGCTCAGTTAAATTCACTACATTACCAGACCCTAATGAGGAGTCGATATGCTTTGAGAAGAGTTTTTCAACATAGTGAGGAAAAAAGCCTCGGTAAGCTCGCACCAAATTGGGAAGGTCCATATCGAGTGGTGGAAAAAGTCAAGAACGACACTTATAGACTCCAAGACAAGCATGGACGACTCTTAAGACTGTCCTGGAATATTAAACATTTAAATATTTATTTAGATTAAATTGTCTGTTTCTTTTACGATTAATTAGAACTACTATGTAAAAACTTTTGATCGGGGGTGCTCTCTTTCCTACCTTGGTGGCGCGAGAAGGTTTTAATGAGGCATCCATGGGAACCGATCTGTTTAATCTACTCGTTTTGCCTTTAAAATTTTCGAGGCGTTATTAAAGGAAAGTCCATCAGCTGACGAGTTGATAGACATAATCCTTGAGTTCGATAATCCAAACTTTTCAATTGAGAAATTGATCTACATATTATACTGAACCTTAACTGGTTTTTCAGTTTTCAACGGATCTACAACTTATCCTGAACCATAAGGGAAATTTTCAATTGAAAAATTGATGTACATACAATACCGAACCTTAACCAGATTTTCAGTTTTCAACTGATCTACAAATTATCTTGATCCAAAAGGGAAATTTTCATATGAAAAATTGATCTACAATTTATCCTGAACCAAAAGTGAAATTTTCAATTGAGAAATTGATCTACAACTTATCCCGATCTAAAAGGGGAAATTTTCAATTGAGAAATTGATCTACTCTTTAAGTTCATTTATGTTTATCCCGACCTTAAAATTCAGTTTAAAAATGGTCTACATGTTTATCAGAACCTTCTTTAAACGAAGATCAAACAGTCATAATACAACAAACTCAATCCTCTACAAAATATGCCTCAGTGGGCGAGAACTACAAAAAGTTGTTACAAAAAACAAATTCAAGTGTCTTAATCATCGGGATCGGTATCTGACATATCAGTGTCCTCCCTTTTCTTATCTTCACAAACAATATCGGGCGGGCGATCCTCCTTTGGAACGTCCAACCACGTTGAGCCCAGTGGCAGGTCAGGAAACTAGCTATGAAGGTTTAAAATGTAAGTAGCTTTAGCATCGGCCGCTTCCTTTTCCATTAGCTTTCTGCACTTGGCGACAAAGCTAGAATTTTCCTTAGTCTTCTTTACCAACAAGTTGCGGAGAAATTGATTCTGAATCTTCAGTGCTGCCAAGTGAACCCCTTTACCGTCACGGTATTTCCTGACTCGTGAAAGAGAGGAGTTTAGAGAATTTTTTTTTGCTTGAAGAGAGATCAAGGCCGCCTTGGATTTTGACGCCTTCTCCTCCGCGTTCTTAGCCTTACCCTCTAGAAGCTCTTTGCCTTCATTTGTCTCTTTGAGCTCTTCCTCCAACGCAACGATTCTCTCCTTGGCGTTTGACAAGTCTTGGTTCAGTTACCCCACCAGCCTCTCTTTCATAGCTAACGGTACAATCATGATGTACATGGATAGAGATAAGAAATCATTGCACTGCAAGGAAAAAGTATGTGGGCTTCAAGGTATCGAAAGAACTGGAAGCTTGGTCCTGCTAGATGAGGCGCCATCAGCCCTTTTGACATCCAAAGGGCCGACCTTTTTCTTCTCTGGGGTAAGCCCACCCATTTCATCCTCGTCGGTGATCACCACAACAGTGGCGTTCTCTGTCCATAGTGCCACAGGCACAGCAAGATCTCCGGTTTTCCCAACCTCCCGAAACTGCTCAAAGAGAGCTGGAATGGTGGAATTCTCACCAAGCGGCAGGACTGTCACGACCGCCGCCGACTTAGCATCTACCTTTCTCTTTGTTGCTTTTGGCCTTTTGGCCTCGTTTCCATCAGCCACAGATTTATTCTATTTCTTTTTCACTTCCTCTTGACAATTAACCTTCCCAGCATCTGCGGCAACCACCGGCTTCTTTCCTTCGAACTCAACCTCGGCCTCACCTTTATTTTCCTACTCGACAATCTCGTCAGATTTTGAGCGCTTACTTGGCGCCTTGCTGCGTTTCGGCAAAAACAAATGTGCGTCGGGCGTGTCGGTATTTGCCACCAAATCCACCAAACTGGGTGGTTAGCGCAACTGTTCTATGGTCAGGGGTTCATTAGAGCAACGCCAAAGGTTGCTCATTATCAAGTTGGTGTTCTTGAAACACCTATGGAATGCCCGACCCCAGTTATTCCTATCATAGTTAACTTGACATCTTCAAAGTAATCATTCTTCAGCTCCTAGATATACTCCTTGCAAACTAAAATAACGGTTTGGATTTATAAAAAATGATGACAATAGATTATTATCGGGAACCCACGTGCGTAGCAGCCGCATCGGGTTCTCAGGAGTATAGGGCCGTCCGTTTTCCCAACAGTCGCTGATGAAAACGAACCGATACTTCCATGACTTGTCACCTCTAAGAAGTCATTTACGATCTTCCAGGGATTCCCTAAGGAAGAGTAAAAGAAAGGTAATTTTGGCGATTTGGAAAGCCCGGACATGGCGATATACTCTTCCGTCGGCATAACACGGCCAGAAAACCGAGAAGCCATGATGCAGGACATAAGCGTGTACCAAGCATTGTGAAGTCAGTTGGGACGGGAAAATGCCGATAACCTCAAAATACCTTGCAATCTCAGGGTCCAGAGGGAATCTGAGACCCCAGTTGAAGAGATTGGTAAAAATAACTATCTCGCGAGACCTAATATGTAAAGGTGTTTCCTCATGAACGGGAAAGAGCACCTTTACACACTCTGGTATTCCCCACCGAATCAACAGCTCGAATTTCTCCTTAAGAGTATAATATAGGTACTTGCCTTCGTACAAAGTTATGACGTTGTCTCTCCATAGAGACCGATGATAGGTGGTCGTCATAACTGTCTTTAACTCAGGGGGAAGAGGCTCTTTGAAAGGAACAGCAGAGGCAACTCCCTCACCCTCGGTGGCAATCTCCTTTTCTGCTTGGCGTCCATCTGAGGGACCAGCTTGTGGGTCGGCCAAGGTGGCCACCTCTGGATTATCGTCGGCAACAGTCTTTTTCCCTTCAACATCGATGGGATCAGCTTCTTCCAAAATCTTGCAACCATGAGCTATTTTAGCTTTCATCGAGGTAGGATTCAAAAGGTTTGAGTTACTCCTGATGCGCTTATGCTTGAGGTCACTCTGTTACGGTTTTTTCGAGGCTTCTATTTCTAACCTCTGACGATCAACATCTCTTTGAGAAACACCGAAGAATTAGCGGCGGTATTGACACATGTCTGAATACCAACGATAGTATCGGTCAGCTGCACCATTTTGGGTGAGGATGATGCACTAGAGTCGCCCATTGTGAGGAATTTGGGTCGATAACTTTTCTTCGAAGTTACTGGCTCAGGGTTCAGGTGACCATGGAGGCTGCCATAAGGGCTCGACGTAGGGTCACTGGAATAAATAAGAACTGGTTCGGGGCTCCGGACAACAGGCGGATCGGGCGTGAAAAATTTCTCCGCGGGCACGGGCTATGACCGAACAGGATCATGAGGAGGAGGAACAAGCGAAAATGGATTTTTTTTGGAATCCCAAATTAATCCCACGGCGCGGTACTCTTTAGCCCTATCAGTAATGCTTGTTCAATCAATAAAACCGAACACAGGCTTCGATTTCTCTTTAGGCTTTTGATTTTTCTTCGAGACTTTCTTTCTCATAAACACAATAGTTTCTCCCTCTAGAACTGGTAAGGAGGACTCTCTTTCTCTAGAAGTTTTCTAAGGAAGCAAATAATGGTTGAAGAGAGAGCATATTTATAAGAAGCCATGTGCCTTAACTGTTTTTTGTATGGAGAAGTTTAAGGGAAAAGAGCTGCGGAAAGTTGAAGAGTCTCCTTAGGAGGTATGCGATCAGACACGATTCGAATAAGGGAGTGACACATGGAGGTCATCATCAGCTAATAGAGAAATAGGTAATCATTGAGTTTGCTTGATAGGCGTCCGGCAGAGTCTGAACTGGCGTGCTTCTCAAGCGAGTCCCACGTGTACGCCAGCGCCAAGGAGAATAACGAACAGCTTCGCAGATGGGCCGGATAATCCTTTCGACCCGAGTTAGGCCCATCAACCAGAGCCCATGATGTAATAGCCCAAGATCAAAACAACAAAGATAGAACTGATTTTTTTCTCCAAAGTACAGCGAGGAATAAGAATGGGTGGGGCATAACATTTCATAAAGAAACAGACCGATGGCCTCAGCAACGTGGAGTGAGAAATGTCCAGCGGCTAATTGAGAATCCCAATGCAGTCGTATTTTCACATCTCCATTCATGAAAAAACTATTACCGATGCGGTGAATCGCCAGAGGCTATTCTCGCCGAATTACAATAAGTTTTCACTCCCAAGCTCTTGAAGACTGGGAGGCTACTGATGAGGAGATAAATCACCAAGCTCAAGATGAGAAATATTAATTGTTAAGTAAAATAAATGTATTTGTCCCATTGTTGTATTTATTATTAGTTAGAGGAGAATATTCCTAAGGTATGAACCAAGTTGTAAAAGTGGAAGGACCACAAAGGAAATAAATGGGGGCCACCTTACCCACTATACAAGGGAACCCCCTCCCCATCCTTTTTCTGGGTGGGTGAATATTAAATACATTCTCTTTCTACTTTCTCTCTCTACACTTTCCTCTCTAGTCACATCACTCACTAGATCCAAGATTCCCTATTTAGCCACATTTTAAATCATCAATGCATATTTTAATTAGAGAAAATTTTAGATATTTTATATAGAAAAAAGATCTCAAATATAAAAAAAGTGAAATTAAGTTCAACATCTCTAATATGGATTTTAAATTTGTGATTGGTTCTTTGAATATGATGATCTCTTGCATATAGATACTTGACTTCAAAACACCCAGTCAAGATCCTTCGACCATGACAATTTCTTCAATGTAGTCATTTGACTTCAGAATGTCCAGTGAGTCTCATTTGACAAAATATAAATTGAACGTCCCTCGCGTATGACGATTTTGATAAATTTAGTTATTGATTCTTCAGGCCTCATAAACTAAATTTATCAAACCTTCATAGTCTATGGACATACACCATATATTTTGAACTGAAAGGACTATATGTAAGAAATTTTCATAGTCGAAATACATTCACCAGATGTTTAAAATCAAATTACTGAGTTTAAAGAAATTATCATAGTCAAAAGACCAATCACGAATTTAGGCTTTTATAATAAAAAATTCTATAACAACATGTTTTTATGCATGAACAAAAATTAGATTAGCCTTTATCTATATTATCACACTTAATGACATGACATTAGGGAAGTGAGATATCAAGACAAACAAAAGGTAACAAATGAAATTAAGTTCAGTATTTATATTTTCAATGAGGTTATACTACACCTCAGTGGAGGATCTAACAACTATCTTTTAGGCTTTAGAGATCTAGAATATATGATTTCTAGCAAGATAAACATCATACACAATAGTGGAGAAAAACATGTCCTTGTCTCTTGTCCGGTCAACGATAGAAAAAACTGATAAACTAGGGAGGTGTTTAAGAATGGGCTTTGGTCCCTGATTGGTTCCCCGTCTATCCAATTTCTCGACTATTGGTCCATTGATTGAAAAATTATGATATAAACCCATGGTCTTGTCAACTTTATAGAAAATTGATCCCCCAACTTTAAAGATACTATATTAGTTCATTGCCTTGTCAATTTTCTAAATAATTTTTCCTTCTTTTTTTATGTAATGCAAGAGGGATAAAATATATAATTTTTTAAAAGTCATTGGAGGAATATGGTATATTTTAAAGTCAGAAGACCAGTTATCCAGATATATGGAAAATTTAGATGGTGATATGATACATGTAAATTTGAGAGACCAAATCTCTTGAAATTAGTTAGTCGGGGGATCATTCATGGATCATAGCCTTGATAATGCATGTAAACTATGATTATAATCTTTGTAAATTTACAAATAATCATCAACAATACCGAAAATATTACACAATAATCGTTTATTTATATATTAAGATAATTTGTTAACCACAAAAGCACTTAAAGGTCTTATTATTATAAATATCAAAGGCTCCACATTCTTTGGTTGTATCTAGTAAAACGAAAAATTAAGGTAAGCACAAGGATAAACTTCGTTCGTATAAGAGTGAAAACGATCTTTGTTTCTTGCATTTTGGCTTGACTGATAAGATCCATGATATATCTCTTTTATGAGAGTAACAAATCGTAGTTGTTTAGGATAACTTCCTCACCTTGAAAATAATGAGAAACCAAGATGTTTAATGGAAAATTGTTGAGTAAGAATGAAAATAAAGCGGTCATCTGGGTATTATTGTCTCATGTGAGAATTAAATCATCAACATAAATAAGAACATACATGATATGACTATTAATATAAAAGACAAGAGATGATGTATCAACATATGAATTTTGAAAACCAAACTCGAGAATGAAGGTTCCGAGTTTATGACACCATGCATGAGTGGCTGTATATCTAGCTTCAACACTTGATTTTCATACAACATTATGCCTTTTATTTTTCCAATATATAAAATTACCTCCTACAAATATAATAACCAATAGGTTGATACTCATCAGCCTTATATCCAGCTCAATTTTCATTTATAAAATTTTATATATTAGTATAACCATTACTCCAATGTCAATCTATGAGAGGACTTAAGATAACACAATAATATTTTAAGAGTGTACCCGGTGAATAACCATTATGAAAGACATAAACTGACTTATAACACTAACTTGCATGCAATATCTGGTCGAGTTACCGTGAGATAGTTAAGATTTCCTACCAATTTATGATATTTTTGTGGATCAACAAATAATTCTACATCATATTTTAGTACTGGAAATTAGGAAACATCACTGTTTTATATGGTTTTGCTCCTAAGTTTCTTGTTTACATTAACAAATCCAAAACATATTTTCTTTGCAATAGTATAATACATTTTTTCATTCTTTTTATTTCAATTCCCAAACCCAAACTTAAATTTTCCTAAATCTCATATTTGAAATTTTAATAAAGAAATAGTTTAATCAAATAAAATCATTCAGTATCAGCTCCAGTAATAATGATGTCATTAACATATACAACCATGAGTTCGATACCATTTTCATGTCGTTTATAACACATAATGATTACAACTGTTTTTTTAAATCCAATTTCGATGAGTACATCAATAAACCTACCAAACTAAGCACGAGGACATTTCTTCAAGCCATATAATGATTTATACATACGATATATATTTTCTCTCTCCCCTCAGAAACAAACTTAACTGGTTGCTCTATATACACTTCTTGTTAGAGATCTTCATATAAGAATGCATATTCATATCCAACTGTTGCAATGTTCAATTATTTGAAACCGGTAGCTAAATAAATAGATAAATGAATAGAAGTAAACTTGGCTATTAGATAAAATATCTCAGAGTAGTCAATAATGTAAACTTGAGCATATCATTTTGCGACAAGTCTAGCTCTGAGACGAGCTATCATCCTATTTGGATTCAGTTTAAAGTTAAATACTCATTTATAACCAATAACTTTCTCTCTCTTATGTAAACTAACCAACTTCCAAGTACCAATGTATTCTAATTCTTTTGTCTCTTTAAGCATTGCATTATGACATAGAGCTTCATGAACAATTTTTAAAATATAATTGTAATAAAAGCTCTCGTATAAGGTAAAAATAATCCTTTTTATGAAATAGAAAATTAGATAAGTATATTGTATTTTACCTTTGCAAAGAGCAACATGAAAATCAATATTGGACTTACTATTTTTTATAATGGGATATGAAGATGAAGAAATCAATATTGGGCATGTTGTAATACGTAGTGTATGTCGAGAATAAACATGTTTAATGAGAGGTCAAAGTCGATATTGTGGAAGAAGGGATAATATCAGTAACACTATAGGATTTTACTACAGTATAAATAAGGAGGTCATCATCCTCTTTATTTGTTTGAAGGATAACGCTAAGAAAAAATGGAAAATGATTAAGAGATAAGGAAAATGCTTATACCTTTTTTTAACTCTAGAATACCAAATAAAAATACATCTCAAAGCTATGAGATCTACTTTATGTGATTAGAACTAACATCTCTAACAAAATGAGTACAACCAAATATATGAAATTATTGAAAATAAAGGCTTTAAAGGAAACAAAATACGGAGTAATAAAAATACATTTTAAATATATGGGATCTAATTTGTGTGGTTAGGACTAACATCTGTGATAAGATAAGCAAACCAAAATATGCAAAATTTAATTTAAAATAAAGGCGTTGAAGGAAAAAAAAACATAAAATATGGAATTTAAGAAAGAATACAGATGGCATTCGATTAGTTAGAAAATAAGTAATAGAATGGTTTCATTCTTTGATTTGAAATAGAAGTGCACAAGCAGCTCATATAAGATTTATAATTTTTATTTGGTGACACCGTTTTGAGATGGTATGTCCAAACATGAGGCTTGATGCGAAATTCCATGTTGTTTCATAAATTCTTGAAATGCATAACAATGTTTTACCAATCATGATGCTTGTACGAACAATATTATTTACAAGTATCACTTATTAAAATATGAATTTAACCATTAAATTAAGTATTAGTTTAAGAATAAAAAATACAAAATATTGAAAATAACTCATAATGATTTTTCATTAAATAAATCCATATAACTCGAGAACCATAGTTAAACATTTAGACCAGTAAGATAATAAGAAAGTTTGTATAAAAGGAGGATTGAGTAAAAAGTTATTATAAGAAATGAAATGTAATAAATATGAGTTAAATGATAAAGAGTTACTTGAAGTCTTGAAGGGTTCATAAATATAAATAGTCAGTAAGTAATGAGATATGTCTATAAGTCAAACTCATTATCTGTAAAGAGGCATCGTAAAATCCTGGACTATAAGTCAAGTAGAGATCATGATTGCAAGCCAAATCATTGATCTTTTAAGGTCAAGCAACCATGCAAGAGGCCATAAACGCTCACACTATATTTTAAGTAACGATTATGGATATAAGTCAAGCCATTAATCTTTTAATATCTAGCGGCAACACAATGGGGTGTAAATGTATAACTATAAATACCATAATTAGAAGTTAAGTTTTAATATAAATAAAATAATATAATTAAATGAGCTATATAAGAAAGTTATAAAACAAATTAAGCAACAAAGTTAGACGAGTTACATGATAAAAAAAAGCTCGTTATAAAACAAATAAATCAATGCAGTTGGATAAAATACATGATACATAATGAACAAATTATTATATAGATGACCATAAAAACAAGTAAGCATTGACGAGCTAAATGACTCCAATAATGAATAAAATACAAACTAAGTCGGGAACCGAGGTACTCTTGGTATATTAACTCCCTTATGATTTTTTTACAACGAGGTGTTATTCTATAACATACTTTGGAAAAATAAAGAGTATAAGATATAATAAAATGTTTGTGATAAGTTACATAAGTAACTTCAAGACCCACAGATGAAGACTCCAAGATAATGAGGTAAAAATATAAACTGAGAATAAAAAACATGTTTGGTAAGTTAAAGTTGACCATCTAAATATGATGAGGTAAAATATATGATTTGAGAATGATAAAAAAAAGTGCAAATTTGGTGAGTTGTGAGAATAAGGTTAACGAACTAAAGATCATGAATTAAAGATAATCGGTTAAGAAAAGCAAGTATAATGAACGAATTAGATGGGGAAACAATATAAATAAATTAAGTAACTCAACATGATGATGTGAAATATTTTCAGCTTAACAACCTTTAATATATTCAGATTAATGACCTATAATACATTTAACTTGACGAACTTTATCAATTTAAATTAACACGGACCTTAGTAATTAGATGTGCATCACTTTGACGAGTTACATACACAAGACGAGATATAATGAAGACGAGTTCTAAGCTAAGTAAATAAGCTAAAATGAAATATTTATCATTGATAAGATTAAACTATTATCATAGTATTTTATACAGGCTAATGACAAGGATCGTGATCAACATAGATGATAATACATCATCATGACAATGTACACCTTTGATGTAAGCCAATCAACTAAAAGGTAGCAATGAAGAAAATGAAAACTATTCAAGGTAAGTACGAAACTGAGAGCATGAAAAAAAGATGTGAATGTAACACTATCTTGAAATACTTAAATGCTTTTAGTCTTTAAGTTTCATTTGATATTCTAACTCAAACATTAGTGGGAACCCCGACGAGAACATAATAGTTAGATAGCGATAGAAAAATAAGAACACTTATATTATTTGTTAGATATAGACATTTATTTTATATTAGAAATAAATATATATATATATATATATATATATATATATATATATATATTAAATTGGACATTTATCCTTGTATTTCATATATATATGCATGTATTCTAAAAACAATTGGACTATCTTATCAATAAATAAAACATTTACCCTTCTAAATTTATTTCTTTAAGATTTTTTTTCTATTCATGGTTAAAACATTTGGTAATATTTTGATAAAATAAAATGTATATCTAACCATTTGAAAATATAACTATTAAAAAATTAATAAGAAAAAAAGAAAATTGATCTAATATGAACTTCAACAACGAATTGAAAATTTTGTAAAGGAGAAAATAAGATGAAATTGATTTACCTGAAAGCAAATATTGACCGCATTGAAAGATTGTCTGCCGTAAACAATCGAAGAGGTTCAAATTCGCATAGAAAGATTGACTACTGTAAATAGATTCATTTCCATATATTTTGATAAGTGCGCCCTATTTGGTCAAGTACTCAAGGGAATCATACCATTAAACTAGACGTCAAAATATGATGGGGAATTCCAAAAAATCAAGGAGCACGTGAGTTCACCTGAAGTCCTCACATGACCGCACCTAGGTGACATTCTCTTTCTATACTTAGCGACTTATGATCATGATATGAGTGTATTGTTAATAAAATAATAATGAGCCAACTGCTGAACTATTTACTATGTAAGTAAATCTATAATCTTTGTCTAAACTTGGTATTTATAATCGAAGAAATTAGCACGGGTTCTAGTGGTGAATGTTAGAAAGAAGAGGTCATACTTCTAATGTTATATAGTTATAGTCCACACATATTCCTGTTGAGGGATATCCTTTCAAATCCTGATATATCTGCTATATTGACGCGATAGTCCTTATATTTTGATATTAAATTCAAACAACAAAATACCTTTGAAGCCTAGGATTTACCAGACTTCTTCACCTAGTTTCATGTTGAGAGGCCAAGCCCCTCGAAGGATAGTCCCGCAAAAATATGGACAACCCGTAATGACGAAGGCTCGAACTATCAAGAATTTGAAGCTATTATTCTATGTTTATCTCACTCAGGGGAACTTATTCATCAATGCATTAAATTTGGACGCACTGTCTCAAATAATGATACCAAATATGAAGCAACAATTTTAGGGTTGCAGCTCGCCCAAATATATGGGGTACAATGCGGAAGAATTCTCACTGAATAACAATTGGTAGTCAATCATACTTTGAGACAAGTCAACTGTTAAAGCTAAAAATGATACATTTCTTATAGATTTTGTGAAATTACGGTCGGTGCCTCAAATTTTTAACAAGTACAATAAGAATGTGTACTACAAAGTGAAAATAGAATAGTTGATGCACTTGCTTTTATTGGAAGTTCCAAATCCAAACTATGGGAAATTGAGAAAAAAAAAACTCGTCATATTCCAATCACGAATTACCTTATAGAAAAGACACTAGCAAGTAATAAACCAGATGTTAAAAGGATCAAAATATGATATGCTCGTCTAATGCTGCTCGAAAATACTCTCTACTGCGGAGGATTGGCCATATATTTTCTTTGGTTCATGGAATTAGGAAAATTATACTTTGTATGGAGAAGAAGGAGACACCCGCTACGGGTATAAATCTTTCCATATGTGAATCATATTATCCGAGTACTATTGGCCTACAATACATGCAGATGCCAAGGTCTTTGTAAAACCGCTAAGTTACATAGAAATAATTAGAAAACTAAATTTATACCCCCAAAGTACTCATAAATTTGATATACAAAGCAGTTCTCGTTGACATATGGGGTTTAGACATAGTTGGGATCCTTTTTGAAAGCATCAGGGGCGACGATACTTTACTATGGTTGTAAACTATTTCTTCAAATGGATGGAGGCAGAACCATTGGTCATAATTCAAATGTAAAAAAGGTATACATTTTGTAAGAACTAATATTTTTTGTAGGTATAGGGTACCCAGGTCGTTACCTTCGATAATTGGACACGGTTCTATAACGAGGAACTTGTCTTACTTTTCATAACCTAAAGCATTTGATAAAGAATTTTTGACTCCCTTCCACCCTCAAGTAAATGAATAAGTCTAGGTGAAAAAGAAAACCATAATAGATGGAATATGCAGCCTATTCAAAGATTATACAAGAAAATAACATGACTTACTAAAAAATATTATGATCCTGTCGAACAACCCCAAGCAAACACAACGGGGGGGAAACACCCCTCCTCATAGTCTATGGAATGAATGTGTGGTCCCAATATAAATAATTATTCCTTCCTTCCAAAAAGAGTACGATGAATAGACTAATGGGTATTGCTGAAATACCGAACTTGACCTAGTGAGGAAAGACAGATCAAAATACACCTTAGAATTGAGCACTATTAAATGCCAATATACAAAATTTATGGCTCTAAGATTCAATTTTATGAATTATAAATAGGGTAAAAGTTCCTTAAAATGGCCTTAATTCACACAAAAGTTAAAGCCTTCGACAAGCTAGGGAAAACTTGGAGGGAGCCTACATTGTTACTGCTAAGGTAAAACCTAGTATTTATAAGATGATTTATGCGGATGGACATCCTCTTCCCCACCCATGAAATGTGGAACATTTGAAATTATACGTTTCTTAAAAGTTTATTCTCTTAAGTACATTTTACCTACGTCATATAACAACATTTTTACATTTGTAAGTTTTTTGCTCTCTTATCGTATCTTTGTGTATTGTTGATGTGTTGTTTCTTTTTCGCTGACACAAGTTATTTTTAGTGAGACATGAATAAATTTATTCTATCATGAATACATTTTGATGGCATATTAATTTAGATGCTCTTAAGTTTATGTATTAGAATGTTGAATGAACAACGACTTTGAGCCATAAGGTCAAAATATGCTAAGTGACCTGAGAGTCATGATATCAGTATTGACTTCTGACGGGGTGCAAATTCGTTTTCCCAATCCTAGGGAGCAACCATACCAAGGATGCGAGAATGTTACATGTCTTTACACCATATTATTTATCTGGGGGTTGCGATTTTTTTTCCTTTGTTCATACGTGACTTCTTTAGTTACGTACATATATGCATAACCCAACTAATAACAAACAGTTGGTGGATGTTGTTGCGTATCTGGATTAGCTTGGAAGTGCTTTAGATTCAGTGACCTTAGTCGGCCTGTTGGCTGCTGATGATGTGAGAAAGTTGACAGGGTCACCATTTGTATACCTGCGACTAGCTAGTGTAAAGAAGCTTGTGGACCTACCCTCGTCAGAAAAGAAATGAGAAAACAATTTCATCTTTGTGGGCAATTAGGAGCACCCGAGCGCGGTTGAAAATTTGCAGGTAGAACGAAGGTGGATGGCTTCATGTAAGATTGGTTTGGCCAAGCGAAAGAATAAGATAAACTGAATTGATAATGGGATGCAAATTTATTATCGTTTTGGTGTAGGTTTGGGAAAATATCAATAGTGGTTGAAGGAAGAGGAAATAAATAATGTGAACCCTTTGCACATATTGTCAGCAGTGACATACTCAATGCGGAATTTAGAGGATCATCGAGTGTTCACCGAATTAACGATGTCAAAGTAAGAGAAACTAACCATGCCCGCGACAAGTGATGCGGCCAAGACCGCCCGAATTCAAGTCATTATGCGCCAACGATCTTAAATTGTAACAACATGAGGTTCGGACTCGACGTCCTATGAAAATACAAACTGAATGACAAGGAGGTTGAGTCTCTCAAAAGCAAAAAACAGGTCCGATTTGAGACCAATTCCCCATCCCCCCGTAAAGTATATCGAGAAGAGTAAGAAATGAGAGAAGGAAGGATCAGTAGGGTCTGTTGTGTAGCTCGAGGGTATGGCTTATTAACCAGTTCACAATTCGATCATCTTCGTCAGAGCGTGGTAGGGCTCTTTGCGTATCCTGTAGGTGTAGTTGATTAACCCATTCGTAAAATGGTTTGAAAAGAGGCCTATAGAAATTATTGAACGGAAAAATAAAAGAGAATAAGACAATTGTTGGCAAAAACATAAATCATTCATTAACCCATTTGGAATATGCCTCATTAAAAAATCTGTCCGCGCCATCTAGAAGAAAAACGAGAACATATTTATTTTAAACAGCATTCAAATGGTTAATATCACATGAGTTCTTTGGAGTTTGTTCCTCATAGTCGTCAAACCGATATGCTTATTGATTTCTTTTGGAGATGATTGTGCAAGAGTCATCTCAAGTGGGGCTTAGCTTGCCAGCCTGCTTATCTTTGCTCCGTGAAATATATTTTTTATGACTAGGTTACCTACCTAAAGTGTCCTTGGTTTAGACTCTGAACCGAATTGGCTTTGCATACGGGTTTTGTAATGCTCGGACTGTACCCAAGCATGGTAACATCGCTCCTCTATTAAATCGATGTTGACCTAGCGTTCCTTTATGTTCGAGGCGTCTCGGTAATGAGAAATTCGAAGGCTAGGGATGATAATCTCAGTGGGTACCACCACTTCCATACCGTACACACAAAAAAGATGGAATATTTCCGGTTGTCGAGCGTCTGGTCGTCCGGCATGCCCAAAGTACCTCGGTTAACTTGTCTTGCTATTTTTTTACCCTCTTCAAGTTTCTTTTTGATCTCGTCTAGGATGATTCAGTTAGTGACCCCGACTTGACTGTTTTCTTATGGATGATAAGACATTGAGAACTGTTACTCAATTCCATAACACTAACATAATGTAATAACTATGATATTTTGGAATTGGGGACCGTTGTCTGTCATTACGATATGTGAGATTCATAAACGGGATAAGATCTAGTGGTGTATGAAATCGCAAACCTTATGGGGGCATGTTTGGTAAAGTGTATTAGCTTCTACCCGCCTGGTAAAATAATCCACTGCAACGATAAAAAACTATCGCTTACTAGTGGTCATGAGAAGTGGTCTCACTAAGTCGACACCCCATTTGTCGAATGGGCAGGGGGTTGGGGTGATGCTCATTGGCTCGCTTGGTAGATGGCGAGTGTTGGTAAATTCTTGGAAATGATGGCATTCATGCACCATCCCCTTGGTATTAATCTGCAAATCTTGGGCTAGTAGAAGCCTCCGAGTAAGAAATGTAGTATCAATGTGTGCTGCCCGTTTGCGCCTCACCTTGATTAAGGTACTGAAATGATATGCACTTAGAATTCTCCTGATAGAGGAATTCGTCAAGAAGGATGTAATTTTCCGCTCAGAGCTACAGGATACGGGCCTCCATTTGTTTTCAGGGAGCATGCAATCTCCCAAATAGGTCAAGTGAGCTAGTCTCCAGTTATCTCGTGCGGTAATTTGACCATATTGGGATGTCAGGCGAGCATGTGAACACCAATGGATAATATTAAATGATGATGAGGGGACTATTACTGGATTCGGTCTCCTTCACTAGTGAATCAGGTGTTGATTAATAAATTTGCGGGATTTAGTTATAGTTAACACATTCAAACTTAGTCTCCCACTCCCGAAGTGTGATTAGCTACCCCCGCATAGTCTTCTATTTGGCGTCATAGAGGCTCTTAGCTTGATTTATGAACAACTGGGACTCTGAGTAGACACATATGACCCTCACCCCGCAGATATGAGATAACTTAATGACTCCCTGAACAATCTCATACTGAGAAATATTGTTGGTTACCTCAAAACAAAAATTAATCGCCTCCTTGAACTCATCACGGCTTGGTTCCCACAACATGATACTGTGCCCTCCACTGTGTGAGCTTAAGGCCCCACCAATTTATATTACCCACTCTACAGAGGTGTCATCATCGGGTCAAATCGAATGTCACCCCTACTCGGCTGATCGTGAATTCGTTGATGAAGTCTGCCACGACTTGGCCCTTTATGACGGTACGGGGTTCGTAAGAAATGTCGTATTATCCTAACTTAATAGATCACCTGGTTAATAGACCAGACATATCCGGCTTTTGAAGAACACGTTTAAAAGGGAAGGATGTTCATAGGACCGCTAAATACCTTTGAAATTAGGATCGCATATTTAATTCGGCCACCACTAAGTCGAGGGCAAGCTTCTTAAGATTGAAGTGCCTTGTCTCGGCATCTAAGAGGGTTTTGATGATGTAGTAGACCGGTTTCTTTAGCCCTTAAGGTTTTATGAACAATACTCCACTAACAGCGTAATCTAAAATAGATGATAACGGTAAAGTGGCTCACTAGGCGTGGGGGCTGATAAAATTTCGGTTAAAGTCAGGTAATCCTTAAGGGCTTAGAATGCAACGATGCAATCGTCACTCCAGTCAAACTTCTTGGCTCATTCAAGTAAGGTAAAGAACATGTGGTTTTTGTCTAAGGTTTGTGAGATAAATCAGTCGTTATATCCTTTTTACTGACGAAAAACCTCAGGAACTTGTCGTTATGGACACCAAATGTGCATTTGATGGGGTTCAGGTTAAGGTTGTACTCGTGCATGGTGATGAAGATTTTGATCACGACTTCAATATGACGCCTCTCAGTATCACTCTTAACGAGCATTTTGTCGATATATGCCTCCGTATTTCTAAAAAATGAGTTACTTCTCAAAAATTTGGTTGACCGGCTGCTGGTACGTTGATCTCATGTTTTAAAGACCAAACAGTATGACCGTGTAGCAGTATAAACCTTTGTCATTGTGGAACTTAGTATGCTCATCAGCTTTGGAATGTATATAGATCTAGTTGTATCCCGAATAAGCGTTCATAAATGAAAAGAAGTCGTTACTTGATGTTACGTCTACCACCTAATCAATGCAGACGGGAATGAAGACATCATTGGGGAAAACCTGGTTGAGGTCAGTGAAGTCGACGCATATACGCCAGTGCCCACCTTTCTTCTTAACAAGGACTGGGTTTGCCACCTATAGTGGATATTTTGCCCTGCGAATATGACCTAAACAAAATAACTTATCAACTTCATGAGAAATAGCCTCCGCTTTATCGGACAAAATATCCCATTACTCATGGCGGATCGACCTTGCCCACAGATCAATAGAGATTTCATGGAAGATGACTGATTGGCGGACCCTAATGACATCATTTGCGCTCCAAGCAAAAATATCGACATTTGACTGTAATAAGGTGAGTAAGTTTTATTTAAATGTAAGGTCTATCTTATTACCTATTCGCACTATTCTGGCCTCAAGGAGATTTTTCTATACCACATCTTCATAAGGGCGCCTGAACGGTTGAAAATCATGGCTAGTCACCGGTGCTGCCACCTGTTGCAAAACTTCCATTTCTTCCGTGCCCAAATTGGTCACCTATGTTTTAAAATGTTGGATATATGGTCATTTGCACGTTCTAATTAACCAGGTGGTGACATGTGACACCCAAAGATATAATTTTCAGTTGCAAATACGACCACTCAACAATTCACAGCCAAAATACTTTCGTTTTAATCATTTTTACCATTTTACCTTTACTTTTAATCTTTTTACTATTTTACTACTTAACCATTTATTTTTACTAACTTACCATTTATTATTTACTTTTAATAATTTTATCATTTACTGTTTACTAATTTATTATTTACTTAACATTTAATAAGAGGTCAGTTAGGTAAATCTATCGACTAAAACACAACATCGTCTCTCTCCCTCATTTCTCATAAAAAAGAACCGATATCTCATAGTTTGTTCTTCTCTTAAATCTTTAATGGACACCCATTAAAAAAATCAAGACGACAAAGAAACTAAAACCCCCTATCGAGCTCATTGATCCATCCTCAAACACCCTCAATTCCATGACATAATCAAGCATATCTGCGAGTAGAGATAAATGAGAGCCGAGCTGCATAAACTACAACAAAAAAAAGTAAAATTCTTATAACTAATTTAAACTTGATGAATCATCCATCCATAAACAAAAGTATAAGACTCTAAACTCTCAAATTGCTCAACAACAAAACCCCATTTTAAAATATCATGGAAACAAAACTGAACAAATAAAAAAATTAAATTACAAAACCTAATTTAAAAAAGTTAAAAGAAATCATTCATAAGTTTATGTAATTTCATATAAATGTCTCGATTTTCCTCTTCGTCTCTAACACACACAAAAACCAGTTAGATCGATGAAGAAACCTAAATTACACCGGAAAAAGTTGATTGAAAGCTCAAATTCCAGAAAAAATATACAGTATTAACAAAGCAAAAGGAAAGAAGAGAGTATTAGAGGAAACAACCCTAAAAGGGATAAGAAAACAGACAAAACTAACATGTGTCTCTCTGTTATGTATAGCTGCAGCGAAACAATAAACCAAATGTCCGGTTCCAATACGAATCACAACCAAAGCACAATAAAAGGGGTGGATCTCAATAAACCTACCGGTGAGCGGGACTCAATAAACCAGAAAACTTTAGACGATATCATGCTTCCACAAGGGGCGGATCTCAATCGACAATAATATCAACAAATACCTCATGTTCATTTCTTGATTCTTCTCGGCGTACCTGCGAGAGATATATATAACCATCAATCCTTCAAATCCCAAATAAGAGTCCACATTAGTAGTTACTACCATCTACCCACCATTGTTCCACAAGCTTACCAAACTTATCATTTCGGTGTGACAATGGCTTACATTCAAATGTAGCACAACTATCTGCCTTAACTATAGCAAATATAAGGAGCGCCTCTAGGTCCCCCCACCAACTTAACACAGGTAGTTGCTCCAGTCGGGGTTTAACTAACACACATTGTCGCCGTCTTACCATTACCCTCACAAACTATATACGACTAATCAACACATCGATCAGGTCTCAACAGATAATGAAGCATAAATAATTAGGTATCGCATAGATAAAAATAACATATTTTATGATGCCTATGACGAATTTATGCTAGAAGACTCCTTATTTGCTTCCAAAATTAAAGACGTGATGTTACCCCTGCAATTCAACAAGTACAAAATCGATAAGTTCACCAAAAATAATAACCCGAACCACTACGTAGACAATTTTTAAAATAAGATATTGCGATACCCGAGAGCTAATAATGGATTCAAATGTAAATATTTCGTTCACTTTGAAAGTAACATCCCTTACTTGGTTTAATGACATGCCTACGAGCAGTATTAGAATCTTTAACCAAATCCCTATTACTTTTTGCAACCATTACATTGGATTAGAGATCATTATGGGGGATTTAGATTTAATCATCCAGTAAAAGTTAAAATCCGACTAGACTTTACTGCAATACACGAAGCGGTTTGTGGACATAAGAGATTAGTTGTGAGACTATCCGAACAACCTAGTATGCCTAGCATACTAGAAAAAAATCCTACGAAGACCGCTATTCAAATCCATAATGATAAAAACACCTATGTTTTTGGGGATCTGTTCGTGTGAGTGGAACATTACATAAAGTAACATGAGACGGATTGGCAATGATATCATTAAATCTAAGAACGGTGGTAGCTTACGACCAAGGTGGCAAGCAGTTAACTGTGGCCCAAGTTAGTTTAAAGAACTAGCATGACTCCTAACAAAACAATGCCCTCGAGTATACCAGGCAATGGTACCCCAATCAAGGAAAAGGTTAACAAGGTAGCAAACACAACACTTATTACAACGACCACGAAAATGGCAAACGCTCTGAACTTGTCTCCCCCCATAATCGAACTTGGGGAAGAAATTAAAGAAGTACATATGAAAGATAACAAAAGCATAAATTTAGGCAAAAACATCTCATCCATCATTGGAAACAAACTTCTGGATCTTCTACAAAACACCGTAAATATGTAAGCTTGGAACACTAAAGATATAACAGGAGTCCTGATTAAAGTAATATGTCACAAGCCGTCATATAACCCCAACTTTCAACTGATCAAGCAAAAGAAAAGATCTTATTCATTAAAAAACTGAGGCAAAGGTGAAGGAAGTGGACAAACTATCGATTATCAGTCAGATTGGGGAAGCTCTTTATCCTCTATGGACGATTAGTCCAGTTCTTGTGAAACAAAAGAACGGAATTGACGGATGTACATTAAATTCGCCGATCTTAATAAAATGTCCTAAAAATATATTTCCACCAACTAGTAGACGCAACATCTGACAACCGTATGTTATTCATTTTGGACGCTTATTCCGGATGCAACCAGATTCAAATGTACGCATACGGTCAAAAGCAGACAACGTTCATCGCCTAACAAGATAAAAGTTTTCGGAATATCATAATTTTTGAAAACATTGGTAACAGCCCATCGAATATTCTATCTTGATTATATATATTATATATGGATAGAAAAAAATCACTGCGACACATTCCAATTATATTTAAAATATGCCTCCAAAAAAATAGTCGAGTGGGTTGAGTAAAACATGTTTGTGACCAAAGATCGTGAGTTCGAATCCTCTTTTCTCGGCTAAACCTGACACTTTGTGTGATTTACCTTCTGGCGTTGATTTATAGTTTACCCTGTATGATTTACCTTCTGGCGTTGACTTATAGTTTACCCTGTACGCACTCATTGCACTCTGAGTAGCAGCTGCGGGTTCTTTCGACCGATTAAATAACTATTAAATAACCGATTTACAAATATACATGACGAAATGATCTCTAATTACCTATACGATACAAATATACATGACGAAATGATCTCTAATTACCTATACGATTTCAATCGGTACATACGCAACAGACCCTACTCCGGGATTAAAAAAAAAATTAGTGGCACCGAATATCAAAATGTGACGTATATGATCTACAAGTACATTTAATGCTGATAATAAATAATCCACTTATTTCAGTCAAGCAATTAGTTGATTGTGTGCGGGACGTGTCCATCTCGTACGGTAGATGAATCTCAAGCGACAAAAATACAATATTATTATTATAGTTGGATAAAAATGACACATTAAAAAGATAGTTAAATATATGACACATTAAAAAGATAATTAAATGAATATCATACTAAAAATGATGATGGTGCGGTTTTCAAACAGGAATGACCGTAATGATCAAATGACATGACATTCTTTGTTGATTAAGATACGACCAACTTTGGAAGTGATAAGTTTATCAGACTCTTCATTACACGATGATAGCACAGATTGATTTTTTGTAATTCAAAATTAAAAATTAGCGTGACGGATCAATCCACAGCCCAAACCCGTGTTTGAACATTTGAGTGGAAAAAGATAAACTAAATGAATTTGAAAAGAAATGGCGAAAGAGACGGTTAAGTTAAAGAGAGGAGAGATATAAACTGGACCAGAGTCTATGGTGGCTGCTTCAAGGGAATCACCGCAAAAAATAACTTATAGTATATGATTTCATGAAACAATCGTCCACAATTTTGGGATGCTTGGCATTGAAAGTTTAACATAGTAGATTTGAGGAAGAACCCGAACAGAGCTTTTAATCTGAGGGTTTGTATATTTTACAGAGCTTTTAAAATATACTATAAACAGCCATAATAATAAACCAGATATTTTGGTAGTAATATAATTACATAACTTAAACTTGATCTTTAGCTTGTTCATCCCTAAACAACATCTCTATTTCTCTACTACTATACAACAACCCCTTACATAAAGGTCTATCATACTTTCCTGACTGATATCAGGACACCATGTTCGGGTTCCACCAGCATTCTAAAAGCAGGAGAATGCCTATACACATCCGACAAACAGAATTCAAACCTCGAGATGATCATCGATAGAATTATCTTCAACTCTACCGTAGCGAAGTTTCTGCCTAAGCACAATCGCGATCCCAGACCAAAAGGTATATAGGTCTGTGGATGCTTACAAGCTTTAGACAAACCTTCCGCAAATCCTTCTGGCTTGAACTCGTTAGCATCGGCTCCCCAAATGTCAACATCTCTATGGAGAGATGGAATCAGCGTCCATATACAGGTCTCTTTGGGGATCACTATATTTCCGATTTGTATATCCGCTAAGGCTGCCCTTGATACAAATGGTGCTGGTGGGTGTAGCCTTAGGGTTTCCTCGATCACCATTGTCACCTGCATGCCAAGAAAAATAATATGTGTCAATGTATGGACTAGGGGTGGTCATCCGACTTGATTACTTGAAAAAATTCGAAGAAGATAAGAAAAAAAAATATGGGTCAATCTTCTCAAGTGATCGAAATAAGGAAAGTAGAGTATTTTTATCTGTGTCAAAATACAAACCTGAAAGTTTTTGATTTATCAAAATGCTGATACACGCAAATCTCATATTCTTTGTCTGCCTGTCTGAGCTTTTGCAGATTTGTCTTACAAATCTGTGGTATAGTGATAGAAAAAATTTAAATAAAAAATAAAGCAATTACCAGATATAGAAAAAAACTTCAAAGCATTAGATAGGATAGTGAGAGAAAAAAAAATTGGGCAATGATCGCTTTGAAATCCTTTATAAGAGTTTGTAAATGAATAGCGTGTTACGTATAAAGTCACGTCACTTGGTCGGACTAAAACACAGACTAAAACACATGTTATAGACCGTGCATGCAATGATGCAAGTCTATGATAGCCAAAACAAGTTGCGACCTGTTGTCAAGAAATGAGAATGTATGTTCTCCTAGGTAAGATTGAATTAATTGTACTTTAATTTAATAATATATATAATATGATGTATAATTAAATATATAGTTTTGTACCGGTTTTGCTATAGAAAATTGTTGGTTTTATTTGCGACATAAATCAAACATATATCTTCTGAATATAGAAGTTGAGTGTCTGATAATTCAATGATTTTCAACAAAATATGTTTGAACAGAAATTCATAGTATAGTCTTATTGAAATGTCTACCTAAACAGATAAACTTGTATGGTAGCTTTATTAATTACTAAATACTCCTATATATGATAAACGAAATTGATAGGAGACAAATCCAACATGCTTTTTTAATTATTTTTTCTTTTATTTTTTCTAACAAGCACGCCTCATGTCGCGTGCAGTTCTCAAACTCGGAAGTCATATAAAAGTAACTATATATAGATATCGAATAAATGCTCATACCTGTAAATAGTATTTTTGTCCGCCATTGTTATGGGCCTATGAGCTTCCGTAGTTACACATTTATTTTTTGTTTTTGTGTTGCAAACATTTTTACAATCTAGAACCCTTCATTATTTTGGACAGTGAGCTACAAAACCAAATAAAAAACTTAAACAAACACAAAAAAAAAATGAAACATAAAATTATATAACTTCAAAATCTTAGATAAAAAAAAAGTGAAGAGAGAGCAATATTGGCTCCTACAATTCAATGACCATAACAATAGGTTAAGAAAATAGTCTCAGACCCAAAGTTAGAAAACAAAACGCTAACAGATAAAATATAAAACTAAAATCTAAAATCGGATACTTGACACAAAGAGAGAATGAAAAAGTTCGTTTTTGATATAATTGAAAACGATGATGCACTTATGTGTAAGCTTAATTTATAGGAACAACCAACCGAACCAAACAAAATATATCAGACCCGTGACATGTCACACCAATTTTTTTTTAAAACGTGTCTGAGTCTGTGGCTAAGACATGTGAGGGCTATTAGACCCGTGACATACAGCAACAAAATGAGTGTTTTCCAGTCCAAGACATGTGAGGGCTATTAGAACCCGTGACACAAGAAGCATGTGATCACCGTATACTAACTTTTATTTTAAAAATATAAAGGCTTTTTTTTTATATTTTCTATATTAAATAATTTTATTTATAAATAATAATAATAATAATATTAAATTATATTAAATAACCTCGTCTAATGTTTATATGAGTTATATTCTAGGTTCTGATGATTAATGTTAGGACTAATAAATTTGAAGGATTTTAGTTACCTTATGTTTTATATTTATGTCCATCTTAAAGCTGTCTCATAGTCATACCAGGTTGAATGAAGTTTTCATATTTAGTATCTGTTTTTTACCATTTATGGTCCGACCCGGTACAAACCGATCCGATCCGATCTGATTTGGTCGGATTTTGTCCCATCCGAATATATAACTGTATGGATATAGATATACAAACTATGACTCGTAAGTGGGTTGGGTCGGGTATGAGTTCTTTATTCGTGTGTTTTCTCTTTTGCTGCTGCGCTCAATCGAACTGTTTTGGTGTGGGGAGAGTTACCGTAGAGAAAGGAAGGAAGCGGTCCATGGATACCTTGCCTGTTCAGCTTCTTTCCTATTTGTTGGGAGTTTCCTCTGGAGGTTTTGTATAGATGGATCGAGTATAAAAGGAAGCCTATCACTACTAAAGAACTCAAAAGTAGGTGAACTAAAGTTACAAACTCCATTTTTAAAGTTTATACTGCTTTCTCTCTCTAGATTTCTTTACTAAGCTGATTGATTTGATATATCTTGGGTTTCTACTTTATAGAGGAGAAAGAGAGAGAGACCCGACTTTAATTTTAGAATCGAAAGGCGTTTAGTTCACCTTTGGACAAATGCGGCGTCACCCTCACGGCCTCACTCACCCTATCATTTTATTCGTATTTAAATCACTCGTTGATAAAAATAATGATAAATTTTACATAATTGCAACTGAAAACCTGAATTGTTATAACCTTTTCTTTTGCGTGTTTTTCTTTTTCTTCTGTACTTACATAATTTTGAAAGTATTGTTTTTTCTTTTTTTTTAAACCAGAAATGAATACAGAAACAGAGTTTGCAGCTGAAACAAATTCATGAATATTTTTGGATACTAATGAAGTAGAAAATATGTAATCAAGTAGCTACAATAAACATGAGGCATCCAAAAGATACAAGTAGCTGACCGACTCTTCAACTTCAAGACGGAGGAGGTTGTGGCATGTGCATGTCCTACATCGGTGGTCTTCCTCCCATCTGATACTGGGGTTGTGCCAACCAACCGGGTGGTGGCCAACCCATTCCCATCTGTTGTGGTGGCATCCTTTGGAAAACAGGACCTTGGTTCTGTTGAGGAGGTGGAGGTGGCCTGAATTGCTGCATAGGTGGTGGCCCTGGTTGACCGTGTTGCTGTGGCTGACCCTGCCATGGTGTTTGACCAGGTGATTAAGGCGGTGGTGGGAATGGGTTGCCTTGTGGAGGTAGCGGACGAAGCATTGGCATTGCCATTTGACCGGGAGGGGCACCTCTGTTTGGAAATGGCAGTGGTGCACCGGTAGCTGTGTTAGGGAGAGTTGGGGATCCATTTTGCAAACATAGTGTGGGCTCTGCTTTTTTGGGCATTCGGGTTGGTTGTAGCCAAAATTCTTTCAGCTGGGGTGCCATGTCGTTCTCCTTCTCGTGTCTTTCTTATATGTCGTACGAGACGGTTAGATACTGCCCACTCATATGCCTTTAAAGAATCATAGCTAATCGAACCAGAAACTCGGGAGTTTCCATTATTAGGATCTCTCATTATCTTAGGAGTAGAAACAGTGACCCCAAATGCACTAAACGTATCTCAACTAATGTCCAAGACAAGTAACGTTCAACTCTATAAAAGAATTATAAAAAGAATAGCTTTCTGTTTAAAAATCTGTTACAGTCATAACTATTTATCAACATGTATTATTTTAATAATAAAAGAGTAAACTTGTGACTTTTATTTTACTTTAGTTATTTTACCGTTTGCATGTCTTTATGTGCATGCGACAGATTACACGGATGATACACGTAGCAGTAAGGTTAAGTCTTGTCGGCCGATACATTGAAAATATAAAAATATGCATTAAAGAAAACAGACCTGCGTACTACACTTCCCCGCCACAACGCTCGTTTGGTGGGTAATTTTTCGTTTACTATAATCGTTATTATGACTTATGTGATGATGTTGTAAATATGGTTGCTGACTATCTTTGATTTGTGGAATGCTGACATCGATAAAAAAGCTGAAATTATCAAAACTGGAGAGTTATATGAGTAAGCCCGAAATTCGTACCGGTTAGATTTTCTAAACAAAATAATAACAAATTTCCGCATAAAAGGTTCGAAAGGGTAAGACGTGCTAACCCAATGTGAAGGGATTTGGAATCCAGAAGCAGCACATGACCCTGCTTAGTTTTATTACTTAGATGTAGCTTTGGCTCCAAAAGGACTTTGGGAGCCAGAGTTGGTAGATTCAAAATACTTTTGTGCGCCGGCAAGAGGGGCTATATTCACAATCTTCCAATCGGCAACAGCTTTCCCTTTTTTCCCCTTCCTCCTTCCATCATACACGAAGCTCTGCCAGTGACGAGGAAATGGTAGCCTTTTTGGGATCTACGAACAAAGTTGAATTGCTTACAAATTTCCATCGTTAGTGATAGGATCGGCAAGGCTTTAGAACAGTCTAATGGCATCAGTGAACCGCCAGTGAGCGTACAAAGGTATGTCCTCGAGCAGTGCCGGAAGTGGAACTTGGTATGCGTTGGAAAGAACAAGCTGGCCCTACTGGAACTGATGAGATTAAAATGCTATTGGGATTTCCAAAAAATCATACAAGGGGAGGTGGCATAACCGCATAAGAGCAGGACATATAGATACAAGTCACTTGGCAACTCTTTCGAGGTTGACGGTGTGGCTTTCCACCTCTCAGGGTTAAAGGAACAGTTTCCCAACTGCGTCAATCTCCTTCCCCTTTTCTCTGGTATAGATGTGCGGAAGTTGCACTTCACCGTGGCATTCAAAGAAACTGATGGGAGCAAAGCAAACCAACCAAACCAACCAAAAGGATACGCTGAACAACATGATGGAACAGTATAGAACACATAATCGACACATAGGGATGGTTTGAGCTAGTTGTTGGTGGGAGTCGTTGCAACAATCTTGAAGGTGAGCACTCAAAAAGAATTGTTGAAAAAATTTATCCTTCATAAGTTCAAAGGTAAATATATATACAGCGGAAGTTTTCATCTTTTTTATAAAAAAGTTAGGTTTTTTATTCCTTCCCTAATTAGATAAGATATTATCCTATTAAAATCTTTTTATCTATAAAAAATATTATTATTAGTTGTTTTTGAAATATTATTGTATTAACGTAATATTGAACAAAATGCTATGTCGAACAAAAGGTCAACCCAAGAGTGTAAAATGAGAAGCTTTCATTGTATATATTAACCTATTAAATATTATAACTTGGATAGACCAATATTATTAAGTAAAAACCATTTATATTTTTAAAATATATTTTTAATCAAATTATTTCGTTTGGATGCTACACCTTAGCAATAAGGTTGAGTTTCGTCGGACCATATATTGAAAACAAAAGAAATCTGAATTAAAGGAAACAGAGACCTGCGAATTACACTTTCCACTACTCTCGTTTGTTGCCTAGAAAGAGTTTAATATTATTGCTGTTTATGAGATGAGGCTGCTCATGCACCCATAAATTAAAATTAAGTTAAAGCAGTATAGCGAATATCATACCTTAATTCAATCTGCATAGGAGGATACTTCTATCGGCCCAACAGTAGTGTTTATATCTCAATTCAATCCCATAAAATAAAGAACTCACATTCCTTCGACATGAATTAATTTTTAGGGTGATTTAGGGTAAAACAAATATTTCAAAATTCTTATTACATACATCAATTTTCATAATTTCAATATGTGTATCAAATTTTGGAATTATAAAAATATCTCTCTAATTAAAAACTAAGTTTAATCACCTTATATTTTATAAAAATATAATCCTATTTAATTCAACACCACCACGGTCACGACCACCACCATCACGACTACCACGACCATCATCATTATGATCGCCGCCGTCGGTACCACCATGATCACCGCCACCGTTGGCACCACCACGACCACCACCTACAACCACGACAGACCACCACCGGCGGCGACGGACCACCACCACGACGGCCACCACCACCATTACTGGCGACGGACCACAACCACCACCACTACGACAACCACCACCACCGTCGTGACCACCGCTGTCGGCACCACCACGACCGCCATCACCACCACCGGTGGCGGACCACCACAACTACCATGACCACAACAACCACCACCACCACGACCGTCGCCGTCGTTGGCACCACCACGACCACCACCACCACTACCGGCGACGGACCACCACCACCGGCGACAAACCACCACTACCACCACCACTACGACAACCACCAACACCATCATGACCACCACCACCACCATCGTGACCACCACCGCTGTTGCCAGTACCACCACGACAACCACCACCACCACGACCATCGTCGCCGTCGCCGTCACCACCACCTCCACCGCTACCACCTCCACCACTACGACCACCATCACCACCGGCGGGCCGACACCACCATCATCAGCGATTACCACCACCACCACCACCACCACCACAACTGACCACCACCACCACCGGCAGCGGCGAACCACTACGATGACCACCACCACCACGATCACAACCACGACGACCACCGTCGCTGTTTGCCACCGCTTTTGGCACTACCACCACCACAACCACAACCACCACCACCACCATCATCGGCGACAACGACCATCACCACCACCACCACCATCGGCGACAACGACGACCACCACCACCACCATCAGCGACAACGACCACCACCACCATCGGCGACAACGACCACTACCACCACCACCACAACCGCGACGGACCACCACTACCGCGACCACCACAACCGCGACGGATCACCACCACCACTGGCGGTGACAGAGCACCACAACGGCCACCACCACGACGATCACCGTCGCCGCCCGCCACTGTTTTTGGCACTACCACCACCACCACAACCACCACCACCACCACCATCACCACTACCATGATCACCATCACGATCACCACGACCATCATCACCACCACTGGCGGCAGCAGACCATCACGACCACCACCACCACGACCACCACGACCACCACGACCAGCATCACCAGCATCACCACCACGACCACCACCATCACGATCACCACGACCACCATCACCACCACTGGCGGCGGCGGACCATCACGGCCACCATCACCACTGGCGGCGGCGGACCATCACGACCACCACGACCACGACCACCACCACGACCACAACCACCACTAGCGACGGACCACCACCATCACAATCACGACCACCACCACCGCAATTATGGCTATCACCACCACGACCATCGCCGCCGTCGGTACCACCACTAGCACCACCACCACCATCACCATACCACAACCACAACCTCCACCACCATCACCACAAACACCAATACGACCCCGCCACCATCACGAAAACCACGACCACCATCACCAGAAGCAACAGCACCACCACCACCACAACCACCATCACTAGAAGCAGCAGCAACACCACCACCATCACTAAGACCAGCACAACCACCACCACAATTGTCACAACCACCACAACTAGAACGACCACCACCGCCCCCACCCCCACTATTTCACCACCATCACCACCACCACGACCAATGCTACCACAATTAAAACGACCACCACCGCCCCCACCCCCACGACCTTCACCACCATCACCACTACCACAACCAATGCCGCCACCACTGATGAGTCCGGATTTTCTCACCACTCACTGTAGAAATCGGACAGGGGAAATTCGGACAAAAACCACCCATTGAACCATCCGAACAGGACTAAAGTATTAAAAACTAATCACTTTATGACTAAGCTAATTACTAACCTGCTTAATAAACTAATGGGTTTTTGAATTCGACCAGGTTTCATGAGTTTGACCCGAAAACCCATGAGGCCCATAATTAAGGGTATAAATACCCAACCACTTTCATTAATGAGGGTAATGAACATTTAATACAACCAGAAAGCTCAAATCTCTCACTACAAATCACTTAAACATTCAATACCCTTGAAACACCACAAAACACGTGACAAAATTACCCTTAAACTGAAATAATTCACACCAAATTGGCGACCATAGTGGGAGGAGAAGGTGCCTGAATCAAGCATTCGAAACCATCAAGAAAAAATAGTTCGGATGAATCCGGACGAGCAGGAAGTGCCACCAGCTTTGGCAGAAGTGGTGGGAGAAAATGATGAATATACTATCGAGGAGCGAGATAGACTAAAAAATGAGATAGATGCCTTGAGGGCTGCTAAAAGGGCAGATTTGGGTGTGAAAGAAAAGTCAAAAGTGTCAGCAGTTCACCATACTGACAATCCAAGAGAGCATGAGCCATTAAAAACCCATGTGAGCACTAAAAAGACTCATGCTAGTTCAAAGAAGTCTCACCGATCTAAACCGGTGGAGAGCTCAGATTCAGACTCAGAATCTTCCAGCAGCTCCTCAAATGAAGACGGAGTCGAAGAACCCCTGTTATCCAGCAGTGATGGAGGCCGTTCTAAGAAGAAACAGAAGTTGGTTAAAAAATACTCAAGAAAAAGGGACAAGCATGGAAGGTTGAAGAGGCATATGGGTAAAGGGTCGTCTCATAGTCACAACCATGGCCGGAGGCACGTAGACCGATTACTAATGGATCATTTTGTCTTTCATGATGAGCCAGGTATCTTTGTAACTCCCAACGAAGATACTGTATTCAGTCGTGGCCGGAATTGGAGACAATCTCCATTGTCCTCCAAGATACTGTCCGGAAACCTTCCTAAGAGGTTTGACAACACAAAGATGGAAAAATATGATGGTAGTAAAGATCCAGATAACCATCTGGAGCAATTCAAAAAAATTATGATGAACTTTGATGATGATGATAAGCTACTCTGTCGAGCATTCTCCCAGTCTTTTACGGGGAGTGCTCTAAAGTGGTACAATAGTTTGCCACAAGGCTGCATCAGAAATTTCGACACTTTTTGGGTGGCCTTCCGAAGACAGTTCGTTGTAAGTAAAGAAGTGAAGGGAAATGGAGAAACTATTATCCATTATGCCCAAGAACCAAATGAATCTTTGAAGGAATACATAAGTTGCTTTGTGAATACCAAAAATGGATTAGCTGATTGCTTTGAACAAGTAGCAATAGCTTCTCTGAGGCAGGGTTTGAACCCTGGAAATTTGGCTGATTCAGTCACCAAGAAAAAGGCCATGACATGGGGAGGTTTACTGAATCAGGTCGGCAAACAGATTAATGTGGATGAAATAAAGAAAACTAGGGTGCACCGGCAGGTGAGATCTGCTCCAGTTGCACCAAATCAAAACCGGAATCAGTCCGGGTATAAGGTCAAGAAAGCCGGACAGGGTCAAAATAGGGCCAAGGCTCAATCCCACCCAGTTGCACCAGCTGAAAGCCAGCAATCTAGAAATAAGTGAGGACCTTGGGTTCAATCGGAGTGGTTTGCTGAACTAAAAGAAAATGTAGCCACCATTTATGATAAAACGAAAGACGAAGTACATTTCAGAAAGCCGGCTGCATTACCATCACCCAGGGAAAGTCGAAATAATAGTTTTTTTTCAGTATCATCGTGATACTGGCCATACCACTGAAGATTGCATCGCGTTGATACAAGAAGTACAGAATTTGATTGAGAGAGGGAAGTTGGGGGCATATGTTAAAAGAAGAAGTGGAAATAGGCCTGATAATGCTCATCGGGCTGGCCGGAACAATACAAGGACATCGGCTCCAGATGGGGCTATGGTGATAGTTGAAAAGTCAGAGTACTTGGATCTTGATTCAACCCGAATCAAGGTGGGTGTTATCACAGAGCGTTGCAAGATGGTGTCCGGACTCATCAGCTTTTTTGAGTCACTTACAATATTTGGGGGAGACACCATGACTGCACCAACTGCTTCTTCGAGAAAGAGGCATGTACATACTTTAGCCACCCAACTGGAAGGAGGCATGACTTCCTATTAATTACAAATTCCTTTTCCCTTCTTTGTTTTTGATGAAGATGACTTGAGAGACATTGCTGGTCCCCATGAAGATGCTGTTGTAATAGGAGCATCCATTGGGGGCAGTGACATAAGGCGAATTTTGGTGGATACCGAAAGTTCGACCAATATCCTATTTTTAACTTCTTATAAACTGATGAAGAATCCAGCAGTGATTCAGCGTTTGAACAGGTCAATAGTGGGTTTCACTGGAAGCTCAGCTTACGCAATTGGGGAATTTGAAGAAGAGGTTTTGTTGGGCAAGGGCCCTTAGAAGAAGATGGTCCGAATACTTTTTCTTGTGGTAGATTATCCTACGTGTTAAAATTCCATTTTGGGGAGGTCTTGGCTCTCTAAGATGCATGACGTGGCTTCAATAGTCCACCAATATCTGAAATACGCTGTGCAAGAACAAGTGGGAGTTGTCTGAAGCAGTCAAAAGGTAGCAAGGGAGTGTTATGCAACAACATTGGCCCCTCAAACTTTGGGGGCAGTTCGGATCAGTGAGGATTAGCAATTTGAGGGGCCCTCTCGGGGAGAGGGTGAAATTGATGACCCCAGAGAGACCCCTGGTGTTTTAATACCTATTGAACAAGTTGAAACTCACTCTCTGGCTGAAAGAAGAAGTGTCAAGATCGGGTCCAAGATGACATCAGAGTTAAAGAGTAAAGTGTTAGTCTTTTTGAAAAACCATCAGCATGTTTTCGCTTGGTGCAATGCTGATGTAACCGGAGTACCAGCAGACATTATATCATACCAATTATCCATCCGGAGGGATATAGCACCAGTTGTACAAAAGAGGAGAGCTTTTTCTAAGGAAAATGCGGAAGTCATAGTTGAAGAGGTTGACCGACTTACTAAAATGGGACACATAATGGCATCTCAATATCCTTTATGGACAACCAATCCGGTGCTAGTAAAGAAGAAAATTGGAAAGTGGTGTATGTGTATTGATTTTACAGATCTCAATAGAGCTTGCCCAAAAGACTTATGTCATGTCCCTCGAATTGATCAGTTGGTGGACTCCACATCTGGGAACAAGCTACTGTCCTTTATGGATGCCTTCTCCGGGTATAATCAAATTCAAATAGATCTGAAGGATAAAAAACATACTACATTTGTTACTGATAGGGGCATCCATTGTTACAAGGTGATGCCATTTGGGTTAAAGAATACTGGGGCTACTTATCAGAGATTAGTAAATAAGGCTTTCGCTAATCAGATTGGAAGAAACATGGAAGTCTACATTGATGACATGATGGTAAAGAGTGTGGACGAAGAGCTACACTTAGCAGATCTCCGAGAAACCTTTGCCAACTTGGTAAAGGTAAATTTAAAATTAAATCCAGAAAAGTGTGTGTTCGGGGTAGAGTCTGGAAAATTCTTAGGGTATGTAATAAGTGAGAAGGGCATACAACATGATCCAGACCAGCTTAGTGCTTTATTGCAAATGGAGCCTCCTCAGAATATTAAAGAAGTACAAAGATTGACAGAGAGGTTAGCTGCTCTAAACTATTTTATCTCAAGGTCTTCGGATAGGTGTGCCTCGTTTTTTCAAACTTTGAAAGGTGCAAAAGAGTTTAATTGGTCCCCTCAGTGTGACCAGGCTTTTGATGAAATTAAGAAGCACTTATCCTTCCCTAAAACTTTGTTTAAGCCTGTTGATGGAGAGACACTCTACATATACCTTGCAGTTTCTGATTGCGCCCTAAGTGCAGTGCTAGTAAGGGAGGTGGATAATTATCCTCGTTCGGTGTAATATATCAGCAAAAGCTTGATTGATGCAGAAAAAAGATATTTGAAACTTGAAAAACTAGCACTAGCCTTAGTAATTGCTGCTAGGAAAATGAGGCCCTACTTTCAGTCTCATTCGATCATTGTTCGGACGTCTTTTCCCTTGAAAACGTTCTTCAAAAGGCAGATGTTTCAAGCAAAATGACCAAGTAGTTGGTGGAGTTAGGGGACTATGATATTGATTTTGCCCCTCGTATTGCAGTAAAAGCTCAGACTGTTGCTGATTTCCTAGTGGAATTTCACTCATACAGGGACACCAAACAAGCAACAGTTGAAAAAACTAAGAAAGTATGGGTTGTCCGGACTGATGGAGGATCAAGTACCATGGGCTGTGGTGCTGGAATATGTTTAAACTCTTCGTATGGAGACAAAATGTATCAAGCTATATGCTTCACTTTCAGGTCTTCCAACAACGAGTCCGAATATGAAGCTACTATAGCAGGCTTGAAATTCGCTCTAATTTGTGGAGCCAAAAGGGTCAGGTTGATGAGCGATTCCCAACTTCTAATCCATCATGCACAAGGCCAATCTGAGGCCAAAAAGGGGCAATTGGTTAAATATTTATTTGTCCTTAAAGAAGTGGCACTTAATTTAAAAAACATCACCTATGAGCACATACCCCGAACAGAAAATACATTAGTAGATTCCTTGGCAACCATAGCCTATTCTGAGTCATATCCATGGATTCATGTGCAAGAATTCCCATTCATTCAACTCAGTCAGAACAAGGAAGAAGAAAGTTTAAATATACAAGTAAATCAGCCTCAAGATTGGAGATTTCCTCTTTTCCATTACCTCTCAGATGGCATCTTGCCTCCGGAAAAAGTAGTGGAAAGAAAAGTAAAGTATAAGGCTCGGGGCTTTATCATCCTTGATAAAGGAATAATTCGCCGATATTGATAATAGGGAGTCAATTGTAAATAGAAGGAAACTAATATGTCTATGACTGTATTTATCTTTTATTAGAGGATAATTTGTAA
Source organism: Limnanthes douglasii subsp. nivea (assembly GCA_036936605.1). Classification (NCBI taxonomy): domain Eukaryota; kingdom Viridiplantae; phylum Streptophyta; class Magnoliopsida; order Brassicales; family Limnanthaceae; genus Limnanthes; species Limnanthes douglasii. The sequence goes on from JAUPFV010000005.1 coordinate 50,582,788, forward strand.
ACAAGTTATTTTATGAAGGACTAAAAGAGAAATAAAACAAGCACACCAAGGACATTAATGGGTCCACCCATCTCCACTATAAAAGGAGACCCATTATTCTTGGTAGGTGGGATATTCTAAATATAATATTCTCTTTCTACTTTCTCTCTCTACATTTGTGCTCTAGTCACATCAGGTCCAAAATCCAATATCATTCTTAGTAATTTATTCTCTCATCATTGGCGCCGCCTGTGGGAACCCGTAATACCAAAAAGGAATCTTTTTCTTTTAAAATCGTGATCTGATCTTAAAGAATGAATGATAAAATTGTCGGAGAGAGGGTCGAGAGACAAGTGGCCCGAGCCGTTTCACTATCTGAAGGCGAAGAAGCCCAGGGTCGGGAGTATTACGCCCAGGGTCGGGACAAGCGTTCGACCCTTATCATGACCAGGAGACAGCTGCTGGAAGATATTTCCAGATTAAACGCTGAGAAAGAACGAGCTTTAGACGAAAAAAGAGTTCGGGAGAGAAAACGTAAATAACCACTTATAGATAACCGCGGCGAAGGCAACCCGACTGCGGGACATCGCCTCGAGCCCCGACCTGTTAGATATTATCGGGAGCCTCGCCCGGAGGGCCGGCAAAATGTCAGAGAGGAGCGATATCCAGAGGATAACCGCGACGTCTCCACCAACTACACTTCAGACGACTCGTCGGGAAGGGAGTACAGACGCAAGGAAAGCATAAACGAGCGCGCAGAAAAACCGTTCCTGACGGGATAGGCCCCCCCGTTCAGATTCTCCTAAGTACAAGAAGGGTAGATCCGAAAAAAGAGCATCAGCGTCGTTTGAGAAAGAAGAAATGCAAGCGGGTAGCAGAGAAGAACGGGTAGCTCTACCTCAGGTCCAGTGGCAACCTTCGAACAACCAGAACCAGGGGTACCGAACTAGTAGCCAATTCATCAACCCCGGGGACGAAGGTCTCTACGGGATTCAAACCGAAGGGCTCGGAGGCGGAGCGTTCGGATTCGGAATGAATTGGAGAGCTTCACCGTTGTCCGACGAGATATTATCGGGGCATCTCCGGAAGAGGTTTGATATTTCCAAGTTGGAAAAGTATGACGGAAAGAGGGACTCGGATAATCACTTAGAAGCCTTCAAAAACTTTATGTTGAGTTTCGACAACGGCGATAAAGTTTTATGGCGGGCGTTTTCGATGACCTTCAGGGATCGAGCGTCCAAGTGGTACAACCGGTTACCACAGGGTTGTATTAAGAGCTTTGGGATGTTCTGGACGATGTTCCGACATCACATCTTCGGAAGCAAGAGTTTCTGAGCTAATGGAGACACCATCATGAATTGTAAGCAGAGGTTAGGAGAGAGCCTCAGGGATTACACCAGGCGTTTTATTGACGCTAAGACCGACCTGGACCATTGCGAGGAAAACGTGGCACTAACCGCGTATCGCTTGGGCTTGCTCCCGGGACCGATGAAGCAAGCAGTTACTAAAAAACAAGCGTTTAATTTTTCCGCTCTTCTGGCCCAAATAGAAAAACAGATACCGATAGAAGAAACCGAGGAGTCCGAACTGGTGGTGCAAATTCAGCATAGCGCGCAAGCATCGGTCGTTATAAAACAAGGGGCTCAATTCAGCTATGCTCAGCAAGCACAGCCGGTCCGCACAATACCACCGACCCAATCCTTGCCGATCAAGCCTTCTGCTCCCCCGAACCAAAAAACAAAGCAGACGAATCAAGTGGTTTCGCGACACATGTCTAACAAATGGATCCAACCCGCTTACTTCGCTGACTTGACGGAATGCGTGTCTTCGATCTACAAAAATACTAAGAAAAGCTGGATGCATTGGAGGCCTTTCCCTATACCAAAGCCTCGGGAACAGAGGCACAACCAGTATTGTCGCTACCATGAAGACGTGGGGCACGATACTAAGGATTGCATTTCCCTCAAAAAGGAGATACATATGTTGATAGAGCACGGGAACCTCCTAGAGTACATGAAAAAGAAAGCTCAGCAGGGTACCACTTCGAGAGAAGTCGTAACGATACCAAAGTCTAAGACCACCACGACCATTTCCGAAGTCACCGACCTGTTTGATATTTCAATCGAATAGCTCGACCCGGAGGCAAATCGCCACATCATCGGGATGATTGAAGAATGAGCTGCATGAAGTATTGGGAATGTAAGAAACCTTTGTAAAATTTTCGAATCATTGACTATTTTCGGTGGAGACTCTATGGCAGTAACCACACACTCCTCTAGGAAACGGCATATCGTGAATCTGGCTAACCAGTTGGAAGCCCGACCCTATCCCCACTCAAAAGGTATCCCTTCATCGATCCTATATTTTGACGACGACATGAGAGATATAGTCGGCCCTCATGAAGACGCCATCGTTATCGGGGCGGCCATCGCGGGGGAAGAGGTCTAGCGTATCCTGGTAGACACCGGTAGCTCAGTCAACATAATCTTCGCATCCACCTTCGCAAAGTTCAGGACACCTCCAGTCATTACGCGGTCGGACATAACCATCGTGGGGTTTACGGGTTCGGCAGCAGACGTGGTTGGTGAATTCGAAGGTATCGTTCAACTAGGCCACAGACCGTTCAAGAAAGAGGTCACTCTCTTATTCGTGGTGGTGGACGCACCGGCTTCTTATAATGTTATTTTTGGAAGATCATGGTTATCGCGAATGCATGCTGTATCGTCCACAGTTCATCAATGTTTGAAATATGTGATCGGAAACAACGTGGGTATAGTCCGGAGCAGCCAGAAAGCGGCACGAGAGTGTTATCGAGCGGCTTTTTCACCCAAAAAGGATCAAGAGATGGCACAAGCACGAGATTAGCAATTAAAGGGGCTTCCTTTGGGGTCGTTACCCGTTGATGATCCTAAGGAAGCTCCTAATTTTTTAACCACCGATGAAGAGTGTGAAAATCACCCATTTACCGAAGGGAAAGTCCTGCAGATCGGAATCCGACTGTCACCAGCCTTTAGGAAAAAGTTGTTATCTTTACTACAGGAGAATTTGGATTTATTCGCATGGTGTTCGAAGGACGTGACCGGAGTCCTAGAGAATCATGTGATTCACAAGCTAACTATCAACAAAAATGTCAGACCCATTTCACAAAAGCTCTAGGCTTTTTCCCCAGAAAAGACAGAAATCATTCTGCGAGAAGTCGAAAGAATGATCAGCGCCGGATAAATTAAGGAGTCGAGTTACCCGCTCTAGACATCCAACCCTGTCCTGGTAAAAAAGAAAAACGGGAAGTGGAGGATGTGTGTGGACTTTACCGACCTCAATCGGGCATGCGCGAAGGATCCCTTCCCGATGCCGAGGATCGACCAGTTGGTGGACTCAACGTCAGGAAACAGACTGCTGTCATTCATGGACCCGTACGCAGGCTACAACAAGATCAAGTTTCACCCAGCAGATGAGGAAAGCACGACGTTTATAACAGGACGAGGCTTGTATTGCTACAAAGTCATGTCGTTCGGACTAAAAAACACCGGAGCGACTTATCAGAGGTTGGTTACCAAAACCTTCGATGGTCAGATAGGTCGGAATATGGAAGTCTACATCGATGACATGTTTGTAAAGAGAGGCACGGACGAGGAACATCTCACCGATTTGAAGGAAACTTTTGACAACCTCAGGGGTATAAATCTCAAGCTCAACCCGGAAAAATGCTCATTCGGGGTAAGGTCGGGCAAGTTCCTCGGGTTCTTTGTTAGCGAAAAGGGAATTGAGGCCGACCCGACCCAACTCCAAGCTCTTACCAACATGACTCCGCCTAAGAATGTTAAGGAAGTTGAGATTTTGACCGGGCGTCTAGCGTCTTTAAATCGGTTTATCTCTCGTTCATCTGACAAGTGCGCTCCGTTTTTTCAGGTCTTGAGAAACGCCAAGAATTTTGTGTGGACACCGGATTGTAACGCAACCTTTTTAGAGATTAAGACTTATCTGTCATCCCCAAACCTTCTAACGAAGCCTCTGAGAGGCGAGAATCTTTTCCTTTATATAGCAGTTTCGGATTTTGCAGTGAGTGCGGCATTGATCAGCGAGTCGGGAACGGCCCCTAAAGCGCTATACTTCGTGAGCAAAAGCTTACTAGATGCGGAAACGCCGTATCTGAGGCTGGAGAAAATGGCCTTGGCATTAGTAACCGCGGCAAGAAAAATGCGGCCATATTTTCAAGCGCACCCCATTGTCGTCTGCACCTCGTTTCCGCTCAAGTACGTTCGGCAGCGCCCGGACATGTCAGGGAGAATGTCTAAATGGTCGGTCGAGTTGGGCGATTTCGACATCAATTTTGAGCCGCGGACGGCCGTTGAAGGCCAGGTTCTGGCTGATTTTATAGTGGAATTCCATTCCGACCGCCCGGACCAAAACTCATCGATTGGAGAAGCCGAACCAAACGAATGGATCCTCCGCACCGATGGTGGATCGAACGTAAATGGATGCGGAGCGGGCGTACAGATAGTCACCTCAATGGGCATAAGTATGCATCTGGCAATCCGATTTGGTTTTCCCACTTCTAACAACGAAGCCGAGTATGAAGCCGCCCTGGCCGGTTTGCGACTAGCACAGGTATGTGGGGCTCGGCATGTGCGTCTCGTTAGTGATTCTCAACTTTTGATAAATCAAGCCTCGGTAGCTTCGGAAGCCGGGAAAGAACATTTGGTTCAGTATTTAGCCGCATTAAGGGTGTTAGCCGCGTCATTCGCCAAAATAACATATGAACATGTCCCAAGAACCGAAAATATGGTAGCCGACTCTCTAGCATCGGCCTATTGCTCAAGAAATTACCCCTGGGTAACCGAACAAGAAAACCCATCGATCATAAAGAGGAAAGAGCTGGAGAATCGACCCGAAATTGCTTGTCAGGTATCGTCGGTAACTATTTTGGATTGGCGACGGGATATAATTACTTTCCTAGCCGAAGGTCTGCTGCCGGACGATGGCGCATCGGCTCGAAAGGTGCACAACAAAGCCCGAGGCTATGTTTCATTGGGCAACATTATATACAAAAAAATTGTTCAGCCGGCCCTTATTGAGGTGTTTGGGGTGAATGAGGCGCAGATCATTGTGTCCAAGTTACATGACGGAGAGGGCGCGGCTCATTGTGGTTACAAGGTCCTGATAAGGAGAATTTTTCTCGCCAGATTTTATTGGCCAACGATAACGACAGATGCTCAACAGATAGTAAAAACCTGCGACACTTGTCAAAGATTCGCGAACGCGATAAACGTGCCCGCGGCCCCTTTAGAATCCATATCTGAAGGATTACCCTTCGACCGATGGGGAATCGATCTTGTAGGGCCATTACCAATGGCATCTGGTGGGAGACAAACGATCGTGGTGGCCGTGGATTACTTTTCCAAATGGGTTGAAGCCGGACCATTATCTGCCACTAAGACTAAGGACATCGTCAGATTTATTTGGTCCAATATCTATTGTCGGTTCGGGGTACCCCAGAAGCTCACCATGGATAACGGACCCCAATTCGACAGTAGGGAGATGAAATATTTTTTCACAACTCATAGGATTAGGCAATGTTTCTCTGCCCCATTCCATCCACAAGCAAACGGGCAAGTCGAAGTCACCAACCGAACCATTCTAGACGGACTCAAAAAGAACCTCGAAGGAAAAGCTGGCAAATGGCCAGACTATTTTCATGAAGTGTTGTGGGCTTACCGAACTACGCCTCGAACGGTGACTAAAGAATCACCTTATGCTTTGGTATATGGCATGGATGCGGTCACTCCGGCAGAATCCATTTTTCTATCTTTCAAGATCGGTACCTACGAAGAAAACACAAATGAAGGTGACAGGCAGTTAGCTCTCGACCTCATAGAAGAAAATCGGAACCGTGCTCAGCTAAATTCTTTACATTATCAGACTCTAATAAGAAGTCGGTATGCGTCCAAAGTCCGACGGCGGGAATTCAAAGTCGGGGATAAGGTTCTGAGACGAGTTTTTCTGCATACCAAGGATAAAAGCCTCGGTAAGCTCCCCCCGAACTAGGAAGGACCATACGAAGTGATAGGAAAGTCAAGAGCGGGACATACCGTTTACAAGACAAGCTCGGGCGTCCGTTAAGGCTACCATGGAACATTGAACATCTGAAATTGTATTTGGAGTGATTTTGTATTTTGTAAACTTAGTGAGAATTATTTGTGTAAGATTATTTTGGTCGGGGATGCACTCTTTCCTACCTCGGTGGCGCGAGAAGGTTTTAATGAGGCATCGATCCATACCGATCCCTTTAATCGAAATTTTTGGCCTTCCCATTTTTTGACGTGTTACAAACGACTCCGTCAGCTGACGAGCTGATCGACGACTCTTTTTAGTAATCTTGACTGCCTTACAGAACCTTCATAGGTTTTTCAGTGTTCACACTGATCTACATCTTAAATTCCCGACCCTACGGGAAAATTTTCAATTTTATATTGATCAACAGAACCTTCATAGGTTTTTCAGTGTTCAAACTGATCTATATCTGAAATTTCCAACCCTAACATGGATTTATAAAACCAGAGTTGAATGTAACATTCGTAAAAAACATAAGTACGGATAATATATTGATTGTCCTGAAATTTTTCTTACAGAGAAGGCTTACAGGGGATCCCGCAGTCTCCGCACTTACAAATTTTAACAACAAAAAAGAAACAAAAACAAAAGACATCGGGGATCAAGCACCCTCTTCCTCTGACTCAGTGTCATCTGATTCGTCGTCTTCACAAACAACATCAGAAGGGAGGTCGTCTTTCGGAACGTCCAACCACATCGACCCGAGGGGAAGGTCAGGGAAGCGATGATGAAAAGTCAGCACGTATGCGGCCTTGGCTTCGGCCGTTTCTTTCTCCATCCACTTCTTGCATTTTTCAGCAAAAAGGGTGTTAGCCTTCTTCAGGTCAGTGATCTCCTGCACCAAACCCGTGGCGCGATCCTTCCCGGCTTTCCTGACCTGCTCCAAGGCTTCTTCGGTCTCCCTGAGCCGCTCATCTGCCAGTTTTTGAGCCGCTTTAGCCTTCCGTACCTCTTCTTCCAGCACGGAAACTTTCGCCTCCGCGCCCAACAGCCTCGGCTCAATTCCCCTGCCCGACGCTCTTTCAGGGCCAAAGGCACAAGCATGTTGTACAAGGAAAGGGCTAGCCCGTCAGTTATCCGCAACAGAAAAGTATGCGGACTCCCGGGCACAGACGGCACCGGAAGCTTCGTACCACTCGACGATGCCACAGCAGTTTTAGAAGCCTTTTAGGCGCTAGCGTCGTCAGGGATCACCACTACGGGGTCGGCCGTCAATCCACCTTTAGCCCCCACATACTGTTCGAAAAGCTCTGGGACGGTAGCATTGTCAGCACCCGCGGCATACCCGCTTTCTTTCCTTGAGCGTTTAGGCTTTTTAGCCTGAGCCCCCTCTACGTCGGCCTTCCGCTTCCGCTTCTTTGCCAGCTCCTGGGTCTGATGGTCCTCGCCACCCTCAGCGGAATCTTCATCCTGGTGCCCCTCCGCACCGGTCTCTTCAGCCCCGACATTGTCCTGCTCAACGTCATCGTCTAATTTTGGGCGCTTGCTGGGCGCCTTGTTGCGCTTCGGGAGAAATAGGTGGGCATCGGGCGCATCCGTCTTTGCGACAAAGTCCTCCATACTGGGGGGTTGACGCAGCTGCTCAATGGTGAGCGGTTCTGACGAGCAACGCCAGAGGTTGCTCATGATCAGGTTTGTGTTTTTAAAGGACCGGTGAAATGCCCGACCCCAATGCTTCTTGGCATAGTCCTTCAGCAGCTGGAAGGTGACCTTGCCCGGCTTGAAGTAGTCCTTCTTCAACCCTTGGACGAATTTCTTCGATACTGCACAAAGGATCCGTTCATCAAATATATATATATATATATATATATATATATATATATATATATATATATACCATCAGGAACCCATGTCCGCAGCAGTCGCCTCGGATGATCCTTACTATAGGAGCGGCCATTTTCCCAGCAGCCTCTAAGGAAGACGAAGCGATGTTTCCAACCTTTTTCGCCCTCGAGAAAGTCATTTACTATCTTCCATGTATTGGCCAAAGAAGAATAGAAGAAGGGGGACTTGGGAGACTTCGACAGCCCGGACATGACTATATACTCCTCCATGGGCATGACCCGACCTGAAAGACGCGAGGCCATTATGCAAGACATCAGCGTATACCACGCGTTGGGCGTCAGCTGTGAGGCAGATGTTGAGGGTCCTAAAATACAGAGCAACCTCAGGATCCAGAGGGAACCTGAGGCCCTAATTAAATAGCTCGGTAAAGATGACAATTTCCCGTGACCGAACATGCACGGGAGTCTCCCCAGGAACATGAAACCGGACGGTGACACACTTCGGGATACCCCACCGGATCAAAAGCTCCTTCTGCTCAGCAGTGGGGAAGTAAAGATACTTGCCCTAAAAAAGGGAGATAACATTACTCCCGGGCAACCATCAATGATAGGTGGTGGTCATGACCGCCTCAATTTCCTCGGGAAGCGGCTCTTCGGGAGGAGCAGCGGCATTGCCAGCAGCAGCAATACCGTCTTCCGCGGGTAAAGCATCCACCTCTGATTCATCGGTATTAACTACCGATATTGTGTCAGATCTGAGGGAGCTGGTCGCGGATGGGTCGGACGGTCGATATTCCTCAGCGCGGTGACCGATGCTAGCCCAATCTACGAATCAGAACACCGGTTTTTTCTTCTTTTTAGGTTTTGGTTTTTGCCTCGGGTGCCTATTTCTCATAAAACAAGCTCTCTCTCTCTCTAGAAATGTCTGGACAACACTTTCTCTCTCTAGAACGCCTCTGAGAGTAACTTTCGTTTGTGAGGTATTTATAGACAACCCCACCTAGCCGTTACGCGTACGGGGAAGTCCAAACGACAAAAAACAGCTGGAAGTCGAAAGGACCTCTTCAGAAACTGCGCCAAGAAGCACGTTTCGAGTAATCGATCAACACGTGTCGCCCTTAGTCATACAAGCACGCTAGGCCTGTACTAGCTAGCTCAGATAGCAACGATAGATGGGCCACTACAACCTGATTCGGTTTTTCAAAACCTAATTACCGGTCTAGGCCCATGGGGAAATCGCTAAGAGGGATCGGAAGCAGACCCAAGATGACTCATAAACGGTGTCGGGACTAAACACGGTCGACCACTTGATGAAAACATAAAGGGTCGGATATCAGTTGGAAGAAAGTACCCGCGCCCGATCGTTTAATAAAACCTGGAGGGTTTGACGTCAGTTGGAAGGAAGGATGCGCCCCCGACCACTTAATAAAAATAAGAAGGGTCGCACATCGGTCGAAGAAAAAATTCTGACCCGCGTAAACCAGTCCATCAATCCAGAAGCTAAGAGACAGAGGCGCTCCAAGCTGATTCTTTTACAAGTCTTTGTTCCCGTCACTCTCAAAGACTGGGGGGCTACTGATAAGGGAATAATTCGCCGATATTGATAATAGGGAGTCAATTGTAAATAGAAGGAAACTAATATGTCTATGACTGTATTTATCTTTTATTAGAGGATAATTTGTAAACAAGGTATTTTATGAAGGACTAAAAGAGAAATAAAACAAACCCACCAAGGACATTAATGGGTCCACCCATCTCCACTATAAAAGGAGACCCATTATTCTTGGTAGGTGGGACATTCTAAATATAATATTTTCTTTCTACTTTCTCTCTCTACATTTGTGCTCAACTCACATGAGGTCCAAAATCCAATATCATTCTTAGTCATTTATTCTCTCATCAATCCTAAGATATGTTCTTTACAAAAAATCCTTTGGTAGGCCTCTTTTACGATGTTTGGGGTGTGAAGAGTCCCAAATGGTGCTCTCCAAATTACATGATGGCGAGGGATCAGCACACTGTGGATTCAAGGCTCTAACCAAAAGGGTCTTGTTAGCAGGGTACTATTGGCCATCCATAATGCAAGATGCCAAGGAGTTGGTGAAAAAGTGTGATCCATGCCAAAGATACAGTAACAAAATTCATATCCCAATTGTTACATTAGAGTCAATCTCCGAGCCAATACTTTTTGCTCGTTGGGGGCTAGATTTGGTGGGACCTCTACCCATGGCATCCGGAGGATGCAGAACTATAATAGTTGTTATTGATTACTTCTCAAAGTGGATTGAAGCAGCCCCATTAGCAGGAACTACTTTGAAATCTGTGATAAAATTCATCCTATCTAATATTTACTGCAGATTTGGGGTTTCACAAAAGCTAACCACAGACAATGGGCCAAAGTTCGATAACAAGGATGTGGAGAATTTCTGTGCCACTAGAGGAATTCAACACTGTTTCTCTTCTCCTTTTCACCCACAATCAAATGGTCAAGTTGAAGTAGCTAACAGAACCATCATGTACGGTCTTAAAAAGAATCTAGAAGGGGCTGCTGGAAAGTGGCCAAGTTATCTACAAGAAGTACTATGGGATTACCGGACCGCTCTCGGGGATGCGACACAAGAATCCCCATTTGCCTTGGTATATGGTATGGATGCAATAGCTCTGATAGAGGTCACACTCCCTTCATTTCGAGTCCATCATTTTTCCGAACAAGCTAATGAAAAGGCAATCAGAAGCCAGCTTGACTTGATGGAAGAAAGAAGAGTCAAGGCTCACCTTAGAGCCACACACTATCAGGGTTTGATGAGAAGCAGATTTGCTTCCAGAGTCAAAAGGAGGGATTTTCAATCAGGTGATAAGGTGTTGAGAAACGTATTCCTACATACCAAGGAGAAGCATTTCGGCAAGCTAGCTCCAACATGGGAAGGACCTATATGGTCACTAAAAAGCTTAAACCTGGGACATACATGCTCAAAGATATAGATGGAAGAATTTTATATCACCCTTGGAACATTGAACAGCTTCGGTCTTATATAGAATAAAGACTATGTAAATATTTACTTGTTTAAAATCCATGTAAATATTTAGGGGCATACTCTTTCCTACCCTGGTGGCGCGAGGAGGTTTTAATGAGGTGCTTAGGTTTTTTAATAAAATTCGATGCCTTCTTAAAAAATTCGAAGTGGTTTAGCTAATAGATTGAATTAATTCGGTGGAGTGATGACCATTTAAACATTTGTCATCGGAGAATTTAAACACTCTCACTTTAAAATATTCGAAGGCCATTTAAATGCGAGCTTTCAAAATTGGAAAACTAATAAACAATACAAGAATTGTATAAGATGAAACTACCCGGCAGATACCGGGGAATGATATTAAATATGTAAAATGTCTTGGCCATCCAAGGACTTTAGAGTTTTGAAGAGAAGGTTTGTCCGGACAAGGGCCGGACACGGTTACAAAATTTCCTTGGCCATCCAAGGACTTTAGTCTACACAAAAATTAAAGAGAAATATGGTTAAAACTTTAAGGCTGAGCTTTCTTGGATGGCCCAGCCTCACTTGGTTTCTTCTTGGGATCTTCGATCTCCTCATCTGGACTCTCTTCAGTCCTTTCATCTTCATCAGTGGTATCATCCCAACCACTGGAGTAGCCGTGCTTATCACTATCAGCCATGGTATGGTAAGGGAGGTCTTCGTATTCCACGAATCGCCATAAATCTCCCAGTGTCCTCTTCGGAAATTTCTCATGAAAAAGCAAGACCATGCCCAATTTGACTTCGGCATACCTTTCCTCTTGGGAGTCTATCACCTTGTTGGTGTATGCATCAATCCTGGCTTGGATTGTATTTTATTGCTCATTTACCAAGTCGTCTTTTTCTTACTTGACCTTAGACACAGCATCCTCAAGCGAATTTTTGTCGCTAGTCAGGGTCTGAATGATGTTTTCTTTGGCCTTCACCTCCTCTTTTGAAGTAGAAAGATTCTTCTCCAAGTCAGAAAATTTGGATTGAAGTTCTTTCACAACCCCCTCCGAAGTGGCCAGCTTGGTGGCCAAATCCTCCTTCCCCTTCTTCAGCTCATCATTTTATCTCTTTAATGCCTCAAGACTCTGGTTGGAAGTAAGGAGGTCGTTAGACAAACTCTCATTGTCAGAATTGAGTGTGTTGATGATGGCTTACTGGTTTTGCACTTGCTTCTCCAAGTTGAGCACCGGTTGAATATTGCTCAACAAGGAGTGGGTCACCATATCTTTCTCTCCTGAAACAGAAAAAGGTTTACCATTGAAAGTGACTATGTTTGAAGAGCTTGGGGGAGGTAAGGTCCAGCAAAGTCATCATTCTCAAGGTCGCCGAATTAAAGGCCAATCCCTTGAAGGCCAATGATGTCTACCCCATCAATGTTGATGTCCCCTCCGGCGCCCTCTCTAGTGTGAAAGTCCCCTCCAGCGCCCTCTCTGGTGTAGAAGTCACTTGGGATTTCCTCTACTTGAGTTGGGTCTGTTGGGTCGACCGGAGTAAGAGAATCCGAAGGCCGGAGAGCAATTTCATCTCCCTTTGAGGTTTTCTTCTTCTTAGCTTCCCTATCTCCACCTTCTTCTCCCCGTTTTCGATCTTTCCTGGGAGCTTTTGATTGCTTTGGAGATCCAACTACCACTTTGGTAATCTCGTTTTCTACCACTTGTAGCAAAGCAGCATCAATCCTTCCTTGGTCCTGCTCCTCCTGGTTTGATTGGACAGCTTCCTCAACATCACCTGGATTGACCTCAGCCACGTCTTGCTTAGCCTTGCCTTTCTTGCCCTTCATTTTGCTTGGGGATTTAGCTCAGCCCGGCAAGGCTAGATTTCCATCCTTTGCATCTGTCTTCTGAAGAATCACCTCCGGAGGGGGTGGAGTGATTAATTCCTCCCAAGACAAGTCTCTTCGGCCAGTTGTATTCCAGAGATGAGATCTTACCAAGTTGCCTCCGGTAAAACAGTTGTGGAAGCGATTTCCCCATTTCTCAGCAACCCAAGCATTTAGCTTGGCACAAGTAGTCTGCCCCTCATCTAAGTAGTCATTGAACTCCTTGGGCAGCACTACCAAAAAACAAAAGAAGAGCAATTAAACAAACCAACTTATTATAAAAAATGATAGAAAGATGTAATGAAATGTTTACCTGTGCTCTTCCATCTGCTGATAAGCATGCTTGGATTGTCACCAGCTTTAATCTTCCTCCCACTCTCCCAAGCACCACTGATAAAAAAAAATTGAGTCTTTCAGTTCTTCTCCGACTCAAGCAAGTCATCCACCACTTTGTAATTGTCACCCATATTGTAATGGTAAAAGGGGATGACATGGTTTCTGCAAAGGCTGGCCACAGCAGCAAATTGCTCCATCGGAAGCGGGATTCCAGAGAGCCTTGAGGCCATGATGCAGGCCATAAGGATGTACCAAGCATTGGGGCTCAGTTGGCTTGGGCAGAGCTTTATCAGATGGAAATATCTGACGATCTCTGGGTCCAAGGAAAACCTAAGCCCCCAGTTGAATAACTTTGTGAAGAAAACTATCTCACTTAGCTTGCAATCCATTGGCGTCTCTGGATCGACCGTTATCCTCACTTTAACATTTTATGGGATCCCCCACTTCGTCCGGATCCGGTCTAGTTCAGCTGTGTGAATAAAAGCATAATTGATTTTCTGCATGGCTAGTAGATATTTCACACTCCCTTTGTGGAAGCAAGGTCCCACTTTTCCAACGAGGCACTCTGGCAGGTCCGGGTGTTTCAAGCATAGCTTCTCTTTGCCTTTGGGTTTTTTGACAATGGCGGTCTCACTTGTCTGCCCGGAGACATCGGTCTCAAAAGGGGCTTCTTCAACACTATCATCCATTACGCCTTCCATTACCATGGAAGGGTTATCAACTGTTTTTGGGAGGGAAGTGCTAGTGGTTGGCTCAGTAAGTTATCCGGATGGCTGAGCACTTATTTCTTTTTGTGATCTGGAGTCCGGCTGGGGCTCAGATCTGGAGGGTTCGTTTCGAAGGCTTGAACTGGTGGCCTCCGGACCAGACAATTTGTCCTTAGGAACTTTAATGGGCGCTTCTGACCCTGAAATTTTGTCTTTGGCCCCATATTTAGAAGGCACAGATTTTGGATATTTAGACTGTGGAGCAACAGCCTGGCCTTTTACTAAGCGGCCTCTTCGTCGAAGGTTTAGCTTTTCTGGGGAAAAGTCAGCATCTGATCCCATGGCTATGAATGTAGAGGGTCTCCTAGTACTTGTAACTGCTTGCTCTTGTTCAACAATAGGCTCCGACTCCTGTACCGATGAGCCTGAGATGATCGGTGAAAGACTAGGTTGAAATAACTTTCTAGGTTTAGTGCTTCTGGCAGAAGACGAACCTCGATCAGGCTCTGAGGTTGGTGTTTCAGATTTGTCAATAGGAGAGACTGGGAGGCCTGCTGCAATGCGCCTTTCTCGTTCGACCCTTTGTGCTTTCTCTAACTCCGACAAATTCAGCCACCCACCTTTTACTAGAGCGTTTCTTGTTGTAAACATAAACTTACACTAAAATGCATTTTTGGAGAAGAGAGATAAAAGCTCTGAAGATTAGAAGTGAAAAGATGTTGAAGATGGTAAAACAGTGAAAAATGCTTTGATTTATACTAAAGAAACAAAAGATACCTTGAAACCTAGGAGAATTCGAAAAGATAGAGTAATGATTAAAGACGGCGCTGATATCACCAGCATTAATTGAAGAGGTTACTTTTTGAGGTTAGTGGGAGAGCCATTCTAGGAAAAAAATGGCCGGTGAGGAAAATCAGGAAGGGACGCGTGTCCCAAAATCTATGGCAAAACCGTTGAGCTTCTGAGAGATTTGTCAGCCCGGATAAATCCGTTATACAAATCGAAATTTGTCCGGACATTGTTACAGGTGCTCATGAGCGATTTTTTAGGTCTTGTCAAAGGCCTTCGAACATAACCTAAAAAGGGGCTACTGATGAGTCCAGATTTTCTCACCACTCACTATAGAAACCGGACAGGGGTAATTCAGACAAAAACCACCCACTGAACCATCCGAACAGGACTAAAGTATTAAAAACTAATCACTTTATGACTAAGCTAATTACTAACCTGCTTAATAAACTAATTAGTTTTTGAATTCGACTCGGTTTTATGAGTTTGACCCGAAAACCCATGAGGCCCATAATTAAGGGTATAAATACCCAACCACTTTCATTAATGAGGGTAATGAACATTTAATACAACCAGACAGCTAAAATCTCTCACTACAAACCACTTAAACATTAAATACCCTTGAAACACCACAAAACACCTGACAAAATTACCCTTAAACTAAAATAATCCACACAAACAATCACCATCATGTTACTCTTATTAGGAACATTTGTAGTAATGTTGTGTCCTTATTAAGAATAATAATAGTAATAAGTCTGTTACTCTGTTAGGAATAAGAGTAATAAGACTGTTACTCAAATAGGAATAACAGTAATAAGACTGTTACTCTATTTTGAATAACAGTAATAAGAGTGTCACTATAATAGGAATAAATATAATAAAATGTTATTCTTAGGTATTTCAACTAACGAAAATAAATTATATTATTCATTATTTATAAAAAAAATTTTTTTAAGGTTTTTAGATTAATGAAAATAAATTTTGTTATTCATTAAAAAATACAAAAACTAATTAGTAATAATACTGTTATTTTATGAATAATAATAATAATAATAAAACTATTATTCTTAGGTATTTTGATTCACAAAAATCAATCATGTTATTCATTTTTTCAAATATTTAGATTAACAAAAATAAATCATATCATTCATTTAAAAGTAAAAAATTAATCATTTTACTTCTATCACGAATAACACTTTTATTACTGTTACTCCTATAAAAAATAACAATAATAATGTTATTCCTAAAAAAATAAGAATAAAAGACATCAAACATGACCACAACCTAAAGTTAATACAACTAGAACGATAACATATTTTCTCCATATAGAAAATAAAAAATATGGTCACTAGCTTGTGCTATAGTCGGCCAAAACCGACAACAAACCAAAAACAAAAATAGAGCAAAACATGCTATACAATAGAGCCACACAAGTTGTTTCATGCTATACCCAGTAATAAGATGTTTTCCTAGGTATTTGCATTATTTTACATATTTAATTAAGATTTTACGCATTAAATGACAATACTCTTCACCGCAATCTAACAACTCAATGCATAATATACATATATAACACAACATATAAATTGACCATTATTTTTTTAAATTTACGTTAATAATTGTAAACCTTGTCTATCTTTCCATGTCACTTTCAACCCATGGGGCTATGGTCTCAGACATAGAGCTACAATCATTAAGTAAAAATTCCATGAAAGCCACATTGGGCCACTCCTGCGTACAAAATATCTCATTCGGGAGGCTCATACTCATTATTCGATACTAATAATATTTTGGCATGAAACTGAGGTACACCAAACTGTATGCTTGGTGTAAATTCAAAATTCTAAAACTAAACTTTTTTAAATTAATAATATTTTGAAAAACAAATTGTATGCTTTCACCAGTTTTAGTTTTACGGATGGATACAAATCCACCTTATATTTATAAAAATAAATACTGAAGTGACTAGAGCCTAAATAGTTTTAGTCAATTTAGTTTATTAATTATAATGAATGAATATTTAAAGAAAAACATTATTAAAAGAAACGTAATAAAATTGAATCACTCGTGAGTATTCAAATATAAAATCGTTTTTATAATAAAATAAACAAATAAATTATATTAGATATAAATGAGCTAAATAGGAGACAACTCGTCATTTGTGTGGCCAAGGGAGAAAAAAAACGTGAAGACTTTGGCGTCTGCCAGATAATCCTAGAAAAGTCAAATAAAAGAGGGATGAGGTGTGAGTACCGAGAGGGTTAGAATGTTTGGTGAAAATTTTGTTTTAAAAAAGGCTATTTTTGTTTTTATAGATAAAAGAACATGTAATTAGAATTTTGTTAATTATTGGTGCATCTAACAAGAAATAGTGAAACTGAATCACACCAAAACAAGAATTATAATATTTTTGAAGTACCTAACAAGAAAAAGCCCTAACTTTTATATGAATCTCAAAATCCAAAAATAAATGTCACAAATTACATTTATTAATATATTACATCAATCATTAATCTCTTTCTTTTTTTCGACTTAAAGGGATTCGACTTAAAGGGATCAGTTCTCGAATGTGTTACCATCGATAGATATTCAGAGGCCGCTCGCTATATTTTTAATGTCTTTTATGGTGCCACAAATATTAAAAACAATTATTGATAAATAATCGAAAACAATTTAAAACTATCAATAATTATTTGGTTCTTAAAGTTTATAAAAACACTTTTAATCATATCTTTTAACACACAAAATATATATAATTTTAATAATTACTTTTTTTAATATTGAAACTCCGTATTCTTTAAACTCCAACTAAAAAAACATTTTAAAAACACATGTATTTCGCATTTAGATTTTGGAACCGGTCCGAACCATTAAATTTTCGGTTTGGTTTGATTTCGGTTCCTATTCGGTCCCGATTTAGTTCTGTTTTAGTTTGGTCCGATTTTGTTTCAATTCAATCATGTTTCGGTCCATTATCGGTCTGATGTTCATTCGGTCTATTATTAAAAAAGTTTGATTCCAATAATAAATAAATTTTTAACTTTTTTACCTAATAAAATTAAATTTTAGTTTGATTTTTTTTAGTTGCTTCCTACTTAACAACTATGACTATTAATATAATTAATATAATGTCTACAAAATAAATTAAATATTTTTAATCGTTTTAAATATTTCTATCCACTAAATTCACGATCCATTTAATAATTTTAAGTGTGTATGTGTCTTTATCTTTCCGTGTTATATTTAACAGTTTATGCGGGTGCGTGTATGGAGTATAACTCCTTACACGTATAACACAGTTTTCTACAACTATTTCCGTATTCTAGATATAATGGTAACTGGTAAGATATAAGAATCTGGAGTAGTTTGTCTAACTAGTATTTAAATTGGGTTGAGAATTCAATTGATTATAAGTCAAATGTATTTTGATATTGGTAATATTTTTACATTTCGAAAGATATTTGTTTCGGTTTACATGCAAAAAATCCCACGTTAATTCAGGCATGAACCACGAATAAAGTATATGTTGTTCAATTATTAATAAATAAAAATTAAAAAAATATCATAATATATTAAAATTTTATTTTTGTTTTTGTTTTTAATATAAAATAATTTCTGTATTTTTTAGATAAAAGTTATATTTATTTTAAAACTGATAAAAAATAAATTTTTGGAGAATTTTTAAAACGATGTATTGAATCTAAATTTATTTTGTACGAGGCCAAAAGTAAAAAAATATGGAGCAAGAGTTTTCATTTTTTGGTTTTTTTAATTATATCAAAAGATTTCAAGTTTTTTAATTTTCATCTTCCTATCGTATTAAAATCATTTTATCTATAATTGTTTTTAAGAATAAATTTATTTATTGAAATGTTGTTTTTATATCCGAATTTTACAAAAAAAATTCTTATAACAATTTTGCTTTTTGTTTTTATTACATCTTGAATTTTTGCTAGCTTTAGTGTTGTTGTTCCTCTTGATTCTATATCTTCTCATCTTTTATATGTTGCTTTCCATCTCCTCTTTTTTCTCTGCTTCCACCCTCCATTTGTCTTTGTAATTACAAGGAAAATATTAGGCAAGGTAAAAGAACCTACCATTACATGGTTAATCAAAGAATCTAAAATATCCTAAGTCTAAAGAATCTAGCAAAATAATAGCTGATAGCTCTTTTAAAGTATATTGAGAGTCAATTTCAAATTCTTTTTGCATACTAAGAGCATGTTTAGCTAAATAGTCAGCAACCCTATTTTGCTCTATATATATATATGCTTTATAGTCATGTGAGGTCTTATAAGATTTCTACAGCAGCTGATAATTTGATCAAGGTGCCACGGGTATTTTCCTATTGCTAACATGTTGAAAAGTATTAAAGAGTCTATCTCTATATCTACCATTATTAAGTTTTCCTTTTTGCAGGTTAAAAGACCATTTATTAAAGCAAGGATCTCAGCTAATATAGGTGTGCACTTGCCTAATGTGTTTCCTTTAGCACTAATCAACTCACATTTGTTGTTTCTAACTATAAAGCCATAATTAGATTCTCTATTTTCAATGAAGATCCATCACAATTTAATTTGTATCTATTAGAAGCTGGACAGATCCATTTGATATATAAAAAACGTTCTGAATGCTTTTTATGATTGAAACAACTAAGTTCCTTTACTACTAAGTGATCACCTTTCCAATGTTTTCTATTAATCAATAATGCAGAATCTAATGTTATTAGCATAAAAGATATGTGATTAATAACTGCTTTATAAGAGTACGACACATCTTGATGCTTATGTTTATTCCTAGCAGTCCATATGTTCCAAGTGATTAATGCAGGTAAAACAGTCCTAATTTGGATGTGTTTTGAAGTAGATAGAAACCATAGGTTAATAACATGGTTTATAGTCATGTGCTTTCTAATCTTAATGCCAAATGTTTCAGAAAAATGTGACCAAACTAACAAAGAAGATTCACAATTAACAAAAGCATGGTTGATGGATTCTATATTCTGGCAGTGTATACATTTTTAGGTTATGTTGAAACCTTTTGTTTGCATTACTGTATCCACACTAATTAAGTTGTTTAATACTCTCAAAAGAGTGAAAGAGCACTTCTTTGGAGAGATATTGTTCCAAATTTTACCTTTTATTACAGAGGTTACTTCTTTTTTCTGATTATATTAGCAGTTTCTTTCAGATTAAATGATCCATCAGTGGAACTTTTCCATATGATAGAGTCATCCATGTTAGAGTTAATATGAGTCTTTGTAATTCTGTTAATATATATCAGGTAAATACATTTATAGTTTAGGAATGTCCCAACTATTATTGTTCCAAAACTCAGTAACCTTTGAAAGTGTATAGTGTTGAGAATTTAATTGAGTTAGGCTTATTAATGGTTTGTTATGGTGGCAACAGTCTAACCAGAAATTAATTTATCCTTTTCCTAATCTTTATTTAATCAAATGTTCAGCTTCTTCTTTAATTTCAAACATTCTTTTCCAGGTTGTAGAGTCTGTTGCTTTTAAGGATGTTTGAAGGGGATGAATGTTTTGACAATATTTGAAATGCATGAGATTAGACCATAGAGTTTTATTGTTTCCTAAAGTTAAACCATAATTTGAATGAATATTCTTTCTCAGTATCCTCTAACTTTCTAATATTTAGATCATTTTCATTGTGAGGCTTACACATTTTCTTCCAGTTGCACCACAAGATTGTTTTATTACTGTCATTATAACCCCATAAGAATTTGTTCAACAATTTGCTAATTATGTTTGTTACTTTTAAAGGTAAATTTATGGATTGCATGTAATAATTATGATAAGAGAGTAAAACTGACTTTATTAATGTTATTCTACCTCCAAAGGAAATATTTTTAGAATTCCATTCATTGATTTTATTTCTTATCTTTTCCTAATTAGCTTTTCAAAGTTTACAGAGAAGTTATTAGTGTGAATTGGAATTACAAGGTAATTAATAGGTAGATGAGTGTGTTTAAAGCCTAATAGGTTCTCTATTTCTTTCATGTTAGATCTGTTCAAATGTTTAGAGGCTAGAAAATTAGTTTTTTGAATGTTTATTTGTGGACCAGATATTTGCTGATATGTATATAGAAACTTTGATAGATTCTTTATATTGGATATTGAGACATTAGTAAATAGAATTATATCATCAGCATATGCTAGGCAATTGATTTTTAAAGAACCTTTCATATTAAAGGATAAAAGCTTGTTTTGATCAACTAAATTGTTTAAGCCTCTTATTAAAAATTCCTCTGCTATTATGAATAGAATGGGGGACAGATGGTCTTCCTGCCTTAATCTATTGCTTGAGTTAAAGAATCCATGTGTTTTACCATTTATTATGATGGAGAAAGAAATGTTTTCAATACTCTTTTGTATCAGTTGTATTACTTTTGAGTTAAAGCCAAAGGAAATCATAACTTCATATATAAATTTGTATTCAAGTTTATCAAAGGCCTTTGCCAAATCTAAACTGATTATTAGGTTATTTCCTCTAGATTTTTTATTAATGTTTTTTATCATTTCCTGTGTGATTAAGATGTTATCTTGTATTAATCTTTTTTCAATAAATGCACATTGTTCCTTAGAAATGATTAAAAGTAATAGGTTTGCAAGTCTATTAATTAACAATTTGGATATGATTATATTTAAGACTGTGCATAGGCTTATGGGCCTAAATCGTGACCATGTTTTAGAGGCTTTAACTTTAGGTATAAGACAAATTAAAGTAGCATGTAGACCTTTAGGGATTTGGTTTTCTGTAAAATAATCAGTTAGAGCTTCCAGAAGATCATTTTTAATTATTGACCAATAAGATAAGTAGAATCTGGAGTTGAATCCATCAACTCCAAAAGAACTATTAAGATTAAGATTTTTAACAACAGTGAATAGTTCATCCATAGTAGGTATTTTTGTTATTTCTTCATTATTTTGGTCATATATAGTATTAGGAATGACATCTTTTATCATTGCAAGGCTTATTTGGTTATTTGGGCTGTTTAAAAGGGTTTTAAAGTGTTCAATTGCAGAGTTACCAGTTGTAAGTTCATCATCAGTCCAAGTGTTATTAATTAGAATGCCATTAATCCTATTTTGTTTATCTTCTTCTATTTACATAACTATGAAAAGTAGCAGAATTTTTATCTCCATCTTTGAGCCAGTTTGTATAGCTTTTTTGTTGCCAGTAAGATTCCTCTCTTTCTAATAATGTTATTAATTTATTATTTAGAATGTTTAAGTTATTCTGGTTTCCTAAGTTATCTATTTCTTGTAGAGAAGTTTCAACATTTTTTATTTCAATCTCAATTTTGCTTATAGAGTCAAATATGTTTCCAAATATGCCATTGTTCCAATTTTTAAGAATTTCTTAAGTCTTTTTAGTTTGGACCAAAAGGTGTAAATATTAGATGATTCTGATAATGGTAAGGACCAGTTTTCTTCTACATTTTTAAGAAATTCATTATGTTTCAACCACATGTTTTGGAATCGAAATGAAGATTTATGTTCTGTTGTTTTTATAAAATAGTTATTAACAAGGGTGAATGGTCATAACATGTTTTGGCTAAATGATTCACCCTTGTTAATTGAAACAGTTCTCTCTATTTTTCATTATATAATGATCTATCAAGCCTTTTCCATTTGTGTTTATTTGTCCATGTGTAATTTGTTCCTATATAGCCAGTATCTTCTAACTTACAATCTAACATCACGTTGTTAAAATCGTCCATACTATTAAAGCATAAAGTAAAGAAATTTAGTTGTTCATTGTTGTTGGAGATTGTGTTAAAATCTCCAACAACAAGCCAGGGCAGATTAGTATTTCAAATGTCTCTTAAAAGATCCGATAGAGGCACTCTATGAGATCTGGTACATTTTGCATAGATTATGGTGATAAGGATTTTTTCATTTGAATGATTTATCATAAAATGAATGTCTTGTTCAGAATTATCCAAAATAGTGATGTTATATTGATTTCCCAAAAAAAACCATATTTTATTATTAATGTTTGCAAAGTGTGAGTCAAATCCTAATTTTGTTCCTGTAGATTGTAAGTTACTGACTGATATCATAGGTTCTTGAAGAGCTATGATATCAGTGTAACATTTTTTAACTATGTTTCTAATTCTCTTTAATGTTTTAATGTTTCCAAGACCTCTTACGTTCCAACTAAGTATTGCTCTGTTCATTTTGAGGTTTGCTTAGAGGATCTTAAGGATCCTTTTAATGTAAGAGGTTTTATTAAAATTTTACCTCTTGATGACCTTCTTGCATGTGTTTTATTTAACTTTTTCTTAGTTTGTTTTGGAGATTGAGGAAGACTCAAGCTAGCTCTACAGTTTTTAGTTTTAGTTTCTACTGTTTCATCTGATTCTTCATCATTAAGAATGTTAAAGGGGTTATTCAAGTTTATGGTTTCTAATGCTTCATCAATTTATTTTTCAGTAACATCCAAATTTCCATTAAGTTGTTTAAATGTTAATATTTTTCCATCCAATTCTATATCTTTATCAGTTTCATTGCTTAAATTTCTTATATCAAGAGGCTTATCTTTTGTTGTATTTTCTACTTTATCAATATTTTCAATGCTAAAATCAGTAGATTTTAATTCTGTTTCAACATATTCGTCTATTTTATCATTTTGGGGATCAGTGTCATTGTCATTATCCATATTATTAGTATTTAATAGATGTTTATGGTGGGATTCTTTAACAGATTCATTGATTTCAGTAGATTTAGGAATCCAAACTTCTTTTAAAGGAAGTTTGGATTGGTTGCTTTTTATATTGTTTTTTTCCATTCTGTTTTTAAACATGTTTTATCCAATTCATCTTTTTTACAGAATTTTTATTGGTGTCCTATATGTTTACATTTCATGCAATAAAAAGGTTTGTTAAGGTAAGTGATGTCTTGCCAGAATCCGTCTTGCTCCCCAAAGGATACCCAGATCCTTTGAGAAAGAGGTTTGGAAATATCCGCTAAAATCCATGCTTTAGTTTTATTATAACTTGACAAGTTATTTTCTGGAACCCATATTGATAGAGGCAGTCCAATTGCCTTAGCAATATGAGCGACAGAGTCATGGTTATATAAAATTTATGGTAGTTTAGGCATAGAGATCCAAAAATGAGTCACTGGGGACTCTTTTTTGGGGTGAAATTCGGGAGACCATTTAAGTATTCTAAAAGGAAGATTACCAATTGTTCTAATTGGTTTGGCCCATAATTTTTTAACATCTTCTATTAATTCTAGTTCAACGAAATAATGTCTGTAATCCCATTTATATGTGTTGCATGGACCTAAGAATCTAAATGCAGAAATGTATGCCTTGAACTCACTGAAAGTTGGACTTCCAGCTGAGAACTTGACAATTAAAGTTGTTTTTGCAAGATTGGTTAAAAAGGACTTATCTAAAAGTTGAAACTGGACTGAGACGTAGTCCTTGTGCTCCTCATGTAGAACTTCCTTGTGAGTGAATCCCTTTCTTGTTTTTTTTGTTCATATCGCCTCTACGCATGTTCTTCTTCTTGTTTCTTTCTCTTTCTTTGACATAGAGTCTTCAAATACAAGGTTTGAAAACATTGTAAGCTTTGACGAAGGATTGAGAGGAGGAAATTATTCGATTCGTCGTTCTGTTGGTTCAATTGATTCAATTTGTTGCTTTTTCTAGTTCTTTCAGATCTGATTGAGGATTCAATCTGATCGAAGCTGGACGATGACTTTCTGGTAAGAGTGCGGCTAGGGATTTTACTCTCAATTTAAGGTTTTTTATGAGATGAAGTCGAGAGAGTGTGAGGTCGAGATTTGTTATGCCATAGTCCTCGACACGAGGAACGAAAGAGTAGCTAAGAGAGAGAATTAGTGCGATCCAGTAGACTTCTTAGGAATCCGGCCCAGATCTTGGTCAATCTTGGAGCGCTCTCTCTCTCTTCACATTTTAAATTTCGTCGCCTCCAAAAGTATTATTATTATCTGAAAGTTGTTTTATCTATAAAAACATTATTATTAATTTTTGTTTTAGATATATTTTAAAAAGTATTATTGTATTAACGTAATATTGAACAAAATGTCAACATTCCAAGAGTATAAAATGAGAATCTTTCTTTGTATATATTATCACAGCTTTCTTTGTATATATTATCATCTATTAAATATTATAACTTTGATATATCAAATTTATATACAAACCATTTATATTTTATACCAATTTATTTTGAACAAAATGCAACAGCGGACTGCATGGTGAAGTATATTAAGGAGTTGAATAGGAATTTGTTCCTAAATGGAACTAAAATCCCAAATAAACTCTGTGCTATCACATTTCTAGAAGGGCTGGGAGTTGGCTATGTTCGATTTAATCAAAACTAAGATCGAAGTTACCTGGGAGCTTGAAGGTCTTGTTATGGACTGTTTGTTTCCAGTTAGGTGCATGATGATTGCGAATGGATTCCTTTTTCGATTTTGGATGCATGCAAGGCGATTTGTCCGTTGATCTGACTAGAAATGTCGTTCCATCTGAATCAAAAGAAAACTAGTTAAATGGATGCCTCAGAGGCTTGTAAACTCCTCAGAGGAAGTCTTTCCTTAATTCCCAGAGAGAAGATTTGCTCCCAGAAGTTTACAAGCCCTTGATTTCGAGATCTAAATAATGTACTGTTATCTGAGTCGTCGATGAAGATACTTTCTTTGTTTCAGAAGGTTGGGATGAAAAGGTGATGCTGGTCAGAACAGGAAAGAGGCTAGGGTTTTCGACGATGGTTTGAAGAGAGAATAGAAAGGTGAGAAGACTCATAAAAAGGTTCTGGCTAATCTTTTCGAATAACTGCTATGGACAGTGGATAAAAAACTCAATTCAGTTTAATAAAAACTCCAATTAGATTTTAAAAAAGAAAAACTTATTTTGTTGTCAGAAATTGAATTTATTGCATAACTGCGTTATTATTTATATATGGAACGCTAATATCCATAGAAACCCCAAATTATCAAGACTAAAAATAATGTAATCGACAGAAACCAAACTATTACCACAAAAAAGAAAGCTATTGATTCGGACAACAAATAAACCTTAAAATTAAAATTAAGCTATAGCGAGTATCCTACCTTAATTCAATTAATATAGGATAATACTTTTATCGTCCTAATAGTAATGTTTACTATATCTTAATTCAGTCCGATAAAATAAAATAAACACATTCTTTCCACATGAATTAGTTTAATACGCATCTTCGAATCCAAATATAAATACCACGAATTTCATTTATTAAATATTTAATATACTGCATCAAGTCATTTATTCTTCCTTTTTATTTATCTCTTAAAAGGATCAGTTGTCGGAGGTCTAACCATTGATATTCAGACGACATCCGTCATTACTCGGTAATACAAATATTAAAAGACAAATATCGAGAACTAAACGAAAAAAATTAAAATTAATGAATTTTCAAAAACATATATTTTGTATTTAATTTTTAGGACCTGACTGGATCAAATTATTAAATTTTCGGTTTGATTTATTATCTAAACAAATTAAATCAATCTAATTTGACTTTAATGTTTTACTTTATGAAATTTAAATCTTAGTTTGGTTTTTTAGTGAAACCTTATTTAATAATTTTGACAATAATATAAAATATAAAAATTAAATTAAAAAATATATATCAATCAGCTATAACGTTGTGCGATTCTTTATCGGTTTTGGTTCGTATTAGATCAATCGATTTACCAGTTCAATTGATTCGGTTCCAAATCGGTTTTATCGATTAGGTTCTGAATCGATAACCAGTTTTATTATTCCGATTTATTATCGATCTCAATATTTAAAATAAAATCGCAAACTAAATCGTTTAGATTCGGTCTAGTTCTTACTGATTCGATTTTCGGTTCCTCATATAAGATATATACAAAAATCTAGTATTAGGTTCAGAATTCAATTGATGATAAATTTTAATTCTAATGTATATGATGATATTGGTAATACTTTTAAGTTTCGAAGGTAAATTTGTTTAGGTCTACCGCAGCAGATCCAATATTAACCCAAGTATGAACTAAAAATAAATACAACTTTGTTCTTTTACTAATAGATAAAAATAACAATAAAAGTTATTATAATAGATTAGTTTTCATTTTATTCTATTTTTAATATAAAATAATTACTGTAGTTTCCAGATGCAAGTTATATTTATTTTAAAATTTAAATAAAGTTATAGGGAGTATCTTAATAGTAATCTATATATCTTAATTAAGTCCCGTAAAATAAAGTAGTACATTCTATATCTCTTTCCACCTGAATTAATTTTAAATATATTACATTAAGTCATTACTCTCTCTCTCTCTTTTCTTTTCACTAGGGATCAGTTCTCCACGGTGTTACCATTAACATATATTCAGATGCTAAAAAAAATTATTCAACGTTGTTAAGTTATTACTCTTTATAAAAATACAACTCATTTATAGTATGTGGGAGAGCCTGATGGAAGATAAAGAATGCTCCAAGAAGCTCTGTTCTTCAAGAACAGAGTAAATAAATTTTGATCTCTTCTGATCATCTTGTATTGATTCTTCTCAACCTTTGTGAAGATGGTTACTCATAATATTGGCTCGAATGAAGATTTTCCTGTTCTTAGGAAATCAAATGATGGTATCGTTGATGATGTTGTAATCAAAAAAGGAGCAGTTGTTGGTGATCTGAAGGATTATGAGTGTAATGTTATTCGAAATCCGATTTATGAGGTTGAAAGCAATAAAAAAGTTTCTGATAATCTGAATAATAAGAAGGAATCATACGCGGATTTATTAAAGTCAAGAAGAAAGGAATTTGTTCATTCAGGAGTCTCTGTTTCGCGAAATGAAGACTTCCCTGTTATCAGTTTCAATGTAGAGGATAAAGAATCTCTGTTACAGATTTCAACACATACTTTGGTGGCAAAATTTGCTTCAGGAAAGCCATCTATGGAAAGTATGAGGAAATTTTTATTGAAATTCAACTTCAAAGGCAGTTTTAGTCTCTCGATTTGGGATTACAGACATGTCTTCGTGGAATTTACTGAGTTAGACGATTTGAAAAGATTGTGGTCCAAGAATGTATGGGTTTTAGGAGATAAGACAATGAGATTGTTGAAGTGGTCTCCTGATTTTGATCCAAAACATGAATCACCTTTTACACCGGTATGGGTTACCTTGCCAAATCTTCCTGAGTTCATGTTTAACAGAGCTACAATTTCTGAAATAGCGAAAACTCTTGGTACGCCATTGAAGATCTGGGTTCCTTCGATTAATAGAGCTCGTCAAAATTGTTGTAGATGTTGGATTGAAATCGATATTTCAAAGCCATTGGTGCATAAGGTTCAGGTGAGGTTTGGAGACTCTGACAGTTACTGGATACATCTTGTTTATGATAAGTTCCCTCTTTACTGTAAGCACTGTGATCACATTGGGCATTTTATTGAAAACTGTAAGAAAATAATGGTGCCACAAGGACAAGATATGGTGAATAATGTGCAGGTGATGAATAATATAGAGGTTCAAGATCAGGGATCTTGTTCTTTAAATCAAATTCAAAAACATAATGCTGATACTGATATGGAGAAGTTTCAAGTTTCTGGTGGTTGCCAAATTCAAGGTTTTTCTGATAGAAACATTTCTGATGATCTTCAAAAGAGTGGGAAGGTTGGAAGAATTTTAAAATCTGTTGTGGTGAATAGAAATCCTTCAGATGTTGATCTTGACTTGCAAAATAATGAGGAGTCTAATTCTAAGTTTAAGGAAGATAATTCTGTCCAGAATGTTTTGGTTGAAGAGGATTCTTTTGGTTTAATAAATGATGTGGAGAATGAGTCTGATAAAAATTTGACTTTGAATATAGAGGGTGATGATAGTGTTATTAAAGAAGAAGAGATGATCGATGCTTTAAAGATTTTGGAGAGAAGAAATATGTTTGATGTTTTGAGTGATAATACTCGAAGTTCTCCAAAGCATATTGGTAGTTTGCCTAACTCGCCAGTGAAAGATAGATTGGATAAAGGAAGATTGAAGAAGAAGGATGCTCAAAAGACTAAAAAGATACCAAAGCTATGGGAAGCAAAAGGGCCAGTTTCTTCAAAAATTATGAAGCTCAAGAGAGCCCAAAGGCCACCGTCTGATCAATGACCATTAGCTTGCTGAATTGGAATGCAAGGGGACTGGCTGATAAAGAAACTATTAAGAGGTTAAAGTCTTTGAAGATCTCTTTTAAAGTCAGTTTTGTTGCAATCCAGGAGCCTTTGGTTAAGGTGGATAATTTGAGTATAATTGCTAAGAAGTTAAAGTTAAGTGGTTTTACTTCCAATGTGAATAATAAGATTTGGGTGCTTTGGCATCAGGATTATAATGTTCAAGTAGTGCTTGATACTGATCAGCTTTTGCACCTTAAAGTGGTCCATTCTGTTATTAAAAAGGAGTTTCATGTTTCGATTGTGTATGCAAAGTGTGTTCGTGATCAGAGGTTAATGTTGTGGGACTCTATTAGAAGATTGGATGTGTCTCTTGAGAATTGGATTGTGTTTGGAGACTTCAACGTTGTCTCTAATGTTCAGGAGCAGACTGGTTGTTCAATGGTTAATCAACAAGCTATGGATGATTTTAACAATCTTATTATGGACTGTGGTCTTATTGATGCTGGCTTTAGTGGATCTCAATATACATGGTCTAATGGTCGAAAGTGGAAACGTTTGGATCGTGTTATGTATAGTCCATCATGGTTAGAGTATTTTGATGTTACTACAGTTTCTCATTTGGCCCGTAATTGTTCTGATCATTGTCCTATGGTGGTGAAGCTATCATCTAGTATTACCAGAGTTAAGTCTTCTTTTAAGTTTCTCAATATGTGGGGAATGCACTCTGATTTTTTGAGAATGGTTGCTGAGAGTTGGATTGCTGATTTGGATGGTGTTAGGAATCCTGTGATGTATTTTTGGTTAAAGCAACAAAGGTTGAAAGTTGCTTTGAGGGAATGGAATAAAAGTACGTTTGGCAATGTTTTTGACGCAATTAAGAAATCTGAGGAGGACATTAATAGAATTGAAGTGAAGCTTCAAGTTCAGTATAGTGATGATATTAAGGCTGATTTAATTGATGCTAAAAAGAATCATTCTGTGCTCTTAGACAGGGAAGAGATGTACTGGAGACAAAAAGCTCATGTTTCATGGCTTAAAGAGGCTGATAGGAGTACTGCTGCTTTTCATAATTTTGTTAAGAAAAGAAGTAAGAAAAACAGAGTGGATAGAATTAAAGTGAATGATACTTGGTTGACTGCTAAAGAGGATATAGGTGGATCTGCTGTGGATTATTTCAAG
Organism: Limnanthes douglasii subsp. nivea; assembly: GCA_036936605.1. NCBI lineage: Eukaryota > Viridiplantae > Streptophyta > Magnoliopsida > Brassicales > Limnanthaceae > Limnanthes > Limnanthes douglasii. The sequence goes on from JAUPFV010000005.1 coordinate 50,612,686, forward strand.
TCATTACTTGCTCCTGATATAGGAGTTGAGGGTGATTTTGATCTGTTGAATGTTATCCCTACTTTAATTACTGAGGAGGATAATGAAAGTTTGGCCTGTATCCCTGAGGTTGAGGAGATTCATGGGGTTGTAAAATCCTTGAGATCATCTTCTGCTGCTGGGCCTGATGGCTTTAATGCAGAATTTTACAAGCTTTGTTGGGATATTATTGGAGATGATTTATGCAAGGCTGTGGGTGCTTTTTTCAGTGGCTGTGTTCTTCCTAAAGGAGTGAAAGCTACTACAATATGTTTGATCCCTAAAGTTGAGAATCCTTGTAGATGGATGGATTTTCGTCCCATTAGTTTGACTACAGTTTTCTCTAGAATTGTTAGTAAACTTCTTAACAACAGAATTGCTAAAGTGTTGCCTAAATTGATTTCTGAGGAGCAGGGTGGTTTTGTGAAAGGGAAGTGCATTCATGATTCAATTCTTTTGGCCCAAGAGCTTTGCTTTGATATCAACATTAATAGAAAGAAAGGGAATGTAATTGTAAAGACTGATATGACAAAGGCTTTCGACAAATTGAAACATGGTTTTCTTTTCAGGATTATTAAACAGTTTGGGTTTAATGATAAGGTTACAGCTCTTATTAGTAATTGTGTTACTCAAGTTTGGTCTTCAGTTTTGATTAATGGTGAGTTGACTGGCTTTTTTCTTAATACTAAGGGTTTAAGACAAGGGGATCCACTCTCCCCTAGTCTTTTTATTATGGCAGAAGAATATTTGATTAGAATGGTGAAGAAGGTATCTGATGATAATGTTGGTTTTCGTTTTAAGAATAGAAGTTCTCAGAATGTGGCTTGTCTGGCCTTTGCTGATGATTTCATGCTTTTTTTGAGTGGAGACATGGATTCAATGAAGACTTTCAAGGCTACAATGGACCATTATCAGATTGTTTCTGGCCAGGTGATCAACCAAGCTAAGTCAAAAATCATTGTTTCAAATAAAATGCCTTTACATCATGTTTCTGTTCTAGAAAGTATTTGGAATATTAAGCATACAAACTTGCCTTTTAGATATTTGGGGGCTACTATTACAATTAATACTAGAATTGCTTACTATGAAGACTTAATTCATAAAGTCAGGTCCAGGATTATGGACTGGGATAGACTCCACCTTTCCTTTGCTGGTCGAATGTTGTTGATTCAGACAATCCTGGTAGCTTTTCCGAATTATACTTTACAGCATTCAAAGCTTCCTGTTGGTATTGTTAATAGACTGGAAATCTTGTTTAATAAGTACCTGTGGGGGACAAAAGAAGATAAACAAGCTGTTAGTTGGGCTAAGTGGGAAAAGCTTTGTAAGCCTTTGAATGAAGGTGGTTTAAATTTCAAAAGTCTTAATGATGTGAAGAGGGTTTATGCATTAAAGTTGTGGTTTAGTTTCAGAAGTCAGCAATCATTCTGGGCAAGATATATGATGTCAGTTTATTGCAGAGATAGAATTCATCCGTCTCTTGCTATTTCTCCTAGTAGAAAGTCGAAAACTTGGGCTAGAATGATTGAGATTAGAGAGAGTGCTGAGGAATTCCTTTTCTGGTTGCCAGGCTCTGGTGATATGAACTTTTGGTATGATAAATGGTGTTCATCTAAACCATTCATCATTATAGACAGTGACAATTATAGGAGGTTTCTTTGGGATAGTGGTAATGTTTATGTCAGGGATTTCTGGGTTTCTGGTTCCTGGGATTGGCAAAGACTGGCTACTACTGTCACAAACTCAGAGATTTCTATGATCAAAGAGGTTAGCCTAACTGATAAGAAGGATATTCTTTGTTGGTCTCTTTCTAAAGATGGCTTGTTCAGATTTAAAGAGACGTGGAATCATATAAGATGCAAAGGAACTAAATCTAGAATATATGACATGACATGGAATGCTATCACTCCTAGAAAGTGTTCATTTTTTCTTTGGAGGGCTCTCCATAACTGGCTTTCTACTGACTCAGTGATGCAAGCCAAGGGTTTTCAGATTGCTTCTAAGTGTGTAAATTGTGATAATGTAGAAACAACTCATCATGCCTTAGTTCAGTGTGCTCAGGTCTGGTCAGTTTGGCTTTATTTCAGTACTCTTTTCAAAGTTGATATTCAACCCTATATGACTCTGCCTCATGTTGTTATGCAATGGTATTGGTCTGCTAAGGGTAAATGTAACATATATTCTATCCTTCCTGCTATTCTGGTTTGGTCTATGTGGTCTGCTAGGAACAAGAAGAAGATCAGCAACATATCTACCAATGCTGCTACAATTATTCAGCATGTTATCTACATCATCACAAGTCTAGATCAGGCTGGGATCTTAACTAAAAAGCACTGGGCTGGTTTTGTGAATGAAGGTACTAATCTTGGGTGTGTGAATCAGATTAGTGCTATGAATAAACCTATGTTTTTGAAATGGAAATGTCCTAAACGTGGAAGGTATAAGATTAATATCGACGGGGCTTGTACCTTTGAGAATGAAGCTGCTGGTGGAGCGTTGATAAGAAACAGCAATGGTGGTCTGATTCTGGGTATTGGTAGGCTTTATGGTAAAGCCACTCCTCTGATTGCTGAATGTCGGGCATTGTTTGACGGGTTGAAGCTCTGTAGACTTTTGAACTTGAAGAACGTTGATGTGGAGGTTGATTCAACTGTCGTTGTCAATCTTCTCCTTCATGGTTGTTCAATCTGGTATCTTGAGCCTCTTTTAAGTTGTTGCAGGAGGCTTATTGATTCTCGAATGGTGGTGAGACATGTATATAGAGAGGAGAATAATGGAGCAGATTGGTTGGCTAAGGAAGTTCTTAAGGTTCAAAGGAATATAGAGTTTACTGAAGAGGATGCTCCATCTAGGTTGAAGGCGATTTTGTTGTTAGAAAGCTTGGAGATAGGTTACTTAAGAATTTGATTTAGGGTTTAGTGAATTGGGGTTTTTCTGTGGAGGGAAGGTTGAAGAAGATGGAGTTCTTTATTATTTTTTCAATTTGTTGTAAAATTGCAAACTTGGGTCTGTTTCTTTTAAAAGTTAATAAAAAAGACTTTGAGTAAAAAAAAAAGAAAGTTATTACTCTTTATATTTTTAATATCTTTTTAGGTAACACAAATATTAAAAAAAAGATTTATAGATAATTGTTAAGACTACTGCTACAAGAGCTCCTAGCACTAGCACCGGTGACGTTGGTGACAATCGGAGGAAGGTAGAAGAACATATGGAGGAGAAGAGGCTGGTTTAGGGTTTCTGATCTGAGGTCAGACCTCCTCTTCTCCCTTGAGAAACGACTGTCTCCAGAGTCGTTTCTCACTACTTTATGTCTTGGGCTTGGATCGAAGCAGCCCAACCAACAAGGCCAATTCAAGCCCTTAAGTCAGCCTATCACACATGAATAAGTCGTGAAACAAATTGGCATTAAATCAAGCATCACACAAATAATTGTCACATGGTTAAATCAATGAATTGTACTATCCTTATCCACAATTCTGTTGTAACAAGAAAGATTCATACTGCTGCTCTAACTGTGTATAAATAGCAGCAGTGGGATTCACAAAAGTTAAGGAAAAAGAAATACATCAGAAATTTAAAAAAATACATATCTCCTCCTTCTCTTTTCTTCCAAATCTTACTTGGTATCAGAGCACACTAAGCCATCAATGGAAAATCCTGATTCTCCATCACTCAGTTGTGACTCTCTAGGCTCTGTCCTTCCAAACAACTTCACTAGCAGCACCAAAAACTCCAACCTGCAAAACATGAACAACAACAACAATCACAGCGTTAGACTGGACATAAACAACTATTTGTTGTGGAAAACTATGGTTCTACCTATGATCAAAGGGAACAAACTAGGTGGATACATTACAGGGGACAAACCCTGTCCAGGGAAGTTTATCACAAGTCCTGAAGGCAATGTGTGTGAAAACCCTGAATATGAAGAGTGGATTGTTAAAGATCAACTACTTCTTGGCTGGCTGTACTCAACAAAGAGTTCTGATGTAGCAGCCCAGCTGATGGAAGAGGAGACCTCAAAGGATCTATGGGAAGCTGCTACCAGGCTGTCTGGCTCACAAACTAGAGCCAGGATCCCCTATTTCAAGTCTTAGTTTCAAAGAACTCGTAAAGGTAACACTCCAATGCATGACTATCTTAACAAAATGAAGTCTATAAATGATAATCTACTGCTTGCTGGGTGTGGTGTGTCTATGGATGACCTAATTACTCAAGTCCTAACTGGTTTAGACTCTGAGTATACACCTATTGTGGTGAGTTTAACTGATAAGGAAGATCTCAGTTGGCTGGATCTACAAACAAGTCTGCTCACATTTGAGAGCAGACTTAAACAATTGCTGAGTATTCAAAATAATATGTCTAATGTTAGCCTAGCCTCTGTGAACTTTACTCAAAAGACAGATGCAAAACAACAACAACACAACAACAACACTAGAGGGTTCTATGGTGGCTCTAGAGGACATAATAGAGGATATAGAGGCAGGTCCTACTACCCTAACAATAACAGAGGCAGAGGGAAATTCTACAGAGGGAGATGAGGTAGATCTTTTCAGAACAAACCTACCTGTCAAATCTGTAGTAGATTTGGACACTCAGCTCCAGTGTGCTACTATAGAGATGATCCTTCTGTGATGGGAAATACACATGCAGAGCAAAACAAAAGTGAAGGTGATCAGACAGCTTACATTAGTACTCAGGATACTGCAGTTGACAATGCCTGGTTTGCTGACAGTGGTGCTAGTCACCATGTCACAGGCAAGTTAGGTCTCTTAACACAGAAGTCTGAGTATACAGGTACTAAGAGTGTTATGGTTGGTAGTGGTCAAAAACTCCCTATCAAAAACATTGGTAACTCTAAACTTTATTCCAACACTAAATCACCTATCTATTTGTTTGATGTTCTACATGTACCCTCAATTAACAAAAATTTACTATCTGTTTCCCAATTAACTAATCATAACAGAGTTTTTGTTGAGTTTTATAGTGGTTTTTGCTTTGTGAAGGACAAGGACACATGGACTATTCTTCTCAGAGGGTTGTCTGAGAATGGACTTTACAGATTGGACAGCTACCCTAAGTCACAAGAAAGTCAGGCTTCTTCTAGTTCACCTAAAGTCTTTCAGTCCAATGTTCATGTTAATGTTTCTAATTCCCTAAAAGATGAATGTCATAGGAAGCTTGGCCATCCATCCCTAGACATTTTGAATTCTGTTCTCAAGCTTTGTAATCTCACCACCATTGGAAATAATGAATTGAGTTTTTGTGAGGCTTGCCAATTAGGAAAGTCTCACAGTTTGCCCTATTCTGTGTCTAGTTCCTATGCTTCTAATGTTCTGGACCTCATACACACAGATGTATGGGGTCCTTCTCCTGTTGTCTCTACAGAGGGACACAGATTCTATGTGATTTTCATTGATGACCACACAAGGTATACTTGGTTCTATCCCCTAAAAGAGAAAATTCAAGTGTTCAACACATTCAAAACATTTAAAATACTTGTTGAAAAACAGTTTGACAGATCAATTAAAGTTGTCCAGAGTGATTGGGGTGGTGAATACAGACCCTTTCACTCTTTTGCTCAAGAAAATGGTTTCATACTTAGGAGATCTTGCCCACATACCTCAGCCCAAAATGGCAGGGCTGAGAGAAAGCATAGGCATCTTGTTGAAACAGGTCTCACTCTTCTAGCTCAGTCTGGGTTACCCTACAAGTTTTGGGTTCATGCTTTTCAAACAGCTATCTTTCTCATTAATAGACTACCAACACCAATCCTTTCCCACAAATCACCCTATGAACTTCTCTATCACAAACTACCCAATTATTTTATCCTAAAAACATTTGGTTGTGCCTGTTACCCTTGTCTAAGGCCCTACCAGTCACAGAAGTTTCAGTTTCATACTACTAAATGTGTTTTCTTGGGGTACAATCTCTATCATAAGGGTTATATCTATTTGGATCCTAAAAACAGGGTTTATGTGTCTAGAAATGTCATATTCAATGAAAGGGAATTCCTTTTTCTCCTAAATTCCTCTATGGCCAACATTTTGAGTTTGAGTCTGTGTCAACTTCTACTTGGCTTCCTAGTCTGCCTACTTCTCTTGTGACTCCTGGTGATCTATCTTCTACTGCAACTCAATCTCATGACTCATCTGATCAGATGATCCCCTCAACTCCTAGTTCCACTCAAGGTAAGATCACTCCTCACACTACTCAAACTCATGATACTCACCCTACTATCTCTACTAGTCCATCCTCTCACACCAGAACTTCCTATTCACCTCAAAGTGATACTACACTAGCCCTCAGTCCTAACTCAGCACAACCTAACACTACAACCACCTTTCTCCACATGAATCCTACACTATCCATACAACTACCCCTTGACCCTCCTGTTTCCACACAATACCAACCTCCCTCTCTCAAAACTCACACTATGCTAACAAGATTCCAAGATGGTACACTTAAACCTCACACGCCCTATATTGTCTCTATGACCATTGCTACCCCTATCACTCTTGAACCTACAAAATACTCAGAAGCTTCTACCAGTCCCCATTGGGTTGCTGCTATGAATTCTGAATTCCAGGCTCTCATGAATAACAAGACCTGGACCCTAGTCCCTTGGACACCTAAACTCAATGTAGTGGGCTGCAAATGGGTCTTTAAGGTCAAGTACAACAGGGATGGTTCAGTACAAAGACACAAGGCAAGGTTAGTAGCTAAGGGATTTCATCAAACTCCTGGAGTTGATTTTTCAGAAACGTTTAGTCCAGTCATCAAACCATCTACTGTAAGGTTGGTCTTGGCTATAGCAGTGTCTAAGGATGGGAGATACGATAGTTGGACATAAAAAAATTCTTTTCTAAATGGGTTCCTAAGTGAAGATGTTTATATGGCTCAACCAGAGGGCTTTAGAGACTCTGTGAATCCTACACACGTGTGCAAACTTCACAAAGCTCTGTATGGGCTAAAACAGGCTCCAAGAGCATGGTACTCTAGACTAAAGGACACTCTACTCAGCTGGGGGTTCAACAACTCAAGAGAAGATTGCTCCTTGTTTTACTTTGTATCTCACTTAACTGTTATTCTAATCCTGGTTTACGTGGATGACATTATAGTGACAGGGTCTCAATCTACATGTCTCACTCAATTCATTCACAGACTCAATGCGTGTTTCTCCTTAAAGGACATGGGGTCACTCCATCTATTCCTGGGAATAGAAGCTCATCGTGACCAGACTGGCATATACTTGACACAACAGCAATATATAACTAACTTACTTGCAAGCCAGGGACTCTCAATGTCAAAGCCATGTCCGACGGCTATGGCAGCTGGGGTGCATATCTCTAGTTCTTCTGGCACACCTCTCTCTGATCCAACACTGTTTCGAAGCTTGTTGGAGGCTCTTCAGTATCTCACACACACTCGACCAGACATCGTCTTCGCTGTAAACAAACTCAGTCAGTATCAGCAACAACCTACTACTATACATTGGCAGTGTTTGAAGCGAGTTTTAAGATACTTATCTGGCTCACGGTGGACTGGTCTTCACATCAAACCCTCCAGTCTTTTGTACCTTCATGGTTTTTCTGATGCAGACTGGGCCTCCTCGGTGGATGACAGACGTAGTGTTGGGGCGTACTGTGTCTACTTTGGAGAGTCACTGATTTCCTGGTCTTCAAAGAAGCAACATGTTGTTTCACGATCCTCTACAGAGTCAGAATACCGTGCCCTCGCTGACCTGTCTTCCGAATTGATCTGGCTTCGCTCCATTTTGACAGAAATCAAGCTTCCAGTCACACCACCGTCTGTCATATGGTGCGACAATCTGGGTGCAAGCTCTCTTGCCTCAAATCCAGTGTTTCATGCACGAACGAATCACATCGAACTTGATGTTCAATTCGTTCGTGACCAGGTTCTTCAGGGAGCTTTACAAATTCGCTACGTCCCCTCTCACGATCAACTTGCCGACTGCCTCACGCAGCCATTAACTCACTCCCGATTCACTTTTCTTCGAGAGAAACTCGGTCTCGTCAACTCACCCCTTCGTTTGCGGGGGATGTTAAGACTACTGCTACAAGAGCTCCTAGCACTAGCACCGGCGACGTTGGTGACAATCAGAGGAAGGTAGAAGAACAGATGGAGGAGAATATGCTGGTCTAGGGTTTCTGATCTGAGGTCAGACATCCTCTTCTCCCTTGAGAAACGACTGTCTCCAGAGTCGTTTCTCACTACTTTATGTCTTGGGCTTGGATCGAAGAAGCCCAACCAGCAAGGCCAATTCAAGCCCTTAAGTCAACCTATCACACATGAATAAGTCGTGAAACAAATTGGCATTAAATCAAGCATCACACAAATAATTGTCACATGGTTAAATCAATGAATTGTACCATCCTTATCCACAAATCTGTTGTAACAAGAAAGATTCCCACTGCTGCTCTAACCGTGTATAAATAGCAGCAGTGGGATTCACAAAAGTTAAGGAAAAAAAATACATCAGAAATTTAAAAAAATACATATCTCCTCTTTCTCTTTTGTTCCAAATCTTACTACAACTAACGGAAAATATTAAAATTACCAATAATTATTTAAATTTAGAGATTTATTAAAAATACTTTTAACGTCCATGAAACTTCAATAATTAATTATTTTTATCTTTCAAACTTCATTATTTTTAAATTCTGAATAAAAAAACATTTTTAAAACACGTATATTTTGTATATAGTTTTTTTTGATTCCACTTAATATATTACATTAAGTCATTACTCTCTCCTTTTCTCCACTTAAAGGGATCAATTCCCCAATGTTGTTAACATCAACAGATATTTAGACGCCATTAAGACATTCGTAACCATATTTTAAATATATTTTTACATAATACAAATATTAAAAACAATTATCGATAGCTAATTGAGAACAATTTAAAACCAGCAATAGTTTTTCTAATTTTAATGTTTATTTCAACCATATATTTTAACACAAAACATGTACAATTTTAATAATTAGTTATTTTTTATTTTTAAAATTTCATATTTTTCAAATTTTAATTAAAAATAAATTTTAAAAACATATATATTTCGTATTTAGATTTTTAAACCGGACTGGTAAGTTTTTGGTTCAATTCTATTTTGGTCCGCTTTTAGTTCTGTTTTATTTCTGTCCGGTTTTGTTTCGATTTGGTCCGATTTAGATTCATTATCAGTCCATCATTAAAAAAATTTAAATCCAATTATATTTTGATTTTCAATTTTTTTACTTAATAAAAATTAAACTTTAGTTTCATTTTTTAGTTCGTTCTTACTTAGTAACTTTGGTAATAATATAATGTATAAAAAATAAATCAAAAAAATAAACCAATCGGCTCTAACGTTTTGACTGGTTTGATTTCGTATCGTTTCTATCAAATTAACGATTTTATCGGTTTCGTATCAGTTCTTATTAGAGTATTCACCTTGATCCCTCACTTGATCAATTGTCCCACATCACTTAAACCGAAAAGAATAGACAATATATAAGTGAATGAATACATCCAAAAACAAAACTGTGTGGGTCATTTAGCTTATCCAAAACTGACAATATCATACCAGTATTCATGCTTATTATCATAATTCTCAAATATCATCTCAATTTTTACAAAAAATAAAATAAAAAGCACACAATGACTGACGATTCTTACACTTTCCAATCGAATACCCAAACCACTACCTCCGAATATCCAAACCATTACCTCAAAGGGTTACAACACTGCTAGCATCGTTCAAAGGTTCACTGCCGAACAAATACAATAATTAGCACAGACAATCAGTACACTGTATCATAATAATTATGGTAATATTGATGCATATACGTCTGCTGTAGGTTTGATTCCATCTACTATTGTGTTTGTTTCTAATAGTACAAGTCCTTAGATTTCAGATATTGGCGCCACATATCATATCGTCTCTCTCACATATCACTTTTGACTGATCCCAAGCCTTTTAATACAACGAAATCCGTAGAGAATCAACCCTTCGAATTCTCTACCAAAGATGAGAGAAAAATATTTGGTCGATGATCCCAAGGACGATCAAGAGGAAACTATAGTTGTTATGGATTCTTAACCTATCAGACTGTTGCTAAGCCAATTTCCCAAGTCGGTCCTTCCGCAGAGACTCAAGCATTATCCTCCAAGATGAAGTTGTCACCAATTCTCATGTCCACTAGAAGGGTAAACCCAAATTAGAAGATGCATTATCCAACGAAATGAGAAGATGGAATTAGAAGATGAAACTTGTGTAAGCAATTTTATAGCACTCTTGTGTAAGCAATTTTATAGCACTCAAATTAGAAGATGCATTATCCAACGAAATAGACATAATCTTATTTCAAATTCCATAAGTATTCATGCATTCAATCACACTCTCCCTAATTAATTGTGCGTTATGCTTCTCAATAAATTCAAACCATATAATTCTCCTTTGGAGTAACCATTCGGGATCCATCCAATGAAGGGTGACACATAACATATCAAAATCAGTAAAAGAAGATATGTCACTAGTAATCGAAACATTCCATGGAAAAGTTAGCATAGTTTGAATTATGTTTTTTTTTCTTTTTAAAAAATATTTAAAGGCTAGCGATCGCAAAGAGCTACGTGGAATGCGTTTTGCATGTGGGTTTACCCCAGCTTGCATCCAATTTTCGTATGTCCAAGAATCCACAAAACTGAATGGTTATAAACTACCGACTGCATAAATCATTATTTCTTCCCTATACGTATCGTGGTTAAACTCAAAAGGAAGACCTGTTTGAGGGTTTATGCAAACATTATTTGGGTTAGGTTTTGTAGGATCATATATTTCATGTTTCAGTAAATGTTTTACCATAGTGCTAGTGCCCATATTTCTATTTCCACTTACGTGAAGATAACATCTATTGCACTCTTTACAAATACTAGATAAACCATCATCTGATGGAATAAAGTGTTTCCAAATCCAAGATATTTTCTTACGAAATCTCGATCCACCACTAGTACTTCCACCACCACTTTCGTGGGAGGAGAGTGTGTCAACATGATGGGAGTCTGTAGGAAAATCATCTACGGTATTGAGATCCACATTAGCGGATGAGTGAGCATTAGTATTTTTACGTTTTAGAGGCATTTTAAAACATAAAACAACGTTTTTTAAAAAATACAATAAAATGCTAATCGAAACTAATTAATATTGCAAATAATAAAAACTAAATTTAGACTAATAACAACTAATAACAACTAATAAAATTAGAATTAAAATAACTAATTTAAATAACTAAAACAAGTAAATAACTTGATAAATTATACGAAGCTCTTAATTGAGCTATTATAATGTTATCCCAACGTTATTTAAGTGTTTTTAACAAATAGAAACAATTTGCGGAAAAAAAAAAATCAAACAATTCCGAAAGTAGATCTACAATATGTAAAATAAGAAATTTGAGTTTTCTAGAATATTTAGAACAAGTAGAGAGATTTAGAGAGGTTTGGTGAGTTTGTGAGTATCAAAAAAAAAATCAAAATTTTTGAAAAACAAATATCCGGGGCATCCGGACGTAATGTCTGGACGCCCGGACGGTAAATTCGGGCCATCCGGATATGGCTCCGAATGCCCCGGACGCCTACGTCTAGTTTAATCATACTAGCCGTTTCTCTTTGGACCGTGCGGACCATCCGCACGTCTGACCGGATGGTCCGCACGGGTGACGTCACGGATGACGTCATGGATGACGTCCTCCATGACGTCATCCAACGGTTACTTGAAAAAAAACCCTATAAATGCTACCCATCCCCCCTACAATTTTTCACACCACTACCAATCTCTCTCTAGCTACCTAAACTTCTGTCTCTATTTTTTTTATAAGTTTCAAACACAATTTTTCAATACAGGTTACAGAGAATGTCTTCGAGAAGATCAAAGCAAGCCCGGAAGAGTGGAGGAGATGATTCATCATCCTCGAGACGAAGAACGAATGCCGAAAGAGATTCGGGGTATGAAGAGGTGGAGGTAACGGAGAGCGCGACTTACGAACATCACGGCGAATGGGAGGTTCGCGTCCATAATCCGCTAGCACAACGAGGTGTAACCAAATTTTGGGCGGGTATGTATTTGGAATATGATGAACTGATCGAAGTAGAGGGTATGCAAAAAAAAATCAAACTTTTTGAACCTAATAATGGCCTAGGTTGGATGATAATGGCTAGATTCAATTGTGAATGGTATATCGAATTAATACGCAAGTTTTATCCCACTGCACGTTTAATTGAGAATGATCCAAATGGTAGAGGTTTAGGAATGAGTTGTTTGATTGATGGTGAAGCCTATAGTGTTTTTGAAACTGATTTCGAAGAACTTTTTTTCGTTCCAACCCGTGATATATATACCAGTGATAAATTACCTTCCATCACTTATCCTCGTTCGGGCTGGGATGCTGATTGGTCTATGTCCTACAAAGAAGCAGTAGAGCTTCTTAATTGTTCTAGTTCGGAGGCTCCAAATATTAGTGGTAAATTTCGAGCCATGCGAAGTAATTTGGATGCTAATGGGAAATTAGCTTTGAAATTGGTAATTAGTATATTTCTCCCCCTAGTAACAATGATTCGCAGCTTTCATATATTCAAACATTTTAAACTGCTTTTATCGTGCAAAATGAGGGAAAATTAATTTACCTAGCTTGATGATTCGAAATATGGGTACGAGGTGTGGTACAGATAAACTACCTTATGGGATGATAGTGAGTCATTTTCTTGTTTCGAAAGGAGTTGATGTGAGTATTTACACTCCGATGAAGGTTAGGCCAACTAGTGCTATAAGTAGAAACTCTTTGAAATTGCAGGAGATATACTCTTGGATGGAGAGTTGATGTCAAAATTGGAGGCATGGCGTAACCATAGGCCCGAGTTGAATCAGATATGGGCTGGGAATGGTCTTACAAAACCGCCAAATCCACATAGTGAGCAACAATTTTAGGACCCTTTTGATCCAAATGCTATTGGTGGTTCTTCTGGACTATCGCGACAAGAAAGACGAACTGACCGCGAATTTGCTGAGCATTCGCATGAGCAGCAGATATATTATATACACTGGGCCCATACTCAACAAACGGACTGGCATGATCAATTTACGGGTTGGTAAACTCAATTTCAGCAGTGGCGGGGGGGGGGGGGGGGGGGGATGACCAGCTTAGCCAGATACAGCAGTGGCACAAGATCAATGTAATGAGCGATTTGCAAACTCTCAAGCCAAACAGTCGGAGTATATGCGACAGATGATGGAGAACATGCATTTGCGAGGTCCACCGCCTAACAACAGCAACAATGAAGCTCCTTAGTTTTTTACATTTGATTGTCTTAAGCATTGTCGTTGTAATGTTTTTCTTTTTTATTTGATTGAACAACTATGTTACTTGTTTGGTTTTTATTTTTAATGAATCGTTTGTTTGCTTCTATTTTTTATTAAATGTTATTTAAATCACTTCGAGTTCCAATTTTTATTTTGTTATTTACAAGTAATTTAAGTTTATGCATATAATTATACAATTCTAAAATTTTTAAATTTAAACTTCAGATATTGAATAGTTCGAAAATACAATAAACTATTTAAATCATCTAAACATAAACACTTCAAGCTTGAAAGATCTAAAGAATCGCCTAAGAAATCAAAATCAGAATACAATTATATGTCTAATAGGTATATATTATTTAATATGTACCTAATATTAAATAAAACATCTTAAATATCTAGTATGTTCAAACAATATACAAATCATTTTATTATTATATTGTTTAAGATATCTTGTTTAAGACAATCAAATTATTAATTTTATAATCGTAAAAATATTTTAAATAATATTGAAAGTTGTAATCAAAATACAATTAGATGTATATATTTTATTTAATATCTATCTAATATTAAATAAAATATCTTAAATACATAAATACAATCAAGCATATCAAAATAATATTACAATTATTATTTTCTAATGTAATTGCTTGATTATAGAATTTCGATTAAAATGTAATAGTATTTAAATTAAAATACATTAAATAACATCATTAACTCATTTATATTTTACATATCTCAATTATTGAAATTAGATTCAATTAACACTTACAAATTAATTGTAAATAAAATTATAAAATATTTTGATAAATGGTATATAAATAGTGTTTTTAAACTGCTGATTTAACTGCAAAATTGATCCATTAAAACCGCAAGGAGAGCAAACGGTTTAAACAGCAAATCGCAAGAACCGCAAGATCCGCAAACTATGTTTATCTATTAAACGATTATGACGGTTCACGATTTGAACCGTTGACACCTCAACTTCCAACTATTTCGTTTGTTGCGTAAGAAATTATAGTTATTTATGAGATGATGTTGCTGACAATCTGATTCGTCGAATGCTGGCATCCATTTAAAGCCGAAATTACCAACACTAAAATAATGTAAAAACAAAAAGGATTTGGAAAAACAAAAGGGTTCGGATGTATTGGGACTATCATACCTTAATTCAATCCGTAGAGGATAATACTTTTATCGTCCTAACAGTAATGTTAATATCTTAATTCAGTCCGGTAAAATAGAGTAAACACATTATTTCCACATGAATTCAAATCCAAATATGAATAGCACAAATTTCATTTATTAAATATAGGTAATGTAAACACACTATTTCCACATTTAGTCATTGTTCTTTCTTTTTCTCTATTTCGTAAAGAGATCGGTTCTCCAAGGCGTTATCATCAACAGATATTCGACCCCAATAAGTTTTTACTCGGTAACACAAATATTAAAAAACAAGTATCAATAACTAAGGAAAAAACTAAAATTACTGAATACAGATACGTTGTAGGATCGGACCGGACGTTTCCGGTTCGATATAATTTCAGTTCCGGTTGGTTCGTTCCGAATTCAATTTCAATTTTATCCGATTCTATTCCGGTTCGGTTCGAGGATTGGCTCTATTATCAAAACAAATCGAGTCACGTTATAATTTGATTCTCAATTAGTTTTAATTTTTTAAATCAGTTTTTGCGTAATAATTTTGAAAATAACATAAAGTTTAAAAAAAAAAAAACAATCGCTTCTAATATTTTTACTAGTTCGATTCCGTATCGGTTTATCAATTTATCGGTTTCGGTTTGTATCAGATTTATTGGTTTACTAGTTTCATCTGTTCGATTTCAAATTGGTTCTATATATTTATTCAATTTCAAACCAATAAATAAATTATTTATAGTTTTTGGGTTCCTCACCGATCTCGATATTTAAAATAGAATCGAAAACAAACCAAACGTTAAAATCTGATTCTGTTCTTACCAATTTGATTTCCCATTCTCGAAAATCATTAACCATGCTAATGGCGTGGTGTAAAATTTGTTAATATTAAATCAAAACCATTTTGAATTTCATAAATAATTTGGAAAGGATTTAAAAACTATTTATCGGTGTAAAATTTGTTAATTTTAAATCAAAACCATTCCGAATTTTATAAATAATTGGGAAAGGATTTAAAAACTATTTATCTTAACGAAACACTATAAAATAGTGTTTTAGGTTGAAAAATACATCATAACATATTACAACTGGAATTTTATTTTTAATATAAAAATAAATATCATACTTTTAGATAAAAATTATTTATCTTGTAAATCTGATACAGAAATCCTTTTGAATAATTTCCGAAGTGATGCGTTGACTTAACTTAATATAATATTAAACAAAATGCTAATATCACATTGAACAAAATATCCGCACCTTAATTTTATAAACGCTCGCACCCTAATTTATAAACCGAAGAGTTTGTCTTAAGGGATAACCGAGTTGGTTGAATAAGACATTTTTGTGACTAAAGGTCATGAGTTCGAATCCCTTTACATCCGTTTTCTCGGCTGAACTTGTCACCTTGTGTGGTTTACTTCCTGGGATTGGTTTGCAGATTATTGCGTCAGAATGAAGGTTTACCCTATGCGCACTCATTACACTTTGAGTTCCCTCCGAAAGAAAAAACAAAAAAAAACTGAATATCTTTCATGATATATTTTAACCTTCTAAATATTATAAATTTTGATATATCAAACTCTTTTATCTAAAATCTATAATTTATATATATATATATATATATATATATATATATATATATATATATATTATAAATTTGATAGGCTAAAATCAAAGATCTCATGTTTTTATAAAATTTAATTCATAGAATAACTCATACGTGATATTATTTATATATGGTACGAATTAAGTGAATAGGTATATAAATCGTGAAAATTTTTTAAAAAAAAAAATTAAAAAATGTTCAAATAATTTCGATTTTTTTGATTTAATATTGTGACTTTTATTATTCATTTTTAGAAACAAAAGATCAAATCTGAGACAAACCTCAGATTGAAATTTAGGATTACAAAAAGAGGCGAAATTGAAGAACAAAACATCTTATTCAATACCAAACAACCTTCAAATCTTTATGAAACTCACCCTAGGAGATCGAAATGGAGAACTCGAAGCACAAGTTGATACGGATTGAAGCTAACCACTAGCAAATATAAAACCAAATCAAACATTTCAAAGAAATTTGCAATCCACAACAAGAACAACCTTTAACCTTACAAAGCTAAACCACAAGGAGCCATGTAAGAATTGATAACGAATTTGCTTTTGAATTTCTTTTAAGAGGGAGTTTCCCCTTAAGGGTTGGGATCCCTTCTTAGATATCTTGTTCCCAACCCTTTAAGGAATGTGATAGCTCTAAAGTAAGATGGAGCATTGCTTTGGTCGAAAGCAATTGTTTGATTGAATTTCAACGTAGTTTTTGCAATCTAATCTGCCGATTCATTTTGTTCCCGGAAAATTTGAATAACTCTCATATCAGAAGATAAGAGATTCCGACAACAAGAGAGAATATGTTATAAAAACCACAGACTTTTACCATGTAGAATCAGTTCTATGAGGACACTTGAATCGGTTTTTATGTCCAACTATGTTATTCTTTTATCGAAGCATATAGATAGTCCATCAAACAAAACCTTGTATTCACCAACCAAGAGGAACCTTTACCATACAGAAGACCATACGATGGAGCCCTCACTGTTTTTTACCAACCCCCACCATTGGATTCTCCAGAACGACTACAAGCCCCATCACAGTTGAGCTTATATCTATTAAGCTTGGGGCTGTTCCAAGAAATAGGAAGAGACACTCTAGGATTATTAAGAAATTTAATATGACCCAAAAGAGGACCATTCTTATTATCAGAAACCCATTTCTTCCTTTTGAAGAGGTTGGCTCTATCCAGACTAGTTAAGATTTTAATGATATGGGATATCATGGCCTTCTAATTGATTAAAATGCCATCATGCTTAAATTTGTTCCTTGACAACCATATTACCCAAGCAACAATTGGGGGTATATGGTTCGAATATGCACCTTCTTGTCCGTAGACGAGTACCAGGTCCTAACTAGGTGAGGGAGAGTCATATTTTTGTAAATATGAATGTTCAATAGATCAGCAAAATGACACCATACCTGCCAATCATTCTGCCAGTTAACTAGGACATGACTTACATTTTCAATATTGTCACAAAGCTGACATTTGGATGCTAAATGAATATTCTTCTTTTGCAAGGTAGAATTTACAGGAATCCAGCTGTGCATGGCTCTCCACAAGAGCATGGAGCACTTACGATGAGTAATTGGGTTCCGGGTTTGAAGGAAAAGGTTAGAATAGTTTCTTTTACTTCTTATTGCATTTTATGTAGCTTTAATACTGAAATAACCATCATCAGAAATGGACCAGTAAATAGTGTCTTGAAACATTTCATTTAGGAAAACTTTCTGGATGTTGTGAAATTCAGATAGAATAGATGAGTCAGCCATCTCTTCATATTTCAGTCTACATTATCCTAGAAATTCCTAATTTCATTCCATACGAAAAAAAGTTCTATCTTCCTCTTGATTAAAAGAGACAAATGGGTGTGAAGAACATCATTTGTCCAACCAGAATTCCATTTTCCCAGAACCAGAATGTCAAAAGATAAACCTTTCAGCACTGTCCCTAATGCTTAGAAGTCTAATCCAGGTTTTAGAGATTTTGATAGGCTTTGAGGCAGTGATAGGATGAAAACATTTACAATAAGTAGCAAAAAACATCTTAGCCCAAAAAGACTTCCGAGATCTGAAGCTCAACCATAACTTGTGAGAGAATACATCTTGTAAATCATCCAACCTTCTTACATTTAAACCACCCTCCTCAAAGGGTTTGAAAATATTTGACCATTTGGAGCAGAAAATTGCTTGCTTTCCATCCTTAGAACCCAACAAAAATTCGTTGAAAATAACCTCAATCCTTATAACAACAGTCTTAGGAATAATAGAACTCTGAAGAATATAAGTAGGAATAACATGTAGGACAGACTGAATTAGCATTTACCTCCCAACAAAAGTTAAAGTAGCTTTGTCCCATTCAACTATTCTAGTTTTAACTTTAAACATTAAGTCATCATAGTTAATGACATTGTTGGTGATACTTACTATAGTTCCCAGATACTTAAAGGGAAGATGGTTGGGCTTGAAGCCATAATAGATTTAAGAGTGGAGATTATCTGAGGTAGAAATTTATTTCCAAGAATAAGATTGGATTTTTCTTTGTTCATTAACTTACCAGACTTGTCTTTATAATGTGTAAACAGGTTCAAGATTTTGGAGATTGAATGAGATGCACCATTGCAGAATATCAAGAGAGCGTCAGCAAAAGCCAGCACAAGTATATTTAGTTTACTTCTGGTTTTATACTTTGTGGAAGGGAGTCCTGAGCTAATCTTTCCAACCTCCCCAGGCAGATACTCTTCAACCAAATTAAAAAGGCTCGGTGATAGTGGGTCACCTTTCCTTAGCCCTTTATTTGATTTAAAAAAACATTTTAGCCTCCCTATTTATCAGAATTGAGAAATGACATTTGTCAATGATTTTCTCAATAAGACTTAAAAAATCATGACTGAACCCAAAAGCCTTAAGAATGCTAAGCAGAAAGGTATAGTCAAGCCCATCAAAGCTTTTGGCCATTTAATTTCAATATGACGTTTCCTCATCTAGATTTTAGGTTTAGATCATAATCCAGTTCATTTGCTATTAAGATATTCTCATGAATATCTCTACCTTTCACGAAAGTACCTTGAACATCAGAAATTAGATTAGGTAAAATAGTTGCAAGCCTGTTTTTTTATAACTTTGGAGACTATTATGCTAAATATGGTAGTTAAATTGGTAGGTCTAAAGTCTTTCCAAGACTTCAGGTAAGAATATTTATAAATGAGATATATGGATAGCATAAACTCCTTTAGGAATATCAGATTCTTTAAAAATTTCAAAGATAGCTTAAAAAAGTTCCTCAGATATAATATGCCAACGAACTTAATACAACTTTCCATTAAAATCATCTGGCCCAGCAGTTGAATTAGGATTTAGACCTTTGATGATAGAGTATATCTCTGCTTTAGTAGGATAAGAGATAAGCATAACTTTATCTTCATCTTTAACCAACTTAGGAATGTAGTCAACAAACAGGTTAGAGTTCCAAAGATTAGAAAGACCAGTCATCAATTTCTTAAAGTAGGCCACAGCTGAATCTCCTATCAAATTAGGATCATCAATCCAATTAGAACCTGACTAGATCTTACAGATCCTATTAAGTTTGTTTATTTTTTTTCAAAAATTTGTGAAAAATGCTGTGTTTTTATCACTGTCTGTCAGCCATATAATGTGAGTTTTTTGCTCCCAAAATTTCTCCCCCCTAGCTAGAAGTTTAATATGAGTATTTTCTGTTGCATCAAGAATGTCCTTGTCTTCATTAGATCTAGAAATCTTTAGATCAGTTTTAAGTCTCCTTAGTTTGAGACAAAATTTCATAATAGGATTCTCGTAAGCTTCATCGAACCACCTAGTTTCAACCCATTTGTAGAAATTATCATGAAGCACCCACATGTTCATAAATTTGAAAGAAGATTTGATCTTGAATTTATCATAAGAATTATTTACACTTAGGGGTGCATGATCAGAACAGGTCTTTGCAAGATAAAAGACTTTAGTTGTATCAAAGAAATTTAGCCATGTATTATTGTATGGAAACATGTCTAACCTCCTCCACTGCGTGCCATTAGTCCAGGTGAACTTATTGCCAGAATACCATGCATCAGTTAGGGTGCAATCAAGTATAAAGTTATTATAATCATCAACGTTGTTTAAACAATTAGTAGAGCAATGAAGTTGTTCATTAGAGCTAGAGATTATGTTGAAATCCCCCAACAAAATCCATTCAATCGAACCATCCTCAATAGTTCTAAGGCTGTCCCAAAGAGGAATTCTCAAACTTCTTGAACACTTAGATTAAACAACAATGACTCTGAATTTCTTGTTCTCATCTTTGTGCTTAACATTAAGGTGAATGAATTGTTCCTCATTGTGTAAAACCTCCACTAGAAAAAAACTTTCCACAAACTTTATTGTTAACTTTGTTGAAGAATCTATGAAATCTCATCTTCTTAGAAATAGAATCAAGATTAGATTGGTTTATCAAAGGCTCTTGAAGAGCCATAAAGTCGGACTTCTCATATCTATTTAAATATTTTAATCTAGAGATGGTCTCATTGTTCCCCAATCCACACACATTCCAATTCAATAGTTTGATAGTCATTTGGAATGGTTTGTAAATTTTTCAATTCCTTTGAACTGCACACGCTTGGATTTAGATTTTTTTTATAGTTTTCAGCCTTTTATTTTTCTTTAGCTTAATTCTTTTAGCATATTTGTCATTGACTTTCTTTATGTGTGCAGGAGAACACGATAAGCCCCTAGTTGTAGTCTTTGAAGGTGATGGGGTATCCAGAAGAGACACATAAGAAGAGATGTTGTTTTCATTCCTGGTTCCCAGATCAATCATATGAAGTGCTTCAATTACTTCATGATCTTCAACACCAACAAGTATATTCAAGTTGGTTTCTTTATCCAGTAATAAGTCACCATATAAAGTTAGTTGATGGTGAGAGGGATTTAGTGGCTTGTTGATGATGATAGATCTGATTTTTGGAGAAGTATTTGTAACCGATTGTTTAGTGTGGGTTGATGCAGATGGAACATAAGTTGGAGCAGGATGATCAAAAGGAAAAGTTGAACTTGAGGGATCAATTGATGTAGAGAGAATAATTGGTTTTAATTTCTTGCAACTTTTTTAGGGTGGTCCAAGTGATAGCAGATTTTACAATATTCCTCGTAATTATCATACACTTGTTTTTTCAGGGTGGCCCGATTATTTGCAGGAACCCAAACATTTAGAAGAGACCTAAGGCCTTTAGCTATACTCCTAATAATATTATCATTATACATATACTCCAGGCGATTATGAAGTTTTATAAAGATAGGTGTAATAGGGTTTTCATAGTTTGGATTGAAAAATTGTCTGTATTTGATGAGTCTCATAGTTTTGGTACAATTGGCCAGACATTTCTGCGCCAAAATCTTTTTAGGTCATCCAGAAGGTTGAATTCGATGAATACATGTCTAAAGTCCACATTAGTGATATTGAAATCACTTCTGAATATGAAACTCTCCAAGAAATTCTTGATAGCTTCAATGTTAGGTTTGCGAGTTAAAAATTTCCCAACAATTGTATGCTTGGATATAACATTTAGAATTTCTTTGTCTCTGACTTCGAATTAAACACTTGGAAACCCACTATTATGACTATAGAAAACATTATGATGACATATATTTTTTGATTTAGACGAAAACAAATCAGCAAATGATTTTTTTTGTTGCACAGATTCTTTACTTGTTGCTGTTTTGTAAGTAGGATTGTTTTTCATATTTGGGTTGAAGGTTTGTTCATGCAGGGAGGGAAAATGGAGATCAAGGTCAGCAGATATTTGACATGGAGGAAAGTTATCATTTTCTTCCATCAGAGACGATGACTGAGGATTGGAGCAACAGTGAAGACGAAGAAGAAGATCACCAATACTTGAAACTTGATTTTTATGAAGACAATCTTAAATGTTTCTTGGAGCTTTTGTAACTGTTTCTTAGAGCTTTTCCTACTAATAAAAACAGTCGAAAATGCTAATTATTAAAAAAATTCCAATTTGTTTTAATTTGTTAACTGATTTGTTTAATTTTGAAATTTATTTATTTGATTATGTTTAACTGATTTGTTTCTTTTTGTTTGAATTCATTTGATTGTTTTTAATTTATTTATCTAATTTTTTAAGTGATGTGTTTGAATTGATTTAATTAACTTGTTTAGATGACTTTGAACTAGTTATCGTTTGAATTTATTTATTCGTCTCATTTTATTTGATTGATTTATCAAAATGGCTAATAGAATTATTTCATTTGTTTAAACTTTTTTGATTAATTTATTTAATTTGTTAAATCGATTTTTTGATTTTGTTTAATTTTTTGGTTTAATTGTTTGAATATGTTTAATTAATTTGATTAAATTCAGTTAATTAAATTTATTTGTTTAATTTATATGAATCTCTTCAATTGATTTGTTCGATTTTGTTTAATTAATTATTTTGAATGTGTTTAATTGATTGATTGATTTATCTGAATTGTTCTACTTGATTTGTTTTGATTTATTTATTTGATTTGTTCTGGTGAGGTTTATTTTGAGCTGAGGGTAATTTTGTCAAGTGTTTTGGAAAGTTTAGAGAGTATTAAATGTTTTATTGTGAAGTAGTAGAGATTTGAGCTGCATGGTTGTATTAAATGTTCACTACTCTCATTAATGAAAGTAGTTGGGATATTTATACCCTTAATTATGGACCCATGGTCTTCCGGGTCAAATTATGGAACCGAGTCAAGTTTAAGGACCCATTTAATTATTAATCTCATTAGCATATAGCTTAGTAAAAAATGTGTTTAGTCATTCTTTACTTTTGTCCTATCCGGATAGTTCAGTGGCAAATTTATGTCCGAATTGCCCTTGTCCGGAAATCTCAGTTGGTAGTGATTAAGTTATCCGGACTCATCAGTAGGCCCTTTTTAGGCCTTGTCAAAGATCTTTAGCAGGACTAAAAAATTCACTTAGTCAGTGATAACGTTTCCCGACCCGCTTGTGTATCTATCTTGAGGTTTGTCCGAACTGATTTTTCCCAGAATTCTAAGAGTCTTTCTTTGGATTGTGGGACACGTATCACAATCTGATTCGATCTACCAGCCTACCTAGATTGGCGCTCCCACTAAACCAATAAAGTAACCTATGCATTTATTTTTTTCTACGTCTGCGTCGTCTTTAATCATTGCAAAAGCCTCTTCGTCTCCTCCTAGGTATTAGTTATCTTTTTTAATTAATATATAAACCATTTATCATTGTTTCATTATCTTCATCACTCAAAAACCTTCTTCAGAGCTTTCCTCCATTTCTTTCAAATCTGTTCTTGGATAGTTTTATGTTCACGACTAGAAACTCTTGTAAAAGGCGGCTGGTTGAATATTTCTGAGTTAGAGAAAGAAAGGAAAGTCGAAAGAGAGAAGCGTATTGCGGCTGGTCTCCCGGTCTCCCCAAGCGAAAAGTCTAAAAACCATCCCAAGAAGCTGATCAAGGATCATATTCCACCAGAAATCCTAAACCCAAAAGGCTGTTCAAACCAATCCTTTCACCAATCCCATCAGGCTCTTTTGTTCATGAGTTCCAAACCTCCACTACCAAAGAAAATGCAGTACCGAGTGTTAGAAAACCCTCCCCTTTCATAGCCATGGTTTCAGATATTGAAAAATCTCCAGAAAAATCTAATCCACGCCGGACAACTCGTTTGGTGAAGGCCCAAACAACTACCTCACTGTCAAAACCCTCTAAACCGGAGGTCTCTAAAGCAACATCCAAATAAACCCTCCGGATCGGAGGTATCCATAAGAGCCCCAAAAGATAAACCCTCCGGATTAGTGCTTTTTGAAGTAACTGGCGCTCATCCATCCGGAGAGCCTTCGAGTGAGAAACTGCTCCCCATCTATCCACAAGTATTTGGAGACCTTTCACAGTAATGGAAGAAGTGATGGTGGAAAGCATCGAAGAGTCCCCCTTCGAAACTGAAGCCTCATGGCAAACTAAGGATGCTGCCTCCGTTAGGAAAGGAAAAGGCAAAGTGAAGGTTGGTGTGGCTCATCCGGATCTCCCGGAATGCTTGGAGGGCAAGGTAGGGCCTTGATTTTCGAAAGTCAATGTTAAGTATTTTTTAGCCATGCAGAACATAAATTATGTCTATACTCATACTACCGAGCTGGGCAGGATCCGGACAAAGTGGGGGATCCCAGAGTCAGTGAAGGTGAGAATACCTTTCACTCCTGAGACTCCGATGGACTGCAAACTCAATGAAGTGGTCATCTTCACCGAAATGTTCAACTTGGGGCTCAGATTCCCCTTAGACCCATATATTGTCATGTACTTCCACTAGATAAAGCTTTGCCCAAGCCAATTAAGTCCAAATGCTTAGTACTCCATCCTTGCTTGCATAGTAGCATCAAGGCTGTCTAAAATCCCTCTCCTTATGGAGAAATTTTCCGTTCTGGCAAGTCTGTGCAAGAATCACCACATCCTATTCTACAACCAAAACATGGGAAACAACTTCAAAGTGGTAGACGACTTATTGGAGTCGGAGAAGAATTGGAGAACTCACTTCTTATTCATCAGTGAGTCATGGGAAAATGGGAGGAAGATCAAAGCCAATACCAACCCTAGTATGCTTACTAGTAGGTGGAAGAGTATATGTAAGCTCTTCAGTTTTGTTTTGTATGTTCTCGTTTTCACTTCACAAATATTCCACTTCTAAATTATTCATTACTTATTTTTCAGTATTATCGAAGGAGTATACCGGATATCTGGAGGAGGGGCAGACTACATGTGCCAAACTGAATGCGTGGGCCGCAGAACGTTGAGGGAATGCTTTCCACAACTGCTTCACCTCTGGCAATATGGTGAGATCTCATCCGTGGAATACCACAGGTCGGAGAGATCTTACATGGGAAGAATTGACCACACCCCTCCCCCAGGTATCATCCTCAAACGGACAGAGAAAAAAGATTGTAAACTGGTCTTGCCCTCTAGAGATAAGGCTCCTAGCAAGATGAAGGGGAAGAAGAAGAGAACTGAAACAGAAGAAGTTCGGGCTGCCACAGAGGAGACCGGTCCGGAGAACCAAGGAAGGATCGATGCCTCCTTGCTCAAAGTGGTTGAAAATGAGACTGTTAAGAAGGCAGGAGAACCAGAAAATCCACCAAAGCCTCTCAAGAAGGATCGTAAAAGGGGGGGGGGGGCAAGTAGTGATGAAGGGGCTACCAAGAAGAAAAAGGTCACCTTAGAGGGAGAAATAACTCTTCGCCCTTTGGAGCTTCTTCCTCCACGAGCTCCTGCCGACCCCACATTGGCAGAGAAAATTTCAACAGATTTGCAACTGGGAGAGGGTACCAGAGGAGGGATTGACATCAGAGCCCTTCAGGACATCGGTCTTTACTTCACCAACTCAGAGAAAGATGACTTTGCTGGTCCTTTCCGTCCTTCAGGCTCTTCCAACATGCTGACCTACAATGGTAAGTCTTTTTCTATTTTCGAAGACCAGGATACGGTGGCCCATACTCTTTTAGGCCATATCCAACCAGTGCTTGATTTGGAGAGGCTGGTGAAAAACCAGTCCACCCTTATCCACACTCTTAATACAGACAAGGAGTCTCTGTCAACAAACCTCCTCAATGCTAATCAGAGCATAGAAGAATTGAAAAAAGAACTTGAAGTGTTGAAGAAGGATAAGGAAGATTTGTCGACCAAGCTGTCCACTTTAGAGATTGCTAATACTGAGCTCCAAGCTAAGTTCTCTGGTTTGGAGAAAAATCTCTTAACCTTAAAGGAGGATATGAAGACCAAAGATGGTGCCATTCAGACCTTGTCCGGTGAAAAGAATTCTCTTGAAGAGGCTGTGTCTAAGGAAACCAAGTAGAAAGAAGACTTGGAGAAGGAGCAGGAACAGAAAATTCAGGACAGCATTGATAAGTACACCAACGAGGTAATAGATTCCTTAAAAGCAAGGTATGCTGAGGTGAAG
The DNA here is from genome assembly GCA_036936605.1 of Limnanthes douglasii subsp. nivea. Classification (NCBI taxonomy): domain Eukaryota; kingdom Viridiplantae; phylum Streptophyta; class Magnoliopsida; order Brassicales; family Limnanthaceae; genus Limnanthes; species Limnanthes douglasii. The sequence goes on from JAUPFV010000005.1 coordinate 50,638,811, forward strand.
TCTGGCATGGTGCTACTTTTCCATGAAACGTTTCCGAAGAGGATGCTTGGTCCCTTGTGGAAATATGTGGAGTATGAAGACATCTCGTTCCACACCATGGCAGATGGTGATAAAAAGAACTACTCTAGTGGAATCGACTCTACCACTGATGAAGAGGAAGGAACCGGTGAGAGTTCAAGTGCTGAACTTAAAAGCCCTAAGAAATGAGGTGATGCAGGAACATCCGAAGGGAATAAGCCCTGAGGTTTTTAACTATCTTTTGTGTATTCTTAATTTTGTGTACCACTAAAGTCCTTGGATGGCCAAGGCATTTTTGTAATTGTATCCAGTCTAAGTCCGGATAAGTCTTTCACAACACTTAAAGTCCTTGGATGGCCAAGGCATTTTTTTCATTTTAGTAACGCTATCTGGTTCATACCCGTACAGGCTTATCTATCAAATTTTACTTTGTCTCATGCTTTCTCTCAATTTTAATGGCTAACGTTTAAAGAGCCCTAACTTACTTAAAAAATATTTAAGGTGAGAGTGTTTAATATCTCTGATGACATGTATTTAATGGTCATCATTCAACCAGATTAATCTGATCTGTCAAAGATCCTTAGTATTAAATTGAAGACTTAAAAAGAATTGTAATCAAACCACATCGAATGTTTTAAGAAGGCATCATATTTTATTGAAAAAATCAGACACCTTATTAAAACCTCATTGCTCCACCAGGGTAGGAAAGAATAAGCCCCCTAATATTTACATTGACTTTAAACAAGTAAATATTTACATAAATTTCATTCTAGATATAACTTGAGGTGTTCAATATTCCATGGGTGCTTCAGAATTCTTCCATCTTTATCTTGAAGCCTATATGTCCGAGGCTTAAGCTTTTCGGAGACCTCGTAAGGGCCTTCCCAGTTCAGAGCCAACTTACCGAACTGCTTTTCCTTAGTATGCAAGCTTTTCTTAAAACTTTATCTCCTGGTTGAAAATCTCTTCTCTTGATCTTGGAAGCAAATCTGCTCCTCATCCATCCTTAATAGTGGGTTGTTCTAAGATGAGCTTTAACCCTTCTTTCAGACAATGATGGAATGAGACTGAAAATACGACCTCATTTTTCTGGCAGCAATCACTAAGGCTAGTGCCAGCTTTTTAAGCTTTAGGTACCTTTTTTCAGCATCTATCAGACTCTTACTGATGTAGTATACCGGACGAGGATAATTTTCCACCTCTCTTACCAACATGCACTTATAACACATTCTAACACAGCCAAGTATACATAAAGTGTTTCTCCTTCAACAGGCTTAAAAAAGGTTTTGGGAGAAGACGAGTTTTTTTTATTTTATCAAAATCCTAGCTGCACTGTGGAGACCAGTTGAAGTCTTTAGCACCTTTCAAGGTCTGAAAGAACGGGGCACATTTGTCTGAAGACCATGAAATAAAACGATTTAAAGAAGCCAATCTTCTTGTCAACCTTTGTACTTCTTTAATATTTCGAGGTGGGTCCATTTTTAACAAAGCATTGAGCTGGTCCGGATCAGGCTGTATTCCCTTTTCACTTATTACATAACCCAAAAAGTTTCCGGACTGCACCCCAAACGCAAAATTTTCTGGATTCAACTATAAATTAGCCTTTGTCAAGTTGGCAAAAGTTTTTTGAAGATCAGTTAGACGCAACTATTCTTCTAAGCTTTTAACCATCATGTCATCGATATATACTTCCATATTTCCTCCAATCTGATCAGCAAATGCTTTGTTCACCAACCTCTTATAAGTAGCCCCAGCATTTTTCAACCCAAAAGGCATCACCTTATAACAATGGAGACCCATATCCGTAACAAAGGTAGTGTGATCTTGGTCCTTCAGATCCACCTGTATCTGGTTATACCTAGAGAAGGCATCCATGAACGACAATAGCTTGTTTCCAGATGTGGAGTCCACCAACTAATCTATCCGGGGGACTAGATAGAGATCTTTTGGGAAATCTCTGTTGAGGTCAGTAAAATCGATACACATACGCTATTTCCCATTCTTCTTCTTAACTAACACTGGGTTGGGAGTCCATAAAGGATACTGAGACTCCTTTATGTGCCCTATTTTGGTAAGTCGATCGACTTTTTGGATTATTACATCAGCTTTCTCCTTATAAAAAGCTCTCCTTTTTTTGCACAACAAGTGCAACATCTCTTCGGATGGACAATTTGTGTGATATAAAACTTGTAGGAACTTAGGTCACATCAGCATTACACCAAGAAAAAACATGTTGGTGACCTGCCAAAAAGGACAACAACTTTATGTTCAACTCTGGTGCCATCTTGGAGCCAATTTTAACACTTCTTCCTTCAGCCAGAGAGTGGGTTTCGACTTCTTCAATTGATATCAAAACACCAGGGGTCTCTCTAGGGTCATCAATTTTACCCTCATTCCCAGAGGGCCCCAGCAACTGCTAATCTTCATTAATCTGGATTGCCCCCAGAGTTATAGGAGCAAGTGCAGTTGCATAACATTCTCTTGCTATCTTTTGGCTACTCCAGACAACTCCCACTTGTCCTTGAACTGTATACTTCAAACATTGATGGACGGTTGAAGCCACAACATGCATCCTAGAGAGCCAGGATCTCCCAAAGATCGCATTGTAGCATGTAGGGCAGTCTACCACAACCAATAGCACCCTGACCATCTTCTTAAAAGGGCCTTTTCCCAACAATACCTCCTCCTCAAATTCTCCGATTACATCCGCAGAGCTCCCTCTGAAGCCCACAATAGATCTGTTCGAATGCTGGTTTACGACCAGGTTTTTCATCTGCTTGTAAGAACTTAAAAAAAAATGTTGGCTGAGCTGTCAGTGTCAATCCGAATTTGTCTGATGTCGTTGCCCCCAATTGAATCTCCTATCACTACAACGTCCTCATGAGGCCCAACCATATTTCTTAAATCGTCTTCATCAAAAACAATAAAAGGAAAAGGAATTTGGGACTGGTAAGAAGACATGCCTCCCTCTGTCTGAGTAACTAGAGTGTGAACGTGCCTCTTCCTTGAAGAAGGAGTCCGCGCAATCATAATGTCTCCCCGAATATAGTTAGTGACTCAAAAAAGCTTATGAGTCCGGACACTGTCTTGGTTTGTTCCGTCATAACCCCTACTTTATTCCGGGTTGGATCAGGATCTAATACTCCGAATCAACATCGAATCTTTCAAAGATCACCATAGCCCCTTCTGAAGTGGATGTCCCCGCGTTGTTCGTTTGGCAAGTTCGGGGAGTATTGTCAGGCCTGTTTCCACTCCTTCTCTTGGCATAAGCTCCCAGCTTTCCTCTTTCAATAAGATTCTGTACCTCTTGTTTCAAAGCGATGCAGTCTTGGGTGTTGTGGCCAATACCATGATGATACTGTAAAAAATAAGTATATGGGAGATTGAAGCGTTGTCGGCTTCCGGAAATGAACCTCATCTTTAGTTTTGTCATAAATAGTTGCCACATTCTCCTTTAACTCTGCAAACCACTCCGGTTAGACCCAAGGTCCTTATTTATTTCTAAACTGCTGGCTCTGAGCTGGATTTGGGTGGGATTGAGTCTGTTTGGCCCTGTTGGACCCCTGTACGGTTTCTTTGGCCTTGTATCCGGACTGGTTCTGGTTTGGAGTAGCTCGGGCATACCTCACCTGTCTGTGTACCATAGTCTTCTTTATTTCATCCACATTGATTTTCTTTCTCACTTGATTTAGCAAACCACCCCAGGTCATGGCCTTATTCCTTGTTACTGAATCAGCTAGATTCCCAGGGTTTAACCATTGTCTCAAAGAAGCTATTGCTACTTGCTCAAAGCAATCAGCTAACCCATTCTTGGTATTTACAAACCGGCTTATATAGTATTTTAGTGACTCATTTGACTCTTGGGCACAATGGATAATAATATCTCTATTTCCCTTCACCTCTTTACTCCCCACAAACTGCCTTCGGAAGGCAATCTAAAATTTGTCAAAGTTTCTGATACAACCCTGTGGCAAACTGTTGTACAATTTTAGAGCACTTCCCGTAAAAGATTGGGAGAATTCTCTACACAGAATTTTGTCATCGTCATCAAAATTTGGTTGCTAAAAAAGTACTTTGCTCCCATCGTATTTATCCATTTTAGTACTGTCAAACCTCTTAGGAAGGTTTCCGGACAATATCTTGGGAGACAATGGCGATTGCCTCCAATTCCGACTACGACTAAAGACTGTGTCTTCAAAGGCTCAACCTTAACTTTATGATTCACTTTGTTTATTTTCTATCCAGACTAAAGTCCTTGGAAGGCCAAGGCATTCGTTTTGTAATGGTGTCCGGTATTTGACCGGACAGGTTTTTTTGTTGTTCGACTTTGATCATTTAAAAGTCCTTGGAAGGCCAAGGCACTTTCAAGTTATTAATTTCAATGAATATTTCTATTCTGCACAACTATCATCTTCTTTCATTGTTTGTTCTGATTTTGAAAGCCAGAGTTTAAGTAGGCTTTAGTTGTTTCATAGTGAGAGTGTTTAAGTTCTCCGGCTAGAGTTTAAATAGCCCTTAGTTATTTCAATCCGGATAGTATGACAAGGGACAAAACTTTAAAAACACTTAGAAAATTTTTAAGAAGGCATCAAATTTTATTTAACAGCCCGGACACCTCATTAAAACCTCTCCGTGCCACCGGGGAGGAAAGAGTATGCCCCCAAATATTTACATGGATGTTCAAACAAGTAAATATTTACACAAGTGTTATTCCAAGTACATCCGGAGATGCTCGATATTCCAAGGATGTGTTAGAACTCTGCCATCTTTGTCTTCCAACTAATAATTTCCAGGCTTAATTCTTTCAACAACCATATACGGACCTTCCCAAGTTGGGGCCAGCTTTCCGAAGAGCTTTTCTTTAGTGTGTAAGAAGACCTTCCTTAATACTTTGTCCCCTAGTTGGAAATCTCTTCTTTTAACTTTGGAAGCAAACCTGCTTCTCATCAAGCCTTGATAGTGTGCAACTCGAAGGTGAGCTTTAACTCGTCTTTCTTCTATCAGATCAAGTTGACCTCTGATTGCCACCTCATTATCATGTTCGGAGAAGTTGTGAACAAGAAAAGAGGGGAGAGTTGCCTCTATGGGAGCTACTGCATCCATCCCATAGACCAAAGCAAAGTGTGATTCTTGTGTTGCAGCCCCAGGTGTTGTCCGGTAGGCCCATAAGACCTCTTGTAGATAACTAGGCGACTTCCCAGCAGCCCCTTCCAAATTATTCTTTAAATCGGACAGTATAGTTCTATTAGCCACTTCAACTTTCCCATTTGCTTGTGGGTGGAAAGGTGAAGAAAAACAATGTTGTATACCCTTTGAGGCACATAAGCTCTCCATTTCTCTATTGTCGAACTGTGGCCCATTGTCTGTTGTTATTTTCTGTGGGACACCAAACCTGCAACAGATGTTGGATAGAATGAATTTTATAACAGCTTTTGATGTTGTCCCTGTTAGGGGGGCTGCTTCTATCCACTTCGAAAAGTAATCTATAGCCACAATTATAGTTTTGCGTCCTCCGGACGCCACAGGGAGAGACCCCACTAAATCTAATCCCCATCGACCAAAAGGAATGGGCTCAGAAATTGATTCTAAAGGAATAGCTGATACATGACTTTCATTGCTGTACCTCTGGCATGGGTCACACCTTCTTACCAATTCCTTAGCATCTTTCATAATTGATGGCCAATAGTAACCGGAGAGTAAAACTCTTCTTGTCAAAGCTCTAAATCCACAATGGGCTGATCCCTCACCATCGTGCAATTCGGAGAGGACCACTTGTGATTCTTCATCCCCCAAACAGAGCAGGAGAGGTTTACTGTAGGACTTCTTGTATAACACTTCTCTCAATATGATGAAACCACGAGCCTTGTGTTTCAATGTTCTGGCTAGTGACTTATCCGGAGGCATAACACCATCAGAGAGATATTGCAGGAGAGGAAATCTCCAGTCTTGAGGTTGTTTTACTTGTATTTCAAAAATTCCCTCTTCTTTACCCTTACAAAGTTGGGTGGAGAGGCTTTCAAGCACATGGATCCATGGATATGACTCCGTATATGCTATGGTTGCTAGTGAGTCTGCTAGCTCATTTTCTGCCCGGGGAATGTGTTCATAGACAACACTTTTAAACTTAAGCGCTTCATTTTTTGAGGAGGAGTAAATATTTCACAAGTTGCTCCTTCTTAGCCTCAGATTGGCCTTGGGCATGGTGGATAAGTAGTTGGGAGTCGCTTAGCAGCTTGACCCTCTTAGCCCCACAAATGTAGGCCAATTTTAACCCAGCTATAGCTGCTTCGTACTCGGACTCGTTATTAGATGCCCTGAAAGAAAAACAAATAGCCTGGTACATCTTGTCTCCATACGGGGAAGTCAAACATACCCCTGCACCACACCCCATAGTGCTAGATCCACCATCTGTTCGGATGACCCACATCTTTTTGTCTTTTACGTTAGTAGCTTGCTCCGAATCCCTGTCGGAGTGGAATTCAACCAAAAATTCTGCCACAGCTTGGGCCTTGACTGCTGTTCGGGGAGCAAAGTCTATGTCGAAGTCCCCCAACTCTACTGACCACTTAGTCATCCTGCTTGAAATGTCTGCTTTTTGGAGAACATTCTTCAGGGGAAAAGAAGTCCGGACGATGATGGGATGAGCCTGGAAATAAGGCCTCATCTTCCTGGCTGCTATCACCAAGGCCAATGCTAACTTTTCAAGTTTCAAGTAACGCCTTTCTGCATCTATCAAACTTTTGTTGATGTAGTATATTGGATGGGGATGACCACCAACCTCTCTTACCAACACAACACTGATGGCATAACTTGAAACTGCCAAATATACGAAGAGGGTCTCCCCATCAACTGGTTTAAACAAAGTCTTGGGAGAGGATAGGTGTTTCTTGATTTCCCTGAAAGCCTCATCACACTGCGGGGTCCAATCGAACCCCTTTGCACCCTTCAAAGTTTGAAAGAGAGGTGCACACCTGTCCGAACACCTTGAGATAAATCTGTTTAAGGCAGCTAATCTCCCCGTTAACCGCTGTACTTCTTTAATGTTTCGAGGAGGCTCCATTTGGAAAAGAGCATTTAGTTGGTCCGGATCGGGCTGTATTCCATGCTCACTTATGATATAGCCTAGAAACTTCCCGGACTGCACTCCGAACACACACTTTTCTGGGTTTAACTTCAAATTCACTTTCACCAAGTTGGCAAAAGTTTCTTGGAGATCGGACAAGTGCAACTTCTCATCCACACTCTTCACCATCATATCGTCAATGTATACTTCCATATTTATTCCAATTTGATCAGCAAATGCTTTGTTGACTAACCTCTCATAAGTAGTCCCAGCATTTTTCAAACCAAATGGCATCACCTTATAGCAATGAAACCCTCTGTCAGTGACAAATGTAGTATGCTCTTGATCCTTTGGATCTACTTGAATCTGATTGTAACCGGAGAAAGCATCCATAAAGGAAAGCAGCTTGTTCCCAGAGGTGGAGTCTACTAACTGATCAATCCGGGGAACTGGATACAAATCTTTTGGGCAAGCTCTAATGAGATCTGTGAAGTCAATACACATGCGCCACTTGCCATTCTTCTTTTTCACCAAGACAGGATTGGCAGTCCACAAAGGGTATTGAGACTCCTTGATGTGCCCCATCTTTGTGAGCTTGTCAACCTCTTGTACAATGACATCAGCCTTTTCTTTGGAAAAAGCTCTTCTTTTTTTAACCACTGGAGCTACGTCTCTCCGGACGGATAGGTGATGTGATATCACTTCTGATGGGACCCCAGTAACATCAGCATCGCACCAAGCAAAAACATGCTGATGGTTCTTCAAAAACTTTAACATTTGATCTTTCAAAACAGGTGGCATTTTAGACCCTATCTTGACACTTTTTCCATCTTCCAAATAGTGTGTTTCTACCTCTTCAACCGGTATCAACACTCCGGGGGTCTCTCTGGGGTCGTCAATTTCACCCTCACCCCCAGAAAGGCCCTCAAACTGCTATTGTTCATTAATACGGACTGCCCCCAGCGTTCGAGGAGCCAGGGCAGTGGCATAACATTCTCTTGCGATCTTTTGACTACTCCGGACGACTCCAACCTGTCCCTGAACAGCATACTTCAAGCACTGGTGGACTGTTGAAGCCACTGCATGCATCCTAGAGAGCCAAGACCTCCCTAGAATAGCATTATAGCAAGTGGGAAAATCCACCACAATAAAGAGTATTCTGACCATTTTCTTGAAAGGGACCTTGCCCAATAACACCTCTTCTTCGAACTCCCCGATCACATCTGCTGAGCTGCCTGTGAAGCCCACGATTGACCTGTCCGAATTCTGAATTACAGTTGGATTTTTCATTTTCTTGTAAGTGGTTAGGAAAAGGATATTGGTTGAGCTTCCAGTATCCACCAGGATTCGTCTTATGTCATTGCCCCCTATAGATGCTCCTATGACAACAACATCATCATGAGGGCCAGCAATGTTTCTCAAATCATCTTCATCAAAAACAATGAAGGGGAATGAGTTTGGTGACTGATAGGATGTCATCCCTCCTTCTAGCTGGGAGGCTAAAGTATGAACATGCCTCTTCCTCGAAGAAGCAGTAGGAGATGTCATAGTGTCCCCTCCGAAAATTGTAAGCGACTCGAAAAACTTAATGAGCCCGGAGACTGATCTAGAACATTCCTCTATAGCACCCACTCTGTTTCGAGTTGGATCAGGATCCAAGTACTCAGATTCCACGTCAAACCTTTCAACTATAACCATGGCCCCCTTCGGAGCAGCATTACTTGGACCAACCCGGTGAGTGTTATCAGGCCTGTTACCCCGTCTTCTTTTCACGTAGACCCCCAGCTTTCCCCTTTCAATCAAGTTCTGAACTTCTTGTTTCAATGCTATGCAGTCATCAGTGGTATGACCAATATCATTGTGATATTGGCAAAAAGAGTTATTGCGATGCTCTCTGGGAGACTGCAGTGTTGCCGGTCTCCGGTAATGCACCTCATCCTTTGTTTTATCAAAGATGGTTGCCACACTTTCTTTTAGCTCTGCGAACCACTCCCGTTGGACCCATGGCCCTCTCTTGTTTCTGGATTGTTGACTTTGAGCAAGAGCAGCTGGCTGAGACTGAGCTTTTGCCCTACCATGCCCCTGTCCGGTTTCTCTTGCTTTGTTCCCGGACTGATTCTGATTGGGATTCGGTGCCACTGGGGTAGACCTCACCTGCCTGTGCACCCTAGTTTTCTTTGTTTCATCGACGTTTATTTGTTTGCCAACCTGATTCAGCAACCCTCCCCAAGTCATGGCCTTCTTTCTGGTCACTGAATCAGCTAGATTGCATGGGTTCAAGCCCTATCTCAGGGATGCTATTGCTACCTGTTCGAAGCAATCAACCAACCCATTCTTGGTGTTCACAAAACGACTTATATATTCCTTCAAGGACTCATTTGGCTCCTGGGCACAATGGATTATTGTGTCTCCATTGCCCTTTAGCTCTTTACTCCCTACGAACTGCCTTCGAAAGGCCACCCCAAAAGTGTCGAAGTCTTTAATACAACCCTGAGGCAGGCTGTTGTACCACTTTAGAGCACTCCCCGTGAATGACTGGGAGAATGCCCTACAGAGCAGTTTGTCATCATCATCAAATTTCATCATGAAGTTTTTAAATTGTTCCAGATGGTTGTCCGGATCAGTACTGCCATCGTACTTCTCTATTTTGGTGCTATCAAACCTCTTGGGGAGGTTTCCGGACAGAATTTTAGAAGACAACGGAGATTGCCTCCAATTCCTTCCACGACTGAACACAGTACCTTCATTGGGAGTTGCAAAGATACCTGGTTCATCGTGGAAAACGAAGGGATACATCAGCATCTTGTCCACATGCTTTCGACTATGAGATGATCCCTTCCCAATATGCCTTTTCATCTTTCCTTGTCTATCCCTTTTTCTTGAGTATTTTTTAATCTGCCTTTGCTTCTTTCTAGTTCGACCCTCATCGCTGCTAGAGGATAAGGATTTTTCAACTCCCTCACTGTCCGAAGAGCTATCAGAAGACTCTGAGCTTGAGTCAGAACTCTCCACTGGCTTAGACCGGTGAGACTTTTTAGAACTGGCATGAGTCTTTTCAGTGCTCACATGAGTCTTTGAAGACTCATGCTCTCTGGGGTTATCGGTGTGATGAGCAACCGATGCTTTGGACTTTTCTTTCACGCCCATCTTGGCCTTTTCAGCCCTCAGAGCTTCTATTTCACCCTTGAGCCTATCACACTCTTCGATAGTGTACTCATAGTTCTCTCCCACCACTTTGAGCAGAGCTGGTGGTACTTCTGGATTGTCCGGATTCATACGGACATATTTTCTTAGCTGGTTTTGAATGCTTGATTCAGCCACCTTCGTGCTCCCACTGTGGTCGCCAATTTGGTGTGGATAATAATTGCCTGAGGGTAGGCTGGTAATTTCAGTTGGTGTTTTATGGTGGTGTGTGGGTGTTAAGTGTTTAGAGTAGAGAGTAGAAAGATAATTAAGCAGCTTGGTAGCAGTTAATTCTCATTTCCCATAGTTAATGCAGGTGGTTGGGTATTTATACCCTGATGTTTGGGCCCTTATGGGCTTTCGGGTCATGTTTAATGGACCCGGGTCATGTTCAAAGACCCATGAGCTCTAAGTAGGAGAGAAAGTAGCTTAGTCAAGAAGTGTTTAGGTTTTTTAGTACTTTTGTCATAGTTCGAACAGTCCTATGGTCATAGTGTTCAAAATGATCTGTCCGGTCTGTGTGATCTGTCCGGGGAGAGTGCAGAGTTCGGACTCATCACCCTATGTTTGAAAATATTGTATATGGTCACTTGAGTGTGCCAATTAACTAGGTGGTAACACGTGACATCCAAAAGTATAATTTTCAGTTGCAGATACGATCACTCAACCATTCACACCCAAAATGCCATCGTTTAATTTTTTAACCTTTACATTTACTTTTATCTTTGTTACCATTCCACCTTTACTTTTAATCCTTTCACTATTTTACTATTGTACAATTTATTTTAACTAATGTCCAATTTATTATTTACTTTTCATCATCTTATCATTTATTGTTTACTATTTACTAATTTACTTTTTACTTAACATTTAAATACAATTTTACTATTTACTTACATTTTACTATAAGATGTCAGTTAGTTAAATCTATCAATTCAAATACAACGCCGTCTCCCTCCCTCCTCTCTCTCATTGACAACAACTGATATCTCATAGTATCTTCTTCTCTCCAATCTTTAATGGAAACTCTTTAACAAAATCAAGACGACGGAGAAACCAAAACCCTCATCAAGCCCATTGATCCACCATTAGAAACCCCAAAATCCATGATGGAATCAAGCATGTCTGCGAGCAGAGATAAATGAGAGCTAAATTGCATAAACTACAACAACACATAAAAAACCTACTTCTATACCTAATTTATACTTGATGAATCATCCATCCATAAACAAAAGTATAAGACTTTAAACTCTTAAATTGCTCAACAACAAAAACCTATTTTAAAATATCACGAAATTAAACTGAACGTTTAAAAAATGACAAAATTAAATTTACAAAACCTAATTTAAAAAAGTTAAAAGAAATCACTCACAAGTTAGTATACTTCCATCAAAATTTCTCGGCATTCCTCTTTGTCTCTAACACAAAAAAAATCGGTAAGATCGATGAAGAAACCCTAAATTTCACCATAAAAAAGTTTATCAAAAGCTCAAATTTCAAAAAACATATACGCTATTAACAATGTAAAAAAAATAGAGAATTAGAGGAAACAACCCTAAAAGGGATCTCATAAGAAAATAGACAAACACTATAAAATAAAATGTACATCTATCACTCTGTTATGTTTAGTAGCAGCGAAACAATAAACCAAATGTATGGTTCCAACACAAATCACAACAGAAGCATGATAAAATGCATGAGGAAAATAATCCCAAAGAGCAGCCTTCCGATGAGTGGGACTCAATAAACTAGACAACTTTGGGCTATATCATGCCTCCACAAACGACGAATCCCAATCAACAATTATATCAACCAATACCTTCGTTCATTTCATGATTCTTCCCGGCGTATATGCGAGAGGTATTTATAATCATTAGTCCTTGAAAGCCCAAATTGGAGTCCCCATTAGTAGTGATTACCGTTTACCCACCATTGCTCCACAAGCTTAATAAATTTTTTCTTTGGGTGTGACATCAGCTTACGTTCAAATGAAGCACAACTATCTGTCTTAACTAGAGAAAATGTAATGAGCGCCTATTGCCCCCCATCAACTTAACACGGGAAGTTGCTCCGGTCGTGGTTTAACCAACACACATCGTCACCGCTTAACCATTACCCTCACAAAATATATACAACTAATCAACACAACAATTAGGTTTCAGCAGACAAGAAAACATAAATAATTAGGTATCACATATATAAAAATAACATATTCTGTGATGCCTATAAATTTATGCTCGAAAACTCCTCATTCGCTTCCAAAATTGAACATGTGATGTTACCCATGCAATTCAACAAGTAAAAAATCGATAAGTTCACCAGAAATAATGACCCAAACCACTACGTGGAAAATTTCTAAAATGAGATATTGTGGTACTCGGGAGCTAATAATGAATTCAAATGTAAATATTTCATTCACTTTGAAAGTAACATCCCTTACTTGGTTTAATGACATGCTTACGAGCAATAAAATTCTTAACCAACTCCACATTACCTTTTGCAACCATTACATTGGTTCTACAAGCTAAAATCCGATGAGACTTTACTACAATACACGGTGCGGTTTGTGGAAATAAGAGATTAGTTGTGGGATTATCCGAACAACCTAGTATGCCTAGCATACAGAAAAATAATCCTACAAGGACCGTTATTTAAATCCATAATGATAAAAACACCTATGTTTTTGGAGATTTGTTCGTGCGAGTGGAATGTCACATAAAGTAACACATGACGGATTGGCAAGGGTAGTAGTGGATCTTAGAACGGTGGTAGCTTAAGACCAAGGTGACGAGCAGTTAACCGTGGCCCAAGTTAGTTTAAAGAACTAGCATGATTCCTAACAAAGCAATTCCCACTGCTATATAATGCAATGGTACCCCAATCAAGGAAAATATTAACAATGTAGCAAACATAACACCTAGTACAACGACCGCGACAACGACAAATTCTTTGAACATTATGCCCACATAATCGAACATGCGGAATAAATAGAAGAAGTACACGTGAAAGATAGCAAAAGCATGCATTTAGAGAAAAAACATCCCACCCATACAAAACAAACTTCTAGATTTTGTACACAACAATGTGGATATTTAAGCTTGGAACACCAAAGATGTAACAAGAGTCCCGACTTAAGTTATATGTCACAAGTTGTCATACAACCCTAACCTTAAACCGATTAAGCAAAAGAGAAGATCTTATTCATTAAAAATAATTGAGGCAAAGGTGAAGGAAGTGGACAAATTGACAATTATCGGCCACATTGGGGAAGCTCTTTATCCTCTGTGGACGACCAATCCATTTCTAGTAAAGAAAACTAATGAAATTGACGAATTTACATTGAATTCACCGATCTCAATCAAATGTCTTAAAATATATCTCATTTACCACGCATTAACCGATTAGTAGATACAACATATGGCAGCAGTATGTTATTCATTGTGGACGCTTATTACGAGTACAACCGAACTTAAATGCACACATAAGAATATGCCATATTCATCACCTAAAGAGATAAAAGTTTTCGCAATACTACATCTATTAAAAATACTGATACAACCAACCGAATACTTTATCTTGATTATATCGATATCATCCAACATACGTAGATAGAAAAATCTACCGCGACACATTCTAACTATATTTAAAAGATAAATAAAAAATACGAAATATAATAATAAAATAAACATTAAATAACCGATTTACATATATACGTGGTACATACGAAACAGGCCCTGCTCCGGGATTAAAAGAAAATTAATGGCACAAATATGAAAATGTGACGTATATGATCTACAAGTATATTTAATGCTGATAATAAATAGTCCACTGATTCCAGTCAAGCACTTAGTTGATTGTGTGCTAGGCGGGGAATCTCAAGCGGAAAATACAATATTAAGTATTATAGCTGGATGAAAATGACACATATTAAAACGATGATTAAATATTTCTCAATATACGACACATATTAAAAAGATAATTAAATGAATATCATACTAAAAATGATGACGGTGTGGTTTCAAATAGGAATGACCGTAATAATCAAATGACTTAACATTCCTTGTTGATTAAGATACGACCAACTACGGAAGTAATAAGATTATCAGTCTCTTCATTAGACCATGATAACACGGATTAATTTTTTGGAATTCCAAATTAAAAATTAGCGTGACGAATCAATCCACAGCCTAAACCCTTGTTTAATCTAATAAAAAAAAATGGTGAAAGAGACGGTTGAGTTAAAGAGAGGAGAGATATTTACTGGACCAGAGTCTATGGTGGGGGTGGCTGCTACAAGGGAATCACCGCAATAAAAAACTTATAGTATATGATTTCATGAACAATCCGTCCATACTTTTGGGATGCTTTGTTATACATTATCCGAAATCGCATCAGATAATATATAACAAATCGCGGAAAAAATAATAAAACCCTTTTTGTTAGATTCATCTATAGAAGAAACAAAAATTAAGAATACTTACGGGTTTGCCTGCTGCTATCCATCTAGTATTCTCTAGCGTTCTTTTGCGTTCTTTAGCGATTCCACGTTCTCTGGCGATTCCGTTTATGAAACTAAGAGACCTGTAGAATCAGGTTAGAGAAGAAGGAAAAGGTTTCCAGACACTAAGGAAGCGGCCGTATTTCTGATTAGGGTTTAGAGTGATGAAATACCTAAACCTAGCCCCTTATTTATAGATTTTACAATGTGAAGCCCAACATTGTAAAGCCCATCCTATGTTACTTCCTTGTGTCCGGGACCATAACCCAATAAATTGATAATTCAATTTATATCCCTGATTTATTAATTCAGGCTTAAGTGTTGAGATTTGGGCCCTCTTCATCACAGTGCCCAAATTCAACCCGGTTACCACACTTGAGCCCATAACGCCTTTTTACTCATAGGTCCAATTTAGTTAATTAAATAATTAACTCGACTACTTTTAATTTGGACTTCCTTAAGACAATAACCGAATATGTTTATTTAGCATATCGGTCCAAATTATTATTAGTCTATAAATATATTAAATAAATATATTCCAACAATCTCCCACTTGGACCGTCATATGCTACTCAAGAATACATATTCAACTTTAATGGGATCCCTATATTCATTGTCAATGGGCAAACGGTACAACCCCGTACATGATTGATAATAATAAAGGACTAAAGACCTCTTTCTCGTAATGTGAACAATAGGATGCAACAGTAATCACATTACCATAATCAATCAATTACTTGGGCCAATTATGGAGGGTGGTCTAAGAGTAATATGGCTTGTAATCGTACATATCTACTCTTAAATGGTTCCTACTTTTGGAGATCCAATACAGTACAGATATCAATAAATATTTCCAAGCATATATATTGCAATAAACTTTAATGTGCACAATACTGCAAAATACAACATCAGATCCTATTACAAACTCTCCCACTGAAACTAAAAATCCTCTAAATCAACTACACCCATACTGATGGTGTGTCCCTGGAAAACCTTAGGCAAAACTGCCTTTGTTAGAGGATCTGCTATCATGGAGTTTGTTCTGATGTGCTCTATACTAATCTGACCCATCTGTACTCTTTCTTTAACAGACAGAAACTTTATGTCTATGTGTTTGGATTTAGATGCGCTCCTGTTGATGTTAGAGTACTGCACTGCGGAATTGTTATCGCAATATAACCTCATAGGGATTTCTATCCCTTATACAATGCGTAATCCAGTAACAAAATTCCGCAGCCATAGTGCCTGGTTTGATGCCTTAAAGCATGCAACAAATTCTGCTTCCATGGTGGACGATGCAATAAGTGTTTGCTTTACACTTTTCCAGGATATTGCACCTCCAGCCAATAAGAATATGTTGCCTGACATACTTTTAATGTGTCTGCGCATCCACCAAAATCTGAGTCGGAATACCCGATGATCTCCAGTTTATCCGACTTCCTATATGTCAACATGTGCCCCTTTGTTCCTTGCAGATATCGGAGTACTCTTTTAACTGCTTTCCAGTAATCCATTCCTGGGTTACTAACATATCTCCCCAACATGTTTACAGCAAAGACAATGTCCAGCCTAGTACAAACTTGAGCATACATTAAACTCCCAACTGCAGAAGCATAAGGGACCGTTTTCATTTCCTCAATCTCAAGTTTTATCTTAGGACATTGACTCGGACTAAGTCTGTCACCCTTTGCTATAGAGGTACTTAGGGGTTTGCAATCTGCCAATCCGTAACGTTGTAACACACTTTTAATGTATGATTTTTGTGATAATCCAAGAATACCACGAGAACGATCTCGATGTATCTGGATTCTTAACACAAAACTGGCATCACCAAGATCCTTCATATCAAACTTGTCTGATAGAAATCTTTTTGTAGTGTGTAACAATTCCTTATTGTTCGAGGCAAGCAATATGTCATCCACATATAATATAAGAAATATGAAATTACTCCCACTGAAATTGTGATAAACACAATCCTCAACCGAGTTGATCTCAAAGTCATAACCGACTATCACCTCAAGGAATTTGTGATACCATTAACGAGAAGCTTGTTTAAGCCTATAAATGGATTTCTTAAGTCTGCAAACCAGATCTTTTGAGTTACTTTCTACAAAGTTTTCTGGTTGCATCATGTAGATCGTTTTCTCAATATTACCATTGAGAAAAGCGGTCTTAACATCCATCTAATGAAGCTCAAGGTCAAAATGTGCAACTAATGCCATGATTGTTCTAAAGGAATCCTTCGTCGATACTGGAGCGAAAGTTTCTTTAAAATCAATCCCTTCACGCTGAGTATAACCTTTCGCTACAAGACGTGCTTTATGTCTTTCCACATTACCCAGGGAATCGCGTTTGGTTTTGTAAACCCATTTACAACCAATTGCCTTTTTTCCTTCAGGTAATGGGACAAGATCTCATACCGCATTATCCTGCATTGATTTATACTCTTCTTTCATAGCGTCAATCCACTTTTAAGATTCAGAGCTTGCCATGGCCTGTTTGTAGGATGAGGGATCATCTACAGTTCCAACACATAACTCATCATGCTCCTGAAGATATACTATAAATTCTGGACCTATACTACTCTTCCTTTCTCTAGTGGACCTTCTTAATGGCACTATTTCCTCCTGTTGCACTTCTTGAGGAGGTAGAGTTTGATTATTATGAACGATGTCATTTTGATTCCCTTGTGAAAGATTATCTTGAGGTTCCTCTTGTTCTACCTGAATCTCTGTATCCTGGTTAGAACCCTCAAGTGGAGCATCAGTGTTAATCTGAGGATTACCTTGTTCTAATGGGATCGAAATGATTGGCATTACCGCCCAATCTTCAGATATCTCAGTATCCCTATTAAAACCTTCATGAATCTTTATGGATTCTTCCTCAAAATCAACATATGTTCCCTTATTCTTCCCCCCAAACTCAACATCCTCTAGAAACTTGGCCGTTCCTGTCTCAAATATTGTACCAGTGAGAGAATCATAAAACTTAAACCCTCTAGAATGTTCGGAATAACCTATGAAGAAACAACTAACTGTTTTTTTTTTTGGTCCAGTTTCTTTTCTTGAGGTTTGTAAGGCCTCGCCTCAGCTGGACAACCCCACATATGCAGATGCTTTAAATTAGGTTTACGCCCGTTCCAAAGCTCATATGGAGTCCTAACAGTAGCCTTTGTGGGTACTCGATTGGGTATATAAGCGGCACATTTGATGGCTTCCCCCCCAGAGAGATAATGGTAGAGATGAGTGACTTATCATGCTTCTAACCATATCTTTTAGTGTTCGGTTCCGTCTCTCAGATACACCGTTCATGCGAGGTGAACCAGGCATAGTGTATTGATGGACTATTCCACACTTCTCTAGGTACTGTGCAAAGGAACCTGGACGTTGTTCACCCGATCCGTCATATCTACCATAGTATTCACCACCACGGTCAGATCTAACGGTCTTGATGCTTTTACCAAGTTGTTTCTCAACCTCGGTCTTAAAAGTTATGAACTTGTCCAGGGCCTTATACCTTTCTTGTTGACCGAACCTTGACCTGGTCCTTTGCCATATGCCTTCCGCTTAGGTCCTGCCTTATTTGGTGATGTAATCACATTAGCCTCAAACGATGTGCCTTTAAGTCTTTCCTCCTCCTGTGCAGCGTGGGAAATCAATTCATTGATATTCCACTTTTCTCGCATGCAGTTATAGGTGGACTGGAAATACTTAAACCGGTCTGGCAGCGAATGAAATGTGAATCCCACTATGCATTCCTCAGGTAAGTCTAAACCGATTGCCTTTAACTTTTGGCAAATCATCGACATTCCCAGAATATGCTCCCGGATTTTACCTTTGCCATTATACTTTTTGGTAGCTAGCTCGATGAGCAAACGCTGCATCTCTACCTTTTCATTTTTGGCAAAGGCTTTCTCAATCTCCGTGAGAAAGAATGAGGCAGTGGTAACACCTTTAGGGACAGCCCCACACAATGCTACTGGTATTCCCTGTAACAAGAGCGCCATGCATAACTTATTTGACCTTTCCCACTTTTCATCAGCCTTAGTTTCATCCGGTGTACTTTCCGGACTAAGGGGAGATGGTTTGGGAGTTATCAGTGCATAGTCGTAATCATGTACAGATAAAAACAGCAACATTTCTTCCTTCCACAATTGGAAGTCCGAACAATCCAACGTCGGTGGACGATTCCCCAAAAAATTGTAACCCATGGATTCTATAATAGGAACAAACAACACAAAGCACATCCAGCATTTTGACATATAACTGAAAACGTATGCATGAATATGACAAATACATGTAAAACATAAAATTCATTGATAATAGATACCGGAGGGCAAATCATACTAACATGCAATTTTATGAGTTTGAGAAAAAAAATAGCATGATCATTATTTTAATTTTCTAAGTACCAATGAGACCTTCCGGAGGGCCGATGTCATTTACTTAAAATTAAAATCACCATAATTTGATTTTCTTAAGTACCGGTGAAACCTTCCGGAGGGCCGATTTCACCTACTTAAAATCAAAAAATCGTAAGACTGAATTTAATTTATCCTTAAGTACCGATGAAACCTTCCGGAGGGCCGATTTCATCTAATTAAAATTAAAATCAGCACAAAGACCATTTTCAATAATTTTCTCCCGTTCATGATTAATTTAAACCCAAACGTGAACCTTCCGGAGGGCCGATAATATTTGAATTTAAATTAATCCCCGAACTTTTCGAAGCCTAGGATCCTTAAGAAAATTAATTTTAACCTTCCGGAGGGCCGATTAAATTAATTTCTTAGTTTCACCTACCGGTCTACGAAACCTTAATCATGCATCGTCATTTAATCATTCACACACACACAATTTAATTCACAAATAAACATACAAAAAAAATGCATGCCAAACACAACATACTTGTGAAATAATTTACATACAATATATATATATATATATATATATATATATATATATATATATATATATATATATATCCGAACAAAATATGTACTTTCAAAAAAAAAATTCTCTTTTTTTTTCGCAGGTTACCGTGATAATCAGTGGACAGTCTTCGATCAACGTTAACATCAGGGGTTAAGCTGTCGATGAGCCACTGTCCCAATAATTTTGATTTTATTCGTTATTTTAGGGTTGATTTGATGCTAATTTTGGGAGAAAAAATTTCAGACATCAATAAACCCTAATTTTACCCGAAAAAAAAATCCCCAAACTATAAAAATTGCAATTTACTGATAATAAAACATGTGTTTCAATACAATAAATCACATAACATGCTTTTCATACAATCCCTAAATCCATGCCCTACCAATTCAATTCACATATAATCCCAAGGACATGGATTCTTTACAATGAAGAAAAGCATGCGTTTTTTTATCTATCAATACTCAATTTGATTATTCTACTGAATCCAAAAAAGGTTTAACTTGGCTCTGATACCAATTGTTATACATTATCCGAAATCGCATCAGATAATATATAACAAATCGCGGAAAAAATAATAAAACCCTTTTTGTTAGATTCATCTATAGAAGAAACAAAAATTAAGAATACTTACGGGTTTGCCTGCTGCTATCCATCTAGTATTCTCTAGCGTTCTTTTGCGTTCTTTAGCGATTCCACGTTCTCTGGCGATTCCGTTTATGAAACTAAGAGACCTGTAGAATCAGGTTAGAGAAGAAGGAAAAGGTTTCCAGACACTAAGGAAGCGGCCGTATTTCTGATTAGGGTTTAGAGTGATGAAATACCTAAACCTAGCCCCTTATTTATAGATTTTACAATGTGAAGCCCAACATTGTAAAGCCCATCCTATGTTACTTCCTTGTGTCCGGGACCATAACCCAATAAATTGATAATTCAATTTATATCCCTGATTTATTAATTCAGGCTTAAGTGTTGAGATTTGGGCCCTCTTCATCACAGTGCCCAAATTCAACCCGGTTACCACACTTGAGCCCATAACGCCTTTTTACTCATAGGTCCAATTTAGTTAATTAAATAATTAACTCGACTACTTTTAATTTGGACTTCCTTAAGACAATAACCGAATATGTTTATTTAGCATATCGGTCCAAATTATTATTAGTCTATAAATATATTAAATAAATATATTCCAACATGCTTGGCATTGAAAGTTTAATAATAATAAACCAGATATTTTGGTAGTAATATTATTACATAACTTAAGCTTGATCTGTAGCTTGTTCATCCCTAAACAAAATCTCTAGTTCTCTACTACACAACTACCCTTCTAAAAGTAGGTGTATCAAATCTTCCTCACTGAAATCAGGACACCGTGTTCAGGTTCCACCAGCATTCTAAAAGTAGGAGAATGCCGATACTTATCAGACAAGCAGAATTCCAACTTGGAGATGACCATCGATATAATTATCTTCAACTCCACCATAGCCAAGTTTCTGCCTAAGCACAGTCGCGATCCCACACCAAAAGGTATATAGGTCTGCGGATGCTTACAAGCTTTAGACAAACCTTCCGCAAATCGTTCTGGCTTGAACTCGTTAGCATCGGCTCCCCAAATGTCAACATCTCTATGGAGAGATGGAATCAGCGTCCATACACAGGTCTCCTTGGGGATCACTATATTCCCAATTTGTATATCGGCTAAAGCTGCCCTTGATACAAATGGTGCTGGTGGGTATAGCCTTAGGGTTTCCTCAATCACCATTGTCACCTGCATGCCAAGAAAAATAGAATGTGTCAATGTATGGACTCGGGGTGAAAATTGCTATATCTATTTATGCATTTAAGTATTACCGTTTTCAGCTGGTATATGGATTTAGCATCCGGGACACCGTTCTTGCAAAATTCCACCACCTCTTGGCGTGCACGAGACTGCCAATCTGGGTGTAAAGCGAGAAGCATCAGACACCAGGAGGCAGCTATTGCCGTTGTTTCATGACCAGCAAAGTAAATGTTTTTGCAGTTGTCGATGACAAACTTCTTATTGGAGACAGTAAGATTATCAATGTTCTCCACGTAGTCGCCATTTGATGCAGCTGCCTTCTCAAGTATAAGCAGCATAAAATCTTTCTGCTGCGAAGGGTTCTTTACGAACTCGTGATGTCTCTGTTTGACGGTCTCCCAAATAAGTGTATCGATCTCTTTTTCTAGTTTGCTTATCTTTATTTTCCTCACACCGCCACATATCATGTCCCTGTATGTGTCCAAAACACGCATACAGTTAGATTATGAAAACAAAATTCCACCCTTAATATGCCTAATAATATATTAACGGTATGAAAGAAGCAGATGTATGTACCTGAAGGAAGTGACGCCAAATAGGAAGCTGTGTTCGGTGATAGCTAGTTGGATAGTCCTCAGCTTTGAGAAAATGTGTTTCCCTTCGGCATAAGAGCTTCCAAAACAAGCCCTGGATATTACATTTGCCGATAAGTTTCTTAAATCCATGTCTACCCTTATATCGGCTTCCTTCCCGTTTTGCTTCTCAACTCTTTCCTCCCATTCTCTTATCACTGGCTTTACCGATTCCACGATTATGCCTACCATACCCTATATATAAAACATATTCAAAATTAATATATAGTATATAGACCATTCGGATAAAAATTGAAGGAAGATATATATATATATATATATAGTCACCTTGACTTTGTCCCCATGGAACTCGGGTGCAACAATTTTTCTTTGTTGCTTCCAGTGGTGGCCGTTGGACCTGATGATGCCGGTGCCGAGAATAGGGCCGAGACTTTTAGTGATATAAGGAACTTTGCCTAGGTCCAACGAGGTGAATAGGTTGAGTCCCTTCACTAGCTCTGGCTCATTAACAAACAGATGCTGATGCCCCTGTTGGCGGAAAATATAAAACAACACTCTCTTTAAGACAAACAAACAACTTTGATATAGATAGAAAAGGAGAAATATTACAAGACACTCTTAAACCTCACACAAAAAAGAGAAAATAATTTTCTAACACTCAAGAGAGCATTCTTGTCTCTCTTTTCTCTCACTCTAATTTTCTCTCTAACTTTGATTCTTGGTGTGTTTGTGTGATCCTCTAGATGGTGGGAGAGCTCCACTATTTATAGGAATATAGTGGAGACAAAGATCCACCATCCAAGAGGCTTTTGGATACTAACACACTCAACATCAATACTACACTCAAAGTTAAGGTGTTTCTTACACTCAATCTAAAAGAGTGTCTTGCACTCAACCTAAAGAACTAAATATTAATTTAAATGTTTCTAGAGTATTCTTTCTAGATGGGTCTTATTAAGTAGGTTGGACCCTTTGAGTGGTTGGGCCCTTTAAGTGGATCAAGTTTATGATCCAACACTCCCCCTTAAACTTGATCCCGTGACCCCTAGTAGTTTCCTTAATCGTTTGAAGTCTTCGCTTTTCAGTGGCTTGGTGAAAATATCAGCAGCTTGATCTTGTGTCTTCACATATTCAACTTGCACATCCTTTCTTGAAATACACTCCCTTATGTAGTGGTAGCGGACATCTATATGCTTGCTTCGATCATGGAATACTGGATTCTTGGCTAAGGCGATTGCTGACTTATTATCGACATAGATCTTAGTTGGCTCATGTTGTGTTAGGTCTATCTCCTTCAATAGATTTCTAAGCCAAATTGCATGACTAACACAGGTAGTGGCAGCAACATATTCTGCCTCACAAGTGGATAATGTGACTATCGGTTGTTTCTTTGACATCCATGTGAAAGCAATGTTTCCCATGAAGAATACAAATCCAGTAGTACTCCTTCGATTATCTATGTCTCCGCCCCAATCACTATCGCTATACCCAACAAGTTTGTAATCATTAGAAATGGAATAGAGTAATCCAAAGTCGATTGTACCTTTCAGATAACGAAGGATTCTCTTTGCAGCCTTGAAATGAGTTGTTGTTGGAGATTCCATATAGCGACTAACCAATCCAACTGCATGAAGAATATCTGGTCTCGTACAAGTTAGATAGCGTAGGCTACCCACCAAACTTTTGAATAATGTCGGATCCACACTTTCGCCTTCTTCATGCTTGGACATTTTGACTCCAAACTCCATGGGTGTGCTTATTGGGCTACAATTCTCCATCTTAAACTTCTTCAGGATATCTTTAGCATAGCTTTCTTGTGAGATGAAAATTCCATCTTTTTGTTGCTTAACTTCAATGCCAAGGTAGTACGCCATGAGCCCCAAATCTGTCATCTCGAATTCCTTCGTCATTACTTCCTTGAATTTATTGAACATGTTTGGGTTGCTTCCAGTGAAGATCAAATCGTCCACGTAGAGACACACGATCAAAATATCTCCATCTTTGATCTTGGTGTATAGAGCGTGCTCGTACGGACATTTGTTGAAGCCGTTCTCTTGGAAATACTTGTCGATTCTACTGTTCCATGCCCTTGGTGCTTGTTTTAGCCCGTAAAGAGCCTTCTTTAGCTTCAACACCTTGTCTTCGTGGCCTTTGACCTCATAGCCTAATGGTTGTTGAATGTAGACTTCTTCTTCAAGGACGCCATTTAGAAATGCTGACTTTACATCCATTTGTTGTATCTTCCACTTGTTTTGAGCTGCCAAAGAAATGATTAGTCTAATAGTTTCCAATCGGGCAACGGGGGCGAATACCTCATCATAGTCAATTCCCGCCTTTTGACTATAGCCTTTTGCAACAAGCCTCGCTTTGTGTTTTTCAATCTCCCCCTTAGCATTTCTCTTGGTTTTGTATAACCATCTGACGCCTATTTTCTTGCACCCTTTGGGAAGTGAGGTGAGTTCCCATGTGTCATTCTTCTCGATGGCTCTAATTTCTTCATCCACCGCGTCTCTCCATTGTTTCTCTTGTGCAGCTTCTTGAAATGTCACTGGCTCACAATCAGCAAAGAGACAAAATAGTGTAATGTTATCCATTGGTTCGGTTACCTCATAAAGATCACTAAGGCTTCGGATACGTTCCACTGCTCTCTCATTTTGACTACCATTTGATGATGATGAATGTGGTGAATCTCCATGAGTAGATGATATCGGTGAAGCATGTGGGGTTGCAACACCTACTGGTTGCTCATTTGTTATCTGTTCATCTTCTTCAATTTGGGGGAAAAATGTGAACTCATTTGTTTGAGACCCAAAATCCCATTCGCTTTCTTCATCAACTATCACGTCTCGGCTTATCACAACCTTCTTGTTGTTTGGGTTGTATAACTTGTAGCCTTTGGAACTTGAGTCGTAACCGATGAAGATAAAACTCTTGCTTTTATCATCAAGTTTGGTTCGTTGTTCGTCTGGTACATGGACATGGGCTACGCTTCCAAATACTCTCAAATGGGAAATTCCGGGCTTTCTTCCACTCCACGCTTCTTGTGGTGTCTTTCCCCAAACACTTCTTGTTGGAGATCGGTTGGACAAGTAGACCGCACATGCCACTGCTTCCGCCCAAAAATCCTTAGGCAGTTTCTTACTTTTGAGCATGCTTCGCGCCATATCAAGGATTGTTCTGTTCTTCCTTTCTGCCACACCATTTTGTTGAGGTGATCTAGGAACTGTCAAGCGGCGACGAATTCCATGTGCTTCACAAAACTCTAGGAATTCATTGGATGTGAACTCCCCTCCTCGGTCAGATCTCATGGCTTTAATCTTATTTCCGCTCTCTTTTTCCAGAACTGCTTTGAACTTCTTAAATACTCCAAAGACTTCAGATTTCTGTTTCAAGAAGTATACCCACGTTTTTCTTGAAAAATCATCAATGAAGAGAAGGAAGTAGTTACTTTTACCTAGAGAGCTCGGCTTGATTGGACCACACACATCGGTATGAATAAGCTCGAGAGGTTTATTAGCTCCTGACTCTGACTCCTTTGGAAAGCTTTTTCTGAATTGCTTTCCAAGTAAACATCCTTCGCATAACTGGTCAGGATGATTGATACACGGTAACCCTCTCACCATTTCCTTCTTTGACAATAACTCTAAACTTGAAAAGTTTAGATGCCCAAATCGAACATGCCATAGCCACGACGAATCTTTGTAACACGCCTTAAGACACTTTGCAACATCATTTTGAATATTCAAAGGAAACATTCTATTCTTTGACATTTGGACTTTAGCTATTAAGTCTCCTTTGTCGTCTCTTAGAAAAAGACTATAATTTTTCATATGAATATCATAGCCCTTTTCTAGTAGTTGTCCCAAGCTCAAAATGTTGTTTTTCATGCTTGGTACGTAGTAGACATTTGAAATAATTTGGTGACTACCATCTTTTGCACGAATAAGAATGTTACCTTTTCCTTTCACCGATATTTTGCTATCATCTCCAAAAGAGACATTTCCACTCACTGCTTCATTGATCTCTACGAACATGCTTCGTTTCCCACACATATGGTTGCTTGCACCGCTGTCAAGATACCACGTGTTCTCTTGACCTTCATTAGTGCTTTTGTATGTTAGTAATAACATATCTTTTTCCTCCGTCTTCTCCTCGGCATAGTTGGCCCTCTCCTCAACTCTATTGTTGGGGCCTCTGCATTCGGAAGCATAATGTCCAAACCTTTGACATTTATAGCATTTGATTTGAGATTTATCATACCTCGAGTTCGTATTTCTTCTTCCACGACCTCGTGTTGAGCTTTCTCGTTTCTCGTAGTTGTAGTTGGAATTATTGTTGTAATTCCAGCCACGTCCACTGCCGTGATAACCACCTCGTCCGCGGCCTCTGCCTCTGCCTTGGCTACGTTGGTTTCTATCATCTCCTTGATTTGCATGCATGTCCTTCAATTCTACTTTGAGGAGTTGCTCGGCGATCTCTTGCTTCTTCTTGTGCTTTTCTTCATAGGCTTGTAA
Source organism: Limnanthes douglasii subsp. nivea (assembly GCA_036936605.1). NCBI lineage: Eukaryota > Viridiplantae > Streptophyta > Magnoliopsida > Brassicales > Limnanthaceae > Limnanthes > Limnanthes douglasii. The sequence continues at coordinate 50,665,391 of JAUPFV010000005.1, forward strand.
TGATCCTTGGAGTTCTTCGATCATCATTTTCTCCAAGTCTTTAGTTTCTTCAATCGTCACGACGATGTGCTCAAATTTAGGATCCAACGAGCGGAGTATTTTTTCGATTACTCTCACATCTTCTAACTTCTCACCATTTCTTTTTAATTGATTAGAAACGGTTGCTACTCTTGAAAAATATTCCGAAATAGATTCAGACACTTTCATATGTAAGGATTCAAATTCACCTCTTAATGTTTGGAGGCGTACCTTTTTCACCTTTTCGACTCCTTTGTAAGAGATTTGTAATTTCTCCCACGCTTGCTTGGCGGAAGATGCGCTTGAAATTTTTTCGAAGCCATCATCATCTAATGCTTGATAGATGAGGAAGAGAGCTTTTTTGTCTCTCTTTCTTGAATCCTTCAAATTTGTTTTCTCCTCGTGAGAAAGGCTTGCTTCATCTTCGGGTTCGTCAAACCCTTTATCTACGACATCCCACACATCATGTGCTCCAAGAAGAGCTTTCATCTTGATACTCCAATTATCGTAGTTGTTGTTGTTGAGTGTTGGAACTTGGAAGGATGATACACCATTTGCCATATTTTTAAATATGTTGAATATTTAAAAACAAAATTTCCAATATGTTGAAAATTTAAAAACAAAATTTTGGAAAGAGCTTGTGGCTCTGATACCACTTTGTTGGCGGAAAATATAAAACAACACTCTCTTTAAGACAAACAAACAACTTTGATATAGATAGAAAAGGAGAAATATTACAAGACACTCTTAAACCTCACACAAAAAAGAGAAAATAATTTTCTAACACTCAAGAGAGCATTCTTGTCTCTCTTTTCTCTCACTCTAATTTTCTCTCTAACTTTGATTCTTGGTGTGTTTGTGTGATCCTCTAGATGGTGGGAGAGCTCCACTATTTATAGGAATATAGTGGAGACAAAGATCCACCATCCAAGAGGCTTTTGGATACTAACACACTCAACATCAATACTACACTCAAAGTTAAGGTGTTTCTTACACTCAATCTAAAAGAGTGTCTTGCACTCAACCTAAAGAACTAAATATTAATTTAAATGTTTCTAGAGTATTCTTTCTAGATGGGTCTTATTAAGTAGGTTGGACCCTTTGAGTGGTTGGGCCCTTTAAGTGGATCAAGTTTATGATCCAACAGCCCCCCCATTGTGTATGTGTACACCGACCCTGCACAATTTCAATTTCAATTTCCGCATCTAAATCTAAATCCTTAAAAGTCTAATGTGAGCTTAAAAGTTAAAAAGTATCAGGACAACAGAAGTTTTGTATGAAAGCGGAAACATGCATCATGGGCAACACAGCAGAGAAACAGTTCGAAGCTACTTTCACCATACTGTACTGGACAGTCAATTAGAAATATGAAAACATTAAACATACACTTATTGAAAGTTTTTAATTGAACCATAGATTTTCCTAGAGTTAAAATCTGCAATCTAGGGCACTAACTTTGAATAGGGTTGATATTAAAAACTCATTTATTTTACACCATTCGCTCCAAGTCGGTTGACCAAGTCAAAATTGATTTCAAAAGATAGTACTCCATCTTGAGGGTACTCCACTTCTTTAAATAAAATATAAAAAAGGACATAATTGTAGACAGGGCAGGGCTAAAAAAAAACCCATTAGAACAAAAACACTCTTAAAAAGAGAAAAAAACTACATTTTGTCGTTTTATTATAATTTCGCAGAACAATAAACCCATTAGAACGTTGACTAGTCTAACAACGTATCAGCTAACAGAGATATATATGTGAACCCTAGTCAGTCCTATCAAAACCGACTTAGGTCAGAACAAGAACCGTAGACCTATCAAAACTCAAAAGAAATGAAAAAGAAGATTACCGTATTGTTTTCTCCATTCATCCAACTGAGGAAATAGAGTATGGGTGTAATCATGCGCGACGATATCGATGTGCGTTTTCTCCTTTGTTGCTGCGCTCAATCCAACTGTTTTGGTCTCGGGAGAGTTACCGTAGAGACAGGAAGGATGAGGTCCATCGATTCCTTGCATGTTCAGCTTCTTTTTAATGGTTTCCGATTTTCCTCTGGTGGATTTGTAGAGATGAATGGAATACACTAAGAATCCTATCGGGACTAAAAAACTCAAAACTTGATGAAATAAAGTTAAAAACTCCATTTTAGGGTTTATGCTGCTTTCTCTCTCTAGATTGGTTTACTCAAGCTTACTGATTTAACTCATTTGGGTTTCTACTGATCCTCTTTATAGAGGAGACAGAGCCGACTTTAAATTTTAGAATCCAGGGGCGTTTAATTCTACCCTGTTTTTTTATTCATATTTAAATCACTACTTGACATAAAGAATGATAGGTGGTCGGTAAAATTTGCATAATTGCAAATAAAAACCTGAATTTTTATAAATTATTCTTTTGCGTCCATGTTTTCTTTTCTCTTTTAGTTATATGATTTGGAAAGTATTGTTTTGTCTTTTAAAACCAGAAATGAATGCAGTTGATTATAAAGAAGTACAGTTTCAGATAGTAGTTAATATTTTTGGATACTAATCAAGTAGCAACAGCAAACATGAGGCATCCCAAAGATACAACTAACTGACCGACTCTTCAACTTCAAGACGGAGGTAGTCGGCATTGTTCAGAGGAGGTGGTGGCATGTGCATTTGCTGCATCGGTGGTCTTCCTCCCATCTGATGCTGAGGTTGTAGCAACCAACCGGGTTGCGGCCCTCCCATTCCCATCGGTTGTGGTGGCATCCTTTGAAAAACAGGACATTGGTTTTGTTGCGGAAGTGGAGGTGCCCTGAATTGCGGCATAGGTGGTGGACCCATTCCGGGTGGTGGCCCTGGTTGACCCCGTTGATGTGGCTGATCCTACCATGGTGTTTGACCAGGTGCTTGAGGCGGCGGTGGGAATGGGTTACCTTGTGGAGGTAGGGGACGAAGCATTGACATTGGCATTTGACCGGGAGGGGCACCTTCTTCATTCCGGAATTCTACGAACTCATATCCTTGGTGAAGATTTGTCGGTCTATCCTTGGGAACACAGACGTTGACCACAGGTCAAGCTTGAACAAACAACTCTCATAGTAACTCCTCTGTTACCTGAGGATCGAGATTGCCGGCATAAGCTGTAGCATCTTGATTTCTTTCGGAAGAATGTTGCCCTACTAAATTACCTCCAAGACCAGGACCTATTCGAGTCGTTTTTACCTATTCATTGCTCTTCTTGGCTTCGCTCTTCAAAAGTTGTCTCCCTCTTCTCTCTATGTGTTTCTTTCTATCTGCTTATAATTTGAAAAGAATTGAAACAAGCAATATATTTTAAGAGCTAATACTATTAAACGTGTTTAAGTTGGAAACATATTATAATATATTACAATTGTTATTTTATTTTTAATATAAAATAATTACCCTAGTTTTTAGACAATGATTATGTATCTTTTAAGGGAATTGCTAAAAAAAATCGGAAATTATTCCGTGAATTTTTTTTTTTTTTTTTCTGTTTTTCAATATTTACAAAATTATAGCTAGGTAAAAAATCCAAAAAGTTCTTAGAAGTTCATTTAATTACAATTTATGCCATTATTTACTTCAAGAAGTTATAAAACATAAAATCTTCCATAACCTAACATTTTACTTCCTAAAACTCACTAAAATCATAAAAACTCAAAACTTAAACTAACCAAAACTCTCTTTTTTCAACTTTGTAAAACTTAATGAAATGTTAACAAAACTTGCCGAAATGGTAACAAAACTTGTTTTTCTACAAACCAACATGAACATTGACCACTATATCTTTATTGTTTTAAAAAGAAAATAAAAAAATGTCCGTTTCCGCGAGACGATGGCGTCCAGGTAGTGTTCGTCGTCATCATCCTGTCGAAGAAGATGGTACTTTCCGTCTGGCAAATGGCGTACACGATGGTGCTGACGCCATTACATGGCGGAAACAGGGGGTCTGTCCGCCATTGCATGGCGTACAGACCCCTGTGTCCGTCGTGCAATGGCGGACAGACCTGTATCGGTTTTTTTCTAAATTTTTAACATTTATATTTTAATTTTGTCCATTTTTGTAATTTTTTAGTAGGTTATCACTTACTAAAGACTTATACTAACTAAAAACAATATCGATTTAAAGTAAAACAAAATAGTCATTATGGTTTGAGAAACCTTTCGAATAACTAAGATCTAAATTATTATTGTTTTTGCAAATAAGTCATTTAAGTGTTAGGATATATGATTAAGTGGTTTTGAAGGCAATGGGTAACATTTTAATTGATAATGATAGTATTAATTTCTTTAGTTTTAGTTTTAGTTCTATATGTTTAGAGAGATAAAGTAGAGAGAAGGTAGAGAAATTGTATTTTTTTGGAAATTATGGTAACTTCAAAGAGTAATTTCTTCTATTTATACGATTTCATGAAAGACAAAATTGTCAAAAAAAATAACTTCACGGAGTAATTTTTAAAATTCGAAACAAGCGACTTCACGGAGTAAAAATGGCTTTTTTAGCAATTCCCATCTTTTAAATCTGATGGAATAATTTTTTTTTAAGAAATTCTAAAGTGATGCATTGATTAAACATTTAATTCTAATCAAAATGCTAATATCATATCCAACTAAATGTTATTACTCCGGATGAGGGAGAGTAAAAGACATGTGGAGAAATTGGAAAGAAGTGTTTTTATTGGGAAAATATTGTAAAATGGATAATGAAAGTATTCATTATGAATAAATGGTAAAATATAAGGACTAGATGTGTAATAGTTGGGAATTAAAACGTGTGGGGCCCGTTTTTGTATTAAAAAAGACCCACAAGAGTTGATAAATCTCGTTGATTAATATAATACTATTTTTCTCTACATTGAGCATACTTTCTCTCTCTAAAAAGCATCCTCATAAAGAAGTTTTTATAACAGTTTAGTCCCTCGAATATTTGTTTTACACAAAATTATCCTCGAGGGGATGCATCATCGAGTCCTTAGCATGGTTTCTTCAGAAGGCAAGAAGTATTTATAAGAGATATGATGGAGTGCGACTAGATGCTTATTTTCGATTCCCCGGATGTTATTGCCCACAATAGCATCAAGTTCCAAAAGAAAAGCAATTTCACCCTCAGATTTGGGGGCAATTCTTCGAGCTTGCTCTTTGGAAATTGCTAGAGGAGTTGTAGATATCTGACTAGAAGAAGCCAGGGAAGGACCGTCACATTTACCTTTCTCGGCAATCAGGATTTGTTGTGTTTCTGTCTCAGGGTTTTCCGCGGCTATGGTTTTCCCCTTATTTCCAAGGTTTTTTTTCGAAATGATTGTATATCCTCGTTGGTAATTGTAGTTCTTGAGGGGGAGAATCGAGGACTTCCTTGCCCTGTTATCGAAGGGGTGGCTAGAAGGCTTGATCCAGAGGCGTTAGTTTTCAGAGGATTGTTAGGTACTGGAGTCAAATTTGGCTCTGGGGTATCCGAAGGGTTTTCTCTTGTTCGCTTGCGTTCTTGAGAGTTTCTTTTGTCTTTGTGATGCCTTTTTCTCTTTCCAGAAGAATGTTTGTGATGTTCATCTTTACCCATATTTTCGAGGGGTTCAAGATTGGGACGTTGGTTGAAGCAAGAAATTTCTAAGGGTATGATGGCAGAGGAATTTTCCGAAAGAGGCCAGGCACCGTAGAAAGTAGTGACCGGGAGTTGGGGTTGAGGCTCAACGTAGGTACCGGCATAAACTTTCTCTTCGAATTTTTGCCTAATGAACAGCCACTCAGGAATTCGACGAGGCTTGGGGAGCATAAGCCAGCTTTCTCTCTCTAGAAAGTTTAGAACAAAAGGTTTGGAGTGTGAATAAAAGGGACGAGTATTTATAGAAGTAGATGGGCTTGTAGAGTAAGAAAGGTCTGTGGACATTTTACTTTGTTTTCCTAGGGGTGTTATGGGTAACATAGGCACAATTGTATTGAATCGAGAACTGAAGAAAAATGTAAAGAGGTAATCTAATGATGAAAAGTGTTGGGAAGTGTAATAAGATCTCTAAAAAGATTTGGTGATATGGAATTACGACTAATGACGTCATAAAAAAGACGGGAGATTGCTAACTGGGATATGAGAATTGATACTGAAAAATTCGATGAGTTTAATCCTTGCAATTTATTAGCCAAGTCTGGGAGGCTATATTGATACGATTATTTTTGAAGAGGACATTTTGAAGGCATCATAATATCCAGATAATTGTTTCCGATGAGAGTTTCTGAGATAGAAATTACTTATTTTGAGTTATGGGCTAATCTTTGCTAAGACATTGCATGGATTGGGGGGCTACTGATCAGTGTCACCAAAGAGAGTTAAAAGAAATTCGAAGAGGCATTTTCTTCGATGAAGCATTTTTCAGTTAAAAGAAATTCGAAGAGGCATTTTTGTTTGAAGAGGTATTATTCGAGGACAGTTAAAGAATAAGAGGAAATTCGAAGAGGCATTTTTCGAGGAGAATTAAAAGATAAGAAGAAATTCGAAGATGTCATTGCAGTCCTAGTAAAAATATTTTTAACAAGGACTGGGGGCTACTGATGAGGGAGAATAAAAAAAAATATGGAGAAATTGGAAAGAAGTGTTTTTATTGGTGAAAGATTGTAAAATGTATAATGAAAGTATTCATTATGAATAAGTGGTAAAATATAGGGACTAGATGTGTAATAGTTGGGAATTAAAGCGTGTGGGACCCGTTATTGTAGGACCCCACACGAATTGATAATACTATTTTTTTATAATACTATTTTTTCTCTCTACATTGAGCATTAATATCTCTCTAAAAAACATCCTCATAAAGAAGTTTTTATAACAGTTTAGTCCCTCGAATATTTGTTTTACACAAAATTATCCTTGAACAAACTCTTAATTTATCAAGTCCAACCTTATAAATATATTTCTTTGATATACATACCTTTATCATGTAAAAACCATAATATATATTATTTAAAAGTTTATAGATATGATATCCTAATATTCAAAACCAAACGTGCTATTATTTTTGTATTGGTATACAAATAATCTCCAAAGACCAATAATGTTCTACTCCGTAAAAAAATTATTGAAAAAAATAGTTTTCTATATAAAAATCATTTATGTCTTAAATACGGATACATAAAACACCTCAATATGTATTTTAATAATAATAGAAAAGACTTTACATTTTTTTACTGTTGGCATGTTTGTATCTGCAGTAAGGTTGAGTCTTGTCATCCCATACATTGAAAACGTAAAAAATCTGCATTAAAGGTTCAGACTTGCATATTAAACTTCCCATTACTCTCGTTTGTTGCGTAAAAAACGTTTACTATATTCGCTATGGTAGCTCGTGGAATGGTGACATCCATAAAAACCTGAAATTATTATCACTAAAATAATGTAACGGCCAGAAACAAACTACTACGACCAAGAAATAGCTATTGGTTTGAAAATTCAGCCACCCTAAAATCAAGTCAAAGCGAGTATACAGACTATTAGACCTTAATTCAATCATAGAACAATACTTAAACATCTTTAAATCTCTTTCTCTACACACTCATCCTCTTCTCCAACACTAATGTTTATATCTTAACTCAATCTATAAAATGCATCTTCAAACCTTAAAATAAATAGCACGAAATTCACTTATCAGATTGAGTTAAGATATAAACATTAAGGGTAATTTGTTTCACTATTTTTATTTCTAAAGTGAGATATAGTTCAAACTACAATTTTAGATAAAGAAATGATCTAACTTTTAAATTAGATTTCTCTTTTTTTGTTAATCATTTTTCTACATTCTTTTCAAAGTTTGTATATCTATGGCGAAGAATCCACTGATTAGAAGAGATAGGCTCAATCTATCCGAGTTGGAAGAAGAGTAGAAGCACGCTAAAAATTATTGTCGGGTTACCATCTTCAATATGTGGAGTAGTTGTAACTCAAATTTTAGAACACGATAGAGTTTCCTCATTCAACAAACATCGAATCCCTTCTAAACATAGCTCCCTTGCCCAATATTCTATATCTCCTGATCAGTCTATTCTTCCAGGTAACCCCTCCTTAACAAAAGAATTTATCGGTCGTAAAACTCTTTCGACCTTCATTTCCATGGGATTAGATATTGGCGATAGTAATCATCGCAAAATCACCAGAATTTCTAAAGCTATAAGCAAAACTCCATTATCGGACAAGAAAACATAAAAATATATTGAAATTTTTACTAACACTAGCAATCCCACAAGGCCAAATCCGACCCAGAGAGATGCTGCTACGATAGAACTTCCTTCACGACTTATTCCAGAAGCAAATCCCACACTTCCATCTATTGAGCCCCCTCGAATTGAAGAAGATAATTATTATACAACCCAATGAACCTTAGGAACATAGTCCACAAGTGATGGAGGAAACAATAGATGATAGTGGGGAAAATACCCCATTAGATACGTCCCGTCAAACTGGGGACACTCAAAGTGTGACTCAAGAAAAAAGTAAAAAGGTTGTCTTGCCCGAAACCGAATTGCATTGGACGAATCGGGCCCAATTTTACCAATATTAGTATTAAGTATCTCATATGGAAGTAGGATTTTGAGGATTAAATTATAAATAATATAAATTTAAGGATTAAACTGTAAATAATGTAAGTTTAGTCCTTAAATTACATGTAATATAAGTTTTAGAGAACATTTGTGACATAATGTATAATTATTAAGGACAAAATAGCAATTTCTCCTCTTTTTGTAACATATTTTAATTTTGAGGCTAAGTCTTGGCTCCTCTATATAAAGGTCAAGGCTACTCTAATAAAGGGGTTGACCACTTTTTCTATTGAACTCACTTGTACTTAAAATTTCTCTCTCTAAAAACTCTTTAACTCTTTCTCTCTCTAAACTTCTCTTATAACAATTTACTAAGGTGAAATCTTAACTCATCAAATTAGCGACTCCACTAGGGACTGAATAAAAGAATTCAGTGACTTATTCAGTTCAAAATTGATACAATCTTGTGGTATTTTATGTTCAAAATTAATACGATGAATCCTGAGAACAATCCTACGTTTCGATCAACGATGAAAACTCTAAAAGATGATTTACAAAGGGACAGAAGTAGACCTGATAGATCATCTCCGATCCAAACTCAATCTGATATTGAGGTACGAATGAACCAACCTTTAGACAAGATTAATGCATTAAATGAGAAGTATGAAAAGGGAACAAGAGATCTACTCGGCGACGCTTAAATCCGAGGTTAGACAAGAAACAAAAAAGACTGATATGTGAGGTCAATTAGATCGATATTTTGATGACTGACAAGCTAAATCTGAGCACAAAAAAACGCGTTTTGTGTCTCCTAAAGAGCGATATTCATCTCGTAAAAGGAAAATGATAAGCAGAAGTACGTAACCTCTAGTGGCGAGGAGGTAGAAAGCTCAGCTTCGGGTTTTACGAGATACAAGGGTTCTTCAAAAGAGGAACCAGACAGAGATCAGTTGAGGAAACATAAAAAGGAGAGTAAATCTAAAAGGGATAATGTACCTTGTTCTACATGACGATCGGCTGGTGTGTGGTGTATTTTTGCAGACTTTTAAGGGAACAGCTCTTAAGTGGTACAATCAGATTCCGAGCGAGTACATTTCAAATTTTAGATATTTTTATACTGTATTTTGAAGGCAGTTTGTGGGAAGCAGAGAAATGAGAGAAATTTGTGATACTATTATTTAGTGCAAGGAGGTACTTGGGGAAAAGTTGAAGGATTATACGAAGAGATTTGTTTTGACCAAAGCTAGTTTGGACAACTGTGAAGAGAATGTGGCGATGGAAGCTTTTCGCCAATGATTATTGTCAGAGGATCTGGCCAATGAGACGACGAAGAGAAGAGCTTTAACTTTTGGAGCTTTTATGGCTCAAGTTGAGGATCAGATTAAAGTCGAGGAGTCTACTAGAGTCTGAGGCGGACCAATTAGCAGTCCAAAGAATTCGGGACAGGTGACCAATAACCAGGGGCAGCCCTCGAATGAAAATGAAAACGACAATCAACAATCAAGGCAAAAGAACAACAATTTGCCTCCCCGGAGTGGTGGATATCCAAAATCACAAACAGAATGATTTTAGATGGCTTGAAGAAGAATTTGACGGGGGCAGCAAGAAAATGGTCAAACCATTTTCAAGAAGTGTTTTGGGCTTATCGGAAACTCCTAGAGAGGCTACAAAATAAACTCCTTTTGCTTTGTCATATGGAATGGATGCAGTCAGCTTCATAGATTCTACGATGTCATCTTTTAGAATAAGTCAATATTCTAAAATATCTAATGATGAAGTTCGAAGGGTGAATTTAGATTTGTTTGAGGAGAAAAGAGTTCGAGCTCATTTGAATGTAATTCATTATCAAACTCCTATGAGGAATAGATATGATTCGAAGGTGAAAAGAAGAGAGTTCAAAGAAGGTGATAATGTGATGAGAAAAGTTTTCTTGCACACAAAGGAGAAAAGCCTTGGAAAAATGGCTCTGAACTGGGAAGGGCCTTATATGGATGTTGAGAGGATAAAACCAGGGTCTTATCGCCTTTACGATTTTCAAGGGAAGATGCTTCAGCATCCATGGAATATACAACACTTGAAGCTTTATTATGAGTAGATTTGTCTTTGTATTTTGGAATTTTTACTTTCGAATGGTGCACTATTTCCTATCTTGTTGGCCCATGAAGGTTTTAACGATGCGTTGTGTACATATTCAATATTATCAATAAAGTTTGTTTTTGGCCAATGGTTCTTTACACATGCTTGAATAAAACTATCCTAACAACTTATCAAAGATTGATATCTTTGAGGTTGGTTAAGAGTAGAATTTTCTTAAGTGTTTATAACACTTTTTGAAGAAACAACCATGTTTAATAATCACATTTACAATTTTGTCGACGTGAAAGCTTAACATCACATTGAGAATTTTTCAAAGAGCTACCATGTTCACCAATTTTGTTAAGGTATTTGAGGTTGTAAGTTTACAGTTTATAATTATATTCGTTTTTAAAATTTAGCATCAAATAATATGTAATAATAAAACAAAGAAACCGTTTGTCGATTAGATTAATTCGTTGAAGTACAAAAAGCTATTTTTTAACCTAACAAACACAAAAGGATATGATAAAGTTAATCAGATGACTCCTCCTCCTCGGATGATTCTTCTTCATCTTCATCTTCGGATGACGAATCGGGGATAGGATCGAAAGCTTCACTTGGACGCTTATCGATGGGAATGTCGTTCCAGAAACTTGTGAAGTTGATTTTAGGATAAGTAGCATGAAGTTCTCGAAGAAGGAGAATGGGTGTTTTTTCTTTCCCATTGTTAATAGTAGCTACCATGTCTTTCGAAAGTTCAGCCTTGGCAGCAGCAACCGCAACAGTTTTTTCCACTTCGAAATATTTCTTTGGTTTATCAATCTCCTCGGCCAGTTCTTGATTTTTTGTCTCAGAAAGGTTAAGAGAATTTTTAGAGCTTTGGAGTTGAATATCTCGGTAGCCACATCAGTAGCATGATCAGTCTTGAGCTTATTCATATCCTTTTCATGAGAAGTCGTCAGCAATTCTATTTCAACTATGTGTGTGATTCGCAAATGAATTTTCATGCAAAGATCACATTTTATGAGTTCGGACCTTGCTACTTCATACATGTGAAATTGATCAACCACTTTTCCGTGCAAGTATTCTTATAATTGTTTCTCAGCTTCGTAAGATTCTTTGTAATAGACCATATTTTTAGCCAAGTTCTTTAGATGGTTTTGAGAATCTTCGACTTGGAAAGCAAGTGCTTTTGCTGCGATATCAAGATCGGTAGATGGTTGAGGTGCAACAACGATTGCATAATTTGGAAGAGGAAGAAGAAATTATGTTTCTGATGAACTAGGACGTTGAATCATATCTAAAGTGGTGGTAGGAGCAGGAGGACAAATAATTTCTGGAGACGTCTTGGCTGGTGTTGGTCTCCCGAAGTTGAGCATGCGATTTTGGATGACTTGAAGAACAGAATCGTCTTCACCAGTAAGCTCTTCAGTGTTATCAAAATTAATGAAAATATCATGATCGAAGTTTTCAACAGCCAGATTTTCATTGGTAGTATTGTCTTCGATGATGATCACATTGTTGTCTTTGGCTGTCTGTTCTTCAACCAAAGTTTTTTGTTGATTTTGTTGGTTTTCAACAGTGTTTTCATCTTCATCGACCAGTGTATATGATGTGATTCTCGCTTGTTTCTTTTTCTTTCCATGGGAGCTGGAAGAACCTTTCTTTTTCTTTGAATACAGTTCTTGATCTCTCCTTTCTTCGATGGGTGAGAGGGTTATTTCTGCGATTTTTCTTTTTCGAGGCTTTGGCTTCGATGAAGTTGAAGGGCTAGCACCAGATGTGTTATCTGTCTTTTTACCTTTCTTCTCTTTGATAGCTTTTTCTTTTTTTCTGTTTTGGTAAATGACTTTATGATCTGCTGCGAATAGTAAGGAAAACTTTTCAATCGGGATGAACTAACCTTTTGCATAAAATCTTCGAATCAGGTACTGACATCAAATTTTGAGGTGCCAAAGCACCTTCTAAGATTGGGAACATATGGCAATTGACGAAATTGATGGACTGGAATGCAGTGTGGAACGCATTATTCCATTCTTTCTCAGCCCAAGCAACAAGTTTTTGGAAGATATCTTTAGCAGCTGGTCGACGCATTGAATAACGCCTCGATTTTCTGAAATAATCATGCAAGTAGAAAGTTAAGGAAAAAGAGGGAAAAATATAATCTATTTCATAATGTAAATTTTTTGAAGTGCTTACGATTGCTTCTCCCAGTGAGATTTAGCTTTGTAGGATTAGCATCGGAAATTTCTTTGCCATTCTCCTATGCTCCTAATATAAAAATGAATTTATGCTTCTAGAATTTATCAGCATCTAAGAGGTCATCGATGATTTTAAGGTCATCCACCAGGGTGAGGTAGTAAAAGGGAAGCTTCGGACCTTTCGACATTTGAGTTAAGGAGATGAAGTCATTGATGCTGATGGGAATCTGAGAAAGTCGAGAGGCCATAATCACTGACATAAGGGTGAACCGTTGATCCAGTGTCACCTGAGTAGCACAAGTTGAGGAGTTCAAATTATTGCACGATCATAGGATCCAGTGGAAACCGAAAACCCCAATTGATGATTTCAGGGTAGACTACCAGCTCGTCATCCTTGCAATCTAAGGGAGTTTCTCCTTCTTTAGGCAGTCGAAGAGTTATATTATCTCACATTCCCCATTTTTATTAGAGCCGAAGCTTGTCTATCTTTGTAATAAATATATCGAACCTTTTTCAAAGCAATAATGTACTTAGCTTCAAGAACCCTTAAGTTTCTACCAATTTTAGCTTTTTTTTCTTCAGAAACAAAGCAAGTGTCTGTTTATTCCTGAGGCTTATTGGTATTTGCTGAGTTCCCATCATCGGATTCAGCTTCAACATCGATTCTGGTAGCTTCGGAATCAACTTTGTTGGCCTTTGATGTTTCTTCTCGAGGATGTTGGGGTAATGGATTAACAGTTTTTGGTAAAGGGTTATTTGTTCGAGGAGGAGCTTCAGTATCTGGATTTGAAAGGGGATGAGTTGGGTTAATTTCTGATTCATCTCCTATGACAATGAAAGTCTTATTCTTCTGATTATTGAATAATCATTCGAAGATGGAATATTTGACTTTTGCCTTAAAGGAGATTCTTCACTAATCAAATGAGAAATGTTACTTTGGGATGAAGAGGCTCGAGGTGTTTTAGGACCTTGGATTTTATATGAGGAATGTTCTTTGAATAAAAGAGAATGGGGAATAACAGGAGCTTTAGTTGGATCGAAATTACCGTAATAGATTGTTTTGGTGGTTCTTCCAACATGAGCGCTATTGATTAATCCTGCAGCTCTATATTCTTTCGCTCTTTGAGTAATGCAGAAGTAGTCGTACGATCCAAAGACTAAGTTGTTATCAGGTTCTGGAGATTTCTAATTATTGGGTATGTTAGCCTCAGATATTCTGGTTCTTAGATTTTTTCATAAACCAGATGAAGGTTGATCGGAGAAGATGAAGGTTGACCGAAGAGTTTGGTTTTTTCTGATGAATATACTGGGAAAAAGGAGGAACACGATGAAGGTATCCAAGTGCTTCGAATGTTCTCTGAAATGATATGTGTTATGAGAATGAAAAAATGAGGCTATTGATTGAATTTATAGAAAGAAGATGAGACGTGTGAAGATTAAAGGACTCTGATAGTGATAGGATAGAATACAAAGTGCTGAGAGGATTAAGAGCTTGACATCTGTCAGGCTAGGTATCTAGCTATGGTTTTAATAGTTATAAAGTCATGATGGATTTGAACGGCTATATGAAACAGTTACTTTTGTATATTGTTTGGATAAAAGTCGATGAGTATATTTTAAAAAAAAATTAATGTTTAACTGCCACAATTATTAGTGTTCGGAGAAGTTTTATTCGCCTTAGGAATCTATCAAATTTTAGTCACTTCTAATTAGTATGTGTTTTTTACATCGCTTCAAATGGTTGCTTCATGTGGTTGCTTTGAATAGTTGCTTCTAGTGGTTGCTTCGAATGATTGCTTCGAGTTTATTTTACAACAACGGACATGTCATATGGAAGAATTCGAAGACTTTTTAGTTCTCATTCATTTACTGACATGAGAACTAGGGGGCTTCTGATATGGAAGTAGGATTTTCAATTTTTAAATTGTAAATAAAAAATTTAAGGATTAAACTGTAAATAATGTAAGTTTAGTCCTTAAATTACATGTAATATTAGTTTTAAAGAACATTTGTCAGAATGTATAATTATTGTGGACTAAAGAGCATTTTGTCCTCTTTTGTAACCGATTTTAATTTTGAGGCTAAGTCTTGGCTCCTCTATATAAAGAGCAAGGCTACTCTAATAAAGGGGTTGAACAATTTTTCTATTGAACCCATTTGTACTTTAACTTTCTCTCTCTAAAAACTATTTAACTCTTTCTCTCTCCAAACTTCTCTTATAACAATTTACTAAGGTGAAATCTTAACTCATCAGTATCCATTGGATTTACAAAGGATATCATACATGTATTTTTATCCATTCGAACTGGATGGAATTCAGAAAAAATGGGTATTTCCCGAATTGATCAAAGTAAGGCTACCTCTACCCGAAGAAACTCTGATGGATTGCAAAGCCGGAGAGTTGGTGGTTTATACTGAGGTACTCATGTAGAGTCTTCGATTTTCCATGGACCCGTAAATAGTGAGGTATTTCTAGTTGATAAAATTATGCCCATGCCAACTAAGTCCTAATGTATGTTTTACGTTGTTAGCTAGCATCATAGATTCCAGATGAAAATCAAAGTTTGAAGAACTATGTCGAGGCAGAGAAAAACAAAGTTGAAAGTTTGGGTAAGGAAATGAAGACCCTTAATGAGGATTTGGTTCAAGTCAAGTCGAATCATGATAAGCTACAGTCTGAAGACACTAATTTCCAAGAAAATTACTTCCTTAAAATATCAACAGAGTAAGAATAAAGATTCCATTTAACATTTATCCGAAGATAAAAAAAAAGATCGAAGATATTCTTAAGAAGAAAGAAGATAAAATCAACTCTCTCAAAGAAAAGACTGCCCAAGACATAGCTGATGTTGTGGATGCATATGCTGATAAAGTATTGAAGTCTATGCAAGAGAGGGATGAATCTATTAAGTGGGATATGGTGATGTTGTTTCATAAGACATACCTCAACCAGTCTCTTAGGGAGCTATGAAGGTATGTACCAGAAGGCCAAATCCCTTATCATAATCTGTCAATAGGCAATAAATTTAATGTTTCTTCTGATGACACTAATGAGTATGACTCTGATGATGAGGACGAAAAGGATTCAGACGCTGAACAACTTGAAAAGGAGGAAGAAAAGAAGGAAGAGAAGAAAATCGATGAGAATGAAACCTAAGGTTAACATATTCTAATGTATGTTTGAATTGAAGACCTTGATACATACAAGGAAATTTGTTGTATTTGGATCAGAATATTTAAGCAAGTCATTGACTAGGCCAAAGGCATATTTTAATCCAACATCGGATTTATTTTTCTTTGTCTTTGGATCATTCAAAGTAATTAATGTTATTTTAATTTCTATCAATTGCATGTTTTAATATATTTTCACTTGCATTAATATCCGATCTTATTTAAGAATATTTTATTTAAAAACGACCTAAACTTAGAATAATTGTACTCTAATCAAGCCATTCGAAGGCTATCTATTAAAAGGCATCAATATTTAATTTAGTCAAGCCATTTGAAGGTAATCCATTTGAATGAATCAAAATTTAATTTGGCTAAGTCATTTTGAGGGCAATCCATTCAAAGACATCAAAATCTAATTTAGCCAAGTCATTCAAAGGTAATCCATTCGAAGACATCAAAATTTAATTTGACTACACCATTCGAAGGTAATCCATTCAAAGACATCAACATTTAATTTAGCCAAACCATTCGAAGTAAATAAATTTTAATCCAACCAAGTCATTCGAAGGCAATAACTTTTAATCCAACCAAGTCATTCAAAGGTAATTTAATTCAAAGGCAATAGTTTTTAATCCAACCAAGCCATTTGAAGGTAATTCATTCGAATGCATCAACTTTTAATCCAACCAAGCCATTCAAATATATCAAAATTTAACTCAGCCAAGCATAGCAAAGACACTTTTAAAATTAAAAGATGATAGGTTGATTGTGATTCAGGTACCTCATTAAAACCTCACCGAGTCACCAATGTAGGAAAGATTATGCCCCTTAATATTTAGATTGAACTAAAACAAAGTAAATATTTATAGGATAATCTTACTCTATATACAACCTCAAATGCTCAATATTCCAAGGGTGTTTTAAAAGGTTCTCTTCTTTGTCTAAGAGCTTGTATATTTCTTGCTTGATTTTTTTGTAGTAAATGTATGGTCTTTTCCATTTCGGAGCCATTTTTTCAAACTTCTTTTCCTTAGTATGTAAAAACATTTTCTTTACAACTTTATCTCCTACTTGGAAGTTTTTTCTTCTAACTTTGGATGCGTACCTGCATCTCATACGACCTTGGTAGTGAATGGTTCTTAAGTGAGCTTTTATTCTCTTTTCCTCAATCAAATCCAGTTGATCCCTTACTGCATCCTTGTTATTTTATTCAGAATAATTTTGAATTCTGAAAGAAGGAAGAGTAGCTTCTATATGTGTAATTTCATCCAATCTGTAAACTAAAGCGAATGGAGACTCTTGAGTAGTTGTATGAGGAGTAGTTCGGTGTGCCCACAATACTTCTTGTAGATAACTTGGCCATTTCCCGATTGCTCCCTCCAAGTTGTTTTCCGAACCCATTAAAATCGTTCGGTTTGCTACCTCAACTTGTCCATTGGCCTAATGATGAAAAGGAGAAGATAAACAATGATGAATTTCTCTTGATGTACATAATACTTCCATGTCTTTATTGTCAAACTGTGGACCATTATCTATAGTGATGCGCCTGAGAATGCCAAACTTGCACCATATGTTATAAAGAATAAACTTTATCAGTGTTTTAGATGTTATCCAGGATAATGGTGTAGCTCTTACCCACTTGAAAAAGTAAAATATTGCCAAAATGATAGTGTGACAACGCCCATAAGCCATTGGAAGTGGTCCGACTTGATCAAGCCCCACCAGCTTAACACGGTCAGTCGCTTTAGCCGAGGTTTAACCAACACACATCTGCGATGCATGACCATTACCCTCACAAACTATATACGACCATTCAACACAACGATCAGGTCTCAACAGACAAGGTGCATAAATAATAAGGCATTGTATAAATAAAAATAACATATTACATGGTGCATATGAAGAATTTATGCTTAAAGACTCCTTATTTGCTTCTAAATTGAGCACGTGATGTTACCCCTACAATTCAACAAGTATAAAATCAACAAGTTCACCAGATATAGTGACCCGAACCATCACGTGGACAATTTTCGAAATTAGATATTGCGGTACCCGAGAGCTGATAATCGATTCAAATGTAAATCTTTCGTTCTCACGTTGAAAGTAACCTCTCTAACTTGGTTTAATGGAAGGCCTACGAGAAGTATTAGAAACTTTAACCAATTTTCCATAACCTTTTGCAACCATTACATTGGATCTAAGGTCATTATGCGGGATTCAAATTTAATCATCCACTACAAGCTAAAATCCAACAAGAATTTACTGCAATGCGCAGAACAATTTGTTGAAATAAGAGACTAGTTGCGGGACTGTCCGAACAACATAATATGCGTAACATACAAAAAAAGAATCCTACGAGGACCGTTATTCAATTCCATAATGATAAAAACACCTATGTTTTTGGAAATCTGTTTGTGCGAATGGAACGTTACATAAAGGAACACGAGATGGATTGGCAATGGTAGCAGTGGATCTCAGAATGGTGGTAACTTACGACCAATGTGACGAACAATTAATCGTGGCCCAATTTAGTTTAAAGAATTATCATAACTCTTGACAAAGCGATGCCCCGACTATACAAGGCAATGTTACCCCAATCAAGGAAAAGGTTAAGAAGGTAGCAAACAGAGCACCTAGTACAACGACCACGACAATGACAAAGGCTCTGAACACCCTGGCCCCATAATCGAACCTGCAGAAGAAACTTAAGAAGTACACATGAAAGATAATAAAAGCATGCATTTATGCAACGCATCTCACCCATTTTTGGGAACAAACTTCTAGATTTTCTACATAACAACGTGAATATTTAAGCTTAGAACACTATATACGTAACAGGAGTCCAAACTAAAGTAATATATCACAAACTATCATACAACCCTACGCTTCAACCGATCAAGCAAAAGTGAAAATATTATTCATTGAAGAAACAAATTTGAGGTAAAGTTAAATGAAGTGGACAAGTTAACAATTATCGTCCACATTGGGGAGCTCTTTATCCTCTCTGATGACCGGTCTAGTTCTCGTGAAGAAAAAGAATGAAAATTGTCTAATGTACATTGCTTTCACCCATCTCAATAAAGCATCCTAAAAATATATTTCCTCTATCGCGCATTGGCCAACTGATAGGCGCAACATTAGAACCATATGTTATTCGTTGACGTTTATTCCGAATACAATCATATTCAAATGAATGCAAACGATCAAGGATATACCACATTCATCATCTAAATAATTAAAAAAATCGAAATATCACAACCATTGAAACTACTTGTAACACGCTATCTTGATTATATCGGTATCATCCAACGTGTGTGTATATATATATATATATATGAATCCAGCACGACCCCTAGTGGAGTAGTCGAGTTGGTTGAGTAAGACATGCTTGTCACCTTATGTGGTTTACCTTCTGGCGTTGGTTTTGCAGGCTATTGCGTCAGACTAAGGATTTACTCTATGCGCACTTATTGCACTCTGAGTAGCGGCTGCGGATTATCTCCGAAAAAAAAAATTCCAACACGACACATTCCGACTTATAAAATCATTCATATTTAAAAAATAAAAAGTACGAAACATAATAATAAAATAAATATTAAATAGTCAATATATATAGGTCGAAATAATCTCCAATTACCTTTCAATGTCTATTTGAATAGGATGTCCCTTAAATTGGTACATACGCAACAGACCCTACTCCGGGGTATGTAAAAGAAAATTAGTGGCACCAAAATGTGACGTATATGATCTACAAGTACATTTAATTCCGATAATAAATAGTCCACTGATTCCAGTCAAACCGTTAGTTGATTGTGTGCTAGACGGGGAATTTCTAAAGCGAAAAATACAATATTAAGTATTATAGTTGGATGAAAATGACCCATATTAAAAATTAAAAAGATAATTAAGTATTTTTCAATATATGACATTAAAAAGATAATTAAATGAATATCATACTAAAAATGATGATGGTGTGGTTTTAAATAGGAATTACCATAATGATCAAATGACTTAAATACTTATTTTAGTGTTTGCATGTCTGTATCTGCATGCGATGGATTACACGGACGATACACGTAGTAGGGTTAAGTCTTGTCGGGTGATACATTGAAAACATAAAAATCTGCATTAAAGAAAATCATATTCAAAATAATTTTGTGTGGCGGCAAGAAAGAGGGGCTATATTCACAATCTTCCGGTCGTCAACACTAAACAAGTTCCCCCTCTTTCCTCTTCCTCCTTCCACCATACACGAAGCTCTGCCTATGACGAGAAAATGGTGGTCTTGGTGGATCCACGAACAAAGTTTAACTGCTTACAAACTTCCATCGCCAGTGCAAGACTCACAGATAGGATCGGCAAGACTTTAGAAAAGTCTAATGGCGTTGGTGAACCGCCAGTGAGCGTACAAAGGTATGTCCTCGAGCAGTGCCGGAGGTAGAATTTGGTATGGGTTGGAAAGAACAAACTGGCCCCACTCGAACCTGATAAGATTGAATTGCTATTGGGTTTTCCAATAAATCATACAAGGGGAGGTGGCATAAGCAGAACAGACAGATACAAGTCACTTGACAACTCTTTCCAGGCTGACACTGGCTTTCCACCTCTCAGTGTTAAAGGGACAGTTTCCCAGCCGCGTCAATCTCCTTTCCCTTTTGTCTTGTATAGGTGGTGCGGAAGTTGCACTTCACCGTGTCATTCAAAGAAGCTGATCGGAGCAAACCAACCAGAAGGGTACGCTGACCAGCATGGTGGACATCCAATCAGTCACTGCAGACGGTATAGAACAAATGTTCGACACATATGGAGGCTTTGAGTTAGTTGTTGGTGGGAGTCACTGCAACAATCTTGGTGGCAGTAATAGACATACAAGAGATGGACTTGATTGATCCCTTTTCTACCACTATTTCCGTATTCTAGATATAATGGTATCAGGTAAGATACAAGAATCTGGAGTAGTTTGTTTATGTAGTAGGAGTATTTAACATTGGGTTCTGATGATAAGTCAAATGTATGTTGATATTGGTAATACTTTTAAATGAGAAGCTTTCATTGTGTATATTATCAACCTATTAAATATTATACTTTGATACATTATATTTTTTTTAATCAACTTATTTTGTTTTACTGATAACGTACAGAAACCACCTTCACAAATTCGTGCCTTTTATTTTACATTACCTATTTTATGGTTTGCATGTTTGTATATGCATGCGATGCATTACACGGATAGTACACATAGTAAAAATAAGACTGACTCTTGTTGTACATCGATAACTTAAAAATCTGTATCAAAGGAAACAGAGACCTGTGTCTTACATTTTCCACTACTCTTGTTGGTTGCGTAAAAAAATATCTTTATTTATGAGATGACGTTGCTGAGGATCTTTGATCCGTGGAATGCTGTCATCCATAAAAAACTGAAATTACTAACCATAAAATAATAAAATAATGTGAAAAACATTTATGGACAGAAACAAACTACTAGTACCAAAAAGAGCTATGAGTTCGGAAAGAGTTTGAAACAACGAATAAAATTTGAAAATTCAATTGACCCTTATATTAAGTCGGCATTTATATTGACGATTATACCTTAATTCAATCGGTATACGATTTTTAAATCTCTTCTCCACGCACTGTCCATCGTCCTAAAATATTGGTCGTTTTAAGGTTAGGTACATATATTAAAAAATATAATAATTTTTCTTTTATAAATAAAAATAAAAATAGAGATCTAATTGGTAATTGATTATAAATAATATTTAAATTATTTAAAAAAAATATTTTTTTTAGAACAACAAACATTTTAGATTTTGGAGCGGAGACTGATCCAATCAAATAAAGTAAATAGGCCCTACATCTCTTTTCACATGAATTCATTTATTATTCACTACTTTCGTTGTATTTCCAATACATATTTTCACCGTAGCACTAAATGTTAAAAAAATTATCATTAATTTTTTTAAAAATTATTCATAATCATTTAAATTTTAAATTTATTAACAAAAATCTGCAATATAATTGCTTCATGCATTTGGATACACAAAATAGAACCCAATTACTTTTTAAAAACCATATTTAAAAATATTATTTCAAGTCTAAACCATTTTGATTTTTGATAAATTATTTGTTTTCCTTTTTATTTTCTTTTGTAGTTGCATACTTATGAAAGTATTGTTTTTTTCTTTTTTAAACTAGAAATGAATACAGTTGATAATAAAGAAATAGAATTTGCAGGTGAAACAAAAATGTTACTAAGACCAGTTTCAGTTATTGGTGAATATTTTTGGATAGTAATGAAGTAGAAAATATCCAATCAAGTAGCTACAAGAAACATAGGCATCCAAAAGATACAACTAACAGACCGACGCTTCAACTTCAAGACACGGAGGAGGTGGTGGCATGTGCATTTGTTGCATATGCATCGGCATCAGCATTTGCATTTGCTGCATCGGTGGTCTTCCTCCTATCTGATGCTGAGGTTGTGGCAACCAACCGGGTGACGGCCCACCCATTCCCATCTGTTGTGGTGGGTCTGGTGTAGGGAAAATTAATCCCACGAATGCGGAAATAAGAATAAACAAGAGAAACAAAATTTAACGTCGTTCGGTCAATTTGTCTATGTCTACGGGAAAAAAATAAGAATCACTATAACTCAAAAATATTACAAAGATTGGAGTTTGACTCCA
The DNA here is from genome assembly GCA_036936605.1 of Limnanthes douglasii subsp. nivea. Classification (NCBI taxonomy): domain Eukaryota; kingdom Viridiplantae; phylum Streptophyta; class Magnoliopsida; order Brassicales; family Limnanthaceae; genus Limnanthes; species Limnanthes douglasii. The sequence continues at coordinate 50,688,055 of JAUPFV010000005.1, forward strand.
TACACTCAAGAGTTATACACGCACTTTTCTCACCCCAAATATTATACCCCAAAAGAAAATAGCAATCTCACAGATCACTCAAACAAATTCTCCTAAACACTACCCGTATTTCTCTCTCACTCAAAGTGTTTCTCTCTAAATTGTGCCACACACAATATTGCACTCTAGAATGTTTATTTCAAGTGCTTCAAGTAATGATATCCAAGACCAACTCGTGGTCCTATTTAAAGCAACAAGGCTTACAAAGGAAGCCACTTTAGCTTCCAAATGAAGCTAATGGTTACTTGCAAGAAACCCACTTGCATTAAATGAAAGGAGGTTGCTTGTAAGTCACCCTTCATTTAATGCTTAGTTGTTTCTTGTAAGAAACCAAAAGGTAGGGCCCACAATATTAAATGTGAGAGAGAAGTGAGCAGGCTCTACAAATCTCCCCCGCCTGCTCAGGAGGAGAGTCTTACCAGTCCGGCAACCTCTATGCACACATCAAGCTTTTGTTTCGGCAGTGACTTTGTCATCATATCTGATCCATTGTCATCAGTATGGATCTTCTCAATACTCAGCTGCTTTGACTCTAAGGTTTCACGAATCCAATGGTATCGAACATCAATATTTTTCGATCTCGAATGCAAACTTGGATTTTTGCTAAGATGAATGGCGCTTTGACTATCGCAGTGGAGAGTATAGTTTTCTTGATTGAGGCCCAACTCTATAAGAAACTTCTTTAACCATAAAAGTTCTTTACTAGCTTCAGTAATAGCAATATATTTAGCTTCGGTAGTGGATAATGCAACACATTTTTGTAACCTTGATTGCCACGAAATTGCTCCCCCTGAAAACGTCATCAAATATCCCGAAATAGATTTCATACTATCAACATCACCAACCATATCTGAATCCGTGTAGCCTTCAAGAATAGGTTTACCATTGCCAAAACATAAACATAATTGAGATGTTCCTCGAAGATACATGAATATCCATTTTACAGCTTCCCAATGCTCTTTTCCAGGGTTAGATAAAAATCGGCTGACTACTCCGACGGCATGAGCAATATCAGGTCTTGTACAAACCATGGCATACATCAAACTGCCAACAGCTGAAGAGTAAGATGTTTTATTCATTTCTTCCATCTCGCTTTCTTTTGTAGGTGATTGCTTGGAAGAAAGTTTAAAATTCCCTGCAAGTGGGGAAGTAACAGGTTTCGCTTTGCTCGTGCTGAATCTTTCTAAAACCTTCTCAATATATTTTTCCTGGGACAACCATAATTTGTTGTTCACCCTATCTCGAGTGATTTTTATTCTAAGAATTTGCTTTGCGGGACCCAAATTCTTCATTGCAAAGGATTTGCTGAGCTCCATCTTCAATTGCTCTATCTTTCCAATATCACGACCAACAATCAACATATCATCCACGTAAGGCATAAGGATGATAAAATTATTTTCAGAAAATATCTTAATGAAAACACAATGGTCAGATGAAGTCTTATTATAGCTGTGTTCCACCATGAAGGAATCGAACCTTTTATACCACTGTCGTGGGGCTTGTTTGAGACCGTACAAACTCTTCTTTAGTTTGCAGACCAAATGCTCTTTATATTTAGTCTCATACCCTTCAGGTTGCTTCATGTAAATTTCTTCTTCCAAATCACCATGGAGAAAAGCAGTTTTCACATCAAGTTTTTCAACTTCCAAATTCAAGCTAGAAGCTATTCCAAGAACAACACGAATAGATGACAATTTTACTACAGGTGAAAATATTTCTTCAAAATCAATACTTTTTCTCTGACCAAATCCTTTGACAACCAGTCGCGCCTTGTATCTTGGTTGTGAATTTCCTTCTTCAGTCTTCAGCTTAAACACCCATTTATTGTTGAGTGCTTTCTTCCCTTTCGGTAACTCTACCAAATCGTATGTGTGGTTCTCATGCAATAACTTCATCTCTTCTTGCATGGCTTTCCACCACTCCTTCTTTTGAATGTGCAGCACAGCTTCTTCAAAACATTCAAGTTCTCCCCTGTCAGTAAGTAACACGTACTCATCTGTTGGGTATCTAGTCGAAGGTCGACGATCTCTAATGGATCTTCTCAAATGGGGTTCTTGAGTATGATTTCCTTCAACGTCAAGTGTTTCTTCATGGTCGGGAGCCTCGCCATAATCCTCGTACTCAATTGGAAATGGTGCATCCAGAACTAAGTCAATTTTAGTATTGACATCTGATTTTGTATTCTCGTCGTTCTTCATATCTCCTAGAGTTTGGTCTTCGAAGAACACAACATCTCTACTTCGAACGACTTTTCTACTTCTTGGATTCCAAAGTCTATAACCAAACTCATCATGTCCGTAACCAAGAAATATGCATTCTTTGGTTTTCTCATCTAGCTTGGATCTTTCATCTCGAGGGACATGTACGAACGCCCTACAACCAAACACCTTCAAGTGTTTGTAACTTATGTCTTTCCCGGTCCATATTCTTTCAGGAATTGCACCATCTAAAGGAACTGAAGGGGATAAGTTGATAAGATCTACCGCCGTCATCAATGCTTCACCCCAAAAGGACTTTGACAATCTTGAATGGGAGAGCATGCACACGATCTTGTTACAAATAGTTCTATTCATTCTTTCTGCAACACCATTATGTTGCGGGGTCTTGGGCACCCATCTCTCAAGCCTGATACCATGAACTCTGTAATATTCTTCAAAGGGTCCAATGTATTCACCACCATTGTCGGAGCGGATACATTTCAAAAGTTTTCCAGTTTGCCTTTCAACGTTGTCATGAAACTTCTTGAATACTTCTAACAACTGATCTTTGGTCTTCAAAGGATAAGCCCACACCTTTCTAGAATGATCGTCAATGAATGTGACAAAGTATAATGATCCGCCGATACTTCTGTCACCCATAGAACATACATCTGTATGTATTAGATCAAGAATATTATTCTTTCTATGTGGTCGTCCTGCTCGAAATGCGACTCTGTGTTGTTTTCCTGCCAAACAATGAGTGCATTGCTTTAAAGGAATATTTGGAAGATTCGGTAGAAGATTTTCTTTCGTGAGAATTTTAAGTCCCTTCTCACTCATATGACCAAGTCTGGCGTGCCATAAATTCTCCGAGTCTTCATACTTGATCGAATTCGCTTCTACTCCACTTGATTGTTTTGTTTGCATATAATACAAACGATCAATCTTCTTACCTCTGGCCACGACCAGATTCTCTTTCTTAAGCTTCCAAACTCCATTGCCAAATGTGTTTTCGTATCCCATATCGTCAAGCTGACCAGTGGAGATCAAATTTGGTGTGGATGATTATCGCCTGAGGGTAGGCTTGTAATTTGGTTGGTGTTTTATAGTAGTATGTGGGTGTTATGTGTTTATAGTAGAGAGTAGAGAGATAATTAAGCTGGCTGATAGTAGTTAATTCTCATTTTTTACACTTAATGCAGGTGGTTGGGTATTTATACCCTAATGTTTGGGCCCTTATGGGCTTTCGGGTCATGTTTAATGGACCCGGGTCATGTTCAAAAACCCTTGACCTCTAAGGAGGAGAGCAAGTAGCTTAGTCAAGAAGTGTTTAGGTTTTTTAGTACTTTTGTCATAGTTCGAACAGTCCTATGGCCTGAGTGTTCGAAGTGATCTGTCCGGTCCGGAGGCCTTGGACCGATCTGTCCTTGTCCGGCGAGCATGCAGAATTCGGACTCATCAAAATTGATACGGATGTCTGGAACATGTCGAACATCTTTTAATAACAGCTTGCAACCGCTGCTAGTTTCCAGTGTTGCATCACCTCGACCAACAATTTCACATCTTCCCTCATTTCCCATCTTGACAAAACCGAACTCACCACTTGTGTAAGTGGTCAAAAGACTTCTATCGGCTGTTACATGGAATGATGCTCCAGAATCAATCATCCATGTGTCTTGGCATGCAAGGTTGACACGTCCATTGTCAAAAATTAGGTATGTTTCTCCATCGTTGGATATGACAGCTGCATTTCCTCTATTGTCTTCATTATTTTCCTTAGCCTCCTTTTCTCTTAGCTTCTAACAATCTTTCTTGAAATGTCCAGGTTTATGACAGTAGTTGCAAGTGAAGTCGCCTCTTGACTTTGATCTGCCTCTAAACTTGATTTTGTTTCGCCTGTCTCTCGAGAAATTTTTGTTTCTAGTTCTTCCTCTCTCCGTGACTAGTGCTTGTCCTTGAGGGTGGCTGAAAGGGCTTTGCTCCGCTCTTCTTTTGCCTTCTCTATTGATACTTTCCTTTACCATGTTTAACGTCACCTTTCCTTGTGGTGTTGAATTGCTAAGAGCTAGCACAAGTGTTTCCCAGCTATTTGGTAAAGAACTTAACAAAATCAACGCTTGGATTTCTCACCTAAGGCCAGCTCCATGTTCATCAAATTGTCGAGAATCTCGTCAAATTTTGCCAAGTGGTCAGATACACTTTGCACATCATAAAGTTTCAGGTTCACAAGTCTCCTTATGATGAAAGCTTTATTTTGAGCATTTTTGGGCTCATATATTTCTTCTAAATGCTTCCATAATTTGAAAGCATCGGTTTCTTTTGCGGTGTCGCGAATCGCCCTTGTTTCAACCCACTGTCGAATCACACTAACAGCTTTATGGTTGAGTTTCTTCCAATCCGCTTCACTTGTTGCACCTTGTTTGACCCCTTTTAGTTCAATAGGATCAAACAAGTCTTTACAGTACAACAAATCTTCCATCATGGTTTTCCAAATGGAATAATTTGTTTCCGTGAGTATGATCATGGAATTGCCACCAATATTCGTACGTTCCTCCATTTTTGTACGAAGAAGAAGAATATGGAACTGCAAGTTGGCTCTGATACCAGTTGTAGGGAAAATTAATCCCGCAAATGCGGAAATAAGAACAAACAAGAGAAACAGAATTTAACATCGTTCGGCCAATTTGCCTACGTCCACGGGAGAAAAATAAGAATCACTATAACTGAAAAATATTACAAAGATTGGAGTCTCACTCCATACACTCAAGAGTTATACACTCACTTTTCTCACCCCAAATATTATACCCCAAAGAAAATAGCAATCTCACAGATCACTCAAACAAGTTCTCATAAACACTACCCGTATTTCTCTCTCACTCAAAGTGTTTCTCTCTAAATTGTGTCACACACAATATTGCACTCTAGAATGTTTCTTTCAAGTGCTTCAAGTAATGATATCAAAGACCAACTCATGGTCCTATTTATAGCAAAACAAGGTTTACAAAGGAAGTCACTTTAGCTTCCAAATGAAGCTAATGGTTACTTGCAAGAAACCCACTTGCATTAAATGAAAGGAGATTAGTTGTAAGTCACCCTTCATTTAATGCTTAGTTGTTTCTTGTAAGAAACCAAAAGGTAGGGTCCACAATATTAAATGTGAGAAAGAAGTGAGCAGGCCCTACACCTGGTGGCATCCTCCGAAAAACAGGACCTTGAGGAGGTGGAGATGGTCTGAATTGCTGCATAGGTGGTGGACCCATGCCGAGTGGTGGCCCTGGCTGACCGTGTTGCTGTGGCTGACCCTGCCATGGTGTTTGACCAGGTGCTTGAGGCGGTGGTGGGAATGGGTTACCTTGTGAAGGTATCGGACGAAGCATTGGCATTGGCATTTGACGGGGAATGGGTTGACCATGTTGCTGTAGCTGACCCTGCCATGGTGTTTGCAAATGGCCTTGGAGGCAGTGGTGCACCGGTAGGTGTGTTAGGGAGATGGGTGTCCACTAGCAAACATAGTGTGGGCATTCGGGTTGGTTGTAGCTAAAATCGTCTCAGCTGGGGTGCCATGTGGTTCTCCTTTCGTGTCTTTCTTATCGCCTCAATAGCAGAATCAAATGCGTGGTAATGAAACCAAAAGCTGTGAAGTTTCCAGTAGTATGAGGATCTCTCATTATCTTAGGATTAGAAGCAATGACCCCAAATGTATCATATAGCATATTTATCTTTAATTATAATGTCCGCGGTCAACTCCATAAAAGAATTATAAAAATAATAGTTTTCTGTTCAAATATTAATTATATCATAAGTATGAATAATTTACTGAAAACATATTACTTTTTTTGTCCGGTTTGCATGTTACACCGATTCTACACGTAGCAGTAAGGTTGAGTCTTGTCTGGTATACATTGAAAACATAAAAAAACTGCATTAAAGGAAACAGATATGCCTACTGCGTATATCACTTCACATTACTCTCTTTTGTTGAGTAAAACAGTGTAATCGCTTAATGAATGAGATGACGTTGCTAACAATCTCTGATTCGTAGAAAACTGAAATTATCAACGCTAAAATAATTTAATGGATTGAAACAAACTACTACGACCAAGAAATAGCTATTGGTTGCGATAGAGTTTGTAACAACAAATAGAGTTTGAAAATTCAGGTAACCCTTAAATTAAGTCAAAGCGATTATATTGACGATTATACAACATCTTTAAATCTCATTTTCCCAACACCAATGTTTATTTATTAATTCAATCCAATAAAATAAAATAAACAGCCCTACATCTCTTTTCACATGAATTAGAATCTTCAACTCCAAAAATAAACAGCATAAAATTCATTTACTATATATATATATATATATATATATTACAATAACTCACTACTCTCTCTATTTTCAATATATTCTCATAGTAACACTAAATATTAAACCAAAAAAATTTATTAATAATTATTCGAAGTAAAATAAAATAAAATTAAAGATAATCATATAAATTATGGATAATTACTTCCCATAATATTTTTAAATGTTTAGAATACTAACAATTTCAATAATTAATTACTTATATTTTTTAAAAATTTATACTTTCTAAATTCTAATTCAATTTGTTTTTAAATATACATATTTATATATTAAAAAACGAACAAAACAAAATGTATAACTGATATTTTTTTAGATGTTTTTTTTTTCTATATTCCCGATCAAATTATATGTAATTACATTATTGGGACACAATTACTTTTTTATAAATCAAATTACACGTAATTTCGCAACTGGAATACAATGGTTTTTTCTAGAATTCTTTTGCAACCAAAATCATATTTATGCAATTATTTTCTTCTTATTTACGCAACTTATTTTTTAACGTAATTTTGCAACTTAATATAGTTTTGTTTGCACCCAAAGTCATATATACGCAAATATTTTCTTCTTATTTACGCAACTCAGTCACATATAATTCCGTAACTAGGACATAATTACTTTTTTTCAAGCCAAATATACATAATTCTACAACTAGAACATAATTGTTTTTTCGCAACCCAATTACACATAATTATACAACTAGAACACAACCACTTTTCTATACTTATTTTTCAACTCAATTACACATAATTAAGTAACTAAAAAATAAAAGTAAATTCAAATGATATGTATATAGTTTTGTTCGTCTTAAAAAACAATGGTATTTTCATATATTTATTTGAAATATATGACATTTGTAAAAAACAAATAAGAAAGAAAAAAGCTGAGGGGTATTTCTGACTACCAAAGGATTATCGATACTTTTAATTAAAAATTCAGGTGGTTATGTGTACTTTATGAAACGTTGGATGGTTATTTCTAAATAAATTTGATGTCAGATGGTTATTTGTAGATTACCTAAAAATAATATAAATTTACATAACTAACTCTCATAAAAACAACTGTAATATAAATAAAAGGGAGAATTACCGATAACCACCCTAAAAAAATTAAAATTACCGATAACCACCAGAGTTTTGAAGTTTACTAAAAAGCACATGTAACATAAATGCTTCCAACAACATCCATAAACACACAAACACGTACAAACTTCAAAAAGAAGTTATTTTGAACCTTTGAAACAACATTTCTTTCGAACCCTAACTTAGAAATATCTACATATATATATTATTTATTTATTTTAAAGATGACCAAGATGAAATCCATGAGAGATGTTTTGAAGGAATTTAGGTTTTTTTCTTATGTTAACAATCAAATTGTACTTAATTACGCAAGTGGAAAATATTTTCTTTTTACCAACCAAAATTCAACAACTAGAACAGAATTACTTTTTTCAGGCTTATTTCGCAACCAAATTACTATTTACGAAACTAGTTTTTTCTTTTATACACAACATATTTGTATGTAATTCCGCAACTAGAACACAATTATTTTTTCGCAACCAAATTAAACGTATTTACGCAACTAGAAGACAATCATTTTCTTTTAAGTTTTATCAACATAAAAATGCATATATTTTCGCAACTACAAGAAAGTTAGTTGTTTCACACTCATTTAACACTTGTATTCGCAAAACCAGTTTGTATTTTGTATTTTTACACAATCAAACTTATTTAGCAACCAAAGTCCTATTTACGCAACTCTTTTTTTCTTATTTATGTTGCGCATTCGCACGTTATTTTGCTACTACAGAACAGTTGATTTTTAGCAACCAAAATACACGTAATTATGTAATTGGAATACATTGGTTTTTTTGCAACCAAATTCCATGTAATTACGTAACTAAAAAAATTCATATAATATATGTCATGAATTTAGTTTTGTTCATCTTTAGAAAAAAAACCAATGGTATTTTTAGATTTTTATTTTTGGAGTTATGGTTTGAAATATATGATATTTAAAATAAATAAGAGAGATAAAAACGGTTAAGGAATATTTCGGACTAACAGGTATTTATATGTAAATACTCATTTATTACTATGTGGTTATTCGTACTTAATCAAAATTTGGCTGGTTAGTAGTATACAAGTTTGATGTTGGATGGTTAGTGTTAGATAACTCTAAGTAAAATAATTAAAAAATTATTAAATAAAAAAAATAAAATAAAATAAAAAATAAAATAAAAAAAATAAACTCAGTAGTATAATTATATTAATATGATTGTCAAGATTCTATTATACATTATAACTGTTTTATGAAAAAATATTATAAAAAATTAAAATTACTAAACATAGTCATATATATATATATAATGATTATAATTATCTTTTGGAACAAAAAAAATTAACAAACAAAAATATAACTACGTCTAGTAACTTGGTATAGGAATAAGATAAAGCAAATATATTAGATAGTTGTTAACAAATACAAATATTATGTGGTGCTAATTATGTGATGATGCAATTTTTTTTGCCAATCATATATATATTCTTAATTATCTCTATTTTTATGCTTAAGATACAATCCATTGAGTTCTTATTATTTTGCAGGTCAGGTAATTGGGCTGAACTAATTTTAAATTTATCATTATCTTTGTATTCTTTGCGAAAGATTTGAGGTAGGACTAAAATTTATAAAATTTATGGGCTATTTGTTATATTCGCATTAGGTGGCCAAATCTATTCTGTGTATTAGCGCTTCAGGCTGAATGTTTTTTTATTGACCCATACAACAACCTAGTTTTGGCGGGAGTCATAAAAGTCTTCTGATGTATTTATGTTAAATTTGATTGAATTTTACTCGTACTCGCAGAACGAAAAATCAGAGTCATTTCTGTACTAGTTCAGTTTGACCATATTTTTGTCTCCATTAAAAACCTTTGACGAACCAAAACCTCCATTGAGAAAAAAAAACTTTATTTTGTCAAAATAAAAAAGTACACACAACATGTAGCCTGTTACTAGGTTAATTAGAACCTTTAACTAAATTTTAAAGGTTTTATATAAACTTGAATATGCTTTAATATTCCCTTATGTGTAGTAGAGTAGCTCCATAGTCCTTTTAGAAGGACATATAAAGGACTAGCACCAATTCTGAAGCAATAAATGATTCATGAGGGTAGGATGGTTGTTTGTCTTTTTTACAAAGATGTTTTCTTTGGTTTGCGGTTGGCCAAAGTTTTACCAGTTGCAATTGGCTATTAGCCAAATGTAATCCTTGCGTAATATGTTTATATATCTAACTTTAAAATTTAAAAATATATTTTCATAACTGAAGATAATACTCTTATGGAGGGGCTAACTGTAACTAAAGAATAATATTTTTAGATAAGTTCATGTGTAATTCGAGATGGTGAAATCACGTGCTTTGAGAGGGAGATCCACGCATGCAGACTGTTCTGATTTCTTAAGGATCTTACAAGCTAAAATAATAAAGGTTACACATTGGGATTGAATGTATGTCGTTGAATTAAAACCATATGCATGGTTAGATATAAATTCAAAGTTAAGTATAAATAGTCATAGGTAATGTCATTCTCTATTTTCCTTTTCTTCATCTTCTTTATTTATATTTTTAGTAGTATACTTTTCTTACTGAAACTCAAAGACATCAAAATGTTTCTTTGATTTTATTAAAGAATACATCAAGGTGTATCAACCTCTTATTCATTCAAGCCTTAAAACAAAAATAATAAAAACGCGTCAGCCAAAGGTAGAGTACAACGATGAGGGAGATGGCTTTAACCATCAAAATCCTTGTATTAGTGCTCATTTTGGGTCGCCATCACCAATTAAATATAGGAAACTACTCAACTTTGATGCTACAAAGAAGAATACTAAAGCCTCAAATAATAGAGAAGGGTGATGCATGGGAGGATGTTGTAATTGATGATATTGTTTCTCTTACAAGTATTCATGTCATAGATCAGGAAAGTGCACCTCATATGGCTGCAATAATTCCAATCAAAACTCCAATAATTATGGTCCATGCCATATTGAATCAACCAAATATATTTTAATATGTGCTAAATTGTCTTAGTGTTGTTCAAACTAAGAAGGTGTGTGAGAACTATTATAATACATCTAGGCCAAAGATTGGTGTGATAAGTTAGAGGAGTTGTGGATTCCATATAATGGCGTGGTTAGGTTCCCAACAAAGGATGATACAACTTTGGATGATTATGATCATGAGGTGGCCTTTTTTTTACTTATATGTTTAAGATGGGGGTTCGGTTCCGTTCAAGTTATGATATGTTGAAGTTCTTCAAGGGTACTTAATATATCCAACCGAATTGGTGTTGAATGCCTAAAGGATCTTGTTGTTGGCTATTTTATTGTCACATAAAGTTACCAATACTTCAGTTTCATGAGATTTTTTGTAATGGTTTTGATTTCGTTTGAAGCTTAAACCCAAATATTTATATTTTCAATAAGGCAAAAATCTTTACTGACCTTCTAAAGTTTACTAAGGTTTGAAAGAACAGGTTCGTATACATCATTGGTGACTTGGAGACGGACATAAAGTAGAGTAAATGGTTCCACTCACATAGATATAACTCTAAAAGTAAGTCATTTATCCCGCCACCACATTATGTAAAAAGATTAATAATGGACATCTTATCTATGTGTAATTTTGATATGTTGATATATTACTTGATGAGCCTGCTAGAATCAAAAAGAAAAAAGAAAACACTTAGTCTAATATATCTTATAAATTGTTGCTGCCTCTAGAATTAAAAACTTATTTGAGGAACAAGACTTCGGTCAGGCCATCTTAACGTAAAAATACTATTATGAAGCTAGTTATTGTGAAGATTGAGCTTGTTGGATGTATAAAAACTAGAGTTGGTAGTACTATAGTTGATAGGGTTAGCCGTCCAGGTATGGTTATTGATCTTTTAATATCTAACAGCCACACAAGGGGGCGTAAATGTCTGACTATAAACACCATAATATACACTAAGTTCTATGCTAAATAAATTAATACAATTAAACGAGCTATATGAGAAAGAATAAGCAAGTTATAAAACAAATAAAGCAACAAAGTTGGACGAACTATATGATAAAAAAAGAAACTTGTAAAAAAAATCATCGTAGTTAGATAAACTACAAGATAAATAATAGAAAAGTTATAAGATAGACGACTTAAATCAACAAATAAGCATTGACGAGCTAAATGACTCCGATAATAAATAAGGTACAGAAAAAGTCAGAAGACGAGGTACTCTTAGTATATTAACTCCTTTATATATTTTTACAACGCAGTGTTATTCTATAACATACGTTGGAAAAATGAGGAGTATAAGAACATATTACAATATTTTTGAAAAGTTAGATAATTAACTTCAAGAACCAAAGATGACGACTCCAAGATAACGGGGGAAAACATATGAACTGTGAATAATATATAAAAAATATATTTGATAAGTTAAATATGACCACCTAAAGATGATGAGGTAAAATATATGTTTTAAGAATAATATAAAAGAAATGCAAGCTTGGTAAGTTATGAGAATAAGGTTAACGGACTAAAGATCATGAATAAAAGGTAACTAGTTAAGAAAAACAAGTATAATGAACGAATTAGACGAGGTAACGATGTAAATAAATTAGGTAACTCAACGTGATGACCTAGAAGACATTCAACTTTACGAATTTTATCAATTTAAATTAACATGGGCATTAATAATTGGATATACATCACCTTGACGAGATACACACACAATACGAGATATAATGAAGACGAGTAATTAACTAAGTAAATAAGCTAAAATAAGATATTTATCATTTCCTATTACCATAATATTTTATAGAGGAAAAAGATGAGAATTATGATCAATATAGATGATAATAAATCATCATGACCACTTACATCTTTAATGTAAGACAATAAACTAAAAAGTAGTAGTGAAGACAATGAAGACTATTCAAGTCAAATACGAAACCAAAACATGAAAAAAGTGAATATAACACTATCTCATTATACTTAAAGACTTTTAGTGTTTAAGTTTCATTTGATATTCCAACTTAATGGTTAGGGAGAACCGTGACAAGGACATAATAGTTGGATAGTGATAGAGAAATAAAAACTTATATTATTTGTTAAATATAGACAAATATTTTATATTAGAAATAAATAAATAAATAAGAAAAATTAGACATATAGCCTTGTAATACTTCATATTTATTATATATATATATATACATACATATACATATACATATACATATACATATACGTGTATTTTAAAATTGGACTATCTCATCAATAACCAAAATATTTCTCCTTCTAATTTTATTTCTCTGAGATCTCTTTTTTCTATTAATGGTTAATAAGTCGATAACACATTTGATAATTATTTTATGAAATAAAATTTATCGTCAATTCAGTCAAGATGGCTGTCCGAGGTTATTATCATAGATTGATGGTAAAACCTAAAATCATCAATTTACTCTTGTTTTGTTCGTCAATATTTGTGATGGATTGATATCTAACAATTTAAAAACATAATTACTAAAAATTTGATAAGAAAAAAAATATTGATCCAATAACGTATTGCGAAATTGGTAAATGGAAAAGTAAGATGATTTTTTTTCAGAAATAAAATATTGATCGATTAAATTAATTTTAAAAATTGATTGAAGTGTTTAAATTATTTACAAGTTACCATAAATGTTATAGTCGATTATTTGTTTTCGTGAGGGAACTCACAGCCGTTACTCAATGAGTGCGCACAGGGTAAATCATCGGTCTGATGTCATAACCTGCGAATCAATGCCAGAAGGTAAACCATACAAGGTGACAGGCTCAACCCATAAAGATTTTGTAGAGGAGTTCAAACGCATGACTTTTTGGTCACGAGCTCATCTACTCCACCAATTTGCCTATCCCTTTCGGGGTCAGTCGATTTTAGTTAATAGATAATAACACATGAAGGGAATATTATTGGATATTTTAATTATCTCACATTTATAATTATTAGAATTCACAAACTTAATTAGCAAAACGGTTATGCTAAACTATAATCCAAGCTATTAAGTTCTCTCATAATTTAGATGAGGTCTCCAATTTCATTCAAAAAACATACCTAGTTAAAAATTAAATTTTCTCACTCATATACTAAGTTCTCTAATTTTCAAAATATTATATTTTTTCTTCTCTTTTTCTTTTACTCTTTTCACGAACAACATAAATAAAAATAATCTATTCATTTTTAAAAACTGAAAAGGAGCTTATCTTTCTTTAAAAAACAAAAACTTAATCAATAGACAAATGAAAAGAGTAAGTTCTCTTCACATTCTTGATTTAATTCACTTTTAATTTTTAATTTATGTTTTGGGTTGGATCTAAATTTAACTTATTTAAGATGTTGAAATTTATTAAATATAATATTATAATCAATTTGGGAATGAAAATATGGTATGGTAGTGGTGATTTTATGTGAGATTTAGGCTTTTTAAATATTTTGGAGTGTGTTTTTGTAAAGAACAATCTATGGAATTCACGACTGTTCTTGAGCACCAGTATAATGAATGCTTCATACTGATGAACTCAGAAAATCCTTAGGTAAGTTCAGAAGCGGAAATATTCGTTAGAGAGGAACTGACTAAGAAATGTTTGTATGAAGTAATTGTAATAATTAAATGAGTGTTTTGTAGAGAGAGAAAGAGACAAAAGTAATAAATGTAGCAATAATTGACTAATCATTTGTCTTTTTCCCAAAAAGGGAATGTTCTTTATATAGTACATGAGGTGGGTAGTAAAATTACATAATTACCACCATTAAAGTGGATTTCTCACCCATTCTTTTACTATTTACAGATAGTATATCATTTAACCCTTCTACTTATTATGTTTGCTTTACTTTGGTTCTTTATCACTAAATATACAAACATATGCCTTTTATTTGGCATAATTAACCTAGTGATTATCTATATTTTTCTCCCATTATCAGTAGCCCCCCAGTCCTCACGAAGATATCTGAGTGAAGACTGCATTTATTCTTCGAGTTTGCTCAGATTTTATGACCTCATCGGATCAGATGGCTTTGCTGGTTATGCCTCACCTATAAATTGTTTAGATACTACTCTTCAGACTATTTGGATAAAAACTCCTTCGTGATGACCTTACCCTTCGTCATGATGAACTCACCTAAGTCATCATTCGATTTGAACTCACGTGCTTCTGTCTAACCGTTATAGAGTCAGTGAATTTTTAGATAGTGAGTCACTTCTGGCCACGTGTCGGATCCTTACCGTAGCCTGCCAGCGCGCAGTTTGAAGCGGTTTGTCACAAGGGAAGCATGTCAAGACTTCTTTAACCTTTCGCTTTCTATTCTATTTCACTATAAATACTTTGTTCCTTCTCTGAATATAGGTTTACACTTTTTGATCTTTGTCTTGGTTTGGTTTATTTTGGGTTGGGGGTAGTTTGGTAAAATGTTTTGGTAAGTTTAAAGTATTTAGTGTTTAGTGGAAATAGTAGTGAGATAATGGAGCAGCTTGCTTATATTAAATGTTGATCACCTTCATTAATGAGAGTGGTTGGGGTATTTATATCCTTAATCAATGACCCATGGGCTTACCGGGTCAAGTTATGAAACTGAGTCAAGTTTAAGGACCCATTAGTCTTTTAAGTTGATTAGAAAGTAACTTAGTCAAAAGGTGTTCTACATTTATCCTGTTCGGATTTCTCAGCGGAGTGTTATGGTCCGAATTACCCCTGTCCGATTAAGAAGTGGGTTGTGTCTGAAGTTTCCGAAATCATCAGTAGCGCAATTTTTAGACCTCATTAAATGTTTTTAGTAGGTCTAAAACACCTACCAAGTAAGTATTGACTTTATCCGATCTGCTCGTGTCGTCCGGACTAAAAATTCCATTTTGAACACTAACCGAGTTAAAAATTTATCAAAACTGGTTTCTCTTCCTAGAATTCTAAGAGTTTTTTCCTTGGATTGTGGGACACGTGTCACTATTTGGTTTGACCTACCAGCCGTTATTTTCCCTAGATTGGCGCATCCACTAAGTCTAGAAAGTTACATAAGCTTTTAATTCTTCACACGTCTGCGCAACCTTTAATCATTGCAAAAACCCTATTCAACTTCTCCTAGGTAACTGTTTCTTTTTACTATTATATAAATACCATTTTTACTATTTCATTGTCTTCCACACTCAAAGCATTTTTAGAGAGATTCCCATCCTTACCTTCAATTTGTTCTTGAGAGGTTTTATGTTCACAGCCAAAAACGCATTAGTTAAAGGCGGCTGGTTAAATTTGTTAGAGTTTGAAAGAGCGAAGACGGTAGAAAGAGAGAACCGCATCGATGCCGGCCTCCCAGTTTCTCCAAGTGAGAAAACCAGTCAACCAACCCAGGACGCCGATCAAGGGTCTTTCTCTTCCAAAAACCCTAGGCCCAGACCGCTCTTATTTCGACCAAACCTTTCACTCCTTCCCTCAGGCTCTTCTGTTCAAGAATCTCAACCTCTTGTGCCTAAAGAAAAAGCCGTTTCAAGTATCAGAAAACCCTCTCCCTTTATTGTTATGGGTTCTGATGTTGAGAAGTCTCCGGAGAAGATAACCCCTCTCCGGACGACCCGACAAAATAAAACTCAATCCACACCTTCACTGCCAAAACCCTCCTGTTCGGAGGTATCTAAAGCAGCTCCAAGAGCCAAGACCTCCAGATACCAACCTCCAGATATCAGGCCTTCAGAGGCAACAATCGCTCAACCATCTGAACAACCTTCTGTGAAAGAAACTAAACCAATTTCTTCCAAGGCAGCTGACAAACCTTCCACAATGATGAAAGAGATTTTGGAAGTAAGCATCGAGGATCCCCCCTTTGAGACCGAGGCATCAGGTCAAACAGGGGATGATGCTTCTGATAAGAAGGGCAAAAGTAAGGTTAAAATCTGTATGGCTCATCCAGATTCGCTTCCGGAGTTCTTAGAGGCCAAGGTAGGCCTATGCTTCAAACATGTTAGTGTCAAATACATGTTGTCTCTACAAAACATAAATTACATCTACACCCACACTACTGAGTTGGGCCGAATCCGGACAAAATGGGGGATTCCAGAGTCAGTAAAATTAAGGATACCTATTACTCCAGAGACTCACATGGACTGCAAGCTTAATGAGGTGGTAATATTCACCGAAGTGCTAAACTAGGGGCTCCGGTTTCCATTGGACCCAAAAATTGTCAAGTACTTTCACTTGGTTAAACTTTACCCTAGCCAACTAAGCCGTAATGCCTAGTACTCTCTTCTTTCTTGCATTATGCATTAAGGTTGTCTAAAATACCACTTCTGATGGAGTAGTTTGCTGCTGTAGCAAGCTTGTACAAGAATATTTAGATTTTATTCTACCATCACAACATGGGGAACAAATTTAAAGTCGTGGATGACTTACTGGAGTCCGAAAAGAACTGGAGGACAGAATTTATGTTTCTCAGTTGGACATGGGAAAATGGCAGTAAGATCAAGGCCAACACCAATCCTAGCATGTTGACTAGCAGGTGGAAAAGTACTGGTAATTTTCTTTCTTTTCTTTGTCTTTCATGTTTTTTCTTCTTAAATCATAAGTGTTTTCCAGTTCTGATTGGCTTGTTACTCCTTATCAGTGCTGCCGAATGAGTTCACCGGATATTTGGAGGAGGGACAAAAGACCTGTGCAAAACTCAATGCATGGGTTGCAGAGCACTGGGGGAATGCCTTCCACAACTGCTTCACATCAGGGAACTTAGTGAGGTCGCATATGCGGAACATCGCAGGCCGGAGATATCTCACATGGGAAGATCTAACCACCATTCATCCTCCTGGCATGATTCTCAAAAGGACAGAAGCCAAGGATGTCAAATTGCTCTTATCTTCCAGAGCAAAGGCTCCCAGCAAGATGAAGAACAACAAGAAGAAGGCTACAACAGAGTTGGTTCAAGCAGCCACAGAAGGGACTGGTTTGGGGAACCAAGGGGGAATTGATGCAGCCCTGCTCAAAGCAGTGGAGGTTGAAACAGTGAGAGAGGCTGGAGAGTCGCAGAACCCACCAAAGCCTCCTAAGAATGCTAGAAAATGGAGGGTCATCAGTAATGAGAAAACTGCTAAGAAGAAGAAGAAAGTCACCTTGGGAGAAGAAATAATTCTTAGTCCTTCGGAAATCCAACTTCCACCATCCCCTTCTGATCCTAGCTTGCAAGAGAAAATCCTAACAGATCTTCGATCCGGAGAGATTGCTGGGGGAGGAAATGATGACGTGGACATCAGTGCCCTTCAAGACATTGACTTGTATTTCAATGATTCTGAGAAGGATGATTTTGCAGTTCCCTATTGTCCCTCCAGTTCTGCCAATATGGTGACCTTCAATGGCAAATCCTTCTCCATTTTCGGATAGCAAGATGTCCTGAGCCACTCCCTCCTCGGTCATATCCGTCCCATACTTGATCTGGAAAGCGGGTAAAAAGTTAGACCAACCTTATCAACTCCCTCTCCTCTGACAAGCAATCTCTGTCAAACAACCTCTTAAACTCTCAACAAAGCATAGAGGAACTGAAGAAGGAGAAAGAGGCACTGAATAAGGACAATGAGGATTCATCAACTAAGTTAGCCACATCGAAAGCAGCCAAAACTGAGCTCCAGACTAAGTATGCTGACTTAGAAAAAGACCTCACAACGTTGAAGAAGGAAGTGAAGACCAAGGATAGTGTCATTCAAACCTTAACCGATGAGAATACTAAGTTAGAGGGCACTATTTCAGAGATGACCAAAGAGAATGAGGATTTGAAAACGCAGCAGGAGCAAGACATCCAAGAGAGTATTGATAAATACACCAACAAAGTAATAAACTCTTTAATAAAGAGAGATGATGGGATCAAGTCAGACATGGTACTGCTGTTCCATGAGACCTTTCCGAAGAGGACATTAGGTCATCTATCGATTATGTGGATTACGAAGAGATCCTATTTCATACTCTAGCAGATGGTGACAAATGCAACTACTCCAATGGAATTGATTCTACTACTGATGGCGAAGAGGGAATTGGTGAGAGTTCAAGCGCCGAACTCAAAAGTTCTAAAAAAGGTGATGGTGGTGAAGGAGAGTCCGAAGAGAACAAACCCTAAGGTCTTATATTATTTTTTGTCTTTCAAACAGTTAAAGTCCTTGGATGGCCAAGGCATATTTTGTACTATTATTCGGTTAAAGTCCGAATATGTCATTTGAAAACCTAAAGTCCTTGGATGGCCAATGCATGTTTTTTTCTCATCTTCGGTTAATGTCCGAATAGGTTTAATTTATCATACTTTCCTTTGTTTAATACTTTCTTTTCTTTAAATTTTTCATGGCTAATGTTCAAGTAGCCCTAGTATTTTAGAGGCATTAAAGTGAGTGTGTTTAATATCTCTGATGACATATATTTAATGGTCATCACTTCACCAAGTTTATCCGGTCTACTAAAGACCCAAAGTGTTGAACAAGTGATTTAACTTGAATTGAATCGTAGTAAAACCACTCTAAATATTTTAAGAAAACATCATATATTATTAAATAAAAGACCGGACACCTCATTAAAACCTCCCCACGCCACCAGGGTAGGAAAGAGTATGCCCGTATCTGATGAGCTTTGTATCTTTCAAATCTCTTTGCCTCCGATGAGCTTTGTACCTGGCATCGATATCCGTATATGAAAATTTATCTGAGCTCAAAGAATTATACTCACTAGATTCCGAAGGCTCGTATCTTTGTTCCGATCTAGCCCGTATTTTAGAATATCGGTGACTTCTCCTTCACTGCCTTTCTCCAGGTT
Source organism: Limnanthes douglasii subsp. nivea (assembly GCA_036936605.1). Taxonomy (NCBI): domain Eukaryota; kingdom Viridiplantae; phylum Streptophyta; class Magnoliopsida; order Brassicales; family Limnanthaceae; genus Limnanthes; species Limnanthes douglasii. The sequence goes on from JAUPFV010000005.1 coordinate 50,707,510, forward strand.
GAATGACATCTTGAATCTGATCAGCCATGACTCTCTCTTGTCGGACTTCGGATCCGACTTTCCTAAAGCTTATTATCGCTTCTTTTTCCGCATTTTGTCTTTCGATGTCCTCCAACAATTCTTTACGCCTGGCAACCAAGACTGACTCTTCAAGAAGCTCCTCTGCATATCAGTTTGGGTCATTTCCTTCGTTTGTGACTTATTTTTCCATCAGATGGTCACCAGATTCAATGCCAATCAGATCTCTGGTCAGACTCATCTTAGTCTCTCAACGAACTTTTTTTTTCTATTTTTTTTTAAATATTGTTTTCAAGGTTTTGGAATGTTAATTCCGAGTACCACTCGGTTCCCACAGACGGCGACACTGATGAACTCAGAAAATATTTAGGTAATTTCAGAAGAAGAAATGTTTGTTAGAGAGGATCTGACTAAAAAATGTTTGTATGAAATAACTGTAATAATTAAATTAGTGTTTTGTAGAGAGAGAAAAAGACAAAAGGAATAAATGTAGCAATAATTGACTAATCCTTGGCCATTTCCCCCAAAAAAGAATTTCCTTTATATAGTACATGAGGTGGGTAGTAAAATTACATAATTACCACCATTAAAGTGGATTTATCACTCCACTCTTTTACTATTTACATATAAGTTCTTGGGATATATCATTTAACCTCTCTACTTCTTATGTTTGCTTTACTTTGGTCCTTAATCACTAAATATACAAGCCTATGCCTTTTACTTGGCATAATTAACCTAGTGATTACCCATATTTTTCTCCCCTTATCACATACCATAAATGTTATTCGTATGACACTGCTTTTTTGGTTTTTCATATTCTAAGAGTATTGGCGGTATAGACACTCCATAGAGCCAGTATATTTCATACCAAACATGCTTTTTTGGCACCGTAAATATCATTGAACCATACTGGCGGTATGGTTTTTGTACACCATTGGTGCATTTAACCAATATCGTTGCTAATGTTAAATTTTTTGTTTTTTATACATACCTTTAACTAGCGAACTCTTTGTTTGTATTGCACTAAAAAAAGTGGTAGACCCGAAAAACCTTAAAACTATAAATGAGATTCAAAAGGAAAACAGACGAACTAAACTTACAATTCACTAAATAATTAAATTTTAAAATATCTTAGTACTTAAATAAGTAAATTTATTAAAATATAATGAAAAACCAACTATCAATTTATTATTATGTTATCGCCGATTTAGTTCAAATAAGTAATATGTAAATTATTTATTTTTGTTAAAGATGAAAGGTCCAAGCCCGCTAGCCTTTATTATATCTAGAAATAAGATCATATACACTATTTAATAGACACACTTTCTGAATAATACAAAAACCATAGTCGCTTATGTTTTTCTCTATTTTCTCTTTTTTGTTATTTATTTAATATGGTATAAGATCCTGAAGTAATTTGATTAGGGAAGTGTGGCGATCCCCCTGTTTTGTGGATCTACATGTATTCGATTTTGTATTAGTATTGGATTTCGGTTTGGAATTGGATTTATTCAGAAATTCTGGATATGTTCGGAAATTTTGGATTATGTATTGGTATTGATCTTAACAGATCATGTTAAAATTCGACAAAGGGTTGTATTATTGTTTTGATTTGGAAGGAAATAATCTACTGAGTTATTTAAGTTATTATTCTAAAAAGGTATAGTCGAGTGAGTTATTTGAGTTATATTATTGTTTTGATTTGGGAGGAAATAATTTACAGAGTTATTTGAGATTTTGAAATTGAATTAATTGGTGAAATTGCAAGTGATTTATTGGTAAATGCCAAAATGTATTTTGCAATAGAATTAATTGGTCAAATTGCAAGTAATTAATTGTTGGAATTGCATTAGTGTCGTGAATTAATTGGTGAAACAACACGGAATTAATTGATGAAATTGCATCAGTGAATTAATAGTATAAAATTAATTGGTGAAATTACAAGTAATTAATTTGTGAAATTGCAAAGAATTAATTGGTGAATTTTGCATTAGAAGAGATGTAGTTTTGGTTTTCAGATATGTTGTGTGCATCCCCAATCAAACGGTATGATCAAAAGACGGAGTCGATTTTTGCTTAATATTAGAAAGAGTGTTCGGGACACTCAATCATTCAATCTGACCGTTTGGATTATAATTCGGTGCTACGGTTCATGAGAAATCCCTACTGGAACAGTGCAACAGTTTTGTTGGTAAAACCGTGAATTCAATTTGATTTTGGTTTTCATTTTTATTTTGATTTTAATTGGAAATTTGAAATTGGAAACTTGAATTTGGAATTTGGAATTTGGAATTAGAAATTAGAAATTAGAAATTCGAAATTGAATTTAGTTTGGTATTTAGACTTGGTATTGGGATTTAGTTTGGTATTTGGATTTGGATTTGATTGAGTATTCGATTTGATTTTGGATCTGGCGTTTGATTGTGATTTTGATTGTGATTTTTTTGATTTGGATTGGTATCTTATTGCGAATATAATAAGAAAATATGATTTTCTACAATATACTAGTAACAAACTGAATAAGAAGAGCTTTTGTTATGTCTATATCTGCATACCATTCAGGTATCTCCTCATCTTCCACTTTAGGTATTGATTCATCATTGTGGATTTCGGATTCGGGTGCCGCTCATCATATGTCACATTTCATGTCGAACTTTGTTTCGTTGTCTTATGTTTCACCCATATCGGTTGTGTCTGCTAGTGCTACACCGATGTCAGTAAAGGGTATTGACTCTAGTTGTACCCCTCATATATCGCTATCTGATACTTACTACGTTCCCACCCTTGCTTTGAATCTTGTTTCGGTTAACTAATTGTGTAAATCTGGTTATTGTGTCTTATTTTTTGATTCTGTTTGTGCTATACCAAAATCAATAGAAACATAAAGTGATTGGGACATGTCGTAAAATAGAAGAACTCTATATTTTAGAGAAACTCGAAGTAACATATGTGGATGTATATGGTGTTGATAGTGGAAAAATATACTTGACTGATATTGTTGCCTCTAGTGTTGATTTGTATTCGTTTCGTTTCACACCCTCAATTTAGTTATTACTTCACTTGGTTTCCTTGCTAGTAATCATGATTGGGCCTTGTTTATCAGATGTACGAGTGCAGGACGAATCATTTTATCCCTATATGTAGATGATATAATCATTATAGGTGATGATATTGATGGCATTGAGTCACTAAAACATGATTTAGCTCAGCATTTTGCGACGAAAGACTTGAGACTTATATTCTCTCTAAAAAAATATCTGATTTATTCGAGCGAGCGCGAAAATCTGATAACAGGACAGTAGATACCCCTCTTGAAACCAATGCTCGTTATTCTCCGACTGATGGTGAACCTTTGTTAGTCCCAACTCTAGATCGAACCCTTGTAGAGAGCTTGGCCAAATCTTTCAGTTACTCGACCAGATATAGTTTATGTTGTTCATGTGGTTAGTGAGTTTGTTATACATCCGTTTATTGGGGAGTTGTTTTTCAAATTTTGAGATATCTTTGTGGCACTCAGTTCCAGAGCATTTTATTTCCATCGACCTCTTCACTTGAACTGCGTGCCTATATGGATGTTGATTGGGATAGTGATCCTCATGACCGAAAATCTACTACTAGTTTATGTATTTTCCTTGAAGATTCATTAATATCATGGAAAAGCAAGAAACAATATGTTGTCTCTAGATCGTCTACTAAAGCTGAGTATCGTGCTATGGTTGTCACTACATGTGAGATTGTTTGGTTACGATGACTTCTTGTAGATATGAAGGCTAGTGTTACTAAACCCACTTCCCTACATTGTGATAACAAAATCGCCATGTATATAGCAAAAAATTCTGTTTTTCATGAGAGGACAAAGTATATTGAAACATATTGTCATTTCACTCGACATCATCTTCAGATCGGCACCATCTTGCTTTCATATGTTCCATCAGATTTACAGGTTGCTGATATTTTCACGAAGGCTCAGTCAACAATGTGTTTTCCTTTTCTTTGTTACAAACTCTCAATGCTTATTACTGTTGTATTCTGAGTTTGAGGGAAAGTGTTAAAGGTATAAGGCACAAGCTCGTTAGCCCTTTATTATATCTATAAATAAGATCTTATACATTATGTAATAGACACATTTTCTAAATAATATAAAAACTCTAGCTGTTTATCCTTCTCTTTTGTTCTTTATCTAACAATTTTGACGTATCTAAGAATCAAATCACTCATATTTCTATTATAAATTCAGTTGTATATTATTTTAATTATAAAAATAAACTAAACTTAATTTGGAATTATATTAAAAGTTTTTTATAATCGATTATATTTAAATTGTTTTAATGATATACTTTGATCCACTAAATAAATAAATTAGTCAATAAACATATCTTGTTATTAATTAAACAACTTATAAAATCAATATCAAATTTATCTGAGTAATATTCTTTGACCTATTAATAAATAAATTAATATCTTATGACGAAGTGAATAATTATATAAAATCAAATATCAATTTTGATTACACTAAAATAAATTATGGATTTTGCTAACATTTGTACATGGACATTGGTTAAGCAATCATTAAATTTATTTATTTAGAAAATTAAATAGTCTAATCTACTTAATTTATTTTTTAGAACAAGTAAAATATTTCTCCATAAGGAAACTTAATGCGTACATTGTTAGCAAAATCCAAAATTTATATATGTTGAATTATTTTAGCATCAAATCTATTAATTTTTTAATAGGGTGACTTCCAAAAATGTACATTAAATATTTCATAATTCTTCTTAGATACAAAACTCTTTCATAATTCCAGTAAATTTATAAATTTTTTGATATTAAAAACAAACCCCTCAAATTAAAAAATATTTCTATTAGCTTTTTTATTTTAAAAACTACACTACTACCATAGTCGCCACCGTCACCACAACCACCACCATCAGGATCACCACCACCACGGCCACAGTTGCACCACGGCTACAGTTACCGCCGCCACCACCACGACCACCACAGCCACCACGGCCACCACCACCACCACGTTTACACAGCTACCACGGCCATCGCCATCACGATTACACAGCCACCATGACCACCACCACCACCACCACGGTCAACACCACCGCCACCACTACCACCACACTATCATGAATAACAGTTATATGAATGTTACTCTATCAGGAATAACAGTAATAGTACTGTTACTCTATTATTCTTGATAAATTTCTCTCCGATGAATTCATTTCTCTCTCTATAACGGATGCGTTGCGATAAGTTGTGTACTTTGGATCCTCCCATTTCAAGAATAAAAGAAAGGTTTTTGTTATGGTTGTTATTGATACGACAGATAAAAAGTTTCGACAAGTTCAACAATTATGATGATTTTGAGTTCAATGAAACCATGTTAGAGAAAAATCAATAAAAGAAACTTTCGTTCGATCGATCTCTGGCTCTGCTACTACGCACTCATAAATGCCCAAATAAACTCGTAGATTTTGTTGTTGCATGCAAATAGAAAACAGAAAAAACAATAAATTTCTAAATTCAATGAGATATTATAATAAAAAATTAAAATTTTCTTAAAACTCATTTGTAAAACCTAAAGCTTTTGTTTGAAGATATATTTTTTCACGAAAATTGACAAAAGAAATTTTGGATCGAAGAGATTTATAGATCGAGAAGTGGGTTATTGTGGGATTAAAGAATAAATTTGAAAAGTATTGATAGAGGTGAAGAGGGTACATGTTTTTGTTTGGAGTCATCTTCTTCATGTGCGTACAGAGAAATTAATTCTTCTGCACAAAATAGAAGTGAGAGAAAGAACTATAAAAAGAGAGAGAAAGGCTAGCCTAGAGGAAAATGAACCCTTTGACAAATAAATTAATTCTTCTGCACAAAATCAAAGTGAGAGAAAAAGAACGGTAAAAAGAAAGAGAAATACTAGCCTATAGGAAAATGGACCCTATGTCATTATTACCGTGAGAGAAAGAACTTTAAAAAGAGAGAGAAATGCTAGCCTATAGGAAAATGGACCATCTGTCAACCATTGTTTGCACGCAATTCTAACTGTTCAAAAAAATAATATATACCCGTAAGACTAAACAAATATCTAGATACACTTATTGGAATTAACCAAACTAAAGCCCACTAAATAAGAATTTTTAATTATTCAATGTATCTTACGAAAAATAACCCTTTTTAATATTCTATTTCTAAAATCAAAATAAATTTTAAACTATATTAAAATCATTTAAAATTGTTTTCAGATATAGATTTATTGATTTGAACAGTTATTTACACGTGTGGTATGAGAATTGTATACTTCCAGTACAAAATATCCATACCGACGGTGTGAATAGATTCGATTAGTTATCCACTTTAACCGTTATTGGACCGGCGGTGCTAATACGTGCACACGCTATTTCTTTTTTATAAAAATTGTTACAATTTATTAAATTTTGTTATTAATGAGTTTGAATTAATAAAATAATTAGAATTTTATTTCTTAAATAAGTTCATTACTTTCCATATTTAGAGGTTTTTTAGAGCTTGAGTTAGATTTATTTTTGTTTTAAAATAAAAATAATTAAAAACAATAGTGATTTTTTAAAAACAATTGGTTAAATATGATTTTTTGGATGAATTTAAACATAATTTTATATTTATTAGATGAGAACCCATTTTTCACTCAGTTCTCCCAAACAAAAATATTAAAAATTATCAAAAGGAAAATAGTAAAAAAAACATAAACAAAATACATTTTTTTTACAAACTTATAATTTAATGAACAAACTTTAATTCGTGATCGTGATCGGATTTTTTATGGCTATTGTTAGTTTTCATGTATGGTCCGTTTATCATAATAGTCCTTGATTTTCACTTTTGTCTCTCACCCGTCTTTCATGTTTTGGAAATTTGTAAGATCAGTCCTCCGCACATGTGAATCATAATAAAACTAACATGTGGGATCCTAAAATCTCAAGTTTTATCTCATTTTTTGCCCCCCAATTTTTTTGTCTTATAATACCTCTCCCTCAGCCGAGTCACCTGTCTAATCATCCGCCACGTGGATTTACTTTTTCCCATTAATCTTTTACCAATAACCCCCTTCCTAATATATTAACTTAACTTGAAGGCTAAATGGGCTCGACCGAGTCAAAACAAAAAATAAACCAAACAAAACTTAAACCTATGTTATTTACCCAAACCACTCTCAATCAAATATAACCTACGACGGCTGCATCTATTTTGATTTGCTTGACTCTTTCGGGTCTGCAAGTTAAATGGATGTTGGCCTCATGAATGATTGCGCCCCCAAGGGGTAGCCAAGTTGGTTGAGTATCGCATGTTTGTGACTAAAGGTCATGAGTTCGAGTCCCTCTACATACGCTTTCTCAGCTGAGCCTGTCACCTTGTGTGGTTTACCTTCTGGCGTTGGTTTGCAAGTTATCGCGCAGACTGTGGGTTTACCCTGTGCGCACTCATTGCACTCTGAATAACGGCTGCAGGTTCCTTTTGAAAAAAAATATATATAACCAAACCCGATTACCAAATAATAATCCAAATTATCCAACAAAACTCCAATTAATACTTAGAAACCCTAAATTCTCTAACCCTTTTTTCCAAAATCAAACACCCCGACTCCCGATTTATTGAGGCTTCTCCTCTCCTGCCAAAATTACCCTAAAACACCCTTCAATTTTTCAATTTTCAGTTTTCAATATTCAATTTTCAATTTTCAATTTTCAATTTTCAATTTTCAATTCAAATCTCAAACTGTAAATCTTCAATCTCCAAACATCAAATGAAATCGAAATGCAAAATACCCAAACAAAATCTAAACAAAATCCAAACGACAAACGTCAATCTAAGAAAACGTCAGACAAACTCCAAACGTCAATCTAAGAAAACGTCAGACAAACTCCAAACGTCAAACAAAATTTAAATGTAAAAAAAATCTAAACGTTAAATACTCAAACAAAATCCAAACGACAAACGATAGCCAGAATCTGAACGCGAAACAAAATCTAAACACTAAAACAAAATTCAAACGATAAATATCGATATAAGCACACGTTAGACAAAGTCCAAACGTAAAGAAAACAATCCAGATACCAAACAAAATCCAAACGAAAAACATAGATCTAAGCAAACGTCGAACGAAGTCCAAACGTCATACGAAATCCAAATGCCAAACAAAGTTTAAATGCCAAATACTCAAATTAAATTCAATCGACGAACGTCGATCTTGATGGTTCCAGAAATGTTTGGAACCTGATTTGGTTTGTTAACAAAGTTACAGAAAGAAATACAGAACTATTAGAGAGAAAAAGTAGTAAGAGTAAATATTATCATTTTTATGTCCCTTCCCTTAAAAAAAGAGATATTTACTTATATTGTGGCGGTGGTGGCCGCTTCTTTACTTTATTGGCCTACTTAATTACATTATTCATCTTTTATATCCATACCCCCTTATACTTCTATCACTTGTTAATTGAGTCCTCGTCTTTTCTAGATTATTCATTTTAGTTTACACATGATTACACACATAATTAAATTATCTAATTATGTCGGCCCAAATTAACCCGAATATTTTAAACTCTCATCAGTAGCCCCCCAGTCCTTACAAATGAAGGTTTGAGGGCTGTCAAACTTCTGGGTCGGATAACTGTGTCGCTGTAGTCGAATGGTCCTCCTCGTATTTGCATAGAGAACAAGAAAACCCCGATCCCGTGATCATCCCTTCCTCTTTGATGAGTGTTCTCCGTTGGGAGGTACTTGATGAGACTTGGTCGAGTATTTTATTTGTCACTCGTTCATCCTCAACGTGGTCGGGCATTGTTGACTTCTCTATTAGTGGGGTGATGTCGCGCCCGACTCAAGTTTGTCAACTCTTTGACTATGTTCACTCTTTCAACACAATGGACATTTTTTGTGCTTGATTTTGATGGACTTTATACCCAAACCGCTTATCGTTTAAAGCCCGCTTGCCTTGTTGAACAAACTAATTTTTCTGTATGTCCACGTGTCCAATTATCGTTTGTCGAGCATCGTTTGCGACTTCACCTCTTGGGCTATCTGTGGTTCAAATGATAAGTTTAGCCCTCTAGCCTTGCAAAAATCGTCAGAGATCGTCATGTTTCATCTAATTACTTGGAGCATGTCTACTCGTGAATCTGAAAAAATGACTTTTCGACTTCCCAAGGATTTTTCAATTACACTTCTCTACAGAGAGGTCTGTTGAAGGAGAAGATCCTCTATAAATGCTCCTCTCAACTTCATTATCTGCTATCAGACCGATTTTTAGAGAGAGAGAGAGAGTAGCCTTAGTCATAACCTTTCGAAAGAGAGAGAAACATTATCCTTGTTTATGAGAAAACTGCCTCAAGCAAAAATCGTAATTCAAAAGAAAAAAGAAACTCGTCTTTGGGATAATCGATTACTTAAGCATCATCGAGAGGGCTGCTGAGTACCGAGCAACATGCTTAATTTGGAACTCCCAATCGACTCCTCTGGAAACTACCATGCTTGTGCCTTATAATCTCGATCATTCCCAATTTTACAAATGAGAAATTAGGTCGGCTCCAAATTTCGCTCAAGAGAGAGCGTGTAACCCGAATCTTAAGGTTTGAAGGCGTGTAACGCAGTAGATCAACTTTATCAGTCGAAAAACCTTTAAGGTTCGAGCTTTGTGAGATTGTGTAGATCAACCGTAGTTGAAATTTTTGAAAGTTCGAATCTATGAATGATATAGAGCAACTTTTTAGTTGAAACACCCTCTAGGTTCGATATTATGAAGTTATATAGATCAATCGTAGTTAAAAAATATTTATTGTTTGTGAATATACTGTAAACATATTAATAAAAGTTTCAAACCAAATAAACAGATCGATTGCCATAGACACCTCGTTAAAACCTCCTCGCACCACAAGGGTAGGAAAGAGTGTGTCCCCGATCAAAAGTGTTTTACAAAACGACAAATAAACAGATTGTAAATAAAAAATAGACTAGATACAATTTGAGATGTTTGATGTTCTACGGAAGTTGCAAGGATCGGTCGTACTTGTCTTTCAGTCTGGAAGTGCCTGGATTTACCTTTTATATCACCCGCTACGGTCCTTTCCAATTAGGAACTAATTTCCCAAGGTTTTTGTATTTAGTGTGTAGAAAAATTTCCGTAGGACCCTATCGTCAATCTTAAATTCTCTCAGTCGAACCTTCAAAGCATACCAACTTCGTATCAACGTCTGATAGTGTAACAAATTTAAATGTGCACGACTTCGTCTTTTTTCAATTAGATCAAGTACCAATCGCTGATCGTTACTGCTGCTATCCTCATTATAATTCTCGACCCTAAAGGATGAAAACATTGTTTCCGCAGGGGTAATCGCATCCATATCGTAAACAAGGGAGTAAATAGACTCGTGGGTTGCTGTCCAGGGTGTGGTTCGGTATGCCCATAGCACTTCTTGTAGGTAGTCTGACCATTTCCCGGTCTTTATTTCCAAATTATTCTTGAGGTTGTGGAGGATTGTTCTATTTGTGAATTCAACCCGTCTGTTAGCTTGTGGGTGGAAAGACGCTGAGAAATACTGATAGATACCATGGCATGGACAAAATTTTCTCATTTCGTCACTATCAAACTGAGGGCCATTATCCATGGTCAATCGCCGTGGAACCCCATACCGACAACAAATATTTGACAAGATGAATTTTATCACATCTTTGGCCCTTGTTACAAATAATGGCTCGGCTTTGACCCACTTAAAAAAATAATCTACAACGACAACTATCATTTTTCTTCCCTCAGATTCCATTGAAAGTGGACCTACTAAGTCGATCCCCCATATGTCAAATGGTAACCCTTCTTAAATGGATTATGATGGGGCGGCTGGGGTGTGAATTGAATTTGCGAATCTTTGAAAAGTATCGCATGTTTTGACTAGGTCTTTAGCGTCGGCCGTTATCGTTGGCCAATAAAAACCCGACAACAAGACTCTTCTAATTAACGCTTTGAAACCGCAGTGGACCGATCCTTCTCCATCATGAAGCTCTGATAAGATCATTTTTAATTCACCGTATCCCAGACATCTCAGCAAAGGCCTACTAAAAGACCTTTTTGTAAAGCACATCTCCTAACAGCACAAATCCCCGAGCCTTATTTTGCACTTTTCTCGCCAAAGCTTTATCTTCAGGTAACGCATTTCCTACTGAAAATTCTGAATGTTTCCCTTCCAATCCATGTTAGTGACTATTGAGATCTGGCAAACAATTTTAGGTCGGTTTTCAAACGCTTTTCTTTTAACGATTGATGGGCCTTCTTGCGTTAGGATCCATGGGTAATCCTTGGTGTATGTCGCGGTTTTCAGTGAATCGGCGATACTATTCTCTGCTTTATGGACGTGTTCATAGTAGATATTTTCAAAAACTATAGCCAAAACCCGTAAGGCTTCCAAATAGTAGACCAAATGTTCTTTTTTCGCTTTGGACTGCCCCGACGCGTGATTAATCAGTAATTAAGAATCACTTATTAATCGAATACTTCTAACAGCACAAACCTGAACTAGCCTTAACCCTCCTAGTGCTGCCTCGTATTTGGCTTCGTTATTCGAGGCTGGGAAACCAAATCGTATTTCCTCATGCATAGTTATCCCCAAGGGTATGGTGATTTGGACACATCCCCCACACCCATTGACACTCGATCCCCTGTCGGTTTGGATGATCCACTCATAAGGCTCTCTTTTTTGTTTGACCTCTATTTCGTCTGGTTGGCTGGAATATAACTCCACCAAAAAGTATGCCAACATTTGGCCCTCGACAGCGGTTCTCGGTTCAAATTTGATGTCGAAATTGCCCAATTCGACCAACCACTTGGACATTCGTCCTGAAACATTCAGTCGTTGTAACATATTTTTCAGAGGAAAGGACATTCGAAATACGACCGTATGGCCTTGTGAATGATAGATAATCTTTTAACCCGATGAAAGACTTGATACAAGCAGGTGTCCAATTGAATGACTTGGCATTTCTCAGTATCTGAAAAACGATGCACATTTGTTAATGGATCTAGATATAAACCTATTCAAAGTCGCCAACCGTCCTATCAAGATTTTCACTTCTTTAACATTCCTTGGGGGTGTCATGCTACTCAAGGATTCTAGTTGTATCCGATCTGCCTCAATTATCTTTTCGCTGATCTTGAATCCCAAAACATTTCCTGACCGGACCCCAAATGAGCATTTTTCCGGGTTTCGCTTGTGATTTATTCTTCTCAAATTATCAAAGGTTTCTTCCAAGTCGGTAAGATGGTCTTCATCAGTACTGATCTTAACCAGCATATCATCAATGGAGACTTCAACGTTCCGCCCGATTTGACCCTCAAAAGTCTTGCTTACCAACCTCTAATATGTTGCGCTCGCATTCTTTAGACAAAAACTCATGACTTTATAACAATATAAGCCTTTTTTGGTTATGAAAGTCGTGCTCTCTTGATACTTAGGATTCAACTTTACCTGGTTGTACCCGCCATAGGCGTCCATGAAAGATAATAGCTTATTTCCTGACGTGGAATCCCTCAACTGATCGATTCTCAGCATAGGTAAGTGATCTTTAGGATATTCCATGTTGAGGTCGGTGAAATACACACACATTCTTTATTTACCACTCTTCTTTTTTACCAAGACCGACTTAGACGTCCATTGTGGGTATCGGGATTCTCTGATATGGCCAACTTTATTCAACCTTTCTACTTTGGAAATGATAACATCAACTTTTTCTCGGAAAAAAGCTCGACGTCTTTGTGAAATAGGTCGAACATTTTGGCGTACAGCCATACTATGGTAAATTACGCTATCTGGAACTCCTGTCACGTCTTTCGAACACCACGCAAATAGATGCAACCTTTCCTTTAGGAACGAAATTAACCTTTCCCGAAAATGAGAAGACAACTTCATCCCAATCTTCAAAACTCTTCCTCCGGGAAATTCGTAACTGTCACAATTTTCGTCTGTCAACAATAATCCGAGGGCCTCCCTGGGATCGTCTAATGGTTCTGATCCCGAAGCTGATCCCACTAATTTTTAATCCCTCGCTTGAACCATTCATTTATCGGCTTTAGTTGCTAGAGCCGTTCGGAAGCATTCTTTTTCTTCCTTCTGACTACTTCTGAATACGCCAACATTGTTGCCAACCATATACTTCAGACACTGGTGAATTGTAGACGTTACTGTGTGTATTCTCAATAGTCGGGATCTGCCAAAAGTTCCGTTATGAGAGGTCGGCGCATTCATGAACATGAATACCACTGTTACCTTCTTTTTGAAAGAACATTGGCCCAACTGCACCAACCCTTCAAATTATCCAACTATTTGGTTGTTGATCCTCTGAACCCCACTAAAGTTCAGTTTGATTTCAATATAACTGGTGGTTTTTTTAACTTTGTGTAGGTGGTCAAGAAAATTATGTTTGTTGAGCTTCCAGTGTCAACCATAACTCTCCGCACTTCCTCTCCCGCAATTGCAGCTACAATCACCACTGCGTCCTTATGTAGTCCAGCAATGTCCCTCATATCATTATCGTCGAAATAAAGTATAGGGGACGGAAAACTGTCCAGGTGAGGTGATGTTCTTGCTTCCATGCCATCGAATCGAATCGCCTCCAAAAATAGTTAGCGACTCAAAAAAACCAATATAAGCTACTAACCTTTTTTCTTCCTTCAAGAGTTTCCTCTTCTATCACGCCAATTATGTACCGATCCTTGTCAGAATCCAAGTACTCCGTAGATATATCAAATAGGTCGGTAACCTCAGAGATTGCCAGCATTGTTTCTGGTTTTGTACTGCCACAAACCACAATCCTTGGAAGCCGCACTCTGCTGAACCTGCTTTTTCACATAGTTGGACAATTTTCCATTTTCTATCAGCATATGTATTTTCTTTGTTAGGGGGATAAAATATTTCGTCTTCGTGGTACCTGCACTACCGGTTATTACGATTTTCTCGGAGGATTCGAATTGGAAAAGGTCTGCGAAAATGTAAATTCTTCTTTGAATTTTCAAAAATGGTCGCTACACACTCGGTTAGATCGACAAAATATGCGGGTGTGATCTATTTGTTCGTAATGGGTCGGTAGTCTACCTGATTACAAGGCTTAGCTCGCTGTTTCTGAGACCTCGATGCTTTTACATGGAAAGACTGCGCTACCAGTGGCAGGGTGCTTATCGGTTAGGGGTTGCGAAGTGGAGCTAAGTTTTTGAAAATTCTGTTAGTATGTCATAACCAGAGCTGGCACACTTTGTTGTATTTGCGCTACTAATTTGGACGCTTCGGTTTATTTGATTAATAATTTATTTTCTACTTGATTTAGTACGGTGGAATAAGTGAAAGAGTGCTTATTTGTTACCGCTTGCTTCATGGACCAGAGAGACGACCCAACCTATAGCCCGTTAAGGCTACGCTTTCTTTGCAGTGGTCGAGGTCGGTTTTGGCATCCACGAAGCGCCGGGTATAATCCCTTAAACTCTCGCCTACCCTTTGTCGACAGTTAACGATTGTATCTCCAATTTTTTTTATTTCTCACTTATAAAGAAGGAATTCGCCGAGCCCAATAGAAAAGGAGTTAATTGCAAAAAGGAGAAGTGAAATATACCAATTAGTGTATTAATTATTTATTAGTGAACAATGTGTAAATAAAGTAGGTTGTAAAGAACTATTTATGAAATAATCAAAGACTACCTAGGATATAAATGGGTCCCACTTTCCCCACTATATAAAGGAGCCCCTTCATTCTTGGGTAGGTGGACATTCTTTAATACATTCTCTTTCTACTTTCTCTCTCTACACTTTTAGCTCTAGTCACATCAAGCACAAGATCCAAGATTCCTCATTCTTGTCATTTATTCTCTCATCATTGGCACCGTCTGTGGGAATACGTGATACCTAAATGAAAAATTTTCTTCGAAAATCACGACTTAATCTTAAACAATGAATTACGAGGCAGCTGGGGAGAGGGTCGGGAGAGAGGTGGCCCGCGCCATTTCGCTGTCCAAGGGCGAAGAGGCACCGGACCGTGAACATTATGTGCATGGTCGGGATAAGCAATCTACTCTTATCATGACCAGGAGACAGTTAATGGAGGACATCGCAAAGCTGAACGTTGAAAAGGAGACGGCTTTAGATGACAAAAGAGCTCGGGAAGGCAAAGGGAAAGAGCCGATAATTGACAACCGCGGAGAAGGCTCTACGGGTGTAGACCACCGTATCGATGCCCGACCTGTTCAAAATTATCAAGAGCCCCACCCAGACAGAGAGCGGGATGGAAAAACCGGGCGATATCAAAAGGATGGCCGGGGTATTTCTACTAACTATACTTTAGGACGATTCGTCAGGAAGAGAATACCGACGTAAGGAGAGACTAAACAAACGCGCGCGAAAAAATAATTCCCGGCGTAATAGGGCACCCCGTTCTGATTCACCCAAGTTCAAGAAGGACAACACCGAAAAAAGAACGTCAATTTCACATGAAAAAGAAGAAATGTTGATGGCCAGTAGAGAGGAGCGGGTAATTCTACCCCAGGTTCAATGGCAGCCATCAAATAGCCAGACGCAAGGGTACAGGGTTAGTAGCCAGTTCATCAACCCGGACAATGAAGGATTGTATGGAATTCCTACCGAGGGGCTCGACGACAGTTCTTTCGGATTTGGAATGAATTGGAGAGCATCGCCGTTATCAGACGAAATATTGTTAGGACAACTCCCTAAGATGTTTGACATATCTAAATTGGAGAAGTACGACGGCAAAAGAGATCCGGACAACCATTTGGAAGCCTTTAAAAATTTCATGTTCAGTTTCGATAATGACGACAAGTTGTTATGCCAAGCCTTTTCGATGACCATCAAGGATCGGGCATCTAAGTGGTACAACCGGTTACCACAGGGTTGTATAAAGAATTTTGGGATGTTCTGGATGATGTTCCGTTAGCAATTTGTGGGAATCAAAAGTTTCCGAGCCAATGTTGACACAATCATTAACTGTAAACAAAGACTCGAAGAGAGCCTCAGGGACTACATGAGGCGCTTTATCGATGCAAAGACCGACCTTGACCATTGCAAGGAGAACGTGGCTTTGACAGCATACCGTTTAGGGCTACTCCTAGGACCGATCAAACAAGCAGTCACTAAGAAACAAGCTTTTACGTTTTCCGCCCTTCTAGCTCAGGTGGAAAAACAAATATTGATAGAGGAAACCGAGGCGTCCAAGTTGGCATCACAGATTCAGCAGTGCGTAAGCATCGGTTGTAATAAAGCAGGGTACTCAACCTTGCTACGCCCTGCAAGTTCAGCCAATCAACACAATACCACCGACCCAGTCCGCACTGGCCAAGCCTCTGGCATCCCAGGGTCAAAGGAAAAAACAAACCAACCAGGTGGTTTCACAACCTATTTCCAACAAATGGATCCAACCTGCTTACTTTGCTGACTTAACAGAATGCGTATCCACAATCTATGAAAAGACTAAGAACAACAGGATTTATCAGAGGCCTTTTCCCATCCCAACGCCTCGGGAAAACAGAAATAATGGATACTTTCGATACCATGAAGATGTGGGGCACGATACCAAGGAATGTATAGCCCTAAAAAAGGAAATGCAGATGCTGATAGAAAACAGAAAATTACTCGAGTATGTGAAAAAGAAAGCACAGCAGGGTGTGACTTCAAAAGAAATGTGACGGTGCAAATACCAGAGACAACCATGGCAATTTCTGAAGTAACCGATCTTTTTGATGTATCCATCGAATATCTTGATCCCAATGTCAGTCGTAACCTCATCGGGGTCATTGAGGAATAAGTTGTGGAAAGCAGAGTAAATGTAAGGAATCTCTGACAATTTTTCGAATCGTTGACTATTTTTGGGGGTGATTCTATGCCAGGGATCACGCATTCTTTCCGGAAACGACATATTGTGAACCTAGCAACTCAGTTGGAAGCTCGGACTTGTCCTCATTCGAAAGGAAACCCTTCACCGATTCTATATTTTGACGACGATTACATGAGAGACATAACCGGTCCTCACGAAGATGCCGTCGTTATCGGGGCGGCCATTTTGGGAGAAGAAGTCCGACGTATTCTTGTCGACACCGGAAGCTCGGAAAACATAATATTTGCATCAACGTTCGCCAAGTTCAGGAAACCCCGAGTGATTACGCGTTTGGACTGAACTATCGTGGGATTCACAGGATCAGCTGCAGAAGTGATAGGAGAGTTCGAAGGAATCGTTCAGCTAGGCCGCGGGCCTTTGAAGAAAAAGGTCACCGTTTTATTCGTCGTGGTAGATGTGCAAGCTTCTCATAATGCGATCTTTGGCAGGTCATGACTGTCGCGAATGCACGCGGTAACGTACACTATTCATCAATGCTTGAAATACATGGTCGGGAACAATGTAGGGGTGGTGAGAAACAGCCAGAAAGCGGCAAGAGAATGCTACTGGGCGACTTTAGCGCCAAAAGGGACCAAGAAATGGAGCAAGTTCCGGACTAGCAGTTAGCGGGACTTCCATTTTTGTCGCTACCTGTTGACGATCCCAGGGAAACTCCTAATTTTTTACTACCTATGAAGAATGTGAAACACACTAGTTTACCGAAGGAAGAGTTTTACAGATCAGAACTAATTTATCGCCAGGTTTCAAGAGACAGTTGATTTTATTAGTATAGCAGAATTTGAATTTGTTCGCTTGGTGTTCGAAGGACGTGACCGGAGTCCCAGAATACCTGATAATTCACAAGTTAACCATCAACAAAAACATCCGACCCATCTCACAAAAGCGTCAGGCCTTTTCACCAGAAAAGGCGGAAATTATTCTAGTTAAGGTGGAAAGAATGCTCAGCGTCGGTCATATCAAAGAGTCAAGTTACCCACTATGGAGATCCAATCCCGTTCTGGTCAAAAAGAAAAATGGCAAGTGGAGGATGTGCGTAGATTTTACCGACCTCAATCGAGCATGCCCTAAATACCCTTTCCCGATGCCAAGAATCGACCAGTTGGTTGACTCGACATCGGGTAACAGACCACTCTCTTTTATGGATGCATATGCAGGCTATAATCAAATCAAATTCAACCCAGCAGAACAAGAAAGCACAACGTTCGTCACTGGGCGAGGTTTGTATTGTTATAGGGTTATGCCATTCGGGTTAAAAACGCAGGAGCGACTTACCAAAGATTGGTGAACAAGACTTTTGAAAGCCAGATAGGGAGAAACATGGAAGTTTATATCGACGACATGCTTGTGAAGAGTGACACAGACGATGACCATCTTGCTAATTTGAGAGAGACTTTTGGCAATCTAAGGAATATAAATCTCAAATTAAACCCGGAGAAATGTTCTTTTGGGGTAAGGTGGGGAAAGTTCCTAGGATTCTTCGTTAGCGAGAAAGGAATCGAGGCAGATCCGATACAATTAGAAGCTCTTGCCAGCATGACCCCACCAAGGAACATCAATGAGGTTCAGATATTAACCGGGCGCTTAGTGGCTCTGAATCGATTTATTTCTCGTTCATCTGACAAGTGCGCTCCTTTTTTCAGGTCTTGAGAAATGGTAAGTCTTTTGTTTGGACACCAGCTTGTGATGAGGCCTTTTTAGGGATCAAAACTTACTTGTCATCCTCGAACCTTCTGACAAAGCCCCTGAAAGGGGAGACTATTTTTCTTTATGTAGCAGTTTCAGATTTTGCATTGAGTGCGACATTGATCAGTGAATCGGGAGCAATTCCCAAAGCGGTATACTTCGTGAGCAAAAGATTATTAGATGCGGAGACGAGGTATTTGAATCTGGAAAAAATGGCTTTGGCGTTGGTAACCGCAGCGCAAAAAATGCAACCATATTTTCATGCCCATCCCATTTTCGTTCGAACCTCTTTTCAACTCAAGTATGTTCTTCAGCGACCATACATGTCAGGAAGAATGTCTAAATGGTCGGTCGAGCTAGGAGATTTTGATATCAGTTTTGAGCCAAGAACAACCATTAAAGGCCAGGACTTGGCTGATTGTTTAGTCGAATTTCATTCCGACCGACCAAACCAAGAAGAGCCGCCCAAGGAAGACAAGCAAGTCGAGTGGCTAATTCGAACTGATGGGGGATCGAACGTCAGTGGATGCGGTGCAGGTGTACAGATAGTCACTCCTACTGTCATAAGTATGCATCAGGCAATCCGATTTGGTTTTACCACCTCTAAAAACGAAGCTGAATATGAGGCTGCCCTAGCTGGTTTGAGATTAATACAAGTGTGTGGGGCTAGGCATATACGTCTCGTTAGTGATTCTCAATTGTTGGTTAATCAAGCCTCGGGAGCGTCGGAAGCTAGGAAATAGCACCTTGTCCAATACTTAGCAGCATTCGCGTGTTAGTCGTGTCATTTGCTAAAGTAATGTATGAGCACGTCCCCAAGACCGAAAATGTGTTGCCGACTCCCTAGCGTCGGCATCCTGTTCAAGCAGCTACCCTTGGATAACCATACAAGAAAACTCGTCGATTATAAAGAGGACAGAGCTCGACAATCGTCCAGAAATCGCCTGTCAGATATCCTCGGTAACTTTGTCGGACTGGAGAAGAGATATTATAGCTTTCATAGCCGAAGGGTTATTACCAGACGATAGCATCGCAGCCCGGAATGTACAAAATAAGGCCCGAGGCTACATTTTGTTGGGATACATACTGTACAAAAAGTCTTTGAGCAAGCATTTGTTGAGATGCTTGGGGACGCATGAATCACAGATCAATGTATCCGAGTTACACGACGGAGAAGGCGCAGCTCACTGCGGTTACAAAGCACTAATAAGGAGAATTTTTCTTTCCGGTTTTTATTGGCCGACCGTAACTATCGATGCTCAGCAGATAGTGAAAACGTGAGACACCTGTCAAAGATTCGTGAACGCAATCAATATGCCCGCGGCTCCTCTAGAATCAATATCTGAAGGTCTCCTTTTTTACCGATGGGGAATCGATCTAGTGGGGCCATTGCCAATTGTATCCGGCGGAAGACAAATGATAGTGGTGGCAGTAGATTACTTTTCAAAATGGGCTGAAGTCGAGCCACTATCGGGAACGAAAACTAAAGATATCATCAAATTCATTTGGTCAAACATCTGCTGTAGGTTCAGGGTACCTCAGAGGCTCATAATGGACAACGGACCTCAGTTCGACAGTACCGAGATGAAATTCTTTTGTTCGAACCACAGAATCAGGAAATGTTTTTCGGCCCCTTTCAATCCTCAGCCGAACGGGCAAGTTGAAGTCACGAACCGGACAATCATAGACGGACTCAAAAAGAAATTAGAAGGAAAAGCCGATAAGTGGCCGGATTATTTACAAGAAGTATTATGGGCTTCCGTACTACCCCTCGAACGACGACTCAAGAATCGCCTTATGTCTTGGTTTATGGAATAGAAGTTGTCACCCCCGCGGAATCAATATTCCTATCTTTTAGGGTCGGAAACTATGACGAGAGTAGAAACAGGGACAATAGGCGACTAGCTCTGGACCTGGTAGAAGAGAAAAGAAGCAGAGCTCAACTGAATTCTTTACTTTATCAGACCTTGATAAGGACTCGGTACGCGTCAAAAGTACGTCGACAAGAGTTCAAGGTCGGGGATAGAGTTTTGAGGAGAGTTTTTATGCCTACCAAAGACAAAAGGCTCGGCAAACTCGCCCCGAATTGGGAAGGCCCGTATAAAGTAGTGGAAAGAATCAAGAGCGGGACGTATCGGTTGCAGGACAAGCACAAACGCTTATTGAGGCTCCCTTGGAACATTGACCATTTGAAGATATAATTGGAATACTTTTATTGATCTTTGTAGTTCCTTTATAATTATTCTTGTTTATGTAAGAACCTTTGGTCGGGGATGCACTCTTTCCTACCTCGGTGGTGCGAAAAGGTTTTAATGCGGCATCCATGGCAACCGATCTTTTTAATCCAATCTGTTGCCTTTAAAATTTGAAAGTGTTAAAAGAGAAGTCCATCAGCTGATGAGCTGATAGACAACTTTTGGCGATCTTAATTTATCAACAGAACCTTAATAAGTTTTTCAGCGTTTAACTGATCTACATTTTGTTCCCGACCTTATGGGAACATTTTCAATTAAATATTGATCAGCAGAATCTTAATAGGTTTTTCAGTGTTTAACTGATCTACATTTTGTTCCCGACCCTATGGGAAAATTTTCAATTAAATATTGATCAACAGATGCTTAATAGGTTTTTCAGTTGTTAACTGATCTACATTTTATTCCCGACCCTATGGGAAAATTTTCAATATCAATCGACAAAACCTTAGTAGTTTTTTTTTTCAGTTTTTAACTGATCTACATTTTTTTATCCCGACCTTATGAAAATTTCTTAATTAAGATATCAATCAAATTTTCTACGTTTGTGTCCGATCCTACAAGAGGATATTCAATCAAATATCGATTTGCAGAAGAATAATGGTGAACAACCGCAAAAATTATGGGAAAACTTAACATTTTAAAATCTTCGGTTACAAGACATTCAAAAGGGTCCAACAGACCCCAAGGGTTACAAAATTTTTGATACAACAACAAAGGGGCGAATTTAAGCGTCTTCATCCTCAGTATCGGTCTCTGTGGCATCCGACTCTTTATCTTCGCACACCACACCGGATGGGCGATCTGCCTCGGGGACATCTAACCACATTGACCCAAGGGGAAGGTCGGGGAAACGGTTGTGAAAGGTCAAAATAGAGGCAGCTTTAGCCTCGACAGTTTCTTTATCCGTCCATTTCTGACACTTGTCAGCAAACAGAGCATTGGCGTTTTTAAGGTCAGCAATCTCTTTCGTCTTCTTCGCTGCGGAGTAACGAAAGAAACGGCTTTGAAGTTTAGTCGCCGCCAATTGCCCAGCTCGATCGTCGCGGTCTTTCCTGACCCGCGCCAAGGTATTTTCAGCCTTTTTAAGCTTTCCTTCCAAGAGCTTCTTCTCCGCATCTCCCTTCCTGACTTCCTCCTCAAGCACGGCTACTTTCCCTTCCGCATCTGTCAGCCTTTGGTTTAGCTCCCCTGTGCGCCTTTCTTTCATTGCCAGAGGCACAATAATGCTATATAAGGACAAGGATAACAAATCATTTTACCGCAAAGCAAAGATATGGGGGCTCCCAGGAACGGACAGGATGGGCATTTTAGTACCAGTTGATAAGCCCCGTCAGCTTTCGCTGCCTTTGAGGGACCAATGTTTTTACCCCCGACCTCGTCATCGTCAGGAATCACCACTATCGGAGCTTTCTCAAATGATACTGTTGCGGGAGCAGCAACATCCTCACCCTAAACCTCTTCATAATGCTCCAAAAGCGTCGGGATTGTCGCATTGTCGACAAGGATGGGAGCGTCGGCAAGACCACTCTCCTTTTCCTTCTTTGAGCGTTTTGGTTTTTTGGCTTTGTCACCCTCAGCCACAGTCTTCTTTTTCCTTTTCTTTGTCCGTTCCTCAGACAGGTCGATACCCTCAGCCTCAGCGACAACTCCAGCCCCTTGTCCAACAACGTCGACCTCCGCATTTTCGGCATTCTCCGGCTCGACATCCTCGTCGGACTTCGAGTGTTTGTTAGGCGCCTTGTTGCGTTTGGGAAGGAATAAGTACGCCTCAAGTGCGTCTGTCTTTGCGACCAAATCCACCAAGTTTAGTGGTTGGCGCAACTGCTCCCACATGAGTGGTTCATCAGAGCAACGCCAGAGGTTGCTCATGATCAAGTTAGTGTTCTTGAAGCCACGGTGGAATGCCCGACCCCAGTTCTTTCGGGCAAAGTCCTTCAAAATTTAGAAGGTAACTTTGACGGCCTTGAAGTAGTCCTTTTTCAACCCCTGAATAAACTCCTTGGACACTAAACAAAGGGTCGGTAAAAAAATATACCATCAGGAACCCATGTCCGCAGCAACCGCCTCGGGTTCTCCTTAGTGTATGGACGACCGTTCTCCCAACAGCCACTAAGGAAGACAAATCGATGCTTCCAGGACTTGTCGCCCTCAAGAAAATCATTTACAATCTTCCAAATGTTGGCTAAGGAGGAATAGAAGAAAGGAGATTTGGGTGATTTAGAAAGCTCGGATATGGTAATATACTCCTCCATCGGCATAATGCGACCCGACAGTCGAGAGGCCATTATACACGACATCAGCATATACCACGCACTGGGTGTTAGCTGTGAGGGGCAGATACCAATTACCTCGAAGTACCGAGAAATCTCAAGGTCTAGAGGAAACGTGAGACCCCAGTTGAAAATATTCTTAAAGACAACGATCTCATGAGACCGAACGTGCACTGGCGTCTCCCCAGGAACAGGAAATTGTACTTTGATGCATTCCGGGATTCCCCACCGGATCAGAAGCTCTGTCTGTTCCGCAGCAGAAAAGTACAAATACTTTCCTTCAAAAGGGGAAATGACGTTGTCCCTTACCAATAACCGATGATAGGTGGTGGTTATAACAGCCTCTATCTCTGGAGGAAAGGGCTCTTCGGGAGGAGCAGCAGCAACGACACATTTCCCCGCTTCATTTTCCTTAGCAGGATTATTGCCCGAACCAGCTAAATAGTTCGCTTCTGGCTCGGTAGTTCCTTCTCTTGGAATAGCTCCGGTGCAAGTAGGACCATCCGTTTCTGGCAGATGGGAACCGGTCACTTGAGGGTCGACCGATTGGGAAAACGCCTGTATAAAGCTGGAGCTACTGCTGGTGTTGATAAGTTTTGATTTGTTTTCTCGCTGCTGGCGAGCACGCTCTATTTCCAAGTTCTAGAGATCGAGATCCCTTCGGGAAACGCCCAAAGGGGTAGCAGCGGTATTGATACCCATGCGAAACCCTCGGATCGTGGGAGTTAATTGGACCATTTCAGGTGAGGTGCCCCCCACCGGCGAGGAAGAGGCGCTGAAGTCTCCCATTGAAGGGAACTTTGGTTTGCTTTGGCATTTAGAAAGAAGAGGGGAAAGTTGGTAAGAGCATTTACCGACGAAGGCTCCGGGTGATTAGATTGTGCGACAGGAGAATTTGGAGAACTCCTATTGGAGGGAATAACAATGGCCTTGGGAGTTTGAGTGACATCAGGCTTGGGCACTATGAATGATTCTGCGAGAACGTGGTTAGGTAGAACAGGGCCATGGGGGAGAGGCACGGGTGTGAAAGGCTTTGTGTCACAACTCCAGATTAATCCAGCAACTCGGTATTCGTCGGCTCGATCACTAATACTAGCCCAGTCAATAAACCCAAACACAGATTCATTTTTCTTCTTCGGTTTCTGTTTAAGCTTTAGGTTTTTATTTTTCATAAACACTGCTGTCTCTCTCTAGAACGATCAGGGGGGACTCTCTCTCTAGGATTTCTCTGAAAGTGATTTTGTGAATGAAGTATTTATAGGCAGCTTGCCTTAACTGTTCTACGCATGGGGGAGTCCAAACGACGAAAAGCAGCGGGAAATCGAAGAGCCTTTTGGAGAGATGTGCAGACGAGCATGCTTCAAATGATGAGATGACACGTGTGTACTCAATCCAACAAAGCACGCCATAGGCACTTGTCAGGCTAGCGTCGTAGGCCTGCACCGGCTAGTATAGATGAGCATGCTAGATGGGCTCCACGTGTCCGGTATTTCTTCCAGGACCTGATGATCCGTTTGGGCCCATAGTGAATCCATTAGTCGGAATCGGTAGTTGGCCCATAACGAGTTCATTAGCGTCGGGGGCGCTTCACAACCTTCCCCGAAGTTTTAAGAAACGTAAGAGGTCGGCCGTCAGTTACGAAAAAGCGGTTGGTCGAGGGGCTTATCCCTAAGCCTTAGGCGATGCGATACCGAGGCATTGTGGTCAGAGGCATTTTGACTGAATTATTTACAAGTCTTCATTCCCAACTCTCTTGAAGACTGGGGGGCTAATGATAAGGAAGGAATTCGCCAAGCCGAATAGAAAAGGATTTAATTGCAAAAAGGAGAAGTGAAATATACTCATTAGTGTATTTATTATTTATTAGAGAACAATGTGTAAATAAAATAGGTTGTAAAGGACTAATTATGAAATAATCAAAGACTACCTAGGACATAAATGGGTCCCATTTTCCCCACTATATAAGGGAGCCCCTTTATTCTTGGGTAGGTGGACATTCTTTAATACATTCTCTTTCTACTTTATCTCTTTATACTTTTAGCTCTAGTCACATCAAGCACAAGATCCAATATTCCTCATTCTTGTCATTTATTCTCTCATCACTCACGAATTGTTGTCTGAATATTACACAAAACATATTGAAATTATTTATACAACCTTGGGGTAGCTGGTTATACAACTTCGAGGCTCGGTCCTTGAAGGTCATTGAAAAAGATCGGCAAAGAAACTTGTCGTCATTATCAAAACTCAACACGAAATTGTTAACTGCCTATAAATGATTATATATGTCTTTCTTTCCATCGTACTTGTCCAACTTGAGGATATCGAAACGCTTCGGGAGGTGTCCTGACAGGATTTCATCTGAGAGTGGGGAAGATCTCTAATTTTTTCTAAAACCAAAAGCGTCACTCCCCATACCTTCTGTATAAATCACATATAATCCTTCCTCATTTGAATTGGCGAATTGACTCCCGACCTTATATCCATAAGTTTGACCTCCCGACAGGAGTTGTACTTTGGCTATGGAAGTTTGCTCTCCTTTATTAACTGTAATTACTCCTTCCTTTTCCACAAAGATCGAGATTCTCTTCTCAATACTATATCCATTACACTTTGATACCCTTGCCATGCGGGACTTGCGGCGCCGAGTTTCTCGTTCTCTCATAAATATTTTTATCACTCTTACAACGTCGGCCTTCTTGTTCTGAAGATAACGATTCATCTGAAGAAATATCCGTGGAATCACTATAATCTTGCCTGGACCGACGCTTGATTTTTATTTCTGCCTTATTTTTCTGCTTTAACGATCAATATTTATCCATTCAGACATCCTCCTTGTTTTGCTGCTCGTCGGACGAATCTTCTCTATCGTCATCAAACAACCACTCTATGTGTCTTCCTTCCCTATTCTTTGTTTCAACCAAACTACCTTCCTTCTCAGCATTAAGCTTGGCTATGTCGTCCAACAACTGCTGCCTGGTCATGATAAGGGTCGAACGCTTACTTAAGCCCCAACTTTAATGGGCGTGATCAGCATATCTTTCTTCAGAACGTCGGTCCTCGGAATATGAAATAATCTTGTGTGGATCCTTGCCTACCGCCCTTTCCTCGGCCATCTCAGGATTCATCTCTCTTAGGATTGTGATTTTGGAGAAATAGAAGAGTCTCCAGGTATTACTTTAGTTTCTCATAGACCGCGCCAATGTTGGTTCCAAAATGTTTGGAAGCTGATTGGGTTTGTTAAAACGTTAGAGAGAGAAAGTAGTGAGAGTAAATATTATTTTTACGTCCTTTCCCCCCAAAAGGTATCTTTCTCTATATAGTAGCACAGTGGTGGGCCCTTCTTTACTTTATTGGCCTACTTAATTACATTAGTCCTCTTTTACATCTCTACCATTTTATACTTCTATCACTTGTTAATTGAGTCCTCATTTTTTCTTAATTGTTCATTGTGGTTTACACATGATTACACACATAATTAAATTATCTAATAATGTCGGCCCAAATTGACCCGAATGTTTTACACACTTATCAATTCCAAGAACACTTCAAACAGGATCCAAACATCAAACGTCAAACAAAATCCAAATATCAAATGAAATCTAAACGCCAAATATCCAAAAAAAAATTCAAATGACAAACAAATCCAAACAAATCAAAATGAATCTTTGATTTTATCAACAAAAAATCTGCAAAGTTCCGGCAGCGCTTTCTTCCAAACCGTTACACCAAATCATAATCCAACCGATTAGATTGAAAGATTGGATATCCTAAACACGATTTCTGAAATTCAGGAAAAAACGATATTGTTTGCCTTTCGATCATGTTTGTTGATTTGGCTGACACAAAATATCCGGAAACCAATTTTTTTTATTCTCACGGATACCTCAAACAATTTCCCACTGGCACAACGAAAGACACAAAAACTTAAACTCAAGATCTAAACCTAGGCTCTGATACCAAGTAGACAAATATAATCAAAGAAAGAGGAAAGTGACTAGAGTTTTGTATTATTTAGAAAGCTTATTCATTACATAATGTATATGCTTTTATTTATAGATAAAACATATGAGCTAACAGACTTTAGCCTTGGTGTGGATGAAATTTGGTTCTAGAGAGAGATAAAGAGGAAAGTTGTTTTTAGAGAGAGAAAGTTAAGTAAAGAGAGATAGTTCACAAAATGAAAGTCAACTGTTTATTTATTTCAGTTTTGGCCTTTATATATAGGCGATCAGACTTAGAATAATTGAATTTTTTACAAAAATGGGTTAATTGCACTTTAAACTCATGTCTTTACAACTAACTGAAATTTGTCCTATAACTTTATAATTGTTTGTACAAGATTTTAAGTTTTACATTTTAGTCCTTAATTGTTTATATCTTTTTAGTAGTCCTCCCAGTTCTCATGAATGTCAATGAATGATAACTAGTTGTCATCAAAAAAATTCTACAGTAAAAAATAATCCCTTTTACTAGAGTCCGGTCTGCTTTCAGTTAACTAATTCTTTTTTCTTGAAAACACATATTGCCCTCGAACCAAAATAATCCTTAATATAACTACGAATATAGATGCATGTCCTTGAATAAAACTTCAGATATACTTGATTCAAAATCAATTCATCATTTTGTCAACGCTTCGAATATTTTCATAGGGGAACGTAGAACTAATCTTACAACGATCATAAACGTTCGAAACAACAGACAAAAACGTGATGGTTCACTAAGTACTAGGTCTGCTACTTGGCCTGCCATATGGCAGGTGTCAAGATTTCCTCTTCACGTAACTTCTTTCACCTCTTCGGGTTCTTTAACTTCTCTCTCTTTTATTTCCTTCTATAAATACTTTTGCGTGTCATAATTTGCTTCGTGAACAAATTTCTAGAGAGAGAGAATCTGGTTACACCGGATATTTATTGGCCACCTTAATCTGAATCTTCAATCTCTAAGCTACTTTCACCGGAAAACTCATATTCACTACCCAACCTTCAATTAAGTACATGAGAAAGCATCCAAAAACTAAAAAATAAATATCAGAAAACTCAGAACATCAAACTCTCCTGATAAACAAAAACCCTAGTTTGGTGCTTACGACTACTTCTCCATAAGTGAAAGGGCTGAAGAATATCAAACGGGTGGATTAATAAGCAGCGCTCCTCGATTCTCTATTGAAACAATATATTACGGTGATTTTGATCCAAGTCGAAATATTTTTCCAAGTTCATCTATTCCAGAAGAAACCCACTCAACAAAAACCCAAACATCAAAGTCGTCTCGAACTTTACCATCATCAACTAAGTTACCTCCTCAGATTTCTTCTACAACTCCCATTCTTCGAAGTCGCCACAAAGTAACTCAAGCCACATCTTCCATAGAAGAAATTACATCTCTCTTCAATTGTGATTCTCGTCGACATCTGCACAAGGAAACTCCTCAAGTTCATCCAAAAAACTCAACTTCCTCAAAGCCTTCCTAAAAAAAAAACTTTATAGCCTTGTGAGACGATGCTGACAACACTTTACCTCATACTGTCCAAAGTATTGTAACAAACCATTCACTGTTTTCTCCTTCTGTAAGGGAAGTTGTTGAGACAATTACAAGTCTCAATAAAATTCTTCAAAAAAGGAGCATAGAGAACCAACCTCTAATCCTAACCCGCATCAACTTATAGATGAGGCATTTGAGGTTGAAGCTGACTCTGAAGCGAAGACTTTATTCATAAACCTCTTATATGTTGCTCCAACGTTCTTTAACCCAAAAGACATAACCCTATAACAATGAAACCCTCGGTCTGTGATAAAGGTGGGACTCTTTTGATCTTTTGGATCCATCTTAATTTGGTTATACCCTGCAAAAGCATCCATAAAAGACAAAATTTTATTTCTTGAAGTGGAATCAATTAATTGGTCTATTTGAGAAACATGAAATGGATCTTTAGGACAATCTCGATTCAGATCTGTGAAGTCAACGAACATCTCAAATTTCACATTCTTATTTTTAACAATCGTTGGGTTTTCTATCCATAAGGGATATTGTGACTCCCTTATATGCACGACCCTTGACAGACGATCCAACTCAGTAACAATAGTCTCTGATTTCTCAAAATAAAAAACACGTCTTTTTTGGATAACAGGTTTGATCTTTGGATTAATTTCTAAGCTGTGACATATCACCTCGACCGGGACCCCTACCACATATTATATTTTCTAAGTGTAAACATCCAAATTATGAAACATAATATATAATAATTTCTCACGTAAAGTTGGGGTCAGTAATGTTCCTATTCTAAGTACCTTCCCATCAGGGAAAGTATACTCTTCTATGCTTTCACGTACTATTAAAATACCTAGGGTTTCCCTCAAATCATCAACCCCTTCTTTCAATCATTTTATCACCACAGCTCGAACCTCGGATTCGAAGAGCTGTGGCATAACATTCTTTAGCTACCTTCTTATCATTTCGAACAACCCAACCACGATCTCCGATGACATACTTCAAGCATTATTGGACTGTGGATACAACTGCATACATCCTCGAAAGCCAAGATCTCCCAAAAATGACATTATATGTGGTTAAAAAATCTACCACCATGAATAAAACTTGAACCTTATTTATAAACGGTTTATTTCCCAAACGCACCTCACCCTCGAAGTCTCCAATCACTTGGGCCGTCACACCTGTAAATCCGATTATAGTATGTTCTGATTGAGAAATTCAAGGAGGATTACGCATCCTATCATACGTTGATTTAAAATATTTCCAAGGAAAACTACTTCCGCTCCAATAACTACTACATCTTTATGAGGACTTGCAGTGCCTCTCAAATCATCTTCATCGAAAAAAATAAAAGGAACATCTTTCTTACCATACGAATGATAGAAATCCCTTCTTCTATTTGACTAGCTACAATCACCACATGCCTCTTTTTTTAGCTGTCAGTATTGCCAGTCATAGTATCTTCTCCAAAGATTTCCAAGGACTCAAAGTATTCACATAAACTTCGAACTTGGCCTTGTTTTACTGGCTCATCCACTGCCATCAAAATTAGTCGATCCAGATTCGTATCAAAGTATTCAGATGCAACATCGAAATCAACAATCTTAGAATCTAGAATCATTAGATTTTATACCTATGAAATTGGATTTGTTGCTTATGAAGTCTGGTGAGGTTTATTTTCGTATGAGGGTAATTTTGTCCAGAGTTTTATGGTATTTCAAAGGTATTTAATGTTTGGATAGAGTGTAGAGGGAGAATTGAGCTGCCTGGTTGTATTTAATTTTCATTACCCTCATTTAATGAAGGTGGTTGGGTACTTATACCCTTATCCTTGGGCCACATGGGCTTTCGGGTTGTGTTAATGGATTCAGGTCGAGTTTAAAGACCCATTAGTTTTAAGTAGGCAAGTAATTAGGTTAGTCACGAAGTGATTAAGTTTTTAGTACTTTAGTCTAGTTCGGACAGTTTAGTAGGTGGATGTTGTCCGAATTTCCCCTGTCTGGTTATCATAAAGAGTAGTGACAAAATCTGGACTCATCAGTAACCCCTTTTTTAGGTTGTGTTCAAAGGCCTTTGGCAAGACCTAAAAAATAGCATGTATTTGGTCATAGCCATATCCGACAGATTTTCAAACTGTGTAATGGCTTTATCCAGACTGACAAAGTTCTCAGAAACTAAACGGTTTTTTGCCAGAGATCGTGTGGCACATGTCTTTCTCTGGTTCGCCACATCAGCCGCTTTTTCCCTAGAACGACGCTCCCACTTACTCCAAAAAGCAACCTCTTCATTTAATGTGGATGATATCAGCGCCGTTTTTAATCATTGCAGCCCTTTCGAATTCTCCTAGGTATCGAAGCATCTTTTGTACTTTTACTATAAATTAGTCTATTTTCTACTGTTTTACCATCTTCATCATCATTGCTCTGTTAAACTTCAAAGCTTTCATCTCTAAAAAACAAACACTTTCTTTTGGTGTGAGTTTATGTTCACAGCAAGAAACGCTTTAGTAAAAGGTGGGTGGCTCAATTTGTTAGAGTTGGAAAAAGCTCAAAAGGTTGAACGAGAAAGGCGATTTCTGCAGGCCTCCCTGTTTCCCCTGTTGATAAATCGGAAACACCAATCTCAGAGCCTGACCGGGGTTCTTCTTCAACTAAGAGTGCTAAACCTAGGAAGTTGTTCTAGTCCAACCTTTCACCAATCGTTTCGGGCTCATCGGTCCAGGAATCAGAGCCTGTTGTTGAACCAGGGCAGGCAGTCACAAGCTTTAAGAAACCTTCCTCATTCATAGCGATGGGATCGGATGCTGAAGCCTGTCCAGAGAAGTTAGTGGATCAATATTTAGCATATTTAGTGAGAAAAAAAATAATCGAGAAAACCCAATCTATTAGAAAATCTAGCAGCCAATGGAACCACCATGAAGAATTGAAGTGGTTCAAATCTGCATAGAAAGATTGGATGTCGTAAACCGATTCATTTCCAAATATTTTGACAAGTGCATCCAATATGTTCACGTACCCAAGAGAATCAGGCCATGAAACTGGACGCCAAAATGTGATGGGGAATTCCAATAAAATAAGGAGCACATGAGTTCCCCTGAAGTCCTCACATGACCGTGCCTAGATGACACTCTCCGTCTATACTTAGCGGCTCATGATCATGATATAAGTGTATTGTAAGTAAAATAAAAACCATTTACTATGTAAGTGAATCCATCATCGCTGTTGAAACTCGGTATTTATAATCGGAGAAGTTAGACAGGTTCTAGTGGTGACTGCAAGAAAGATGAGGCCATACTTCTAATGTTATAAAATTATAGTCCACACATCTTCATATTGAAGAATGTCCTCCCAAACCCCGACATATCTACTATATTGACGCGATAATCCATATATTTTGATATCAAGTTCAAACAACAAAATACCATTGAATCCCAAGCTCTACCAGACTTCTTCAACTAGTTTCACATTTTAAGGCCAAGCCCCTCAAAGGATAATCCCGCAACAATATGGACAACCTGTAGTGATGGAGACTCGAACAATCAAAGATCTGAAGCTACTATTCTACTTTTATCTCACTAAGGGGAACCTCTTCATCAATAAATTAAATTTGGAATCACTGTCTCCAATAATGAGACCGAATATGAAGCAACAACTGTAGGGCTGCAGCTCACCCATATATATGGGGTAGAATGCGTAAGAATTCTCACTGAATTACAATTGGTAGTCAATCATACTTTAAGACAAGTCAAAGTATCAAAGCTAAAAATGATACTCTTAATATATATCTTGTGAAATTATCGGCTGGTGCCTGAAAGTTTTAACAAGTACAATAAGAATATGTACTACAAAATAAAAATAAAATAGGTAATGCACTCTCTTTTGTAGGAATCTCAAAATCCAAACTATGGGCAATTGTGCATGAAAACCCCGCTATATTCCAACTAGTACCGACTCAGCCCTCTGAATAAACACACGACTGTATTAAAGAACTCCAATCATGGGTTACTCTACAGAAAAAAACCCAACCAAATGATAAATCGGATGTTAAAGAGGTCAAAATATGATATGCTCATCTTGTGCTGCTCGATAATACTTTCTATTGTCGAGGGTTGGCCATAACTTTTGTTTGGTTCATGACCTTAGGAAAATTATACTTTGTACTCGAAGAAATCTATGAAGAAGAATGAGACACCTACTGCGGGTATAAATCTTTCCATATGTGAATCATATTATCCGAGTACTATTGGCCTACAATGCATGCAGATGCCAAGTTCTTTGTAAAACCGCTAAGTTACATAAAAATGATTGGAAAAATCAATTCATATCCCAAAAGTACTCTTAAATTTGATATACAAAGCATTTCCCTTTTACATGTGGGGTTTGGACATAGTAGGATCCTTTCTGAAAGCATGAGGGTGCGAATATATTTTATTGTGGTTGTAGACTATTTCTCCAGTTGGGGGTAGCAAAACCATTGGCCAAATTTCAAACGTAAAAAGGTATACACTTTGTGAGAACTAATATTTTCTGCAAGTATAGGGTACCCACGGTTTTAACATTCGATAATGGGACACGGTTCTATAACGAGGAACTTGCCTTATTTTGCATAACCTAAAGCATTTGATAAAAAAAACTTTATCTCCCTTCCACCCTCAATTAAAATGAATGAGTTTTGGTTAAAAAGCGAAACGTAATAGATGGGATATGCAGCCTCTTCTAGGATTATACAAGGAAAAAACATACTTCCTTAAAGAAATATTAGGATCTTACAGAACAACCCCGAGCAAGCAAAACAGGGGAAACACCACTCCTCATAGTCTATGTAATGAATGCGTGGTCCCAAAATAAACAAGTATGCACTCCTTTTAAAAAAAGTATGATGAAAAGGACTAATGGGAATCACTAAGAGGCTGAACTAGACCTAGTTGAGAAAAAACATATCAAAAGACACCTCAGAATTGAGCACTACTAATTGCTAATACACAACATCTATGGCTCTAAGATTCACTTTTATAAATTACACGAAGGGTAAAAGTTCAGTAAAAGGGTCTTAATTCACACAAAAGGTAAAGCCTTCGGCAAGCTAGGGAAAAACTGGGAGGGAGCCTACATTGTTACTGCTAAGGTAAAACCTAGTATTTATAAGATGATTTATGCGGATGGACATCCTCTCTCCCACCTATGAAATTTAGAGCATTTGAAATTATATGTTTCGTAAGATTTTATTCTCTTAAGTACATTTTACCTACGTTATTCAAGAACATTTTTACATCTGTAAGTTTTTTTCTCTCTTATTGTATCTTTATGTATTGTCGATGCGTTGTTTCTGTTTTCAGCGATGCATGTTGTTTTTAATGAGACAATCTATCATGAATTAATTTTTATGTCATATTAATTTTCATGCTCTTATATTTATGTATTAGAATGTTGAATGAACAACCGCACTTTGAGCCATAACGTCAAAATATGTTAAGTGACCTAAGAGTCATAACATAAGTATTGACTCTCGAGTCATAACATAAAATTGTTCAAAATAGCCTCCATACTAGAGAACTAAATATGAAAATGACTTCCATGGCAGCGCACCAAATGTGTGAAGCAACTCATATGCCAAAACACCTCACGTGCAAAATGACCCTAAGCGGTAAAACACCCAATTTATGAAAAAACAAATTTTGAGTATAAGTGCCATGTGTATGGCCTCCAAGACAATTTTCCTAGCCAAGCACGAACCTTTGCATTTGGGATTAATCACCTTAAAAGATGTTCAACATAATTTATTATTATGTGAGATCATAGAAAAACAAACTAAGAACCACATCACTTTGTCTTTTTAATAAACTTACAATATTATCACATATATACAAAGTCAAAATAAAAGACTAGCCCGAACAAATCATAAGGTAACAAAGAGAAAAGACTTGTTCCAATTAAACGAGTAGTAAAAAGACTTATGGATACTAAACGAGAAACATTCACATTTATTAACATGTATCCAACATTCATAATTTGCAGAAACAACATATCTATTGGCACTAAGACGTTAATTATATCTCAAAAAAGTGTGTCAAACCCATACTTGGCATCAACATAATAAACGTCGTTTAAAGTTAAAATATAGAAGTAAAGTAATTTATAAAACCCACCAAGTAAAGAAATAACATTAGTCATCCAAAAAAATGTTGATTTTATATATAAACTCATGCTTGCAAGCAATATCTGTCTTTATTAAAAAATTAATATAAAGAAACAAGTAACAATATTGCTTGTATACTCGACTTACGATTCTGAGGGATGGATCCTTCCTTTAATATCTTACTACACTACAAAGTTATTTAGTAAGAAAACTCTCACCCTCTATGATCAATGTAGGGGGGGGGGGGTATACTTCTTATATATATTTAAAATTATTACATGAAGGAGTGAACAATTTTTCGACTTACATATGCACCACTTTCACGTTACACTATCATGGAAAACCCTCGATTGACCATTGTAGAGGTATCAAATCCCAAAAAGGACCCAAGTCTAAGTAAGCTAGCCTGGTACATCGCCTATATAAGTGACTCTTCTCTCTTCCGTCTAAGGTGAATGAAAGTTATTATACATATCCCTTGTATTTCCTTCGGGCTCTTTAGAGTTTCTACTCCTTAGTAATATATTTGGTAGAGTCGTAAAAAACATACTCAACTTTATTTACTCCACAAACGACTAATGCAAGCTTCCCATCCAATTAATGGATTATCTTCCTGAAAATATCAACTTTGGCCGAAATATCCTCAATTTCGACCATTCCGTCTTGGAATTGATCGAAAAGGCCGTGACTTTCTTCGAATCAACAATTCATTTCTACCTTCAACCAACCAAGACTGAGCGTAATATGTCACTATCTCTTTTGCAAACTAACTTTTGATCCAAACAAGCTTGGGTTTTTTATATGGTATTTTTCCTAAGAGTAAATCTTTCATCAGTCCAGACTCACTCTTCAAGCGGCTTGGTCTTTCACCATGTCTTTTCCAACTCCCGTATTTCTGTAAAGAAGATTTTAATATTATGTAAAAACATAATATTACATAAACACGAGAACATATAAATATAATATGCAGATCCACAAATTGAAACTTAGTGGTAAATCCAACTCAATACAACTGATCATCTCGTGGCTAGATATCACGTTCTCCCAGACCCCGGTGACAAAGATAAACCTTCTTTTCCCCTACTTCTCGAAATAAGAAATATATGTGACCAAATAGTAGTACGATTTTTTTCTAGCGAATCCGTGACCAACTTAATAATTATGATAATCAACAAATTTCCTATAACAAAATGAAATTTGGCATAACTTGCGACCATAATCACGATTATGAATAGTTTCATCTATTTGGTATAAGACGGTTAAGGGGTATCTCAAAAATTTGGCATAAATTTAACAACACCACGAGCAAAGAAAGATTCACTCCCGCATCTAGAACACAAGTAAAAATCATATCGTTAAAACAGTCCAACGACGTCTTCACTTTTGCGAGAAAACTAACACCTACTGATCCATCAATGTTGCACAATAATCGAAAACTATCAAATGATTATTTGTCGTTAATATCACATAGCTCGTGAACTAATTTTACCGACCTGAGAACATCAACATCCATTAGGTTCTTCACCCTCAAAGTGTTGCGTCCTCGTGGACAATGATCACTCGTCCATCACCGACGCCTCTGTTTTTTAGGAACCTTCTCCCCTCTATCGTCTCTTGAACCGAACCGCCGAAGGTATGGTCACCTTCTACATTGACCTTTCATCTTCAGAAATCGTTTTTGCTCGCTTCCACAATATATTCAGACACAATAACAGAAAACAATTTTGTTTTGTAAAAGACAACTCTATAAAGGGATTGCGATTTTGGAATCCAATGAGAGTAAGATAAAAAAAAATAAAAAATAATGAAGCATTTATGTTCTAAATATTTATTTTCCATATTCACCATAATATGGTTTGATTCGACGAATATCTTTTAACATACCATAAATAGGATACAGACAAATTTTGTATCCTCCCTCGTTTTGTTTGCAAATACTAGGGGTACTAAAATATTCATATAAAAACTTAAACTACTATTTATTGGATAAAACAAACTCTTTCCTTCCAATAACACATATCATTTTACAAAATATTTTTGTCCAATTGTTTTAAGAGAAAATTATCAGTAAATACCCATTCAACTACCTAATTACCCACTAGTACCCAAATTTTGGATAGTGTCACTTGGTACCTCCACCTAAATTTAGGACAAAAAAACCTCCGACTGTATATACCCATTTTTCAATTCAAACCCACTTTTTCCCTCTTCTCAGCACCATAAACCAACTCAAACACGTCTAATTTTGTTTGGAAACAAACAAAAACCGTTTGACTTCTACAAACCCCTCTCTCCAGAGAAACCCTTCCAACCTTCAACCCAAAAATCAGTCATTATTCACCAGATTTCGACCGGTCACCATCTTCTACTCCGTCAAGCTAGTAACCATCAACCGTTTGACAACTTTTCGTTAAGTCTACGTCGGCCGGTGAAGCAAGAACGTGTTACAGTAACCAGGTACGTCGCGATTGTTGAGCATGTCTTTTTTTTGCGTTTATGGTGACTTTAAAGCACTTATTGCTATTATTTGACGATCCACGTTGCTTATTTCCACCGAAGTCAAGTGTTTTAGTATCGGCAGTTGGTATGTTAGTTTCTCGGTTTATCGTCAAACACAGTAGTTTCTTAGGTTGCATGTAATGCTAATCTTTTTGTGCGTGTTGGGATGTATATTAGATTTGTTTTATGTGGTTGTTTATTGGTTTTGGTGCTGTTTTTATATTTTCCAGATCCCTATAACGTGCATGTAAAAATTAGAATAATTTGCATCTTGCTACATGTGTGTTGTAGTATAATTCGCATCTTCGTCATATAGGAATGCAAACAATTCGCATCTTCATCAGTGATATAGTTTGCACACAATTCACATCTTTATTGCATTTATATTCCATACAATTCACAACTTATATTTGCAAACAATTCGCAGCTTATATTTGCAAACAATTCACATGCTATCCTGAGAGTTGTTTGCCATTACAAGCTGATAAAGTTCTTTGTGGGAACAATTTGCATGCAGTTGATGATTTGTGTTTTTGCAGAAAGTATGACAGGTCACGATTGGTGAGCCTTCTGAAACTGCTGAAAGTGTATCGTATTACAGCTTCCCACATCGAAGCTGCAAGAAACACACCCTTCTACACGCTTTTAAAAACGGTGTTTGACCTCCGAAATGTGGCAGAAATGCCAAAGAAGAAGTTTTATTCGAACATTCAGTGGGTTGTGGAGATATTCTCGATCGATAAAGATGCATTGCGATTTGGGTTAAAGTTTTTGAAGCTAACGATGAACGATGTAAAGGTAATTTTTGGGTTGAAGTACGACTCAGGCCTTTAACAAAAGCTGGAGCATTCCACAGAAGATACTATTTTAAAGGTACCTGTAAATGTAGTTTCTCTTATAACCATGATGCTGAACTTTACTAACATATCATGGTGTGGTGGGTTTTACAGGAAGGTATAGCAAGATCCATCAGCGAAGGGGGAAGCATAAGTCGGAGGATGTTGCACGACTGTTGATACTGTTTTTGTGCCCCACCCTACTCTACTCGGTATCTGGAGATGTAATGGGTTTGAGTGTGCTTTATTTTGTTGAAGACCTTAGCAGAATAAACGATTACGACTGTTCTGGATTAATAATGTTGAAGCTTCTCTAATCTATCAGGAGTTTCTTAGAAATCAAAACTCCTGATAGAGTCGTCGGCTGCGTCGCACTTCTAATCATAAGATTTCTTTACTTAGTCCAAATATTAGTTATATACGGAGCATCTTGATGATATATTTGTCCCGATGCAATCCTCCGTCATGGAGCACTCAACAATTGGGCTAGAGGTCGTAAAGCCAACTTTGATCCCAATATTCTTCAGATGGTGGGGATTGAAGTGCCTATCGTCGACCG
This sequence comes from Limnanthes douglasii subsp. nivea, assembly GCA_036936605.1. NCBI lineage: Eukaryota > Viridiplantae > Streptophyta > Magnoliopsida > Brassicales > Limnanthaceae > Limnanthes > Limnanthes douglasii. The sequence goes on from JAUPFV010000005.1 coordinate 50,746,181, forward strand.
TGTCGTTGATTTTAAGACTACCTCTGTTAGAAGATGATGAGGTATGAAAAATATAGTTATATAGAAAAATATCAGGCATTAGAGTTTCAGATAATTCTTTACTATTAGAGTTCCAAACAACTCAGGAAACCTTGAGAGCTGTTGCAACCCCACATATGTTAGAGTTGAAAATAACTCGCAACTTATAGTTTGCACACAACTCTCAGGAAACCCTAGGAGTTGTTTGCAGCCCTAGAGATGATAGAGTTGACAACAATTTGTAGCTTATAGTTTGCAAATAACTCTCAGGAAACCTTGAGAGTTTTTTACAATCCCAGAGATGGTATAATGGAGAAAAATTTGTAGTTTATAGTTTGCAAACAACTCTCGTGGTTTCCTAAGAGTTGTTTGCAACTCCAAGCTGATAGAGTTCTAACAAATTCGCATGATATCATGCGAGTTGTTTGCAAAAAAATATCGGTGCAACTATTTACTTCAATGCTCCTCCCTTTATAGGTTTTAGAAGCTTCACTATGTTTGATTGAGGCTGAAAGCAAAGCATTCGAAGGAGCAGTAGGAAATAGAGATCCAGATGTTGCACCGATTTTACCCGAAGAAATACCGAAGAAAAGAAAGAATAGAGCAACCCCAAAAATAAGGAAAGGGAAACATAAAAACATAAAGAATCTAATCAAGACATCTCAATAAGAGTCTCACCACAAACAGTCCCCCGAACAGTGATTTCACCAACGCCGATGAGTGACACGATTGGTAATTTTGTCCTCAAATGCAGACAGTCTACCCTAAAGAAGTCTGGAATTGAAGCAAGATCAAAGAAATTGAAGACGTATACTGATAAGGACAAGTACCAGCGGAAGATCGACAAAAAGGCGAAATAAGTAAGTAGGAAATTGAGCCTTACGTAAACGTAGATTTAATTGCTTTAATCAACACAGAATATGTTATAATGCGTCTCCTATTACTTCTTCAGCTTGAAGAATTAAGGTTGAAGATAGCGGAGCTTGAAGCACAACAAATCCACAATGCTCTCTCTCAACCCATTTGCCAGATTGGAAGCCTTGCAAAGGAGAAGAAACCGGAGCTACCGGCATTGCCAGCACAAGTGGCGTCCACTGAATTGAAGGAACTTGTGCCATCTGAAATTCAGGATAAGGACCCAAATAAGAACGTGCATATGCTAGAGGAGAATGACGATGATGGAAACCATTCACCCGTACCGGTACCATCTGTTGTACCCGAGAAGGACGATATAAATGATTGTCCTGCAAAAATGGTGATTTTAAAAAAAGAGGCAGAGAAGCCATCTGAACAAAGATCGAAAGATTTGTTGGTCTCCATAGAGACAGACACCACGGAGAGACAGACATACAAGTCTCTTCCTACACAGGAGGCATCGACAGGTTTGAGTCCTCCAAAGAAAAAAGAAATACACGAGTCTCTTACGAATGACCGACAACTCGTACCTCACATGCCAGAGGAAATAAGCTGCCAAGAATACAGAGTTAAGGACGTAGACACTCGTGAGAAGGAAGTGGCAGCGGAAGAATCTGGACTTACAGATGCAGAAAGCCGTGAAGATGTAAGTGGATCTGAAGTACACTAAGATTCAAATATGTTAATATATTGTTGTGATGAAATTGTCTACTAATGTATATTATTGTATACATATTCAAACAAAATTAGGGTATGTATTTAAAACAATTCGCGGTTTTCTCTTACGAATAATTCGCGTATTGTTATGCTCTATTTTTACATAATTCGCTATATGTTCACTTTCAAACAAATCTCAGGACTGTTACGCCAGCCCATACAACTCTCAAGATTTCCTAAGGGTTCTTTGTTGTTTTATTAAATTTGGGTATCATACAACTCTCAAGAGTCCCTGAGAGTTGTTTGATATTCTATTAAACTGGGGTATCAAACAACTCTCAGGTTATCCTGAGCGTTGTTTGCAACTCAGAGTATTGTGATGCCTGACACAAATTCATTTTTGTTTTGTATTTTGTATGAAACAGTAGGCCGATATACAACACCCAAAAAAGAACAACCAAATCAAGGAGAACAACAACAGCACCTAACAGAAGAAGAAGAAGAACAACAACAACAACAACGACACCCACAAGAAGAACAACAATAGGAGAATCAAGGAGAGCAACAACACCCGCAAGAAGAAAAACAACAACAAAATCAAGGAGAACAACAAAAACAAAAACCCTTAGCCTTGGAAAAGAGAGAAAGGCTAACACAAACCGGAGATGCACAAGACGTAGCTCCGGAAGATTCAGATGCTGCCAATCCCTGTAAGAAGTCGGAACTAATTAGCCAGGGAGAAGAACTGATAGAAGACCAAAAGCGAGACGGAGATGTAGCTGAAAAACAAAAATTATCCTACGCAAAGTGAGAATCACTAAGCCAAGCGGAAAACATAGGACTAGTACCGAATCAACCGCAAAACATAGAAGGGCACGCTCCAGACTCGACCGATATGCATGATAACACAATATGTTTACGAAGTGTATCTATTTATGGTTTTTACACTCAAGTTTCACAGACATTTTTAAATGAAATTGATAATGTTGAGTACGATGTGGCCATACAACGGTCTTTGGAGAATATGTCAGAGGATGTGATAAATGATTTTTGTCGACGATATCTGAATATTATGCCGGAGCAGTCAATGGCATTGGTTGTCACGGACCATGTGGTAAGCGGAATTTTAAAAGATTTTGCAACGTGTGTATTAGGATTTTATGAGTGTTTGGATATAACAACTCGCGGTATATCATGAGAGTTGTGTGGATATATATTAAGAGTTAGCCACAACTCCCAGGATATCCTGAGAGTTGTTTGATATTCCATTAAACTTGGGCATCAAACAACTCTCAGGTTATCCTGAGAGTTGTTTGCAATTGATAATATTATGATGCTAGACACAAATTCTTTTAATTTTTATTATTTTATATGTTCAAGTCAAAGGAAGAGATAGAGAATGAAGATGATTTGATGCCTAATTTTCATCTACTTACACTGACACAGTAGTCGGAGGCAGAGGTAAGTGTGGCAGAAGCTCCAAAGCACAAGTAACTCTCACCGGCTGGCCAAAGAGAACACAGATAGCTGACCAGATCGATGTCAGTGAATACAAAAAAATACAGATAATTAAAGCCAATGAACACTCACCTGATCCAGCAGTATGGTATTTACCGACGTGTAAATGATTGATTTGTTGGCGCTACCTTTTGAAAAGGACCTGGACTACAAGGTATCCAATTGTTAACCAACTCTCATGAATATTTCAAACCAGTCTCATATATTTGACGTCAATAAACAAATCGTTTCATATATTGTGGATGCTTGGATTCGAAAGATGCTTAAAGAAGTAAATTGGAAAGTTCCATACAAAACTTTTCCTCAAGTGAAATTTGACTGCATACAAATCTCTAACATAACTACGGTAAATTTAGCTATAAACTACAAAACCTTGCATGTTCTGTTATAATGTACTCTTCCTTGAATGCAACATCAAATGCAAAAAGGAGAGCCAATAAAAAATGTAATCGACAATGTTTTTAGCAAATAGTCTAAAAACGCGAACCATGTGCTTATTCCAATATGCAGCAAGGATGAGGATACAATCAACCATTGGACATTGCTCTTCATTGATATAGATGCCAAGACGGCAACAAAATACAACCCGCTCCTTCCTAAACCCCAAGAAACAGACTACACAACAAGGACACTTGTACCACTGGTAAGACACCTAACTGCTACAATTACTGTAAAACACATTTAAAAAACAACTCTCAGGATAATATGAGAATTGTTCCCAACTCAGTTATTTGTAGTTGCAAACATCTCTCAGGGTATCCTGAGACTTGTTTGCAACTAAACTATTACGAGATTTGTTTGGAACTCTAATACGTTGGAGTTGCAAATAACTCTCAGGTTACCCTGATAGTTGTTTGCAACACTTTTAGCTTGGATTGCCAAACAACTCTCACTCTCAGGGTTTCCTGAGAGTTGTTTGCAACCAGAGTATAAGTATTTGTGCTAACCTTTGACACAAATTATTATCAAAATATTAAGTATTTAGTCGATAATGAATTCATATCTTCTTCAAAGACCGGGTACAAGGTGAGAAATGCAAGAAAAATTTCACAACAAAAACCCGACACCCTCGACCGTGGTATTTTCATCTGTCAATACGCTAGAGATATTATCCAAAAAGGATACGTGCAAGAGACTTACTGTAAATATATGGTAACAGATTTTAGAGCGGAAATGTTTTATTTTTTCCTAAATGATGTTAACACCAACTTATACCGGTAGTAATCTTTTTTTTATGTCGAAATCATTTTATGTATGCAACTGTATAAGTTGGAAAAGCAAAAAATTCACATCATCAACGGTTGGAAACAACTGTGAAGATATCTTGAGAGTTCTTTGCAATATGATACTCATATATTACAAACAATTCTCCATATTGCAAACAATTCTCGATAATATATGTGAATTGCTTGCAACTATCAGGTTTTCCTGAGACTTGTCTGAAACTCTCAACGCCATCGGCTACGCCTTCCGCCCTTCTTTTCTCTCCAGAATCCAACGCCAACCTCTACGATCCTTTCCTTTTTAACACCCTTATCAGAAGTTACGCTCTTTGTGCTGATAAATTAAAGGAAAAATCCATACTTGTTTATAACTATATGCTTCGATCTGATGTTTTACTTAATACATACACGTACCCGTTTTTGCTAAAGGCTTGTGCCGGTATTTCGAAGCTGGGTTTAGGGAAATCAGTTCATGGGTCTGTTTTGAAACTTGGATTTGATGACGATGGTCATGTGTTGAATACATTGGTGCATATGTATTGCTGTTGTAGTGGTGGGATTGGGTATGCTGGGAGGGTGTTTGATGTAATGCCTAAGACGAATTCTGCGGCGTGGAGTGCTATGATTAGTGGGTATGAAATTTAACGTGCACTCTCCTGTTTTGAAGTTTTACAGGTGTTAGCCAGTGCAATTAAGGACCTTTACCGCCAATCCAACGTTAAATAGATGGCACAAAACATCTGGTTTATCACGGTGAGGGCTGGTATTGGGATAGTACTGAAGGCAAAAAACATGAATCTACTGAAATTTTACTGCTTCTCGTTGACTTTCTAAGAGCTTCACAAAATAAAACATCCTGATCTTGGAAAAAAGACATTAACAATATAGAGGAGAAAGAAGGAATGTAGGGGAGGATGGCGGCGACGACAATGATGTTGGAGATGAAATTTCTCTACTGAAGGAGAGGATCGATGATCCTGAGGACGTTCATGTGCGCCACGGAGATGGAGGATATGATGATGAAGACCATGATGAAGCTGTTGTTGATGAACAATAGATCCAAGAAGACGGCGATGACATAGATTAGTAAAAGCAGCAAAATATTTTGACAGTGCTTGGGTTAGTGATGATAATGATGGTACTACAACATTCAAAACTGAAAATGAAAATCAAGAACCAGTTTCAAGAAACAAACTTGAATTTTTGTTTGGCTGCATATGTAAAAATCACTTAAAACTCCTAACACTTTCAACAAATTTGATAATAAGAAAAGAGATTTAAAAAAAAAAGAATAATGTGAATAACATTTGTATTATTTTTCTATAATGGATTACAAATGCTATATGTTTATATGACTGCTATTCTTTCTAATTTTCACCTACTTTACAATTGAGACACTATTTGGTGGTTTCAATTTGGAATTGTCTTTGGTTGTTTTCTTCATTTATGCAGTTTTTTTAAGCCCTTCAGATGCTTTATCAGACAGAGGTATGTATCCAGGTTCAGATGCTTTATCAGGCAGAGGTATGTTTTCAGGGGCTACTTTATTGTACAATGCCAGACATGGCAGTTTCTGTACACTTCAGTGATGCTTGGCGGATGAGCGATTGCCGGAGGCTAAATGCTAATTGGCTAGTGATTGTAAGGAAGACGAATGCGTGTCCGTAGCGGCCTTAGTGTGCAGGCCCGCGAGCCGTCCCTTTCGAAATGCACCGGGGGATTTTACGACTTGGTGTACGACATCAGGCCGTCGTACGAGACTTGGCCAAATCAGTTGGGTTTCTGGTTGTTCGTATGTGAGCGACCACACAGGTCTAGCCCTGGCCGTGTTGGCTTCCCGACCAAGTCCCTCCTGATCGTGCGACATTGTACGGTCATGTTTCTTGGTATTTTGTTTGACTAGTTTGCCCGACACCATGCCTGGGGATGTTATCATTTACTAGCCTATTGGTCTGCGGTTGTTTTGTCTTACTGGCGTCTAGCCTCGGGGTGAAATTCTCTTCCCTCTCGGTCAGCTCTCGCCTTGTCCCGGACAGCGAAGATCATTTACCGAGAGGCATGGTTTCAATAATCGACCGATAGCTGCCCTTATAACCTTTGGAACCGATCGCCATCTTTTATGCAGCGCAGCGCAGTATTACCTCGCGGTATCCCTAGGTGTTGCCTTATCCGAGGGGTACTGTCTTATCAGGGCTCCCCCTATTCTTTTTAGTAGGCATGTGCACAGCTGAGGATAATGAAAGTAATAAATTAAGACGAAATGAGATTGTGCCAACCAACCGGGTGGCGGCCCACCCATCTGTTGTGGTGGCATCCTTTGAAAAACAGGACCTTGGTTCTGTTGCGGAAGTGGAGGTGGCCTGAATTTCTTTATAGATGGTGGACCCATGCTGGGTTGTGGCCCTGGTTGACCCTGCTGATGTGGTTTACCCTGGCATGGTGTTTGACCAGGTGCTTGAGGCGGCTGTGGGAATGGGTACCTTGTGGAGGTAGCGGACGAAGCATTGTCATTGGCATTTGACCGCGAGGGTTGGAGGTGGCTGTGTAGGTAGTGGTGCAGCGGTAGCTGCGTTAGGGAGAGTTGGGGGTCCACTAGCAAACATAGTGTGGGGTCTGCTTTTGTGGGCATTCTGGTTGGTTGTAGCCAAATCTCTCTCAGCTGGTGTGCCATGCCGTTCTCCTTTCGAGTCTTTCTCATCGCCTCAATAGCAGCATCAGATGCCTCAAAAGAACCATAGGTAATGAAACCAAAACTTCGGGAGTTTCGTTATCTTAGGATAATAAGCAATGACCCCAAATGCGCTAAATGTATCTAACATATAGTATACTTATCTCAAAAACAAACTACTACGACCAAGAAATAGCTATTGGTTTAGACAGAGTTTGTAAGAACAAATGAAGTTTGAAATTTCAGGGTACCTAAAATCAAGTCAAATCGAGTATACGTACTATCATAACTTAATTCAACCAGTATAGGATAATACTTAAATATCTTCTGCACACACATTTTCTTCGTAACACTAATGTATATATCTTAACTCAAAGTCATAAAATGCATCTTCAAACCCTAAAATAAATAACACAAAATTCACTTACTATAATATATATATATATATATATATATATATATATATATATGTATATATATATATATTACATTAAGTTACTAGCTATTTTTAATGTTTTGTTTACCGAAACACACAATATTAAAAAAATATATCAAAATTTATTCGAAAAAAAATTAAAATTATAGATAATCATTTGAATTTTAAAATTTGGAATTCATATGGACCAGGTGCGCATTATTAAAGAAGGGTTCCAGAAGCAGCACACCACCCTCCTTACTCTTACTACGAGATTGTCGCTTTGGCTCCAAAAGGAGTTTGGGATACCATATCTCGCCTTTTTTAGATGCCTAGCCAGAGTTTGTAGATTAAAAATACTTCTGTGCGGCGGCAAGAAAGAGTGGCTATATTCACAATCTTCCAATCTTTAACAGGTTTCCCCTCTTTCCCCTTCCTCTTTCCACCATACACGAAGCTCTGCCTTTGACGAGGAAATGGTGGCCTTCGTGGGATCCACAAACAAAGTTGAGCTGCTTACAAACTTCCATCGCTAGTGTGAGACTCACAGATAGGATCCGCAAGGCTTTAGAAAAGTCTAATGGCGTTGGTGAACCGCCAGTGAGCGTACAAAAGTATGTCCTCGAGTAGTGCCGGAAGTGGAACTTGGTATGGGTTGGAAAGAACAAGCTGGCCCCCGGAACCTTATGAGATTGAAATGCTATTGGGATATTCAAGAATTCATACAAGGGGAGGTAGCATAAGCAGGACAGACAGATACAAGTCAATTGGCAACACTTTCCAGGTTGACACTGTGGCCTTCCACCTCTCAGTGTTAAAGGAACAGTTCCCGGCGGCGTCAATCTCCTTTCCCTTTGGTCTGGTATAGGTGGTGCGGAAGTTGCACTTCACCGTGGCATTCAAAGAAGCTGGTGGGAGCAAACCAACCAGAAGTGTATGCTGATGAACATAGGGACATCCAAACAGTCACTGCAGGCAGTATAGAACAAATGATGGACACATATGGAGGGTTTGAGCTAGTTGTTGGTGGGAGTCACTACAACAATCTTGGTGGCAGTAATAGGCATACAAGAGAAGGACTTGAGGGTGAGCATTCATCCCTTTTCTACGACTATTTCCGTATTCTAGATACAATGGTAAGATTCTTTTCTACGACTATTTCCGTATTCTAGATATAATGTTAAGATACAAGAATCTGGAGTAGTTTGTTAATCTAGTATTTAACATTGGTTCGGCATTCAACTGATGATCAATTCAAATGTATGCTGATATTGGTAATACTTTTAAGTTTCTAAGGTAAGTTTGTTTAGATCAGTATGCAGAAGATCCACCTTTAACTCAAGGCATGAACAAGGAATAAATAAAATGTTGTTCTTTTACTATTTAGAAAAAGAGTTGAATTTTTTTTTTATATTATATTAATTTATATTTTAAATTTTAAATATAAAATAATTACGGTATTTTTTAAATAGAAGTTATATTAATTTTTAAACTGGGAGAGAATAAATTTCTGGAGAATTTTTAAAATGAGATATTGAATCTAAATTTATTTTGTCAAGGTAGGAATATACAAGACGGAAGTTTTCATCTTTTTTATTCTCCCATTAATTATATATAAAAAAAGTTTCAAATCATTTTTTATTCGGTAATTAATTACCTGAGATATTATCCTATTAAAATCCTTTTATTTATAAAACTATTATTAGTAGTTTTTTTTGGCAAATATATATTTTAAAATATTATTGTGTCAACCTAATATTGAACAAAATGTCAATATCATATGGAACAAAATGTCAACATTCCAACCGTATAAAATAAGAAGCTTTCATTGTATATATTAACCTATTAAGTATTATAACTTTAATATATCAAACTTATGTAAAAACTATTTATATTTCATATCAATTTCTTTTAAAAATTTAATTTCTTTGTAAATTTGAATTTATTGTAAAACTGCATTATTATTTATATATATATATATATATTATTTATACATAAATTTGGTGGACCAATAGTGTCCTAGTCCATAAAAAAATATAAAAAAAATAGCTTTCTATTTAAAAATCAATTATGTCATAATTACACACATTAGTTTACCTATTTTACGGCGTGCATGTTTGTATCTGCATGCGATGGGAGTATTTAACACAGACGGTAACCGTAGTAGTATGGTTGATTGTTGTCGGGTCATATATTGAAAACATAAAAAAAACTGCATTAATAAAAACATAAAAAAACTGCATTAATGAAAACAGAGACTTACTTATTCCACTTCCGAGTTTCCACTACTCTCGTTTGTTGCATTAATTTTTTTATTATTATAATCGCTATTTATGAGGTGATAATGCGGACGATCTTTAATTCGTGCAATGTTGGTATCCATAAAAGCTGAAATTATCATCACTAAAATAATGTAATGGACGGCAGATATGGAATTGGTTTGCCTGTATCTTTAAGATAAAAATCAAAAGATCAATAGATCTAACTCACCTATTAGGATGCTGGAAAATCAAAAGATCAATGGTTCTAACTCACCTATTAGGATGCTGGTTTTGGTTTTCGAAATCAAAATTTCACATTACTCACCTAATTCCAAGCTATATGCTGGGTGATTTGCAAAGCCAGAAACTCTATTAAACACAAGGGTGTTCATATCAACATTAATAGAGCTATTGAAAACATCATTAATATTGTTAAAGGTGTTGAAGTTAATGGAAATCTCAGTTACAAGCACTGGTTGAAATCTCAAAATGCAGGTGTAATTATGGGATGTTGCTCTGTTGAAAAGAAATGTAAGCCTCAGTACCTAAGATGGATTCCTCCTGCCCAGTCTCGTCTCAAGATGAATGTAGACGCTTCTTGTGCATTCAATGGTGAGGCTGCTACTGAAATACTTTTCAGAAACAGCGATGGCGACATCACTCATGCTTACGGCAACCTGATTGGCAAAGTCACTCCCCTCCAAGCTGAAACTATAGCTATGCTTCAGGGGTTAACTGTCTGTTTCAAAAACAATTGGACTCACGTGGATATGGAGTCCGACTCCTTAGTTCTAATCAAGCAGCTCACTAGCAGCACTGGTCCTGACATTGAAGATCAAAATGTAAGCTACTGTCGTAAATTTTTTGATAAAAACATGAGTCTTAAGCACATTTCAAATGTCCAGAATCAGGCAGCTGATTGGCTTGCCAAATGGACCCTTAAGTGCAAGCTAAAACATCAATTTCAACAACATAATGCCCCCTCAAATTTGCTTGCAATTACCTTCCTTGAGAGCTTAGGTTTAGGGTATCTTCAATGAAATTTATCTTGAACAATGGTACTACTAGTTCTTGTTCTTCTTGTAGGTCTGGATAGGAGCTTGAGAAGTTTGTCAAGGAAGAAGAAGAAGAAGAGATAGCTGATGATTAAAGATGAAGTTTATGGAGTAATGGAGTAGTGAAGAAGAGTTGTTGTTTCACATTTGAGTCTGGCGGGAGAATTTTAGCTCCAAAATTTTCATTAATGTTTTAAATTTTGGGTCAATTACCTCATGATCCTTAATGTTTGTAGATTTTTCAATTTGTTAATAAAGTTGTTCCTTTTGATTACAATAAAAATAAAATAATGTAATGTATAGAACAAACTACTACGACTAAGACAAAGTTATTGGTTCGTTCAACTAATGAACCCTAAAATTAAGTTAAAGCTAGTATACCAACTATCATACCTTAATTTAATCATATATAGGGTAATACTTTTATCAACTAATGAACCCTAAAATTAAGTTAAAGTGAGTATACCAACTATTATACCTTAATTTAATCCTATATAGGGTAATAGTTTTATCGTCTAACAGTAATGTTTATAGGCCAAAACTATTTCTTCCATGGAAATTATTATTTCCTCCATAATTTGAAAAAGCCCTCATGTTGTTATTTCCTCCATAAAGGAAAATACACATTTGCCCTTCTACTCATTTATTCTACCTTCACCTATTATTCTACTTACCTTCACCCATTATCCATACCCATTCACCAATTAAAAGAAAAAAACCCTAACTAAACTATTCTACCCATTTTTTTTTCAGCAGCACCTTACATTCATTTTCAGCAACTTACCAATTATCCTTTCCTTCTACCCACTTTTTTTTCAGCACCTACTTACAAAGCAACATCCAAGAGAGAGAGAAGTCGTTAGAGAAGGTAAAATTTCTCTAGTTTATTCTTTTTCTTCACTTTTTGAGTAAGATGGTGGTATTTTTGTTAGATTTTGTTGTTAGATTCGATTAGGGTTTCGTTTTTGTTAGATTTCTTTGTTAGATTCGATTAGGGTTTCGGTTGTTGATAGATTTCTATGTTAGATTCGATTAGGGTTTCGTTTTTGTTAGATTTCTTTGTTAGATTCGATTAGGGTTTCGGTTGTTGATAGATTTCTATGTTAGATTCGATTAGGGTTTCGATTGGGTTTTGATTATTTGTTAGAATCGATTAGGGTTTCTACTTGGGATATATAACTGTTCTGAAATTCTTTTTCTGCCTGGAGCATGTGATTCCGGGTTGTTAGATATATTAGAAACGATTAGGGTTGTTGTTAGATTTCTATGTTAGATTCGATTAGGGTTTCTACTTGGGATATATAATTATTCGATTGGGGTTTGATTTCTTTGTTAGAATCGATTAGGGTTTCTGCCAAGCTGATACAAGACGTTCTCGGTGTGCCATACGGGGAAGCTTTAACGGAGCTCTGGCTACGGGAATGCTTCTCCGACGAGCGTTTTCAAGACGTAGGTTGATTAAGGAGGATTGATGTTCTCCGTTGTGCGAAAGCCTACTTACTTTATCTCTTCGGGTCTTGTCTATTTGTAGACAAAAGCGGATACTACGTAAAAGCGGATTGGTTGCACGTGCTCGATGGCATTGATTCGTTGGGATCATATGCATGGGGGATACATATCCTTGCGGAGCTTTATAGTGGGTTACGTATGGCTTCCAAACATTCTACGAAGACGATGAGTGGATTCGTACAGCTACTCGAATGCTGGATTTTTGACCATTTCACTCGCTTTCAGCCACCTCATTCGGAGGGATTCTATCCCTATATGATAAACTCCTCCTAGAATCAGCATTTTGAAATGGGATAGGGATAACTTTGCAACCAGGAACCCAAAAGGATTCAAGGATCAAATGATGTGGATCGATATGTCACACAAAGGTTGTGGAAAGGCCTTTGATATTCCAACTGATCTTCCTTTGGATATGACACACCAAATGAAGAACAGGTTTTCTTGTGGATATTACACACCAACAAGAGAAGAATAAAACTTAAGAAGTTTTTTCAGAATCAAAGATAGTCTAACCATTAGAATTCTGAGTACATAGTTTTTATAGGAGAAAGAACTAGCCTTCAACACAATTAAGGTTGTTCTTGGAAACATAATGCATGCCTCTAAAACAATTAAGGCTTTTCTTGGAAACAAAATTCTTTAATATTGAAAATACAAAGTATTAATGATATAAGCTGGAAATCAGACCCTTCCCTCCTCCAAGGACGTGGCTTTTGGTGTAGATGGGCCTTGGGCTTTTATTTCAACAAATGGGCAATGGTGAAGTGAAATAATTGCCTTATTAAAAACCTTGTCAAGAAAACCCATTGGGACAAAACTTGAACAAGGGAAAAAAGAGTACAATCGAGACACTTTCTCATTTGTTGAAATCAATTAGCTTGAATCAAGACCAAAGTGGTTTGACAAGCTTTTCCACCATACTTGCTGTTTTGATCACGTGGATTCTCTAGTTGATTAAGAAATCCTCCAACAGCTTTGTTAAATTGTTTTGCTTTTGATCGAGTTGTTGGACCAGCCGGTAAAATAAGAACATCTTCAACTTCAAGCTCATCTTCTTTTTCAAGTTGTTCATCTGGTTCTTGCACATTTCCATGTTCTAAGCTTCTTGTGTCATCTAGGATCACATCATCCTCTCCAACTTGAAAAGGATTTTACCTCAAATCCATTTCATCTGCGATAAAAGGAACCAAATCAGAAACATTAAAGGTATGACTCACTTTATACTTACCTCGTAGGTCATGTTGATACGCATTATATTTGATCTTTTTTGTTACTTCAAATGGTCCATCAATTCTAGGCATCAATTTTGACTTCCTCTCTTCTGGAAATCTTTCCTTTCTTAAGTGCACCCATACTTGATCTCCAACCTCAAAAACTTTCTCACGTCTTCCCTTGTTTGCTTGTTTGACATATTGCTCAGTTTTATTTTCAATGTTTTTTCTTGCATCATCATGGATTTGTTTTACAAGTTCAGCTTTCTTTTTCCCATCTATGCTAGTTCTTTCACTCAAAGGCAAAGGAACTAGATCCAAAGGAGATATTGGGTTAAATCCATAAACAATTTAAAAATGAGAATACTTAGAAGCAGAATGCATAGAATGATTGTATGCAAATTCAACATGCGGCAAATATTCTTCCCAAGTTTTCAAGTTCTTTTTAATTAATGCACGTAGAAGAGTGGACAAAGTCCTATTTACTACTTCTGTTTGTCCATCAGTTTGTGGGTGACAGGTAGTAGAAAATAAAAGCTTAGTCCCTAACTTAGACCACAAAGTTTTCCAAAAGTAACTTAGAAACTTAGTGTCCCTATCTGAAACTACCGTCATATGCATGCCATGCAAACAAACTATCTCTTTAAAGAACAGATTAGCAATGTGCAACGCATCATCAGTTTTGTGACAAGCAACAAAGTGTGCCATTTTAGAGAATCGATCAATAACCACAAAAATGGAATCCTTACCAGTTCTAGTCCTAGGCAATCCAACTACAAAGTCCATATATATATCATTCCAATGATGCGTAGGAATAGGTAAAGGAGTATACAAACCATGGGATTGAACCTTATATTTGATTTGTTTGCAAGTAGCACATCTGTCACAGATTCTTTCAACATCCCTCCTCATATGTGGCCAATGGAAGTGATCCAGCATTACCTTGAGAGTTTTAGCTATTCCAAAATATCCCATTAAGCCTCCTCCATGGGCTTCTCTAACAAGTAAATCTCTCATGGAACAATTAGGCACACATAAACGTTTATCAAAGAATAAGAATCCTTCATGCCTATAGAACCGCCTTGAAGCAAACTTTTCACATGCTTCATACATCTTTCCAAAATCATAATAATTTTCATATAAACTCTTAAGATGATCAAATCCTAAAATCTTAGCTTCAAGAGTAGTGATTAAGGCATATCTTCGGGACAATGCATCAGCAACAATATTTTCTTTACCTTGTTTGTATTTGATGACATATGGGAATGTCTCAATAAATTCAATCCACCTTGCATGTCTTTTGTTAAGTTTTTGCTGACCTTTTAGGTGTTTAAGAGATTCATGGTCAGTGTGTATGACAAACTCCTTTGGCCACAAGTAATGCTGTCATGTTTGCAAAGCTCGAACTAAGGCATACAACTCCTTGTCATAAGTATGATAGTTTTAAGTAGCTCCTCCAAGATTTTCACTGAAATAAGCTATGGGCTTTTTATCCTGCATCAAAACAACTCCAATCCCAATTCCAAAAGCATCACATTCAATCTCAAAAGTTTTAAGAAAATCAGGTAATGTCAAGACAGGAGCATGAGTAAGCTTCTCTTTTAAGGATTGAAATGCTTCTTCTTGAGCTTGTTCCCACTTGAAACCAACGTCCTTCTTTATTATTACAGTGAGTGGTGCAGCTAAGGTGCTGAAATCTTTGACAAAACGCCTATAAAATCCTGCAAGGCCGTGGAAGCTTCTCATTTCTCCAACTGTTTTTGGACTTGGCCATTCGTGGATTGCCTTAACCTTTTCCTCATCCACCTTAATACCATCTGCACTTATAACAAAACCTAAAAAGACAAGATTATCGGTACAAAAAGTGCATTTCTTAAGATTAGCATAGAGATTTTCCTTCCTAAGTACACTTAAAATTAATTTCAGATGGTGAACATGTTCTTCTAAGCACTTGCTGTAAATTAAGATGTCATCGAAATATACTACAACAAAAACTCCTATATAAGCCCTTAGAACATGATTCATTAACCGCATGAATGTACTAGGTGCATTAGTCAGCCCAAATGGCATTACTAACCATTCATATAGTCCATGCTTAGTTTAGATGCAGTTTTCCACTCATCCCCTTCTTTCATCCTAATTTGGTGATAACCACTTTTAAGATCAATCTTAGGAAAAATACTAGAACCATGCAATTCATCTAATATATCATCTAATCTAGGTATAGGATGGCGATACTTTACTGTTAAGTTGTCGATGGCTCTGCAATCAACACACATTCTCCAGCTTTCATCTTTCTTGGGCGCAAGTAGAACTGGTACCGCACAAGGACTCATGCTTTTACGGATATGTCCTTTTTCCATCAGTTCACTGATTTGCCTTTGCAATTCTTTTGTCTCCACTGGATTAGTTCTATAAGCAGGTCTGTTAGGAAGGGAGGCTCCAGGTACAAAATCTATTTGGTGTTCGATGCCTCTAATTGGTAGAAGCCCCTTTGGATTGTCTTCAGGGAATACATCTTCAAATTCATGCAATAGAGAAGTCATCTCACTCGGCAACACCGGTGTCAAGTTAGTTAAACTCATAAGAGTTTCCTTAAACACAAAAAGTAACTTGGGTTGCTTAGAGAATAATGCTTTCTTAACCTCACCAGATTTTGCATAGAATTTCGAATGTTTAGTTACCCGACTTTCCTTGTTCTGCATATGCTTTTGATCTTGGTAAACTTCTCGTGGAGTCATGGGAACTAGAGTGGTTTTCCTTCCTTGAAACTCAAATGTATGGCGATTAGTGAATCCATCATGGATAACCTTTCGATCAGATTCCCATGGCCTTCCTAACAGTATGTGACTAGCCTCCATTGGTAGAACATCACATAAAACTTCATCTTCGTACTTACCAATGGCTAAGGGAACTTCTACTTGGTGGCTAACTTTCATTTCTCCATTGTTGTTAAGCCATTGAAGCTTGTAAGGTGCTGGATGCTTTTTCGTTTTTAAACCAAGCTTCTTTACCATAGATTCACTTGCCACATTGGTACAATTGATTCCATCGATAATAAGGCTACAAACTTTCCCTTGAACAAGACACCTAGTGTGAAACAAATTTTCCCTTTGCTCTTGTTCTTATTCTTTTGTTTGAACGCTTAAAGACCTTCTGGCTACCAATAAATCTCCTTTAGCAGGTCGCTCTAAGTGTTCTTCGGAAGAATCAGAGACAATTTCTTCTTCCTCTAAAATTATTTCTCCATTATCTAGAATTGTCATAATCTTCTTATTAGAACACCCATTAACATAATGTCCCGTCCCTTTGCACTTGAAACACTTAACATCGTGAGTTCTGATTGCAACCTCTTTAGGTTTGACCTTGTTATCAATAGACAATGGTGTTCCAGATTTTTGGTTCACCTCTACATAGCTTCCTTTCTGATAATTGGTGTTCTCATCTTTTGAATAACTTGGCTTAATTGTTAGTGTCCCTGAACCATAACTTAATCTTGAGGAGTTCTTTTTCTTAACTTATTGTTCAAATAGCAAAGCTTTGTGTAGCATCTCTTCTAGTTCAACATAATACTGAGTTTCCAATATGTCTTGAATTTCTCTATTTAAACCCCGAAGAAACCTTGACATTGGTGCCTCTCTATCTTCTGAAATATCAGCTCGCAACATTAAGGTCTCCATTTCTTGATAATACTCTTCAAAAGATCGGCTTCCTTATGTTAATCTCCTCAACTTTAGATGCAGCTTACGGTGGTAATGACTAAGAACAAACCTCTTCCGTATAATGGCTTTCATTTCTGCCCAAGATTCTATAGGATGTTCCCCATTACGCCTTCTTGAGGTAACTAGTTGATCCCACCAACTAAGAGCATAATCATAAAATTCAGTAGCAGCAATTCTTACTCGATTGGTCTCCGTGTAGTGTTGAACGTTGAAAATGAGTTCAATCTTCTTTTCCCATTCCAAATAGGAATCTGGATCATTTTTTCCATGGAATGGTGGAATCTTAATCTTGAGACCTCCAAGATTGTCACGCATACGTTCGTTGCCCTCTCGTGTACGTCTATAGTGCCTTCTATGGCTGTTTCGAGACGAATTGCTCATGCGTTCATAATATTCACCAGCGACTTCATTTCTGAATTGTTCAGGTAGTTCATGGTTTCTTCTTGGATTGGTTTGTCCTGAACGGTTCCCCTCATGGTCAGTGTTTGATTGAAGCTCTTCGCGAAAGGCATCTATCTTGGTGTCTATCAACTTTTTCATAGCTTCAATTAGAAGCTTGTTGTTATTGAAATTACTGTTTTCTGCATCATTTGAATTAGACATCCTTTTCTACAAAACAAAACAAAAATAAATCACCAGCAACAAGTCCTTGGAAATTTCTTCAATTTATTTTAAATCATAAAACATATCCAAATCTGTTTTCCTAAGAATATTAAGAGATAAGTTTCACAATAGCACCTAAGAACGATTTTCTACAATTTTAAATCTCAAACAACTATAACTAGGGTGAAACAGATCAGAATTTCGTGATTCAAAATGAAATCATCACACTAACACTCAAATCTTCACAAACAAACTGATCATATAAAATAGATGAAGAAAAATTAATGAGAAAGAGAATACCTAACTTTCTGAATGTTGCTCTGATACCACTTGATAAACTCCTCCTAGAATCGGCAGTCTGAAATGGGATAGGGATAACTTTGCAACCAGGTTCCCAAAAGGGTTCAAGGATCAAAGGATGTGGATCGATAGGTCACACAAAGTTTGTGGAAAGACCTTTGATATTCCAAGTGATCTTCCTTTGGATATGACACACCAAATGAAGAACAGGTGTTCTTGTGGATATTACACACCAACAAGAGAAGAGTAAAACTTAAGAAGTTTTTTCAGAATCAAAGATAGTCTAACCATTAGAATTCTGAGTACATAGTTTTATAGGAGAAAGAACTAGCCTTGAACACAATTAAGGTTGTTCTTGGAAACATAATGCATGCCTCTAAAACAATTAAGGCTTTTCTTGGAAACAAAATGCTTTAATATTGAAAATACAAAGTATTAATGATATAAGCTGGAACTCAGACCCTTCCCTCCTCCAAGGACGTGGCTTTTGGTGTAGATGGGCCTTGGGATTTTATTTTAACAAATGGGCAATGGTGAAGTGAAACAATTGCCTCATTAAAAACCTTGTCAAGAAAACCCATTGGGACAAAACTTGAACAAGGGAAAAAGAGTACAATCGAGACACTTTCTCATTTGTTGAAATCAATTAGCTTGAATCAAGACCAAAGTGGTTTGACAAGCTTTTCCACCATACTTGCTGTTTTGATCACGTGGATTCTCTAGTTGATTAAGAAATCCTCCAACAGCTTTGTTAAATTGTTTTGCTTTTGATCGAGTTGTTGGACCAGCCGGTAAAATAAGAATATCTTCAACTTCAAGCTCATCTTCTTTTTCAAGTTGTTCATCTGGTTCTTGCACATTTCCATGTTCTAAGCTTCTTGTGTCATCTAGGATCACATCATCCTCTCCAACTTGAAAAGGATTTTACCTCAAATCCATTTCATCTGCGATAAAAGGAACCAAATCAGAAACATTAAAGGTATGACTCACTTTATACTTACCTCGTAGGTCATGTTGATACGCATTATATTTGATCTTTTTTGTTACTTCAAATGGTCCATCAATTCTAGGCATCAATTTTGACTTCCTCTCTTCTGGAAATCTTTCCTTTCTTAAGTGCACCCATACTTGATCTCCAACCTCAAAAACTTTCTCACGTCTTCCCTTGTTTGCTTGTTTGACATATTGCTCAGTTTTATTTTCAATGTTTTTTCTTGCATCATCATGGATTTGTTTTACAAGTTCAGCTTTCTTTTTCCCATCTATGCTAGTTCTTTCACTCAAAGGCAAAGGAACTAGATCCAAAGGAGATATTGGGTTAAATCCATAAACAATTTAAAAATGAGAATACTTAGAAGCAGAATGCATAGAATGATTGTATGCAAATTCAACATGCGGCAAATATTCTTCCCAAGTTTTCAAGTTCTTTTTAATTAATGCACGTAGAAGAGTGGACAAAGTCCTATTTACTACTTCTGTTTGTCCATCAGTTTGTGGGTGACAGGTAGTAGAAAATAAAAGCTTAGTCCCTAACTTAGACCACAAAGTTTTCCAAAAGTAACTTAGAAACTTAGTGTCCCTATCTGAAACTACCGTCATATGCATGCCATGCAAACGAACTATCTCTTTAAAGAACAGATTAGCAATGTGCAACGCATCATCAGTTTTGTGACAAGCAACAAAGTGTGCCATTTTAGAGAATCGATCAATAACCACAAAAATGGAATCCTTACCAGTTCTAGTCCTAGGCAATCCAACTACAAAGTCCATATATATATCATTCCAATGATGCGTAGGAATAGGTAAAGGAGTATACAAACCGTGGGATTGAACCTTATATTTGGTTTGTTTGCAAGTAGCACATCTGTCACAGATTCTTTCAACATCCCTCCTCATATGTGGCCAATGGAAGTGATCCAGCATTACCTTGAGAGTTTTAGCTATTCCAAAATATCCCATTAAGCCTCCTCCATGGGCTTCTCTAACAAGTAAATCTCTCATGGAACAATTAGGCACACATAAACGTTTATCAAAGAATAAGAATCCTTCATGCCTATAGAACCGCCCTGAAGCAAACTTTTCACATGCTTCATACATCTTTCCAAAATCATAATAATTTTCATATAAACTCTTAAGATGATCAAATCCTAAAATCTTAGCTTCAAGAGTAGTGATTAAGGCATATCTTCGGGACAATGCATCAGCAACAATATTTTCTTTACCTTGTTTGTATTTGATGACATATGGGAATGTCTCAATAAATTCAATCCACCTTGCATGTCTTTTGTTAAGTTTTTGCTGACCTTTTAGGTGTTTAAGAGATTCATGGTCAGTGTGTATGACAAACTCCTTTGGCCACAAGTAATGCTGTCATGTTTGCAAAGCTCGAACTAAGGCATACAACTCCTTGTCATAAGTATGATAGTTTTAAGTAGCTCCTCCAAGATTTTCACTGAAATAAGCTATGGGCTTTTTATCCTGCATCAAAACAACTCCAATCCCAATTCCAGAAGCATCACATTCAATCTCAAAAGTTTTAAGAAAATCAGGTAATGTCAAGACAGGAGCATGAGTAAGCTTCTCTTTTAAGGATTGAAATGCTTCTTCTTGAGCTTGTTCCCACTTGAAACCAACGTCCTTCTTTATTATTTCAGTGAGTGGTGCAGCTAAGGTGCTGAAATCTTTGACAAAACGCCTATAAAATCCTGCAAGGCCGTGGAAGCTTCTCATTTCTCCAACTGTTTTTGGACTTGGCCATTCGTGGATTGCCTTAACCTTTTCCTCATCCACCTTAATACCATCTGCACTTATAACAAAACCTAAAAAGACAAGATTATCGGTACAAAAAGTGCATTTCTTAAGATTAGCATAGAGATTTTCCTTCCTAAGTACACTTAAAATTAATTTCAGATGGTGAACATGTTCTTCTAAGCACTTGCTGTAAATTAAGATGTCATCGAAATATACTACAACAAAAACTCCTATATAAGCCCTTAGAACATGATTCATTAACCGCATGAATGTACTAGGTGCATTAGTCAGCCCAAATGGCATTACTAACCATTCATATAGTCCATGCTTAGTTTAGATGCAGTTTTCCACTCATCCCCTTCTTTCATCCTAATTTGGTGATAACCACTTTTAAGATCAATCTTAGGAAAAATACTAGAACCATGCAATTCATCTAATATATCATCTAATCTAGGTATAGGATGGCGATACTTTACTGTTAAGTTGTCGATGGCTCTGCAATCAACACACATTCTCCAGCTTTCATCTTTCTTGGGCGCAAGTAGAACTGGTACCGCACAAGGACTCATGCTTTTACGGATATGTCCTTTTTCCATCAGTTCACTGATTTGCCTTTGCAATTCTTTTGTCTCCACTGGATTAGTTCTATAAGCAGGTCTGTTAGGAAGGGAGGCTCCAGGTACAAAATCTATTTGGTGTTCGATGCCTCTAATTGGTAGAAGCCCCTTTGGATTGTCTTCAGGGAATACATCTTCAAATTCATGCAATAGAGAAGTCATCTCACTCGGCAACACCGGTGTCAAGTTAGTTAAACTCATAAGAGTTTCCTTAAACACAAAAAGTAACTTGGGTTGCTTAGAGAATAATGCTTTCTTAACCTCACCAGATTTTGCATAGAATTTCGAATGTTTAGTTACCCGACTTTCCTTGTTCTGCATATGCTTTTGATCTTGGTAAACTTCTCGTGGAGTCATGGGAACTAGAGTGGTTTTCCTTCCTTGAAACTCAAATGTATGGCGATTAGTGAATCCATCATGGATAACCTTTCGATCAGATTCCCATGGCCTTCCTAACAGTATGTGACTAGCCTCCATTGGTAGAACATCACATAAAACTTCATCTTCGTACTTACCAATGGCTAAGGGAACTTCTACTTGGTGGCTAACTTTCATTTCTCCATTGTTGTTAAGCCATTGAAGCTTGTAAGGTGCTGGATGCTTTTTCGTTTTTAAACCAAGCTTCTTTACCATAGATTCACTTGCCACATTGGTACAATTGATTCCATCGATAATAAGGCTACAAACTTTCCCTTGAACAAGACACCTAGTGTGAAACAAATTTTCCCTTTGCTCTTGTTCTTATTCTTTTGTTTGAACGCTTAAAGACCTTCTGGCTACCAATAAATCTCCTTTAGCAGGTCGCTCTAAGTGTTCTTCGGAAGAATCAGAGACAATTTCTTCTTCCTCTAAAATTATTTCTCCATTATCTAGAATTGTCATAATCTTCTTATTAGAACACCCATTAACATAATGTCCCGTCCCTTTGCACTTGAAACACTTAACATCGTGAGTTCTGATTGCAACCTCTTTAGGTTTGACCTTGTTATCAATAGACAATGGTGTTCCAGATTTTTGGTTCACCTCTACATAGCTTCCTTTCTGATAATTGGTGTTCTCATCTTTTGAATAACTTGGCTTAATTGTTAGTGTCCCTGAACCATAACTTAATCTTGAGGAGTTCTTTTTCTTAACTTATTGTTCAAATAGCAAAGCTTTGTGTAGCATCTCTTCTAGTTCAACATAATACTGAGTTTCCAATATGTCTTGAATTTCTCTATTTAAACCCCGAAGAAACCTTGACATTGGTGCCTCTCTATCTTCTGAAATATCAGCTCGCAACATTAAGGTCTCCATTTCTTGATAATACTCTTCAAAAGATCGGCTTCCTTATGTTAATCTCCTCAACTTTAAATGCAGCTTACGGTGGTAATGACTAAGAACAAACCTCTTCCGTATAATGGCTTTCATTTCTGCCCAAGATTCTATAGGATGTTCCCCATTACGCCTTCTTGAGGTAACTAGTTGATCCCACCAACTAAGAGCATAATCATAAAATTCAGTAGCAGCAATTCTTACTCGATTGGTCTCCGTGTAGTGTTGAACGTTGAAAATGAGTTCAATCTTCTTTTCCCATTCCAAATAGGAATCTGGATCATTTTTTCCATGGAATGGTGGAATCTTAATCTTGAGACCTCCAAGATTGTCACGCATACGTTCGTTGCCCTCTCGTGTACGTCTATAGTGCCTTCTATGGCTGTTTCGAGACGAATTGCTCATGCGTTCATAATATTCACCAGCGGCTTCATTTCTGAATTGTTCAGGTAGTTCATGGTTTCTTCTTGGATTGGTTTGTCCTGAACGGTTCCCCTCATGGTCAGTGTTTGATTGAAGCTCTTCGCGAAAGGCATCTATCTTGGTGTCTATCAACTTTTTCATAGCTTCAATTAGAAGCTTGTTGTTATTGAAATTACTGTTTTCTGCATCATTTGAATTAGACATCCTTTTCTACAAAACAAAACAAAAATAAATCACCAGCAACAAGTCCTTGGAAATTTCTTCAATTTATTTTAAATCATAAAACATATCCAAATCTGTTTTCCTAAGAATATTAAGAGATAAGTTTCACAATAGCACCTAAGAACGATTTTCTACAATTTTAAATCTCAAACAACTATAACTAGGGTGAAACAGATCAGAATTTCGTGATTCAAAATGAAATCATCACACTAACACTCAAATCTTCACAAACAAACTGATCATATAAAATAGATGAAGAAAAATTAATGAGAAAGAGAATACCTAACTTTCTGAATGTTGCTCTGATACCACTTGATAAACTCCTCCTAGAATCGGCAGTCTGAAATGGGATAGGGATAACTTTGCAACCAGGTTCCCAAAAGGGTTCAAGGATCAAAGGATGTGGATCGATAGGTCACACAAAGTTTGTGGAAAGACCTTTGATATTCCAAGTGATCTTCCTTTGGATATGACACACCAAATGAAGAACAGGTGTTCTTGTGGATATTACACACCAACAAGAGAAGAGTAAAACTTAAGAAGTTTTTTCAGAATCAAAGATAGTCTAACCATTAGAATTCTGAGTACATAGTTTTTATAGGAGAAAGAACTAGCCTTGAACACAATTAAGGTTGTTCTTGGAAACATAATGCATGCCTCTAAAACAATTAAGGCTTTTCTTGGAAACAAAATGCTTTAATATTGAAAATACAAAGTATTAATGATATAAGCTGGAAATCAGACCCTTCCCTCCTCCAAGGACGTGGCTTTTGGTGTAGATGGGCCTTGGGATTTTATTTTAACAAATGGGCAATGGTGAAGTGAAACAATTGCCTCATTAAAAACCTTGTCAAGAAAACCCATTGGGACAAAACTTGAACAAGGGAAAAAGAGTACAATCGAGACACTTTCTCATTTGTTGAAATCAATTAGCTTGAATCAAGACCAAACTGGTTTGACAAGCTTTTCCACCATACTTGCGGTTTTGATCACGTGGATTCTTTAGTTGATTAAGCAATCCTCCAACAACTTTGTTAAATTGTTTTGCTCTTGATCGAGTTGTTGGACCAGCCGGTAAAATAAGAATATCTTCAATTTCAAGTTCATCTTCTTTTTCAAGTTGTTCATCTGGTTCTTGCACATTTCCATGTTCTAAGCTCCTTATGTCATCTAGGATCACATCACTATATGCCGCACATTCGTACGTGGGAAATACTCAAACGATCCCACCCGATAGAAGAGTTTGGAGATCATCTTCAATCATATAGATTGACACTTGACCGATTAGACATATACACGGTATGTTTATATCCTAACTTAATTTATCGGATTATATTTTTGAAATATGGCTTCATATATTGTGTATCGTGTTCGGTTGTTGTCTATTTCAGGTTATTTTTCAGCCGTACAAGTATTGTCGGATGTTGAAACCCCTTCACGAGCTTGCGTGGTTCATCGGTGGGTTGAAATTTATGGACAAAACGGAGTCGTACCAACCACTTAGAGTTGCACGTCAGTTTGGATACATCCAAGAATTTGGCGATCTATTTGCAAAGCTTGCTCCTAGGTGCGGTCGCTTGTCAATTACGATGATCGAATTTAAAAATGATGTTTGGGAAGATTGGTATGAACACACAATACCACCAGACGAAAGAGGAACTCTTATCGAGGAAGGTAATGGAATAAGTACTACCGTACCGAATTACGATGATTGGGTTCGTCAAACTCTATGGTACGTAGTTCCTAATGCACCTCAAGATGAAGATTTTCCTATAGGGGAAGAACCACAACATTCAACCCACCAAGATAACATCACCGGAGGTTATGTGAAAATTCTCGACACCTATGAAGATCATGTGGAAGATATGACTGGTGAAGAGTGTCGTGCGGCCTTAAGACATTGCATTCATGTATGCAAGACGTATACAACATGACCTTATCGTATGTTGTTTCTTAGATTAATAGATGATGTTTATCGGATGTTGTTTTTTGTTTATTAGATGTTGTTTTTTGTTTATCGGATGATAATAATGTTTATCGGATGTATTGTTTTGTTTATCGGATGTTGTTTTTTGTTTATCGGATGATAATGATGTTTATCGGATGTTTTTTGTTTATCGTTGTTGTTTGGCCTTGTTTAAGTGTTTAGAGGTTAAGAAACAATCAAATTTTAATATACACTGGTGTTTTGCACTTGATTCCGAGAGGGCCACTCGGAATCAAGTGCAATATCCCAGTGAACAAATTATCGAGTTAGATAACGGGACAAAGAGTTTGCAACTGATTCCGAGTGGCCCTCTCGGAATTAGTTGCACATTTTTTTTTGAAAAATTACAGCTGATTCCGAGTAGCCTTCTTGGAATCAGCTGCAACTTGGTCACAACTGGTTTGCAACTGATTCCGAGAGGACCACTCGGAATCAGTTGCACATTTTTTTTG
Source organism: Limnanthes douglasii subsp. nivea (assembly GCA_036936605.1). Taxonomy (NCBI): domain Eukaryota; kingdom Viridiplantae; phylum Streptophyta; class Magnoliopsida; order Brassicales; family Limnanthaceae; genus Limnanthes; species Limnanthes douglasii. Next base: position 50,772,022 of record JAUPFV010000005.1, read on the forward strand.
AAAAATTGCAGCTGATTCCGAGTAGCCTTCTCAGAATCAGCTGCAACTTGGTCACAACTGGTTTGCAATTGATTCCAAGAGGGCTACTCGGAATTAGTTGCAAACTCTCTGTCCCTACTATTAAAAGTTATATTTTGTTTAAAAAAAACTGCACCTGATTCCGAGTGGCCCTCTCGGAATCAGGTGCAAACCACCAATATATATTAAAACAAGCTTGTTTTGTACCCTCTAAACACTTAAACAAAAATTACACAATAATAGATTACAAACATTAACATGACATTTTAATGATATTGAAGTTGAGTACATTAAAAACATTAACATTTTCGTCCCTAGATTCAATCAATCGTTAAATCCACCACTTGTGGTTCTTGCGTAATAGGAGGTTTTGGAGGTTGGATACCAACAAAGGACGCAATCCTTCTTTGCAACGGAGGAAACCACGCTTTAGCTTCTTCGGAAACGTGTTTCATATACGTTGGATAAACTAATGGCAACGGTCCACCGGGAGATATGGTAACCTTTAAAAACAAAATCAATTAGTATACTAGTATTAAATTATGTTTGCAAAAATACTAGTAGATTGAAAGGTACTCGTACGCTAATGTAATGATTGCCATGGACGTGTGCAATGCCAATCTCTTTTCTTTCGTTCATAAGGGGTGGAACACCTTTTAGCGGTAGAAACATATTAGCAATGTCGTCGGAAATTGTATATATGATGCATTTGAAAGCATTAGCAATCACATAACAAATATCCGGAATTGTCATCCAATTGCTATAAGAGGCAATCAGGGCATAGCAATCTAGGCAACATAGTTCAGCATCAACCCTTTCATGTCCACCGTAAAGCTTGTCATAGAGAGGTCGGTCCGATAAGATTTCTTCTTTTAGTGAGGTCTTAACATGCGGCCAGACATTTTCGTCGTAAAAACGTCCATGGGTTACGGATCTGAAACCACAATGACCATCCGAGCCTACATTTTGCATTCAGAGATGAATGGACGTAAATATTTGGGGAGATGTTGCAAAAATATTGTCGTATAATTTGGGGTTTTTGCCTTCCGAGACTTGATATTTGTAGGAGTATTACGAGTCTTGGTACTCTTTGGTGCACTTGGTGTAGCCTTCTTTGGAATATTTGGTGTACTCTTTGTTTCACTCATTAATGATCGAACGGTGTCTTGGATTGAAGCCGGGGAAATATCACTTACGTACGATGTGTTCAAACCGTTGTCTAGCTTCACATGTTCGAATCCCGATGATTCCCTCTTTGTTGAATTGTCTTTAGAACGTTTACTATCTCTACCTTTAGTCTTAGCTTTCTCTACGGGTGGAATGACGTCGGATCTTCTCGGTTCTAGAACTTCTCGGATTTTCCTTATGATATGTAGTCGGCGATCGCGATCGTACCCACGGATTAGGGAACCAATATTTGTTATTTTTTCCTCCACGAAATCATCTTCTTTATACGCGTTGTGCTTCATAATCCTTAATGTTGTCTACCTCTTGTCGACCATACTTAGATCAAACATACGGTGTTGCATTATTAATAAACCGACCTCGCATGTGCATGGCAAACCATGAGTGCTTCTAATAACACAACCGCATTCCGCTTTATCGTTCCCTATTTGTTTCGCCCTATCATATTGCTCTTTCATAATTTCAAGAGCAAATCCTATTATGGAACGTCTAATAACCTCGAATATCCAAGCATCATACTCAAATCGGGAGAAAAACATACATTTTTCAAGCGATGCTTTTATGTTCGTGTGTTGCATCTCTAGTAAGGAATCGATTCTACCCCAAAATGCATCAAATGTTAGCAAACCTGTCCCGAGGTACCGTTTCAAGGTTGAATGCAAACTCTCCACCCGATTATTTATGACAACATATGTTTATTTTAAATGAGTAAATATTATCATAATTGTATTACATTAAAACTATTTTAGCTTACCGATTCATTGTGTTGTTGCCGAAATGCTTCAACTTGTTTGTGTATGCATAGAGAAACTTTTCACCGTAAGGAGGTTTGAGCCATGTTTGAGTGTAATCGAGGGCTTCGCGGTATGCCTTGTACTCTTCTTTCATACACTCGATGTTTGAGTTCAACTTGCTTACGGTGTCCGAGTAAACAATTGTATTCCAAGATGCTTGAAATCCGTTGAACATATTTTTGTCCGTAAAATATTTTTTAGTCTTCATTGCGATGTTTTTTTCAATGTGCCATCTACATAGCATGTGTGTCACTTTCGGAAATATAATGTCAATTGCTTTCATTAATGCCAATTCCCTATCCGTCACCATAATATTAGGTAAAGCACAATGGTTTTCCGACATGAGCAACCGTAAACGTTCCAACGCCCACATGTAATTTTCGACCTTTTCGTGACTCAAAAAAACAAAAGCAATCGCAAATGTGATGTTGGTTGACGTAACTCCAACTATTTTGAACAATGTCATCTTGTATCTCGTCGTGTTATACGTACTATCCATAATAAGGACCTCCAGAAATGTCCTAAGAAGATCGATAGACGTCGGGTGTGCAAAAAATAATTCAGTGATTATTTGAGACCCTTCACTTCCCGTTCTATGCCATTCAATGTAATTTTTCTCCTTCATCTTACCCAACAAATATTGAAGTTGTGATTGACGACACTTTTCCAATGTACGATGTTTTTGTCTAGCATTGTAAATGTTACGCATATTAGACACGTTATGAGGATTAATATCCTTTAAAGCGGGTAAAATGTTACAAGGAGTGGCACCGCGTATTGATAATTTCTTCACCAAATCTTCTTCGGCCGAATTTAGTTTCCTTGCTTGAGGACAACCTTCTAAATATTCCGATGGAGGGTGGTTATGCCTACCACATGCAACTACCAAATACCATAGATCATTGTCAAAAGGATGAGCTCTTAGTAGAAACGGACAATCTGTTTTCTTCGTACTTGACTTTCTTCTCTTCACATTAGGTGCCTTTTGTTTTAACCTTGGTTTCCCATATTTTTCACAAGAATAAAACAATCGAGGAGTATTTCCATAATTTCCAGAGTCGTGCCTACTTACCATCATAGAATATTTCAACTCTCGACCCTTTGTTAATACCCATTCCGTAAGTTCAGATTTAGTGTAGTACGCTTGCGTAGTAAATGCGTCGGTGAGATCCGGATATATAACATAATCGTCAGAATGATAAGGCGATGCAATTTCAGGTTCCGAAGACATATGAAATTCCTACATGATTTAAAAGTAATGTGTTGATTATTTTGCAGTTATCTACTGGAACACACATGATTCAGAGAGGGCCACTCAGAATCAACTGTTTTGTGCCAGACAACTCATTCTGAGTGGCCCTCTCGGAATCAGTTGCGTTTTCATAAAACAACTGATTCCGAGATACTGACTCGGAATCAGTTGCAAAATGCCCATATATGCTTAAAACGGGAATGCTGAAATCGGGAAGTGTTCAAATGACTGTATTCTAAAACGTAAAAAACGACATTAAAATACCTTATCTAGTGCTTCACTACTGTTCTCCTGTATGGAATGAGATTCTTGATTTTCTATGGTCGAGCGGCGTTCAATCTTCAATAAAACTGATGTTTTTTAGTTTAGGGTTAATTTTAGGGTTCAATCTTCCATATGTAGGATTAAAAAGGGTTTAATCTTATGTTTTTACAGAATATGGTATTCTATTTCATTAATGGCACCTAACATTAAATTTGAATACAAAACAAAGGTAAAATGGTAAAATCATGTTTCACTAGTTTTAGAGATTTCAAATTATGGAGGAAATAATAATTTCCATGGAGGAAATAGCTTTGACCATGTTTATATCTCAATCAGTCCGATAAAATAAATTAAACACACTCTACATCTCTTTCCACATTAGTTTAATTTTAATATGCATTTTAAAATCTAAAAACAAATAGCACAAATTCTATTTATTAGATATATTTGTACTATTAAGAGCATCCAACAGAGTATATATGGGAATAGATAGCAAATTTGAAGATTATTCGTCAATTTTTCTTCCAACATATAATTTATTTTTATATTTTTTTTTTAAATTTTAAGTATATTTATGGTGAGAGTTACCAATTATCTATAATTTTTTTCCACCTACTTAAATAAAAAACTATCTTAATTACAATAGTTGTTGGATTATAGGATAATCTAAAATTTTATAATATCAAAATTCTAGGTATATTTACCAAATTTTTAGAGTAGCTTGGGATGCTCACTCGCTATATTTTTAATGTCTTTTTTAACACAAATATTAAAAAACAAAATTATATATAACTAATCGAAAAAAATAAAATTATCGATAATTATTTAAAATTTGAAATTTATTAAAATATTTCTAACAATAATTTTTCACATACAAAATACAAATACGTACAATTTCAATAATTAGTTATTTTTTATTTTTAAAACTTAATGATTTTAAATCCAAAATCAAAAAATATTTTGAAAACACATATATTTTGTATTTAGTTTTTGGAATTAAACAGTACTGCTAAGTTTTCAGTTTAGTTCAATTCTGATTCCGATTTCGATTTGGTCCGATTTTGATACGATCCGATCTGTTTTGGTTAAGACCTATTTTGGTCCATTATCAATCCAGTTTCGTTTTACTTTGATATATTATAAAAAATATATAGTTATAATTTGATTTTTAATTTTTTTACTTAATAAAAATTAAACTTTAATTTTTTTTGGTTTGGTTTAGTTGGCATTTGCCTAATAATATTGGCAATAATATATGTTCGGAAAATAAATTAAAAATAAATAAATAAGCCATGACACTTTTATTGGTTAATTTATCGATTTATTAGTTTTATCTATTTTATTTCTTTATAAATTTTATAGGTTTATTAGTTCGATTCCGTATCGAATCTACCAACTTATCGATTTTATCTATTTCGGTTCCGTATAAGTTTATTGTTCTATCGGTCCTATATATTTAATTAGTTTAGTTTGGAACCGATATCCAATTTTGTTCCAGTTTTTTTATCGATTTGGATTTTTAAAATAAAAATGAATCATTAAAATTCTGATCCCATTATTTCAAATAAAAACAATATTTTAAATTCTATAAATTATTTTTCACGTGTTTTTTTAATTATATAATTTGAAAAGGATCGAAATATAATCAATTTATTTTTAAAAAATAGTATAAAACGTGTTTCAGTTGAAAAATATATTATAACATATTACAAATGCAATTTTATTTTTTAATATAAAAATAAATAACATACTTTTTTGATAAAAATTATATATCTTTTAAGAGAAAATTTTAAATAATTTCTAAAGTGGTGCATTGGTTAAAAATTTATACTAAATCGTTGGATTTGTTGGCGGAAAATATAAAACAACACTCACTAAAACAAACAAAAAACTTTGATGTAGATTAAAAAGGATAAATGTTACAAGAACACTCTTACAACTCACACTAGAAGATAAATATTTTTCTTTCACTCAAGAGAGCATTTTTGTCTCTCTTTTCTCTCTAATTTACTTCTTAGTGTGCTTAGTGATGCTCTAGATAGTGGGAGAGCTCCACTATTTATAGAATCATAGTGGAGACAATGATCCACCATCTAAGATCTTATGGATACTTAAACACTCAACCTCAATACTACACTCAAGTTAAAAGTGTTTCTTACACTCAACATCAAAAAGTATCTTGCACTCAACCTAAGGATGGTCTTACACACTACATCTACTACTAAATAAATATTAATTTAATTTTTTCTAGAATATTCTTTCTAGATGGGGCTTATTAAGTGGGCTGGACCCTTTAAGTGGGTCAAGTTTATGATCTAATACTCCCCCTTAAACTTGATCTTGTGACCCCTAGTAGTTTCCTTAACCGTTTGAAGTCTTCACTTTTCAATGGCTTGGTGAAAATAACGGCACCTTGATCTTGTGTCTTCACATATTCTACTTACACATCCCTTCTTGAAATACACCCCCTTATGTAATGGTAGCGAACGTCGATATGCTTGTTTCGATCATTGAATACTGGATTCTTAGCTAAGGCAATGGCTGACTTATTGTCGATATACACTTTAGTTGGCTCATTTTGTGTTAGGCCTATCTCCTTCAATAGATTTCTAAACCAAATTGCATGACTAACACGTATAGTAGCAACAACGTATTCCGCCTCACAAGTAGATAACGTAACAATCGGTTGTTTCTTTGACATCCATGTGAAAGCAATATTTCCTATAAAAAATAAAAATCCAGTAGTACTCCTTCGATTGTCTATGTCTCCATCCCAATCAGTATCGCTATACCCAACAAGCTTGTAATAATTAGAGATTGAATAGAGTAATCCAAACTCAATTGTACCTTTCAGATAGCGAAGGATTCTCTTTGCAGCTTTGAAATGAGTTGTTGTTGGAGATTCCATGTAGCGGCTAACCAATCCAACTGCATGAACAATATCCGGTCTCGTGCAAGTTAGATAGTGTAGAATTCCTACCAAACTTTTGAATAATGTCGGATCTACACTTTCGCCTTCTTCATGCTTGGACATTTTGACTCCAAACTCCATGGGTGTGCTTATCGGGCTACAATTCTCCATCTTAAACTTCTTCAAGATTTCTTTAGCATAGCTTTCTTGTGAGATGAAAATTCCATCTTTTGTTTCTTAACTTTAATGCCAATTTAGTACACCATGAGCCCTAAGTCTGTCATCTCGAATTCCTTCGTCATTTCTTCCTTGAATTTATTGAACATACTTGGGCTGTTTCCGGTGAAGATCAAATCGTCCACGTAGAGACACACAATCAAAATATCTCCATCTTTGATCTTAGTGTATAGAGCGTGCTCTTACGGACATTTGTTGAAGTCGTTCTCTTGGTAATACTTGTCGATTCTGTTGGTCCATGCCCTTGGTGCTTGTTTTAGCCCGTAAAGAGCCTTTTTTAACTTCAACACCTTATCTTCGTGACCTTTGACCTTATAGCCTAATGGTTATTGAATGTAGACTTCTTCTTTAAGGACACCATTTAGAAATGCTAACTTTACATCCATTTGTTGTATCTTCCACTTGTTTTGAGTTGCCAAAGAAATTATTAGTCTAATAGCTTCTAATCAGGCAACGGGGGCGAATACCTCCTCATAGTCAATTCCCGCCTTTGACTATAGCCTTTTGCAACAAGACTCGCTTTGTGTTTTCCAATCTCCCCTTTAGCCTTTCTCTTAGTTTTGTATAACTACCTGACACCTATTGTCTTGAACCCTTTGGGAAGTGAGGTAAGTTCCCACGTGTCATTCTTCTCGATGGCTCTAATTTCTTCATTCATCGCGTCTCTCCATTGTTTCTCTTCTGTAGCTTCTTGAAATGTCACTGGCTCACAATCAGCAAAGAGACAAAGGAGTGTAATGTTATCTATTGGTTCGGTTACCTCATAAAGATCACTAAGGCTTCTTGTACGTTCCGTTGCTCTCTCATTTTGACTACCATTTGACGATGATGAATATGGCGAGTCTCCATGAGTAGATATTGTTGGTGAAGCCTGTGGTGTAGCAACATCTTCTGATTGCTCATTTGGTGTCAGCTCATCTTTTTCAATTTGGGGGAAAACGTGAACTCATTTGTATGAGACCAAAAATCACATTGGTCTTTTACATCAACTATCATGTCTCGACATTTGTGTGGTTTATTTTTGTGTGAGGGTAAGTTTGTAACTTTTGTCTAGAGTTTTGTGGAGTTTTAAGAGTATTTAATGTTTGGGTAGAATGTAGAGGGAGAATTGAGCTGCCTGGTTGTATTTAATTTTTATCACCCCCATTTAATGTTGGTGGTTGGGTATTTATACCCTAATATTTGGGCCACATGGGCTTTCGGGTCGTGTTTAATGGATTCAGGTCGAGTTTAAGGACCCATTAGTTCTAAGTAAGTGAAAGGGCAGCTTAGTCAAAAAGTGATTAGATTTTAAGTACTTTAGTTCTGTTCGGATAGTTCAATGGGTGATGGTGTCCGAACTGCCCCTGTCCGGTAAGGTGGACATTGTCCGAATTGACCTTGTCCGGTTCCCATAAAATGTGGTGACAGTATCTGGACTCATCAGTAGCCCCTTTTTTAGGTGGTGTTCAAAAACCTTTGACAAGACCTAGAAAACAATCCGTTGCTGGTGACAGTTACATCCGGACAGGTCCTTCGAACTGTGTTATAGCTTTATCCAGACTAAAAACAAATTCTTGAAACTAAACGGTTTCTTGTCAGAGTTCGTGGGACACGTGTCTCTCTCTGGTTCGTTATTTCAGCCGTTTTTTCACCTAGAATTTCGCTCCCACCTTCTCTAAAAAGTAACCTCTTCATTTAATGAAGATGACGTCAGCGCCGTTCCCTAATCATTGCAATCCTTTCGAATTCTCCTAGGTATCAAAGCATATTTTTGTGTGTTTACTATAAATTAAGCATTTCTTTACTGTTTTACCATCATCTTCATACTTACTTTGCTAAATCTCAGAGCTTTCTCTCTCAAACACAAATTCTTCTTTTTGGTTGTGAGTTTATGTTCACAGCTAGGAACGCTTTAATCAAAGGCGGGTGGCTTAACCTATCAGAGTTAGAAAGGGCTTAAAAAGTCGAAAGAGAAAGGCGCATTGCTGTGGGCCTTCCTACTTCCCCTGTCAACAAACCAGAAATTCCAAGCCCAGAGTCTGACCAGGGCTCTTCTTCAACTAGGATCGTTAAACCGAGGAGATTGTTTCAACCCAATCTTTCGCCAATTGTTTCAGGCTCGTCGGTTCAGGAATCGGAGCCCACTATTGAACCAGGGCAAGCAGTTACCAGTTTTAAGAAGCCTTCCCCATTTATCACCATGGGATCAAATGCAGATGTCTCTCCCAATAAACTAGTCGATCGGAGAAGAGGTCGCCTGGTAAAAGGGTAGGCTTCAAAAGGTACACCTTCAAAATCAGGGGCCAAAGACAGCAACACGGGGTCAGAGGCACCCATAAAAGTTCCTAAGGACAAGTTGTCCGGACCGGAGGCCTCTAGCTGAAGCCTCAAAAAAGATACCACCACACCTGAGCCCCAGCCAGAGGTCAGAGTTCAGGAAAGAATTGAAGCCCAACGGTCCGGAGGTCAGACTAAACCAACTCCTAACTCCCCTCACCCAAAATCAACTGAAAAACCCTCCTCGGTAATGGAGGAAGTAATAAAGGATTCTACCGAAGAGGCTCCGTTTGAGTCCGAAGTCTCCGGATAAACTAGTGATGCTGGTGCTGCCAAGAAGGATAAAGGCAACGAAAAACTATGCCTAAGGCATCCAGATCTGCCACAGATCCTTAAGGGAAAACTTGGACCTTGTTTCCACAAGGTTAATGTTAAGTATTTACTTGCTTTGCAAAAAATTAATTATGCCTTCATCCACACAACGGAACTGGGTCGGATGCGAACGAAATGGGGGATTCCGGCGAATGTAAAAATAAGGATCCCAATAGACCCTGAAACGCTGATGGACTGCAAGCTTAGTAAAGTGGTAATCTTCACTGAACTTTTTAAGTTGGGATTAAGGTTTCCCTTAGATCCGGGGATAGTCAAATATTTCCACCTCATCAAGTTCTGCCCAAGTCAACTGAGCCTTAATGCCTGGTACACTCTCATGGCCTGTATCATGGCTTCCAGGCTCTCCGAAATTCCTCTTCTAATGGAGGAATTCGCAGCTGTGGCCAGCCTCTGCAGAAATCCCCATATTCCCTTCTATCACTTCAACATGGGTGATAACTACAAAGTAGTAGATGACCTGCTCGAATCAGAGAGAAATTGGAGGACTCAATTCTTGTTCGTGAGTGGCGCTTGGGAAAATGGGAAGAAGACCAAAGCCGAAGTCAACCCGAGTCTCCTCACCAGCAGGTGGCGAAGTGATAGTAAGAATCCCACCTTACATTCTCATTTTTAATTTTATCAAATTTGTTTAACTGATTTGCCTTGTCTTTTTTTTATTTCTTGACAATGCTTCCCAAAGACTTCAATGATTACTTAAAGGCCAGGCAGATTACTTGCACCAAGATAAACACTTGGGCTGCTGAAAAGGATAATCGCTTCCACAACGCCTTTACTAGAGGTAAACTTGCAAGGTCTTACCTCTGGAACACTACTGACCGAAGGGACTTAACTTGGGTGGAACTTACCACTCCACCCCTCCGGATGTAGTCCTTAAAAGAACACACGCACCGGACGGGTCACTGTACTTTCCTGGTCGAGCCAAGGCCCCAAGTAAGATGAAAGGAAAAAAAGGGAATGGCAAGAAGAATGTGGTCGAAGCTAATCCCACTGAAGCGGAGGAAACTGCTCCAAAAAACCAAGAGGGGCCAGTTCCAAGTCAGATTGATGTTGCTCTTCTAGAAGTTGTGGAGCATGAGAGTACTAGGGAAGAGGAAGGATCTCCAAAACCTCTAAGGGTTCCTAAGAGAGACAGGAAACGGGGAGCAGAAAGCAAAGACAGGAAGGCCAAGAAGAAAAAGACCTCCAGGGGTGATGAACTTTCTCTCCGGCCTCTGGATCCCCTCCCTCCTGTTGACCCTACTGATCGAACAAGAGGAGAAGAGATCCCCGGTGACTTTCAAACCGATGAGGTTGGAGGAGGAGACATCAGTATTGACAGTGTCGACATTACAGGGCTTGAGGGACTTGGTGACTACTTTGAAAACCTCCCCAGAGACGACTTTGCTGGGCCCTACCTCCCTCCAAGCACTTCGAACACTGTTACCTTCAATGGTAAGTCTTTCACCGTTTCAAGTGAAAGAGATGTTATAACTCACTCTATATTGAGTAATGTTCAGCCAATGCTGGTTCTGGAGAAACAAGTGCGAGGTCAGTCAACAATCATTACTGCCCTTAATTCTGACAAGGAGAGATTGTCCGGAGACCTCCTTATTGCCAACCAAAACGCTGATGTTTTGAAGAGAGAAAATGAGGAGTTAAAGAAGAAACAGGCGGGTTGGGTCACAAAGGTAGCTGCTCTAGAAGATACTATCAAAGGCCTCTGGGAAAAGCAGTCCGGGTTGGAGAAGGATCTCTCCTCTTCGAAAGAGGAGATAAAGGCCAAGAACCAAGTCATTCATACTTTGACCAATAACAAGATCGCACTCGAGGACTCGGTGTAATGTTGCAGAGGAAAAAGCTGATCTGCTAAGGGAGCAAGAGGTAAAAATCCAAGCCAAGATTGATTCTTATGCCAATAATGTGATAGACACTCAGGAGGAAATGTATGCCAAGGTGAAGTCGGACATGGTTCTACTCTTTCATGAGAAGTTTCCGAAGAGGAATCTGGAGGACTTATGGACTTTTGTACAGTATCCAGACCTTCCCTTCCATACAATGGCTGAGGGTGACAGGTTTGATTTCTCCAGTGCATCCTCATCCGATGAAGAAGAGAACACCGGGGAGAGTCCATGTGAGGAGAGTGATGACCTCAAGAAGAAGAAAACAAGTGAGGCTGAGCCGTCTTCAAAAGCTCAGTCTTAAAATATCAATTATTTTTTACCTTTTGTTTTGATTGAACTAAAGTCCTCGGAAGGCCAAGGAATTTTTTTAACTATGTCCGGTTTTCAACCGGACATGTCTGTTTGTTTTGACAACTTAAAGTCCTTGGATGGCCAAGGCACTTCGGTTATTTTAATGGATGTTTTTATTTTGCACAAATCTTGCATTCCTTTAATTTTGGTGGCTAATGTTTAAACAGCCCCTAGTTTTTTCATAAATATTCTAAAGTGAGAGTGTTTAAATTCTCCGATGACAAATATTTAAGTAGTCATCATTCCTTTAATTCAATCCGGCCGGTGTTTAAACAAAAATTTGACAAGAAAAAAAGTAAGAACACTCCGAATTTTTAAGAAGGCATCAAATTTTATAAAAGAGCTCGGACACCTCATTAAAACCTCCCCGCGCCACCAGGGTAGGAAAGAGTATGCCCCCAAATATTTACATGGATTTTCAAACAAGTAAATATTTACATAGTTTATACTCCAAGTACATCCGGAGGTGTTCAATATTCCAAGGGTGATTCAAAACCCTTCCATCCTCGTCTTCTAGCCAGTATGTCCCAGGTTTAAGCCTTTCAATGACCGTATAGGGTCCTTCCCAAGTTGGTGTTAGTTTGCCGAGCAGCTTCTCTTTAGTGTGTAAGAAGACTTTCCTTATCACCTTATCTCCTGGTTGAAAATATCTTCTTTTAACTCTGGAAGCAAACCTGCTTCTCATCAAACCCTGATAGTGTGCAACTCTAAGGTGAGCCTTAACTCTTCTTTCTTCTATTAAGTCAAGCTGACCTCTGATTGCCACTTCGTTAGCGTGTTCGGAGAAATTATGAACTCGAAAATAAGGGAGAGTTGCTTCTATAGGAGCTATAGCATCCATCCCATAGACTAAGGCAAAAGGTGACTCTTGTGTTGCTGCCCCAGGTGTAGTCTGGTAGGCCTACAAAACCTCTTGTAAATAACTAGGCCATTTTCCAGCAGCCCCTTCTAAATTTTTCTTCAAACCAGACAGTATAGTTCTGTTAGCCACTTCAACCTGACCATTTACTTGTGGGTGGAAAGGTGAAGAGAAACAATGTTGTATACCTCTAGAGGCACAGAAACTCTCCATTTTCTTGTTGTCGAATTGTGGCTCATTGTCTATTGTTATCTTATGTGGAATGCCAAATCTGCAACAAATATTGGATAAAATCAATTTTATGACAGCTTTTGATGTTGTACCTGCCAGTGGGGCTACTTCGATCCACTTCGAAAAATAATCAATAGCAACAATTATTATCCTGCGTCCTCCGGATGCCATAGGTAGAGGTCCCACCAAATCCAACCCCCATCGAGCAAAAGGTATAGGCTCAGAAATTGACTCTAAAGGGATGGCTGGGATATGAATTTCATTGCTATATCTCTGGTATGGGTCACACATCCTCACCAACTCCTTAGCATCTTGCATTATAGAGGGCCAATAATAACCAGCCAATAAAACTCTCCTTGTTAGAGCCCTGAATCCACAGTGAGCTAATCCCTCACCATCATGTAATTCAGAGAGGACTATTTGAGATTTATCAACCCCAAAACATCGTAAGAGGGGTTTACTGTAAGACTTCTTATAAAGAACATCTCTTAGTATGATAAAACCACGAGCCTTGTACTTTACTTTTCTTGCTATTGACTTATCCGGAGGCAAGATGCCATCGGAGAGATATTGAAGAAGAGGAAACCTCCAATCTTGGGGCTGTCCCATCTGTATATCGAATCTTTCTTCCTCCTTACCCATATTGAGTTTAATGGAAGGGCACTCCAACACATGGATCCAAGGGTATGATTCAATATAGGCTATGGTTGCCAAGGAGTCTGCTAGTTCATTTTCTGTTCGGGGTATGTGCTCATAAACGATGCTCTTGAACTTAAGTTCCTCATTTTTAAGAAGAAGTAAGTACTTTACCAATTGCTCTTTTTTGGCTTCAGATTGACCTTGCGCATGATGGATAAGAAGCTGGGAATCACTCATCAACTTGACCCTTTTGGCTCCACAAATAAGAGTTAACTTTAAAACGGCTATAGCAGCTTCATATTCGGACTCATTGTTAGAAACCCTAAAAGCAAAACATATAGCTTGGTACATTTTGTCACCATACAGAGAGGTCAAGCATACCCTTGCACTACATCCCATAGTAATTGATCCACCATTCGTCCGGACGACCCATACCTTTTTATATTTCATCTCAGTTGTTTGCTTTGTATCCCTATCTGAGTGGAATTCAACTAAGAAATCAGCCACAGCTTGGGCTTTGATTGCTGTTCGAGGAGCAAAATCAATATCGAAGTCCCCCAGTTCCACTGACCACTTAGTCATTCGACTCAAAATATCCACTTTTTGTAGACCGTTTTTCAAGGGATAGGATGTCCGGACAATAGTAGGATGAGCCTGAAAATAAAGCCTCATCTTCCTAGCAGCAATTACTAGGGCTAGTGTTAACATTTCAAGCTTTAGATAGCATTTTTCTGCATCTATCAAGCTCTTGCTGATGTAATACACTGGACGGGGATAACAATCCACCTCTCTCACCAACACAACACTTATGGCACAACCGGAAACTGCCAAGTATATGAAAAGAGTCTCTCCGTCAACAGGTTTATATAAAGTCTTGGGGGAGGACAGATGTTTTTTAATTTCATTAAAAGCCTCATCACACTGCGAAGTCCAATCGAATCCCTTTGCACGTTTTAAAGTTTGAAAGAACGGGGCACACCTGTCCGAAGACCTTGAAATGAATCAATTTAACGTTGCCAACCTCCCGGTCAATCTTTGTACTTCTTTAATATTTCGAGGAGGCTCCATTTGGAATAAAGCATTAAGCTGGTCCGGATCGGGCTGTATCCCTTGCTCACTTATTATATACCCTAGAAATTTTCCGGACTGCACTCCGAACACACACTTCTCTGGATTTAGTTTCAAATTTACTTTTACTAAGTTAGCAAAAGTTTCTTGTAAATCTGCCAAGTGTAGCTCTTCGTCCACACTTTTTACCATCATGTCGTCAATATATACTTCCATATTTCTTCCAATTTTATCAGCAAAAGCTTTGTTTACTAACCTCTGATAGGTAGCCCCAGCATTTTTAACCCAAATGGCATCACCTTGTAACAATGAAGGCCCATATTAGTGACAAACGTAGTATGCTCCTGATTCTTCGGATCTACTTGAATCTAGTTATACCCGGAGAAGGCATCCATGAAAGATAGTAGCTTATTCCAAGATGTAGAATCCACCAGCTGATCAATCCGGGGGACGTGATACAAATCCTTTGGGAAGCCATGTTGAGATCTCCAAAATCAATACACATACGCCATTTGCCATTTTTCTTTTTCACCAAAACCGGATTGGCTGTCCATAAAGGATAGTGAGACTCCTTTATATGCCCCATTTTAGTAAGCCTTTCGACTTCTTGAACGATGACATCAGCCTTTTCCTTGGAAAAAGCTCTTCTTTTTTGTATCACATGTGCTATGTCTCTTCGGATGGACAAGTGGTGTGATATGATATCTGCTGGTACCCCGGTAACATCAACATTGCACCAAGCAAAAACATGCCGATGGTCTTTTAGGAACTTCAACATTTTACCCTTCAGTTCGGATGCCATTTTGGACCCTATCTTAACATTTTTCCCTCTTCCAAAGAATGTGTTTCAACTTCTTCAACCGATATTAAAACTCCAGGGGTCTCTCTGGGGTCATCAATTTCACCCTCACCCCCAAAAAGCCCCTCAAACTGCTATTCTTCATTGATACGAACTACCCGATGAAGGTAGGGGATAGTCTGGTGGAGGCAGCAGGTGCTCTAATGTTGATAGGTCATGGAACTTTTGGGTTCCTCCTTTCTTTTTCATGATCCAACTTTGGTTCCTTAGTCTCCCTCTTATTTGGTTCATCTATGTAAGTACGGGTTTGATTTATTCTTATGTTCACGTAATATTGGTATCGCTTCTTGTCTAGGATATAATATCCTCGATCTGAGTTTTCTATGCCTTCTTCGTGAGCCCTCTTGAAGAGATGTTTCTCGTATTAGACTTATTTTTTTAGATGGTTTTTCAGAATCATTGAAGTTGCATCGTCTCATTTTTCATCATCCACAACCCGGACGATAGATAATGTTTTGAGGCCTTAGGTTGTCCATGTGGATGTTCTATTTTAAACTCTTCTTCAACAGATAGATTAGTTCTTTCTTCAAAATTTGACATGACCTAATTGAGCTTTCGATTTGTTTTGATTCTTTCAAGAATAAATATTTTGTTTCCCACAAACATCGTCAATTGATGTCGATACTTCTTTTTAGTTTTCTTTTGCCGAATTCGTAGTTAGAATAAGAGTAAATTATAGATGGTTGGAATAAAACGTACCTGGTAGCGAAGTAGAAATTAAGTTAATGTTTTCTTATTAATATTTGTTAGACTTTTATTGATAGAATATATTGTTACAATAAATATTTCTCATATATTATTGAAATTACACATTATTTATCTCTAACTACTTAGATTTTGTAGTTAATCACATCTTTGACTTAGTCTCACGAAATTTTGATACTTGAATGATTTATAACCCAACGTATAAATGTCACTAATATTTTTTGTTTTATTTTTATTATTAATAAATACTTTGTATATTTTATTTTTAAATACATTTAGATCATAAATTTTCAAATCTAAGATCCAATCCCTATATCTAAATTATAAATTCAATAATTCAAACATAAAGTAAAATTATATTTTGAAAAAGATTACAATTAAAATTTAGAATAAAAATTTCATTGTCTAAAATTTTGTAAAATAAATATGTGTTATGAAGGGATTTCCAGTGTACAAATTAAATCTGGGGACAAAGCTTATCGTCCGAGAAGAGAGCTTAGAGGTTGGCTTAAATTTTTTATTGTGGTAGCCGCGAGTTGGATAGTGAAGTAGACCGAGAAGGATTTTACAAATACTATGGGGAGAATAAAGGTTAGTGAGGGATAAAATATTAACGAGAACATACATAGGTGTTTTAATTAGAGAGAGTTTGGATATATAACTTAAGATATATGAGAATTTTGGAACCCAAACTAACCCACTTAGAAATAAATGATCTAAAAAAAGATGAGATGAATATGATATTCTAGGAGAAAATATATGCGTAACGTTGAAAGAATGCAAGATCATCCGAGTAGTTAAGAAGCTTAACTCACTATTTCAAGATAATTTAATAGAATTGTTGCATAAATATGAGGACGTGTTCGCATGGAACGCCGAAAAATTTACCGGTGTTGATCAAAAGGTAATTTGTCATTCATTAGCCATTGACAATAAAGTTGGCCGGTAGGACAGAAGCGACAAAGTTTCTCTGCGAAGAAATCAGAACCAGTCTTTAAAGAAGTTGATAAGCTAGTCAAACTTGGGTACATTCGGCAGGCCTACTACCCAATGTGGATAGTGAACCCAATTCTAGTGAAGAAAAGTCAGTTGTGGCGTATGTGTGTTGACTTCACCAACCTCAACTCGATGTGCCCTAAAGATGTATTATCTCTCGCACAAATTTATCAAATGGTCGATACATCGTCATGCAAAGAGTGGTTATTATTCATGGATTATTATCCCTAATACAACCAAATAACCATGAACCCCGTGTAAGAGGAGCACACTAAATTCCAAATAGAGCATGTTCTTTAATGTTACAAATTCATTTTGGATTTAAAAATGTGCGTTCAACATATCAAAATCCAGCCAACAAAATATTCAAGAAGTAGCTCGATCAAAACATGGAGGCTTGCATTGATGACATGATCGTCAAAAGAGACTCTAAGGAATGATAACTCTAAGAATATTCAAAACACTATGCAGGTATCGTCTTAAACTCAGCCCTTTCAAATGATTATTTGGTGTGTACAACTGAAAGTTCTTAGGTTTTATTGTCAGTAAAAAAGGGATCAAGGTCGATCTCTCGCAACTAAAAACAATATTGATGATGGAACCCTAACAAAACATCTAAGAAGTGCAACAGCTGACGGGATGGTTTGCTACCCTTTCTTGATTCAGTTCCCCAGTATCAACAAGAGCCAACCATTCTTCAAGTATTTAGGGCTAAAACATTTATTGGACTGAGGATTGCAACATGGAGTTTCAAACATTAAAATATTACTTGACATCGTCAGAGGTTATATTAGCACCTGACCTTGGAGGATCTTTCTACCTATATGTATTGGTTTACAACTAAGCGGTCAACGGTGTACTGGTATGAGAGACGATAGGGGTAAAGAAGCTGGTCTCATATTTCATGAAAGGCCTAGTGGAAGTTGAGACTAGGTACCTTAACCTGAAAAAAATAGTCCCCGACTTAGTGGTCATTGCCATAAAAATATGCTCGTACTTCTAGAGCCATACCATTATTTTTTGCAAATCATTCCCGTTATAAAAATACTTGAAAAACTAGATATATCAGGGCGACTAATTAGGTCGTCACTCGAGCTGGGTGCATACGAACTTATTTACGAACCACATACAACAATAAAAGACATGCGGTGGTTGATTTTATCAATGAATTCATAGGATACTAGGGACCAGACGATAGTACAAAGCAGAGAAGAATAAACCTTAATGGGTTGTCAAGGCGGACGGGGCCTCAAAAACAATAGGGGGTGCATGAATTATTTTGAAGGCACCATTTGGAGAGGAAATACGACAAGCAATTAAGTTTGGCTTCAAAGTAACAAACAATACAACGCAATATGAAGCAGTGTTGGAGGCCTGAAATTAGCCTATATATGCGAAGTAAAAAAAATATTCGTCCGATCAGACTCGCAACTAGTCATTGGTCAAGCCATGGGGTCTTTTGAGGCTAAGTAATAAAGCACGCATTAATGCCTTGAGGCCTTAAAAATGGTAAATAAAGTTTCATCATGTTAAGTACGAGAAAATACCTTTCTCTGATAATTTAGTCGCAGATTCACTCGCCAAAGTAGCTGCCCAGGCAGACAACCCAATGGTCATCACACAAGACAGTATAACGGTCGAAGCAAGTGCCGATGAGCTAGAGATACATGAAATAATAACAAATACCGATTGAAAGAATTAATACATCACGTATCTCCAAAATCAAATCCTTCCAACTGATAAAGCAAAGGTGAGGTCCCTACAGATTCATACAGCTAAATATACACTCTTAGATAATGTGTTATACATGAAAAGTGTAACCCCTCCACTGTTGTGCTGCATCAACAAAGATGAGGAAAAAGTGATCTTAATCGATATGCATGAATGAAAGGTTGGTGTCCACTGCGGATATAGAAGTATAATTAGAAGATTATTATTAGTATGATTTTACTAACCTAGACTAGAGGTAGACACGCAAGCTCTGGTGCAAAGCTGCCACCCATGTAAACAGTTCACAAACATGTGTTTTTCCCAACGAGCCAATGAGGGTCGTACATTTACCATGCCCCTTCGACGAATAGCAGATATACTTAGTTCCCCCCCCCCCCCCACCCAATGACCATATGTAAATGCCGATTTCAATATTGACAGTGGACTACTTTACAAAATGAGTCAATGCTAAGGCTTTATCCAAAACAACTACCCACGAGATTTGTGATTTTATATAAAATCAAATTCTTTCTCGATTTGGAATCCCACAAATCCTTATGATTGACAACGGGCCTCCATTAAAAATGTAATTATTATAACATTATGTGGGAGACATTGAATTAGCCAGTATTTCTCGACATTGTACTACCCGCAAACCAATGGACAGGTCAAGATCACAAATCAAACTATCCTTGCAGGAATAAAGAAAAAGCTAGAGAACTCAAAAATATAATGGCCTAAAAAACTTATTGAGGTACTACGGGCATATTGAACTACGCCCCAATCAACTACTTGGGATACACCATTTTCTTCACTATATCGAATGAAAGTTGTTTTACATGTAGAAATTATAATTCTAAGCCATCATATGGAAAATTATTCAGAAGACATAAATGACCAAGAGCGACAAACATCAATTGACCTGATTGAGGAAATGAGGGACCAATCAATGATTTGATATGAGAATTACAAAACGGTGATGAGAAGCAGGTTTAATTCCAAGTTAAAACCTCGAAGCTTCGAAGTGGTTTACCTAACCTTAAAAAAAATTCCACCAAGCTCAAGAAAACAAATGAGCAAGTTTCCCCCAATTGGGACGGTCCGTACAAAGTAATTTCCAAAAGACATCACGGGGCGTACATATTGGATGATGTGGATGACAATGCATTAAAATATCCTTGGAAAATGTATCACCATGCCACTTAGAACGTTTGTAGACTCTTTTTACCATTTTGGTTGCGTTTAAGGGTTTTTAATGAGACATATTGTAAACCAAAGACATTAATGAAGTCTATATTTGTTACATCTCTTTTATTTTTCTATTTTATTTAAATTGAGATAGCTACACAATAGAAGAAATGTTAATATTATAAGAATTATGTCATTTATTCAAAACAAACACAAGTAAATATATGAAGACAAAAAGGGAGGGGAGGGGGTTTGCTAAAAATATAAAAGCAAACGTGTCTAAATGAACCACGCTGAATCGGCTATGCATGGGCCATACCGAGCCTTCACTAAAACAGTTAACAAAAGTGAACTACTTTATAAACCAAGCTTACAAGGCTACGTCATGGGCCATACTAAGCCTGAACAATAATGTTCAATTAAGCGATCTGACGCACATTTTTCAAGTCTTTAAGACCATGCTACATGTCATACTAAGCATGGTTTTATCAAGCCTAAGACGTGAACTAACTTATAAGTTAAACCTAATTGGTTATACAACAAGGAGAATTGTGCTTAATAAAGAATCAATACTCCCTTTTTTCCCCTCCAAATGTAAAAAAGTTAGTAGTCTAATACATATTTTGAGACAAATAACTATGTCATATTGCAAAACAACCATAAAAATCAATTCCCAAAGTACATACAAGCCCCAAAAATGAATTGTTCAAAACACAATAGATATAACAAAGACATAAAATAAAGTTATCTCAAGCAAGCATATTTTACACAAGTGTTGTTGTCACTTTCCTTTACAAGCTCATTCTCATTTTAAATAATGTTTGGGGGTCCCTCGATTTTGACAAAAGAATCATGTTTATCTCATAAATATTTAGAAACATCAGATACCCTCTTCATAATCTTTTCAACCAAATTTTCGATAACCTCATCATCTTCATCATTTGTTACCCACGGTCGTTCATCCTCTAGTACCAACCCTTTTAGTTTTTTCTAACTATAGATTAGGGTTTACTTTCCATAACTCTATTATAGTATATTTTTGAACTTTTTCAAGATAACTTGAGCAACCCCCATTGTATCATTCTCTCCATCAACGTATACGTTAATAGCATGATTGGCTCACTCGTTTTTGGCCTCGTTCAACTCCAACTCCAACGTCAACCAAGAAAACTCTACCCTGAGAGTAGAACTCTCCAGTCGAACGTTAAAATTTCTGATGGTAGATTCTTCAACCTTAGTCAGCAATCCAGAATTTTGCGTAATAAATTCTATGGATCGCTTGGCAAGAATTTCATTCTACTTTTCCAACTCTGCAAACTTTTTATTTAAATCATCCCTTTCAGATATAAGAGCAGTTAACCGATCACTATTATCCATCTTCTACTTAATAAGCTTCTCACAATATAGGTTGGAAGCACCGTAGGCTCGCGTGTATCTCAACAACTCAATATTGCAATATTTACCAGACTTGAACATCAAAACCTCAGGATTAAAGTCTTCACCCTCACCCCAAGAAAGCCCCTCAAACTGCTATTCTTCATTGATACGAACTGCCCCCGAACAACTCCCACTTGTCCTTGCACAGCATATTTCAAACACTGGTGGACTGTTGAGGCCACTGCATGCATCCTAGAGAGCCAAGACCTCCCAATAATAGCATTATAACAAGTGGGACAATCCACTACAACAAACAGTATTCTAACCATCTTCTTAAAAGGGCCCTTGCCCAACAAAACTTCCTCTTCGAACTCCCCGATCACATCTGCTGAGCTTCCAGTGAAACCCACAATTGACCTGTTCGAACGTTGAATTACCGCAAGATTTTTCATCTTTTTGTATGAAGTTAAAAAGAGGATATTGGCTGAACTCCCAGTATCCACCAAAATTCGTCTTACGTCATTGCCCCCAATGGATGCTCCTATGACAACATCATCTTCATGAGGAGCTACTATATCCCTCAAGTCATCCTCATCGAACACAATGAAGGGAAACGGAATCTGCGATTGATAGGAAGTCATGCATCCCTCCAGTTGGGTAGCTAAAGTATAAACATGCCTTTTCCTTGAAGAAGCAGTGGGTGCTGTCATGGTATCCCCTCCGAAAATTGTGAGTGACTCAAAAACGTTAATAAGCCCGGACACTGTTTTACAACGTTCCTCAATGGCACCCACTCTATTTCGAGTTGGATCAGGGTCCAAGTACTCTGACTCTACATCGAACCTCTCGATTATCACCATAGCCCCCTCCGGAGCGGATGTGCCTGCGTTGTTTGGACCAGGCCGATGAGCATTATCATGCATATTTCTTCCTCTTCTTTTAACATATGCTCCCAACTTTCCTCTTTCAATCAAATTTTGGACTTCTTGCTTTAAAGCAATACAATCGCCAGTGGTATGGCCAGTATCATTGTGGTACTGACAGAAGGAATTGTTACGATGCTTCCTATGAGATTGTAGTGCAGCCGGCCTTCTATAGTGTACTTCTTCCTTTGTTTTGTCATAAATGGTGGCTATAATTTCTTTTAACTCAGCAAACCACTCCGGTTGAACCCAAGGCCCTCTCTTATTTCTAGATTGCTGACTCTGGGCAGGCGCAGCTGGCTGAGACTAAGCTTTAGCTCTGTTATGACCCTGCCCGGCCTCCCTTGCCTTTTCCCGAACTGATTTTGGTTAGGGTTTGGTGCAACCGGGGCAAACCTCACCTGCCTGTGCATCCTAGTTTTCTTTGTTTCATCCACGTTAATTTGATTTCCGACCTGATTCAGTAAATCTCCGCATGTCATGGCCTTTTTTTTCTGGTTACTGAATCAGCCAAATTTCTAGGGTTAAAGCCCTGCCTCAGAGAAGCTATTGCTACTTGTTCGAAGCAATCAGCCAACCCATTTTTGGTATTTACAAAGAGACTTATATATTCCTTCAGAGATTCATTCGGTTCTTGGGCACAAAGGATAATTGTATCTTCATTTCCCTTCAACTCCTTACTTCCAACAAACTGCATCCGGAAGGCCACCCAAAAGGTATTGAAATTTCTGATGCACCCTTGTGGTAGGTTGTTATACCACTTCAGGGCACTCCCCGTAAAAGACTGGGAGAATGCTCTACAAAGAAACTTATCGTCGTCATCGAAATTCATCATGAAATTTTTGAATTGTTCCAAGTGATTGTCCGGGTCTTTACTGCCATCGTATTTTTCCATCTTCGTGCTATCGAACCTCTTGGGGAGGTTCCCGGACAGGATCTTAGAAGACAATGGAGATTGTCTCCAATTCCAACCACGACTGAAAACGGTATCCTCGTTAGGTGTTGCCAAGATACTTAGCTTATCATGGAAGGCAAAAGGATCCACCAGCATCCGATCTATGTGTCTCCGGCTATGAGATGATCCTTTGCCTATATGCCTCTCTAACTTTCCATGCCTATCCTTTTTTCTTGAATACTTTTTAACCAACTTTTGTTTCTTTTTAGATCGGCCCTCATCACTGCTGGAGGACAAGGATTCTTCAATCACATCTTCGTCCGAGGAGCTACTAGAATATTCTGAGTCTGAATCAGAGCTCTCCACTAGCTTGGACCGGTGAGACGTTTTGGAGCTAGCATGAGTCTTCTTCGTACTCACATGGGTCTTCGAAGGCTCATGCTCTCTAGGGTTTTCAGTATGATGAGTACCTGATGCCTTTGATTTCTCTTTTATGACCATCTTTTCCTTCTTTGCCCTCAGAGCTTTTATCTTATCCTTTTATCTATCACGCTCCTCGATGATATATTCATCGTTTTCCCCCACCACTTCAAGCAAAGCTGGTGGTACTTCCGGTACGTCCGGATTCATTCGGACTGATTTTTTTGATGGTTTTGAATGCTAGATTCAGGCATCGTCGCTCTCCCACTGTGGTCGCAAATTTGGTGTGGTTTATTTTTGTGTGAGGGTAAGTTTGTAACTTTTGTCTAGAGTTTTGTGGAGTTTTAAGAGTATTTAATGTTTGGGTAGAATGTAGAGGGAGAATTGAGCTGCCTAGTTGTATTTAATTTTTATCACCCCCATTTAATGTTGGTGGTTGG
Source organism: Limnanthes douglasii subsp. nivea (assembly GCA_036936605.1). NCBI lineage: Eukaryota > Viridiplantae > Streptophyta > Magnoliopsida > Brassicales > Limnanthaceae > Limnanthes > Limnanthes douglasii. Next base: position 50,795,876 of record JAUPFV010000005.1, read on the forward strand.
GTATTTATACCCTAATATTTGGGCACATGGGCTTCCGGGTCGTTTTTAATGGATTCAGGTCTAGTTTAAGGACCCATTAGTTCTAAGTAACTGAACAGGCAGCTTAGTCAAAAAGTGATTAGATTTTAAGTACTTTAGTTTTGTTCGGATAGTTCAATGGGTGATGGTGTCCGAACTGCCCCTGTCCGGTAAGGTGGACATTGTCCGAATTGACCTTGTCCGGTTCCCATAAAATGTGGTGACAGAATCTGGACTCATCAGGCATATCACAACCTTCTTATTTTTTGGGTTGTACAGCTTGTAGCCTTTAGAACTTGAGTTGTAACAGTTGAAGATAAAATTCTTGCTTTTATCATCGAGTTTGGTTCGTTGTTCGTTTGGTACATGGACATGAGCTACGCTTCCTAATACTCTCAGGTGGGAAATTTCGGGCTTTCTTCCACTCCAGGCTTCTTGTGGTGTCTTTCCCCAAACACTTCTTGTTGGAGATCGGTTGGACAAGTAGACCGCACATGCTATTGTTTCCGCTCAAAAATCCTTAGGCAGTTTCTTGATTTTGAGCATGCTTCACGCCATATCAAGGATTGTTCTGTTCCTCCTTTCTGCCACTTCATTTTGTTGAGGAGATGCGGGAACTGTCAAGCGGTGAAGAATTCCATGTGCTTCACAGAACTCTTGGAATTTATTGGATGTGAACTCTCCTCCTGGGTCTTATTTTCACTGTTCTTTTCCACAACTGCTTTGAACTTCTTAAATATTCCAAAGACTTTGGGTTTATGTTTCAAGAAATATACCCAATTTGTTCTTGAAAGATCATCAATGAAGATAAGGAAGTAGTTACTTTTATCTAAAGAGCTTGGCTTGATTGGACCACACACATCGGTATGAATAAGCTCGAGCGGTTTCTTGGCTCTTGATTCTGACTCCTTTGGAAAGCTTTTTCTGAATTTCTTTCCAAATAAAAATCCTTCGCATAGTTGGTCAGGATGATTGATACATAGTAATCCTCTCACCATTTCCTTCTTGGACAATAACTCTAAACTTGTAAAGTTTAGATGCCCAAATCGAACATGCCATAGCCACGATGAACAAAATATCCAACACCAAAACTTTATAAAATAAGGAGCTTTCGTCGTATATATTTATATTTTAAATATATAACTTTAATATATTAAAGTTTATTATATAAAAATCATAATAATAATAATAATAATAATAATATATTATTTAAAAATTTACAGTTTTGATATGCTAATATATAAGATTTTATTTCTGTATGTATTTAAATTTATAGTATAACTCATGCCATATATTATTTATATAGATGTAGTCGATCTAGTCGGTATTCATATATACCGTGAAATGTTTTAAGGGAAATGACATACTAAGTACCTTTTGGCCAAACCTATCTAGTACCCAAAAATCGGTTAATGCTCACTTAATACCCATCTAATTAAACATATCCACTTCTAATACCTAATATTTTTTAATATCATAATTACCCTCAACCTAGTATATAAGGGTTAATTTATGAAAAAGGGACCCTTTTGGCTATAGTACCTTCTTTATTACTTTTGAATTTTGAATTTTGAATTTTGAATTTATTAACCCCTTTCTCTCTCTCCTCTCTCCTAACCTAACAAACAACTTATTTTTCAAGAAAGTCTGTTCGTTTCAAAAAATGGCGACGTGATCACACTCTTTCCGGCGACACTATCTAACCACCGGCGAACCATACAAACACCATCGACCACCGTTCCGATCACCGGTGAACTGTTTTTTTGTCGAACTCTGCAATTTCAGGTCAACAGTTCTAGAGTCAGTCGAGTCAGTCTCCTAGCTCCATCATTTTCCATCGAGTGAGCCTCTTAGCTCCATCGGTGCACCGTTAAAGTCCATCGACCTCACCGTTGAAAGCATCTACGACGTCACAACAGTAAGGTCAGTATCGTTTACCTTTCTCAACTGTAAAATCGTTTTCCATTTTCGATCTTGATAATAGAATCACTGGCGTAGCTAATGCACGTTAATCACAGGAAATTGATTAGTTTCTGTTTCTGGTCGATTCAAAGCATCGATACCGGCTCCGATAACATTCCGGTAAGAAATTGCAGTTTTCCACCTCTGTTATATAGGTTGCGATTTCTGTTTTGTTATTGTATGTTAGTTGTTGCGATTCGTGGGTAGATTTTGCTGCCTGTTATTGCTAGATTGGTATAGTATTGATTGTGGCTGTGTTTTGTGTGTCATTGCTATTTTAGCTAGGACTGACATATTTTTTTGCGATTTGTGCATGTAGTCTATGGTTGCTAGATGAGAGTGTAGACATTGCGATTTTAATGCAGCGATTGATAGATTAGGTTACATACCATGCGATTTTAGTTATGAGAGATTGCTAGATGTCTTCAAACATATACCATTTCGACATGTACTTATCTGTGTAACACATTCAGCTCTTGTACGCTGCCCTACAACAAACTAACCAAAACTCCTACAATTCAGGTTACACAATGTCGAAACCAAAATTTTTCATTTTTAAATTTGGTCACGAAACAGCTATTGTTCCATTGTCCGAATTCGAAAATTTCGAGTCTTTTCAATAGTACGTTGAAAAAACATGGCAGGGTCTTGTTAGAGGCAACTACAGCATTACCTACTCTTGTGGTAATCAGAATAATTGTATGTTTAATAAGAAGACCGATTTTATTGGGTTGGAATGTTACCTTGATGTTGAGCGTCTGAAGAGTGTTAGTTTTCTTATCGAAGAATATGTTGCTGATAAAGGCTTCGCCATTAAACGTAAACAACCTGTTCAACTATTCGAAGAATCCTCGCATATACAACGAACTAGCGGTGAAAACAGTAGTTGTTTGGCGATTTCAACCCCCCAAAAAAGGCATCTTGCTACAATTGGATGGGCATAAGCTATCATCGGTGTTGGACAGTCTTTTCCAGATGGTGCTCCAGGTCTAAGGTTATCCTTATCCCGTTATGCATTAGAGAACGATTCTGCGTTTAGGTACACGCACAATACCTTTAGCAAGATCACCGTTTATTGTGTAAACAAAGATTCGGACGGCTGCAAATGGAGGCTTTATGATTCTGTTGATTCTAAGACCGGTTTGATGACCATAAAAAGATTTGTCAGTACCCATACGTGCAGTCCCGTAGTCACAAAGAAGAAGAGCAGGCATTTGTCGTCCAATTTGATTGCTGATGAAATTCACGATTCTCTTAGGAACTGTCAATCCGTAACAGCTAAGACTATACAGTCCTCTATCAAGCAAGACTACGGTCTAGACATTTCATATCTTCTTTCGTGGAATACGTTAGAGAAGGCCCGACGTGTTGTGTTTGGAGATAGCAATACCTCTTTCGGATTTCTAAAATCATACTTCAAGAGATTAAAGAGTCGTGACATCACTACAGACTGCCATCTGGATTTGGCTCCCGGCAATGTTTTTCGTCGCTGTTTTATAGCGTTTGTGGCGTGTCTTCAGGGTTACCATTCGTGCCGCCCTCTACTGTACGTTGACGGAACCTACCTAACTGGGAAGCATGGTGGCATGTTGCTTTCAGCAGTGGCAAAAGATGGAAACAACGGCCTTAGGTTGCTAGTTTGGTTGTTTTGATGTGATTGCGATTTACGTCTGTTTTTGATTGGTACGTTGATGATTACACAGGCTTCATGGTTTTGATAGATATGTTCTGCATACCTTGCGATTTTAGTACATTCAACCCGTGCAATGTAGTACTATTGTTCACCGGTATCGTTTCCATTTCAGGTCTCTTCCCCGTAGCTTTTGGTATCTTTGGTAGTGAAGACTCAAAAAACTGGTTTTGGTTTTTGGAAAGTTTAAAACCTCATTTTTAGGGCGCTAAATAACTTTCATTTCAGACCGTCATTCTGGTATTATTAGCGATGTCGCAACTCTATATCCTAATGACTACCACGCTTATTTTATCTTCCATCTGATATAGAACTTGACTAAAGCTCTTGAACACACTAACAGAGTCTACAAAAACAATATGCTAGTGATGTTTAAGAGCTGTGCTTATGCCCCGACTGTGGACCTTTTTAATGAATATTTTGCTCAGTTTGCGCGCCAAGGGAGTGATTGTATTGGTAAATTTTTAAGCAATTTTCCACAAGAAAAATGGTCTGAGGCATACGTCAAAGGCAAACGGTATGGGGCGATAGCATCAACAGCTGTTGAATCGTTCAATTCCCAGATTAAAAAGTTATGACATTTGCCTATAGTGGAATTGGTCGACCAGATTAGAGTTCTTCTGATGACTCAAATTTCTCGAGGTTTGGGAGAGGGCCTAAGTTGGAAAATACATTTATGCACCGAGTTTGACAAGATGTTCAAAGAGAATATACAATGCAGTCGGACGTGGTTAGTTCACAAGTCTTCTGCCGCTTATTTTGAGGTTTTATCAGACCAAGTCATGGTGGTCAACATACTTGATTTCAAATGCACATGCGGCTTTTGGCAACAAAAATGTTTCCCATGCGCTCATGCATTGGCTGTAATCGCATCTCTAAACGAAGATCTGATGACATGAGAGCCGTTTTTCAGTGCTGCGAATTACAGGTCCAGCTATTCTTTTAAAATATCGGCTATAACAGAGTTCAGTGAATCTAGTATCGGTAATGATGATGGAGAGCCAGTGGTTAATCCCCCGAACGTTAAAAGACGAGATGGGCGGCCGAGGAAAAAGCATATTCCATCAAGAGGCAAGGTTACCAGCAGCCAGTCCCGTTGTGGTCGATGTTTCAAATCGGGGCATAGTAGGAGGTCATGTGATGCTTCGTTCTAAACTTTTGTTCCCGATTTTTTAGTAACATTTTGATTTTCATAGATAAGCACTCTTTATCTTTCTACTTATATTTTTGGATACTTTTAACATTAATATGTACCATGTCTGTTTGATAAGATTATTCTTCTCGATATTAACTTCTACATTGCTAGATACGCTGCAATTACAACACTAGATAGCCTTTAACTTTTTGCAATACATTGCTAGATATTTGAATAAAACTCTAATAGATACGAGACATCTGCTATAATATATACTTTAGTATAAATCTGATAGAGATTGCTAGATACGTGAGTAATAGTCTGATAGACACGCTATGTAACATTGATAGATCCTAGATTATACGTCTGATAGATACAGGAATTTATGTATTCGATTTTAGGCTACATCCATCTGATACCTTACTTGCATTTGTTCAAGAGGTCCTTTAAATCTCCCCTTAATGATTCATCTCAGTATTTAATAGAGGATGCGATTCACGGCTAATATAGCCTGATAGATTGAAGATATATATGGCATCGATATTGATAGATACGTTGTGTAGTGGTTGCGATTTGCATTGATTTATTTTAAGCGTTAGGTTTGATCTACATTCCAGTTAATGGAAGTTCCAATTATACATATCCAACATTGACAGATACAACCAGTTTTATCTGTGATTTTAAGGTTAACTTACATATGATAGATTAGGTATATCTAAAATGCGATTGTGGATTATAACTACCATTAAAACTACTTCACTTAACTGCTTCATATCAATGTTAACTTGTTGCATTCAAAACTTAACACAAAATTTTAAGATAGAGAACACAAACCTCAATAAACCATAATGATACTAGAACATCAGTCAATGCTACACATCAGTCAAATACACCAACCCTCTCCAAAAAAACAAACTGCTCAGAGGGTTGGTGAAAATTATAGGTCCATCGAAGCATAAAAAAACATTACAAACAACAAAATAAAAAACATAATGAAAGGAAACTGCATGAACTTCTTTAAACCTAATCAGAATCCTCTTCATTTGTCCCTTCAGATCCCTCATCCTCCTTTTCTTTTGAATCTTCAACTTCTTCGTTCTCCTCGTCCTCCGACTTCTCATCGTCGGCTTCGTCAGAACTATCATCCTCTCCATCCTCTGACTCCCAGCTGTCCCTACGTCTCTTCTTTTTTGGAAGTTGTTCACTGTCACTCTCGTAACTGTCGTCCAACGACCACGAGTCCCATGAAGCGTAGGGATCTTCGATGTCCTCAGAACAAACAGACCAGTTGTCTTCCTCCTCCGACGAGTACTCAGTTGTTGTAGTTCTTTTGTAGGGCTTGTTTTCGTTGTAGTAGTTCGTAGACCATCCGTCGTCAGAGGAGTAGATAGGTGTTTATGGTGAAGATGGTGCCATTATCGATGGTTGTTTTGTTTCAAGTTAGACTAAACTGGTTGGTGGTTTGCTGGTTGGTTTGTTTCTTTGCAGAGAAGTTTGAGATGAATAGGTTCAACTATCAGCCTCTATTTATAGAAAAACACAATGCCCAAGGCTAAGTCCCATCTAGTAACCATAATTACTTTCATAAATTTAATGGCACACGTCTATTTAATGCATGTAATGATTCAAGTCCATCTACCTTTGTCTTTTCAACTTTCAAGCTAACCAATAGGATTAATACATTTACTTCTAATCAGTGATAGGTGTAGTTAACAGTCATTTCGAAAAATTTAATTTACTCGTTTACCAATAAACCTATCATCCAGTCCAGTAATATAGTTGTTCGACCATTAATATGATATTTGCGATTTATGACTGTTACAGACTGATAGATATACAATATGTGAAATTAAAACCCACAACTATATATCATTGCTAGATACTTTATGCTGATATTGCTAGATATCAGCATGTAACAAGGCTGTTATACTGGCTTATGAATTTTTTCTACATGAGGCATATAATCATCGATAGATACAGTATCTTAACATTGCTAGATGCAGCAATGTTAAGATAATTTTAGTGACCAAATACAACATATTGACTTTGATTGGCACTACAGTTTAAGTCTGATAGATAAGAATTTGTTACAATGCTAGATAAAACACTTTTTGGTTGCTAGATAACACATATACATATTAGTAGGAGTCTGATAGATTTGAATCATAGACATTGCTAGTTTACTAATTATAAGTATGATAGATACGGCATACATATATTGCTAAATCCGTCAATAATAGTCTGATAGATACGACATATAGACATTGCTATATGTGGCACTACAAAGTTGCTAGATGTAGCACTATATAGTTGCTAGATCCGTTGAATAGTAGTCTGATAGATACCTTTTATATCATTGCTACATACTTTAGTACACGTCTGATAGGTAATAATAAAGACATTGCGATTTACCAGAAGATTACTCTGATAGATACAACATATATATATTACTAGATTCACCATTGAAGAATTTAACAGTGATGTGAAAACTATTCATACAATAAAAGCAGGATCTTACAATGTAGTTTATAAAAAAAAATTCCCTTGGTTTAAATACTATTCAAATTGCTAGTGACATCAAAGTTTTCTAATAAGTTTAGATTAACTGTCTAATACACCCATCCTTTTCTATCTGAATCATACATCCTGCTACCAAAAAATGAATTACATACTACCAACGTTTGTTTGTGTTTCGATCATTCATGAAATGCTTAAATATTTCAGCTCTTATTTCGGCGGGCATTTCCTTTCCATATTCTCGCGGAACATACCCTCTCTGAATGATATCTTTTGCGTACTTACAATCAAAAAAACCGCAGTCAAGGCTATCTTTCTCCTGCTGTGGGATATTTCTCATTGTCTTTATTTTGTATCCACTTTTTACATAAGGTGTGTATTTTTTCTTCATGCAATAATCCAGCTGCAAAATCAAGTAATCCATAGTTACATTTCCATTTACGATGCCATGTTATTGCTATGTACTACTATAGTCATTGATAGATACAGTATGCGACATTGCTAGATAAGCCAACCAAGACCCTTAGCATTAAATTTTATACCAGAGCATCGGTTGTGTTTTTCGTCTTATCTGGAATGTGTTTACTCCACGACAACAGTGGGTTGTAGCTACTGGCAGCCCCATAATACATATCTATAACCAGGAGCGTCCAGTGGTTCACGCCGGACGTGTTAACGGTGCAAAGAGGAACAAGTCCAATGTATGTGTCTGCTTTCATTGTTTCAAAAACCTTATCCACAATGACAGAAAAATCTTCCTTATTAGCCAGTGTTCCATGCAAATTTGCGTCATTATTATAGAAAGTAGATGTTTCCAATATAACACAAATAATTCTCGGTGAACTTACAGTTGCGATTCCAGTTATTTGAATGGCGCTGACCATATATGAATACTCATCATCAAAAACCCTTTCACAGGGACTTTCCAATCTGAATCCTTTAACATCTTATATATCTAAGCATCTATTATCTATCAAAACACAATTAGAAGCTCAAATCAGTTAAATGACAATTACGAAAAAGAAGAACCAACGGTTTATAGGTTGACAACTAAGACTGTAACTTCAATGAGTTACCCTATACTAAGACATTGCTAGATGCTGCATATTAATATTGCTAGACGTACAGAGACACATTGCTACACTTACAAATTTAGTCTGATAGATACAACCAGAAACCTTATTACCTTGAAGTCAACTTGAGTTTCGTTAGGCAGTTCCATTATCTCGGTCACACTAGTGGAAAACTTATAGGAGAACTCTGTTGTTGGCAAGTACCATACTTCTGGATCTTCTTGTTCTTCTTCCTTGGCAAGTTTCATCACCTTCTCGTACTCACTGACATTGATTAGTTTCGTTGTCTCTGTTGGGAACGGCCAATCTACGACCGCAATCTGTTGTTGTTTAACCTCCGTCGGAGTAAGTAAGTTCCACGTAGGCATGTCATCAATGGGCACCTATAATAAAGCATCAAATTAAACTGTTAACATTACTTTTTGAAGGTTTATTGATAATACAATAGATCTACTTACATCAACGTTTGTTTGTTCTTCCTCGATGGAATCCAGTGTACGGCTCTTCTCGTTTGAATTTTCAACAGCCTTGTCAACTTCTGCGTAAAATGATTGAGTGCAGTTTACAAAGCTATCGTCAGCTAACGGTGTAACCGATCTGACAATCAGATCGTTAGATGTTGTTTTTATCTTGTTGTGGTGTTGCATACAAAGATGACTCGACATGTGACACTTTTTCAATCTTTGCTGCGGATTGATCTTCTCCGTTGATAATTGGAATCACCTTTAATGGAGAGACAACGTGCGATAGTTGTTCGCACTTTGTTGCTTGTTCAATCCTAGTGTACGCCAAGGTCTTTACATTACACTGTCGCGTGTCTTCAAGCGCCGCAGTTTCCACTTCCTAATAACAGAACATAACAATATCATCAACACACATTGCGATTTAAGCACAACTATCATTGCTAGATGGGTTTCTAGTCGAGGGACGTGCTTTACGCCTATTATACATTGCGATTTGTTTGGTATGAAAACGGTATTCTTAAAATTTTGTATATATGAGACTACATTCATACTAAATTTGAGATTTGTTCAACATGAATATACTAATTATCATTGAGACAATCATGGAAATCATGTCTTAAACTACACAGATACTGTCAAACCAACATTTTCATACAAAAAACAACCCATCTTAAATATTATCCAACCTAGAGTTTGAACATTTCAAAACGAGCCAAAACATAATTACTAAATATTTATGAATCTTAACGATTTTAAGATCCACTTATATCTTCAGCCACATTCTCCACCATATTCTCAGAGACAGGTTCTGGGCCCATGATTTCTGCGGCTGCGTTCTCCACCCCGGTAGGTGCTTCTGTGTCAACTTCTTCTTTGTCCTGACCTGTCTCCGCATTGTGTCCTTCCTCTACGACTTCTTCGGTGTCCTCCAACTGTTGTTTCAGTGTTTTCGTTCCTTTGTTGCACCTTTTGTCCAACGAATCAATTCTGTCCACCATCATCTCCTGTCCTTCAACCTCGTTGTTTCCAACTCTGTGTCCTTGTTCAGCTACGAAAACTTCATTTTGCGCACCGACAGCATGAGTTAGGGGTGATAATTCTGCTGCCACCTCCCCTTTCTCATTACCAGTGTCACAACCAAGTATTGTAGTCCCTTTGTGCTTCCCAGTGACATCAACAACAATAGCTTCCGGTGTAGTAGTTTCTTGCATTGGTTCAACAGGTGTTTCAGATTGAACACACCCTCCATCTCCTTCTAAGTTCTCCTCCTCTGATACTTCACTTTCTTTTGCCTCAGTTGTCTCAAGCTCCTTATCTTCTTCTGCTGTGGAATCCGCCTCAACATCCTCTTCTTCTATTGCTTTTTTGGTATCAGAAACTTGTTGGTTCGTCTTGGGAACAAATCCATGCCTCCGAGATTTGTAAACCAATGTTTATTTAACCACCTTCTCAGTAATATTAGCATCCATAGTTTCAACATCGTCCTCATGTTCACGGAAAAATGGCATTGATAACGTTTTCAGCAGATCCTCATCCTCACCATCCACTCTTTCCTCTTCCACCTCGAGCTTTTGTTTTAGCTCATTCAAGTCTTTCTTCAATTTTTCAACCTGAATCAAACGAGAATACGAAATAGTTTAGACAGCTTCAATTTCGAGATACATCATATTTACATTGCTAGATGCATTATTTTTACATTGCTAGATTCAGCAGATTAACATTGATAAACAACTTATAATTACGTTTGCTAAATCCCTTATAATGATGCTGCTAGCAAACAACATCTAAACATTTCCTATATACAGTGTAACCAACTTATATAAAAACAACCTATAAAGCTTATTAGTCCTTAAAAATATGGGAATACTCACTTGTTCGTTTTTTATCCTCGAGCAACGTTTTCAGCCTTTTGTTTTCAACTTTCAACCGGTGCAACCGGCTTCATTTTTTCAGCTTCTTGTTGTCACGCAGCACAGATTGTGACAGCCCTCCAAAACTTGGAATACTAGACCTACGGTTGTTTTTTTCAACCTCTCCCCTTTTCTTGTACCAACTCTCGACTTCTTCTCCCCAATGAATTCCTCCAATGTAACATCGTCATCTACATCAGTGTTGTATTCAACCTCAGTGTTCGAACTCCTTTTACTCCTTGTTCCAGCTCCGTCATCTACCTGTTTCAGCTTCCTTCTTATACTTCTGTTTGCAACAGATTTCTTTCTTTTCCTACTCCTCGGTTCACTTGTTTCCGCAACAGCTGCATACTTCATCTGCAAATCAATTTCTCCATAAGCAACAGATTCAGCCTCTGTCAACAGTAACTCATCGGCCATAACCTAAGAAATACAGTATAATATACATTCAGCAACACAATATAAGAATCATTGATGCGATAATTCATAGATATGTTGATGTTATGATGTTATGCTACATTGTATGCGATTTGTTTGCTTTTTTGATTGATAGATATGTTGATTTTTATTTACTGTAATATAGATGGCTGCTATGGTGTTTTGGATTCATGGGTATGAGATTTGTTTGTTTTTACAATTTGGACATTGATAGATACGTTAAATACATGGTCGTCCCTGAGCTGACTAACCATCTGGATCATTTCGAATGTCGACTCCTTGCTCTCTAATCCCCACCACTTGTAACATCTAGGGATTATGTTTGGCCTTGGTATTTCGACGTTTATCGAAATATGCTCCATCAGAACACATAACATAACTCAACATTATAAAAATAGTTTCGAAACAAACTTTCTGATCATAACCCATTGTACGTACAAATAGCAGAGCAACGCATCTGATGACTCTTACAGGATTCCCGCCCTTAATACATTTTTCCAGTGATTTATGTAGCTTCTCCAAGATGGCTCCAGACCAGTCATAGTCGTTTATTTTTTCTAGATTCTTCATGTAGAATACTGTTGTCCACCCGACGACATCGCCTGACACTGAAGAGAACAGTGTCGAGCATATGAAAAGTATCAGCAGCCGAGGAACATGCTTCGCTTCATCCTCCCCTTCTTCCCTTATTGCTTTCTCGATCGCTTCCTACAAAATGAACAACATCATACAAAGAATACAACAATAACAAGTTAAGGCAATTACCCCTACTACGACATTGATAGATATGAACCAAAACATTGCTAGATGCATATTCCCAAACACTAACATACTATTATACTGCTACCATACTGCTAGATATAGTATACTACATTGCTAGATACCTGCATTAAACTAAAAACAAATACATTTTAGCAGACTAGATTTACGTTTATCAACGCATTAGACATTGATTTGTCGTTTGTTGGCCCGCTCCTCCTCGTCCGTGGGCTCAAAAAATATTTCTGCATTAGAATGGAATCTAACTCAGCTCCATCAGCGTACCGAGCGATAAATGCGCCTCATTTGTTCATCGGCATCTCCTTGTTACCGTGTTTCAGCCCCAATATCGCCTTCACATCTTTCCTCGTAAGCCTTACATGCTTACTTCCTATCTGGAAAGACTTCCATCTCACATCGTAAAAACTAAAAATCGCCTCGATCAAGTAGTGTAAATTTTTCAGCTTCAGAACCTCGTTCCTTACGTCGAACGATGATTTCAGGAAGGTATTGAACAGTGTTCCTCTAGCAGCCTCTATGTGTTCGGATTTAATTATATCCCGTCTTAGTAGGTTGATTATGCTTACCAACCCGGACCTGTAGAATACTCTTGTTTTAGTCATGTTTCCCTGTTAACATTGTCATTTCAAACTAGTTAGTAATCCCATAGTAACTAAAACAATAAAATAATAAAACTAAGCAGCCAGTATATACATTAACTCTTGAAGACAGCACTGGTCCAACTTACTCCACAACATCGTATAACTCACTGCATCGCACCAGTGCTAGACGTGACCAAATTCATCTACTACTTTGCTAGACGTGCAATGTTGACAGTAAACTAGTCGCAGACACTGCTAGATACGACCAAACTACATTGCTAGATCATTAACACATCTAGGTATACTAACAAAGATCAACCTCAACTCTGTAAGTCTGATAGACGATGCTACACATTTTGATTTCAACCAGGACAGGTTCTAACAAGTTGTTGTCGATTCCGTCGGACGGCGCTATCAACACAACTAACAACTAACATCGACCCATGTCTAACTACCGGTGGATGAACACTACGAATTGCACGTACTGTGTTAACACAATCGACTATCATTGTAAAAGAAAGGAGTAAATCTCGCCGGACTAAGGAGACACTTATACATTCTAACTACCGGTGGATCAACAGTACTCCGGCAACGCTTATACATCGAACCATATAGCTCACAGACAGACAGTGTTCGAGAGACAGAGGGAGAAAAAAACGTACCTGTTCGACTGTGTTCGACAGAGTAGGAGGCAGTATATGGTCGACGGTGTTCGACGGTTAGATGGATTGATCGTAATCGGCTCGACAGTTACGGTCGATGGTTGAGTCGTTCTCGTTTCTGTTCAAAATCGTTTTTTGGGTTCGCTCTCGTTTTACGTGTTTCTCTCTCCTCAAATTTAGAAATGTGAAAGTGGAGGGAATTGGAACCCAAAAGTCAGATTAGAAGGTAAAAAAATGGGTTACAATCAAAAAACCCCCATTTTATACCCTAGAGGGTATTTTTGTCCAAAATATGAAACTAGTCTAAAAACGAATACCATTTTGATATTTGATAGTTGACTAAGTATTTATGAGTACTTTCCTCAATTTTTAAATACAAAGGAAAATTATTTTAATGATATATTCAAAACTTACTACTAAGTTTGATGAAATTGCGTTGAAACATATCTACAAATATTTTGTAGATTCAAAATACTTTTGTGCGGTGGCGAAAAAGAGGGGTTATATTCACAATCTTCCAATCTTCAACAGGTTCCCTCTTTACCCTTCCGCCTTCCACCAAACACGAAGCTCTGCCTATGACGAGGAAACGGTGGCCTTAGTTGGATCTACAAACAAAATTGAATTGCTTACAAAATTCCATCGCTAGTGTAAGACTAGCAGATAGGATCCGGAAGGCTTTAGAAAAGTCTAATAGCGTTAATGAACCGCCAGTGAGCGTACAAAGATATATCCTCCACTGCATTGCCGGAAGTGAAACTTGGTATTGGTTTCAGAATTCAATAGATATATCCTCCACTGCATTGTCGGATGTGAAACTTGGTATTGGGTTCAGAATTCAATTGATGACCAATTGAAATGTATGTTGATATTGGTAGTACTTTTAAGTCTCGAAGCTAAGTTTGTTTAGGTTTACATGCAGGAAATTCCAACGTCGGCTTAGGCATGAATCATGAATAAATAAAATATTGTTCTTTTACTAATTAAAAAAACAAGTTAAAAAAATATTATATTATACTAAATTTTTATTTTTATTTTTTAATATATAATACTTACAGTATTTTGTAAATAGAAGTTGTGTTTATTTTAAAACTGAGTGAGAATAAATTTCTGTAGAATTATTATGTACAAGGCCAAAGGTAGAAATATATAGAGCGGAAGTTCTCATCTTTTTTATTCTGTCATTACTCTTTAAGTTTTTTTATTCTCTCGTCAAATTACATAAGATACTAACCTGTTAAAATGTTTTTATCTAAAAGAACATTACTAGTAATATTTTTTAAAATATATATTTTTAAATATTATTGTGTCAACTTAATATTGAACAAAATGTTAACATTCCAACAGTATAAAGTATAAAATGAGAAGCTTTCATTGTAAATATTAACCTATTAAATATTATAACTTCGATATATCAAACTTATGTAAAAACCATTTATATCTTTAATCAACTTATTTTGTTTTTGAAAACTTAATTTCTTTTTAATTTGAATTTATTGCAGCGTTATTATTTATATATACTAATATTTAAAATAAATTTGATGCACATACAAGACAAATAATGATCCAGTCATAAAAAGATATATAAAAAGGTAGTCTTTTTATTTAAAAATTAATTGTCATTATTACCATTATTTATACAAAATGTAGAAAAAAATGTTTTGTTTCGTGATAATCTCTGAAGTCTTGTAAACAATTTCTTATTGAAATGTTTTTGGGGTTCTTCAAAAATTTCAATTGGATAAAATCAGAGATATATTTTGAACAGAGAGGATGAAAATGATATGATCTTTCTTTTTCAACATGAACCCATATTTATCAATTCGACCAACCAAAAAAATAGTTTTGAAGTTAGGGCAGTTAGGGTCTATAAACTGGTTTTGTAATAAAACAGGTGAAATATAAAATTTGAATAAAATGGTCAAATTTTCAATTTCAAAATTATGTTGACTTGCAACAATAGCCGATTTAACCGAAATTCTGTTGACTTGCAACAACAGCTCGACCCCAGCCAGGGGCTCCGCCCCTTGGACCCCGCTAATCATGATCTAATCTAACAAGCGTACACTCCGCACTCTACGACTTGTTTGATAATGTATCATGATTAAATTGGTCGACTAGTCGATCTAATTACACTAAAATAAATAACTATCTTCCCCCATTTTAGTGTAATTCATGATCTACTAAACACAATCATATCAAATATCAAATTTATGCATAAATGAAATATCGTAACGATTGAATTTCACATTAGTATATTACACATTCCAAATATTCGAATATCAAGGTATCACTAAGGATTGAACCTTTACTATTCACAATGAATACATGAAGCTAGTATACACATAAATTTACATTCTCACTTGTTCTTACTTGACACTATATTTTACTAGCCTTGTGTTATTATCCTTTTTAAGCATATCAAAGCTGGTATGAATTAAAGTTGGATTGATAGAATCAAGAACACAAGTCTTCACAGAGAGAGTTTTTAGTGGTGAAAGTAGTATTGTGTTTCTGATTATTTCATGAGTGTAACCGTCTTCCCCAGCCTCTATAAATAGGCCAGGTGAATCAGTTGCAAGAGCGGTTACATAAGTGAATATTTACAACTTAGTCCCTATATCTCTTATAAAAGCTTAATCTTACCTTATATTTATAGAACTTATCAATTTAGTCCTTACTAATTACATTTAGGTCCTCGTAAAATATCTTTCCTTATCAGTAGCCCCCCTAGTTCTTATACAAACAATTTATAAGAACTATTCGCTCTTCGAACTTTACTCCGAGTAAATACAACTTTCTTCACTTCGCCTCTTCATTATGATTAAACTCAATGACTTGCGACTTCTCTTCGAATTTATTAATAAGTGCAAACAAGTTTCCCAATCACTTCGAACTTGCCAACTTGAAATATAACCTTGCCTCTACCTCGAATATTGTTACTAAAGACATAGTTTTGATGATGTTTCGAATTTTCTGATCCCTACTTGATAGATTGATTAGACCTTTATTGGTAGACCTATGGCGCTGCACGTTTCCTTTTCGTTTCACATTCCACCCAATGAGAGCAACTCACTGGTTTTGCCTCTTCAGATTCTCAACGTCACTTCTTTAAACTATAAATACCCAGCTCTTCATTCACTAAGAACTTTTCAGAGAAATCACTTCTAGACCATCTTCATCATGTTCTTCATCTTCATCCTGTTCTTTATCAACCTTAAAGCCATCTTCATCCTGTTCTTCATAAACCTTCAAGCCATCTTCATCCTGTTCAACTTCTCAGATCAATACCTATTGTATGAGAAGATATCCCAAATACAAAAAATCCAAACCCAGAAAACCAGTAAAAGCAAAGAAACCTCTCTTCCCTGGTTCTAGCAATCAAGTATTTGGAGCTTACGATTATCTTTGTATTTCTCAAAGAGCTAAAGAATACAAAGCTGATGGGTTAATCTACAACGGTCCTCATTCTTCCCTTACCACCTTTAAATACGGTAACTTCGATCCCAATCTTCCTACTTCATCTTCACCCTTAGCTTCAAACCCAGAATCTAGCCAAGAACCTTTTCCTCTTCGAAATCAACCTACTTCTCCACCATTAAGACCTCATCGAAAATTTAAGGGTGCCACTTTTGATAAACCATCAACTGATAAAAATCCACAACTCAAATCGCCTATCCCACAATTCGAAGCAACTAGAAAATTTCAACCCAAATCACTTACCCTTCAAACCGAAGCTGTTAAAGTTAAACCACGCAAAAAAACGACCTTTCTAGCAATGGGTGATGATGCAGAGACCTCTTCTCCTCCCCCAAAAGAAGTGGTTGACGTTACACCAGAGAGTAGTCAACCAATTCTTGTGACTCAACAGGAGACTCAAATCCGAAGTCATTCGAATGAAGCCACCGAGGAGGACAACAACAAAGAAAATGATTCTGAAGCTACTGAATCTGATGCCGAAGAGGAATCCGAGGCTGACGGCGTGGTTCCTCCGAAGAAGATTCAAGGGAAGAAACCTCTCATTACACTCCTCGAGGATATTGCTGCCTTGGTTCAAGAAAATCTTAAATCACTTTCTTGTCGGTACATTCTTGCCCTAAAGAATGTATCCTATATTTACTACCTCGAGTCAGAGAAAGAGAAGCTCAAAAAACTATGGGGATTAACCGATAACATGACTCTTCGACTACCAGTAGAAGGAGAGACACCTCTGAGCTGTCAGAAAGACGAGCTGGTAGTCTACCCTGAGCTTTTCAACTGGGGACTTCGATTTCTCCTCGATCCGATGATAGTGAGGTACTTCGAAATTCATAGGTTGTGTCCAACACAAGTCACTCCAAACCAGCCTTTTACCTTATTCTCTGCTATCATGGTGTCGAGGCTGGGAGGCATTCCCCTCGAAATTGAAGACTTCATCTCGGTGACCAAAGTTTCTAATGGGCCAGTTTTGCCGTTCTATTACCTAACTCTGGAGGATGATTTAAAAATTATCGACGACCTCCTCGAAGCTGATAAATTTTGGAAGCAAAGATTCGTCTTCTTATCAGGAGCTTGGGAAAGTGGCAAAGAGATTTCTGATGCCAATCCCTCAAAACTCACCCTTACTTGGAGAGATAGCAGTAAGTAACACCTCTTTTTTTTTAAAAAAAACTTAGCCAAATTAATCAAGTTTATTTATCTAACTGTTTATCCCCCCTTTTTCTTAGAAATTCTGAGGCGATTTAAAAGTCGTCGAAAAGATGCCAAGGTCATCTTCCAGCAAATGGCTGAGTGGGCAGAAAAGTCCTGGGGAAATGGTTTTCACTCAGCCTTTGAGCCGATCAACTTTGTCAACAGCCATCTCTGGCGTATATCCTTAGGAGCTGACTTCCCTCAAGATCCGATGATCCCCCCGGATCCTATCCTAGCAGTTCAGAGAATACTTGCACCAGATGGGAAATGTTACCTTCCCACCAGGAATCGAAGTGAAAGCCACCTACCACTGAAGAAGAAGGGAAAGCAAACCCTCAAAAAACCCAACACAATCAAGGCTAAACCTTCCAACCATTCGAAGACTGCAGGAAAGCGAAAAGCATCTGCATCTCAACTTCCCCCCATATCCGAAGAAGACGAACCTGCACAAAAGAAAAAGAAAGAAAGCAATACTCCCAAAAAGAAAAAGAAGAAGTCCATTACTCCACAGAAAAAGAACGAACCTGATATGCTCGAGGAGGTATTGGCTTCCGATGTGCATGAAAAAATCTTTGTGGAAGAAAATCCTCAAGGGGGATTGGCATTGGGGGATAGCCAGGAAATTGATTATCTTAACTTCGAAGATTTAAATTCGAGCGGAGATTTTGCAGCCACGGGTGAAGATTTTCGACCTATCAACACCATTCCATTGACTTCTGCCGATGCTGCCACAACTTCAAAATCCAATGCAATCGTTCTTGTTTATCATCACTCATCGAACTTGCCCAATCCTAACAGATCCGATGAGGTAACTTCGATTCTTCGCCCTTTTACAAGTTTAAGTGCTGCAGCCAAGAAATTATGTGAAGAGGTGAACAATTCTCAAACCCAATTGGAGCTCCTTGCACAAGAGCTAGTCAAGAGCAAAAAGGAGACAGAGTCTGAAAAGACTTCGAAAAATAAAGCACTTCAAGATTTCGAGGCTGAAAAAGGAAAGCTTCTTAAAGAGCATAAAGAAGAAATCGAAGCTCTTGAGACTGCTCATCGACTGGCTCTTGAAAGTCTAAAGTCTCAACATTCTACTGTTATTTCCGAAGAGAAGAAAAAAGCTTCCGATGCTGAGAAACTTGTCAAAGAAACTCAGGAGAAACTGGAAAATTTCCAAACTCAGCTAACCACGCTTCGAACAGGATTCGAGGAAAAAAAGAATGCTGCCGTCAAAAAGGCCGAAGCCGCTGTTGGTTCTTTAATGCTTGAAGGTATCAAGAAAGCTCAAACTGATACAGCTATTCAACTTCTTCGAGAGGTTCATGCTGCCTGTCCAAGGCTGGATTTAACGGACCTTTGGAAACAAGTTCCAGAAGAAAGTCGCCGAAAGGAAGCATTCGAGGTGCCACCAAGCTCCTCAGAAGAAGAAGATGCTTCGGAAGGGTCATCGGAAGAAGAAGATGCCGAATAGATTAGGCATGTCATTCTTGTTTTTTTTGTGTATTTGGCTAAGTAGTTTTCTCCCTTTTTGTAAGCTTTATGTTTTATTCGACAAACAAGCAACTTTTTTTTTTAATATTTTAAACTTCTGGTGTACTTATTTAAACTTGTCGTTTCGAAAAAATAGATGCATTCATAAAACGTGGCACCTCGAAAATTAGATGTATTCATAAGACGTGGCACCTCGAAAATTAGATGCACTCATAAGACGTGGCACCTCGAAAATTAGATGCACTCATAAGACGTGGCACCTCGAAAATTAGATGCACTCATAAGACGTGGCACCTCGAAAATTAGATGCACTCATAAGACGTGGCACCTCGAAAATTAGATGCACTCATAAGACGTGGCACCTCGAAAATTAGATGCACTCATAAGACGTGGCACCTCGAAAATTTGGTTGTTTCTTCGAAGCTATTGCTTCGGAAAATTATTCTTGGTCAACTTTCAAAGATGATCAATCTTTGCCAAGTCACCAAAATAATAAATCACCCATCATAATAAACAACCAATGGCCAAAAGAAATTTTATTAAAAGATTCAATATTAACCAGACACCTCGTTAAAACCTTTCTGGGCCAACAGATAAGGAAAGAGTATGTCTGTTTTACAAAAATTTGAAGTTCGGTTTTACTCACAGTACAATTTCAAATGCTCTATATTCCAAGGATGCTTGAGCATCCTCCCCTCTCGATCAGACAACCTGTAGGAACCTGGTTTGACCTTCATTTTAACTTTGTAGGGACCTTCCCAATTCGGAGCCAATTTTCCGAGGTGCTTGTCCCTAGTATGAAGAAATACTTTTCGTAACACTCGATTGCCAATTTTGAATTCTCTCCTCTTAACTTTAGCATCGTACCTGCTTCTCATTAATGTTTGATAATGGACCACATTCAAATGCTCTTTGACCCTTTTTTCCTCTAACAAATCAAGCTCAACCCTTCTAGCTTCATCGTTATCCACATCGGAATATCGTAGTAATCTGTAGGAAGGCAATGTAGATTCAGCAGGGCACACAGCGTCCATTCCATATACCAAAGAAAAAAGAGTCTCTTTTGTAGCCTCTCTAGGGGTTGTTCGATATGCCCACAACACTTCTTGAAGATAATTTGGCAATTTCTCTGCTGCTCCTGCCAAATTTTTCTTCAAACCATCCAAAATAGATCTATTCGTAACTTCCACCTTCCCATTTGCTTGGGGGTGGAAAGGAGTAGAAAAGCATTGCTGTATTCCTTTCGAAGAGCAAAAAGAGTCCATTTCCTTGTTATTAAATTGAGGACCGTTGTCCGTCATTATTTTTCGAGGAACTCCAAAACGGTAGCAGATGTTACTTTGAATAAACTTGATTACATCCTTAGCTTTTATCCCAGCTAAAGGTTCTGATTCTGCCCACTTCGAAAAATAATCGACCGCAACAATAATCATCTGTCTTCCACCAGAAGCCATAGGTAATGGTCCTACTAAATCAATCCCCCACCTATCGAAAGGAACCGCCTCTGAGATTGTCATTAGGGGTACTGCTGGTTTATGTATTAAATTTGCATACCTTTGGCAAGTATCACAGCTTCGAACTAACACTTTGGCATCCTGCAATATGGTAGGCCAATAATACCCTGCCAACAATACCCTACGCGTTAAAGCTTTGAATCCACAATGAGCTGATCCATCTCCATCATGCAGTTCAGATAGAATGTTTTGAGACTCTTGCTTACTTAAACATCGTAACAAAGGTTTCGACGCAGATCTTTTGTACAATACCCCGTCCAAAACTACATAGCCAAGAGCTTTATACTTTATTTTCTTGAGCAAGTGTTTATCAAGAGGTAGTATTCCCTTCGAAATAAAGTTTAACAAGTCAAACCTCCAATCACCTCGAGTGCACATCGGACCACTTACTACCTCATCAACAAACTCACACTGCTCAAAATTCGATATGATCGAGGGCGATGGTTGTGTCATGATCCATGGATATTCTTCAGAGTAAGCCATTGTTGCTAAAGAATCAGCCATTGTGTTGTTACCTATTTGAATATGCTCCACTTCGACATTTTCAAATTGTGCCATCATTCCTCGTAGTTCTTGCAAGTACAAAACCAAACATTCCTTTTTAGCTTCGGAAACCCCTTTAACATGATTAACTACCAACTGCGAATCTGTTTCTAAGTGCACAAATGTTGCCCCACAAATCTTTGCTAATCGCAACCCTGCTAGCACAGCTTCATATTCAGCTTCATTGTTCGAAGCATGAAATCCAAATTTAATAGCTTGAAACATAAATTCCCCTGTTGGTGCTACCAATTCAACTCATGCACTTGACCCTTTGTTACTAGATCCCCCATCTGTTCGTACTGTCCACGTCGGATTCATGCTCTCTTTTTCACCTTTTTCCTCTTCAGGTCTACTCGAATGAAACTCAACCAAGAAGTCTGCTAAGGCTTGTGCTTTGATAGCCATTCGAGGAGATAATAATACATCGAAATCGCCTAATTCTACAGACCACTTAGTCATCCTTCCTGAAATGTTTGGCTTTTGCAACACATTTTTCAATGGGTATGAAGTTCGAACCACAATCGTATGTGCCTGGAAGTAAGGACGCATTTTTCTCGCTGCCACTACTATACACAGTGCCAATTTTTCTAGCTTCAAATATCGTTTCTCAGCATCAACCAAACTTTTACTGACATAGTAGACAGGCTTCGAAACCCTCGTATCCTCACTGATCAGAACTGCACTTACTGCATAATCCGATACTGCTATATACAAAAATAGTTGCTCACCCTTTCGAGGCTTTGACAATATTTCAGGAGAAGACAAAAGATTTTTTATCTTCACAAAAGCTTCTTCACAATCCGAAGTCCACTCAAAATTATTTGGTCGACGCAGCACCTGGAAAAAAGGCAAGCACTTATCTGAAAAACGAGAAATGAATCTGTTCAAAGCTGCTAACCTGCCCGTTAACATTTGCACTTCTTTGATATTCCGAGGTGAAGACATTGATATCAGAGCCTTCAACTGTTCTGGGTCCACTTCGATTCCTCTTTCACTAATCATGTACCCCAAGAACTTACCAGATCGAACTCCAAATGTACATTATTCTGGGTTCAGTTTCAATTGTATGGCTCTGAGATTCAAAAACGTCTCTTCTAAATCATCAATGTGTTCATCATCACTTTTTCTCTTGACAAGCATATCATCGATGTACACTTCGATATTCCTTCCTATCTGTGAAGCAAACGCCTTATTCATCAGCCTCTGGTATGTTGACCCAGCATTTTTTAATCCGAACGGCATCACTCTATAACAGTGCAAACCTCGATCAGTGATGAAAGTTGTGCTTTCTTCATCATCCGGATTCATTCGAATCTGATTATACCCTGAAAAAGCATCCATAAATGTCAAGATTTTATTTCCCGAAGTGGAATCCACTAACTGGTCAATTCGAGGCACTGGAAAAGGATCTTTTGGACAGGCTCTATTTAGATCTGTGAAGTCCACGCACATTCGCCATTTTCCACTCTTCTTTTTCACCACCACAGGATTAGCCGTCCACCTCGGATAATTGGACTCCCTGATATTCCCCATCTTATACAGTCGATCTACCTCAGCAACTATGGCCTCAGATTTTTCCAACGAAAAAGCTCTTCTTTTTTGAATTATCGGTTTGATCTTCGGATCCACCGCCAAGCTATGACATATGATATCACTTGGGACCCCCACTACGTCTTCGGACCTCCAAGCAAATACATCCAAATTCTCAGACAAAAAATTCAACAATTTTTCTCGCATTGATAAAGGCAACAGAGTCCCGATTCGAAGTACCCTGCCATTATTGAAAACAAACTCTTCTATTTCTTCATTTACCACCACAGAACTCGGGGTTGACCTCAGATCATCAATTCCCTCATCTGCACCCCCAGAAGACAACCCCCCAAACTGCTAATTCTCTATCGGATCATCAGTACCTTTACCACGTAGTCTAAACGCAGCAGCGTAACACTCTCTTGCCACCTTTTGATCACTTCGAACTACGCCGACTCGATCCTCGATCACATACTTCAAACATTGATGAACCGTAGAGACTACAACATACATTTTAGCCAGCCACGACCTTCCAAAAATAGCGTTGTAGCTCGATGGACAATCCACCACCACAAAAAGTACTTGTACTTTCTTTTTGAAAGGCCCCTTTCCCAAAGAAATCTCACCCTCGAACTCCCCTATCACATTTGCTGTTGCGCCAGTGAACCCAATGATAGTTCTCTCTGACCTTTCTATTCGAGGCGGAGTGGTTAATCTATCATATGTTGACTTGAAAAGCACATTAGCGGAGCTCCCGGTATCAATCAACACTCGTCGAATCTCCACCCCGCACACTTCTGCTCCTATAACCACTGATGTGGCCCAGTAATCCCCCTCAAATCATCCCCATCGAAAATTATAAAAGGCACATCCTTCTTGTTGCTTAGGTGTGTCGTTGCTCCTCCCTCAATTTAACGCGTTAAATTCACTATATGTCTCTTCCTCGAATTATTAGTGTTGTTAGTCATTGAATCTCCCCCAAATATTGTTAGTGATTCAAAGAAGGCACACAAATCTCGAACACGTCCGTGACGCTTCGGCTCATCTATTGACATTAACAATAATCGACTAGGGTCTGGGTCGACATATTCCGAAGCCACATCAAACTCATCACCTGCAGTATCTAAAATCATCAGTGCAGTTTCCTGCTTAGAATTAGGATTACCAATTTTCGGAGCTGCAGCTTTAGCATTCTTTTTTACATATTCTAGCAACTTTCCATTTTCTATCAGAATCTGCATCTCTTTCTTCAAGGCAATACAATCGTTTGTATCATGCCCAATATCTTCATGATACCTGCAGAACTTGTTATTGCGCTCCTCTCTTGGCCTATTAATCGCTGGTGGCTTTATGAAATTTACTGTTCCCCTGGTTTTCTCATATATTGAAGCCACACTTTCAGTCAAATCCGCATAATAGTCTGGTCTTACCCACACATTCGATCTGGATCTAAACTGTTGCTGATTATTAGAATTGTGTTGATTATATCCCCCTTGATACGAGTTTGAAGCTCCTCTGTTAGAAACATTTTGATTACTCCTCGGGCGCGACGAATTGTTATTCGAAGTGTTAGCTTGACCATTCCCTTTCTGAATAGTACTGCCTCCTCCTCGAACCCACGTCGATTCTTCGACCTTAATCTGATCCTCAACCTGAGCCATGAGAGCTCCAAATGTTAACGCCCTACGCCTCGTAGTCTCATCGGCTAAATCTCCTGGCAACAATCCTTGTCTAAACGTTGCCATAGCCACACTTTCTTCACAATCATCTAGTTCAGCTTTGGTTGATACAAATCTCTTGGTATAATCCTTCAGCTTCTCTCCCACAGCCTGCTTGCATTGTATTATTGTATCTCCATTAGCTCTCATTTCTTTGCTTCCCACAAACTATCTTCGGAAAGCTGTATAGAAGCCTCTAAAATTTGCAATTGACTCCTTAGGAATCTTGTTGTACCATTTCAACGCAGTTCCCTTATATGTCTGAGAGAATGCTCTACACACCAATTTATCGTCGTCTTCGAAATTAGTCATATAGTTTTTGAATTGTTCTATATGGTCATCGGGATCTTGAGTCCCATCAAACTTATCAACTTTGGAAATATCAAACCGCCTCGGAAGCGGCACAGATCTGATCTCCCGGCTCAATGGTGAGTCCCTCCAGTCGACTCCTTGAACATAATTGTCTTCGTTTCTCATCCCCACGGTAGCATATAAACTTGACTCACCTTCATACTTTCGAGGCGAATATTTCCGAGGAGAATATTTCCGAGGTGAATATACTCGCCTATCTTTCTTTTGCCTCCCTTCCTTATACACCTTAGCTGTCCGGAATTCACGTTCTGCTCCTCTTGAATGGCCTCGAGAATATTCATACCTCGGTGTTTCATCTGACTCCGAATTTTCGGAATCCTCTTCATCATCAGAGTCCACATACTGTCGCTTCTGCAACTTTCCTTTTCTTTTTATCCCACCATACTCCTTTTTTCGCTCAAAACGTGCTTTACGCTGTTCATATCGAACGTCGCCATCGTCCATCGACTGATCCGACTGATCATCTTGATCGCCTCTTGCTATTTTAGACCTAAGTCTAGTGCTATCATTAGTTTCCTTCTTTTTCACCAATTCATCAAGCTCCGCCACCTTCCTTATTATCTCATTCATTTTACCTTCGAAATCGAATTGGTTTGATTGAGTTGGAATCGATTTACCTGCCTCGTGCAGATCGGATTTCAATGTTTCCATAGCCTTTCGAACAGATGGATTGTCACCTTCTTCTGGATTCATCTTCAATCAGCGAAAAACTAAACAAAATACTTCAGAAAAACTCGAACGAAAAACTTTAGAAAACGAAAACTCGAGACTCGATTTTTGATCTGTTGATCAAGGTATCTTCAACCCCTCCTTCTAGCGCCAATTTGGTATGAATTAAAGTTGGATTGATAGAATCAAGAACACAAGTCTTCACAGAGAGAGTTTTTAGTGGTGAAAGTAGTATTGTGCTTCTGATTATTTCATGAGTGTAACCGTCTTCCCCAGCCTCTACAAATATGCCAGGTGAATCAGTTGCAAGAGCGGTTACATAAGTGAATATTTACAACTTAGTCCCTATATCTCTTATAAAAGCTTAATCTTACCTTATATTTGTAGAACTTATCAATTTAGTCCTTATTAATTACATTTAGGTCCTCGTAAAATATATTTCCTTATCAAAAGCCAAGTCCTAGCTTCTTGAAGCGGCTAAACTTCATGCTCAAATAGTAGTTCTTTTCATCTTGCACCTGCATATGCAATTTTTCAAAACAGCTATTAAGAAGATAATCTTCAACCTTCACAACTTGCAGGTCTGAACACATACCTCGGGATGATATACAAATGTGTTTCAATCTCTTGATGTTAAGCTTTCCACATTGAATTCAACACCTAATGTCATATTAGATGGGAATTTGGTATCTTAACATGAGAGATTTCAGATGGACTTTAATCCCATCCCAATAGCCGATTTGTGCACAAGATCTTTATTTAACCCTTTGGTTAAATGATCGGCTAAGTTATATTGAGTTCTCACAAACTCTAATGAAATAACATCATGCGTGATACGCTCATGAATCATACTGTGTCTAACACCTAAGTGTCTAGACCTGCCTTTGTAAACTTGTCTATAAACATTAGCCAAGGCAGCCTCACTATCACATCTGATAGATATAGGTGATATCGGTTTGGGCCACAACGGAATTTCGTACATTAAATTTCTTAGCCACTCAGCTTCTTTACTCGCTACTGCTAATGCCACAAACTCTGATTCCATTGTTGAATCAGTAATACAAGTTTGTTTCTTAGACGCCCAAGAGATAGCACCTCCCCCAAGTAGAAATACCCATCCACTTGTGGAAGAATGATCTTCCATATTGG
The DNA here is from genome assembly GCA_036936605.1 of Limnanthes douglasii subsp. nivea. NCBI lineage: Eukaryota > Viridiplantae > Streptophyta > Magnoliopsida > Brassicales > Limnanthaceae > Limnanthes > Limnanthes douglasii. The sequence goes on from JAUPFV010000005.1 coordinate 50,822,751, forward strand.
AAACGTAACTCGCGTCTCAATATCCTTCAAGTACAGAAGGAAATCCGGTATAAGTTAAACCATAATTCATGGTTCCTTTCAAATACTTGAATACTCGATTTAAAGCTTGCAAATGATGCGAACTAGGATTGCTAGTATACCTACTAAGTTTTCCAACAGCAAAGGCAATATCCGGCCTAGTGCTAGTCATGGCATACATAAGACACCCGATGGCTCTCGAGTATTCAAGTTGAGATATAGCAATACCTTTATTAGGTAGAAGCTTAAGACTAGGATCTATAGGTGTGCTTACCGGAGAACAATCTTTAAAATTAAATTTATTTAATATCTTCTAAATATAGTGAGATTGAGAAATCGATATACTATTGTTCTTTCGCTTGATTCTTATACCAAGAATCATTTCAGCTTCCCCCAAATCCTTCATCTCAAAGTTAGATGATAAAAAATTATTCGTTTCATTAACCTGATTCTGGTCAGTACCAAAAATCAACATATCATCCACATATAGACAAATCATAACTCCTTTACCCGAATTATCAAATTTGTTATATACACACTTGTCTGCTTGGTTAAGAATAAATCCATTAGACAATATCACATTATCAAATTTTTTATGCCAATCTTTTGGTGCTTGTTTCAAACCATACAAAGACTTTTTCAACTTGCATACCTTGTTTTCACAACCAGGCATCACAAACCCTTCCGGTTGTTTCATATAAATCTCCTCATCCAAATCACCATTCAAGAATGCAGTTTTAACATCCATTTGATGAATTACAAGATTGTATACAGATGCAAGTGCAATCAACAATCTAATAGTAGAAATCCTAGCAACCAGAGCATAAGTATCAAAGAAGTCAATTCCTTCTCTTTGTCTAAATCCTTGGATAACCAATCTAGCTTTATACCTTTCAATAGTACCATCTACTTTCATTTTTTGTTTAAATATCCATCTATTTCCCAATGATTTGCACCCAGGAGGTAAATCAGCCAACTCCCATGTATTATTATGCATGATAGACTCTATTTAATCCTGGATAGCTTCTTTCCAGAATGCAGCATCCCTTGATGCCATAACATCATTAAAAGTCCTTGTATCATCTTCAATAATGAAACAATATTGATATTGATAGTCAATCTTATCTCTTGACCCTTCAACTAAATATAGTTGAAAATCAGATCTGTACGATTTCGCTTTTCTGGCTCTAATACTTCTCCTTGGTTTAGAAGGTTCAGGTACACAATTGGTACCACTTGATATACTTTCAATTTCACTTGAGTTCCTATTCAAAGAGTTTTGAATCAAATCTCTAGGTCTAGGTATAGAAGTAAATATATCTTCATCAAATATTGCATCTCTTGATTCGATAACTGTGTTCACCGACACATAGTCATTGGATTCTAACACATAGAACCTATATGCAATGGAATGCTCAGCATACCCAATGAAGATACAATCTATACCTCTTTCACCCAAATTTTTCCTTTTAGGTTCAGTGAGTCTTACAACTGCTCTACAACCCGAAACTCTCAGATAATTCAGTGTTGGAGGCTTCTTAAACCAAAGCTCATACGGGGTCATCTTATTCCTTTTAGTAGGAACACGATTCAATAAATAACAGGCTGTTAACATAGCCTCACCCCAGAATCCTTCACTCAAACCCGAATAGGACAACATGGTATTAACCATTTCATTCAAAGTCCTATTCTTCCTTTCAGCTATACCATTTTGTTGTGGTGTATAAGGAGCCGTGGTTTGATGAATTATACCCGTAGACTGAAAATATATAGGATCATAATATTCACCTCCTCTATCCGTACGTAGATTTTTAATCAAATCATTCTTATGTAGCTCAACTTCTTCCTTATAGATTTTAAACTTATCAAGAGCTTCATTTTTAGCATGCAACAAATAAATGTAGCAATATCTAGATGCATCATCAATAAAAGTAATAACATACTTTTTATTTCCTAACGAAGGTGTAGCATGGAAATCACATAAATCACTATGTACTAGTTCCAATATTTTGGAAACTCGGTTAACATTATTGAAAGGTTTTCTAGTTATCTTAGTTAACATGCAAGTTTTACATTTTTTATTATTTGCATCAACACGAGGAATAAGGCTCATTTTGGACATGTCTTTTATTCTTCCATAATGAACATGTCCTAATCTAGCATGCCATAATTCTGTTTTATTCATATTTCTACAGACACTAGTATAAGTCATGCAAACAAAATCATTTTCGAACAAAATATTAATATTTAACATAAACATACCATCACATAAATATCCGAATCCCATAAACACACCATGTTCTGACAATACATACTTGCCACTTTCGTACACTTGTTTGAAACCACAATTGTTTAAAACAACACCAGACAAAAGATTCTTTCGAATCCCAGGAACATACAATACATTGTTCAATAATATGTACTTTCCATAAGTAAATAGAAATTTAACATTTCCTAGTCCTTTAATTGGTTTGGTAGCAACATTTCCCATCTTAAGTGAAGATCCATCTTCAATCGGTTGAAAATTACTAAACCATCGAAGATCTTTACATACATGACTTGTTGCTCTCGAATCAACCCACCAAGCAACATCATCATCCTGCACATAAAATGCTTCAGATATTAGAGATATATAATTTTGACCATAATTAGAATTCTGAAATAAAATCTGACCTTGTTGCTTTTCAGGATCCTTAGATCCACTTGATCCAGCATTGTTTCTACTTGAACCAACATTGTTCCCACTTGGACCAACATTATTTTTGTCTTTTCCAACTCGACAATCCCTTCTAAAGTGACCAGGTTTGCCACATTTCCAGCATGCCATTTTAGGCTTTTTACTGTTAAAATTATTGTTTTGGTTGTTTCCTTTAAACTTTCGTTTATTCCCCTTATCTGTATTTCCATTCTTAAAGAATCCGCTGCTTTCAGCCATATTTACAGATGAGTTTCCCACTTGGTTTTTTCACTTGGGATTACTTATTTCATCTTGATCCCTTAGAGACTCTTCAATCTTAAAATGATTACCAAGTTCGACTAGAGTCATTTCATCCTTGTTGTGTTTCAATGTGTGTTTAAAATCCTTCCATGAAGGAGGCAATTTATCAATAACAGAAGAAATTGATATACATTCGTCTATTTTCATATTGTGTTGAACGAATTGACCCAAAATTCTTAGTAGTTCATTATACTGTTCCATTACAGGTCTAGAGTCAACCATTTTGTAATTTATGAAATTACTAACTAGGAACTTCCTACTAGAAGCATCTTCTGCCATGTATTTTGATTCTATAGAATCTCATAACTCTTTTGCAGATTCGACATTTTGGTATACATCAAATAAAGTATCAGACATACCGTTTAATATGTGGCCTCGGCAAATGTAGTCATCATTCTCCCACTTGTTGCGCCTCCTTGTTTGTTCCAACGTTTCATTCTCAGTGCTCTCTGGCCAGGGGGTACTCAGGACATACACAACATTGAGGGTAGTCAACAGAAAATGCATCTTTTTCTGCGATCGTCTGAAATCATGTCCTTCGAACTTGTCCAACTTAGCGAATTTACTTGTCATCTCCTTCGCAGATTCTCCTCCGTTCGTCATCTCTATCTTCTTCAACAAGACCAGAATATTTCAATAAAATGTAGAAAAAAGTGTTTTGTTTCTGGATAATCTCTAAAGTCTTGTAAACAATTTCTTATTGAAATATTTTTGGGGTTCCCCAAAAATTTCAATTGGATAAAATCAGAGATATATTTTGAACAGAGAGGATGAAAATGATATGATATTTCTTTTTCAACAGAACCCATATTTATCAATTCGACCAACCAAAAAAACAGTTTGGAAGTTAGGGCAGTTAGGGTCTATAAACTGGTTTTGTAATAAAACGGCTGAAATTTAAAATTTGAATAAAACGGTCAAATTTTCAATTTCGAAATTCTGTTGACTTGCAACAATAGCCGATTTAACCAAAATAAATCGGCCGATTTAACCGAAATTCCGGTGACTTGCAACAACAGCTCAACCCCAGCCAGGGGCTCCGCCCCTTGACCACGCTAATCATGATCTAATCTAACAAGCGTACACTCCACACTCTACGACTTGTTTGATAATGTATCATGATTAAATTGGTCGACTAGTCGATCCAATTACACTCAAATAAATAACACAAAACAAGTCCTCAACATGTATTTTAATAATAATAATAACCGATTCGATTTTCGGTTCTCACATAAGATATATATATATACGAAAATCTATTATTTAACATTAGGTTCACACACTAATTCTAATGTATATGCTGATATTGGTAATACTTTAAAGTTTCGAAGGTAAATTTGTTTAGGTCTCCGTGCAGCAGATCCAACATTCATGAACTAAGAATACATAAAACATTGTTATTTTACTAATAAATAAAAAATTATTATAATATATTAAGTTTTCATTTTATCTTTATTTTTAATATAAAATAATTACTGTAGTTTTCAGATGCAAGTTATATTTATTTTAGAACTGAGAGAATAAATGTCTGGAGATTTTTTTAAATGATGTATTGAGTCTAAATTTATTTTGTCACAAATTTCATTTATTGAATATAATGTATAAAAAATAAATTAAAAAAATAAACCAATTGGTTCTAACGTTTTGGCTGGTTTGATTTCGTATCGGCTCTACCAAATTATCGCTTTTATCCGGTTTCGTATCAGTTTATAATAGAGCATTCATCTTGATCCCTCACTTGATCAGTTGTATGAGGTTTTTGATGATACATCCAAAAATAAAGCATCATAGCATAATTTCTCTTTAATATCACAATTCTCATTCTTACAAAAAGTAAAATAAAAAGCACTATGACTAACATAATAATTATGGTAATATTGATGTATATACGTCTGTTGTAGGTTTGATTCCATCTATCGGCTCTACCAAATTATCGCTTTGCCATTAATTTTCATTCGTCCACAAAACGAATCATTGATGTTTTAAATCGTTGCATTTTTACCACTAGCGCGTGCAAATTGACAGAGAGTTGACACGTGTCACTCCATTATACCCAAGTTTATTGCACATACGGTCACTTCCTTATTCCTTCCAAAAATACTCTTAGTTAATAGTTTAACATTTTTACTCCATATTATTACTTTTTACTCTAAACTTTTATTTAGATAGATTTATCCTTTTTACTTTTTACCCCAATTCTTTTATTTACCTTTAATATTTAAATTTAATTTTTACTTTTACATTTTATTTAATTAATTAATTTTGTTACATGCTCTCCAAATTACGTTTAAATTTTATCTTTAAAAGCGCTTTATGTATGACTATTCTTTTACTTCGATCTCAAAAATCATAAAACAATAATAAATATACAAACAATAAATTCAAATCAAAACTACGGTTCATCGATCTGCTTTTCTTCTCTAAGAAAAAACTATGAATCTCATCTGAGTCTTTCTTCTTCAACTGTTTATATATTTAACTGGTTGCTAATTAATTGTTGCATATATATATATATATATATGCATATGCACGAGCCCCGGGCTTTTCCAATACGATATAGAGAAAGAAATGAGGAGTAAAACCCAAAACTTGTGCTACATTATCGCCTCTGTTTGTGTTACAGTTTTGTGGGTTTTCTATAGATTAGCTGTGCCTAAGCAAAGGATACAATATTGATTTTCAATTTTCAATGATGAATTATCCATTGATTGAGGTGCAGGTGATCCAAGGTTCTTGTTTACATGATGAATCTCCTTTGGTTACTGTATCCTTCCTGAAATTGTTGGGTTTGTCTGAGATTAAAAAAAAATAAAACCAACAAACGAAGCGTTATATCAATTCAAAGTAAATAAATTAAATCAATATAATATAACCTAATCGAATCGCTAAATATTTCTCTCCACTGTCTGATCTAAATCAACAACGACGGTGCAAGCACAACTCCGGCGACATATCCTACGACAGAGACTCTGTTTGGGAAGTTTTTCAGTCGGAGCAGGAACATGTGCATCGATGGAGAAGCCGGAAGGTGGTGCTATAGAGGAGGGACTTGGAGACAAGGTAGGAGACATGGGAGGAGCCGACAGCGAGCTGATGGGAGAACCCGATGAGCTTGTAGGAGCCGACGAAGGTGGTTGAACCGGAAGAAGGACCGTTTGAGACAGATTTGGAGTGGAAATGAGAGAGATAAACCTGGGAGATCTGAAGGGCACCAGAGTGGGGGATTGAGCTACCGGTTTTGAAAGCATAGTTGTGGTCTTGTGAAATCAAGAGAGAGAAAAGGTAAAGTAGAAAACTGGGTTTTTTAAAGAGAGAGTTCACTAACTAATTTTGATACGTGAGCTTGGAGAAATCCCCATTGCTAGGGTTCTTAGCACTCAAAAGAACCATAAAAGTGTAAATGGAGAGAGAAAAAGTTCAAGACTAAATAATTAAAATTAAAATTAAAATTAAAAATAAGAGTAAATAAGTTAAAGTAAAAAAATAAAAATAAGAAAGTAAAAAGTAAAAAATAAGAAAGTAAAAAGTAAAAAGAATAAAATCAGGGGTATTTTAGGTCTAAATTAATGAGTGACCGTATATGCAACAAATTAGGGTATAATGGGGTGACACGTGTCAGCTCTGTGTCAACTTGCACGCGCCAGTGGAAAAAATGCAACGGTTTGAAACATCAATGACTCTTTTTGGGGACGAACGAAAATTAGTGGCACGAATGCAACAAGTATCAAACACCAGTGACTTGACAGGATTTTTAGCCTTCCATCTACTATTTTGTTTGTTTCCAGTAGTACAAGTCCTTAGATTTTGGATATTGGCACCACATATCATATCGTCTCTCTGACATATCACTCTAAACCGATCCCAAGCCTTTTAATACAACGAAATCCGTGGGTAATCATCCCTTCGAATCCATCCCAAAGATGAGAGAAAAATATTTGGCCGATGATCCCAAGGACGATCAAGAGGAAAATATAGTTGTTGTGGATTTTTAATCAATCAGAGCTGTTGCTAAGCCAATTTCCCAGGTCGGTCCTTCCGCAGAGACTCAAGCATTATCCTCCTAGATGAAATTATCACCAATTCTCATGTCCACCAGAAGGGTAAACCCTAAAAGAAGAAAAATGATGACACTGAATTTCTTTCGAACATTGAGGCTATTATAGGAAATTACCTATGAAAGGTTGAGGATAAACATCTTTTGGTACTGCACAAAATAAAATACAAGTACTTATAACCGTCCAAGAAGGCCAACTCAGAGATCAATGGCGATTCCAGACTTTATTCAGATTCGATTTCCATAGGTTGGGGAAAACTCCTTTATCAGTTCGAGACCATAAATTAATTGTCTATTTGGAGATCCCCTTGAATCTACTCTAGTGAAGTATTTCGAATTGATAGACTTATGTCGAACTCAAGTCGATCCAAACATGTGGTTCACGCTGATGGCTTGTATGTTAACTTTTTCGGATCTCTGGTTTTTCGATGGCACAATTGGTCGGGTTTACCAACGTTGTTAAGAACCCTTACTTTCCCTTCTACTCATTAACCATTACGAATAATTTCAAGATAGTTGATGACCTCTTAGAAGCTGACAAGAAATGGAAACAATAATTCTTCTTCATCTCCGGACTTTGAGAGTCTGGCTTGAAAGATTCTACTGATATGCCCCCACCGACTCTCATTATAATGGACAAGTCGAGGTACTAACTTTATCAAAATTTTCTTGGGAGCAACAATGAAGGAGATCTTCAAATATATCGGGGAGGGTACTAAAAAGCTAGTCGGATCTCTGTATGGTTGAGTTCTTGGGCTAATACCTCTTGGTCCAATAAATTCCATAGATGCTTCACTCCATCAAATCTAGCCAAAAGCCATCTTTGAAGGGCCGATTTGACGAAGGCAATGTCTATAGAAGACTTGATGGTACCTCCCATATAAGATAACGTATTTAAGTGACAATAATGCTTGGAGAATCTTGCATTTCTTCCTGCATGGGCTAGGGCCCCAATTCATCAGGATCCCAAAATAAATGTGGTCGAAGAAAAAGATGATGATGTCAAGTTTAAAGCCAAGGAAAAAAATGATGCTGAGGTTGAAATTTAAGAAGTTAATCTTACCAGAAAAGGTGGCTCAAAGAGGTCGCCAAAGAGATATTCGACCAAAGATAAATGTAAGAAACAAATTGTTGAAAGAGGATAAGATGATGACACAGAAACTCCGAGCACGCCTGCTCATAAGAAAGTTGTCATTGTAGACTCAAACTCTGCTCAGAATTCATCAAGAGAGTCTATTTCTCAAATGAGCAAGACGAATAACAACTCGAGAGGTCAGGGGAACGAAGACGAAGTTCCAGAGAATGTCAAAGCTAGTTTTCATGCCTCGACATATTTTGATGTCTACGAGAATGACTTTATAGCCAACGAACTTAACAGATTACTTCATGTTGCTGCTCATCTCAAGAGAAAAGCCAATAAAAATGACCACTACAAAAAAGGTGTTCAAAAAAAGGGCGGATGTAAAAAAGTTGGAAGAAGAGTTTTCCCACTACAAGAAGATTGCTACTAAGCGCTCGACGAAGATTGAGGTGTTGGAAACTCAATGGAAAATAAGCTAGAAAAATTTAACAATGAGAGGGAATGGTTCATTGTTATAGACACCGATCGGAGTACACTTGTTGACGGTCTCACAGGCGCTTGTGGTAAAACTAAGACATACTTCGAGAATGTTGTCAAGGAGATCGAAAAACGTACTTTTGAGAAGAAATCTCTTAGGCATAATGCTAAAAAGTACAAGAATTCTTGTCTTGAGGAGTATGCTATTGTCTGTGTTTCTCGTGTTGAAAAGAAGGATTCCAATATCAAATCTACTTTGGTGCTAGAAATTTATGAATATTTTCCCGATTTGAAGTTATGAAGTTTTTTGGAGCGTGTTCAGGAGAAGCACTTTTCGGAGTGAGTTTATTTAGTAGGTAAAGAATCATCTAGAAATTATGAGGAGTCAAACAGATCTTCCTCGAGCAGCTCGTCGGAGGATGACGATAAAGGTACCCTTTCGGGATAAAACAAAAGTTTTTTGCTAGTTTTTATTTCTATCGTTTTATGTAACCCTTTATGAACCAATTGTGCCTTTGGAACCTTTTTTTGTTAAGTCCTCGTATATTTTAAGGCATTTTGTATTTTCTAATAAACTTTATGAATAAAAATATTCTTCGGTTAAAAATTGCTGACCAACATTCGTTGGAAGACCCTTCCGGTCCAAAAGATAATTTTTTTTTACCAACATTCGTTGGAAAACCTTCTGATCCAAAATGTACAAATTGTTGACCAAAATTCATTAGAAGACCCTTTCGGTCCAAAAGATAAATATTGTTCACCAACATTCATCGGAAGACCCTTCTGATCCAAAGGCATGTAAGAGATCAAGTTAAGGGTATTGTCTCCCTTTAAAATGAAAATCAAGGTTTAAAGAACTCTTTCGAGGCAAAGAAAAACAAAGTTGAAAGTTTGGGTAAGGAAATGAAGACCCACAAGTCCGGTCTTGATAAGCTACAGTCTGAAGACATTAATTTCCAAGAAAATTAATTCCTTAAAAGATCAACAAAGTAAGAATAAAGATTCCATTTAACAATTCTGAAGAGAAAACAAAGCTCGAAAATTTTCTTAAGAAGAAAGAAGATGAAATCACCTCTCTCAAAGAAGACATAGCTGATGTTGTGGATGTATATGTTGATAAAGTATTGAAGTCTATGCAAGAGAGGGATGAATCGATTAAGTCGGATATGGTGATGTTGTTTCATAAAACATACCCCAACCAGTCTTTTGGGGAGCTATGAAGGTATGTACCAGATGGCCAAATCCCTTATCACAGTCTTTCAATAGGCAATAAATTTAATGTTTCTTCTGATGACACTAATGAGTATGAATCTGATGATGAGGACAAAGAGGATTCAGACGGTGAATAACTTGAAAATAACGAAGATAAGATAGAAGAGAAGAAAATTGATGAGAACGAGCCCTATGGTTAACTTATTCTAATGTTATGTATGTCTGAATTGAAGTCCTTGATACATACAAGGCAATTTGTTGTAGGAATTTTTTAATCCAACATCGATTTTTTTTCTTGGTCTTTGGATCATCAAAGTAATAAATAAAAAATTTATTTCTTATCAATTGCATGTTTCAATATATTTTCACTTTAGTTAATATGACATAAAGTTACAGAGATCATGAGAGAATAAATTTGTTTTAAAATGACATAAAGTTAGAATAAATTTACCTCAATCAAGCCATTCGAAGGTTATCTATTAAAAGGCATCAATATTTAATTTAGCCAAGCCATTTGAAGGAATCAAAATTTAATTTGGCCAAGCCATTTTGAAGACAATCCATTCAAAGGCATCAAAATTTAATTTAGCCAACCATGCAAAGGTAATCCATTCGAAGACATCAAATTTTAATTTGGCCATGTCATTCGAAAGTAATCAAAGGCATCAACATTTAATTTAGCCAAACCATTCAAAGCTAATAAATTTTAATCCAACCAAGCCATTCGAAGGAAATAACTTTTAATCCAACTAAGCCATTCGAAGGTAATTCATTCAAAGGCATTAAATTTTAATCTAACCAAGCCATTTGAAGGTAATCCCTTCTAATGCATCAACTTTTAATCCTCATAAGGTCGGATTATTTTGATATTGACCAGTATATATATCTGAGGGGCAGTTCAGACATATCCAGTACCATGCCCCTCCGAACAGAATAACTTAGTGGAACATGACTCACCTAGTTGCTAGTCATTTCACCTTTTGAACTAATGAGTTTTTAAACTTGACCCAAGCCCATGATCTGACCTGGAAGGCCCATGGATCATTAGAAGAGTATAAATACCCTAACTACTTCCATTAATGAGGGTAATTAAAATTTAATGGTAGCACACACCTTACTTATCTCTCTATAATTTACTCCAAACATTAAATATCCTAAACTCTTTCCCAAACTACCCTTAAATCAGAAATATAATGCACAAAATCGAACCAAGCCATTCAAAGATATCAAGATTTAACTCAACCAAGCATAATAAAGACACTTTTAAAGGTAAAAGATTATAGGTTGATTGTGATTCAGGTACCTCATTAAACCTCACCCAGTCAACAGGGTAGGAAAGAGTATACCCCATAATATTTACATTGAACTAAAACAAATTAAATATTTATTGGGATAAGATTACTCTAAATACAAGCTCAAATGCTCAACATTCTAAAGGTGTTTTAGAAGGTTTTCTTCTTTGTCTAAGAGCTTGTGTATTTATTGCTTGATTTTTTCGTAGAAAGTGTATGGTCTTTCCTATTTCTGAGCCAGTTTTTCGAACTTCTTTTCTTTCGTATGTAAAAACACTTTCCTTAGAGCTTTATCTCCTACTTGGAAGTGTCTTCTACTAACTTTGGATGCATACATGCATCTCATAAGGCCTTGGTAGTGAATGGTTCTTAAGTGAGCTTTTATTCTCTTTTCCTCAATCACATCTAATTGAGCCCTTACTGCATCTTTGTTATTTTATTCATAATAATTTTGAATTGTGAAAGAAGGAAGAGTAGCTTCTATAGATGTTATTTCATCTTCCGTAAATTAAAGCGAATGGAGACTCTTGAGTAGTTGTATGAGGAGTAGTTCAGTAGGCCTACAATACTTCTTGTAGATAGCTTGGCCATTTCCCGATTGCTTCCTCCAAGTTTTTTTTCGAACTCATTAAAATTGTTGGGTTTGCTACCTCAACTTTTCAATTGGCCTAATGATGAAAAGGAGAAAACAAACAATGATGAATTTCTCTTGATGTATATAATACTTCCATATATTCGTTGTCGAATTTATGGACCATTGTTTGTAGTGATACGCCTGAGAATGCTAAACATGCAGCATATGTTAGAAAGAATAAAATTTATCATTGCTTTAGATGTTGTCCCGCATAATGGTGCATCTCCTGCCCACTTGGAAAAGTAATGTATTTCCAAAATGATAGTATGACAACGTCCTTAATTTATTTGAGGTGATCCGACTTGATCAAGCCCCCACCAGCTTAACACAGATAGTTGCTCTAGCCGAGGTTTAACCAGAACACATCTCCGCCGCCTGGCCATTACCCTCACAAACTATATACGCCCAATCAACACAACGGTCACGTCTCAACAGACAAGGAAACAAAAACAATAAGGCATCATATAAATAAAAATAACATATTGTATGATGCATATGGCAAATTTATGCTTAAAGACTCCTTATTTACTTCCAAATTGAACACGTGATGTTACCCCTACAATTCAACAAGTATAAAATCGACAAGTTCACGAGAAATAATGATTCGAACCATCACGTGGACAATTTCTAAAATTAGATATTGTGGTACCCGAGAGCTGATAATGGATTCAAATGTAAATCTTTCGTTCTCACTTTGGAAGTAACCTCCCTTACTTGGTTTAATGGAATGTCTATGGGCATTATTAGAACTTTTAACCAACTTTCCATAACATTTTGCAACCATTACATTGGATCTATGGTCATTATGGGGGATTCAAATTTAATCATCCACTACAAGCTCAAATCCAACAAGACTTTGCTGCAATACGCAGATGGTTTGTGGAAATAAGAGATTAGTTACCGGGCTGTCCAAACAATATAATATGCCTAGCATATAAAAAAAATCCTACAAGGACTGCTATTCAAATCTATAATGATAAAAACACCTATGTTTTTGGAGATATGTTTGTGTGAATTGAACGTTACATAATGTAACACGAGATGGATTTGCAAGGCTAGCAGTGGATCTCCAACGGTGGTAACTTACGACCAAGGTGACGAGCAGTTAATCGTGGCCCAATTTAGTTTAAAGAACTATCATGACTCCTGAAAAATTCCAGCCCCGACTATACAAGGCAATGGTACCCCAATCAAGGAAAATGTTAACAAGGTAGCAAACAGAACACCTAGTACAACGACCGCGACAACGACAAACGCTTTAAACATCACGCCCCCATAATCGACCCTGCATAAGAAATTAAGGAAGTACATATGAAAGATAACGAAAGCATGCATTTAGGTAAAGACATCTCACCATCTTTAGGAAAAAACTTCTAGATTTTCTAAAAAAAACAACGTCAATATTTAAGGTTGGAACACCAAACATGTAACAAGAGTCCGGACAGAAGTAATATATCACAAGCTGTCATACAACCTTAAACTTCAACCAATCAAGCAAAAGTGAAGATATTATTCATTGGAAAAAAATTGAGGCAAAGGTGAATAAAGTTGACAAGTTAACGATTATTTCTCGTGAAGAAAAAGAACATAAATTGCCGAATGTACATTGCTTTCACTGATCTTAATAAAGCATGTCTTAAAAATATATTTCCTTTGTCGTTCATTGACCAACTGCTTGACGCAATATTCGAACTCTATGTTATCCATGGACACTTATTCCGAATACAATCAGATTCAAATACATACAAATAATTTGTCTTGATTATATCGATATCATCCGATATATATACACCATGACATGATGTAATTAAATTTCTAAAATCGTTCATATTCAAAATATAAATAAAAAATGCGAAATATAATAATAAAATAAATATTATATATATATACACGAAATGATCTCCACTTACTTTTCCATGTCCTTCCGTTGTCTATTTGGATAGGATGTCCTCTTAATCCGTACTCCGAGGCCACTAAAAGAAAATTAGTGGCACCAAATAGAAAATGTGACGAATATGATCTACAATTACATTTAATGCTGATAATAAACAGTCCACTAAATCCAGTAAATCAGATAGTTGATTGTGTGCCAGACGTGTTCATCTCGTACCGTAGATATATCTCAATTCTCAAGTAGTATTATTATAGTTGGATGAAAATGACACAAATTAAAAAGATGATGGTGTGGTTTCAAATAGGAATGACTGTAATGATCAAATGACATCACATTCTACGATCAACTTTGGAAGTAATAAGATTATAACACGGATTAATATTGTGGTTTAAGCATCGGAGTGATAAAAGATAAAAAAAAATTGGCGAAAGAGACTGTTGAGTTACAGAGATCATGAGAGATATAAACTGGATATGGTGGTGGCTGCTAGAAGGGAATCACCCCAAAATTCATTTATAAGGTTATCTTTTAAAAGTCATCAATATTTAATATTTAATTTAGGAAGGTATTAAAATTTAATTTGATCAAGTTATTTTGAAGGCAATCAGTTCAAAGGCATCAAAATATAATTTAGCCAAATTATTCAAAGGTGATCCATTAGAAGACATCAAAACTTAATTTGGTCAGACCATTCAAAGTTAATCCATTCAAAGGCATCAACATTTAATTAAGCCAAGTCATTCGAAGAAAATATATTTTAATCCAACCAAACCATTCGAAGTCAATAACTTTTAATCCAACCAAGCCATTCGAATGTAATCCATTCAAATGAAATAACTTTTAATCTAACCAAGCCATTCGAATGTAATCCATTCAAATGAAATAACTTTTAATCTAACCAAGCCATTCGAAGGTAATCAATTCGAATGCATCAACTTTTAATCCAACCAAGATATTCAAAGGCATCAAAATTTAACTCAGCCAAGCATAACAAAGACACTTTCAAAGGTAAAAGATGATAGGTTGATTGTGATTCGGGTACCTCGTTAAAACCTCACCGAGTCTCAAGGGTAGGAAAGGGTACGCCCCATAATATGTACATTAAACTAAAACAAAGTAAATATTTATAGGATAAGCTTACTCTAAATACAACCTCAAATGCTTAACATTCCAAGTGTGCTTTAAAAGGTTGTCTTCTTTGTCTAAGAGCTTGTATATTTCTTGCTTGATCTTTTCGTAGAAAATGTATGGTCTTTTCCATTTCGGAGCCAGTTTTTTGAAATTCTTCTCCTTGGTATGTAAAAACACTTTCCTTAGAACTTTATCTCCTACTTGGAAGTTTCTTCTTCTAACTTTGGATGCATACCTGCATCTCATTAGGCCTTGGTAGTGAATGGTTCTTAAGTGAGCTTTTATTCTCTTTTCCTCAATCAGATCTAATTGAGCCCTTACTGCATCTTTGTTATTTTATTCAGAATAATTTTGAATTATGAAAGAAGGAAGAGTAACTTCTATAGGTTTAATTTCATCAATTTCGTAAACTAAAGCGAATGAAGACTCTTGAGTAGTTGTATGAGGAGTATTTCGGTAGGCCCACAATACTTCTTCTAGATAACTTGGCCATTTCCCGGTTGCTCCCTCCAAGTTCTTTTGTGAACCCATTAAAATCCTTCGGTTTGCTACCTCAACTTGTTCATTGGCCTAATGATGAAAAGTATAAGACAAACATTGATGAATTTCTCTTGATGTACATAATACTTTCATGTCTTTGTTGTTGAATTATGGACCATTGTCTGTAGTGCTACGCCTGAGAATATCAAACATGCATCGTATGTTGGAAAGAATAAACTTTATTAGTATTTTAGATGATGTCCCCGATAATGGTGCAGCTCCCACCCACTTGGAAAATTAATCTATTGCCAAAATGATAGTGTGGCAACGCCCATAAGCCATTAGAAGTGGTCCAACTTGATCAAGCCCACAATAGATTAACACGGGCAGTTGCTCTAGCCAAGGTTTAACCAGCACATATATATGTCGCCTGGCCATTACCCTCACAAACTATATAGGACCAATCAACACAACGATCAGGTCTCAACAAACAAGGAAACAAAAATAATAAGGCATCGTATAAATAAAAATAAACATATTGTATGATGCATATGATGAATTTATGCTTAAAGAATCCGTATTTACTTCCAAATTGAGCACGTGATGTTACCCCTACAATTAAACAAATATAAAATAGAAAAGTTCACCATAAATAATGACCCAAACCATCACGTGGACAATTTCCAAAATTAGATATTTCGGTACCCGAGAGCTGATAATGGATTCAAATGTAAATATTTCATTCTCACTATGAAAGTAACCTATCTTGCTTGGTTTAATGGCATGCCTACGACAGTATTAGAACCTTTAACAAACTTTCCATAACATTTTGCAACCATTACATTGGATCTAAGGTCATTATGGGGGATTCAAATTTAATCATCCACTACAAGCTAAAATTCAACAAGACTTTACTACAATACGCAGAGCGGTTTGTGGAAATAAGAGATTAGTTGCGAGACTGTCCGAACAATATAATGTACCTAGCATAACAAAAAAAGAATCCTACAATGACCGTTATTCAAGTTCATAATGATAAAACACCTATGTTTTTAAAGATGTGTTTGTACGAATGGAACATTACATAAAGTAACATGAGATAGATTGACAAGGTAGCAATGGATCTCAGAACGGTGGTAACTTACGACCAAGGTGACGAGCAGTTAATCTTGGCCCAATTTAGTTTAAAGAACTATCATGACTCCTCACAAAGCGATGCCCCAGCTATACAAGGCAGTGGTACCCTAATCAAGGAAAAGGTTAACAAGGTATCAAACAGAATACCTAGTACACAGACGAACGCTCTGAACACCCCGCCCCCCATAATCGAGCATGCAGAAGAAATTGAAGAAGTGCACATGAAAGATAACAAAAACATGCGTTTAGGAAAAGACATCTCACCCATCTTTAGGAACAAACTTCTAGATTTGTCTCAAACTAACGTGGATATTTAAGCTTGAAACGCCAAATATGTAACAGGATTCGGGCCCGAAATAATATACCACTAGTTGTCATACAATGCTAAGCTTCAACCGATCAAGCAAAAGTGAAGATATTATTCATTGGAAAAAAAATTGAGGCAAATGTGAATGAAGTGGACAAGTTAACAATTATCGGCCACACTGGGAAAGCTCTTTATCCTCTCTAGACGATCGGTCTAGTTCCCGTGAAGAAAAATAACAGAAATTACCGAATGTATATTGCTTTCACCGATCTCGATAAAACATGTCCTAAAAATATATTTCCTCTGCCGCATATTGACCAACTGGTAGACGCAACATTCGAACCGTATGTTATTCATTAACACTTATTTCGAATACAATCATATTCAAATACATGCAAAAGTATACCACATTTATTATCTAAATAAAAAAAATCGAAATATCACGAGCCATTTTCAAATAATACCAAAAGCAACTAGAAAAATACTTGCAATATGAAAATAGGTTTAGAGAGTCCATACTATAAGGATATATGAATCCATTAAGGTGCGATTGTTATGATGGCAGCACCTATCGCGCGAGGTGGTATATATAGCATATAATGTATCACGCGATATGTAATTATGAACAAAAGAAACATCGCGTGATTGCTAAGGATGGCCTACTCGCCGACGCGCGAATCATAAACATTGGCTATATAACAACTCGTGTTATAGGTACGCTAATTATCGATTATATCTTATTAACTCGCATATTGATTTACATTTTCCTAAAAACCAAAGTGAAAGGAAGGTTTAAAACACACCGTTATTGCCATCCTTTTCCACTTCAGACAGCAAAACACCACCATGTTTGTCGTTTAAATAGGTACCATCAACATACAGCAATGGTCGACACGAGTGAAAGCCTTGAATGCATAACCCGAAGGCCACAAATCACCTCCTAAAGACATTCCCAAAACCAACCTCCAAATGACAATCGGTAGTAATATCTCGACTTTTTAATTTTCTAAATAAGCATTGAGCAAGCCAAACGAAGTATTACTATCTCCAAAAACTTCCCTACTCGCCTTCTCTAAATCATTCCATGATAAACGATAGGAAATATCTGAACCATAATCTTGTTTGATAGAACACTGAATAGTTTTTGCTGTTAAAGAATGACTTGTCCTAATTGATTCATGTATTTCATCCGCGATTAAATCAGACGTCAAATGCCTACTTTTTTCTTGGAAAATACCGGGCTATATGAATGGGTGTTGACAAAGCACTTGATCATCATCAAACCAGTGCTAGAATCTATTGATGCATACAGTCGCCATTTACAACCTGACTCTTTGTTGACACAGTAAGCAGTGATCTTAGTGGATGTATTATGCATATACTTGAAAGCAAAACCAAGCTTTAAAGCATATTGGTATAAAGATAACCTTACACTGGAGGAACCATCAGCGAATGTCTGACCAACTCATGTGATAGCAGAAACCCAACCCCTAGACCAGATCATCCCATCTATCTTTTATATATTGTTCAAGAGCTTCAAAGTTTTCAAACTCGCTCAAAGGAACGATTGAGGTCTGCTTCAAATATTTGAAAATACAAACTTTTTGCTTAGACATCTAGTACGCTGTAAATGATGAACAAAATTAGGCTAGGTGAGGGAGCTGCCACAAATCGCGTCAGCAAAGCGCGAGATGTGATATTAATTGCTTCTGTGACTCGCGTTAGGGGAAAACTCTTGTAACTCGCGCAAATCCGACACGAGTTGGGTGCAAAGTAAATCGCGTTATATAAAAAATAAAAATATAATACCCTTGCAATGTCGCGAGATATATGTGACTTACCTCCTCCGGTGACTCGCGTTAGTGAAAAACTTAATTAACTCGCGTTTCCTTCAAAGGGTTTGGGTGCAAACCTATATCGCTTCATATTTAAAATAAATAAAAAATTAACAGGTCGCGCGAGATGTGGAATGTTAGAGACTTCAACTCGCGTAACACAAACTACAGAGTACATCGCGTTAATGAAAATAACATAACATGCAAACATCAAATACAAGTATCGTCTTCAACCCAACGACATGTAAGAACAAAACGCCATTATAGAACCTGGATTCAGCTCTACTATGACAAAACTTAAAAAAAACATGTTTTCAGCTAGACATAAACTAAGTCAGACTTTAATATAAACAGAATAAAGTTGAAATCTTTAAAAAAACTAACAAAACTTAGCTTAAAGACCTAGGTTTGATAAAAGCTTCTACTGGTTGAAAAAAAAACCCAGTTCCAAAGAACAAAAGCAGATAAACCTTAAAAACTGATGTTTGATAAAAGCTTCTACTCGTGGAAAAAAAATACAAAACTCAGCTGCCAAGAACAAATACAGATAAAAGCTTCGAATCGGGTTGAAGCTAAACAGGTCTATAGCAATATTCATATATTACATGTTTTCTGATTTCGTTAACCAGTTTGAACAAGGATATTGTTTCAAAATGGTTTCTTCAGGTAAGGTATAGGTTCATGACAACTTTTAAAACTAGCAGACTAGGTTGTATTATTAAGAATTCAAAATTTGAATTTTGATTCGAAAATATACTGACCCAAATGTTGAGGGTATTTCTGGAATGAAAATATTAGTTGGGTATTTAAAAGGAATAAGTTTGCTGAGATAGGTATTTAGTAGGCATAAAAGAAAGTTCGGGTATTAGATGATAATAAATTTGATGAAAATGTATTTAGTGTGACATTTCCCTTTATTTTATAAGGTAATACTATTAAACGTGTTTTTGAAACATATTATAATATATTACAATTGTAATTTTATTTTTAATATAAAATAATTACCCTACTTTCTAGACAATGATTATATATCTTTTAAATACGATGGAATAATTTTATTTTGAAGAAATTCTAATATTAACATAATTTTTTTAAGCGAAAAAGAACACTTTATTAATCTGAAATTGGATATATATTTTGGTCGCCAAATTTTGGCTCCAAAATAAATGTTTAAATTTGAACACAAAATTAAAAGAAATACAGTGAATTTGAAAGGTCCAAAGCATTGGACAAATTTCTCCAACTTCTCTTACTCTAATTTTGTGAATCCTCGAGCTGAGGAATAAGAGGATAGAAAGAATTTGAAGAGACGAATCCTTAGAAGATCTGTGAAAAATCGAATTGAAAACCCAAGCCATGGGTGATGACTTTTATCTTCACTAAAATCAGCAGACTTCCAGCATCTGAAGGAAAACATTTCGAACAAATGCAGCGCAATGAACCATCTTCTAAGGAACGACTTTAGACAGTCAACGATGTCCTAAGTAACCTATTCTCGAACCTGAAATTAGAAACAACAGAAACAACAATCCGCGTCTTCAATAAATGATAATCGATTAGTCAGTATTAGTGTTAAAGTAGCCAAGACACAAGCTTTCCAACATGATTATAGCTAGAAGGTGATTGGGAGCTTGGAACTGAGAGAAGTCAAGTTTTTTCTTACATCTCAGAGTCCATTTGGCAAGTAAATCGGTTGTTTGATTTTGGACTATGGAGATGAACTTGATACTCATCTCTGAAGTAATCAGCTTCTTACAAATAGAAAGTAAATGAGTGAGATACCAGAGAGAGTTTCCAGAAGCTATATAGTTAACTAATATTTGACATCTGATTCTATATCAACCTTACTCCAATTATTTTTCTTACAGATAAGGAGACCTTCTAGAAGATCCATGGATTCAACCAAGAGAGAAGTTTATTTTCCAAAGGTGTTGCTCGAACCAGCAATTATATTTCCATGGTTGTCTCTAAAAATGAAAGCTCTACTTGATTCACCACTTATGCTACACACTACTTCAATGTTCAACTTTATTCGATTTCCATGTGGAGGAATCTACTTCAGGTATAAAGGCTTATTATTGGTGTTTTGAGTCGATAGACATCCTAACTTAAGACCTGCATCTTTCACATAAGTCCAATTCTTACTAGTGAAAGCATTAGCTCTGTATAAGGCAACGAGAATATTATTTATATAGTTGATAGAAGTAAGAACATAGTCAAAATTTCCTTTATATTTAGCCTTGTTACGATTCTTCCAAATAGTCCAACATATTAAAGCAGGGATGACATGAGTGATATGAACCTTCTTAGTAGAAAAACAAAACTAGTTCCTTATTATATGAGTAAGAGACATGAATTTCTCCATTTTGATCTTGAACAAATTTGAGAAATAAAGCCAAATTTCCTATGCATAGCTGCAATTAACAAAAAAGTGATTAGTGTCTACAACATTGCTGCAAAATTGACATTTAGATGCAATATATAAATGTCTTTTTTGTATAATTGAATCAATAGGAATAATTCTTGATTAGCTTGCAAAGTAGAAACGAAAACTTCATTGGGTTAAAGCATTCTAGATTTTTTGAAAAGGATTGAATAGTTGTGTTGGGTCCTTAAACTGTTCCTGGTCTGCTTAGTGATAAAGTTTGAATCAAGAGAGAGATTCTAGATAATGCAATATTTCTCACTAGAATTGATATGATAGTCTTTGATAATGTTAATCATGTATGAAGTAAGAAAGTTATCCATAGCATCAATGTCCCACATTTATTTTTCCACTAGGTATTAATATTAACATCAAGAAACCAAGAGTTACTATAAAAGTATAATAAGGGAGGGTAGTTGTGCCATTCGTCAGCCCAAAAATCGACCTCTCTTTTCCCCATGACCCATATGATATTACTTCATGCAGAAAACTTGATATCATACAACTTTTTCCAAGTAAGATAATAAGATTTTCTGTAAACAGTCTTGATAGGATGAACATTATTGCTATAAATGTCATGCATTATATTATCCCAAAGAGTGTCATTCATCCTGTAATTAAACCAAATCTTATGGGAGAATTTTTTTTTTGAATATCACTTAAGCTTCTAGCGTTAAGGCCACCATTCCCAAAAGGCCTACAAAGAGTACACCACTTAGATCAGTGGATACTTTTCTCAGCTTGATTAGTTCTCCATAGAAATTTATTGAAAATAAGCTCCAGTTGAGAGATGATATAGTCACGAATCAGACTATTCTGCATCCAATAGATAGGGAGAGTAGAAAGAACCGATGCAATTAGCGTAAGTCTTCCCCTGTAAGATAGCTTTTTACTCTCCCACTCCAAAATTCCAGCGTTGACTTTATCCAACATAAATCTGTAGTTTATAGACTTTTTATTGTTGCTTAAGGTTATGCCAAGATAATCAGTGGGAAGGTTGTCCCCTTTGAAACCAGTCTGGTCCATCAGAATGGAATTTTGCTTTGATGAAAGCATTTTGAAACAATAATCTTGGTCTTCTCAGAATAGATAGATTTCCTTGAGATTTGCTGATAAATGTCAAGAAAGTTGTTTAACTTGTTAATAGATGAATGTAAACTGTTAGTAAAAATCAAGATGTCGTCTGCGAAAGAAAGACAAAGAACTAAGTAAGTAGTTCTAGAAGCAATTTCATCTTATTGTTTAAGCTTAACAAGTTAGCAAGCCCTATGGTAAGCATTTCTTCACCTAAAATAAAGAGATTGAGGGATAATGGATCCCCCTGTCTCAAACCTCTTTTGGGGTTGAAGTAACCTTTACAACCATTGGAGAAACAAAATTTTTTGAGGATTTTAGATGTGAAGGAAAATGGCATTCTGTCGAAAGCCTTTGTTATATCCAATTGAATAACAATGTTCCCAGATTTAGGCTTATGATTCAAATCATGAACAAACTCCTTGGCAATAAGGATATTATCATGAATGGATCTATCTTTAACATAAGCGCCTTGATAAAGAGATATAATCTTAGGAAAAATCTTAGCAATTCTGGTGTTAATTATCTTGGATATAATCCTATTAGTCATAGTACAGAGACCGATAGGTCTTTAGTTACTCCAGTAGGTATGATTAGAGGGTTTGAGAATTAAACAAAGACCAGTTGCGAAGATACCCTTTGGGATACTATTGCCTTGAAAAATGTAGTTCATATCTCTACATAAGTCATCTTTAATTATATTCCAACGCACTTTGTAGAAGAAAATATTATACCCATCTATACCGGCAGTGCTAGAGGGGTAATAGTATTAATGATCTTCCAAATCTCCTCCTCATTAGTAAGCTTGAGAAGAGAGAAATTATCATCATTCAAAACCATCTTTGGAATATTATCAAAAACTTTATTCTGCAACATAATAATTTCATCAATAAAGTTGCTATAATGAGTGTGAGTAAGGCTCTTTTTGAAATAGTTTTCAACAGACTTCCCAATCTCATCTGAATCATAAATCTACTTATTATTCTCTTTGATACTTTTGATAGTATTTCTTCTTTTTCTGGGGACATAAGAGTGGTAAAGATTTGTGTTATGATCACTATCCTTCAGCCAGTTGCTGTAACACTTTCGCTTCTAGAAATCCTCCTCCATCCTCAGAGCTTGAATGTATAAACTGTTAGCTTTATCTAAGTCTACTTTGGAGATCTGGTTTTTGTTGATAATAAAAGCTTCTTCCTTTATTCTGAGTTCATCTTTAGTGTATTTCACCTTATTAAATATGTTCCCAAAATAGTTAATGTTCCAGTCTTTCAAGCAATTATTCAATCTTCTAAACTTGTGCCAATAGACTTGAATAGGATTGCCATTCATCCTAAGGTTCCACTTCCGATAAAAAATGTTAAGAAAATTGTCATCAAGAGTCAACATGTTCATAAAATTAAAAGATTTCTTTTTGTTATTCAAATTGTTAAAAGAAGTAGAGGTAAGGAGAGGAGTATGGTCATAACATGTTCTGACCATATGAAGAACCTAGGTGTCTTTGAAAATGGTAGTCCAATGCTTGTTAAAGAGAGCCCTATATAATCATTTCCACCTTGTATTTCTGTTCCAGGTGTATCTTAATCCAACATACCCAACATCTTCAATTTGGAAGTCGTTGATAACATCATCAAATTCTTGAATGATATTTTGACAAACAGCAGTGCACCCCACCTGCTCATCATTAGAAGCCACAACGTTGAAATCGCCGATAATAAGTCAGCCAAGATTGGTCGAAGCAACCTCTCTTAGCTGATTCCATAATTCTTTCCTCTATAACCTTTGACATTTAGCGTATATATAAGAGTTAAAATGAAACCATGATTCAAACAAAGCATCAAAAATTCAAAATGTAAACATTAAATATGGACAATGGGCACTTTAATGTTAATATCATCATTCCAAAACATCCAAATTTTATTGGAGGTGTTGTGAATGAAATTAGTAAAGTTAAAATGGTGGCCTTCGTGGAATCCACTAACAAAGTTAAACTGTTTACAAAATTTCATCTCTAGTGCGAGACTCACAGATAGGTTCGCAAGGTTTTCGAAGTCTAATGAGCCAGTGAGCGTACAAAGGTATGTCCTCGAGTGAGGGAAGTGGAAGTTGGTATGGGTTGGAAAGAACAAGCTGGCCCAACTGGAACCTGATGAGATTAAAATGCTATTGGGATATTCAAGAAATCATACAAGGGGAGGTGGATAAGCTGGACATACAGATACAAGTCATTTACCAACTCTTTCGAGGTTGACACTGTGAATTCCCACCTCTCAGGGTTAGAGGAACAGTTTCCCAACGGCGTCAATGGCCTTCCCCTTTTCTATGGTATAGGTGGTGCGGAAGTTTCATTTCACCGTGGCATTCATAGAATCCGGTGGGAGCAAACCAACTAGAAGGGTACGCTGATGACATTGCGGACATCCAAACAGTCACTGCAGACAGTATAGAACGAATAATGGACACATATGGAGGGTTTGAGTTAGTTGTTGGTGGAAGTAACAATCTTGCTGGCAATAATAGGCAAGATCTGTCTGTCTGCGTATTACATTTCCCACTATGAGATGATGTTGCTAACAATCTTTCATTCGTGGAACGCGGATAACCATAAAAATTCCAGATTATCGAGACTAAAATAATTTAATTGACAGAAACCAAACTACTACCACAAAAAAGAAAGCTATTGATTCGGACAACAAATTATGAACCTTAAAATTAAAATTAAGTTATAGCGAGTATCATACCTTAATTCAATCCATATAGGATAATACTCTTATCGTCCTAATAGTAGTTTATATCTTAATTCAGTCCCATAGAATAAAGTAAACACACTCTTTCCACGTGAATTAGTTTTAACATGCATCTTCAAATCCAAATATTAATGGCACAAATTTCAAATATTAAATATACTACATTAAGTTATTATTCTTTTAATTTCTTTATCCCCTTTAAGGGATTAGTTCTCCAAGGGTCTACCATCAATAGATGCCATTGAGTGCCGGCTCGGTAACACAAATATTAAAAAACAAGTGACCGAAAAAATTAAAATTATTGATGATAATTTTAATTCTAAAAGCATTCATGTTTGATATTTAGTTTTTAGAACAGGATCGGACAATTAAAGTTTTTGCTCGGTATAATTTTAGTTTCTATTTTTGTATAATTTTGGTTTGGTTCGGTCCGTTTTGAATTCTATTTCAACTTGATCTATTTTTATCTTGAGTCAGCCGATTTCGATCTATTTTTCATACGATTTTGGTTTGGCACGGCGGGTTATCAAAATGAATTAAATCCAGTTATAATTTAATTTTTTATTTTTATTTAATAAATTTTGAAAAATATTTTATTTAATAATTTTGATAATAATATAAAATATAAAAAAATAAATCAATCGTTCCAATGCTTTTAAAAAAACCATTAGCCTCTAACATTTTCACCAGATCGATTTCGTATTGTCTATCGGTTTTATTGGTTCAGTTTTAAATCGTTTTTATCGGTTTATTTATTTTATCCATTCGATTCCAAACCCATAACCAATATTATCATTTCGGCTTTTTATAAATAACTTTTTTCGGCGTCTTTTTTTTTCAGTTATATAATTTGGAAAGGATTGAAAAAAAAACTATTTATTTTAAAGAAAAACTATAAAATCGTGTTTAGGTTAAAAAATAAATTATAATATATTACCGCTTGAGTTTTATTTTCAATATAAAAACAAATACTATACTTTTTATATAAAAATTATATATCCTGCATATCTGATAGAAAAAATCCTTTTGAAGAATTTCTCAAAAGATGCATTGAATTAAACCGTTGTATTATTAACGTAATATTAAACAAAATGCTACACCCTAACTTTATAAAACGAGGAGCTCTCATGATATATATTAGCATTCTAAATTATTAAAAAAATCTTAAAACATAAAGAAAATGTTATTTTAATAATAATAATTATTTAATTAATTAATTAAGTTAAAAATTGTATCAATAATTTTGAATTATAAGTTAATTTGTTTTAATGTGTTAATTGATTTGTTTAGTTTTGAAATTTATTTATTTGAGTACGTTTAATATTGATTTGTTGTTTTTTTGTTTGAATTTATTTGATTGTTCGATTAATTTATTTAATCTGTTAAATTGATTTGTTTGGATTTTTAAATTTTTTGAATCTGTTTAATTTATTTTATTAAATTAAATTTATTTATTTGATGTATTTGAATTTTTTCTATTGATTTATTTGAAATATATATATATATATATATATGCAAATTTATATATAAATAAATATAAATCTAATATGCCAGTTAGATGATGCCGGTTTCTAAGTCTCATCCCACATTTATACTATAAAATAATTCTCAATTGCACTAAAACAATAATCAACAATAGAGCTTTTTGATATTTTGATGAATAGAAAAAATAAAAATTACTTTTATTTTTTCATCCACTTATCCATGCGCTTCAAAAAATACTATTGTTGAATTTTTTAAATTTTTTTTCTATAATAATTTTGACATCCTTCAAATTTTAATATATATTATCTCAAATAGACAGGATAAAAGAATTATGAAAAATGTTGTTTTATATTAAAAATCAACTATACCATAATTCATAAGTATCAATAGTTTAAAAAAACATCAACATCTATTTCACTAATAATAATAGAAAATAAATAATAGGGAATTGCTAAAAAAACGTCAAAATTACTCTGGGATACTGCTGCAACAATATCTAACTCCCGGATGAAGCTGAACCTTCGTATCTCCGTCAAAAACCTGCAGGAGAGCGATGTAAGTCTATTATATAGTGATCCCAAAACTTATTTTTTATCTGTGTTTATGTTCATATTTGTTTGTATTGCAGATATTGTTTGATCCTTATCGTGCTATATGCGATCATTTCCCGTTCGAACATATAGTGTGGTTTCAAAATGTCATATGCGGCGTGGAGCACTCTAAGGGATACTATCTAGAGCGAGTTCAACGATAGTTTGGCCATGTCCAGAGGGGTATCGCGCATCCTTTGGTAGGTATGCATTCCAAGTCAAGGAGAAAACCGAAGACGATGACGTATGCATTCGATGCGGATGATTGTGTGAATTGGGAGAGCAACACATTGCATCAGGAGTTTTGGGGAGTGATGGTGAGAGATGAGATGGAGTCTTTTTGTGAGCCTGAGTACCTTCTCCTTCATCAGCGGATTAGCTGGTTCGACCTCATCAACACCAATATCTACTCGCTCGATGACTATGTGCATGAGGATCGACATGGAGCTATCATCTGACATTTGCATGCCAGTATGCGTAGGATCTCGTTGTTTCCTAGAGTTGGTGAGTTTGATCATGATTTCGATCGTCTAGCTGGGGCTTACGAGGATGTTGTGTCCACTGCCAGGAGACTTGCTTAGACACTATGTTGTATTTTTTGTTTGTATGATACTTTATAACTGTTGTCGGTTACTTTGATGGTTTGTTTGTTTTTTGATACACGTACTATGCGGTTACATATTTTAAAGTTGATATATCTGTATTTTTGCAATTGCTTAGATGTTTTGGTTGTTTTATAACTGTAGTACATTCAAGGAAACGTGAAACATAATTGAAACATAACTGAAACATAACTGAAACATAGTTGAAACATAATTCAAACATATTTGAAACATAGTTGAAACATAATTCAAATATAATTCAAACATAATTGAAACATAATTGAAATAGTAGTACTACCTAAAAAAACACACATGCAGGAGTAACACAATTGAAACACATACTACTCGAAACATAACAACTCAAAGGCACAATCACAGAAATAGTTAAATGATGAGTCATCCAAATCGTATCCCAAATTGTCATCTGAATCGTCCCCCTCATTCCTTTCAGAAATCATATCCTCCAGATATGCCACCATATCCCTACTGATGTAGTTTGATACCGTCATGTTCTAGACCAAAGATGCTTCTTTCTTAATTTTAGCTGGCATGAAGAGCAAAGCAGTGAGCGGTTAGACAAAAAGGTACCTGCTTTTGATTTCGTCACGATTTTGCACTTTAACGTCTTCTGCTCTTAAATGCTCATACCTGAAATACATCATTCATAGGTCAAAGAACGCATCGCTATGATCTTCCCCCATCTCTCGGCAAACCCTCACCATCTTAAGCAAATGATAATCTGCATCAGCTGTAAACTCCATTTGTTCAAGTGTTTGTGTTTTTTTTGTAAGTAAACGCTTGGTTTCTATTATGACATATTGTATTATGTGACATGTTTATATAATATAGTTACTCTTGGCGGGAGTTATTATGTTGGCGGGAATTTTTTGGTTAATGAGAATCGCATTTGGCGGGAGTTTTATTTGTTAATAAAAGTTAGAGGGAAATAAAATGTTGGCGGGAATATTTTTGCGGGAGTTTTTGTGTTGACGAGAGTTATTATGCCGGTTGGAGTTATTGGTAGGTCCCGGTTGAATTTACTCATCTCTGCAACTACACCGAGTAATTTAGGCATTCGTCCTTATCCTTATCTTTTGTCCTCCAAACTTTACATGTGTCACGTTATCATTCTTCTAACTGGATTACGTTATCCGAAAACGAAATTGTCTATAAATATATGTTGTATCCACATTAAAGGGTAAACTAGTTGATATATTGAACAAAAAATGTGTTCATGGACCGAGTTGGAAGATCAATACCTGATGAAGCATCAATTGAAGTTGGTAACACGAACATGCTAGAGGGGCCTAAAACGTATTATGAGGCACTGATAGGCCAGATGTACTTCCTATACGGAAGGGATGGTGTCCAGTTGCCTAGAATTTGAAGGCGTGTTGATCTGGTGAAAGCTAGGTGGTCGGTCCTAGTCACATTCCGTCTACATCCAGTTTCTGGCCTCACCGAGTTGGAACGTCATGTTGCGTGTAACCTGTTCAATTTCCAGGTCACGGATTCGATAACAGAGGATCAGTTGGATCAGGTCCGTTCTAACATTATTGACATCCGGGTAGAGGAATTGCGTGACTACCATGATGCGAAAGAATGAAAGGAAGCTGATGAAATGGAACTGGCATGATAGATAAGTTTGACTTCATGTTTTAGTTTAAGTTTGAGTTCATGTTTTAGTTTAAGTTTGAGTTAGTGTTTCAATTTGTTTCAGTTCATGTTCGACTTTAAGTTTGAGTTATTGTTTCAGTTTGTGTTTAAGTTCATGTTTCAGTTTATGTTTCAGTTCATGTTCGCTTTTATGTTTTAGTTTGTGTTTAAGTTCATGTTTCAGTTTATGTTTCAATTCATGTTTCTGTTCATATTCACTTTTATGTTTTAGTTTGTGTTTCAGCTTGTTTGATTTCATGAAACAGTTTTTGAAATTTACAAATTAATTTAATTAACCATTTAAAATTTACTAACATTAATTATCTATTTAATTTAATAAACATTAAAATTAAAATTAAATTACAGTTCTAAAAAAACCACAAAAAATATTGTACTTTAGGGTTTAGCCTACTGCCGCGAGGCAATAGCGTAGGGGAAGCCCTTTTCGCCATTGTGTGACGGCAATAGGCTTAATTCTTAAGAAACTCTCTGTTCTTTTGAGAACAGAGGCTCCAAAAGGTTGTTTCCACCAGCCAAATGGCGTAGGGATGTATCCTCACGCCAACTGTTGGCGTGGCAAGGTTGCCTCACGTCAACCGTTGGCGTGAGAGTCGTCAGTTACGCCATTTGACCGACGAAAACATCTACCTATAAAAATTGTGGTTAAATTAAAAAAAACAGTTATACACAAAAATTGGTTACTAGAAGATAGTTTAATGGACCGTGAATACAATACGATGTGAGTTTACAACAAAAAAAACAAAGAATCAAACACAAAATAAATTCGATTTCAAACTAAACATTACAACACCAACTCAATTAGCAATCTTGGGTGAAGTCCACTATGGGGTCATCAAATTCAACGGAATGTGTTGGCGTGGGATTTTGCAGTCTTGAAAATACACAGACTTTATCTAGCAAAGAGATCGACCAAGAAATAGCGTCTTCTCTCGCCGTTCGCATCCATGTTGTATCTATAGTCGGTAAAGGTGACCCTTTAACCAAGTCAACCTACAAATCCACATTGAATATCAATGCGCGTTAAGAAAATAAATGATTAAATGCGTGCGAAACTAAAAGTTCTTTACTTACGTGAACAAAATGGTTTTTATTGAAAAATGCCACGTCGATCTCCTTTAAAGAACAATCCTTTGGCGGTGCATTTTTCACCGGTAGGTAAGTCGTACATCCACCGGAAGCGAGGTAATAGAAAACACAACTGAATGTCGTCGCGACTAGTTTTCCGCAACTAGGCAAGGACATCCAATTTGCGAAAGGTGCATTCTCTTTATTAAAAGACAACCGGTGTATCTCCTTATCGACTTCACTTTCATTGTCGTAATATGTAACCCGTTTCTAAAACTCCCGATCGCTCTTTAGTTTGTAAACCAAGACTTCTCTAACCATTAACCATCCACTTTCGTAACCGACCATACCATGCGCGATTGCTCTAAAACCACAATTACCGTCGGGCATTACATTTGTAATTCAGCTTATGAAATGACGCTTATATTGAGGTATGTGTTTTGAAAATCTCGAGTTCGAGACATTTGGTAATCTCGCCGGGAATGGTTTAACCGAGAATGACGGTATAGCGGTGATGTGGTTCGACGCATCCAGACTACCTAAACCAACACATTCAACCCAGTTTTTTTTGGCGATTTTGCTCCGGAATTAGTAGAAGTATGTGTGGCTCGTTCTTGCGGTGCTACCGGGGTTGCTATACTAGCGACGGGTGTTACCATTCGTGGAGTTTCGGCACTATCGTGGGACTCGAACATTTCTTGTTCGTCGTATTCGTGATACAAATGATCCCTTTTCGTAGAATAATCATGTTGGAGTTTGCTATTTTTAAGCGACCTCGTCTACGACCACGGCTTCCAACACGTCCGGGAGTTCTACCGCAGGTTTTAACCTTCTCGAGGGGTTCGCAAAGGAGTGTCGTTGACAAATCCAAAAATTTTGAAATTTTTTTAGCCAATGACTTTGTTCGTAAATATGAAACTCTTCAAGTTCGCATTTAGATTTGCGAAATTAAATTTCATCTCTTCTTCGCCGGTGAGTTTAACTCGAGGAACGATATCTAGTCTTTTCCAATGCTCATCTATAATCCGAGTAGGTACATGACCTTCCACTCTTCGGATTGCCTCAAGTTCGTGGGAAGACGGCAAACCATGGATCGTACGATCGGTGCAAACGCACGAAGATGTTTCACCGTCGTTTTTACCAACATAGTTATCGTATACTATCGCCAATACAATAGGCGATACGTACCCCCGTAAAAATTTGAAAGGTTTAAAATCTTGAAATTTGTGAATTAGACGACACTTGCTAAGCTCCATCGATTCTTTAATGGTCGAACGTTGCATCGCTAACAAGCCATGTACTTTATCCCAAAACCCATCGAAATCCAATCGGCTAGACCCGACATATATTTTCAATGTAGCATGCGAGCTTTCCGCCCTATTAGAGGTGTAACTATCAAAATGCATGATTTTGTTAGTATAAGCGTGAACAAACCTCTCTTTATAAAGCGTAATCCACGAGTCAACCACATAATCCACCGTCTTATCTTGGTCTTTGAACACCTACCACATCTTAGCCAACCTCTCGTTCATCACCTTAACGGTATTGGAAGAAACAACGTCGTTCCAAGCCGCCAAAAAATTGTTAGCCACCTTCCGGTCTTGAAACATTTTTTTCGTTCTCCCGCTAACATTCTTATTGATATGCCACTCGCATAGCATGTGACTAGCACTAGGGAATATTTTGTCGATGCTATTCATCAAGGCTAGTTCACAGTCCATAATGATAACACAATGTAATTCACAATCATTCTCTTCCATTACCGTTTTCAAGCATCCCAATGACCATTCGTAGTTGTCTTGTTTTTTACTCACCATAAACGTGAAACCAATGCAAAATATTTTGTTGGTCGATGTTACCCCGACTACTTCGAACAAAGGCATCCGTAACGAATAAATTTATACGTGCTATCCATGATTCGCAAGCGCGGGAAGGTCTATTGTAAATCAATACTAAGCGGATGTGCGAAAAACAAATCGGTTATGACGTTAGAGCCGTCATTCCCCGTTTGTACTCAATACTTGAACTTGTGCAATTGTAATTTAACTAACAAGCATTGCATTTGGGATCAATCTCCGTTTTTAACCATTCTCATTCTTTGACGGTGATTATAAACGTGACGGATATTTGAAGCATTCTCCGGATCAGCCTTTTTCAAAGCACCAAATATATATCGCGGACTTGTCCTGTTTACCGTCAAAAGATCAACGAGCTATTTTTCCTTCCGTTTTAACTTGGACCATTGCAAATGTCCTTGGGCATACTTAATCTATTTGTGGTTGTGCATCCCGGAAAGGAAATTAAGAGCCCACTTATGGTCTCCTTTTACTCGATTGCCTACCAAATGAAAAGGACAAATTATTTTGTTGCTACTAGTGAGGATAATTTCGGTCTAAGGGTAATTTAGTCAGATGTTTTGTAATGTTTCAAGGGTATTTAGTGTTTGGGTAGTTTGTAGTGAGAGATTTGAGCTGCCTGGTTGTATTAATGTCAATTACCCTTATTAATGAAAGTGGTTGGGTATTTATACCCTTAATTATGGGCCACATAGGTTTCGGGTCATACTTATGAATTCGGATCGAGTTCAAAAACTCATTAGTAATTAAGCAAGTAAGTAATTAGCTTAGTCATGAAGTGATTTAGTTTTTAATACACTAGTCATGTTCGGATGATTCAGTGGGTGGTGTGTGTCTGAAATGCCCCTGTCCGGTTTCGACACTGAGTGGTGAGAAAATCTGGACTCATCAGTGGCCCCTTTTTTTTAGGTTATTTTCGAAGGCCTTTGGGAAGACCTAAAAAATAGCTCATGAGTATCTGAAACTACGTCCGGATAGACTTCGATTTGTGTAACAGATTTATCCGGACTAGCAAATCTCTCAGAAGCTCAAAGGTTTTGTTCACAGATCGTGGGACACGTGTTCCTTCCTGATTCGCCTCACCAGGCATTTTTTTCTCCTAGAATGGCGCTCCCACTAACCCCAAAAGTAACCTCTTCAATTAATGCTGGTGATGTCAGCGCCGTCTTTAATCATTACTCCCATATTTTCGTATTCTCCTAAATTTCAAGGCATCTTTTGTTTTTTTAGTATAAATTAGTCTACTTTTCACCGTTTTACCATCTTCATTATCTCCACACTGTTAATCTCCAAAGCTTTTACCTCTCAAAAAACCCCTTTCATGGTGTAAGTTTATGTTCACAGCAAGAAACGCCCTTGTAAAAGGTGGGTGTCTCAACTTGTCGGAGTTAGAGAAGGCTCAAAAAGTCGAACGAGAAAGGCGCATTGCTGATGGCCTCCCTGTTTCCCCTATCGACAAATCTGAGACACCAAGTTTAGAGCCTGATCGTGGTTCATCTTCTGCCAAAAGTTCTAAACCCAGAAGGTTCTTCCAGCCCAATCTTTCACCAATCGTTTCAGGCTCATCGGTTCAGGAATCAGAGCCTGTTGTTGAGCCAGAGCAGGCAGTTACAAGCACTAAGAGACCTTCCTCCTTCATTGCCATGGGATCGGATGCTGACATCTCCCCAGAGAAACTGGTAGATCGACGAAGGGGTCGTTTAGTGAAAGGACAGGCTTCCACTAAACAGCCTAAGCCTCCAAAACCCACGCCTTCGAAGTCTAGGGCTAGGAATAAAATTACAGGGTCAAAAGCACCCATAAAAGTCCCCAAGGACAAGTTGTCTGGTCCGGAGTCAACCAGTTCAAGCCTTTGGAAAGAAACCTCCGGATCTGGGCCCCAGACGGACTCCAGACCACAAGAGGAAAGCATATAAGAAGCCCCTTTTGAGATCGATGTCTCCGGGCAGACAAGTGAGACTGTTATCATCAAGAAGAGAAAAGGCAAAGAGAAGTTGTGTTTAAAGCACCCGGATCTGCCGGAGTGCCTTGTAGGAAAAGTGGGGCCTTGTTTCCATAAAGTAAGCGTAAAGTACCTGCTAGCCATGCAGAAGATTAATTACACTTTTATTCATACAGCTGAACTTGGCCGGATGAGGACGAAGTGGGGGATTCCGGAAAATGTTAAATTGAGGATACTAGTCGATCCGGAGACGCCCATGGATTGCAAACTTAGTGAGATAGTCTTCTACACTGAGTTATTTAATTGGGGGCTTAGGTTTCCCTTGGACCTAGAGATAGTCAGATATTTGCATCTGATAAAGTTATGCCCAAGCCAGCTGAGCCCTAATGCCTGGTTCACACTCATGGCATGTATCATGCTTCCAGACTCTCCGAAATTCCTCTTCTGATGGAGCAATTTGCTGTTGTAGCCAGCCTTTGCAGAAACCATATCATCCCCTTCTATCACTACAACATGGGTGATAATTACAAAGTGGTGGACGATCTACTTGAGTCGGAAAAGAACTGGAAGACTCAATTCATGTTCATCAATGGTGCATGAGAGAACATGAAGAAGATTAAGGCTGGTGTCAACCCAAGCATGCTTACCAGCAGATGGCAAAGCGCTGGTAAAAATCTCATCACCTACTTCCACCTTTACTTATAACAAGTTTGTTTATTTAATTTCTCTTCTTTTGTTTTTTGGTAGTGCTGCATAAGGAGTTCAACGATTACTTAGAGGCTGGGGAGACTACTTGTACCAAGCTAAATGCTTGGGCTGCTGAGAAATGGGGAAACCGCTTCCATAACTGTTTTATCGGAGGCAACTTGACAAGATCCCATCTCTGGAATACCACAGGCCGGAGGGACTTGTCTTGGGAAGAATTAACCACTCCACCCCCTCTGGGGGTGATTCTTCGGAAGACCGATGGAAAATATGGAAAGCTAGCCTTGCCGGGCAGAGCTAAAGCCCCAAGCAAAATGAAGGGCAAGAAATGAAAGGCTAAGAAAGCTGTGGCTGAAGTGAACCCAGGTGAGGTTGAGGAAAATGCCCCTGTAAGCCCGGAGGAGCAGGAACAAGGAAGGATCGATGCTGCTTTGCTACAAGTGGTAGAGAATGAAAGTACCAAAGAGGTGGTTGGATCTCCAAAGCCTCCAAAGGCTTCTTTTTAGTTCGACCCTCGTCGCTGCTAGAGGATAAGGATTCTTCAACCCCCTCATCATCCGAAGAGCTATCAGAAGACTATGAGCCTGAGTCAGAACTCTCCACTGGCTTAGACCGGTGAGACTTTTTGGAGCTGGCATGAGTCTTTTTGGTACTCACATGAGTCTTTGAAGGCTCATGCTCTCTAGGGTTATCTGTATGATGAGCAACTGATGCTTTCAATTTTTCTTTCATGCCCATCTTAGACTTTTCTGCCCTCAGAGATTCTATCTCGCCTTCTAACCTATCACGCTCCTTGATGGTGTACTCATCGTTTTCACCAACCACTTCGAGCAAAGCTGGTGGTACTTCCAGGGCGTCCGGATTCATTCAGACTGACTTTTCTTGTTGATTTCGAATACTTGATTCAAGCACCTTCGTGCTCCCACTGTGGTCGCCAATTTGGTGTGGTTAATTTATGTATGAGGGTAATTTGGTAATTTGTTTTAGAGTCTGTGAAGGTTGGTATGTGTTTAATGTTTTGAGTAGAGAGTAGAGGTAGAATTAAGCACCCTGGTTGTAGTTAATTTTCATTACCCATATTAAATGCAGGTGGTTGGGTATTTATACCATTATATTTGGGCTTTATGGGTTTACGGGTCATGTTTAATGGACCCGGGTCATGTTCAAAAACCCATGAGATCTAAGTAGAAGAGCAAGTTGCTTAGTCAAGAAGTGTTTAGGTTTTTTAGTACTTTTGTCATAGTTCGAACAGTCCAAGGGGCTAAGTGTTCGAAGTGGCCTGTCCGGTCTGGTGGGCTTGGTCTGATCTGTCCCTGTCCGGAGAGGATGCAGTATTCGGACTCATCAGAGGTGAAGGCCAAAAACGACGTCATTCAGACCCTGACAACTGACAAGACATCGCTTGATGATGTTGTGTCCCAAGCTAAGCAAGAGAAAGATGACTTGCTTAAGGAGCAGGAAAGGACAATCCAAGCTATGATTGATGCTTATACCAATGAGGTGATAGACTCCCAAGAGCAAAGATATGATGAGGTCAAATCAGATATGGTCATACTCTTTCATGAGAAATTTTCGAAGAGGACACTAGGAGATTTATGGAGTTTCATAGAGTATGAGGATATCCCATTCCATACGATGGCGGATGGTGATAAGAAGAACTATTCCAGTGGTTGGGATAATACGACCGATGAAGATGAACGGACCGGGGAGAGTCCAGATGAAGAAAACAATGATCCTAAGAAGAAGCCAAGTAAGGCTAGGCCATTTGGGAAAGCTCAGTCTTAAAGTATCAATTATCTTCTATCTTTTTGTGTTTGAACTAAAGTCCTTGGGTGGCCAAGGAATATTTTTGTAATCGTGTACGACCCTTGTCCGGATCTTTCTGTCTGAAAATTCAATGCCCTTGGATGGCCAAGGCATTCCGCATATTTTAATGGGTAGTTTTATTTTACACAACTCTTGCATTGTTTCATAGTTTTTAAAACTTTGATGGCTAATGTTCAAATAACCCTTAGTTATTTTACAAGTATTTTAAAATGAGAGTGTTTAAATTCTCTGATAAAAAATGTTTAAGTAGTCATCACTATACCAGTTCAATCCGGTTTGCCATATTGATAAAAAAAAATTCAAAGAAACTATCAATTGAAATACTCCGAAGTTTTTAAGAAGGCATCGAATTTTATTAAAAAGCTCAGACACCTGATTAAAACCTCCCCGCGCCACCAGGGTAGGAAAGAGTATGCCCCCAAATATTTACATGAACTTTTAAACAAGTAAATATTTACATAGTTTTCATTCCAAGTATAACCGGAGGTGTTCAATGTTCCAGGGGTGACTCAAAATCTTTCCATCTGTATCTTGGAGCCTGTATGTCCCATGCTTAAGCTTTTCATTGACCACATAGGGTCCTTCCCAAGTTGGAGCTAACTTTCCGAACTACTTCTTCTTGGTATGTAGGAAGACTTTCCTCAATACTTTATCCCCTGGTTGAAAATCCCTTCTTTTGATTTTATAAGCAAACCTGCTTCTCATCAAACCTTGATAGTGTGTGGCTCTGAGGTGACCCTTAACTCTTCTTTCTTCCATCAAATCAAGCTAGCTTCTGATTACCACTTCGTTAGCGTGTTTGGAAACTTATGAACTCGAAATGAAGGAAGAGTAGCCTCTATGGGAGCTATGGAATCCATCCCATATACTAAGGAAAATGGAGACTCATGTGTTGTAGCCCTGGGAGTGGTCCGGTAGGCCCATAATAGTTCTTGTAGATAACTTGGCTATTTTCCAGCAACTCCCTCTAAATCCGTTTTAAGACCAGACAAGATGGTCCTGTTAGCCACTTCAACTTGACCATTTTCTTGTGGATGGAAATGAGAAGAGAAGCAGTGTTGAATGCCTCTATAGGCACAAAAATTCTCCATTTCCTTGTTGTCGAATTGTGGCCCATTGTCTGTAGTTATCTTCTATGGAACCCCAAATCTGCAACAAATGTTAAATAGGATGAATTTGATAACAGCTTTCAAGGTAGTTCTTGCCAATGGGGCTGCTTCGATCCATTTCGAAAAGTAATCAATGGCAATAATTATAGTTCTGCACCCCGGACGGGGTAGAGGTTGCACTAAATCCAGCCCCCACCGAGCAAAAGGTATTGGCTCAGAAATTGACTCCAAAGGGACAGCTGGGGTATGAATTTCATTGATGTAACGTTGGCATGGATCACACTTCGTCACCAACTCCTTGGCATCTTGCATTATGGAAGGCCAGTAATACCCAGCTAACAAAACCCTTCTAGTTAGAGCCTTGTATCCACAGTGTGCTAAGCCCTCACCATCATGTAATTCGGAGAGCCCTATTTGGGACTCTTCGGTCCCCAAACATCGCAAGAGACGTTTACTAAAGGATTTTTTATAAAGAACAT
Source organism: Limnanthes douglasii subsp. nivea (assembly GCA_036936605.1). NCBI lineage: Eukaryota > Viridiplantae > Streptophyta > Magnoliopsida > Brassicales > Limnanthaceae > Limnanthes > Limnanthes douglasii. The sequence goes on from JAUPFV010000005.1 coordinate 50,860,881, forward strand.
CTCTCAAGATGACAAAACCATGAGCCTTGTATCTTACTTTCCTTGCTACTGCTTTTTTCAGAGGCAGAATGCCATCTCAGAGATATTTGGAGGAGAGGAAATCTCCAGTCGTTGGGTTGTTTTACTTGTATATCCAAACTTTCTTCTTCCTTATCCGGATTGATTTGAATGGATGGGCACTCTTACACATGAATCCAAGGGTAGGACTCAGAATATGCTATGGTTGCCAAGGAGTCTGCTAGTGTATTTTATGTTCGGGGTATGTGCTCATAGGTGATGCTTTTGAAGTTGAGTGCCACTTCTTTGAGAATAAATAAGTATTTAACTAACTGCTCCTTTTTTGCTTTGAATTTACCTTATGCATGATGGATAAGAAGCTGAGAATCGCTCATTAACCTGATCCTTTTAGCTCCACAGATGAGAGCTAACTTCAAACCAGCTATAGCAGCTTCATACTCGGACTCATTATTGGAAGCCCTGAAAGCAAAACATACAGCCTGGTACATCCTGTCACCGTACGGGGAGGTTAAACATATCCCAGCACCACAACCCGTGGTACTCGATCCACCATCAGTCCGGATAACCCATACTTTTTTATCATTTACGCCGGTTGTTCGCTTAGTATCCCTATCTGAATGGAATTCAACTAAGAAGTCAGCCACAGTTTGGGCTTTGACTGCTGTTCGAGGGGAAAAATAAATATCGTAGTCTCCTAGCTCTACTAGCCACTTGGTCATTCTACTTGAGATGCCTGCCTTTTGGAGAACGTGTTTCAGGGGAAAAGACGTTTAGGCAATGATAGAATGAGCCTGAAAGTAAGGCCTCATTTATCTTGCAGAAATGGGCTAGTGTTAATTTTTCAAGCTTTAAATACCGTTTTTAGGCATCTATCAAGCTTTTGTTGATATAGTACAGTGGACGAGGATAATTATCCACCTCTCTCACCAATATGGCACTTATAGCACAATCAGAAACTGCTAAGTATACGAAGATGGTCTCTCCCTCAATTGGTTTAAACAAGGTTTTAGGGGAAGATAAGTGCTTCTTAATTTCGTCGAAAGCCTCATCACATTGTGGGGACTAGTTGAAGTCTTTTGCACCTTTCAAAGTTTGAAAAAACGGGGCGCACCTGTCCGAAGACCTTGAAATAAAACGGTTTAGTGCAGCCAACCTCCCTGTCAATCTTTGTACTTCTTTTATATTCCGAGGAGGCTCCATTTCTAGTAAAGTATCAAGTTGGTCCGGATCAGGCTGTATCCCTTTCTCACTTATCACATACCCCAAGAATTTTCCGGACTGCACCCCAAAAACACACTTTTCTGGATTCAATTTTAAGTTTACTTTTACCAAGTTGGCAAAAGTTTCCTGGAGATCTGCCAAGTGTGGCTCTTCATCCACACTTTTTACCATCATGTCATCGATGTAGACTTTCATGTTTCTTCCAATTTGATCAACAAATGCCTTATTTACCAACCTCTATTAAGTAGCCCCAGCATGTTTTAACCCAAACGACATCACCTTATAACAATGGAGGCCCCTATTAGTGACAAATGTAGTATGTTCTTGATCTTTCGGATCTACTTGTATCTGATTATACCCGGAGAAGGCATCCATAAAGGACAACAACTTGTTTCCAGACGTGGAGTCCACCAGCTGATCAATTCGGGGGACCGGATATAAATCTTTTGGGCAAGCTTTGTTGAGATCTGTGAAATCGATGCACATACGTCATTTACCATTTTTCTTCTTTACCAACACCCGATTGGCTATCCATAAAGGGTATAGAGATTCCTTTATGTGCTCCATTTTAGTAAGCCGGTCAACCTCTTGAACTATGATATCAGTTTTTCCTTAGAAAAAGCTCTCCTCTTTTGTACAACAGGTGCTATGTCCCTTCGGATAGATAATTGGTGCGATATAATGTCTGCTGGTACTCCGGTTACATCAGCATTGCACCATGCAAAGACATGTTGATGGTCTTTCAAGAAATCTAACATTTTACCCTTAATTCCGACGTCATCTTGGACCCTATCTTGACACTTTTTTCCTTCAGCCAGAGAATGAGTTTCAACTTATTCAATTGGTATTAAAACTCCAAGGGTCTCTCTGGGGTCATCAATTTCACCCTCTCCCCCAGAAGGCCCTTCAAACTGCTATTCATCACTGATCCGGACTGCCCCCAACGTTCGAGGGGCCAGTGCCGTTGCATAACACTCTCTTGCTACCTTTTGGTTGTTTCGAACAACTCCCACTTGTCCTTGTACAACATATTTCAAACATTGGTGGACTGTTGAAGCCACAGCATGCATCCTGGTGAGCCAAGATCTCCCCAAAATACATTATAACAAGTGGGACAATCCACCACAATAAAAATTATTCTAACCATCTTTTTGAAAGGGCCTTTGCCCAACAAAACCTCATCTTCGAACTCCCCGATCACATCTGCTGAGCTTCCAGTGAAACCCACAATTGACCTGTTCAAACACTGAATTACTGTTGGATTCTTCATTTTTTTTATATGAAGTCAAAAAGAGAATATTGGCTGAACTTTCGGTGTCCACCAAAATTCGTCTTATGTCATTGCCCCCAATGGATGCTCCTATGACAACAACATCTTCATGGGGACCAGCAATGTACCTCAAATTGTCCTCATCGAAAACAATGAAGGGAAATGGAATTTGTGATTGATAGGAAGTCATCCCTCCTTCCAGTTGGGTAGCTAAAGTATGAACGTGCCTCTTTCTTGAAGAAGCTGGGGTCCCCGCTTATTTCTAGATTGCTGGCTCTGGGCTGGTGCAGCTGGATAGGACTGAGCCTTGGCTCTGTTTTGACCATGTCCGGCTTCCTTGGCCTTATAACCGGACTGATTCTAGTTTTGATTTGGTGCAGCAAGGGCATATCTCACTTGCCGATGTACTCTGGTTTTCTTTGTTTCATCCACATTAATCTGTTTTCCGACCTGATTCAGTAAACCTCCCCATGTCATGGCCTTTTTTGGTTACTCAATCAGCCAAATTTCCAGGATTCAAACCCTTCCTTAGAGAAGCTATTGCCACTTGTTCAAAGCAATCAGCTAATCCATTTTTGGTATTCATGAAACGACTTATGTACTCCTTCAGAGATTCATTTGGTTCTTGGGCACAATGGATAATAGTATCTCAATTGCCCTTTACTTCTTTACTTCCAACAAACTGCCTCCGGAAAGCCACCCAAAAAGTGTCGAAATTCATGATGCAACCTTGTGGCAGACTATTGTACCACTTCAAAGCACTCCTCGTAAAATATTGGCAAAATGCTCGACAGAGTAACTTATCGTCATCATAAAAATTCATCATAAAATTTTTGAATTGTTCCAAGTGGTTGTTTGGATATTTACTGCCATCATATTTTTCCATTTTTGTACTGTCAAACCTCTTAGGAAGGTTCCCAGACAGTATCTTGGAGGACAATGGAGATTGTCTCCAATTCCGGCCACAGCTAAATACAGTATCTTTGTTAGGATTTGCAAAGATACCTGGCTCATCATGGAAGGCAAAGGGATCCATTAACAAGCGGTCTACGTGTCTCCGGCCATGACTATGACTGTGAGACGATCCTTTACCAAGATGCCTCTTCAACCTTCCATGCATATCCCTCTTTCGTGAGTACTTTTTTACCAACTTTTGTTCCTTTTTAGAACGGCCTTCATCGTTGCTGGATGACAAGGATTCTTCAACTCCATCTTCATTTGAGGAGCTACTAGAAGATTCTGAGTCTTAATCCGAACTCTCCACCGGTTTAGACCGATGAGATTTCTTTGAGCTAGCATGAGTCTTTTTAGTACTCATATGGGTCTTTGATGTCTCATGCTCTCTTGGATTGTTAGTATGATGGGCTACTGACACCTTGGATTTCTCTTTTGTGCCCAACTCTGCCCTTTTGGCAACCCTCAAAGCTTCTATTTCAACTTTCAACCTGTCTCGATCCTCAATCGTATACTCGTCATTTTCTCACCACTTCTGCCAAAGCTGGTGGTACTTCTTGCTCGTCCGGATTCATCCGAACCGGTTTTTCTTAATGGTTTCGAATGCTAGATTCAGGCACCTTCTCCTCCCACTGTGGTCGCCAATTTGGTGAGAATAATTTCGGTCTAAGGGTAATTTAGTCAGATGTTTTGTAATGTTTCAAGGGTATTTAATGTTTGGGTAGTTTGTAGTGAGAGATTTGAGCTGCCTGGTTGTATTAAATGTTCATTACCCTCATTAATGAAAGTGGCTGGGTATTTATACCTTTAATTATGGGGCACATGGGCTTTCGAGTCATAATTATGAATTCGGGTCGAGTTCAAAAACCCATTAGTTATTAAGCAAGTAAGTAATTAGCTTAGTCATGAAGTGATTTAGTTTTTAATACATTAGTCATGTTCGGATGATTCAGTGGGTGGTGTATGTCTGAAATGCCCCTGTCCGGTTTCTACAGTGAGTGGTGAGAAAATCCGGACTCATCAGCTACCGGTAGCCTTACGCTTACGGTCACACTCTTTAACGGTCGACTTAAAAATTCCGGATCGCTCGCACCGATAATCTACTCTCGGTGTTCTCCCCATTTTCCCTACCTCATTCGATGCTATGTTTATCGAAAAAACTCAACGACTTCCCTATGCTTTTTACCCACTCGGTCATCGAGTCTAAGCTATACTCGTCGTGAGTGGTGAAATGGCGAGCGTAGTCCGAAACAAGCGAAATATCGTATTGGGTCACCTCCTCTAATTTGTAAGAAGTAGAAACCAATTAAACCGAAATTCCGGATAAGTTAAGCCCATTTCGCCAATGAGAAGGCGCAGTACAGCATCACCACGCCAGTGGCTGGCGTAGGGCACCCGTCATACGCCAAACGTGTCGTGTATGCAAGTTTCCCGCACCAATAGACAGCGTGACTATGCTGCTCTAAGCCTTCTCATTGGCGTACGAAGTGTAGTCCACGCCAGAGGGTGGCGAAGAACATCAAAAACGGGTTTTTTACAAAAGTCTTTTTTTTTTTCACGAAAATGAGTGAGGGAAATGCAATGTATCTCTTCGGCGATCATGCTGCTCTGTGTGGGAAGTGTTTCCGACTCTTTTCCGGCCATGTTATAAAGGTTTTGAAATTCTTGAGAAAATGGGTTTTGTTGGTTGTTAAGTTTCTATTTTTAGTAGTTTGAAGAAGATGAATTAAAGTTGATGTTTGAAATTATGTTTGCAACTTCATAGAGTAGTTTGGACTCTTCAATGGCATTGCTTGTAATTAATTTGACTTTTAAAAAAAATTGAGTGTTTTGTTGAGTAACATTTTTATAAATATTAAAAATAAAAAACATACAACTTCGCGAAATAGTTTTGACATTTTTTTTAGCAATTCCCTAAATTTTGACTCTATTTTACTATTTGCATTGCATTAGATGGATTACACACCGGTTCCGCACCTATCAGTAAGGTTAAGTCTCGTTGGCCCATACAAAACATAAAAATCTGCTTTAAAATAAACAGAGACTTGCTTTTAGCTCATTACACTTCCCACTGCCACTGTTCTCGTTTGTTGTTGACAATCAAGAAATGCTGACATCCATAAAAAGCTGAAATTATCCACACTAAAAATAATGTAACGGACAGAAACAAATTACTAAGAGTCTAAGACCAAGAAAAAGCTATTGGTTCAGAACTCAGACAGAGTTTGTAACAACTAGAGGTGTCTAATGGTTGTGGAACCACGGTTCAAAGCTGACAATCTGCTTAAGAACTGGTGGTTTATCTGTGAAACTGGTCCATTAGGACTGCAACCTGGCAGGACCACAACCCGCCAGGACCGCATAAGGAGCAACCCGACAGGACTGCGAAACCACGGTTTATTTGTGAAAAACCGGCGGTTTATTGGTAAATATTATGCTGATTTTATTTATTTTATAACCAAAATGTTATATTTAAAAAATATTGTGATATTGCATATTATTATAGAATTATTATTATATTTTTTTTAATATTAGTTTCTTTTGGTTATTAATATTTTAAGTGTTGTAATTATTATATAGTTCAAAATTTTAAATATTACTTATGTTATTATCATATTTTAAATATTATTATTATGTTTTTAGATCTAATACAAAGCAAAACTATATCTTATCATGTTAAAATATTACAAATTCTATGGTTATAATTTTAATATTACATTTTGAATTTTATTATTGTGATTTGGTTTTGAATATTACAAGTGTTATATATTATTTTTTAAACCAAAATCATATTTTATCATGCAAAAATATTACAAGTTGTTATAATTTTAATATTACATTTTGAATTTTATTATTGTGATTTGGTTTTAAATATTACAAGTGTTATTTACTATTTTTAAGTTATATTGTTATAATTCTAATATGACATTTTGAATTTTATTATTGTGATTAGGTTTTAAATATTACAGGTGTTATTTATTATTTTTAAGTTATATTGTTATAATTTTAAAATTACATTTTGAATTTTATTATTGTGATTTGGTTTTAAATATTACAAGTGTTATTTATTATTTTTAAGTTATATTGTTATAATTTTAATATTACATTTTGAATTTTATTATTGTGATTTGGTTTTAAATATTACAAGTGTTATTTATTATTTTTAAGTTATATTGTTATAATTTTAATATTACATTTTGAATATTATTATTGTGATTTGGTTTTAAATATTACAAATGTTATTTATTATTTTTTAAACCAAAATCATATTTTATCATGGTAAAAGATTACAAGTTATATTGTTATAATTTTAATATTAAATTTTGAATTTTATTATTGTAATTTTAATAATGATTATAAAATTATTATTACATTTTGGTCAGTATTAATTTGTTTTGGTTATCACAAACATCATTCATTACAAGTGAAAATTAGCGGATTGGTGAGTATTAGTAAATCTACGATTAACAACGTTTTTTTAAAATATGCAATAAAATACTAATCGAAACTAATTAATATCGCAAATAATAAAAACTAAATTTAGACTAATACCAACTAATACAACTAATAACAAGCAATAACAACTAACAACAACTAATAAAATTAGAATTAAAAGAACTAATTTAAATTACTATAACAATTAAATAACTTGATAAATTATACGAAGCTCTTAATTGAGCTATTATAATGTTATCCCAACGTATTTAAGTGTTTTTATCAAATAGAAACAATTTGCGGAAAAAAAAATCAAACAATTTCGAAAGTAGGACTACAATATGTAAAATAAGAAATTTGAGTTTTCTAGAATATTTAGAACAAGTAGAGAGATTTAGAGAGACGTAGAGAGGAGTATATGAATTTATGAGTGTGGATTTGGGGTCTCCTCTATTTATAGAGGAGACCCAAAAAAAAATTAAAAAAAACGAAAAAAAAAATTTTGGAACCATCCGGATGGTCCGGACGCCGGGACCGGCAATTCGGACCATCCATCCGGACTTATGAATTTTTTAATTTTTTAATTTTTTTTAATTTTTTTTTAAAATTTTTTTTGTTAAAAACCATGTTAGGCATTTTAAGAAAATGTTAGGCATTCAAGTTGTTGCCCAAATCTACTTTAAAAAAATTAATTCGAAGACTTGTTAAGCATTCAAGTAGTTGCCCAAGACTTGGTAAGTGAGAGGGTGTGTTTGTGCCTCCTTTTATATAGATTGACACTTTCATCTTCAATGGTAACTATCGATGTGGGATTCTTTTAAACAAAACTCCTCTTTAATGGTAGTACTAACTATAGATGTGGGATTCTTTTAAACAAAACTCCAAATCTATAGTTACCATTGAAGAGGAGTTTTGTTTAAAAGAATCCCACATCGATAGTTACCATTGAAGATGAAAGTGTCAATCTATATAAAAGAATCCCAAGTAATCTAAGATTATCCACATTGTCAATGATCATATATTATTTAATTATTGATTATTCGGCTTTTATATTTTTTTATTTTTTATGATTGGTTTTGATATTAAACGTTTAATTATTAAAGACATACTACTAACTTAGTTATTAATATTTGTGGAAGAATGAAGAAACTCTGTTCTTGCGAAAGAACATAGTTCAAATTTTTAACTTCATTTTTGTGATTCTTCCTGGAATTCTTTTCCTTCTTCGATTATGAGTAATGCTATTGAGTTTGATTCGACGGTTGAGTTTCCTATACTTAGGAAATTGTCGAAAGATGAAGATAATGGAGTCAAGGGAAAGGGGTTGATGAATTCTGTTGACAAAGAGAAAGAATGTAATATGATTTTAAATCCTGTTTTTGAAGAATCGTTCAAGGAGAAGGATGGTAAGGTTCAGAAAGTATCGTATGCAAATCTTTTAAAGTCTGGAAAAACAGAGTTTGTCCATACAAACGTTTCTGTTTCGATATCAGATGACATTTCGATAATCAAGTTTGATGTTGGGGATAAAGAACAGCTTTTAAAGGTCTCTAAGCATACGTTGATAGCAAAGTTTGCTTCTGGTAGGCCTTCGTTGGATGTTATCAGGAAGTTCTTGGCTAAGTTTAATTTCGGTGGTAATTTCAATCTTTCAGTTTGGGATTTTAGGCATGTATTTGTCGAATTTTCTGTGGTTGATGATTTGAAGAAATTATGGTCTAGGAATGTTTGGCCTTTGGGGAATAAAACAATGCGTCTTTTAAAGTGGACGCCTGGTTTCGATCCTAACTTGGAATGCCCATTTACTCCGATATGGGTTTCTCTGCCAAACATTCCTGAATTTCTCTTTAATTATTCTACGATCAGTGAAGTTACGAAGGTTTTGGGTACGCCATTAAAGGTTTGGGTTCCTTCGGTTAACAGGGCAAGGCAGAATTGTTGTAGAGTTTGGGTGGTAGTGGATATTTCCAAGCCGTTAATTCATAAGGTGCAGTTAAAATTTGGTGAAGAGGATTGTTATGGGATTGATTTGTGGTATGATAATGTCCCGTTATATTGCTGTAACTGTGCTCATATTGGTCACTTTAAGGATAACTGCAAGAAACTGAAGATTGATGGTGAGCCCTCTATGAATGTTAAACTGAATGTGGAAGATCTTGTTAGTTCAGGTGTGCCTGATCAGTTATCTTGTTCTCAGTTTCTTGAAAAGAATAAAGAAAACAGTGTCAGGGAGGATGAAAAATGTGTTGAGGATGAGGATCAGGTGAATAAAGACGAGGTAGTTGTTGAAGAGCATGTGTTTAAAGATGGTTCTGTTAATAGTAGAGGTAATGGTCGTTGGTTACAATCTGTTGTGGTGGATAAAGGTATTGTGAAGGGGAAGTTTGAGCAAAAGGGGATAGAAGATGTTAGTAGTTCTTTTCATGTTGAGAATTCTGTGGTGAATAATGAAGACTTCTCTGCTCAAGTTCAAGAAGGGGAGATGATAGATGCCTTGAAAATGTTGGACAAAAGAAATATGTTTGAGGTTCTTAGTGAAGAGGTTCATGACTCTCCAAGGTATGATAGTAGTCTGCCTACTTCTCCTGTTAAGAATAAAGGTGAGAAAGATAGAATTGAGTCTAAAAAGGTAAAGAAAGTTTCAAAACTGTGGACTGCTAAGGGTCCTGTATCTTCAAAAATAATGAAGCTGAAAAGGCCTCATAAACCTGAGTTATGACTATAACTATGTTGAATTGGAATGCAAGAGGACTTGCAAGTAAATAGTCTATTCAAAGATTAAAGTCGATGGTCAAATCCTCAAAGGTCAGTTTTGTGGTCATTCAAGAGCCATTTTTTAAGTCTGAAAGAATGATTTTATTAGCTAGAAAGTTGAAGCTTAGTGGGTTTATATGTAATATGAATAACAAGATATGGGTTTTTTGGCATCAAGATTTCTGTGTGGACATGGTTTTGGATACTGAGCAGATGGTTCATCTTAAAGTTTCTCATCCTTCCTTGAATAAAGTGTTTGAGGTTTCTGTTATTTATGCTAAATGCAAGAATGAGCAGCGTGTTGTCCTTTGGGATTTCATTAGAAGCCTTGATGTTCAGCATGAATGGATCTTGTTTGGTGATTTTAATGTAATTTCTAGTCTCAATGAGCAGCTGTCTTGCTTAACTGTCAACCAAAAGGGAATGAATGCCTTTAATGATCTTATTCTTGATTGTGGTCTTTTGGATGCTGGTTTCAGTGGCTGTCCTTTCACTTGGTCTAATGGTCAGAAGTGGAGGAGGCTTGACCGTGTGCTCTATAATAATGCTTGGTTATGGTTTTTCGATTATACTTCTGTCACTCACCTTGCTCGTAGCTGCTCTGATCATTGCCCAATTGTGGTTAAGATCTCTTCTAAGTTGGAAAGGTCTAAGTCTTCGTTTAAATTCTTAAACATGTGGACTACTCATGCTGGTTTGTTGGAAAAGGTTAAAGAGAGTTGGTCAGAGGTTATCAGTGATGAGGTGAGAAATCCTATCATGATTTTCTGGCTTAAGCAACAAAGGTTAAAGGCTGTGTTAAGGACTTGGAACAAGAATGTTTTTGGCAAAATTTTTGATGCCATCAAGCAATCTGAAGAAACTATTAATCAATTGAGAAGCTGTTCTTCAGAATGTGTTTAATGAGGTTAACAAGTCTATGTTAAATGAGGCCAAGAGGAATCATTTTCTCTTGCTGGACAGGGAAGAAATTTTTTGGAAACAGAAGGCTCATGCCTCTTGGTTCAAAGATTCAGACAGGAATACTGTTGCTTATCATGGTTTTGTGAAGAAAAGGTTGAAGAGAAATATGATTGACAGAATAAAGGTTGGGGATAGATGGTTATCAGATAAGGATAGTTTGAAGGCTTCTGCTGTGGATTATTTTAAAGGCTTGCTGGCTAAGGATATAAGGGCTGATAATGAGCATAGTTTGAATGAGGTTATTCCTTCTTTAGTCACTGTGAATGACAATAGCTGCCCTGTAAAGGTCCCTGAAAATGAGGAGATTTATGGGGTGGTGAAAGGCTTGAAGTCTGAATCTGCTGCTGGTCCTGATGGGTTCAATGGAGAGTTTTATAAGCATTGCTGGGACATTGTGGGAAGGGATCTTTGTAATGCTGTTAAAGCTTTCTTTGAGGGGTATGCTTTACCTAAAGGTGTGAAAGCTACCATGATTTGTTTAATTCCTAAGTTGGACAATCCTAATAGGTGGAAAGACTTTCGTCCAATTAGTCTTACCACTGTTTTCTCAAGAATTCTGGGAAAGATTATTAACAATAGGCTTTCAGGCATTCTTCCTAGACTGATTTCTGATGAGCAGGGAGGGTTTGTCAAAGGTAGATCTATTCAGCATTCGATTATGCTTGTTCAAGAGCTTTGTTTTGATATTGACAGTAATAAGAAAGATGGTAATGTAATTATAAAGACTGATATGCCCAAGGCATTTGATAATCTCAGACATAGGTTTTTGTTTGATGTCCTCAAGATGTTTGGCTTTAGTAATGAGGTTATTCATCTGGTTGAAGGATGCATTGGTAATGTTTCCTCTTCTGTTCTTGTTAATGGTGAGATGGCTGGTTACTTTTCTAATACTCAAGGTTTAAGATAAGGGGATCCTTTGTCCCCGAGTCTTTTTTATCTTAGCTGAGGAGTATTTGATTAGAAGTTTGAATATGTTATCTAGTAATGGTCACACATTCAGGTACAAATCAAGGAGTAATCTGAATGTTGTTTGTTCTGCTTTTGCTGATGATTTTATGGTGTTCACTAATGGAAATGAGGATGCTATGGAATCTATTAAAGCTATCATGGATCACTATCAATATGTCTATGGTCAGGAGATCAACACAGCTAAGTCTAAGCTTATTATCTCTCACAAAATGCCAGTTTATCAAGTTGCTATTATTGAAGATATCTGGAAAATTAATCATTCATACATGCCATTTAAGTATTTGGGTACTATCATTGCAAATAATACAAGAATTGCTAACTATGAAAGCATTATAGACAAAGTTAGAAGTAGGAGTATGGATTGGGACAAACTTCAGTTATCCTTTGTTGGTCGTCTGCAACTGATCCAGTCGGTTCTTGTTGCTTTTCCAAACTACTTTCTTCAGCATACTTCTCTCCCTGTTGGCATCATTCAGATGTTGGAGATTTTATTTAATAAATTCCTGTGGGGGACAAAGGAAGACAAGAAGGTTATTAGCTGGGCTCGTTGGGACAGATTATGCAAGCCATATAGAGAAAGGGGTCTCAACCTTAGGAGGCTTAATGATTTGCATCAGGTTTATGCTATGAAGTTATGGTTTGAATTTAGAATTCAGCATTCCCTTTGGGCTAGATACATGTTGTCAATCTATTGCACTAATAACATTCATCCTATCCTAGCTATTTCTCCTCAAAGGAAATCTAAAACCTGGTCTCGAATCCTTAATGTTAGAACGTTAACTGAAGATCTCATGTTTTGGCATCCTGGGAATGGTAATATTGCTTTCTGGTATGAGAAGTGGTGTTCGAAAAGGTCATTTATCAGGATTGATAATGATAGAGATAGAAGAAATTTGTGGGACAGCAATAATGATCTGGTGAAGGATTTTTGGCTTGGGAATTCCTGGGATATTGATAAGCTTAATACTATGGTTACGTCAACTGAGATAGGCAGGATAAGGGAGGCCATGATTTCTAACATGGAAGATGTTCTGCTCTGGTCCCTTTCTAAGAATGGGAATTTCAGTGTTAAGGATACTATTAATCATATCAGATCTAAGGGTAGTATTACTAGTCTATATGACAAGACTTGGAATGCTGTAACCCCGAGGAAATGTTCCTTTTTCTTATGGAGGGTTCTACATGACTGGTTACCTACAGACAGTGCTATGCAAAGGAAAGGATTCAATCTTGCTTCTAAATGTGTTTTTTTGCAATAACAGTGAGTCTACTAATCATGTTCTTGTGCAGTGTCAAAATGCTTGGTCAGTTTGGCAACATTTCAGCAACATTTTTAGAGTTCAAATCAATACTTACATGTCTGTTCCTCACATTGTGATGAGGTGGTACTGGGCTGCTAGCAAGAAATGTGACATTTTCAGTATCCTTCCTGCTATTATTTTGTGGCCAATCTGGGCTGCTCAAAACAAGAAAAAGATTAGCAATGAAAACGTTAATTCTAGCTCTATCATTAAGGACATTCTTCTGATTCTTTCTAGCCTAGATCATGTTAATGTCTTACAGAGAAAGCACTGGGGCAAGTTTATTAAAGAAGCTTCTGTTATTGGCTGTGTGAATCAAGTCAAGCTCAGGAATATACCTCTTTTTCTGAAATGGAAGAGCCCTAAAAATGGTAGATATAAGCTGAATGTTGATGGAAGCTGTACCTTTAATGGAGAAGCTGGTGGTGGAGCTCTGATTAGGGACAGTAATGGCGACATTGTTGCTGGAGTTGGCAAGGTTTATGGTAAAGGCTCGCCGTTAATTGCTGAGAGTCGAGCTCTCTTGGATGGTCTGGTTCTGTGTGACAGGTTGGGGATGAGTATGGTGGACATTGATGTTGATTCAGTGGTTTTGGTGAATTTGGTTCAGTATGGTAACTCTCCTTGGTTTTTAGACCCTTTACTAAAGTGCTGCGGATCTTTCATCAAGTCAAGAATGGTGATTAAGCATGTTTTTCGTGAAGAAAATTTGGGGGCTGATTGGGTGGCAAAGGAAGTTTTGAAGAATCAAGCTGATATGGAGTTTGATAGGGAGAATGCTCCTTCAAATCTAAAAGCTATTGTGCTTTTGGAGAAGATGAACTGTGGCTATTTAAGACTTATCGATTAAGAAATTAGGGTTTGGTTGTTGTAGTGATTTGGGGAAGAAGGAGATACTGTTTGTAATTAGGGTTGTGTTTCTGTTTCAATTTTTGTAAAACTTCCTAACAAGGGCTTGCTCTTGATATTTTCTTCAATTGAAAATCCCTTTATTAAAAAAATAGTTATTAATATTTGTCAAAAAAAAAACTTAAAAATATATATTTCCTAAATTAATCTCTTATAATTTAAAACAATTTTGTTTGTTAATTACAACCGCAGATTTATTACGGCATAATATTTAAAATACATTAGTTTTAGCAAGTTTTTAATAATTTTTTATTTCGATTCCGAATCGGTTCTAAACAATATACAAATCACCTAATAATTTAAAATTAGAATACAATTATATCATTATATGTCTAATAGGTATATATTATTTAATATGTACATAATATTAAATATAACATCTTAAATATCTAGTATGTTAAAACAATATACAAATCATTTTACAATTATATTGTTTACGATATCTTGTTTAAGACAATCAAATTTTTATTTTTATATTTTTACAATTATTGAAAGTTGTAATCGAAATACAAGTAGATTTACTTATTTTATTTAATATCTACATAATATTAAATAAAATATCTTAAATACATAAATATAAATATATAATCAAACGTATCAAAATCAAATTATAATTATTTTTTTAAAATGTAATTGATGATTATAAAGTTTCAATTAAAATGATAACATATTTAAATTAAAATACATGAAATAGAATAATTAACTCGTGTATATGGTACGTATCTCAATTATTGAAATTAGATTCAATTAACACTTACAAATTAATTTTAAATAACATTATAAAATATTCTGATAAACGGTTCTTAAATGGTTAAATGGTTTGGCTGATGGTTTGAACTGGTAAACAGTTCTTAAATGGTTCGTCTGGTGGTTTGAACTGACGGTTTAACTGTGAAACTGGCCCATTAGGACTGCAACCTGACAGGACCGCCAGACCGTCAGGACCGCATAAGAACAACCCGCCAGGACCGCAACCCGCCAGGACCGCAACCCGCCATGACCGCAACCCGTGGTTCTGATTTAAACGGTGCGGATTGGTGCTGGTTCAACCCGTTTGAATTTGTTGTTACTAACAACAAATAAAGTTCCAAAGATAACCCTTAAATTAAATCAAAGCAATTTAATATAATTCGTGTAGAACACATATTTAAATCTTTTTCGCTGCACACTCATCTTCGTAACACTAAAGTTTATATCTTAATTCAATATAATCAAATAAACTGAACAGCCCTACATCTTTTTTCACATGAATAAATTTTGATATGCATCTTCAAATCCAAAAATAAATAACAGAATATTCATTTAGTAAATATATTACATTAACTCACTACTCCTTCTATTTTCAATATCTTTTACATTAACGCAGATATTAAACAAAAAGAATTATAAGTAATTATTGAGAAAAAAAAATTAAAATTTTAAATAATTATCTAAATTTTAAATTTTGTTCAAAAAAACTTGTAACATAAATCACTCCGACAATATTTTTGAATATTTAAAGTATGTACAACTTCAACAATTAATTATTCATGAGACGAATAAAACAAAATCTATCACCGATATTTTTTGAAGAATTTTTTCTATTTTATTTTCGCGACCAAATTACATGTAATTACATAATTAGAACACAATTATTTTTAGAAATTAAATTACACGTAATTTCGCAACTTGAACACAATTGTTTTTTTAGACTTAGTTTGCAACCAAAATCATATTTATGCACTTATTTTCTTCTTATTTATACCACTTATTTTGCATGTAAATCTGCAACTTGACATAATCACCTCACCGTCAGGTGAGGTCCACCACAACAACTCAAAAGCAGTCCGTATATAAGGCTAATGAGACCGGACAAGGGTCTAACAGGGCTAAACAGACTCAGTCCAACCAGATCAATCTCAGAGCCAACAATCAAAGAGTAAAAGAGGTCTTTGGGTTCAACCAGAGTGGTTTGTAGAATTGAAAGAGAATGTAGCCACAATATATGACAAGACCAAGGAGGAAGTTCATTTCCGGAAACCAGGAGCACTGCAGTCCCTTAGAGAGAGTCGAAATACTTGTTTTTGCCAATATCATAATGATCTAGGCCATAGTACTCAAGACTGCATAGCCTTGAAACAAGAAGTGCAAAATCTTATTGAAAGAGGAAAACTGAGAGCTTATGTCAAAAGAAGAAGTGGGAACAAGCCTAACAATTCACCTCGGACAGGTCCTACAAACAATGTGGGAAAATCTGCCTAAGAAGGGGTAAAGGTGATCCTTGAAAGATTTGATGTTGATTCTGAGTATTTCGATCCTGATCCAACTCGAAATAAAGTGGGGGTCATAACAGAGCAGACGAAGACGGTGTCCGGACTGATCAGTTTTTTCAAGTCACTCACCACCTTCGAAGGAGATACCATGACAACGCTCACTCCTTCATCAAGAAATAGGCATGTTCATAGTCTGGCTACTCAGTTGGAAGGGGGCATGTCTTCTTATTAATGCCAAACCCTTTTTCCATTTATAGTTTTTAACGAGGATGATTTAAGAAATATTGTTGGGCCTTATGAGGATGATATAGGGATAGGAGCATCTATTGGGGGCAATGATATCCAAAGAATTCTGATAGACACAGGTAGTTCAGAAAACATCCTCTTCTTGAGCTCCTACAAACAGATGAAAAATCCGGCCCTTATTCAACGGTTAAACGGAACCATTGTGGGCTTCACAAGGAGCTCTACGGATGTAATCTGGGAGTTTGGGGAAGAGGTGTTGTTGGGCAAGGGGCCTTTTAAAGAGCTGGTCAGGGTGTTATTTATTGTGGTAGATTTTCCCACATGCTACAATGCAATCTTTGGAATGTCCTGGCTCTCTAGAATGCATGTTGTGGCCTTAACAGTCCACCAGTGTTTGAACTATGCAGTTCAAGGGCAAGTGGGTATTGTCCGAAGTAGTGAGAAGATAGCAAGGGAGTGCTATGCAACTGCACTAGTTCCTAAAACTTTTGGAGCAATTCGGGTTAATAAAGATTAGCAGTTACTAGGGCCTTCTGAGGAAGAGGGTGAGATTGATGACCTCAGAGAGGCCCCTAGTGTTATAATACCAGTTGAAGAGATTGAAATCCATTGCATGGCAGAGGGTAGAAGTATCAAGGTTGGCTCCAAAATGGCGCCAGAGTTGAAAAAGAAATTGCTGTTATTTTTATCAAACAATCATCATGTCTTTGCTTGGTGCAATGATGATGTAACCAGAATACCTGCAAGCCTTATTTCACACAAACTGTCCATCTGGAGTGATGTTGCACCTGTTGTGCAGAAAAAGAGAGCTTACTCTAAGGAGAAAGCTGATGTAATAGTCCAAGAAGTTGATCGACTTACCATGATGGGGAACATAAAGGAATCTTAGTATTCTTTATGGACTGCCGATCCGGTATTGGTCAAGAAAAAGTACGGGAAATAGCGTATGCGTATTGATTTTACTGACCTCAATTGGGCTTGCCCAAAAGATATTTATCCAGTCCCCCGGATAGATTAGTTAGTAGACTCAACGTCTGGAAACAAGTTGCTGTCTTTCATGGAAGCCTTCTCTGGGTACAATCAGATTCAGGTAGATCCGAAGGACCAAGATCATACTACCTTTATAACAGATAGAGGTCTCTATTGTTACAAAGTGATGTCTTTTGGGTTGAAAAATGTTTGGGTTACTTAGCAGAGGTTGGTGAACAAAACATTCGCTAGCCAGATTGGCAGAAATATAGAGGTATTCATAGATGACATGATGGTTAAAAGCATGGATGAGGATTTGCACATACTTGACCTTCAAGAGACATTTTCTAATTTGGCAACTGTGAATTTGAAACTGAATCCAGAAAAATGTGTCTTTGGGGTTCGATCCGGAAAATTCTTAGGGTACGTGATAAGTGAGAAAGGGATACAGCCCGATTCGGATCAGCTTAATACTCTACTAGAAATGGATCTTCCTTGGAATATTAAAGAAGTACAGAGACTCACTGGAAGGTTGGTTGCCTTGAATCGGTTCATTTCAAGGTCTTCAGACAAGTGTGCTCCGTTTTTCCAAACCTTGAAGAATGCTAAAGATTTTAATTGGTCTCCACAGTGCAGCCAAGATTTTGTTGAAATAAAGAAACACTTATTTCAAGGAGAAACACTCTACGTATACTTGGTTGTGTCAGAATGTGCTATAAGCGCAGTTTTGGTGAGGGAAGTGCACAATTACCCTCGTCAAGTGTACTATATTTTGATAGATGCTGAGAAGAGGTACTTAAAGCTTCAAAAGTTGGCACTAGCCTTAGTAATTGCAGCAAGAAAAATGAGGCTGTATTTTCAGTCTTATTCCATCATTGTCCGGACATCTTTCCCATTGAAAAATGTTCTTCAGAAGGCAAACATATCAAGCAGAATGACCAGGTGGTCAGTAGAGTTGGGTGATTATGACATTGATTTTGCCTTACGAACTGCTATCAAAGCTCAATCAATTGTTGATTTCCTGGTAGAGTTCAATCAGTTGCTGATTTCCTGGTAGATTTCCTGGTAGAGTTCAATCCATCTTGTTCAAGGTGAGTCTGAAGCCAAGAAAGAACAGCTGATCAATTACTTACTCATCCTGAAAGAGGTGGCAACCAACTTCAAAAGTGTTTGTTATGAGCATATTCCTAGGTCAGAAAATACGCTGGCAGATTACTTGGCAACCATAGCATATTCTGAGTCCTACCCTTAGATTATATACAAGAAAGCCTATCTATACAATCAAATCAAAACAAGAAAGAGGAGGAAAGCTTGAGTATACAGGTGGTTCAACCTAAAGATTGGAGATTTTCCCTTGTTCAATACATTTCTGATGGGGTTTTGCCTGCGGATAAAGCTATGACAAGAAAAATTAAACACAGGGCTCGTGGTTTTTTTATAAGGGAAGTTCTCTATAAAAAATCTTTCAATAGACCTCTTTTGTGTTGCTTGGGGGTTGAAGAGTCTCAAGTTGTTTTATTCGAACTACATGATGAAGAAGGATCAACCCATTGTGGGTACAGGGCACTAACCCGGAGGGTATTGTTGGCTGGCTACTATTGGCCATCCATAATGGCAGATGCTAAAGACATGGTAAAGAAGTGTGATCCATGCCATAGGTATGGCAACGAAATTCATGTGTCAGTAGTACCTATGGAGTCTATTTCTGAGCCAGTACATTTTGCTCGTTGAGGATTGGATTTAGTTGGGCCTCTGTCAATGGCGTTCGGAGGGTGCAGAACTATTATAGTTTGTATTGATTACTTCTCGAAATGGATAGAGGTAGCTCGTTTGGCAGGAACCACTTCGAAGGCTGTCATTAAATTTATCATATCCAATATATGTTGCAGATTTGGGATTCTTCAAAAGATTACCACAGATAATGGGCCACAGTTTGATAACAAGGATATGGAGATTTTTTGTGCTTTTAGAGGCATTCAGCACTGTTTTTCTTCTCATTTCCATCCACAAGAAAACGGCCAGGTTGAAGTTTCCAACTGGACCATTTTGTCCGGGTTATATAAGAATCTAGAAGGAGCTGTAGGGAAGTGGCCAAGCTATCTGCAAGAAGTGTTGTGGGCATACCAAACTACTTATCGGGATGTTACACAAGAATCTCCTTTTGCTTTGTGGTATGGGATGGATGCCATTACCCCCATAGGAAAGCTACCCTACCATCATACATGGTTCATAACTATTCTGAACAAGCTAATGAGATAGAAATTAGGAATCAGTTGGACTTGATTGAAGAAATAAGGGTTAAAGCTCACTTGAAAACAACCCACTACCAAGTCTTGATGAGGAGCAAGTTTGCTTCCATGGTCAAGAGAAGAGATTTTAAACTGGGAGATAAAGTAATGAGAAAAGTTTTCTTACACACCAAGGATACGCAGTTTGGTAAGCTGGCCCCGAACTGGGAAGGCCCCTATGAGGTCTCCGGAAAACTTAATACTTTATACACAAAACACTTAATACTCAACAAACTTCATAAAACACTTTACTAAATTATCCCCAGCCTAAAATAAACCAAACTAATTTTGCAACCTAATTACACGTAATTAAGCATTTAAAAAATAAAAAATAAATTCAAAAATATGAATATAGTTTTGTTCGTCTTAAAAAACCATTGATATTTTCATATATTTGTTTAGAATTATGGTTTGAAATAGATAACATTTAAAAAAACAAAACAAAAAAACAAAGTTGAGCGGTATTTCGGAATACCATAGGGTTATCGGTGGTTTGGTTTATTTTGGGCTGGGGGTAGTTTGGTAAAGTTTTTTGGTAAGTTTTAGGTATTTTGTGTTTAGTGTGAGGAGTAGAGAGATAATTAAGTAGTCTGTGTGTATTAAATGTTAATCACCTTCATTAATGTGAGTCGATGGAGTATTTATACTTTTAATTAATAACCAATGGACTTACCGGGTCAAGTTGAGAAACCGGGTGAATTTTAAGGACCCGTTAGTTTTTTAGCACATTAGCAAATAGCTTAGTGAAAAGGTGTTCACATTTTTCCTGTTCGGATTTTATAGTGGAGTGATATTGTCTGAATTACCCATGTGTGGATTAGCTGGTAGGCTGTGTCTGTAATATCCGAACTAATCAGTAGCCCATTTTTCTAAGCCTTGCAAAATATCTTTGGAAGGGTTAAAAAATCTACCCAGTCAAAGTCACCATCAATTTCATCTGATCTGCTTTTGTTGTAACCAACCAGTTCGAATTTTGTCAGAACTCGTTTTTCTTCCCAGAATTCTAAGAGTTTTTTCTTTGAACGCGGGATACGTGTCAGTATTTGGTTCGACCTACCAACTGTTATTTTTCGTAGACCGACGCACCCACTAAGTCTAGAAAGTTACCTAGGCTTTGATTTTTCACACGTTTGCGCAACCCTTAATCATTGTAAAAAACCCTTTTCAACTTCTCCTTGGTAACTGTTTTTTTTTTAATATTCCATTGTCTTCCACACTCAAAGCTTTCCTAGAGAGAAATTCATCTTTACCTTCACATTATTCTTAAGATATTTTGTATTCACAGCCAAAAACGCTTTAGTTAAAGTTGGTGGTTGAATTTGTCAGAGTTAAAGATATCAAGGAAGGTAGAAAGAGAGAATCGTATCGTCACCGACCTCCCAGTTTCTCTAGGTGAGAAAACCAGTCAGCGAACTCAGGACGCTGATGAAGGATCATCATCTTCCAAAAACCCTAGACCCAAACAACTTTCTTTCAAACCAAGCCTTTTGCCCCTCCCTTCTGGTTCTTCTATTCAAGAGTCTCAGCCTTCTATGTCTAAAGAAAAAGTCGTTCCAAGTATCAGAAAACCCTCTGCATTTATAGCTATGGGCTCTGACACAGAAAAGTATCTGGAGAAGATAACCCCTTGTCGGACGACTCGCCAAACCAAAAACCCGTCCACTCCATCACTATCAAAACCCTCTGGATCAGAGGTAGCTAAATCAGCTCCGCAGGCCAAGCCCTCAGGATCACAACCTCTACCGGACACTAGGCCTTTCAGAGGCAACAAGTGCTCAACCACCCGAACAACCTTCAATGCAAGAAACTAGACTACCTTCTTCTAAGGAAACTGACAAACCTTCCACAGTGATGGAAGAGATTATAGAAGACAACATCGATGAGGCCCATTTTGAGACCGAGGCATCAAGTCAAACTGGAGATGTTGCTTCTGATAAGAAAGGTAAGAATAAGGTAAAATTTTGTATGACTCATCCAGATTTACTTCCAGAATTCTTAGACGGTAAGGTAGGCTTTTATTTCAAACATGTCAGCATCAACTACTTGTTGGCCTTGCAAAACATCAACTACATCTACACCCACACTGCTGAGTTAAGCCGAATCCAAACCAAATGGAGGATTCCAGAGTCTGTGAAGGTAAGGATACCTATCAAACTGAACGAGGTGGTAGTGTACACCGAAGTCCTAAACTGAGGACTCTGGTTCCCTCTAGACCCAGAATTTGTTAAGTACTTTCCCTTGTCCCAGCCAGTTAAGTCCCAATTCCTAGTACACACTCCTTGCCTGTATTATGGCATCCAGGTTGTCAAAGATCCCTCTTATGATAGAGCGTTTTGCTGCTGTAGCAAGCTTGTGCAAGAACCATCAGATTCCCTTCTACCATTACAACATGGGGAATGATTTTAAGGTGGTAGATGACCTGTTAGAGTCCGAAAAGACCTGGAGGACACAATTTCCATTTTTTAGTGGAACATGGGAAAATGGCAGGAAGATTAAATCCAATACCAACCCCAGCTTGCTGACTAGTAGGGGGAAAAGCACTTAAAATTTCTCTTTTTCTCCTCGTTCTACCAATTTCTCTTCTTAAATTATAAGCTTTCTTATTGTGACTAGTTTGCTACTCCTCTTTAGTTCTACCGAAGGAGCTACCGGCCATTTGGAGGAGGGGAAAAAAACATGTGAAAAACTCAACGCATGGGCTTCGAAACGCTGGGGAAAGTCTTTCACAATTCCTTTACATTGGGCAATTTGTGAGGTCTCACTTATGGAACACCACAGGCCGGAGAGACCTTACATGGGAAGAGCTAACCACCCTTCCTCCTCCTGACGTGATTCTCAAAAGGACAGAAGCCAAATATGCCAAGTTGCTCTTACCTTCCAGGGCTAAAGCCCCCAGAAAAATAAAAAACAAAAAGAAGAAGGCTGCAACAGATCTGACTCAAACGACTGAAGAAGGGATTGGTCCGGGGAATCAGGGGGGTATCGAAGCAGCTCTGCTCAAAGTAGTAGAGTTTGAAACCATAAGGGAATCCAAAGGGTCAAAGAACCCAGCAAAGCCCCCTGAAAAGGACAGAAAGCGCAGGGCCAATAGTGATGAGAAAGCTGCTAAGAAGAAGAAGGTCACCCTGGGGGAAGAAATAATTCTTCGTCCTTCAGAAATCCAACCACCACCAACCCCTACTGACCCTATTTTACAAGAGGAGATCCCAACAGACCTTCAGTCGGGAGAAATTGCTGGTGGAGGGAACGATGAAGTAGACATCAGTGCCCTTCAAGACATTGGTTTGTATTTTAACGATTTTGAGAATGATGATTTTTCAGGTCCTCATCTCCCTTCCAGTTCCTCCAACATGGTGACCTATAATGGAAAATCATTCTATGTATCCGAAGAGCAAGATTTTTTAAGTCACGACATCCTTAGTTATATTCGGCCAGTATTTGATCTGGAGAAACCTGTGAAAAGTCAGACCAACTTTATCAACTCCCTTACTTCTGACAAACAATCTCTATCAAGTAGTCTCCTAAGCGCTGAGCAAAGTATAGAGGAACTGAAGAAGTAAAATGTGGCATTAAAGAAGGAGAAAGAGGATTCGACAGCTAAGCTAGCCACATCGGAAGCAGCCAGAACTGAGCTCCAAGCTAAGTAATCTGACCTATAAACGTCTTCTTCACAGAACCTCACAACGTTAAAGGAGGAGTTGAAGACTAAGGATGGCACCATTCAAACCCTGACTGATAGGAAAAATAAGTTAGAGAGAACCATTTGGAGATAACCAAGGAAAATGAGGTTATAAAGAATCAACAAGAGAAGGCTATCAAGGCAGGTATTGAGGAGTATGCCAATGGAGTAATAGGCTCCTTAGAAAAAAAAGATGACGGGATCAAGTTTGACATGATGTTGTTGTTCCATGAGACCTTCCCTAAGAGGACCCTTGGTCCCTTATGGAAGTTTGTGGAGTACGAAGACATCCCATTTCATACATTGGCCGATGGGGACAAGCACAATTATTCTAGTGGATTTGATTCCACAACCGATGATGAAAAAGGAACAGGTGAGAGTTCGAGTGCCGAACTCAAAAGACCTAAAAAAGGTGATGGTGGTGGTGAAGGAACGTCCAAAAGGAACAAGCCCTAAGGTTTTACCATGTATTATTTTTTATCTTTGTCAACAATCGAAGTCCTTGGATGGCCAAGGCATATTTTGCATTACTATTCGGTTGAAGTCCGAATAAGTCTTTTGAACACCCAAAGTCCTTGGATAGCCAATACATGTTTTGTATTACTGTTTTGTTGAAGTCTGAACAAGTTTAATTGTATTAAACTTTCTTTTTGGTTAATAGCTTTCCTTAAACTTTTTCATGGCTAATGTTTAAGTAGCCCCTATTATTTTCGAAGTATTAAAGTGAGAGTGTTTAATATCTCCGATGACATGTATCTAATAGGCATCACCAACCATCAAGTTTATCCGATCTACTAAAGACCCCAAGGTATTGAACA
This sequence comes from Limnanthes douglasii subsp. nivea, assembly GCA_036936605.1. Taxonomy (NCBI): domain Eukaryota; kingdom Viridiplantae; phylum Streptophyta; class Magnoliopsida; order Brassicales; family Limnanthaceae; genus Limnanthes; species Limnanthes douglasii. The sequence goes on from JAUPFV010000005.1 coordinate 50,884,927, forward strand.
AATGATTTATACTTGAATTGAATTGTAGTAAAATCACTCCGAATTTTTTAAGAAGGCATTATATATTATAAAATACCGAACACCTCATTAAAACCTCATCGCGCCACCAGGGTAGGAAAGAGTATTCCCCCTAATATTTACATTGGTGTTTAACAACTAAATATTTACACAAAACATTTACTCTAACTATAACCTAAGATGTTCAACATTCCATGGGTGCTTCAAAACTCTCCCTTCTTTGTCTTGAAGTCTATATGTCCCAGGTTTGAACTTTTCAGAGACCTCATAGGGGCCTTCCCAGTTCGGAGCCAACTTATCGAACTACTACTCCTTTGGTATGTAAGAAACCTTATATTAATACCTTATATTTTAGTTGAAAATATCTTCTCTTGACCTTGGAGGCAAATCTGATCATCATCAAACCTTGGTAGTGAGCTGCTCTTAAGTGTGCTTTAACCCTTCTTTATTTTATTATGTCCAACTGATTCCTAGTTGCTATCTATTAGCTTGTTCGGAATAGTTTTAGACTCTATACAATGGTAAGGTAGCTTTTATGGGGGTAATTGCATCCCAATGAGTAGTTCGGTAGGCCCACAACACTTCTTGTAAATAGCTTGGCCACTTCCTCGCAGCACCTTCTAAATTCTTCTTTAATCCGGAAAAATGGTCTTATTGGCAACTTCAACCTGGCCATTTTCTTGTGCATGGAAAGGAGAAGAAAAACAATGTTGAATACTTCTCGAAGCACAAAAATTCTCCATATCTTTGTTATCAAACTGTGGCCCGTTGTCTGTAGTTATCTTTTGAGCAACCCCAAATCAGTAGCATATATTGGATAAGATAAACTTAATGACAGTGTTTGTTGTGGTCCCTGCCAAGGGGGCTGCTTCTATATATTTTGAGAAGTAATCAATAGCAACTATAATTGTTCTGCACCCCCCAGATGCCATAAGTAGAGGTCCAACCAAGTCCATTCCCCATCCGGGAAAAGCTATTGGCTCATAAATAGACTCGATAAGTACTAATGGCACATGAATTTCATTGCCATACATTTTACATGGATCACATTTCTTTACTATTTCTTTAGCATCTGCCATTATGGATGGACAATAGTATCGAGCTAATAAGACTCTCCGGATTAACGCCCTATACCCACAATGTGCTGACCCTTCCCCATCGTGTAGTTCGGACAAAACAACTTGAGATTCTTCAACGCCCAAACAACGTAGGAGAGGTCTACTGAAAGATTTTTTATAGCCCTTTATCATAAAAAACCACGTGCCTTGTGTTTAATATTTCTTGTCATGGCTTTGTCCGAAGGCAAAACCCCATCAGAAATATATTGAAGAAGGATATATCTCCAGTCTTTAGGCTGAATCACATGCATGCTCAAATTTTCCCTATCTTCTTTGTTTTGTCCTGGCTGTATGGATGGGCATTCTTGTATGTGCATCCAAGGGTAGGAATCTGTATATGCTATAGTTACTAAAGAGTCTGCTAATGTATTATCTGATATGGGAATATGCTCATAACAAACACTTTTAAAATCTCCTGCCACTTCTTTCAAGACGAGTAAGTACTTGATCAGTTGCTCCTTCTTGGCCTCAGACTGACCTTGAGCGTGATGGATGAGCAATTGAGAGTCACTCATCAACCGAGATCTCTTAGCTCCACACAGGAAAGCTAATTTAAGACCAGTTATAACTGCTTCATATTCAGACTCATTGTTAGAGGCCCTGAACCCAAAGCATATAGCTTGGTACATCTTATCACCATACAGAGAGGTTAGGAAAATTCCAGCTCCACAACCCATTGTTGTTGAACCACCATCAGTTCGGACCACCAACTATTTCTTGGTTTTATCTTCTGGAGTTTGTTTGGAGTTCCCGTCTATATGGAACTCTACTAGGAAATCAGCCACTGATTGAGCTTTGATAGCTGTTCGGAGGGAAAAACCAATGTCGTAATCTCCCAATTATACTGACCACTTGGTCATCCTGCTTGATATATCTACCTTTTGAAGAACATTTTTTAGTGAGAAAGATGTTCGGACAAAAATGGAATGCGATTGAAAATAAGGCCTCGTCTTTCTTGCTGCAATCACTAAGGCTAGTGCCAACTTTTCAAGCTTTAAGTACCTATTCTCAGCATCTCTTAAACTTTTGCTGATGTAGTATACAGGTCGAGGGTAATTGTCCATTTTTCTTACCAGTACTGCACTTATAGCACATTCTGATCTAACCAAGTATACATAGAGTGTCTCTCCTTGAACAGGTTTGAAAAGAGTATTTGGTGAGGATAAATGTTTCTTTATCTTAACAAAAGCTTGGTTACACTGTGGAGACCAATTAAAGTCTTTAGCATTCTTCAAGGTTTGGAAAAACGGAGCACACTAATCCGAAGACCTTGAAATAAACCGGTTTATGTCAGCCAACCTTCCGGTGAGCCTTTGGACTTCTTTAACATTCTGAGGAGGATCCATTTCCAATAGGGCATTAAGCTGATCCGGATCGGGCTGGATACCTTTCTCAATTATCACATAACTAGAAAATTTCCAGTTCAGACACCAAAACACCTTTTTTTGGATTTAATTTCAAATTCACATCTGATAAATTAGTAAATGTTTATTGAAGATCAATTATGTGTGAATCCTCCTCCAAGCTTTTAACCATCATGTTATCTATGTATACTTCCATTTTTCTGCCAATCTGATCAGCGAATGCTTTGTTCACCAACCTCTGATAAGTAGCCCCAATATTCTTTAACCCAAAGGGCATGACCTTGTAGCAATGAAGACCTCTATCTGTTATAAAGGTAGCAATGAAGGCCATCCATAAAGGACAACAACTTGTTTCCAGACGTAGAGTCCACCAACTGATCTATCCGGGTGACTGGATAGAGATCTTTTGGGCAAGCTCTGTTAAGGTTAGTGAAATCAATGCACATACGCCATTTCCCGTTCTTTTTCTTGACTAAGACCGGATCGACAGTCCATAAAGGATACTGGGATTCCTTTATGTGTCCCATCTTGGTAAGACGATCAACCTCTTGGACTATCACATCTGGTTTTTCCTTAGAAAAACTCTTCTTTTCAGTAACAGGTGTAATATCACTCCGGATGGACAACTTGTGTGGGATAACGCTTGCAGGTACTCCGGTTACATCATTATTGCACCAAGCGAAACATGCTGATTGTTTAGAAAAAAGGACAACAATTTATTTTTCAAATATGGTGCCATCTTGGAACTAATCTTGATATTTCTACCCTCCGCAAGGGACTGGGTTTCAACATCTTCAACTGGTATTATAACACTAGGAGCCTCTCTGGGGTCATCAATCTCACTCTCCCGCTCATAAGGCTCCAGTAACTGCAAAACTTCATTAATCCGAACTGCCCCCCAAAGTCTTAGGAGAAAGAGCAGTTGCATAGCACTCCCTGGTTATCTTCTGACTACTTCGGAAAATACCTACTTGTCCTTGAATTGCATACTTTAAACAGTGATGGACTGTTGAGGCCACAACATGCATTCTGGAAAGCCAAAACCTTCCAAAAATCGCATTGTATGATGTGGGGACTCACTATCGTTTTAAAAGGCCCCTTGCCTAACAGTACCTCTTCTTCAAACTCCCTAATTGCATCCGTAGAGCTACATGTGAAGCCCAAAATAGTTCTGTTTGAGTGTTGATTAACAGCCGGATTCCTCATATGTTTATAGGAGCTTAATAAGAGGATGTTTTCCGAACTACCCGTATCTATCAAAATCCAGCGTATATCATTGCCCCCAATAGATGCTTCTATAACCACTGCATCCTCATGAGGCCCAACAATATTCCTCAAGTCATCTTCATCAAAAACTATAAATGGGAAAGGAGTTCGGCACTGATGGGATGACATTCCCTCTCCAATTGAGTGGACAAACTGTGTACATGCATCTTTCTTGATGAAGGGGTGGGTGCTGTCACAATATCTGCTCCAAAGATGGTCAGTGATTCAAAGAAACTGATAAGTTCAGACACCATCCTGGTTTGTTTTGTTATGACCCCCGCCTCATTCTAAGTTGGATCAAGATCCAGGTACTCAGAATCAACATCAAATCTTTCAAGAATCACCATTTCCCCTTCTTGAGCAGATGTTCCAGTATTGTTTATAGGGCCCGTCCGAGGGGCATTGTCAGGCCTGTTTCCACTTCTTCTTTTGATATAAGCTCCTAGTTTTCCTCTTTCAATAAGTTTCTACACTTCCCGTTTCAATGCTATGCAGTCTTGAGTGTTATGGCCTATATCATTGTGATATTGGCAAAAACAAGTATTTCGGCTTTCTCTGGGAGATTGCAAGGCTGTCGGTTTTCAAAAATGAACTTTATCCTTAGTCTTATCATAGATTGTGGCCACATTCTCCCTTAACTCTGCAAACCACTCCGGTTGAACCCAAGAACCTCTTTTACCTCTTGACTGTTGGCTCTAGGCCTGATTATGGTTGGACTGAGTTTGTTTAGTCCGATTGGATCCTTGTCCGGTCTCTTTTGCCTTGTATCCGGACTTGTTAGCGGTCGAAGGAGCTGTTGTGGTGGACCTTGACGTTGTACCTTGGTCTTCTTTGTTTCTTCCATATTAATATTCTTTCCTACTTGGTTCAACATGCCACCCCATGTCATAGTTTTTTTCTTGGTTACAGAATCAACCAGGTTCCCAGGATTCAACCTCTCTCTCAGAGAAGCAATTGCCACATGTTCAAAGCAATCTGTTAATCCGTTCTTTATATTCACAAATCGAATTATGTAGTCTTGTAAAGACTCATTTGGTTCTTGGGTACAATGGATAATGGTATCTTCATTGCCCTTCACCTATTTACTTCCAACAAATTGCCTTTGGAAGGCAACCTAAAAATGTATCAAAGTTTCTAATACACCCTTGAGGTAAGCTATTATACCACTTAAGAGCACTTCCCGTGAAAGTTTGGGAGAAGGCTCAGCACAAGAGTTTTTCATCATCATCGAAATTTATCATAAAGTTTTTGAATTTCTCAAAATGGTTGTCCGGATCTCGACTTCCATCATACTTTTCCATTCTAGAGCTGTCAAACCTTTTGGGTAGGTTTCCGAATAGTATTTTGACAGACATAGGTGACTACCTCTAGTTTTTATTACGACTAAAGAGTGTATCTTCATTTGGTGTTTCAAAAATACCTGGTTCGGTCTGAAAAGCAAAAGGATCTATCAGCAACTGATCAACATGTCTTTGGGATGACCCTCTGCCCAAATGCCTTTTAAGCCTACCATGCATATCCCTCTTTCTTGAATACTTTTTTATTAACTTCATATTTTTCTAGATCTCCCTTAATCACTACTTGATGACAAAGATTCCTCAAGCTCAGCCTCATTCGAAGAGCTATTGGAGGACTCGAAATCTGAACTTTCAACAGGCTTAGATCGATGTGTCTTCTTAGAGTTGAGATAATTTGTTTTTGAACTAATATGAGTCTTTATTGATGGATCATTCTCCCTAGGATTGTTAGTATGATGAATAGCTGACGCCCTTGATTTCTCCCTGATCTCATTCTATGTTTTTTATGGCCCTTAGTGCTTTTATCTCTACTTTCAACTTATCTTACTCCTCAACGATGTATTCCTTGTTCTCCCTGACTGTTTCCAACACAGGAGGTGGTAACTTGGTCGTTTGGATCCATCCAAACTGGTTCTTTTTACTGGTTTTAAATATAAAATTCAGGCACCTTCGTGCTCCTACTGTGGTCGCCAATTTGGTTTGGTTTATTTTGGGATTAGGGTAGTTTGGTAAAGTATTTTGGTAAGTTTGAGGTATTTTCTGTTTAGTGTGAGGAGTAGTGAGATAATTAAGCAGCTTGGTTGTATTAAATGTTGATCACCCTCATTAATGAGAGTGGTTGGGGTATTTATACTTTTAATTAATAACCCATGGGCTTACCGGGTCAAGTTGAGAAACTGAGTCAAGTTTAAGGACCCGTTAGTTTTTAAGCAAATTAGCAAATAGCTTAGTCAAAAGGTGTTCACATTTGTCATGTTCGGATTTTATAGTGGAGTGATATTGTCCGAATTACCCCTGTCCGAAATAGCTGGTAGGTTGTGTATGTAATATCTGAACTCATCAATTCGTACTATTAATTAAAAATCAGGTGCTTATATGTACTTTATGAAACGTAGGGTGGTTATTGCTAAATAAGTTTGATGTTAGGTGGTTATTGGTTTATCACCCATTAATAAATATAAATTTAGCTAACTAACTATTGTAAAAAGCTGTAATATAAATAAAAGGGAGAATTACTGATAACCATCATATAGAAATTAAAATTACTCATAACCAACTGAGTTTTAAAGTTTACTGAAAACCACCTGTAACATAAATGTTTCCAACAACACCCATAAACACACAAACACGTACTACTTTCAACAATTAATTATTATATATATTCTAAAGACGACCAAAGCAAAATCCATGAGTAATATTTTTAGAGAATTTAGGTTTCTTCTTATGTTATGTAATCACGCAATTGAATTTTTCTTTCTTTTTAGCAACCAAATGATACACAATTCTGCAACTAGAATATAGTTGGTTCTTCTGGGCTTATTTCGCCACCAAAGTATTATTTATGCAACTAGTTTTTCTTTTGATATAACATAATTTATTTTTTTAAACAAAAATATAACTAAGTCTAGTAACTTTGTATTTATTTTAGCGGCTTTCATCTCCTATTTGTTGAAAGAAGATAAAGCAAATATATTAGATATTTGTTAACAAATACAAATATTATGTGTTAATTTTGTGATGATGTAACTTTTTGTGTCTCGTCACGTATATATTCTTAATTATTTCTTTTTTTATGCTTACGATACAATCCAGTGGGCTCTTTTTATTTTACACGTCAGTTATTGGGCTGAACTAATTTCACATTTATCACTGTCCTTATATTCTTTTAGAAAGATTTGACGAAAAGACTAATATTTATAAAATTTATGGGTTGTTTGTTATCTTCACATAACCAAGATGGTCAAATACTTTATGCATATTTTCTCTTCAGGCCGAATGTTTTTTATTGACCCATGCAATAGCCTAGGTTTGGTTGGAGTCATAAAAGTTTTTTGATGTGTTTATATTAAATTTTACTGAATTTTAACTCGTATTCGCAGAACAAAAACTCTAAGGCATTTCTGGATTGCTTCAGTTTGACCATGTTTTTGTATACATTAACAACCTTTGACGAAGCAAAACCTTCATTGAGAAAAAAACTTTATTTTGTCAAAAGAAAAATAGTGCACACAACAGGTAGCATGTTGGTAGGTTAATTTGAACATTTAACTAAATTTTGACGGTCTTCTATAAGCTTGAATCTACTTCGAAATCCCCTTATGTGTAGTAGAGTAGATCTATAGCCCTTTTAGAAGGACAAACAAAGGACTAGTACCAATTCTGAAGCAATGGATGATTCATCAGGGTAAAATGGATGTTTAGCTTTGTCAAGATGATGTTTTGTTTAGTTGTGGTTGGCCATAGTTTTACTGATGCAATTGGTTGTACGTCAAATGTAATACTTTCATAATATGTTTATATAAATATTAAATTTAAAAATATATTTTCATAACTGAAGATAATACTCTAATGGAGGGGCTGACTGTAAATAAAGAATAAAATCGTTAGATAAGTTCATGTGTGATAACAGATGGTGAACACACATGCTTTGAAAGGGAGATCCATGCGTGCGGACTCTTCTGATTTATTTAAGAGATTACACGTGGAAAAATAATGGTTACGCCATGGGATTGAATGTATATCGTTGGATTAAAACCATATGGATGGTTAGGATTGATCCAAAGTAAATTATAAATAGTCATAAATAATATCGTTCTCTATTTTCCTTTATCTTTTTATTAATATTCTTAGTAGTATACTTTTCTTATTGAAACTTAAACACACTAAAATGATTGTTTGATTTTATCAAAGAATACATCAATGTGTACCAATCCATTATTCATTCAAGCTTTAAAACAAAAATAATAAAAACAAGTCAGCCAAATATAGAGTACAACCATGAGAGACATAACTATGACAGTCAAAATCCTTGTACTAGTGGCCCTTCTAGCGCATCACCAACCAAATTAAAAGAAGAATACTCAACTTCGAGGCTATAAAGAAGAAGGCTAAAGTCTTAAATAATAAAGAAGGGTGATGCGTGGGAGGATGTTGTAAGGGATAATGTTATTTCTCTCACAATTATTCATGTCATTAATAAGAAAAGTGCATCTCATGTGGCTGCAATAATGACAATCAGAGCTCCAACAACTATGGTCCAGGACATATTTAATGAACCAAATATATTTCAATATGTGTTATATTGTCTTAGTGTTTTTCAAACTAAGAAGGTGTGTGAGAACTATTATAATTATATATGGACCAAAGATATGTGTGACAAATTAGAGGAGTTGGGGATTCCATATAATATGGTGGTTTGGTTCCTAACAAGGAATGATACTCCTTTGGATGATTATGATCATGAGGTGGTCTTCCTCACCCACATATTTAAGATTAGGGATCTATTTTGTTTGAGTTGTGATCTGATGAAGTTTTTCAAGGATACCCAATATATCCAACCTAGTTGGTGTTGAATGCCGAAAAGATCTTACTAGTGGTTATTTTATTGTCACATAAAGTTACCAATACTTCAGTCTCATTAGATTTTTGACAATGAATTTGATTTTGGTCAAAACCTGAACCTATATTTTAACGATTTCAATAAGACAAAGGTCCTTACTGACCTTCTAGACTTCAATAATGTTTGGAATAATGAGTTCGTATACATCATTGGTGACTTGAAGACTGACATAAAGTAGAGTAAATGGTTGTACCTCACGTAGATGAAGCTCTAAAAGTAAGTCATTTATCTTGTGACCACCTTATGTAAAAATATTAATCTTATCTACGTATAATTATGATTTGTTGATATATTACTCAATGAGCCCGCTAGAGCCGTAAATGAAGTGGAAAACACTTAGTTTAGTACATCTTATAAATTCTTTGTTCCCTCTATAATTAAAGTTAGATGCTTCTTTGAGGAAAAGTATTTCAGCCAGGTCATCTTAACGTAAAAAGACTATTATGAAGCCTGTTATTGTGATGATTGAGCTTGTTGGAGGCATGCAAACTAGAGTTGGCAGTACTATAGTTGTTAGGGTCAGTCGTGCAAGTATGGTTGATCGTCTAGAGCATGATGTATCCACAACTAAGTCTTTCAAATTCGTTAAGGTTGGGTCTGCTAGATGAAAATGTCTTTTGGCAAAGAGAAAGAGTGAGTAGCATGATCTAAGCCTAGGCTTAAATCGCTTTCTAGTCCCTCGACTATCACGTTTTCTGTCATTTAGTCCCTCGACTAAAAAAATCAGTGGTGAGGGTCCCTCGACTATCCTATTTTCTTTCATTTAGTCTATCGACTTTAAAATCACCGGTGAGGGTCCCTGGACTTTAAAAAATATGTAAATTTAGTTCCTGAATCTAAGAAAAAAAACCCCAAATCAGGGACTAAATTTATAGATTTTTGCAGAGTCCAGGGACTCTCACCGGTGATTTTAAAGTCGAAGGACTAAATTAAAGAAAATTGGATAGTCGAGGGACCCTCACCGGTGATTTTTTAGTCGAGGGACTAAATTAAAGAAATCGTGATAGTGGAGGGACTATTTCCTGATTTAAGCCCTAAGCCTACATAAAATTTTGGTCTCTCCGGCGAAGCTAGAGCTTATTAGACCCCTGTTGGAGAGGGTTCAACTACTGAATGTATAATGCCACTAATTCCTATAGGGAGGAAGAATAGTGTCAAAACTAAAGTAAATGTGTCTAATACTAAGGTATTAAGCCCTTATTTTGAACTGAAAGTTGTTGATGGTTTTATTGTTGAGACTTTTAGTCGAATCCTCGATGTTGCTGATCTACCCAACCAAGTTAGGAATATTTATGCTAGGTTTGCTGCCATTTAGGAGGATTATATTCTTACAATAATAGAGTTGGCTATGTATTTTGATGTGCCTCCAATATTTTCCAAATGTGTGTTAATTATTTAAGAGGGCTCAAATCCCATGGCTCAACTTCTATTATCGGAAAAGGAAAGCCTCTCTAGTAGAGGTAAGTATTAAGATGGATTTCAAGGCCTTAAGAAAAAAGGTTATTGTTAGGGCTAAAACTGAAGTAACTCGTGTATTAGAGAAGCTAATTACTAAGAAGTACAACGCCATGTTGGTGAAGGGACCTTCAATATGCATAATACCAAGACTGGTGAAGTTGGTGAAGAGGAGGCCAAGTAATCAGCCAGTCACGATATTTTGCATTTTTTTCATACGAAGCCAAATTGTAAAGGTAATAAATATCCGTTATCTAAAGGTCTGAAGGCTTCATAGCATCTTATTGTTGTAACTAATGAAATAAAAATCCTTAGAGCACATGGTTGAGTTTTTCTATTCAACTGGGTTATTAGGTATTGAAAGTGAGAAGTATGTTAAAAACTAGTACAAGCCCAGGTTCCCTTGAAGAAATAGATGTTGCTAATTCCCAAAAGGCCGAAGGCTATAAACTTCTTATGATAAGGTATGCCACTCTCTATGTTATATTAAAAAATATAAATTTTGGAGAAAATAATGATGAGCCAACTAAGGTAGTCCATAAGGTAGGGTTTTCTGAAACGTTTGAATCCTTTGTGCTTACACCGGGAAAGATTAATGAAGTAGTGAGTAAGTATGTTGTTTCATCCATTCAGATGAGGTTTCCCATCCACTTGTCACTTCTAGATTTGGCCACGAGGCAGCTGGACCTTGGTATAGAGGTATGTTATTCATTTAATTTCCTTTTTATTTACTTGTGTATAGTGTTTGATCTATTTTGATTATGTTGTTGACATTACTAAATATCTACATCATGCTTGCCAAACGTTTTCAAACTTCAAGGATGGCCTTCAGTAAATCTTAGAGGTTGTTGATGAGCCATTTCATGATAGTTTAGAGTCAAGTTTTGTCCTTCATACAAAGAGGGCCAGTGAAAGGCTAAACACTAAGCTGAAGCATACGCATTTAATGAAATTGTGTTGAAACATAAAATTCAATCGAAGTATGAAATCATTAGCCAACTGGAGGAAACATTTTCTCGTAAGTCCCTCTTTATCTCAGAGCTTCATGGTGTGCTCAAGATGATTGAAAACTTGAACTTATCTTTTATTGTTTTTGGAGCCTTCATGAAAGACGTCACTTTTCGTCAACAGAGTGGATCTATCATTTGACCAAAAGGTTTTGCTATGGCTATTGAGAACTAAATCAAGCTTAAGACGATCAGAAAGCGGACAAACCATTGCTCTAATATAGAAGGATGAGTTGAAAGGGATGCTTGATGAAACCCTAAACTAAAAGAAAGAAGTGAAAAAAATATTGGTTTCCAAGGAAGTTGAATGGGCCGAAAAGGTGGATGAATTCAAGGATTTTATGGTTTAAGTAGCCAAGGATGTTGCAACACGTAAAGAAATAACTCATGCTACAATTTCATATAAAGTTTCCAAAGTGTGAGTTGGATACTTTGGGGAACTATGTTTCTAAACCGGATATGAGTATCTGATAATCTTTAAAAAAGGAAATTACTTAGTGTATGGACATATCGTGGGAGAAAAAAGTCAAGAGTTGATTTGGTTGTCCAAAGAAAAGAGGATGATGATGTCAGTGTTGAGCCAAATGTGTATCTTGATCAAGTTATTGTCTTACATCTCCCAAGTGTTATTAGTGATGTTGCCGACATGGAGCATCCTGGATTAGAGAAATTTTGTAAACCAATTCCCCATGACTATATATTTTGCTATAGTATTTATCACTTGTATCTTTTTATTGAATTGTGCTTTAATTGTTTTTTTTGTTTGTCTAGCGTATGTTGTTTGCAAAAAAATATTATGTTGAACTTGCTCTACTTTTTCTAAATGGAATAATCAATTTTAAAATGTTGAGACTTGAATAAGGAATACGTGAGATCATTGTTTGGATATATCTAGAAATAACCAAACATCATTTTTTTAAAGAGTGTATGGCTCTTTTGGAGAAAATCATCATGAAGTACTTTCGTATTTTCATTTGTTCAATGATGGGGTAGTCGAAGCTTAAAATGTACTGAAAGTCAAGTTCAATCTTACCTTTTAAGTTATTAAGTATTTTTCATTGATAATTCTGATAGTTGAATCTTTTCAAGGGGATGAAAGCTTATTCTCGCTTATCCTTAGTCAATGTTGATATTATTAGTTTGGAAAGAAGAAGCTCTTCAAGACGGTGCAAGCTTATTCATAATTATTACTTTGTTATACTTTAAAGCTAGGCCAAATACGTCGTACGTGTTATAGACTATCCTTAGGTATCCATACTTACCCTCTGTATTTAGATATTATATTTCGTTATGAATGTATTAAATTAATGCAAAAAAAAGTAAATAAAACATATGTAAAGGTAATAATAAAAGTTTATTAAAGTAAGTATCTCCTTAAAACCTTCATGCACCACCAGATTAGAAAATATTAACACTTATGTATAATAAATAATTTATATATATAATAATAATAATAAGGTAGGAACTTATTAAGGGTGGTATACCTTTAAGCGCTTAATGTTTCAGCGATGTCAAACATTTTTACTTTCTTCATCCAACAGACTATACAATTTTGGCTTCACTTTAGCTTCTAGAGCAAACACATATTCCCAATTTAAGCCTAATTTGCCAAGATGTTTTTCATTTGTATGCAAGAATACTGTCCTTAGAACCCGATCTCCTACTTCAAATATTTTGAACCGAACATTGTATCATATCAGTTATGTATCCGAGTCTTGTAATGAATAAAGAAAATGTAGGCTCTAATCTTTTTTCCTCAACTGCGTCCACTTTGATGCTTCTTACTTTTGAATTATTACCCTCTTTGTATATTGGTATTCGGTAGGAAAGCATAGCAGTTTCGGCTAGGACCACTGCTTTCTTGTTATATACCAAAGAAAATAGGGTTTTTATTATGTCCAAACATGGTGTGGTTATGTAGGAACAAATTACTTCTTACATAAAGTCTTATCAATTGCATGTTGCACTCTTTTTGATTCCATAAAAAATATTTATATTTGTTACATCAACATGTCTATTCCCTTGAGGGTGTACATTAAATTGAATTAACCTTGCATATTTGAAGTATCATCATATCCTTGATACCTCAATATGGAAATAGATAATCCATGGTTGGTAAATATTAAATCAAGAGCTTCATTCAAACAAACAATTTTAGTCTCTCTTACATAAAACATACCTAAAATCCTGTAGATGATATTACCTCGTCAATCAATAAAACAAATATTTCATGTCATTTGTTCCTTCACTAAACAATCACGTGCTTCATCAATTAATATCTAAAATGGTCCTAAAAGCCTCTCGATGATATCTCATCGTCTATCAACAAAATAAATATTTCATGTCATTTGTTCTTTCACTAAACAATCACGTGCTTCATCAACCAATATATAAAATGATATATCTCCTCGATCATACAATATGGATAAGTCGTCTCAATTGCACAACAATTAGTCAACTATATTTAAATTGTTATAGAAGTCATATGAGCATTAATTGAAACATTTATTCTTATAACTTTAGTGATTAAATTCACTATTTTCATGTACGGATGACATTTTTTTTCTGAAACCGCGAGTACCTGGCCCTAGCCGACTCGCAGGATAGGTTATGGATTTTAAAAATTTCCTACAGATGAGTTGCGGTTTTGAAAATTTACTATCCGCTAGGTTTCGGATGGGTTATGGATTTAATAAATTTACCACGAGAAAACCCGACTCCGATCCACATGATATCTATTAGTTATTCTAATATTTTAAAAATTATTACATGATATATTATTATTTTATGGATTCTAAAATTATATTATAATGTTATTTAATTTGTTTTTTATTATTTGTAATTTATTTATTTATTATTTTATTTTTGATGGTTTTATCACTATTTATACTTTATTTTATTTAAAATTATAAATTAGCTTACATTTAACGAATATAAAGATTTAAATCCAATAAATTTTTAAAAAAGTTACAATTTTTTAAATAACTTTATATATTTAAACAACAAATATAATTTACTAAAAAATTGAATAAATATAAATTTTAAATAATAAATATTTTTTATAAATTTGTTACTAAATTTTTTAGATTTGCTACTAAATTTTAGAGTTTATATTTAGTATATTATTATTATTATTATTATTTTAATATATTATTTTTGGTTGTTCTAATTTTTATTGGATAGTTAATTACGAAAAAATATTTTATAGATAAATAAATTATCAATGGGTACCCGTACCCAACAGGTTTGAACATAAAAAATCTCTTACCCGAATAGGTACCCGAACCCGTCGCTTCTAAAAAATAAGCATGAGATGGGTTACGGGTTTAACAATATCCGCACCAATCCCGACCCATTATCATCCCTATTTTCACGCAACCAATTAAGCAACTTCATAAAATTTCTTTTATTAAAAGAAGATGTGTCCTCATCATCACCTCTAAAACCCAGGTATTGTTTTAATAGAAAATGAACTCCTTATAAGGAAACAATTACATGTTTTTAATATTGAATGTTCATAACTTCTTTGCATATTATTATGTGTCATATTTTGCCTCTCTTTTTTAAAATTCTCAAATAATTGTGTAGCCTCGTTGTAAAACAATTAACATTTCTAACATGGTCACCAAATTTACTACTAAGATGTTTCCAGTTTACAAAGTAATTGTTTACAAATGTGTCGTCTTCCTCATACCCTACGTTACTTCTTCTAAAAATATAACAATAAAAAAGTTGTATCCTTAACAATTTTATACTACAACCACGCGCTTCTCTCGAACCAAATATCTCTAAAACACCTATTATTTTGGCTTATTTTTTTCTCGGATGAGAGTAACCAATCGGCTCACAAATACCCCAGGTAATATATATTCCCTCCAATCCTATCTTTAATTCTCACATCATAAGTCTCAATTGATTTGCACAAACCAGGGTCACTCGTTACATCATCTGAATTAATATCTTCATGAATTGTTTTCCAATATTTTCAATAATCTGCCTAACACTCTCAACATTCTCATTATATAGACTTTGAACACTAGTTAAACCAACTAATGTTTTTTGTTATTTTAAAACATTTTTTTATTTAAAGCCTATTTAGTCTAGTTTGATAAACCCAATACATTTGTATATGGTGTTTTTTACATAACTCTTTCAAATATCTTATCAAACAAAAAACACCCCCTTCGCCTCCTAACGATGGGTATACAATTGTATTACATATTCAACAAAATGATGGAAGTTGTGTATCCCCATCCTACCCTTAGATCCATCATTGTTTATAGCTATCAACAAGAACTAATGTTGACATGACCAAATATGAGTAATCACATGACATGAAGAGATTAGCTACCATAATTCGACCGAACTAAAAAATGAATAAAGGGGAATTTTAATAATTTTTATTTTGTATTTTCTTGTTGTAATTAGATTTTTGGTAGGCTTTTATTATAAAAGTACACATGTAATTATAAAAAAAACTATCATGCATATTTTAATGAGAGAGTATTTTAGATATTTTATATAGAAAAAAGAAAACAAATAAAAAAATAAGTGAAATTAAGTTCAACATCTCTAATATGGTTTTTGAATTTATGATTGGTTCTTTGAATATGATGATCTCTTTATATAGATATTTGAGGGTTTGAACAGTAACTCGTCCCTGGACTATCGCATTTGGTGACAGATAGTCCCTGGACTTTCAAAAGTCTGTTCGTAGTCCTTGGACTATCTAGTTTGAATAAAGTTAATCCCCTTGCATGTGTTGACTATCAATTTTTATGACTGATAGTCCCTCAACTATTCATTTTCGATAAATTTAGTCCTTTGACTTTCTATTTTTGATAAAGTTAGTCCCCTTAATAAACATGCGCATGGGACTAACTTTATCCAAACTGGATAGTCCAGGGACTACCAAGAGACTTTTGAAAGTCCAGGGACTATATGTCTCCAAAATGAATAGTCCCGAGACTACTAATGGACTTTTGAAACTCCAGGGACTATATGTCACCAAAGTCGATAGTCCAGGGACGAGTTACTATTCAAAGCTGATATTTGACTTCAAAACACCCAGTCAAGATCTTTTGACAATGACAATTTCTTCCATGTGGCCATTTGACTTTAAAATATTCAGTGAGTGTCATCTAGCTATGATAAAATATCTATTGAACGTCCCTCACCTATGACGATTTTGATAAATTTAGTCATTGATTCTTCAAGCGTCATAGACTAAATTTATCAAAACCTTCATAGTCTATTGACATTCACCGGATATTTTGAAGTCAAAAGACTATATGTAAGAAATTGTCATAGTCGAAATACATTTACTAGATGTTTAAAGTCAAATTACTAAATTAAAAGAAATTATTATAGTCGAATGACTAATCACAAATTTAAGCCTTTATAATAAAATAAAATCTATAACAACATGTTTTATGTATGAATAAAAATTGGATTCAAACAGAGTTGGCCTTTTTCTATATTATCACAGTTATTGACATGACATTAGGGAGGCGAGATACCAAGATAAACAAGAGGTAACAAGTGAAATTAAGTACAATATTTATATCTTCAATGAGGTGATACTACATATCAGTGGAGGATCTAACAACTATCTTTTAGGTTTTAGAGATCCAGAAGATATGGTTTCTAGCCAGATAAACACCATAAACAATAGTGGAGCAAAACATGTCTCTGTCTCATGTCCAATCAACGATAGAAACTTGTAAACTGGGAGGGTGTTTTAGAATGGGCTTTGATCCTTTATTGGTTCCCTGACTATCCAGTTTCTTGACTATTGTTCCATTGATTAAAAAAGTACGATATAACCCCATGGACTTGTCAATTTTGTAGACAGATGGTACTATAACTTTAAAGATACTATATTGGTTCAATGCCTTGTCAACTTTCTAAATAATTCTTTCTTATTTTTATGTCATGCAAGAGGGATCAAATATACACTTTTTTAAAAGTCATTCGAGGAATATGGTATGTTTTAAAGTCAGAAGACCAGTTATCCAAATATATGGAAAGTCCAGATGGTGATATGATACATCTAAATTTGAGAGATAAAATTTCTTGAAAGTAGTTAGTTGGGAGATCATTCATGGATCATAGCCTTGATAATGCATGTAAACTATGATTATAATCTTTGTAAAGTTACAAACCATCATCAACAATACCAAACATATAACATAATAACTGTTTAAAAAATGACTAATGTTCAATTGTGGGGAAATTTATATATTAAGATAATTTGTTAACCACAAAAACAATGAAAGGTCTTATTATTAGAAATATCAAAGGCTCCACACTATCTGGTAGTATCAGAAAAACGAGAAACTAAGGTGAGCGTAAGGATGGGGTTCATTCGTATAAAAGTGAGAACAATCTTTGCTTCTTGCATCTTGGTTTGATTAATAATATCCATGATGTATCTCTTTCATGATAGTAATTTTTAGGATATCTTCCTCACCTTGAAAATAATTAGAAAACCAAGATCTTTGATGGAAAATTGTTGAGCAAGAATGGAAACAAAGCGGTCATCAGGGGTATTATTGTCTCATGTGAGAATTAAATCATCAACATAAATAAGAACATACATGATATGACTATTAGTATGAAAGACAAGAGATGATGTATCAACATATAAATTTTGAAATCCAAACTCGAGAATGAAGGTTCTGAGTTTATTATACCATGCCTGAGTGGCTCTATATACAACTTCAACACTCGATCTTGATACAACATTATGCCTCTTATTCTTCCAATATATCAAATTACCTCCTACAAATATATAATAACCAATGAGTTGATCTTCTATCAGCTTTAGATCCAGCTCAATCTGCATTTATAAAATAATATATATTAGTATAACCATTACTCCAATATAACAAATCTAGGAGAGGACTTAAGATAACACAATGATATTTTAAATTTTTACTTAATGAATAACCATTATGAAAGACATAAACCGACTTACAACACTAACTCGCATGCAATATCTGATCGAGTTACCGTGAGATAGTTAAAATTTCCTACAAATTTATGACATTTCTATAGATCAACAAATAATTCTACATCATATTTTAGTAATTGAAAATTAGGAAACATCGGTGTTTTATATGGTTTTGCTTCTAACTTTATTGTTTACGTCAACAACTCCAAACATATTTTCGTTGCAATAGTAGAATACATATTGTCATTCTTGTTATTTCAATTCCCAAAACCAAACTTAAATGTTCCTAAATCTTGTATTTGAAATTTGAATAAAGAAATGGTTTTAAGCAAATAAAGTCATTCAATATCACTTCCAGTAATAATGATGTCATTAACATATACAGCCATAAGTTTAATATCATTTTCATGTCGTTTATAAAACACATAATGATTACAACTGCTTTTTTTAAACCCAATTTCAATGAGTACGTTACTAAACCTACCAAACTAAACATGAGGGCTTTGCTTTATACCATATAGTGATTTATACATACGACATACATTTTCTCTTTCCCATAAGCAACAAATTTAAGTGGTTGCTCTATATACACTTCTTGTAAGACATCTTCATACACGAATGCATACTCATATCCAACTGTTGCAATGGTCAATTATTTAAAACCGGTAGCTATAAATAAATAAAGAAATTAAGGTAAACTTGGCTACTAGAGAAAATATCTAAGAGTAGTCAATATTGTAAACTTAAGCATATCATTTTGTGACAAGTCTAGCTCTAAGACGAGTTACTGTCGTGTCTGGATTCACTTTAAAATTAAATACCCATCTTTAACCAATAAGCTTCTCTATCTCTTACGTAAATTAACCAACTTTCAAGTACCATTGTATTTTAGTTCTTTTGTCTCTTCAAGCATTGCATTATTACATAGAGCTTCATCAACAGTTTTTAAAATATAATTGTAATAAAAGCTCTCGTATAAGGTAAAAATAATCATTTTTGTGAAATAAAAAGTTTGATAAGTATATTGCCTTTCACATTTCCAAAGATTAACATGAAAATAAATATTGGACTTACTATTGTTTGTAATAGGATATGAAGATGAAGAAATCAGTTTGGGCATGTTGTAAGACGTAGTGTACATTGAGAATAAACATGTATAATGAGAGTTCAAGGTCGATATAGTGGAGGAAGGGATAATTTCAGTAACACTAGTCATCATCCTATTTATTTGTTTGAAGTCTAACGCTAGGAAAAACTGGTAAAAATGAAAAAAAAACTCTAAACATGACATATCGATTAAAAGATAAGGAAAATGCGTATACCCTTTTTGAACTCTAGAATACCCGATAAAAATACATTTCAAAGCTATGTGATTAGAACTAACATCTCTAACAAAATAAGTACAATCAAATATGTGAGATTATTGAAAATAAAGGCTTTAAAGGAAAAAAAATGGAATAATTATACATTTCAAGGATATGGGATCTAATTTGTGTGGTTAGGACTAACATCTGTGACAAGATAAGTACAAAAAAAATATGCACAATTCAATTTAAAATAAAGGCTTTAAATAAAAAAAAACACAAATATGGAATTTATGAAGGAAAATAGACGACATTCGATTAGTTAGAAAATAAGTAGTAGAGAAACAACATCTTCCCAAAAGGGTTTGGTACTTTGATTTGAAATAGAAGTGCACAAGAAACTTATGTAATATTTCTACTTTTTATTTTGGTGACACCATTTTGAGATGATATGTCCAAATATGAGGCTTGATGCGAAGTTCTATGTTGTTTCATAAGTTATTGAAATGCATAACAATTGTTTACCAAACATGAGGCTTGATGCGAAGTTCTATGTTGTTTCCAAAGTTATTGAAATGCATAACAATTTTTTTCCAAACATGAGGCTTGTACGAATAATATTCTTTACCAGTATCACTTCTTAAAATATGAATTGAACCATTAAATTAAGTATTAGTTTACAAATGAAAAATAAAAATATTGAAAATTACTCATAACGATTTTTCTTCAAATAAAACCATATAACTCGAGAACCATAGTTTAATTTTTAGACTAGTATGATAATCATAAATTTGGTAAACAAAAATGAGGATTAAGTTAAAAGTTATTATAATAATAAATGAGTTAAATGATAAAAAGTCACTTGAAGTCTTGAAGGGTCCATATATATGAAAAAGTCTGTAATTAATGAGATATGGCTATAAGTCAAACTCATTATCGGTAAAGATGCATCGTAAAATCCCAGACTATAAGTCAAGTAGAGGTCATGATTGTAATCCAAATCATTAATCATTTAAGGTCAAGCAACCATGCAAGAGGCCATAAACGCTCACACTATATGTTAAGTAGCGATCATGGATATAAGTCAAGTCATTGATCTTTTAATATATAGCGGCCATGCAAGGGGACGTAAATGTATGAATATAAACACCATAATTATAAGTTATGTTTTAAGATAAATAAAGTAATATAATTTTAAATCAGCTACATAAAAAAGAATTAAAAAGTTATAAAACAAATAAAGCAACAAAGTTCGACGAGCTACATGATAAAAAAAAGTTATAAAATAAATAAATCAATGCAGTTGGATAAAATACATGATAAATAAAAAAATATATATAATATAGACGACCTAAATCAACAAGTAAGCAATGACGAATTAAATGACTCAAATAATGTATAAAATACAGACAAAGTCAAAAACCGAGTTACTCTCAGTATATTAACTCTCTTTAAAAAAATTCACAACGAGGTGTTATTCTATAAAACATCTTGGCAAAATAAAGAGTATAAGATATAATACAATGTTTTTTATAAGTTACATAAGTAACTTCAAGAACCAAAGACGAAGACTTCAAGATAAAAAAAAAAGGTAAAAATATAAATTAAAAAAAACACGTTTTGTAAGTTAAAGATTACCACCTAAAGATGATGAGGTAAAATATATGATTTGAGAATGATAAAAAAGAAATTCAAGCTTGGTGAGTCATGAGAATAAGGTTAACGGGCTAAAGATCATGAATTAAAGAAAACCAACTAATAAAAACAAGTATAATGAAAGAATTAAAGTGGGAAACAATATAAATAAATTAAGTAAATCAACGTGACGACGTGGACGATTTTCAACTTAAGGACCTTCAATATATTCCGTTTGACGACCTGGAAGATATTTAACTTGACGAAATTTATCAATTTAAATTAACATGGGTCTTAGTAATTAGATATGCATCACCTTGACAAGATACATACAGAAGACGAGATATAATGAAGACGAGTTCTAAGCTAAGTAAATAAGCTAAAATGAAATATTTATCATTGATAAGATTAAAGTATTATTGTAGTCTTTTTACCAGGCTAATAACAAGGATCGTGATCCACATAGATGATACTACATAAACATGACTATGTACACATTTGATGTAAGCCAATAAACTAAAAGGTATAAGTGAAGAAATTGAAAACTATTCAAGGTAAGTACGAAACTAGACCATGAAAAAAAAGATGTGAATGTAACACATTTTGGATATACTTAAAGATTTTTAGTCTTTAAGTTTCATTTGATATTCCAAGTCAAAGATTATGGGGAGCCCCGACGAGGACATAATAGTTGGATAGTGATAGAGAAATAAGAACACTTATATTATTTGTTAGATATAGACATTTATTTTATATTATATATATATATGCTAAATTAGACATTTATCCTTGTATTTCATATGTATTATATGTATGTATTCTAAAAAAATTGGACTATCTTATCAATGACCAAGACATTTCCCCTTTTAATATTATTTCTTTAAGAATTTTTTTTCTATTCATGGTTAATAGATCCATAAATATTTGGTAATATTTTGATGAAATAAAATTTATCGTCAATTCAGTCGAGGTGGTCGTCCGAGGTTATCATCCGAGATTAATGATAAACCTAAAATCATCATTATAAGTCTTGTTTTGTTAGTGAATGTTTGTGATGGATTGATATCTAACAATTTGAAAACATAATTATTAAAAATTATAAGAATAAAAGAATATTGATAAGATATGAATTTCAACAACGTATTGCAAATTTGGTAAATGGAAAAATAAGATGAAATTTATATACCTAAAAGGAAATACAGTGTAAATTAATTTAGTAAATAGGTTGGAGTGTTTTAAATTATTTAAAAGTTATCATAAATATTTTAGTCGTCTTTAGTTAATGAGATAGTAACACATTATAAGAAGTGAAGATTATTCGATATTTTAATTTTCTAACATTATAATTATTAGAACTCACAAACTTAAAGAGCAAAACGGTTAGGCTAAAATATCGTCCAAAACGATAAATTCTTCCATAATTTAGATGAGCTCTCCGATTTAATTTAAAAATATCCCTAATTAAAAACTAAGCTCTCTTATTTTCAAAATATTTTATTTTTTTTCTTATTTTCACGAACAACAAAAATCAAAATATTTTTTTCACCTCAAAAACAAAAAAAGAGATTTTTTCTTCTCAAAAACAAAAACTTCATCAATAGACAAATGAAAATTAATAAATTCTCTTCATATTCTTGATTTAATTCAAGATCGTAGGTTTTTTTTAAGATTTTAGAGTGTGTTTTCATAAAGAACAATCTATGGACTTTACCGAATGTTCTCGAACACTAGTATAATAAATGCTTCGTACCACAAATGTTATTCGTACAATACCACTTTTTGGTTTTTCAGACTCTAAGAGTATTGGCGGCATAGACACTTTGTACTGTCGGTATGGTTCAATGACACTTGCGGTACCAAACATATTTGTTTCGGCACTGAAAATATCATTCAACCATACTGGCGGTATAGGTTTTGTACACCACCGATCCATTTGACCAATACCACCGCTAATATTAATTTTTTTATTTTTTTTATCATGCGTCTTAACTAACTAACTTTTTATTTGTGGTACACTTTTAAAAACCTAAAAAACCATAAATGAGTCGGAAAGAAAAATAGACGAACTAAACTTACAATTCACTAAATAATTAAATTTTAAAATATTTCATAATTAGTTAAATAAATTAATTTATTAAAATATAATCACAAATCAACTATCGATTTATTCAAATAAGTTATATCTAAGAGTCAAATCGCTCAAAACTTTATTATAAATTCAGTTTTATAATATTTTATTTATAAAAATTAATTAAAAATTAATTTTAATTATATTAAAAATGTTCTATAATTAATTATATTTAAATTATTCGAATAATATATTTTGATCCAGTAAATAAATAGATTAATCAATGAATGTATCTTATTACTAATTAAATAATTTATAAAATCAACTACGATATTAAAATTATTTGAATGCTAATAAATTAATATCTTATGATTAATCAGATAATTATATAAAATAAAATATCAACTTTGATTACACTTAAATAAATTGTGGATTTTGCTAACCGGTATCCATGACATTGGTTAAGCAATCTGTTGGAAATATGAGTACCGCATATTCCACTTATGTGTATAAGTAAGAACAACCCGATCTCTACACTAGTATGATATTGTTTGTTTTAGTTCCGAAAGATCTCATAATTTTCTTTTAGTCCATTTCCAAAAGCCTCATACTAGCTGAAATATGTTCTCACTTATATACCGGTGATCCTTCCCATGTTTAACTAATTGACAATGTAAGGTTTTGGTCGCTACTCTAAAAATACTCTTCTCGAAAAACGTATCACTTAATCAAATTGCTTTCCCACCTGACCCATCGACCATTACAACATATCTCTATCTGCTCACTCATATCTTTATACTGCCTTGTTCTTTAGCACTTCTCCAAATCAAGTATCATTATCTTGATGCACTCCAATCAAGTCACTCTGCTTGAAGAGCCTCGAGCAAACCGAACTAGCTCACACTAGTGCTCTATATAGTAGGTCATTCATCTTGTGCGTGACTCTTGGCTTCTAGTACATCATGTTTGGCATCTAATAATTTCACCCACATCACCCACCATATTGCATTCCGTCTGGGCCTGGTGCTATAATACAATTTGTTAGGATTTACTATGCATTGTATCACCAAAGCTCAAGCACACAACAACAAAAAAACATAAAATAAAAGAACACAAGATTCAACATGGTTCGACAATTGTCTACGTCCACGGGCACCACCAGAGAAAAATGTTTTACTATGATAGAAAAGAGTTATAGATTTTAGATTGTGTTTTGTGTAGTAACGGGCTCATATACACAAAACTGTACATGACACCAGACAGTACCAATAGATACGATACATTGTCATGACATTACTCTGTACCATCAGACATGGTACACTATGAAACATTATTCGACTCATATTCAACATGGAAAATAATTAACAAGCAACATGATAAAAAATGTGTATTGCCAAACAAATATTTTGAATGTTAATTCTTCACTATCAACAAATCTTCCCCTTGAGGAGAATACCCTTTCTTTACTATCAACAACGAAACTTATCTTCTTCTGACTCACCAAATTCCCCTAAGGAATTCACTCGATACTGCAAACACCAATCTAGTTTATACACTCCCTAAAATTTCAAAGTGATACTGACTTGGTCATTGTATCTGCTGGATTATCATGTGTAGACACTTTCTTCACATAAAAAATTCCATTTGTTATAATATCATGAATAAAATGATACCTAAAATCTATTTTCTTTATACACTCGTGGTACATATGGTTCTCTGTAAGATGTATGACGTTTTGACTGTTATAAAACACATTTGTATTAGTCATATCCAAGCCCAAATCTTCCACCAAACCTCGCAACCATATTTCCTCTTTAACTACTTTTGTTACCGCCATGTACTCTGTCTCTGTTCTAAGCAAAGCTATAGTAGCTTGCAACTTTGTTTTCCAACTGATCGCACTCCCAACTAGATTAAATACATATGATGTCAGACATGTCATGTTATCCATATCACCTGCAAAATTAAAATTAACAAAACCAACCACTGATTATGCAATATCATTTAATGATCCACCAATATTGGTCTTGTTAAAATTTAAGCCAACGTTGGCAGTATTTTTAAGATACCGAAGTACCCATTTCACTACCTGGCAATGTTCTTTCCCAGGACATCCCATGTACCTGCTAACTACACTAACCGCATGTAAAATATCAGGATGTGTACATAACATAACATACATGATACCACCAACTTCACTTGAATATAAAACCTTTGAAATTTGTTCAAACTCAGCATCGTCCTTGGTCGCTCCTGCTGCAGACAACTTGAAATGAGTAGCAAATGGGACGCTAAATTCCTTAGCATCAAATATGTTGAATTTTTTGTAGCACTTTATCAATATAGATTCGTTGAGACAAGTGTCATGATCCTACACTTCTGTTCCTGATAATCTCCATACAAAGAATCTTCTTTTCTCTACCCATATCTTTCATCTCAAACTCAGCACTAAGCTGCTTTTTAATCTGCACAATGTGTGACATACTACGAGCAACAATAAGTATATCATCTACATAGAATAATAATTAAATATAAGAATCATCTGAAATCTTTTGATGATACACACAACTGTCATATGGACTCCTCGTGAACCATTTTGACACCATGAATGTATCAAAATATTTGTACCATTGCCTAGGTGATTAATTCAAACCATACATTAACTTATTCAACAAATAAACCTTCTCCTCCATATTAGGTTCGATAAATCCCTATGGTTGTCTCATGTAGATTCGTTGATCCAATTCACCATGTGGAAACACAATCTTCACATCTAACTGCTCAAATCCTAAAAAATGTAAAACTATAATGGCTAATAAAATTTGAATCGAACTATATTTCACCACTGGAGAAAATAGTTCATTGCAGTTGATTCCTTCCCTTTGAGTAAAACCCTTAGCGACCAATCTTGCTTTGAATCAAGATTCATCAACTCCTAGATTGCCTTCTTTCTTCTTGAACACCCAAGTGTTGCCTACTATCTTTTGTCTTTTAGGCAAGTCAACAGGCTTCCATGTTTGATTTTTATAAAGAGATTCAATATCTTCTCCCATAGCACCAATCCAAAAATCTGCCTCTAAACTCGTTATAGCTACTCTATAGCTACCACGTTAGTGCATCTCTACTTCTTCTGTAACTAACAGAGCATATGCAACTAAATTCAACTACCTTTTTGGTAGTCTAATATCTCTTCGTTCTCTTCCCAATGTTATGTTATAAGGTTTTTGTTCTGGTTCGGGTGCATCATCATCATTATCATATAATGCTCACGCTTCATCTCTTGATTCTAGATCCACCTCATAACCAATAGAATTATTGGACCTTCTAGGAACTGATTTTACTTCAAGATCCACCTGTTTACTCACAACTGATCCTAAATAGATATTTCTCCTATTTTATTGTCTGTCTATCAAATTAAACTCGTTAAAAGTCACGTCCCTACTAATGAGAAAACATGGATACTTTGGAGAGGTACACCATAATCTATATCCCTTCACTCTAGTAACATATCCTAGAAATATGCACCGATTTTCTCTCGATTCAAGCTTACAATTTCTCACATGAGCATACACAAGAAAACCAAACACATTCAATTGTTCGTAATCAGCAGATGATCCAAACCAAATCTAAAACGAAGTTTTACAATCAATAGTCGTTGTTGGAGACCGATTGACCAAGTAACACGCTGTATTGATAGCTGCTTCGTGCCTTCTCATAAAGTGTTTTGTTTATTTTTTCGGCAACCCCATCATGTTGTGGTGTTCTAGAACAAGTGCTATGATGCATTATTCTCTCAGCTTCATAGAAATCGTTGAACTCACGACTGCAATATTCTAACTAATTATTTATCCTAAGACGTTTTATTTTTCTTCATGTTTGCTTTTCAATCATCGTCTTCCAGTTGATAAAGGTTGAATATGCCCCATATTTTGTTTTTAAAAAGTAAACCCACACCATCCTTAAATAATCATCGATCAAACTCATGTAATATCTGGCTCCGTTCTTTGATGCAATTCTGTTTGGGCTCCAAATATCTAAGTGAATGTAGTCCACTGTTTTTTAGTCTTTCTTACATACGATTTGGTTAATTTAACTCTAGTTTGTTTACCAAACACACAATGCTCACAAAATCATAATGTTTCTGCTTTATACATTTCAACAAATTTCTTTTTACCAAAATAGCTAATCGTTTTTCACTCATGCGACCAAGACGCCAATGACACAACTGATTCTGATCCTGGAAACTTTGGCTATTATTCCTTGATGATGCTACTGCATCATCACCCATAACAACACTCCCCTATATAATGTAAATCCCCTTATGAAAACTCCCTTTCATGCACACCATTGAGCCTTTTGTCACTTTGATTACACCGTCTTCTGTAAGGTACTTGTTGATAAGGGAAGAATAAATAAACAAGAAGATCTTAGAAAGATATGGGTGAAATTTAATATAAAGAAAATCTCTTTAGAAAAATTGATAATTATGTAATGTAGAATGACTAATTTATGGCAAACAATAAACTTGAGGAAAAGACCATAATTAGTGACTTGTTAGATACGTGCGGCCCAATAAATATACTATAAAAACGCCACACCTATTATGGGATATGATGATTGATTAATGATTACATAATTATTACTCTCTACTCTCTCTAAAATATTTACTAAGTAATTTGAGTCACGAATTAAGTCCTCTGAACATTATATTACTCTAAAATCTCCTCCAAAGATTTTTGGAACTATCATTGGCGCCGTCTGTGGGAAAAACTGCCTCAGATGGCACAACTGCATCCATCAATATACAAATGCAAATGGGGATTCTGATGTTGATGTCCGATGAGTTGTTCCGTATGATCAGCTCCTTTATTTTTTGGGGAGCTAACAACCTCGGAAGTTTATGGGATCTCTTCAAAAATACACTTCAATTTTTGTTGGCTTCAGAGGAGCCTCACTGGGAAGTTTTTTGTCTGCTTGGGCAAAGAGCTTTTTGGACCCATCAGCGTTTGAGTTTTTAGCATCTTCATCATCGCAAGGAGTTTTAACGCATGAAGTTTCTTCTGCATCCTCATCATCGTTTAAACGAATCTTGGCCCTGTCTCTCGTCGGAAGAAGAACCACAACATCTTTTGCTTCCAATCTGTTTAAGACATAGTGTTGAGAAGGAGGAATCCTGAGCTCCTCCAAAGATAATCGCTCTGATGGATTCAACCTCTACAAACGACTTTTGGCAAGGTTAGTAGGAGTAAAACAGAGTCGAAACCTATTTTACCAGACAACCTTGGGCCACAGATGAAGCTCACTGAAGATAGTTTTTTCTTTAGAAACGAAATCAACATATGGCTTGGATATACCAGTCATTGCTATTTATAATTAAGGATAGTGTATAAGAATAAAATACAAGAAAAATCTAGAGAAAAACAAAAGTGAAGCATACCTATATTTGTCCAAACGAGAGATAGCTTATGTGGATTGTCAGTAATGGCCTCAAATCCTATCTCCCAAATCCCTGAGATGAAAATGAAGCGATGCTTCTATTTCTTATCTCCCTCAAGTAGATCCTTAACTACCTTATGATCCCGTCCGAAAGTCAATGAATAAAAACGGAAGTATGGGTTCTTTGCCAAACCAGAGAGAGCAACTAATTCTTCAATGGAAAATTTCACCCTGAAATTTTAGAGGCCATGACGCATGCCATAAGAGTAACCACATGTTGGGACCAACCTGGATGGGACAAAAATTGATCATCAAAAAATACTCCACAAAAAATGAGTCCAGAAGATAGCGCAACCCCGAGTTCATCAACTTTGTGTAGTTCACTCCGGTAGTTGGAAAACAAATAAAAATTGAAAAAGAAATTTCCGATCAAACTCTCAGCTTAGCCTCTTCGAATGTGTCGTAGTATTTAAACTGTATTTTGTACAAAACCAACAAATATTTATTATCAACTACTTTAAAGTTATTCTTCAATGAAGCATTTATTTTTAGGAAAAATAGAACATCTTTCTTTGATTTATTTTATATAGTACAGCCTTGAATAACAGAGTTCGAAAGGAACTTGTAGTAAAATTACAAGTAGTTCAGTGCAGTGTCAAAGGGTCAGGCTATCGGGTCCCCTCCTTTAAAATGAAACAAACACTTTTGTAGGAACTAGGAGCTGACCTCACTTCTTAAAAGAAGACACTTTTCATACGCCTTTAATGGAGTGGCGGGGGGGCGATGCTTTCATTTCGATGATCCAAACCCCAACACACCATTATATTTATATATAAGTTGATTTTCTTTATTATCATATTCCTCTATCGTAACTAATGTTTTATCCAACTATATTATTCTCATTTCGGTTTAAACACAAGTACATATTTAACTTTTTATTTATTTGTTTAATAATATATCATTCTAGTATTTAATTATTTTTAAAAAATTAAATGTTATCATCTATTTTATTTTATTCATATTTTGACAAATAAAATTGTTTTATTATAAAATCAAAATTATTTTTAATGTTCATTCATATAAACAATGTTAAAAAATATTTATTTTGGCATGAAAAAAATATTAAATATGATATCTCATCTTAAATTTAAGTTATTGTATTATATCCGAATATTTTAGCAATCATCATAATAAATATTGTATCAAATTAAGATAAGAATAAATAAAATTATAAAAAAATTGAAACAATTATTTCGAAGGTGAAAAAAAATGATACATTATTAGTCTAATGATAATTTCATAAAAATAAATTGTTTGTCACAAAAAAAACTCAGAATGTGTCATAAACATTGACAGTTTGTCACAAAAAATGAAATTGCGTTGTTGACTAAACCTTCATAAAAATATCATTTTCAAATGATATGTCTTTAATATTTAAAAATTCTATATATGTTTTCTTTAAACCGCTCACAACCAGTCTTACAGGACTCATCGTAATGAAATAAAAAAACCTAAGAGGAACATAAACACTTCAACCAAAGGTATAGACCCAAAATTCTTGAGAAACCAGAGGTACGCAAGAAAGCACAATAATGAGGCACTAAAGAACTCTACTACTCGTGAGTAGAAATTTGATATTCTTCCCATCTTTTTCATAAATCTTTTCTTCAAGTACTCTTCTTCACGCATCTTCTTTTTGCCATTTCTTTAATCATATCTCAAATCCCAATCTAAAATCTAAATATTTAATCTCAAATCTTCACTTCAAAATTTGTGATTTTCAATTTTTGATTTTCAATTTTCAATTTTCAATTTTCAATTCCAATTTCCAATTCAAATCTCAAATCATAAATCTCAAATCCCTAAACGTCAAATGAAATCGAAACACCAAATACTCAAACAAAATTCAAATGAAAAACGTTGATGTAAGCAAACGTCAGACAAACTCCAAACGCCAAACGAAATCCAGATGTTAAACAAAATCTAAACGTTAAATACTCAAAATAAATCCAAACGACAAACGTCGATATGAGCAAACGATACACAAAATATTAATGTGAAACAAAATTTAAATACTAAAACAAAATCCAAACGACAAATGTCGACCTAAACAAACGTCAGACAAAATCCAAATACCAAACAAAATCCAAACGAAAAACATCGATTTAAGAAAACGTCAAACAAAGTCCAAACGTCATACAAAATTTAAAGGCCAAAAAAATCTAAACACCAAATACCCAAACGAAATTTAATCGACAAACGTCGATGTAAGCAAACGTCAAACAGAATCCAAATGTCAAACGAAATCCAAATACCAAATGAAATCTAAATGCCAAATATCCAAAACGAAATCCAACCGAATCAAAGTGAATCATTAATTTTACCAAAAAAATGTAATGTTTCAATAGCGCTTTCTTCCAAACCGTAACACCAAATCATAATCCAACTGGTCAAAGTGAAGGATTGGATGTCCCGACTACGGTTTGAGAAATTCAACAAAAACCGATATTGTTTGCCTTACAGTCATGTCTGTTGATTTTGGCTGCACACAATATATCTGAAAACCAATTTTTTCTGATGGATAACTAAAGAAACTGCCCACCGGCACAGTGAAAGACACAAATATTTAAACTAAAGATCTAAACCTACACTCTGATACCATGTGGAAAAAGATAAATAAAACAAATCGGCTATGGTTTTGTATTATTTAGAAAGGGTATCTATTATATAGTGTATATGATATTATTTATAGATATGACATATGAGCTAACGGGTTTGGGCCTAATATCTTTAACACCCTTCACAGTTAAGCCGATCAAATTGTGCCAGTGTCCGGACTAAATTAAGCATCATCACTTTTGAAGATTATGTGAAAATAATTTATAATTATCTACCAATATTTGAAGTGCATGACTTTTCGTCAGAACTAGGATTGACAAACCGTAGGTATGAATATGTTAAAAGGGTTATGCTTGTAATCAATATATGGTCCCATTTCCAGTAACATCAGGAGTTTTCAAATTGGTTTTGTTGTCAGGAATTAAAAGTGGTGTTGATTTATAGGGTCCATATAAAATCCTAATATGAAGGGCCCGACCAAGCTCTTTGCTTATTTGATTACTTTGGAAATAAGGCCTCTCGTGTTTGGACATCAGATGTCGATGTCAGACTATGCTTGTCAGATCTCATAATTAATAATAGAGCTAGATTTTCCTCGGTATATTCAAGCTTGTAACTTTTCACATTCATTCATGTTATAATGATTAAAATGTAGGAAAACAAAGAGTAAACGATTAGTCTATATATATATATGAGATTTTTTTCACTACTCTTAACCTTTATATAAACCATTCAGAGAAAAAAAAACATATATTTGGGCTCCGTATGATTTTGAAATGTAAAAAATGCATGGGAGTATAATGTAGATTGGACAGACTTGAGACCATTTCCATCCCATGCAGATTAAGAGCCACAATGGATAACTTTGTGGACATATTTTATGCATATCATAACTCTGATTCTATCCCGTAGTTTAAGTTTACATATGGGAATCACGACTATGTTATCGTTTGGTTTCTGATGTTCAGCACAACTTCTGCCTCCGCTCTACAAAATGAGATGGTGATACATACTGATATCCTTGATTAGAGAGTCCAGATACCTCTACATCTTGAACTAGTAATATGTTTTGATTTATTGGACCTCTGCCCCATTAATGGGACTTTAAACATTTAGAAAAATGAGTTAGGCTTCGATAATAAATATACACTTGTTTGACCCTTTCAATATAGATGAGGTTATGGAGGTTTCCTGATTTACTCTCACGAAAACCTTCTTTTTTTACTCTTTGAATGTTCCAGACCCATACAAAATGGTGGATGACTTGCTCAATTCAGACAAACAATGAAAAATGCGTGCTATATTCATTAGTAGGAAATAAGATTCTGGCCACAAGAAAGTTTGACACCGAACCAAAATTAGTTAGAAAAAATGAAAGTAAGGGCTAGCTTATCTAGTCGTAGACAACTCTACTCCCAACTAACTTTCTAATTATTATTTCATGAGAAAACTTATGTTATCATTGTCGAGGTCAAAAAACTCAGCTCGATTTCTCATATAAGGGAAGCATTATACATTGTCCAGACCGTAAAATTGGTTTTCATAAAAAAAATGATATGTATGGATTTCACTGACCTCAATCGAGCTTCCCAAATAATTCATTTGCTGTCTCAAGAACTGACCAGTTAGCGGATGCCACTTTAGGGAATATGATGTTATCATTCACGGGTGGCTACTTAGAATACAATAAAATTGAAGAACACATAGCCTTCATTACTGAGTGAGGTTTACATTTCTTACAAGGTAATGTCCTCCCGTTTAAATTATGCAGGTACAACATACCAATGCTTCACGAATAAATATATATATCTAACCAAATTAGGCGTAATGTATAAGAATATATTGATAATATACTACTCATCACTAGAGAAGAACAGTTTTACATGTCACACTTAATCTAGAGATAACTTATCAAACTCTAAACAATAGTCTCAAACTTAACCTAGAGAAGTATGTTTTCAGAGTTCACTATGTGCAGTTCTTAGGATATTTGGTCAGCAAAAAAATAATCAAGAAAACCCGAATCTATTAGAAAATCTAGCGACCAATGGAACCACTATGAACTATTGAAGTGGTTCAAATCCGCATAGAAAGATTGAATGTCGTGGTTCAAATCCGCATAGAAAGATTGAATGTCGTAAACCGATTCATTTCTAGATCTTTTGATAAGTGCGTCCTATTTATTTAAGTACTCAAGGGAATCAGGCCAATAAACTGGATGCTAAAATGTGAGGGAGAATTCCAAAAAATCAAGGAGCACATGAGTTCCCTTGAAGTACTCACATGAACACACCTAGGTGACACTTTCTATCTATAGTTAGTGGTTTATGATCACGATATCAGTGTATCGTAAGTAAAATAATAAAGAGCCAACTGCCAAACCATTTACTATGTAAGTAATCCATACTTCTAATGTTATACGGGTTAGCACAGGTTCTGATGGTGACTGCTAGAAAGATGAGGCCATACTTCTAATGCTCTACAATTATAGTCCGCACATCTTCCTGTTAAGAAATATCCTCCAAAATCCCAAAATATCTGCTATATTGATGCGATAGTCCATATATTTTGATATCAAGTTCAAACAACAAACTATCATTGAAGCCCAGGCTCTACCATACTTCTTCACCTAGTTTCACGTTAAGAGGCTAAGCCCCTTGAAGGATAGTCCCACAAAATTATGGACAACCCATAGTGATGGAGACTCAAACAATCAAGGATCTGAAGCTACTATTCTACTTTTATCTCACTTAGGGGAACCTCTTAATCAATGCATTAAATTTGGACTCACTGTCTCAAATAATGAGACAAAATATGAAGCAATAATTGTAGGGTTGCAGCTCGCCCATATATATGGGGTACAATGTGTAAGAATTCTCACTAAATTACAATTGGTAGTCAATCATACTTTGAGACAAGTCAAAGTGTCAAAGCTAAAAATGATACCCTTATTATATAACTTGCGAAATTATCGGTGGGTGCATTAAATTTTTAACAAGTAAAATAAGAATATGTACTAAAAATAAAAATAAAATAGCTGATGCACTCACTTTTGCTGGAAGCTCCAAATCCAAACTATGGGTAGTTGTGCATGAAAAACCTGCCATGTTCCAATTAGTATCGTCTGAGCCCAATGAATCATCACAAGACTATGTATATCTATAAGCCACCATATTGGAGAACTCCAATCACAGATTATCTTACATAAAAAACACTATCAAATGACAAATCATATGTTAAAAGGGTCAAATGTGATATGTTCACCATGTGTTGTTCGATAACACTCTCTATTATCGAGGGTTGACCATATATTTTATTTTGTTCATGGACTTAGGAAAATTATACTTTGTACTCGAAATCAATGAAAAAGAAGGAGGCACCCACTGCGGGTATAAATCTTTCCATATGCGAATCCTATTATCTGAGTACTATTGGCCTACAATACATGCAGATGCAAAGGTCTTTATGAAACTGCTAAGTTACATAAACATGATTGGAAAACTCAATTTATATCCTAAAAGTACTCATAAATTTGATAAACAAACTAGTTCCCTTTGACATTTGGGGTTTGGATATAGTGGGATCATTTCTAAAAGTGTTAGGGGGCAACGATACTTTATCGTGGTTGTAAACTATTTCTTCAATTGGGGAGGCAGAACCATTGGCCAGAATTCAAACATAAAAAGGTATACACTTTTTAAGAACTAATAATTTCTGCAGGTAAAGGGTACCCATGGTCTTAACCTCCGATAACGGGGAACTATATAACGAGGAACTTGCCTTATTTTTCATAACCTAAAGTATTTGATAAAGAATTTTTATCTCGCTTCCACCCTCAATTAAATGAATAAGTTTTAGTTAAAAAGCGTATCATAATAGATGGGATATGCAACCTTTTCTTAGATTATACAAGGAAATAACATGACTTACTCAAAGAAATATTATGATCGTACCGAACAACCCCGATCAAGCACAACAGGGGAAGCACCACTCCTCATAGTCTATGAAATGAATGCATGGTACCAAGATAAACAATTATACCTTTCTTCCAAAAACAAAAGTACAATAAAAGGACTAATGAGCATCGCTGAGAGGCCGAACTGGACCTAGTTGAGGAAAAACAGATCAAATCACACCTTAGAATGGAGCACTACTAAATGCTAATGTACAATATGTATGGCTCTAAGATTCACTTTTGTGAATTACAAATAGGATAAAAGTTCATTAGAAGGGTCTTAATTCACACAAAAGGTAAAGGCTTTGGCAAGCTAGGGAAACACTGGGAGGGAGCCTACATCGTTACCCGCTAAGGTAAAACATAGTACTTATAAGATGATTTATGCGGATGGACATCCTCTTCCCCACCTATGAAATGTGGAACATTTGAAATTAATTTTTCATAAGAGTTTATTCTTTTAAGTATATTTTACCTACGTTATTTAAGAACATTTTTACATTTGTAAGTTTTTTGCTCTCTTATCGTATCTTTTTGTACTGTTGATGCGTTGTTTATTCTTCGGTGACGCATGTTGTTTTTAATGAGACATTCTATCATAAATACATTTTGATGCCATATTAATTTTCATGCTGTTATATTTATGTATTTGAATGTTGAATGAACAACGAATTTGACCCATAATGTCAAAATATGTTAAGTGAACTGAGA
Source organism: Limnanthes douglasii subsp. nivea (assembly GCA_036936605.1). Classification (NCBI taxonomy): domain Eukaryota; kingdom Viridiplantae; phylum Streptophyta; class Magnoliopsida; order Brassicales; family Limnanthaceae; genus Limnanthes; species Limnanthes douglasii. The sequence continues at coordinate 50,920,755 of JAUPFV010000005.1, forward strand.
TTCATAACATCAGAATTGACTTCTGAGCCATTACATAATATTTTTCAAAGTAGCCTCTATACTAGAGAACCAAACATGAAATGAATTCCATGGCAACGCACCAGATATGTGAAATAAAACCTATTCCAAAACACCTCACTTGCAAAATGACCATAAGTGTTAAAACACATAATTTATGAAAAGACAAATTCTGAATATGAGAGCCACGTGTATGGCCTCCAAGAAAATTTTCAGAGCTAAGCACGAACCTTTACATTCGGGATTGATGACCCTGAAAGAGGTTCGACATAATTATTATGTGAGATCACGGAAAATGAAACTAAGAACCACATCACTTTGTCTTTTTAATGAACTTACAATATTATAACATATATACAAAGTCAAAATAAAATACTAACCCGAACAAATCAGAAGGTAGCCGAGAGATAAGATTTGTTCCAATTAAACGATCAGTACAAAATCTTTGTGTATACTAAACGAGAAACATTCACATGTAGCAAGATGTATCCAATATACATAATTTACTATAGTAACGACATATCTATTGACACTAAAATGTTAATTATATTTCAAAAAAAGTGTGTAAAACCCATACTTGGCATCAACACAATTAGCTTTGTTTCAAGTTATAATATTGAAGTAAAGTAATTTATAAAACACACCAAAGTAAAGAAATAACATTAGTCAACCAAAGAAAATGTTGATTTTATATATAAACACATGCTTGCAAGCAATATATGTGTTTATTAAAAAAATTAATATAAAAAACAAGTAACAATATCGTTTGTATTCTCGACTTACGACTCCAAGGGATGGATGGATCATTCCTATAATATCTTACTACGTTACAAGTTATTTAGTGAGAAAACTCTCACCCTCTATGATGACCGTATGTGGTATATTTCTTATATATCTTTAAAATTCTTACATGAATTAGTGGATAATTTTTCAACTTACATCTGCACCACTTTCACGTTACACCATCGTGGAAAACCCTGATGAACTTTTGTAAAGGACCGCTCGATGGCTACCACAAACTAATCATGAGGTATCAAATCCCAATAAAGACCTGAGTCTAAGTACGTTAGCGTGCTACATGACCTATATAAGTGACTCATCCATATTTCGTCCAAGGTGAATGAAAATTATTAGACAAATCACTTGTACTTCCCACAGATGGGCTCCTTGGAGTTTCCACTACTTAGCAACATATTTGGTAGAGCCATAAAAAACATGTTATATTTTTTTACTCCACAAACGGCTGATGCAAATTGCTCATCCAATTAAGAGATTATCTTCATTAGAGTATCAACTTTGGTCGATTGAAACATAATATGACATCAACACTAGAACATACAAATATAATATGCATATCCACAAATTGAAACTTAATGGTAAATCCAACTCAATGCAAGTGATCATTTCATGGCTAGGCATCACATTCTCCTAGACTCCGGTGACAAAGATAAAGCCTCTTTTATCCTACTTCTCGGAATAAGAAATATATGTGACCAGATAAATAGTATAAGTTTATTTTTTGCGAATCCGTGACCAACTAATAATTATGATAATCAACAAATTTACATAACAAAATGAAATTGGGCATAACTTGCGACCATAATCACGACTATCAATAATTTCCATCTATTTGGTAAAAGATGGTTAGGGGTTATCTCAAAAATTTGGAATAAATCCAACAACACCATAAGAAACGTGCACTCCCGCATCAAGAACACAAATAAAAATCATGTCGTCAAACAGTACAACGACGTCTCCCATTTTGCGAGAAAACTAATCTTCACTGATCAATGGATGTCGTATAATGATCGAAAACTCTCAAATGATTATTGGTCGCTAATATCACATAGGTCGTGAACTAATTTCACCGAGATGAGAACATCAACATTCATCCGGATCTTCACCCTCAACGGTCGTTCGTCCATCATCGACGTCTCAGTATTTTAGGAACCATCTCCTTTCTACCGTCTCTTTAACCGAGTCGCTCAACATATGGTCGTCTTCTACACTGACATTTCATCTTCAGAAACCTTCGAAAGAAAAAAAACAGAAAACAATTTTGTTTTGTAAAAGAAAACTATAGTTTTGGAAATAAGAAAAAAATACAAAATAATGAAGCATTTCCAGTTATGATAATTTTTTTTACACTCACTATAATATATTTTTGACTTCGAATAGTTTTTAACATAATAAATAGAGTACCAAATGAACTCTTTGGAATTACAATTTTTTTTATGGGAGGTAAATGGATCTAAAAAAAATTGACAACAATAATTCAAAAATATTGACTCCGATCAAAATCTTTCCCAACCAATTACTCAGTACAAAAAATTCAAAACTTAAAACACCAAATTCTCATCCAAATTAAACCACTGTGAAAATCCAATGCATGATTGTTGGGCCTGCCGTACCTTTTCAGTTCGGCAATTCATTTTCACATGAACTTTGGAAATTCTATTTGTGCTCCTCCCTCGTTTGTTTATACACGTACCCGCTTTTGCTAAAAGCTTGTGCCGGTATTTCGAAGCTGGGTTTAGGGAAATCAGTTCATGGGTCGTTTTGAAACTTGGATTTGATGACGATGGTCATGTGTTGAATACATCGGTGCATATGTTTTGCTGTTGTAGTGGTGGGATTGGATATGCAAGTAGGGTGTTTGATGAAATGCCTAAGACGAATTCTGTGGCGTGGAGTGGAGTGGTATGATTAGTGGGTATGTTAGGTGGGGGCGTTCAACTGATGCGGTTAATCTGTTTAGGAGAATGCAGATGGAAGGTGTTTCCCCTGATGAGATTACCATGGTGTCTGTTCTTTCTGCTTGTACTGATTTGGGTGCACTTGAGCTTGGGAAGTGGGTTGAGTCTTATATTGAGAAAGAAAAGGTAAATAACTCAGTGGAGCTATGTAAGTCCCTATTGACATGTTCTCGAAATGTGGTGATATCGATAAAGCTTTTAAATTGTTTAGAGAAGTGAAGGATAGAAATATTGTATCACGGACTTCTGTGATTGTTGGTTTAGCAATGCATGGCCGAGGTGTCAGAGGCTATTTCTTTCTTTGAGGAAATGATACATGTTGGTATAGAACCTGATGGTTGAAAAAGGGAAGGAGTGTTTTGATTTGATGAGAAGGAAATTTGGGGTTGAGCCCAAAATTGAACACTATGGATACATGGTGGATTTGTTATGCAGCGGTGGACTGTTGAAGGTGGACAGTTGAAAGACGCATTGGAGTTTGTCCGGAAAATGCCTTTTGAGGCTAACCGTATCATATGGCGGATGCTGATTAATGCTTGTCGCCTCCATGACGAACTCAAAGTTGGGGAGAATATTACAAAATCGTTAATATCTAGTGAGCCGAAACATGAGTCCAATTGCGTGCTGCTCTCTGGCATTTATGCAAAAATGTTTCAGTGGGATAAGAAAACCAAGATTCGGGAGATGATGGACAAAAGAGGGATGAAGAAAATACCTGGTAGCACTATGATTGAACTGAATTATATGGTTTACGAATTTGTGGCCGGAGATAAATCACATGCTCAGTGCCAAGAAATATACGAGATGGTTGAGGAGATGAGGAGAAAGATCAGAAAGGCTGGGTACGTCCCGGCTGCAACAGAGGTGACACTGGATATTGAGGACGAAAACAAAGAAGATGCACTAAATAGGCACAGTGAGAAATTAGCAATTGCATTTGCCCTTTTGAATACACATCCTAAAACTCCTATTAGGATTACAAAGAATTTATGAGTCTGTGGAGATTGTCACTCCGCGACAAAATTCATCTGTAAAATGTATGAACGAGAGATTATAGTGAGGGATCGGAACCGATTTCACCATTTTAAGGATGGTTCCTGCTCTTGTGGAGATCTCTGGTGACATTTTACTTATGATATTTAACCTGTACTCTCCTATTTTGAAGCTTTAGGGGTGTTAGCCAGTGAAATTAAGGACCTTTTCGCCAATCTTCAGTTGAATAGCTGGCACAAAAAATCTGGTTTCTCCTGATGCGGGCCGGTGTTGGTATGGTACTGAAGGCAAAAAACATGAATCTCCTGAAATTTCACTGGTTTTCTTTGACTTTCTAAGAGCTTCACAAAATAAAACATCCTGATCTCTTATAAAAGACATTAAACATACAGAGGAGAGAATGTAGGGGAGGATGCCGGTGACAACGATGTTGGAGATAAAATTTCTCTACTGAAGGAGAGGATCGATGATCCTGAGGACGTTCATGTGCGCCATGGAGATGGAGGGTGTGATGATGAAGACAATGATGAAACTGTTGACGAAGAATAAATCCAAGAAGACGACGGTGACATAGATTAGTAAAACCAGCAAGATATTTTGCCTGTGCTTGGATTAGTGATGATAATGATGTTACTACAACATTCAAAACTGATAATGTAAACCAAGAACCAGTTTTAAGATACAAACTTGAAATTTTGTTTTAGTCTAACATTCAACTAAGGGTATGGCCGTATGGGTATAGGTATCTATACCGGCAGCAAATTTGTTATCTCCATATTAGCCATATTCCACCATCCATTCGATAAATAAGAAGCACTAATAAAAGAGAGAGATTCTGAAGGACATTTGTATTTTTTTTAAAGGGATTAGAATGCAACATCTGTTTGCTATATTTTTTTTAATTTCATCCACTTTACGGATGAGATACTATTTTTTATATAGTGGTCTTGATTTAGAGAGGTTTTAGGTGGTTATCTTTTTATTAGTGCAGTTTGTTCTTGATGAGTCCGGATTTATTCACCACTACTTATTGAGAAAACTGGACAGGGGTAATTCGGACAATAAGTATTCATTGAACTATCCGGACACGACAAAAGTATTAATACACTAAACACCTTTTGACTAAGCTAGGTGCTAATCTACTTAAAAACTAATGGAAGACTATGGTAATCATTGAAATATTTAATGTCGAATCATAGTATTTGGATCATGTTCCGACCCGGAATAAAGTGGGGGTTATAACAGAACATACTAAGATAGTGTCTGGACTCATAAGCTTTTTTGAGTCACTTACTATATTCAGAGGAGACACTACGACATCGCCAACTTCTTCTTCAAGAAAGAGACATGTTCACATTCTAGCTACTTAGTTGGAGGGAGGCATGTCCTCCTATCAGTCCCAAATTCTTTTTCCCTTCATTTTTTTTGATGAAGATGATCTGAGGGACATAGCTGGTCCTCATGAGGATGTTGTGGTGATAGGATCATCGATTGGGGGCAACAACATCAGGAAAATTTTGATTCACACTAACAGCTCAGCCAATATTCTCTTTTTAAGTTCCTATAAATAAATGAAGAATCCAGCAGTGATTCAGCGTTCAAACAGATCCATTGTGGGCTTCACAGGGAGCTCTGCGGATGTAATCGGAGAATTTGAGGAGGAGGTATTGTTGGGCAAAGGCCCTTTCAAGAAGATGGTCAGGGTACTATTCGTTGTGGTAGATTGCCCCACATGTTACAATGAAATCTTTGGGAGATCTTGGCTCTCCACGATGCATGATGTGGCTTCAACAGTTCATCAATGTTTAAAGTATGCAGTTCAAGGACAGGTGGGAGTTGTCCGAAGTAGCCAAAAAATAGCAAGAGAGTGTTATGCAACTGCACTTGCTCTTGAAACTCTGGGGGCAGTCCGGATAAATGAAGATAATCAGTTGTTGGGGCACTCTGAGGGTGAGGGTGAAATTGATGACCCCAGAGAGACCCCTGGTGTTTTGATACCAATCGAGGAAGTTGAAATCCACTCTCTAGCTGAAGGAAGGAATGTTAAAATTGGCTCCTAGATGACATCAGAATTAAAGAAAAAATGTTGTCCTTTTTGGAAAACCACCAACATGTTTTTGCTTGGTGCAATGCTGATGTAACCGGAGTACCTGCGAATGTTATATCACACCAACTATCCATCCGAAGAGATGTAACACCTGCTATGCAAAGAAGGAGAGAAAGCTAATGTCATAGTTCAAGAAGTTGACCGACTTACCAAGATGGGACACATAAATGAGTCTCAATATCCCTTATGGACGGTCAATCCAGTGTTAGTAAAGACCAAGAATGGGAAATGGCGTATGTGTATCAACTTTACCGACCTCAACAGAGCTTGCCCAAAAGATCTCTATCCAGTCCCCCAGATAGATCAGTTGGTAGACTCCACATATGGGAACAAGTTATTGTCCTTCATGGATGCCTTCTCCGGTTATAACCAGATACAGGTGGATCCGAAGGACCAGGAACACACTACTTTTGTTACAGATATGGGCCTTCATTGTTACAAGGTAATGCCTTTTGGGTTGAAAAATGTTGGGGCTACTTATTAGAGGTTGGTCAACAAATCATTTGCTGATCAAATTGGGAGAAATTTGGAAGTGTATATTGATGACATGATGGTAAAAAGCTTGGAAGAGGAGTTGCACCTAGGTGATCTTCAAGAAACTTTTTCCAACTTGGCAAAGGTTAACTTAAAATTGAATCCAGAAAAATGTGTGTTTGGGGTGCGATCCGGAAATTATTTGGGGTATGCGATAAGTAAGAAAGGGATACAGCCTGATCCGGACCAGCTTGATGCCTTATTAAAGATGGATCCTCCTCGAAGTGTTAAAGAAGTACAAAGGTTGACAGGAAGGTTGGCTGCATTAAATCGTTTTATTTCAAGGTCTTCGGATAAGTGTTCCCTGTTTTTTCAGACTTTAAAGGGTGCTAAAGACTTTAACTGGTCTCCACAGTGCCACCATACGTTTAATGAAATAAAAATGCATTTATCTTCCCCCAAAACCCTTTTCAAACTTGTTGACGGAGAGACATTGTACATATACTTAGCTGTATCTGAATGTGCTATAAGTGCAGTGCTGGTAAGAGAGGTGGACAATTATCCTCGTCTGGTGTACTACATCAGCAAGAGTCTGCTAGATGCTGAGAAGAGGTACCTGAAGCTTGAAAAACTGGCACTAGCCTTGGTAATTGCTGCCAGAAAGATGAGGCCGTATTTTCAGTCTTATTCTATCATCGCCCGAACGTCTTTTCTTTTGAAGAATGTGCCTCAAAGGTAGACATATCGAGCAGGATGACCAAATGGTCAATAGAGTTGGGTGATTATGATATTGATTTTTGCCCCACGAACTGCAATCAAAGCTCAATCTGTTGCTTATTTCCTAGTTGAATTCCATTCAGACAGAAGTACTAAGCAAGCTGCAGATGAGAAAACTAAGAAAATATGGGTTGTCTGGACGGATGGTGGATCAAGTACCATGGGTTGTGGTGCTGGGATATGTTTAACCTCTCTGTATGGCGATGAATTATACCATGCTATATGTTTTGCTTTTAGGGCTTCTAACAATGAGTCTGAGTATGAGGCTGATATAGCTGGTCTGAAGCTAGCTTTCTTGTGTGGGGCTTAAAGAGTCAGGTTGATGAGTGATTATCAGCTTCTTATCCATCATGCCCAAGGTCAATATGAGGCAAAAAAGAAACAGTTGATCAAATACTTGTTTATCCTTAAAGAAGTCGCAGCTAACTTAAAAAATGTTAGCTATGAGCATATACTTAGATCGGAGAACACACTAGCAGACTCTTTGGCAACCATAGCATACTCTGAGTCCTACCCATGGATTCACATGCAAGACTGACCATCCATATAACCTAATCAGAGTAAGGAAAAGGAGAAAATTTTAAGTATACAAGTGGTTCAACCCAAAGGCTGGAGATATCCCCTTCTTCAATACATCTCTGATGGCATTTTGCCTCTGGAGAAAGTTGTGGCAAGAAAAGTGAAGCATATGGCTCGTGGTTTCTTAATCATAGGAGATGTCCTTTATAAGAAGTCGTTTAGTAGACCTCTTCTGCGTTTTTTGAGGGTTGAAGAGTTCCAAATTTTGCTATCCGAACTACATGATGGAGAAGGATCAGCACACTGTGCCTATAGAGCTTCAACCCTAAGGCTTTTGTTGGCCGGATATTATTGGCCATCCATAATGACAGATGCCAAGGATTTGGTGAAGAAATGTGACCCATGCCAAAGATATGGTAATGAAATTCATATCCCAGTTGTTCCTCTGGAATCTATTTCTGAGCCGGTGCCTTTTGCTCGTTGGGGACTGGATTTAGTTGGGCCTTTACCAATGGGGTCCAGAGGGTGCAGGACTATTATTGTAGCCATTGATTATTTCTCAAGATGGATAGAAGCGGCCCCACTGGCAGGAATTACTTCGAAAGTTGTTATAAAATTTATCTTATCTAACATTTGTTGCAGATTTGGGGTTGTTAGTCATTTTCTCACGCAAGTATACGCGGTCAAATGGTAGCAAGTAATAAGTAAGTAAAATCGTTCCCACGAAGACCAGGTGTATATGACGAGAATTCACTTATGCAACAAAGTATGATTATTAGACTAATGCTTGAACGATTAATAAAGTATGGGTGAATGAATATAACTAAGCAAATTAACTAACGAGATTAACTAACGAGTTTACTTATGCGAGAGAAAACATGGAACCCTAACTTCATTGTTTATTTTAATAAGAGTATTAATATAGTTAATCAATATGTATGATAACAACGATTACTAATCAGATAACACGAAATTAGAATACGCCACCTTTCAGTATACGTAAACCAAACCACTTAAAAAACCACAAAAGAGCTAGCAGTTAAGCAGACACCGCTTGCATGACAATCCTATATGTCTATATGAATTGAGGTACAATTGGTTTTAAGCACAAGTTATCTATTTCGATTACATAGGGTAATATGATATGGTTAGTGACATATTACGAATCATAAAAAATCACAATACGAATCATTCAAGAACCTATGCTAGCATGGCAAGTTCTAAACCCTTAAATCCACTTTCGCATTTATTAAAGATTAACAAACTAGATGTCTGCGACACATCGAACGATAAGCACAACCATATTAGGTAACCGATAAGCGTATCTCACAAATCAATCAAGCAATCAAACCATAAGTATTATTCAAACAAATCCGTTAGAGTTCGATGACAACGATTAGTTCATAATCGATCATGGGCGCAAAAGTTAACATAGCTCTAAGACGAATGTAAATAGATGAATAAGCGTTTAGAAAATGTCAAACCGAATAATAACCACCAAGTATCGCCTGACATAAACAATTCTTAAACTACCGATCGAAAAACAACGAAAAAAAGTACCCGTCACCTGTCTCGAACAATACATAAAATGCTGATCGAAAACACCATAGCCGTTACCTCAACTATCGATAAAAAACAACAGTAGCTGTCACCTACTGCCGTCAACTTATATGTTCTGCAGGTTAGAAAACCCAAAAATGTAGCCAAATCCGATTTTTCTTCCTTCTGTTTCTCGTTCTGTATTCTGCAGAATATTAAAATGGTAGCCAAATCCGACTTTTTTTTTCTCCTCTGCCGTAAAACACAGTCGGTTGTAAACCGAGTCAGTAGCAAATTGTAAAATATATATATTCTACTGAAACCCTAAAAAAATTACAAATTGTAAAATATTTATGCTAAATAAAATAATATTTTAACCCTAAAAAAAATTATAAATTGTAAAATATTTATGCTAAATAAAATAATATTTTAAACAATATAGCTAAATAAAACCTTAGCATTAGTCTAATATTTTTTTCTTAATTGAGCACTAATTTCCTTTTGTGTTTCGCTTTAATATTCTTTTCTTAATTCAATATTTTAAACAATATCTCAAGAAATATATTTTCTTTTTTTTCAACATTAATATATTTTTTCAATCATTAATATATTTTTCTTTGGAAAAGCACTAGTCATAATATATTTTTATTGTTAATATTTTTCCTTTCTTTTCAACTGTTCCAAAATTGTCCTCAGTACATTAATTTTTCAGTTTCTTCAATTTCAACCCCAAATTTATTAATATTATCAAAATTTATCCGCGGCACAAGCGCCTTTAATAATACTGGAAAAACACGTTAAAACACAACAAATACTTGAGAACTGATGATGATTTTAAGAATAATGGAAGCGTAATAAGTGACATGAAATGCACTTATCAAACCCCCAAACTTAAACCGTTGCTTGTCCTCAAGCAATGCAAAACAGGTTTAACAATTGATGCATGAATGTAACTGAATTTAAATGAATGCAAGAATGCAATGATCTTGAATGAGTAACCGTAACTAATTCAGCATAAATGCCTCAACGAATGGAATGAACTCGGAATGCGAAATAACTAGGTACTCAAATGCTAGCAATACAAGTGAGGAAGCGTGCGTGTGTGCTCAAACTCAATCGACATGTTTTTAGTACAAATTAATGGACCTTACTTGTTCTCATCATAATAATCACAAGATTAGAAACGAAATACAACCTAGATTCTTTATATTCAAGTTGCACATCCATATTTCCCCGGGGTTGTCAAAGATTTATTATGCTTTACTATATATACATACACACAAAGACTTATTTGACCGTGCAATGGACGAGGTCCCCGAAAGACTTATACAATGGTGCCCATGTAGCGAGCTTTAGGTTAGCGGATCCCATACCGGAAAAGTCTTAGGTCACTAGGCACAAAGTCCCCTATAACTTAATAACTTGAGCACCAAAGAGCTCATCCTAGCCAATTTTTCCTTTTTTCATCTTTTTTTTCTTCGTTATTCTTTTTTTAAGCAATCGGGAATGAGTGTGTTTCGCTCCATCTCATTTCATCCCTAGACTACTCGTAATACGCAGCCCCCAGCGAGAGGACGCACATCAACGAGCGGCTACTAGCCTTTGACGCTTAACTGAATAATACGCATATTTATCTTTCAACTCCCCCAAACTTATATTTTTGTAACCCATGAGCTAGTAAATGATTAAGGTATGATTCTGAACCTAAGCAAAGATTATGTATAACAATACTCAAGTGTGTCCGTAACTAGCATAAAAACAATCGATGAGGCTACGTGTATTAATTGTGCTTCTACATCAAGCAAGCTAACTTACAAGCAACCTAATTAGATTTTATTCCTACTGTCATTCCAAACAATTTTTATCATTGGCTACTTAAGTAGGAATAGTAACTCAAGGGATCAAAGATGCAAAATGCATGAACAAAATGTTATGCTAGTAGACTTACTCGATCCTAAACACAGTCTATATGATCATGGCATGAATATGCAGATAAGCATGACTAACATGAAGATGCACTGTCTATCATGAATCACTACTATGATGAATGCAACTACAAGAAATTAAAAGATACAAGAAACCCTCCCCTATTCGTCCAGCTGTCTTGATCATTGTTTCCCAGTGGGTTGCCTCCCACGAAGCGCTTGTTTAACGTTGATAACTCGACGATACCACTCAGAATCATGTAGTGTTGAGGCTGATACTGAATGCCTCACGGTTCTCCACATCTCCATAGCAATGCTTGAGTCATTGACCATTGACTTTGAATGCTTTGGCTGGCGATTCCTCATAAATTTCAACTGCTCCATGTGGATATATTGTCTTGACTTTAAAAGGTCCAGACCATCTTGATTTGAGCTTCCCATGGAAAATCTATAGACGAGAGTTGAAAAGAAGAACCATTTGACCTGGCTCAAAATCTTTTTATAAAAGCTTCATATCATGTCATTTCTTGAATTTTTCCTTATACATCTTCGAGTTCTCATATGCTTGAGACCAAAACTCGTCAAGTTCATTCAATTGAAGCAAACACTTCTCACCATCTGCTTGAATGCCGAAATTCAACTTATTTAAAGCCCAGAATGCCTTATGCTCAAGTTCTGCTGGAAGATGACAAGCCTTACCATATACTAACTGAAATGGTGACATCCCAAGTGGAGTTTTGTAAGTCGTTCGGTATGCCCATACTTTTTTATCTAACTTCAAAGACCAATCTTTCCTTGAAGGATTCACCACTTTTTCTAAGATTTACTTGATTTCTCGATTTGAGACTTCAGCTTGACCAGTTTGAGGGTGGTAAGTGGTAGCAACACGATGAGAAATACCATATTTAGCCAACAAGGCTGTAAACTGACGATTGCAAAAGTGAGTCCCTTCATCACTGATTATAGCAAGAGGAGTTCCAAACCGAGTGAAGATTTGCTTATGAAGGAAATTGGGCACTACCTTAGCATCGTTAGTTGGGAGAGCTTTCACCTCAACCCACTTAGATACGTAATCCACATCTAAGAGTATGTATAGATTGTTGCAGGAGGACACAAATGGTCCATGAAATCTATTCCCCACACATCGAATACCTCGACCTTAAGAAGCATATTAAGGGGCATCTCCTTTCGCCTAGAAATATTACCAACCCTTTGGCATCGATCACATCTACGAACGTACATATGAGCATCCTTAAACAAGGTAGGCCAGTAGAAACGTGCTTGAAGAACTCGAGCAGCTGTCTTATCCCCAGCATAATGTCCTCCATAAACCGTAGTGTGAAAATCATGTAAAACTTTCTCAATCTCACTGTAAGGGATGCAACGTTGGATCATCTTATCAACACACTGTTTAAACAAGAATGGCTCATCCCAAAGATACCATTTCACGTAATGCATGAATTTCTTCCATTGAGCCCAAGTAAAATCTAAAGGAATCACATTGCTAACCAGATAGTTAACAAAATCAGCAAACCATGGTACTTCTCCATGGATCAGGAACAACTGCTCATCTGGGAAACATTCGTTGATAAGAATTCCATCTCCCTTGTCTTTCTCATGTTGCTCAATACGTGAGAAATGGTCAGCTACCTGGTTTTCAGTCCCCTTTCTGTCTTTAATTTCCAACTCGAATTCTTGAAGCAAGAGTACCAATCGAATTAAGCGAGGCTTGACATCCGTTTTAGATAGCAGGTACTTGATAGTCAAATGATCCGTGAAAACCGTGACCTTAGCACCAAGCAAGTAGGATCTGAACTTCTCAAAACCATAGACAACAACCAAAAGCTCTTTTTCAGTAACGGTGTAGTTTCGTTGTGCATCATTGAGGGTTTTACTAGCATAGTGAACCATGTGAAACACCTTTAGCTTCCTTTGACCAAGAACGACTCCCACAGCGAAATTACTAGCATCACACATCATCTCAAATGGCTATTCCCAGTTAGGCGTAGTGATGTTAGGGGCTGAAGTCAACTTTTTCTTCAATAGCTCAAAAGCAACGAAACACTCTTTAGTAAATCGAAAAGGAACATCCTTTTCCAGTAGACTACAAAGTGGTTTGGTAATCTTTGAGAAGTCCTGAATAAAACGTCTATAAAATCCAGCATGACCAAGAAAACTACGACTTCCTTTTACTGAGACAGAAGGATGAAGCTTTTTGATCGTTTCAAGCTTGGCCTTGTCCACTTCTAAACCCCTCTTAGACACCTTGTGTCCAAGGATAATTCCTTCTTGCACCATGAAGTGACATTTTTCCCAATTAAGAACGAGGTTTGTTGCCACACATCTCTCAAGTACCCTACCCAGATTAGATAGACAGCCATCGTATGATTTCTCAAAAACTATAAAATTGTCCATGAACACCTCCATCATATCACCAACCATATCAAAGAAAATAGCCATCATACACCTTTGAAAAGTAGCGAGTGCATTACAAAATCCAAACGAGACACGTCGAAAAGCAAAGGTACCAAAAGGGCATGTGAATGTGGTCTTCTCCTGATCTTCCGGAGCTATACAAATCTGATTGTAGCCTAAATATCCATCGAGCATACAGTAATACTCATGGCCTGCTCTGAGCAAATAATGGCAAGGGAAAGTGATCTTTTCTAGTGGCCTTATTCAATTTACGATAATCCATGCAAGTTCCTCCCTTCTTTGGTACACATTGCACCGGGCTTACCCACGTACTGTCTGAGATATGATAGATAATGCCTGCATCTAGCCACTTCAGAATTTATTTCTTCACCACCTCTTTCATGATAGGATTTAGCCTCCTTTGATGTTCGATAGATGGTTTGCTCCCTTCTTCTAGCAGAATCTTGTGCATGTAGTAAGAGGGACTGATTCCCCTGATATCTGCTATGGTCCAACCAATGGCTGATTTGAACTTCCTCAGAACTCTGAATAGTTTTTCTTCCTCACTACCTGAAAGGTTAGATGCAATAATAACAGGTAATGTAGATGACTCTCCTAAGAAAGCATACCTGAGATTATCTGGCAGTGGTTTGAGTTCAAGTTTAGGAGCATCTTCTAGCGAAGGTTTAAGCCTTTCCTGAGAATCCTTAAGATCACCCAATATGAGCGAATCATGTGGAATATTGAGTCTGTGTTTGATACGGGGCTGCCTGTAGTAGTTGAACACATTCGGATATCTCTTCGTCTTCGAAGTAAGATTCACCATGTAGAACTCTGCCTAGAACATCTGAACTCGCATACCGATCCACCTCATTACTGTGCAAAGAATCGATCATATCCAACCTGAAACCTTCTGCATCCTCTGTTGGAGATTTCATAGCCTTGAAAACGTTGAAAGTGACATTCTGATCTTGCGTTCTCATAGTGAGATCCCCTTTTTGGACATCAATCAAAGTTTTTCCTGTAGCCAAAAATGGCCTTCCCATGATTATGGGGATGTTTTTATCCTCTTCAAAATCCAAGATAACGAAGTCAGCGGGAAAGATGAGCTTGTCTACCTTTACTAAGACATCTTCTACGATACCACGAGGATATGTGATAGAGTGATCAACTAGTTGCAAAGAGATGTTAGTCGATTTTGGCTCAGGTAGCCCAAGTTTCTCAAACACAGATAGGGGCATCATATTGATGCTCGCTCCCAAGTCACATAAACATTTGCTGAAAGATAAATTACCGATCGAACAAGGAATGGTGAAGCTTCCTGGATCTTTGAGGTTAAGAGGCAATTTTTGTTGCAAGATCGCACTACATTCCTCAGTGAGCGCCACTTTCTCAAAATCACCAAGCTTTAGCTTTTTCGAAAGAATTCCCTTCATGAACTTGGCATAACTAGGAATTTGCTCTAATGCTTCAGTAAAAAGTGTATGTTTATGTGTAGCTTCTTGAATACCTCCAGAAATTTCCCAAACTGAGCATCTAGCTTCTGTTTCTGCAACCTTTGCGGAAAAGGTTGAGGAGGGTAGATCATAGGCTCAACAACTGACTGAGATGGCTTTTTAGGTGGCCGATCTTGATCAGAATTAACCTCAGATGATGGCTGATTTTGAGCAGAATTTTTCAGAATGGGCTGACTTTGAGATAAATCACCGTCTTGTTCAACTGTGGGGTTCTCGGCAACCTCTCCTGATCTCAGGGTGATAGCTTGGCATTGCTCATTGTTGTCCCGTTTACCTGGATTATGTTACGTGTCACTAGGAAGAACTCCTTGAGGTCTAAAGATCATATAACTGGCCATCTGCCCAATCTGATTTTCTAAGGTCTTGTGAGATACCATCAGGCTTTTAATCATTACTTTCATTTCTTCGAATTCAGAGTCTCTCACAGAATGTTGAGAAGGGACATGATGTTGATTCTGAGGTTGTCTTGGGGCATACTGTTGAGACTGATGTTGTTGACCTTGTTGCTGAAATCCAGGAGAGGCGTATGGCTTAGCACCATAATGCTAATTACCTTGTTGATTATTGCTCCAACTGATGTTCGGATGATTTCTGTTGCTTGGGTGATAGGTGTTTGAGATTGGTTGTTGATTCTGCCTCTGAAAGTTACTCACAAATTACACTGACTCAGTAGAGATAGGGAATCGTTGAGTGTCATGCCCTCCAGCACAAATCTCGCACATACTAGCTACCTGATGTACCCCTAGTTTAGTCAAATAATCCACCTTCATGTTTAGAGCTTCAAGCTGAGCTGCTAAAGCAGTGGCAGTGTCTACGTTAAGAATACCAACTATTTTATGTTATGACAGTCTCTGAGAAGGGTTCTGGAATTCATTAGCATCCATCATCTCAAGGAGCTCGTGAGCCTCCTCATAGCTTTTCGTTAATAAGGCTCCCCAGATGCAGCATCGACCATGGGCCTTGTTTGCAATCCCAAACCATTGTAGAAGCAATTTATTACTAACCAATCAGGCATCCCATGATGAGTCTAAGCATCTCCTTGTAACGCTCCCAAGCTTCACTTAAAGATTCACCATGTGACTGAGAAATCTGAGTAATAGCATTCCTCATGGCGGCTATTCTTGCAATAGGAAAGAATTTTGAGAGAAATTTTTGCGCTAGTATATCCCAAGTAGTAATAGAGCCTGCTGGTAAAGAGTGTAACCAGCTCTTAGCTTTATCCCTCAAATAAAATGGGAAGAGTCTCAATCTTATGGCATCATTTGAAACACCATTGAACTTGAAAGTATCACAGATTTCAAGAAAGGTCATAATGTGCATATTAGGATCCTCAAACTGACAAGAATTCTAGACTGACAAGAATTCTGCATCATCTGAATAGTGCTGGGTCTAATCTCAAAATTATTCGCAACGATATTGGGTCTGACAATGCTAGACTGAATATCCATGATATTTTGGTTGAGAGTATTTCATGAGTGCTTTTGAATGCAACCCTGGTGGCGCAGGGAGGTTTTAATGAGGTGTCCGGTTTTTTTAATAAAATTTGATGCCTTCTTATAAATATTCGGAGTGGTTTGATTACAATTTCTTTAAAAGTATTCAGATTGCTAAGGATTTTTGGCATATCAGATTAATTTGTTTGAAAGATGACTATTAAACCCATGTCATCAGAGATTTTAAACACTCTCATCTTAAATACTTGTAAAATAAATAAGGGCTCTTTAAACATTAGCCATTAAATTTAAGCAAGAATGAAACAGAGCAAAAATTAAGCAAGGTAAGCATGTCCGGCTAAAAACCGGATGATGATATTAGAACATAAAATATGCCTTGGCCATCCAAGGACTTTAAGTTTAAAGAAAGGCTTAACCGGACTCAAACCGGACATGGTTACAAAAATGCCTTGGCCATTCAAGGAATTTAGTATTTCACAAGATTAAAAAAACAAAACAAGTAAGAAAAGATAGTTAAAACCTCAGGGATTATTCCCTTCAGATGTTCCTGCATCATTTTTTTTCTTAGGACCTTTGAGTTCAGAACTTGAACTCTCTCCAGTTCCTTCTTCTTCATCAGTGGTAGAGTCGATCGCACTAGAGTAATTCTTCTTATCACCATCTTCCAGTGTATGGAACGGAATATCCTCGTACTCCACGTATTCCCACAAGCGACCAAGAGTCCTCATCGGAAACTTCTCGTGAAAGAGTCGCACCATATCAGATTTTACTTCAGCATACCATTTTTCCAATGAATCTATCACCTCGTTTGTGTACTTATCTATGCTGGTCTGAATCTTCTTTTCCTGCTCCTTCACCAAGTCTTCCTTCTTCTTAGTTTCCTTGGACACAGCCTCTTCAAGGGAAATCTTGTCACTGGATAGGGTTTAGATGACATCGTCTTTAGTCTTCATATCTCCCTTCAAGGTGGAGAGATTTGTTTCCAAACCGGAGCACTTAGTTTGGAGCTTTGTGTTAGCCTTCTCTGAAGTGACCAGCTTGGTTGACAGATCTTTTTTCTCCTTCTTCAACTCCTCAATATCCTTCTCCTCAATCTCCTTCTTTAGATCTGCTCCATGGGAAGAGGAATACCGGACAACCTCGGTACCATTATACATGCAAGGAGAGTATACCAGGAATTTGGACTTAGCTCACTTTGACAAAGCTTGATCACGTGAAAATACCTGACGATTTTTAGGTCCAAGGGGAATCTGAGCCCCCAGTTGAATAGCTCAGTGTAAATAACAATCTCGTTGAGCTTGCAGTCCATCAGAGTTTCCGGTGTGACTGGTATTTTCACCTTCACTGATTCTGGGATCCCCCACTTAGTTCGGATCCGGCCCAGCTTAGCGATGTGAGTATAGACATAGTTGATGTTTTGCATGGCCAAAATATACTTTAAATTGACCTTCTGAAAGCAAGGTCCCACCTTGCCCTCCAAGCACTCCGGTAGCTCCAGATGAGCCAGTCCCACCTTCACTTTGCCCTTTCCTTTTTTGTCAGAAGCAGCGTCCCCAGTATTTCCGGAGGCTTCAGTCTCGAAGGGGGCCTCTTCGATGCTATATTCTATCACTTCTTCCATCATTGTGGAAGGTTTGTCAGTTCTTGAGGATGGAAGAGTGTCATCTTGTGGCTCAATGGTCTGACCGGATGGCTGAGCACCAGTTTCTTCTAGAGGTCTGGTGTCCGGTTGGGGCTCAGCTCCGGAGGACTTCGTTTGAGAAGTTATTTTAGTTGCCTCCAATCCGGAGGGATTATCTCTTGGGGCTCTTATAGATATCTCCAATCCGAAGGCTTTATCTTTGGATGCTGACTTGGAGGCCCCTGTTTTGGAGGACTTTGGTTGTGAGCCAGTTGCTTGGCCTTTTACCAAGCGTGTTGTCCGATGAGGGTTGGTTTTTTCTGGGACTTTTCGATGTCAAATCCCATGGCTATGAATGGAGAAGGTTTCCTAACACTTGATACTGCTTTCTATTGAGCAGTAGAAGGTTGAGACTCCTGAACATAGAAGCCTGATGGGATTGGCGAAAGGTTTGGCTTGAATAAACGTTTAGGTTTTGCATTTTTGGTAGAAGACGATCCTTGATCAGCTTCTAAAGATGGTTTATCAGACTTATCGCTTGGAGAGACTGGAAGACCAGCAGTAATGCGTCTCTTCCGTTCGATTTTTTTCGTCTTCTCTAGTTCAGAAAGATTCAACCAACCGCCTTTTACAAGAGCGTTTCTCGCTATGAACATAAAACTATCCAAGAAAGTTTTTTGAAAGAAAAGGTTAAAGCTCTTAGAGAAGAAATTATAGAGTGATGAAGATGGTGAAACAGTAAAAGAAACTAGTTTATATATTAGCAAGGGAACAAGTTACTGATACCTAGGAGAAGACAAAGATTCAGGTAATGATTGAAAACGACGGTGATGTAAGAAGCATTAAATGTAGAAGTTACTTTTTCAGGCTTAGTGGGAGCGTCGTTCTAGGGAGAAAACAACTGGTAGGACAAATCAAAATGTGACACGTGTCTCACGATCCAAAGAAAAACTCTTAGAATTCTAAGAAGAAATATGTCTGGCTAAACCATGAACCGAGCACATAAACGGGCCGAAAAATGTTGTTACTAACTAAATGAGTTTTTAGCCCTGCTAAAGACCTTTGACAAAGCCTAAAAAAAGGCTACTGATGAGTCCGGATTTATTCACCACTAATCATTGAGAAAACCGGACATGGGTAATTTGGACAATAAGTGCCCACTGAACTATCCGGACAAGACAAAAGTATTAAACACTAAACACCTTTTGATTAAGCTAGGTGTTAAACTACTTAAAAACTAATGGGTCTTTAAACTCGACCCGATTTACCAACTTAACCCGAAAGCCCATGGGTCCATAATTAATGGTATAAATACCCAACTACTTTCATTAATGAGGGTAATGAGCATTTAATACAACCAGGCAGCTTAAATGTCTCACTACAAAATACACAAACATTTAATACCCTTAAAACTTTCCAAAACACTTGATAAAATTACCCTCAGTTTAAATTAAACCTCACCAGTTCTGGTTTTTGAAGTGCTTTATCAAACTGATACATCTATGGGGGTTTTTTTGTCGTACAATTCCAGATATGGCTTTCGTACATGGTTTCCGTACACTTAAACGATGTTTGGATGTTTGGAGTTAGGGAGACTGACATAAGCTAAATGCTAATTGGCTAGTTTTCGTAGGGATGAAGTATACGTGCCTGTAACGGACTTAGTTTACGGACCCACGAGTCATTCCTTTATAAGTGTGTCCATGGTTTTGATGCCTTGGTTGTACGATTTCAAACCCTCAGACGAGGCCAAGTTTATGGTTGTTTAAGCCTTAAACGACCAAGCCAATCCTGACCAATTTGGCCAGGTTTCTGGTCGTTTAAGCCTAAGCTACCAAACTAGACCTAGAAAAGTTGGCCAGGTCTTTGTGCGTTCTGGTCGCTTATATGTGAGCGACCATATCGGTGTTATCATTGCCGTATTATGCGGTCAAGTGTTTTGGACTTGTCTTGTCAACCAAGTCCTTTGTGGTCGTTCGACATTGCACGGTTAGGTTTTTTTGTCTTTTGTTTGGCTAGTTTACCTTAGATAATTCTTGAGACATGCTGGACCAGAGCTCGAGTCAATATTTGTGAGGTATAAAGGTAAGGTTGGCTAGAGCTCGAGGTAAGCTTTGCAAGATCTTGAGGCGAGCTTGGCTAGGTCTAGAGGAAAGCTTGGTCAAAACTCAAGGCAAGCTTGGCCAGTTCTCGAGGAAAGCTTGGTCAGAACTCAAGGCAAGCTTGGCTAGGTCTCAAGGCAAGCTTGGCCAGAGCTCGATGGATTGACGAGAACTCAACCTAAATCTCGAGGCAAGCTTGGCCAAACTAGCTAGTCACGATATAATGCATGGCCTTGTAGGTACACTAGTTTGTCTTTACGACCAAGCTTCTGGTCGTGCTACGACGTCCGATCATGGTCAATCGGAACTTGGACATGACGCTAGATTGGGTTGCATTTGGCCATTTGGATAACTAGGGGTCATTCTTGTTTTAAATGAATCATAAAATGTTCAATTTTTATATCCTTATTTGGCTTTACTCGTATCCCACTTAGCTGATATTTTATGTCGAATCAAATTTTATCTTGTCTTTTTTTTATAAATAAATTTTGCTGTACAACACCAAATTTTCAAATTTTTATTAATTTATTTTTAGTTTTAGTATCATTTTTTGGTGATATTCTGACCAAATCATAATTTGAGAAATAACAAAATAATGATGAAAATTAGTAATTATAAAAATAGTAGAAAATATGTAAAATTGTTGTATTCATTAAAATATTCATTCACTTATGTTGATGTTTTTGCTTTAACGATGTAGTCTAATGAACATTTTTTTGGTTGTCGACGCTTATTATGTAGTAGCCAATAATAAGAAAAGTACTAGAAGGCGTAGAAATTTGCGCATTTAGATGCTAGTACTTGAGTAACCCTATAGTGATTGTTGAAACATGAGAGAAAGACTAGACGAAATATGCATTTGACCGTAATTTTGAAAATGTAAAGTAACTCCCAACTCTTTATTGGGGGATAAAAAGAAAGACTATATTTTTTGACCGACTCATGTGGATTCTGCAGCTCGCTTGCTCTCTATAAGTGAAAATCCTCACTTTGGAAGCATGTATTTGAAATATTACTATATATTAGTGTTGATCATGGCTAGAAATTTAGTTTTTTGAATGCTCATTAGTCATTTATAAACGATGGAAATGTATGAGCTTATTGTATTTGTTCTTGATGTGGTAATGTCGAGAAATAATTGTCACATAAGATATGGTTTTATGTGTAAAGCTGATTTAGGCCTAGTTAGGAGGTTATCAAGAGTAAATAGTCTTGTTGGTGAGGTTTTGGACATTGTAAAGTATTGAGGGCCTTGGAGAAATTATTACCCATTCACAAAAGGGAAAGGTCTTGGGGTGACGCGTGACGCAAAAGTAGGGGGTTACTAGACATTGTTCGTCTCAAACGCTTCGATTACCTTTACCTTAACCACTGAATGCGTTTTATCACGTCCTATAATACTGTAGTATAGCATTAGAATAGCTGAAATCAGGGGCGAGATTACGACTTACTTTTTCCTATAAAGAATGATCTTCATCTTCGTGCTCTCGTTCACATATTATTTGTTTGAAAAATCATGAGTAGAACAACAAATTTATTTTTTTCCCTTTCACCTTGCGAATTCTTTCTTTTACCCAGACACATTTTATTTCTTTTATTATGGGTCTCAAAAAGAATATTATTATTCTTTTTTAATTATTAATGCTCGTCGTTCTAATGATGATTTCGATGGTGAGGTTCTTTTGGTAAATATTTTTCAGAGGACAAGACCTGAAGCGATATCTAATAACTTCTTACATAATGCAACTCTAAGACTCAGTATAACAAACCTTGTTGAGGGGAATGTTGTTGCATCGTCATTTGTCTCCTAAGGTATAAAGGTGGCAATGTATGACAAGCTTGAGGCTAGGTTGTGGTCAATTTTGATAAGGAACTCGTATGGGTATGTCGATAAAGCTAAGAAAGCTCATAAGCTAAAAGACTGGTGGATTCATCTAGAAGTTATTATACGCTTCCCAAAGGAAGGTGAGACTCCGTTCACTATTCTTAATAATGAAGTGGTATTTTTCACTTACATGTTAGAACACAGTATTCGCTTCCCCTGGAGTCAAGACCCACTAGATTTCTTCAAGATGACACAATTGTGCCCAACGTAACTTGTATCCAACTTTTATAGGGTGTTATTTACGACTATTATTTTATGGTGGGAACAGTTTGTAAAATTTAAAATTCTTGACTTTCTGACGATGAAAAAGCAACATCGATTTAAAGGTGGCCGTTTTTTTACATATTTCAAAATTCTAAAATTGAAGTAATTGGAAGTCTTCTAAAATGCATCCCTAAATGGAGGTATTAATTTGTTTATATATTTTGATGCTTGGAAGGCCCTCATTTGATTTGCCTTACATGGTAACTGAA
Organism: Limnanthes douglasii subsp. nivea; assembly: GCA_036936605.1. Taxonomy (NCBI): domain Eukaryota; kingdom Viridiplantae; phylum Streptophyta; class Magnoliopsida; order Brassicales; family Limnanthaceae; genus Limnanthes; species Limnanthes douglasii. Next base: position 50,943,330 of record JAUPFV010000005.1, read on the forward strand.
AGGTATGTAAAAGCGTAAATACTGGTTATGTTCTTATTTAAGAAATTGTTGAAGTAATATAATTTGTCTATTTGCTCATTTTCAATCATCTATTATGATATTAAGACGATTGTCCGACCAACAAAGGTAGCGTATAAAATGTTAAAAACTAAGGTCGACCAACTTGATACTGAGCAATCTCGTAAAATCTGGTATGTGGCAGCATGCTAGGTATATATGCTTGTATCAATATATGGATGTGGATGATGTTGACTTTGATAAGGTAGAATAATTTTGACACTATATATATCATACCTTTATACCTATCTGAAGGGTAGTTTGGATAAAACCAATACCATATCCAACCGAAATGAGTAAATTAGTGGAATATGACTCAGCTATGTGCTGGTCTTTTCATCTTTTGGGATAATGGGTTCTTAAACTTGACACAAGCCCACAATCCGACTTGAAAGGCATATGGGTCATTAATTAAGTATAAATACCCACCTTCATTAATGAGGGTGATCATAATTTAATACTAGCACACACCTTAATTAATCCTCTACATTTCACTTTAAACATTAAATTTCCAAAATACTTTACAAAATTACCCTCGATCAGAAATAACCCACACAAAATTGGAGACCATAGTGGGAGCACAACAGTGCCTAAATTTATATTCAAAACCAGTAAACAAGGTAGTTCGGATGAATCCAAATGCACAGAATGCTCCACCTCTTGAGGTGGAAGTAGCAAAAGAAAACAATGAATATACTGTTGAGGAGCGCAATCAGTTGAGGGCTGAGATAGAAGCATTGAGAGCGCAAAAACAAGCAGAGAAAGGGGTTAAAGAAAAATTTGGTGCATCGGTGCTTCACCATACTGACAATCTTGGAGAGAAGGAACAATCTCTAAAGACTCATCTCAGCTCCAAGAAAACGCATCGATCTAAACATGTGGAGAGCTCCACTTCGAAATCCTCCAGCAGCTCATCTAATGATGCAAAGCTTGAAGAGTCAGTTCTCTCCAGAAGTGATGAAGAACGATCGAAAATGAAGATGATGCTTACTAAAAAGTATTGAAAAAAAACGATAGGCACGACAGGCTCAAGAAATACCATGGGAAGATAAAGGGTTCAGCTGATCAACATATTAACTGTTTGCTGATTGATCATTTTGCTTTACATTGCGAACCGTGTATTTTTGCTACTCTAAATGAGGATACTGTATTTAGTTGTAACAAAAATTGGAGGCAATCGCCTTTATCTGCAAAAATACTCTCTAGACATCTTCCCAAGAGGTTTGACAGCTCTAAAACGGAGAAATACAACGAGAGCAAAGATCCAGACAACCATCTTGAGCAGTTTAAGAATTTTATGATAAACTTTGATGATGACGACAGACTGTTGTGTATGGCCTTCTCCCAAACCTTCTCATGAAGTGCCCTCAAATGGTATAATAGTCTCCCTCAGGGATCTATAATTGTTTTTTATATATTTTGGGTTGTCTTCCGGAGGCAGTTCGTTGGAAGCAATGAGCTTAAGGGTAATCGGGACACCATCATCCATTGTGCCTAAGAGCCAAATGAGTCTCTTTAGGAGTACATCAGCTGGTTTATGAATAAAAAAATGGGTTAGTAAACTGCTTTGTACAATTTGTAATTGCTTCCCTCCGACAGAGTTTGAATCTGGGTAACTTAGCCGATTCAGTGACTCATAAGAAGGCTATGACCTGGGAGGATTGTTGAATTAGGTTGGAAAACAGATGAATATCGAGGAAATAAAGAAATCCAGAGTGCCTTATAAGATTAGATCCACCACTACAACATCAATGCCTCAAGCTGCTAATCAATCCGGTTACAGGTCGAAGGAGATTGAACAGGGATCTAACCGATCAAGGCAAAATTAGTCCAACCAGAACCAAAACCAACATGTCAGAAATAAAAAGGGACCATTGGTTCAACCCGAGTGGTTTGCAAAATTGGTAGAAAGCACAACTACGGTATATGACAAAACTAAAAATGAAGTACATTTTAGAAAACCAGCAGCCCTGTAGTCTCCCAGAGAACACTGAAGTACCCGTTTATGCAAGTACCATAATGGCATAGGGCATAATACCCATGATTGCATAACTTTGAAACAAGAGGTCCAGAACCTCATTGAAAGTGGTAAGTTGGGCGCCTATATCAAAAAATAAGGGGGAGTAGACCGGATGATACACAATCCAATGCTAAGACTCCCCGAACGACTCCTTCAAGCAATCCTGGAATGTCTAGATAGGAAGATGCTATAGTGATTACTGAAAGACATGATATAGACTCTGAGTACCTTGATCCAATTCCGAGTAAAAACGGGTGGGGGTAATAACAGACAAGACTACTACTGTATCTGGTTTGATTAAATATTTTGAATCTTTAACCATCTTTGGGGGGGGGGGGGGGGGGGGGGCGGGGGGACAATGTGACTTCACCTTCTAGATTTTCAAGGAAAAGGTATGTCCATAGTTTGACCACCCAGTTGGATGAACTAATTTCCACACACCTCTACCAAACTCCAGCTTCTTTCATAGTTTTCGATGAGGATGACCTAAAAGACATTGCTGGGCCTCATGAAGACGTCGTGGTGATAAGGGAATCGAAAGGGGGAAATGATATACATCGAATCCTGATTTGGCACGGGAAGTTCGGCAAACATCTTATTTTTAAGCTCCTACAAGCAGATAAGAAACCTTCGGTTATACAACATTCAAACATAACCATTGTGGGCTTCATAGGGATTTCTGCAGATGTGATTGGAGAATTCGAAGAAGAAGTAATGTTGGGCAAAGAGGCTCACATTGTTATAATACTTGTGGACGAGGTTGAAATTCATTCCCTAGCTGAGGGAAAAAGTATTAAAATTACTTTCAAGTTGGCACCAAATTTGAAACACAGGCTTTTATCTTTTTTGAAAGAATAACCTACTTGTATTTGCATGGTGCAATGATGATGTTACCGAAGTGTCACCTGATATAATTTATCATAAGTTGTTTGTACGAACTGATGTTGGACCGGTTGTACAAAGAAGAAGGTCCTTCTCAAAAGAAAAAGCAGATGTGATTGTTAAAGAAGTTGATCGTCTGAGCAAAATGGGCCACATCAAAGAGTCTCAATACTCTCTATGGAATTTCAACCCTGTTTTGGTCAAGAAAAAGAATGGCCAATGGCGCATGTGTATCGACTTCACTGATCTTAATAGGGCATGTCCCAAAGATCCTTATCCCTTTCCTTGTATAGATCAATTGGTGGACTCTACTTCTGGGAACAAATTGATGTCTTTCATGGATGTATTTTCAGGGTACAACCAAATACAAGTAGATCTGAAAGATCAAGATCACACCATTTTATTACGAACAAAAGTTTTCATTGTTATAAAGTGATGTCGTTTGGATTGAAAAATGATGGGGCCACCTATCAAATGTTAGTAAATAAATCCTTTGCTAGTGAGATTGGCACGAATATGGAAGTTTATATAGATGACATGATGGTGAAGAGCTTTATAGAAGATGCGCGCATATCTGACATTCAAGAAACGTTTTCCAACTTAGAGGTTGTGAACTTGAAGTTAAACCCTGAAAAGTGTGTTTTTGGGGTCCGGTCTAGAAATTTCTTGGGTTATATAATAAGTGAAAAGGGAATTAAACCTGATCCGGATCAGCTCAATGCTTTATTAGCTATCGATCCTCCTCGGAACACCAAAGAAGTTCAAAGATTGACCATATGATTGGCTGCGTTGAACAGGTTTATTTCAAGATCATCAGACAAATGTGCTCTATTTTTCCAGGTGTTAAGGAATGCCAAAAACTTTAATTGGTCTCCGAAGTGTGATCAGGCATTTATTGAAACCAAGAAACATTTTTCTTCACCCAAGACTCTCTTTAAACATGTTCAGGGGGAAAACTCTACATATACTTAGTTGTATCAGAATATGCAATAAGTGTTCTGCTAGTAAGAGAAGTGGATAATTACCCTCGTCCGGTTTATTACATTAGCAAAACTCTGTTGGATGCTGAAAGAAGATATTTAAAGTTGGAAAAGTTGGCTTTGGATTTGGTAATTACGACAAGAAAAATGAGACCATACCAAGCTCATTCTATTGTCGTTTAAACATCTTTTCCCTTGAAGAATGTTCTTAAGAAAGTTGATCTATCAAGCATAATGACCAAGTGGTCAGTTGAGCTGGGTGATTATGATATTGATTTTGCACCCCGACATACGATTAAAGCCCAGTCAGTGGACGATTTATCGGTAGAATCCATGTTGATAGGTCCCCCAGACAGACACAAGAACACCAGTTTAAGAAAGAATGGGTAGCCTGAACCGATGGTGGATCTAGTACTATGGGATGTGGGGTTGGAATTTGTTTAACATCTCCCTATGGTGATACTATATACCAGGATATATGGTTTGGTTTCAGAGCTTCTAAAAATGAATCTGAATACAAAGAAGCTATAGCTGGTCTTAAGCTAGCCCTTATATGTGGGGCCGAAATATTCCGATTAATGAGTGACTCACAACTACTTATTCACCATGCTCAAGGGAAATCTGAAGCAAAGAAAGAACAATTGATAAAATACTTGCTTATATTGAGAGAAGTTGTTGCAAGCTTCAAGAGTATCTACTATGAATACATCCCTAGATCGGAGAATACCATGGTAGACTCTTTGGCCACCATAGCCCCTTGGATTCTGATGTTAGAGTGTCCGTTAATACAAATTGGCCAAGAAAAAGGTAAAGATAATGAAAGAAGTATGAGTATATTTGTCATTCAACCCAAGGACTGGAGGTATGATATATTTTAGTTTACTCCCGATGATATTTTGCCTACGGATAAAGCCATGGCAAAGAAAAATAAATATAAGGCTCGTGGTTTCCTGGTATTAAGAGAGATTTTTTACAAGAAATCTTTCAGCAGACCCCTCTTGCGTTGCTTAGGATTTGAAGCATCCTAAATTGTGTTACCTAAACTGAATGACGGGGAAGGTTCTGCACATTGTGGTTATAAAGCTCTAACCAGAATAGTCTTATTAGCAGGTTACTACTAGCCAACCAGAATGGCAGATGTCAGATTTATAGTAAAGAAGTGTGATCATTTCCAGAGATATGAAAATGAAATTCATGTGCCAGCAGTTCCTATGGAGTCCATATCCAAACCGATACCTTTTGACAGATGGGTGTTGGATTTGGTTGCGCCTCTTCCCATGGCATCTGGTGGATGTCGAACGATCATAGTTGTTATAAACTATTTCTCTAAGTGGATAGGGGCAGCTCCCCTAGCTGGAGAAAAATCTGGAGGGAGCTGTAGGAAAATGGCCAAGTAATCTATAAGAATACTATGGGCTTACCGAATTACTCTTCGGGTTGTTACATAAGAATCTCCTTTTGCCCTCGTTTATGGGATGGATGCAATCACACCCATAGAAGCTACTTTACCATCTTACATAATCCAAAACTATTCCGAACAGGAAAAAGAGTTTTAGCAGTTAGGAATCAGTTGGATTTGATTGAAGAAAGAATAGTTAAAAGGAATTTAAGAACAACACATTACTAGGGTTTGATTAGGAGCAGATTTTCCTCCAAAGTTAAAAGAAGAGATTTTCAATTGAGGGACAAAGTCTTAAGAAAAGTAGTTTTGCACACCAAGGAGAAAGAGTTCGGCAAGCTGGCTCCGAATTGGGAAGGTCTTTATATGGTATGTGAGAAAGCCAAACCAGGAACATACAAAATTCAAGACAAAGAGGGTATAACACTAAAGCACCCATGGAACGTTAACCATCTCAGGTTATACTTAGAATAAAACTCTATCGTAAATATTTACTTTTTTAATGTCAATGTAAATATTAGGGGGGCATACTTTTTCCTACCCTGGTGGCGCGGGGAGGTTTTAACGAGGTGTCTGATTTTTTCAATAATCTCTTATGTCTTCTTCAAAAGACTGGTGCAAAATTCTTCTTGACTTAAGCATAGTGTGAGGTGGTCGGATATTAAATACTCATTAAACACCCTGGCTCTCAAACATCTTTGAGTTGATCGGATATGTTAAACACTTGATCATATTCATTAAACATTTATATTAGAATCATTTAATGATTATTAAGCATTTATTTAACAGATTTGCACTATTGAATGCTATTTAAACATTGGCTACGAAGAGATAAACAAGATTCAGACAAAGAAAAATATGATATTAAAGCCTGATCGGAATAGACCCGATCTATGGTTCACAAAATGCCTTGACCCTTCAAGGAATTTGGTTCATAAAATAGAAATTCAAAAAATGCAACAAATACCTTGGCCGTCCAAAAACTTTAATTTTAAAACACAAAATAACAATAAAACCTTAGGGTTTTTCCCTTCGGTATCTTCATTACCTTTATATGTCTTAGGACTTTTGAGTCAGCACTCTAACTCTCACCAGTTCCTTCATCATCTTTGGAGTCTTCTCTACTTGTGTAGCCATGCTTGTCACCATCTGCCATTGTATGAAAAGTAAGGTCTTTTTACTCAACAAATTTCCACAAAAGACCAAGGGTCCTTTTTGAAAAAGTCTCGTAAAAAAGCAAGACCATGTCAAACTTAATCCCATCATCTATTTTCTCTAAAGATTCCACCACTTCAGAAGCATACTTCTTTATTCCTGCAGCTGACTTTTCGTCTTGCTTGTTTACTGGAGATGTATTCTCCTATGTCTTCTTATTAAGAAGATTCTCCAAGTTGATTTTGTCTTCGGATAAAATTTTGACAGTACTATCCCTAGCTTCAAGCTCCTTCAAATATTTTATCCAGTTGGAGGAAGAAGTTTCCAATCCGGAACACTTGGTCTGGAGATCTTTATGAGCATCTTCTAACTTGTGCAGTTTGGCAGCTAAATCCTCTTTTTCATTCTTTAAGGATTCAATGTCCTGCTGAGCGATAAAGAGACTATTCATCAAGCCCTGGTTTTCTGTAGTCAGTGAGGTTATGGTAGTTGTTTGATCCCTCATTTTCCTTTGAAGGTCAACTACTGGACAAATATAACCTAAGAGGGCATGACTCAGAGTGTCTTGTTCGCTCGATATCACATATATCTCACCATAATGTTATGAAATGCATCTAGATATTAATGTTCTGAAACGTATCTAGATTGACATCGTCTTCAGCAGCTACCTGTTTGGAGTGAAGGTTATGTGGAATTTCTTCTTACAAAGTAGGATCAGTAGGAATAGGAGGAGGAAGTTCAGAAGAACGCATAATTATCTCTGATCCCAAATTAACTTTCTTTCTTTTTACAGCTTTTTCATCACTTTTTGCCTTGCGTCTCTTATCCTTCCTTGTGACCTGAGGCGGATCATCTAATCCACCAGCTTTTTTGACTGTAACTTCAAGTGTCTCCAACAAAGCAGCGTTGATTCCTCCTTGATTTTCCGAACGGACCTCTTCGTTGATTTGCTTTGTGGTTTTCTTGTTGTTGTTTTTCTTTATCTTGTCTAGGTGGCTAGGGGATTTGACCTTGGAAAACAAGTAAAGTTTGGCATTATTTCCTCAGTCATTTTCAAGATGACATCTGTAGAAGGAGAAGTTGTCAGTTGGTCCCAAGTGAGGTCTCTATTATGTGAAGTGTTCCATAAATGAGACCTTACGAAGCTCCCTAAAGTAACGCAATTGTAAAAACTATTCCCTCATTTCTTCGATGCCCATACATTTAGCTTAGCACAGGTGCTTTGGCTTGCCTCTAAATTCTCTGAAAACTTCTTTGAAACTAAAAGGAAACACAAGTCAGTTTAGAATGACACAGTATTTAAAAACTAAGGAAAATATAAATAAAGGTTACCTATACTCTTCCAGTGACTGGTCATTTGACTTGGATTAGTGTCACCTTTTATCTTTTTCTCGTTCTCCCATGCTCCACTGATAAACAAGAATTGGGTCCGTATGGTTTTTCAGACTCCAGCAAGTCATTTACCATCTTATAATCGTTCCCCATATTTTAGTGGTAAAAAGGGATATGGTGGTTCTTGCATAGATTCGCCACAAAAGCGAATTACTCCATAGGTAGTGAAATATTTAACAACTTTGATGCCATTATACCAGCCAGCAAAGTGTACCATGCGTTCGGACTCAGCTGGCTCAGACATAATTTTATCATGTGAAAGTAACTGACTATCTCTGGATCCAAAGGAAACTGGAGTCCTTAATTCAGCACTTCGGTGTATACTACTAGCTCATGACACTTGCCGTCCATAAGAGTCTCTGGAGTGACTGGGATTCTCACCTTAACAGAATCGGGGAAGCACCATTTTATTCGGATACGACCCAACTCAATAGTATGAGTGTACACATAAGCAATATTTTGGAGGGCTATCAAGTACTTCACGCTGACTTTCTGAACGTTTGGCCCCATTTCCCTTTCAGACACTCCAGAAGTGACTGAGTATTGGGCAGACCCACTTTAACATTTCCCTTCTGATCTGCTGTAGTGTTCTCTGTCTGTTCGGACGTCTCAAAATGAGTATCTTCTATACTATCCTCCATGGTATCTTCCATTACGCTTAACTGTTGTTCAAATGGCTTAGTTTCTGCCAGGGGCTTTATCGTCTCCGAACTAGCAGGTATCGAAGAAGTAGGAGTAGTTTTAACTTTGGACTGAAGAGTTATTCGGCGAGGGGTGTTTTTCTCAGTGGAATTGTCAGCATCCGAACCCCTTCCTAGAAAAGGCGAAGGTTTCCTAACAGTAGAAATTGTCTTTTCCTTAGGTGAGGGCTTTTAAGACTCTTGAATAGAAGACCCTGACTAAAGAGGAAATAGAGTTTGGACAAAAAGAAATTTTCTGACCTTTGATGTCTTTGATGATGATCCTTAGTCTGTGTTTGTTTTTGGTCGATCGATTTTTTTGCCAGAAGAGGCAGGGAGACCAGCTGCAATTCTTGCGTCTCTTGTAAATTTTCTTGCTTTCTCCAAATAAGATAAATTCAGCCAACCTCCTTTTACCAATGCATTTTTGGCTCTGAACATACATATACCCAGACACAGTTTAAGAAGATTACCAAGCTTTCTCTATCTAGAAGTATTTGTGTTCTTAAAGACAATAGAACAGTAAAATCGATTTATATAGCAATAAAAATGTGGGAGTTTACCTAGGAGAAGACAAACCGATCAAAGTGATGATTAAGGGCTATGAAGTATGGGGGTTACACCCTAAGTAACTTTTTAGCCAAGTAGGTACAAGAATCTAGGATAAAAAATGGTTGAGAGGTCAAACCATAACTTGACACGTGTCCCACGTCGAAAAATGGCTCTTGAAATTTTTAATGGTAAAGTTAGTCTCTTCGAAATCCGATCGGGATGACTCTTGGAATTTTTAACGGTAAAAGTTAATCTCTTCAATTTGGATATAAAAGACAGATCAGAGGTCACGTTGAAAATGCGTTGAGTTTTATTCTTTTGAGTTAGCTCTTCCAAAGATTCTTTGGAATACTTAAAAGGGCTATTGACAAGGTCAGATAATTTTGACAATAGATATATCATACTTTTACACCTATCCGAAGGGAAGTTTGGACAAAACCAATACCATGTCCAACAGAACTGAGTAAATTAGTGGATTATGACTCAGCTAGGTGTTGGTCTTTTCATCTCATGGGCTAATGGGTTCTTAAAAATGACCCAAGCCTACAATCTGACCCAAAAGGCCCATTGGTCATAAATTAAGTATAAATACCCCAACTACTTTCATTAATGAGGGTGATCAGAATTTAATACTAGCACACACCTTAATTATCTCTCCACATTTCACTTTAAACATTAAATTCCCAAAACACTTTACAAAATTACCCTCGATCACAAATAACCCACACCAGACTTGACTGCAGACGACAATGCTAATCTTACGGAAGAATCGTTAGTGTTGGATATTGAAATGCACCCCGCAATAAAAAAAATTGAAGACACTTGATGAGTCCGAATATTGCTACCACTCCGGACGAGGACAGTTCGGACGAAGATCAATGAACCGGACAGGGCAGTTCAAACACTTGGCTCATTGAACTGTTCGAACTATGACTAAAGTACTTAAAAACCTAAACACTTCTTGACTAAGCTGCTTGCTCTCCTACTAAGAGATCATGGGTCTTTGAACATGACCCGGGTCCATTAAACATGACTTAAAAACCCATAAAGCCCAAATGAAAGGGTATAAATACCCAACCACCTGCATTAAATATGGGTAATGAAAATTAACTGCAACGAGGCTGCTTAATTATCCCTCTACTCTCTACTCAAAACATTAAACACATACCAACCTTCACAAACTCTAAAAAAATTACCAAATTACCCTTAGATAAAAATTAACCACACCAAATTGGCGACCACAGTGGGAGCACGAAGGTTCCTGAATCGAGCATTCGAAACCAACAAGAAAAGTCGGTCCGAATGAATCCGGACGCCCCGGAAGTGCCACCAGCTTTGCTCAAAGTGGTGGGTGAAAACGATGAATATACTATCGAGGAGCCCGATAGGCTAAAAGACGAGATAGAAGCTCTGAGGGCAGAAAAGGCTAAGATGGGCATGAAAGAAAAATCGAAAGCGTCAGTTGCTCATCACACCGATAACCCCAGAGATCATGAGCCTTCAAGGACTCATGTGAGTACCAAAAAGACTCATGACAGCTCCAAAACGTCTCACCGGTCTAAGCCAGTGGAGAGTTCTGACTCAGGCTCAGAGTCTTCTGATAGCTCTTCGGATGAAGAGGGAGTTGAAGAATCCTTATCCTCTAGCAACGATGAGGGTCGAACTAAAAAGAAGCAAAAGCAGATAAAAAAATACTCAAGGAAAAGGGATAGACATGGATATTTGAAGAAGAATATCGGCAAAGGGTCATCTCACAGCCGGAGGCATGTAGACCGGATGCTGATGGACCGTTTCGCTTTCCACGATGAATCAGGTATCTTTGCAACTCCCAATGAAGATATTGTGTTCAGTCGTGGCCGAAATTGGAGGCAATCTCCATTTTCTTCCAAAATTCTATCCGGAAACCTCCCTAAGAGGTTTGATAGCACCAAAATGGACAAGTACGATGGCAGTACTGATCCGAACAATCATTTGGAACAATTTAAAAACTTTATGATGAACTTTGATGATGATGACAAGCTACTTTGTAGAGCATTCTCCCAATATTTTACGGGGAGTGCTCTAAAATGGTATAACAACCTACCACAAGGTTGTATCAAGAATTTCGATACTTTTTGGGTGGCCTTTCGAAGGCAGTTCGTTGGGAGTAAAGAATTAAAGGGCAATGGAGACACAATAATCCATTGTGCCCAAGAACCGAACGAATCATTGAAAGAATACATAAGTCGTTTTGTGAACACCAACAATGGGTTGGCTGATTGCTTCGAGCAAGTTGCAATAGCATCTTTGAGACAGGGCTTGAACCCTGGCAATTTGGCTGATTCGGTGACCAGAAAGAAGGCCATGACTTGGGGAGGGTTGCTGAATCAGGTTGGAAAGCAGATTAACGTTGACGAAACAAAGAAAACTAGGGTACACATACAGGTGAGATCTACCCCGGTGGCACCAAACCCCAATCGGAATCAGTCCGGGAACAAGGCAGAGGAGACCGGACAGGGGCATGACAGGGCTAAAGCTCAATCTCAGCCAGCTGGACCTGCTCAGAGTCAGCAATCTAGAAATAAGAGAGGGTCTTGGGTTCAACCGGATTTGTTCGCAGAATTGAAAGAAAGTGTGGCCACCATTTATGATAAAACAAAGGAAGAGGTGCACTATAGAAAACCGGCCACACTACAATCTCCTAGAGAACATCGCAATAACTTTTTCTGCCAATATCACAATGATATTGGCCATACCACCGATGATTGTATAGCTTTGAAACAAGAAGTTCAGAACTTGATTGAAAGGGGAAAGTTGGGTGCTTATGTCAAAAGAAGAGGAGGTAACAGGCCTGACAATACTCACCGGGTTGGTCCAAGTAATGCTACTCCGGAGGGAGCCATGGTTATAATCGAAAGGTTTGATGTGGAATCTGAATACTTGGATCCTGACCCAACTCGAAATAGAGTGGGTGGAATTGAGGAATGTTCTAGAACGGTCTCCGGGCTCATCAAGTTTTTTGAGTCACTTACAATTTTCGGAGGAGATACTATGACAGCTCCTACTGCTTCTTCGAGGAAGAGGCACGTTCATACTTTAGCCACCCAGCTAGAAGGAGGCATGACCTCCTATCAATCGCAAATTCCGTTCCCCTTCATTGTTTTTGATGAAGATGACTTAAGAGATATAGCTAGCCCTCATGAAGATGCTGTTGACATAGGAGCATCTATTGGGGGCAATGACATAAGACGAATCTTAGTGGATACTGGAAGCTCAGCCAATATCTTTTTCTTAACCACTTACAAGAGAATGAAAAATCCAGCCGTAATTCAGAGTTCGGACAGATCAATTGTGGGCTTTACTGGCAGCTCAGCAGATGTGATCGGGGAGTTCGAAGAGGAAATTCTGTTGGGCAAGGGCCCTTTCAAGAAGATGGTCAGGATACTTTTTATTGTGGTAGATTATCCCACTTGCTATAATGCTATTCTAGGGAGGTCTTGGCTCTCTAGGATGCATGCAGTGGCTTCAACAGTCCACCAATGTTTGAAATATGTTGTTCAAGGACAGGTGGGAGTTGTCCGAAGCAGTCAAAAGGTTGCAAGGGAATGTTATGCTACAGCACTGGCGCCCCGGACATTGGGGGCAGTTTGTATCAACGAGCAATAGCAATTTGAGGGGCTTTCTGGGGGTGAGGATGAAATTGATGACCCCAGAGAGACCCCTGGAGTATTAATACCAGTTGAAGAGGTAGAAACACATTGTTTAGAAGAAGGGAAGAGTGTCAAGATAGGGTCCAGAATGCCACCCGATCTGAAAAGAGAGATGCTAAAGTTTTTGAAAAGCCATCAGCATGTTTTTGCCTGGTGCAATGCTGACGTTACCGGGGTTCCAGCAAAGATGATATCACATCACCTATCTGTCCGGAAAGACATAGCACCAGTGGTTCAAAAGAGAATGGCTTTTTCCAAGGAAAAGGCTGATGTTATTGTGCAAGAAGTTGACAGGCTCACAAAGATGGGACATATCAAGGAATCTCAAAATCCTTTGTGGACTGCCAATCCGGTCTTGGTGAAAAAGAAAATGGCAAGTGGCGCATGTGCATTGACTTCATAGACCTCAATAGGGCTTGCCCAAAAGATTTGTATCCAGTTCCCCGGATTGACCAACTAGTAGAATCCACCTCTGGGAATAAACTGCTATCCTTTATGGATGCTTTCTCCGGATACAATCAGATCCAGGTAGATCCGAGGGATCAAGAGCATACGACATTTTTCATTGACAGGGGTCTTCATTGCTACAAAGTAATACCGTTTGGGCTGAAAAATGCTGGGGCTACTTATCAGAGATTGGTGAACAAAGCCTTTGCTGATAAGATTGGAAGGAATATGGAAGTATACATCGATGACATGATGGTGAAAAGTGTGGATGAGCAATTGCACTTGGCAGACCTCCAAGAAACTCTTACCAACTTGGTAAAGGTGAATTTGAAGTTAAATCCAGAAAAATGTGTGTTCGGAGTGCAATCCGGGAAGTTCCTAGGTTATATAATAAGTGAGCAAGGGATACAGCTCGATCCGGACCAGCTTAATGCTCTATTTCAAATGGAGCCTCCTCGGAATATTAAAGAAGTACAACGATTAACGGGATGGTTAGCTGCTTTAAACAGATTTATCTCAAGGTCTTCGGACAGATGCGCCCCGTTTTTTCAAACCTTGAAGGGTGCGAAGGGATTTGACTGGACCTCACAGTGTGATGAGGCTTTCAATAAAATCAAGAAGCATCTGTCCTCTCCCAAAACCTTATTTAAACCAGTTGATGGAGAGACACTCTTCGTATATTTGGCAGTTTCAAGTTGTGCCATCAGTGCTGTGTTAGTGAGAGAAGTAGATAATTACCCCCATCCAGTGTACTACATCAGCAAAAGCTTGATAGATGCAGAAAGACGTTATTTGAAACTTGAAAAATTAGCATTGGTCCTGGTGATAGCTGCAAGAAAGATGAGGCCTTATTTCCAGGCTCATCCTATTATCGTCCGAACGTTTTTTCCTTTAAAGAATGTTCTCCAAAAGGCAGACATTTCAAGTAGGATGACTAAGTGGTCGGTAGAATTGGGGGATTTTAATATAGATTTTGCTCCCCGAACAGCAGTCAAAGCCCAAACTGTGGCTGATTTTTTAGTTGAATTCCACCTTGATAGAGATTTAGAGCAGACTATTGAGGTGAAAGACAAAAAGGTTTGGGTCGTCCGGACGGATGGTGGATCCAGCACTATGGGATGTGGTGCATGGGTGTGCTTGACTTCTCCATATGGTGACAAAATGTACCAGGCTATATGCTTTGCTTTCAGGGCTTCCAATAATGAGTCCGAGTACGAGGCAACTATAGCTGGTTTGAAGTTAGCTTTTATTTGTGGGGCTAAGAGGGTCAAGCTATTGAGTGACTCCCAGCTTCTAATCCACCATGCCCAAGGTCAATCTGAGGCTAAAAAGGAGCAGCTAGTGAAGTATTTACTTCTTCTTAAAAATGAAATACTCAAGTTTAAAAGCATTATTTATGAACATATACCCCGGACAGAAAATGAGTTGGCAGATTCATTGGCAACCATAGCGTACACCGAGTCGTATCCATGGATCTATGTGCTGGAGAGTCCCTCCATTCAACTTAATATGGGAAAAGAAGAAGAAATTTTTGAAGTACAGGTGAAACAACTTCAGGATTGGAGATTTCCTCTCCTATAATACCTCTCTGGTGGCATCGTGCCTCCGGATAAATCACTGGCAAGAAAACTGAAACACAAGGCTCGTGGTTTTATCGTACTAAGATACATTCTGTATAAAAAGTCTTACAGTAAACCTCTTCTGCGCTGTTTGGGGGATGATGAATCTCAAGTAGTCCTCTCCGAGTTGCATGATGGCGAGGGATCAGCTCATTGTGGATTCAGGGCTCTAACAAGGAGAGTTTTACTGGCTGGCTACTATTGGCCATCTATCATGCAGGATGCTAAAGAGCTGGTGAGAAGGTGTGACCCATGCCAGAGATACATCAATGAAATTCATGTCCCAGCCATTCCTTTAGAGTCAATCTCTGAGCCTATACCTTTTGCTCGATGGGGGATGGATTTAGTGGGGCCTCTCCCTATGGCGTCCGGAGTGCGCAAAACTATAATTGTTGCAATCGATTACTTTTCGAAGTGGATTGAAACAGCCCCTCTGGCAGGAACAACATCAAAAGCCGTTATAAAATTCATTATATCCAACATTTGTTGCAGATTTGGTGTTCCACAAAAGATAACGACAGATAATGGGCCACAGTTTGACAATAGGGAAATGGAGAGTTTATGTGCCTCAAGGGGTATACAACATTGTTTCTCTTCACCTTTCCACCCACAAGCAAATGGTCAGGTTGAAGTGGCTAACAGAACTATACTGTCCGGTTTAAAGAAGAATTTGGAAGGGGCTGCTGGGAAGTGGCCTAGCTATTTACAAGAAGTTTTGTGGGCCTACCGGACAACACCTGGGGCTGCAACACAGGAGTCACCCTTTGCTTTGGTCTATGGGATGGATGTAATAGCTCCCATAGAAGCAACTCTCCCATCATTTTGTGTTCACAACTTCTCCGAATGCGCTAACGAAGTGGCAATCAGAAGTCAGCTCGACCTAGTAGAAGAAAGACGAGTTAAAGCTCACCTTAGAGCTGCACACTATCAGGGTTTGATGAGAAGCAGATTTGCTTCTAGAGTTAAAAGAAGAGATTTCCAGCTGGGGAACAAGGTATTGAGGAAAGTCTTCTTACACACTAAAGAGAAGCTGCTCGGCAAATTGGCCCCGACTTGGGAAGGACCTTATATGGTTGTTGAAAGACTTAAACTTGGAACATATTGGCTAGAAGACAAGGATGGAAGAGTTCTGACCCACCCTTGGAATATCGAACATCTCCGGATGTACTTGGAGTATCATTTGTATAAATATTTACTTGTTTAAACATCCATGTAAATATTTAGTGGCATACTCTTTCCTACCCTGGTGGCGCGGGGAGGTTTTAATGAGTTGTTCGGGTTTTAAATGAAATTTGATGCCTTCTTAAAAAAATTCCGAATTGTTCTTACTTTGTCTTTTGTCACACCATCCGGATTGAAATAAAAGAGTGATGACCACTTAAACATTCGTCATCGGAGAATTTAAACACTCTCACTATGAAATAACTAAGGGCTATTTAAACACTAGCCACCAAAACTGAAACAGACTATGAAAGAATGTGAGAATTGTGAAAAACAAGGATATTCATTGAAATAACTTAAAGTGCCTTGGCCTTCCAAGGAATTTCAAATTGTCAAGCAGAGTAAAAGATCTATCCGGTCAGATACCGGACACACTTACAAAAAGAGTGCCTTGGCCTTCCAAGGACTTTAGTTTAGATAACATGAAAAGTAAAAAGTAATTCATAATTTAAGGCTGAGCCTTTGAAGATGGCTCATCTTCATCTATCTTCTTCTTCCCCTTGGGATCATCTTTCTCTCCGTTTGGGCTCTCCCCGGTGTTTTCTTCGTCATCAGATGAGGATGCACTGGAGAAGCCATACTTGTCGCCTTCTGCCATTGTGTGACATGGGAGGTCTTCAGGCTCTACGTGAAGCCATAAATCCCCCAGGTTCCTCTTCGGGAACTTCTCATGAAAGAGCAGGACCATGTCCGATCTCACCTTGGCATACATTTGCTCTTGAGTGTCTATCACGTTGTTGGCATAAGCATCGATCTTGGCCTGGATTTTGGCCTTCTGCTCCCTTAGCAGATCAGCTTTCTCCCCTGCAGCTTGCGACACTGCATTTTCAAGAGCAATCTTGTCACTGGTCAAGTTGTGGATAACTTGATCTTTGGCCTTGATCTCCTCTTTTGAAGAGTTGAGGTCTTTCTCCAGTCCGGACAACTTCTCCCAGAGCTCCCTGATACTGTCTTCTAGAGTGGAAACTTTTGTGGTACTTACCTCTTGGCTTTTCTTCAGCTCTGCGTTTTCTCCCTTTAGAATGGCAGCGTTTGAAGTGGCAGTAAGAAGGTCATCGGGGAGCCTCTCTTTGTCAGACTTGAGGTCTTTGATAATGTCTGCCTGATTTCGAACTTGCTTCTCCAACGCAAGCACTGGCTGAACATTGCTTAATAAAGAGTGAGCTATAACATCCCTTTCACTTGAAACAGTAAAGGTCTTACCATTAAAAGTGACTGTGTTTGAAGTGCTCGGAGGGAGATAAGGCCCAACAAAATCATCTCTGGGGAGATTCATAAAGTACTCACCAAGCCCACCAAGACCAGTGATGTCTACCCTATCAATGCTAAGACCTCCTCTTTCGACCTCATCGGTTTGGAAGTCACCAGGTATCTCCTCTGCTTGTGTTGGGTCAGTGGCGTCAGCTTGGGGGAGAGGCTCCGGAGGTCGGAGAGAAAGTTCGTCACCCTTAGAGGTCTTTTTCTTCTTGGCCTCCTTGTCTTTGCTTTCAACTCCCCGTTTACGGTCTCTTTTGGAAGTCCTTTGAGGATTTGGGGAGTGAACCTCTTGCCTAACACTCTCCTGCTCTACCGTTTTCAAGAGAGCAGCATCAATTTGGCTGGGGGCTGGCCCCTCCGGATGCGTTGGAACATCCTCCTCCACCTCAGCAGGGTTAGCTCCACCCACCACTTTCTTGCCCTTCGTTTTGCCTTTCATCTTACTCGGGGCCTTGGCCCGGCCTGGCAAGTAAAGTGTCCCATCCATTTCATGCGTCCTTTTGAGCACTACATCCGGAGGAGGCTGGGTGGTGAGCTCTTCCCAAGTTAAGTTGCCCCCTGTGAAAGCATCATGGAACCGGTTCCCCCACTTCTCAGCTGCCCAAACGTTGATCTTGGTGCAAGTGGTCTGCCCGGTTTTCAAGTGGTCACTGAAGTCCTTGGGCAGTTCTGCTAAGGCAAAGATAAGGCCAATTAGTTTAAACAAACCTGATTAGAAAAAAAGAGAGAGACAAGAATGTAAAGTAGGAGACTTACGGTTACTCCTCCATCTGCTTGTGAGAAGACTTGGGTTGACTCCGGACTTGATTTTCTTCCCATTCTCCCAAGCACCACTTACAAACAGGAATTGGGTCCTCCAATTCCTCTCCGACTCTAGCAAGTCATCCACGGCTTTGAAGTTATCCCCCATATTGAAATGGTAGAAGGGGATGTGGTGGTTTCTGTAGAGACTGGCCACAGCAGCAAACTCCTCCATTGGTAGAGGAATCCCGGAGAGCCTAGAATCCATAATGCAGGCCATGAGGGTGTACCAAGCATTGAGGCTCAGCTGGCTCGGACAGAGCTTTATCAGATGAAAGTATCTGAAAATTTCTGGGTCTAAGGGGAATCTGAGCCCCCAATTAAACAGCTCTGTGAAGATGACTATCTCGCTCAATTTGCAGTCCATGGGAGTTTCGGGGTTTATAGGGATTCTTATCTTCACATTCTCCAGAATTTCCCACTTCGTACGCATCCGGCCCAGCTCAACTGTGTGGATGAATGCATAGTTGATCTTTTGCAAGGAAAGGAGGTACTTGACATTGACCTTGTGAAAACAAGGCCCTACCCTTCCTTCAAGACATTCTGGCAGATCCGGATGCCTCAAGCACAACTTTTCCTTGCCTTTATCTTTTTGGGCAGCAACAGCACTACTAGTCTGTCCGGAAGGCTCAGACTCGAATGGAGCCTCTTCAATAGAGTCCTTCATTACTTCATAAATGATTGATGAGGGGTTTTCAGTAGTAGTGGTAAGGAGAAGGTTTAGATTTGGCTCAGTCTGGCTTCCGGACTGTTGAGTTTCAGTGTTTTCCTGGTTCCTGGCCTCCGGTTGGGGCTCTAGTGCAGATGTTTCTTTACGGGGACTTGAGCTAGTGCCCTCTGGACCGGACAGCCTGTCCTTGGGAGCTCTAATGGGCACTTCTGACCCCGCACTACTGTCTTTGGCACCCGATTTTGAAGGGGTGCCCTTGGAAGCTTGACCCTTGACCAGCCGACCTTTTCTTCGGTCAACTAATTTTTGAGGAGAGGTTTCAGCGTCTGACCCCATAGCTAAGAAAGGGGAGGGTTTTTTAAAGCTTGTAACTGTTAAACCTGGTTCAATGATGGGTTCCGACTCTTGAACCGAGGAGCCTGAGATAATAGGTGAAAGATTGGATTGAAATAACTTCTTCGGTTTGATGCCCTTTACGGAGGAAGAACCTTGGTCTGATTCTGTGGGTGAAGTTGTTGGTTTGTCGATGGGCGAAGCGGGTAAGCCTGCTGCAATGCGCTTTTCCCTTTCGACCTTTTGCGCCTTTTCTAATTCGGAGAGATTGAGCCACCCGCCTTTGATCAAAGCGTTCCTCGCTGTGAACATAAACGACCTGAGCAAGAGTTTGATTTTGAGAGAGAAAGCTTTAAGGTTTTTCAGAGTAAAAACGAGAGTGATGGTGAAACAGTAGAAAGTGTTTCAATTTATAGTAAATCTAAAAAAGGAGTTTGATTCCTAGGAGAATTTGAAAAGATTGGTAATGATTAAAAGGCGGCGCTGATGTCACCCTCTTTAAATGAAGAGGTTGCTTTTCGAAGAAGGTGGGTGCGAGATTCAATGTGAAAAAACGGCTGAAGAAACCAACCAAAAAGTGACACGTGTCCCATAAACTCTGGCAAAAAACCGTTTGGATTCACAAAGCTTTATCAGTACGGATAAAACCATAGCACAAGTCGAAAGACCTGTCCGGATTAAATCTGCCCCTGGCATCGGACTGTTTTTCAGGTTTTTGGCAAAGGTATTTGAGCAAACACCTAAAAAAGGGGCTCCTGATGAGTCCGAATATTGCTACCACTCCGGACGAGGACAGTTCGGACTAAGATCAATGAACCGGACAGGGCAGTTCGAACACTTGGCTCATTGAACTGTTCGAACTATGACTAAAGTACTTAAAAACCTAAACACTTCTTGACTAAGCTGCTTGCTCTCCTACTAAGAGCTCATGGGTCTTTGAACATGACCCGGGTCCAGTAAACATGACCCGAAAACCCATAAAGCCCAAATGAAAGGGTATAAATACCCAACCACCTGCATTAAATATGGATAATGAAAATTAACTGCAACCAGGCTGCTTAATTCTCCCTCTACTCTCTACTCAAAACATTAAACACATACCAACCTTCACAAAATCTAAAACAAATTACCCTTAGACAAAAATTAACCACACCACCGCTAAAGTTGCAAAAAAGTATATTCATATGATGTTTCAAAAATTTTGGAGACGTCGTTGGTGCGTAAGAAAAAGAATAAATTAAACGAAAGTGATTCTGATGGTCGAAAGGTCCTTATATGAAGGGAAAAATACCTTATCACCAGTCGTAAGGTGCAGTTGGTGGATCCTGATGGTGAAAACATCACATCTGAAGGGTGTAGCACAACCAAAGATGAAGACGTCGTTGTGAGCATTTCAACATGGCTAAGGATCCAGATCAGCAGACGATAGCTTTTCCTTGTTCATCTGTTGTGTTATGCAATATGTGTGGAGAGCATTCATGGCTTCCATTTTACGACTTACTACCGCTTCAAGACACACGGGTTTGGACGTTGTGCATGTCCTAGTCTTACAGTTTTTTGTATGTTGCATCATGAATTATTGTAACGTTAATGTCTGTCGTAGCAAAGCTGTGTTGTGGACTAATACCATCCCAGTCTTATTTATTTAGTTGGTTCCTAAGATATCTCAGTCTTAGCTAGTAAGTTTATTCGAAAAGTTAGTGTTGAGTGTTTTCAGTCTTAGCCCTTGGTTGGTATGAGAGAGAGTGTTTTTATTATGCAAATGTATGTCCACAAAATAGATTTTGTAGCACTGTAAAATTCTGATGAAGTGCTTACACTCAATTTTGAATATTGTAACACAATAAGTTGGATGCCTAGCATCAAGAAATAAGCGCTGAGAGAACTCAATCTTATCCATGAAAAAGGTAATGCCTTAGCATAGTAGGTGCTCGAGAATATATTTTCATCTTAGAATTATCCTTTTGGTTTGTAAATATACAACAAATAATGCAGAGCTATGTTGCAAGAATGCTGAGAGAACACAATCTTATCCTACAAAAAGTATGACGTAAATTTTGGTCATTGTGTATTTTCATAGAGCATAGATTCATTTTAGTTATGTTATGAACCGACTAATTGCAATTGTGAGTGTGTAAATAAAGACAAGAGATATAGAATGTGCATAGTATGGAAAATATTTCCTCAATAGTAATTTATTCATACGGTTTACAAAATAGAAAAATTTCAAATAACTTTGTAAAGAAACTTACAAAATATAAATGGTGCTACTGTGTAAACGGTTTATATTCAAGCTTTCATGTTATTGTGGTGTTAGTACGCTGAAATATTTGATAAAGTGGATGGTGGAGATCATTTTTATTGATGACGTTTCTTTATAATACGGTGACAATATGTTGGTAAGGTACTTCCTTTTTTTTGGTTCGGTGCCATAGAAGAGTATACATCGTAGCATAAATCCATATGCATAAGATGAAAAAATGTATTTTGGTGGTGGATGATACCATATATGCTCAAATAATTTTTTGTTATGGATTTTATATTGTGTCGTCCCAGTTGAGTGATCTAAATGAGTCGACCCATGAGTCTTATTGGGTCTGGCTTGTAAATGATTTTCCAGGCGTCAGATGAGTTAGTATGTTGCATGAAGGCGGTGTCTTATATTGTAAGTTTGAATTTGATGAGGTATGTTGATTATTTTTCTATCGGGACTGGTAACCGATCATGGTCGTTTTTAATAATGCATTGGTGTTGCACGTGTGATTGAGCTATAATGACATAACATTTGGAAAAAGTGTTTGTTTTTAATTTTTTAAATTTCTCTAGCTATTATTGTATTGATTGTGCGGGCGTGAGTAATGGAACTTTAGAGGATTAAGTCATCTACCTAGTGATATAGAGTGGCATGGTTAGTTGAAATGTATGCAGAGCGAATATATAGAACCTTATTCCTTGCATGTTTTTTATCTTATAAAAAAAGATGCATCAAATGATGGCATGAGTCGATAATTCTTATTTTATTTAGTGAGACTAAATAATCACCTTCGAAAGTAGCGGATGCTCCATGATATTAGAAAGGGTTCGGTCAGACGCTTGGGTAAAGTAAAAGTGGTATGTTCTTTGAAGTGTTGTGGATGCAGGCGTTTGGATATTCGAAGCATTTGTAATAAAGAGTATGTCGTTAAGTGGATCAAGTGAAATAAGTGATGGTAGTGCATGGGTATAACCGTTGTTTGTCGGTGTATTTGCATGATGAAGTCTACCTCAAATCATAGATAAGTCCAATAGCTCTCGAGTGGCCACCGCCGGGTGCATTGGTATTCTGAATTTATTATTTTTCTCTTGTTTATCTTTTCTGGTATCCCGGAAATGAGTCATGTTCTCGTGTTGTGTATAACTAACGCATCGTTGTTATTTATTTTCGGGTTCTTGATTGAGTGTTGAGAGATAAAATTAAGACAAAGGAAATGAGATGTTGAGAGAGAAATAAACCGGCGAATGGATTCCCTAACAAAGCGAGAGATAAGAGAACCATACCACGCAAAGGAAAAGTGGCCTGGCGCACCGTAAGGGCTAGCCAATATTAACATATTCGACCTCTATGAGCAAGATTACTTAGATCATGACCTAGATCGACAGATGGTCGACTTATTCGATAAGTAAGATACCTTATTGGGAAATTCAAATTTTCCAATGTAAATATACATATATGACCTCGAAGTTCCGCACTGTAGTCGAACTGCACCATACTTTTATCACCCACCGTACTTTATTCTGGCATTTTCAGATGATAACCTATGAGGAGTAACAGAACCTCACGGGGATGAGGTACTAATCAATCTACATATATCAAGAGTTGAAGTTGTTCGTATCATGATCGTTAATGGAATCTCGGTGAACGTCATGTACAAAAGTACCTAGGATAGGATAAATTGTATGTCACTGCTCACATCATCCAAAAAGCGCTTATGATGGCGAAGATAGTCAAATGGTCGGTGAGTTGACTATGGATGTGGCTTTTTCGGATGACAATAATTTAAGAAGAAAGTTTATTGTCTCTTTATTATCTTCGAAGTCAAATATGTTTATAATGTTCTTGTAGCACGTTTGTGGCTGAACAAGATGCAAGCAATCGTATCCATGATGTATCAGTGCTTCAAGTACCTAATCAACAAAAATAGAGCAGTTATCCGCGAAAACCAAAAAACTGCAATAGAATGTTATGCAGCAATCTTGCCACAAAAAGAAAGACTCGTCGGAATAACAATCAATGGGGGAGCCAATTTTCGTAGATGGCATGGAAATCCTTGAGAGTCTCGCCCCCATAATCGGACCTGCGGAAGAAATTAAAGAAGTACATATGGAAGATAACAAAAGCAAGGCAAAAATATTCAACCAATCGTCATGAACAAACTCTTAGATCTTCTACAAAACCACCTGGATATTTTTTCTTTAAATATTAAAGATGTAACAAGCGTCCCGACTGGATTAATATGTTACAAGTTATCACACAACATTAACCTTCAATCGATCAATCAAAAGTGAAGATCTTATTCATTAAAAAAATTGAGGTAAAGACGAGGGACATAAAGAAGTTAACGACTATCAGCCACATCCAGGAAGTTCATTATACTCTACGGACGATCAATCCAGATCTAGTGAAGAAAAAGAACAGAAATTGATTTATGTGCATCGATTTCACCGATTTCAATAAAGTATGTACTAACATTTTTTCTAGCGCACAGTGACCAACTGTATGGACACTTATTCTGGATACCACCAGATTCTAATACACACAGACAGACGATCAAACACATTTTACTTAAAATTAAAGATTTTGAAATATCACCATCATCGAAAACACGGATAACGGTCCGCTCTATTTTAATTATATTGATATCATTCAACATATATATATATATAGTTGAAAATTTTCTATCCCAATATATATTTAAAAAACCGTTTATAAATAAAACATATTTATTGAATCACCAATATAATAAATAGAAATATGAGAACGAGTTGATCTCTAATTACATTAAAATTTAAATATTTATTCCATTGTCTATTTGGTTGAATTTGTTTTTTAAAATCGGCAAATACGTAACACATCCTACTCTAAAATATGTACAAAACCTTTTTAATCGTGCCGAATATCAAAATATAATGTGTGTAATCTACAACTACATTGGGAAATACTGACAATAAATAATCCACTTTTTTCAGTCCAGAAGTTATTCGATTGTGTGGTGAACGTGTTCATTTCCGAACCCGTCGATGAATCTCAAGTGGTATTATTATAGTTGGATGAAAGTGACACATTAAAAAGTGATGATGGAGGGGTTTTAAATAGGGATGACCGTAATGATAAAATTGGCTTGTTGATTAAGATACCACCAACTTTGGAAGTAATAAGAATATCATCCTCTTCATTAGACCATGACTTATAAATAGAAGACATATCAACTGGACCGGGGTCTATATTATAGTTGTTTTCTTTTCGTTAAAGATCAAAATTTTATCAATTTTTTTTTAAATATAATTATTGAATTTCAAATATGTTTTAGACTTTTTCTAACACTGCTATGAATTTTTGAAATTGTTTTTCATATTTAGAAATGATACATAGTTTTTCTTTTTTTGAGGGTTTCTATGTTTAAAATATACTATAAACAGGCATTGTAATAAACCAGATATTTTGGTAGTAATATAATGACATAACTTAAACTTGATCTTTAGCTTGTTCATCCCTAAACAACATCTCTAGTTCTCTACTACTATACAACAACTCCTTACATAAGGTCTATCAAATTTTCCTGACTGATATCAAGACACCATGTTCGGGTTCCACCAGCATTCTAAAAACAGGAGAATGCCTATACTCATCGGACAAACAGAATTCAAACCTCGAGATAATCATCGATAGAATTATCTTCAACTCTACCGTAGCGAAGTTTCTGCCTAAGCACAATCGCGATCCCAGACCAAAAGGCATATAGGTCTGCGGATGCTTACAAGCTTTAGATAAACCATCGGCAAATCGTTCGGGCTTGAATTCGTTAGCATCGGCTCCCCAAATGTCAACATCTCTGTGGAGAGATGGAATCAGCGTCCATATACAGGTCTCTTTGGGGATCACTATATTTCCGATTTGTATATCTGCTAATGCTGCCCTTGATACAAATGGTGCTGGTGGGTATAGCCTTAGGGTTTCCTCGATCACCATTGTCACCTGCATGCAAAGAAAAATAGAATGTGTCAATGTATGAACTCGGGGTAAAAATTGCTATATCTATATATGCATTTACGTATTACCGTTTTCAGCTGGTATATGGATTTAGCATCCGGGACACCGTTCTTGCAAAACTCCGCAACCTCTTGGCGTGCACGAGACTGCCACTCTGGGTGTAAAGCGAGAAGCATCAGACACCAGGAGGCAGCTATTGCCGTTGTTTCATGACCAGCAAAGTAAATGTTTTTGCAGTTGTCGATGACAAACTTCTTATTGGAGACAGTAAGATTATCAATGTTCTCCAAGTAGTCGCCATTTGATGCAGCTGCCTTCTCAAGTATAAGCAGCATAAAATCTTTCTGCTGCGAAGGGTTCTTTACGAACTCGTGATGTCTTTGTTTGACGGTCTCCCAAATAAGCGTATCGATCTCTTTCTCTAGTTTGCTTATCTTTATTTTCCTCATCCCGCCACATATCATGTCCCTGTAGGTGTCCAAATCCGCATACCGTTAGATTATTAAAACAAAATTTCATTGTAATACGTAAAATATATTGACAGTATGAAAGAAGCAGATGTATGTACCTGAAGGAAGTGATGCCAAACAGGAAGCTGTGTTTCGTGATAGCTAGTTGGATAGCCCTCAGCTTTGAGAAAATGTGTTTCCCTTCGGCATAAGAGCTTCCAAAACAAGCCCTGGAGATTACATTTGCCGATAAATTTCTTAAATCCATATCTACCCTTATATCGGCTTCCTCCCCATTTTGCATCTCAACTCTTTCCTCCCATTCTCTTATAACTGGCTCCACTGATTCCACAATTATGCCTACCATACCCTACATATAAACAAGTTCAAATTTAATATATAGTATATAGACCATTCGGATAAAAATTGAAGGAAGATATATATAGTCACCTTGACTTTGTCCCCGTGGAACTCGGGTGCCACAATCTTTCTTTGTTGCTTCCAGTGGTGGCCGTTGGACCTGATGATGCCGGTGCCGAGAATAGGGCCGAGACTTTTAGTGATATAAGGAACTTTTCCTAAATCCAAGGAGGTGAATAGGTTGAGTCCCTTCACTAGCTCTGGCTCGTTAACAAATAGATGCTGATGCCCACCCATTGTGTAAGTGTACACCGACCCTGCACAATTTCAGTTTCAGTTTCATATTAATCTAAATCTGTAAAAGTCTAATGTGAGCTTACAAGGTAAATTTAGAAACAGTTTTGTATGATAGCGGAAACATGCATGTATGGGCAGCACAGCAGAGAAACAGTTCGAAGATACTTTCGCCATACTCGACAGTCAATTAGAAAAATAAAAACATTAAACACTGACATCAAAGACTGGTCCTTTCTTGAACCAATAATATGTTTAATAAGCCACCCACAAAAGATAAACATATACTTATTGAAACTTTTTAATTGAACCATAGATTTTCCTAGAGTTAAAATCTGAAATCTAGGGCCCTAACTTTGATTAGGGTTTATATTAAAAACTCATTTATTTTACACCGCTTGCATCAAAGTCGGTTGACCAAGTCAAAATTAGTTTCAAAACATAGTACTCCATCTTGAGGGTTGTAGATACTTCTTTAAATAAAATATAAAATTTATTAAATTTCATTTAATTCTATGGATTACTAGTATCTAAAAGTTAACTGTAGACAGAGCAGTGCTAAAAACCCATTAAGAGAAAAAAAAAAACTACATCTTGTTGTTTTATTATAGTTTCGCAGAACAATAAACCCATTAGAACGTTTACTAGTCTATCATCGTATCAGCTAACAGAGATATATATGTGAACCCTAGTCAGTACTATCAAAACCGACTTAGGTCAGAACAAGAACCGTAGACCTATCAAAACTCAAAAGAAATGAAAAAGAAGACTACCGTATTGTTTTCTCCATTCATCCAACTGAGGAAATAGAATACGGGTGTAATCATGCCCGACGATATCGACGTGCTTTTTCTCCTTTGTTGCTGTTTTGGTCTCGGGAGAGCTACCGTAGAGACAGGAAGGATGAGGTCCATTGATTCCTTGCATGTTCAGCTTTTTTTTAATGGTTTCCGATTTTCCTCTGGTGGATTTGTAGAGATGAATGGAATACAAAAAGAATCCTATCGGGACTAAAAAACTCAAAACTTGATGAACTAAAGTTAAAAACTCCATTTTTAGGGTTTATCTGCTTTCTCTCTCTAGATTTCTTTACTCAAGTGATTGATCTGATATATCTTGGGTTTCTACTTTATAGAGGAGAGAGAGAGAGAGAGAGAGAGAGAGAGCCGACTTTAATTTTACAAATCGAAGGGCGTTTAATTCACCTTTGAATAACAGCGGCGTCACCCTTTCTTTTTATTCATATTTAAATCACTGCTTGATAAAAATAATGATACTCGGTCGATAAATTTTGCATAATTGCAAGTTAAAACCTGAATTTTTATAACCTTCTCTTTTGCGTGTTTTTTTTTTCCTGTACTTACATAATTTTGAAAGTATTGTTTTTTCTTTTCTAAACCAGAAATGAATACAATTGATTATAAAGAAACAGAGTTTGCAGCTGAAACAAATGAAGTGAATATTTTTGGATACTAATGAAGCAGAAAATATGTAATCAAGTAGCTACAACAAACATAAGGCATTCAAAAGATACAAGTAGCTGACCGACTGTTCAACTTCAAGACGGAGGAGGTTGTGGCATGTGTATTTGTTGCATATGCATCGGCATTTGCATGTGCATTTGCTACATCGGTGGTCTTCCTCCCATCTGATTTTGAGGTTGTGCCAACCAACCGGGTGGTGGCCAACCCATTCGCATCTGTTGTGGTGGCATCCTTTGAAAAACAGGACCTTGGTTCTGTTGAGGAGGTGGAGGTGGCCTGAATTGCTGCATAGGTGGTGGCCCTGGTTGACCGTGTTGCTGTGGCTGACCCTGCCATGGTGTTTGACTAGGTGATTGAGACGGTGGTGGGAATGGGTTGCCTTGTGGAGGTAGCGGACGAAGCATTGGCATTGCCATTTGACTGGGAGGGGCACCTCTGTTTGCAAATGGCAGTCATGCACCGGTAGCTGTGTTAGGGAGAGTTGGGGATCCATTTGCAAACATAGTGTGGGCTCTGCTTTTGTGGGCATTCGGGTTGGTTGTAGCCAAAATTCTTTCAGCTGGGGTGCCATGTCGTTCTCCTTTTCGTGTCTTTCGTATATGTCGTACGAGACGGTTAGATACTGCCCATTCATATGCCTTAAAAGAATCATAGCTAATGGAACCAAAACCTCCGGGTAGAAACAGTGACCCCAAATGCACTAAACGTATCTCAAATAATGTCCAAGACAAGTAATGTTCAACTCTATAAAAGAATTATAAAAACAATAGTATTATGTTTAAAAATGAATTATATCATAAGTATTGATGTATTATTTTAATAATAATAGAGTAAACTTGTGACTTTAACTTTACTTTAGTTATTTTACCGTTTGCATGTCTGTATCTGCATGCGATGGATCTTGTCGGTCGATACATTGAAAACATAAAAATACATTAAAGGAAACAGACCTGCCTATTACACTTCTCCACACCTCTCCTTTGGTGAGTAATTTTTCGTTTACTATAATCACCGTTATTATGACTTATGTAATGATGTTGTAAATATGGTTGCTAACGATCTTTGATTCGTGGAATGCTGGCATCCATAAAAAAACTGAAATTATCAACACTAATATAATGTACCAAAAACATCAATCCCGGACAGTTATATGAGTCTGAGCACAAAATTCGTACCAGTTAGATTTTCTAAACAAAATAATAACAATTTTCGGCCTAAAAGGATTCGAACCTTAGAAGTAAGGGTTATTTCCAGAAGGAGCACATAACCCTCAGTTTTATTATTAGATGTGCTTTGGCTCAAAAGGACTTTGGGAATGGGTTTGAATATTTCTGGACACTAATGAAGTAGAAAATATGTAATCAAGTAGCTAGCTACAAGAAACAAGAGGCATCCAAAAGATACAACTAACTGACCCACTCTTCAACTTTAAGACGGAGGAGGTGGTGGCATGTGCATTTGATGCATTTGCTATATCGGTGGTGGCCCTGGTTGACCGTGTTGCTGTGGCTGACCCTGCCATGGTGTTTGACCAGGTGCTTGAGGCAATGGTGGGAATGGGTTACCTTGTGGAGGCAGCGGCATGGGCATTTGACCGGTAGGGGCACCTCCATTTGCAAATGGCTGTGGAGGCAGTGGTGCACCGGTAGGTGTGTTAGGGAGATGGGTGTCCACTAGCAAACATAGTGTGGGCATTCGGGTTGGTTGTAGCTAAAATTGTCTCAGCTGGGGTGCCATGTGGTTCTCCTTTCGTGTCTTTATTATCGCCTCAATAGCAGCATCAAATGCGTGGTAATGAAACCAAAACCTGTGGAGTTTCCAGTAGTATGAGGATCTCTCATTATCTTATTAGAAGCAATGACCCCAAATGCACTAAATGTATCATGTGGTATACTTATTTCAAATAATGTCTAACACAAGTAACGTTCAACTCTATAAAAGAATTCTAAAAACAATAGTTTTCTGTTTAAGAATCAATTATATCAATGCTGTCGATAATTTACACAAAACACCTCAACATGTATTTTAGTAATAATAGAGTAAAATGGTGGCTTTTATTTTATATTACCTATTTTACAGTTTCCATGTTTGTATCTGCATGCGATGGATTACACGGATCGTACACGTAGTAGAAATAAGGCTGACTCTTTTCTGCCCATACATTGAAAACATAAAAAACTGCATTAAAGAGAGCCGAGACCTGTCTGCGTATTACACTTCCCACTACTCTCGTTTGTTGCGTAAAAAAGTTATCCTTATTTATGAGATGAGCGTTGCTGATAATCTTTGACTCGTGGAATGCTGCCATCCATAAAACCCCAAATTATCAACACTAAAATAATGTAGTGGACAGAAACAAACTAGTACGAGCAAGAAAAAACTATTGGTTCGGGTAGACTATTATAGCCTAGTTCATATAGGATAGTAATGCTTAATCATCTTTAGATCTCCTCTCCTCACACTTATCCTACTATCACTATCACTACACAATAAAACAAACTAAACAAGCTCCAATAAAACAAACTAAACAAGCTCTATATCTCTTTCCACACAAATTAATTTTGATTTGGATCTTCAAATAAAAAAAAAAGGAGAAAATTCACTTACTAAATATATTAAATCAAGTCAATACTGGCGGTATTCTAATGTTTTTTTATGAAGGACTCAAATTGGATTAATCAGAAAGAGCAAGCCCTTATTAGGCAAAAATACAACTTTTTAAACTAAAGCGCTAAAACACAGTACACAGAGCCATCTTCTTCTTCCCCAAATCGAGCCAAAAAACCTTAAACCTAATCAATTAGTCCCAAATAGCCGAAATTCAGCTTCTCCAAAAGAACAATGGCTTTCAATTTTGACGGAGCATTTGAATCATTAAACTCCATATTCGATTGAAGCTTCAGAATTTCCTTAGCAACCCAATCCGCTCCCAGATTTTGCTCACGATAAACATGTCTAACCACCATTCCAGGTTTGATAAGACTTCTGCAGCATTTTAGTAAAGGATCTAGAAACCATGTCGAGTTACCATAAAGAATCAGATTCACAAGAACCAGAGAATCCATCTCCACATCCACCATTATCAGACCCAGCCTATTACACAACCTCAAGCCATCAAAGAGAGCTCTACTCTCAGCAATCAATGGCGATCCATTCCCATACACTCTACCAATGCCGAAGACAATATTGCCACTACTGTCACGAATCAGAGCACCACCTCCAGATTCTCCATTGAAGGTACATGCCCCATCTACGTTTATCTTATATATTTCATGTTTAGGACTCTTCCATTTCAGAAAAATAGGCTTATTCCAGAGCTTAATTTGGTTAACACAGCCAATGTCAGTAGCCTCCTTAACAAATCTAGCCCAGTGCTTTCTGTTCAAAACTTTAGCATGGTCTAGACTAGATAGAATCAAGAGGATATGATTGATTATAGAGATAGAACTGATTTTTTCGTTATTGAGTTTTCTCTTATTTCGACCAGACCAGATTGACCAAGATATAATTGCAGGAAGAATGGTGAAGATGTCACACTTTTTGCCAGCATCCCAGTACCAACGCATAACGATGTGAGGAACAGACATGCAAGGCTGGATTTGGACTCTGAAAATACTACTGAAGAACTGCCAAACAGACCATGCATGTTGACACTGCACCATAACATGGTTAGTAGTCTCAATGTTATTACAAAAAACACATTTTGAAGCCAGCTTGAATCCTTTATTTTGCATAACACTGTCAGTAGGCAACCAGTTATGAAGGACCCTCCACAACAAGAAAGAACATTTTCTAGGTGTTACAGCATTCCAAGTCCTATTATATAGACTAGTAATGTTACCATTTGCTCTGATATGATTTATAGTATCCGTGACATTAAACTTGCCATCCTTAGAAAGAGACCAGAGCATGACATCTTTGCTGTTAGAAAGACTAACCTCTCTTATTTTGTCAATCTCCGTAGATGTAACCTTAGTGTTGAGCCTGTCAATATCCCAAGAATCCCCCAACCAGAAATCCTTCACAAGCTCATTAGTGCTATCCCACAAAATTCTTCTATCCCTGTCATAATTAACCTTAATAAAAGGCCTATCAGAACACCATTTCTCATACCAGAAACACATGTTACCATACCCAGGAAGCCAGAAAATGAAATCCTCAGTTATCTCTCTAGTACTAAGAATACGAGACCACACTTTAGACTTCCTGTGAGGAGCAATAGCTAAGATTGGATGAATATTATCTCTGCAATATATAGACAGCATGTATCTAGCCCATAACGAGTACTGCCTTCTGAATTCAAACAATAACTTCATTGCATAAACTTGCTGCACATCATTTAGTTTCCTAAGGTTAAGACCTCCTTCATTAAAGGGCTTACATAACCTGTCCCATCTAGCCCAACTAACAGCTTTCTTATCTTCTTTTGTCCTCCGCAGGAACTTGTTGAATAAAATCTCCAACCTCTGAATAATACCAACAGGCAAAGAAGTATGCTGAAGAAAATAATTGGGGAAGGCAACAAGGACAGACTGAATCAATAGCAGACGACCGGCAAATGATAAGTGCAGCTTATCCCAATCCATAATTCTGCTTCTTACCTTGTCTATAAGACTTTCATAGTTAGCAATTCTAGAATTATTTGCAATGATTGTACCCAGATATATAAAAGGCAAATATGAATGATTGATTTTCCATATGTCTTCAATATTAGCAACTTGTTGAGATGTCATCTTGTTTGATATAATAAGCTTAGACTTGGCTGTGTTGATTTCCTGACCCGAAACATACTGATAGTGATCCATGACAGATTTAATAGCCTCCATTGCATACACATTACCATTAGTAAACACCATAAAGTCATCAGCAAAAGCTAAACAAGCTATATTCTGATTACTCCTTGTTTTGTACCTAAACCTGTGATTATCATTAGAGACCAGATTGATGCTCCGTATCAGATACTCTTCCGCTAAAATAAAAAGACTCGGGGAAAGGGGATCCTCTTGTCTTAAACCCTGAGAATTAGAAAAATAACCAGCCATCTCACCATTAACCAAAATTGAAGAAGAAACATTGCCAATGCAGCTATCAACAAGATCAGCAACATCATTACTAAAACCAAACATCCTGAGAATATTAAACAGAAACTTATGGCTAAGCTTATCAAAAGCTTTGGTCATATCAGTGTTAATGATGATATTGACATCCTTCCTATTGCTGTTAATGTCAAAACAAAGCTCCTGCACAAGAAGAATCGAATGCTGAATTGATCTTCCTTTGACAAACCCTCATGCACATCAGAGATCAATTTAGGCAGAATGTTTGATAGCCTGTTATTTACTATCTTCCCCAGAATCCTTGAGAAAATAGTGGTCAGACTAATAGGGCGAAAGTCCTTCCATCTGTTAGGATTGTCCATCTTAGGAATTAAGCAAATCATAGTAGCTTTCACTCCTTTAGGCAAAGTATACCCATCAAAGAAACCTTTAACCGCATTACACAGATCACTACCCACTATATCCCAACAGCTCTTATAGAACTCTCCATTGAAGCCATCAGGACCTGCAGCAGACTCAGATTTCAAACCTTTAACAACCCCATAAATCTCATCTTCTTCAGGGATACTAACTAAGCATCTATTATCCTCCTCAGTAACTAAAGAAGGAATAACTTCCATCAAGTTTTGCTCATTCACACCACTTGCATCATAAGAAAGCAGAGCTTTAAAATATTCCACAGCAGAAGCACCAATACTATCCTTATCAGTTAACCAACTATCACCAACCTTAATTCTATCAATCCTGTTTTTCTTCAACCTTTTCTTCACAAAACTATGATAAGCAGCAGTGTTCCTGTCAGAGTCTTTCAACCACGAAGCATGAGCCTTCTGCCTCCAAAATATTTCTTCCCTATCAAGCAGTAACAAGTGGTTCTGTCTGGCCTCTTTTAACAAAGACTTATTAACATCATTAAGCTCATTCTGAAGGATAGTTTCTTTATTGTTAATTGTTTCTTCAGATTGCTTAATAGCATCAAATATGTTCCCAAAAACATTCTTATTCCAAGTCTTCAACGCAGCCTTCAATCTTTGTTGCTTAAGCAAGAAAACCATGATAGGATTCCTAACATCCTCATTGATAATCCCAGACCAGCTCTCTTTAACCTCCTTCAAAAAACCAGCATGAGTAGTCCACATATTCAAGAACTTAAAAGATGTTTTAGACCTTTCAATCTTAGAAGAAACTTTAATAACAATTGGACAGTGATCTGAACAACTTCGTGCAAGATGTGTAACAGAAGTATAATCAAAGAAGTCTAACCAAGCATTATTATATATAACACGATCTAACCTCCTCCATTTATGCCCATTTGACCAAGTGTAAGGACAACCACTGTAACCAGCATCCAACAGACTGCAATCCATAATAAGGCCATTAAAATCATCCATTCCTCTTTGATTGATGGTTGAACAACACAGCTGCTCCTGAATACTGGAAATAACATTGAAATCACCAAACATAATCCACTCTTGCTGCACATCCAGACTTCTAATAGAATCCCAAAGCAAAACCCTCTGCTCCTTCTTACACTTAGCATAAATAACAGACACTTCAAACTCCTTATTCATAGAAGGATGACCAACTTTAAGATGCATCATCTGCTCACTATCAAAAACCACCTCCACACAGTAATCCTGATGCCAAAAAACCCTTATTTTGTTATTCACATTACAGATATACCCACTAAGCTTCAACTTTTTAGCCATCAAACACATCTTCTCAGACTTAACAAAAGGCTCTTGAATAGCCACAAAGCTAGCCTTTAAAGACTTGACCATAGATTTTAACCTTTGAACAGTTTCCTTATTAGCAAGCCCTCTTGCATTCCAATTTAACAAAGTTATAGTCATTAATCAGAAATAGATTTATGGGGCCTTTTCAGCTTCATGATTTTAGAAGAAACCGGACCCTTTGAAGTCCATAATTTCGACACTTTCACCACCTTCTTAGTCTATTGTCTATCTTTTTTAACTTTGTTCTTAATAGGAGAACTAGCCAGACTTCCATCATGCTTTGGAGAATCATGAGTCTCTTCACTAAGAGCTTCAAACATATTTCTTTTTTCCAACATCTTCAAAGCCTCTATCATTTCCCCTTCATTAACATGAGTAGAAGAAACACCATTATCTTCCACAGACTTCACTACTTGAAAGGAACAACTATCAGATTCCACCTCCTTTTGCACCAACTTCTCCATCACTTTATCAACCACAGCAGATTGTAACCAACGACCAGTATCTCTATTGTCGATAAAAGCATCTTTACCCACTTGTTCCTCAAAGCTAATCATATCCTTTTTAACATTACCTTTATTCACCTTATCAAGATTCTGAGAACAAGACAATTGGTCAGGCTCACCTGAACCTTCTTGGCCCTCCACATTCAGTTGAACATTTCTTAGAATCTTTCCATCAAGCAACAGCTTCTTGCAGTTATCATTAGAATGACCAATATGGGCACAATTGCTACAGTATAACGGAATGTTATCATACACCAAATCAATCCAGTAGCAATCATCTTCCCCAAACTTTATCTGAACCTTATGAATTAATGGCTTGGAGATATCCACTTCCACCCAAAATCTGCAACAATTCTGTATTGCCCTGTTAATAGAAGGAACCCAAACCTTCAATGGAGTACCCATGACCTTTGCTACTTCACTGATCGTAGAATTATTAAACAAGAATTCAGGAAGATTTGGAAGAGAGACCCATATAGGAGTAAATGGACATTCAAGATTTGGATCGAAGCCAGGAGTCCACTTCAACAGCCGCATTGTTTTATTTCCCAAAACCCATATATTCCTTGACCAAAGTCTCTTTAAATCATCAATCTCTGTAAATTCAACAAATATATGTCTGAAGTCCCAGACAGAGACACTGAAACTTCCCGCGAAGTTGAATTTAGCCAAAAAAATTCTAAAGATCTTCATCGAAGGCTTGTCAGTAGCAAATTTGTCTATTAAGGTATGCTTTGAGACCTTTAACAACTGCTCCTTGTCTCCGACGTCAAATTTGATTACCGTAATCTCACTTGATAATGAAACAGAGACGTTTGAGTGAACAAACTCTGTTCTTTTCGATTTTAACAAATTAGCATATGATTCTTTCTGTGTCTTATCCACCCTTTGCTTGATTGACTCTTCAAAGATTGGATTTGATATCATATTACAATCTTTATCAGCAGGATCCAAAATCACCATTCCTTTCTTGATTTCCCGTTCTTCAGACTTCGACATCTTCCTAAACGTAGGAAATTCTTTCGTCGAATCTAAACCAACAGTGTTTGACATTCTCAAGCAAAACAATCGAAAAAGATAAATGATTCCAGGAAGGAATCAAAGATTAAAGAAAAAATTAGACTCTGTTCTTTCTCAAGAACAGAGTTTTTTTAGAGAGCATCCCTCCTAATCGTGTTTAGGTTTTTTTTTGTTCTTTGGTTGTATTCTAATGTCTTTTATCGTAACATAAAATATTAAACGAAAAGAGTTTTAATAATTATTCCAAAAAATTAAAAACCTTTCTCTACGTATATTTTTTAAGGGATAAAATAACATACAATTACAACATTTATTTATTTTTAATTTTTAAAATTTTATATTTTGTATAGTTTAATTAAAACATATTTATATTTTTAAATATGTGTATTGATTTTAAAAGAACAAAACAAAATCTACAAATGATATTTTTAATTCTTTTGATTTTCGCAGTCGAATTATATGTATTTACGCAATTGGAATACAATTACTTCTAAACGATTCGCAACTAACTTATTTCGTTATTAACTTTTTTTGGACGCAACTTAATTTGCATGTAATTCTCTAACTTAACATAGTTTTGTTTCGTAACTAAAATCATATTTATTTAATTATAATTTAATTTTTTAATTTTTTATTTATATAACTGGTATGAAAATTAAAATTTAGTTATTTTAATTGATCATTACCGAATAATTTTTCCAATAATATAATATATTGAAAATAAATTAAAAAAATAAACCAATTGTCTCGAACGTTTCTAATAGTTCTATTTTGTATCGGTTCTACTGAATTTTATTGGTTTACCGGTTCCTTATCGGTATCAATGGTTTATCGGTTTTATCATTCTAGTTCATTATCGGTTTTGGATTTTAAAATGGAAACGCAAACCGAATTATTAAGGTTCGGTCTAGTTTTTAACGGTCCGATTCTGATACGATTTCCGGTTTTCAAAAGCTATTATCATGTCTAATAATACTGGTGGTTGATAAAATTTCCATAATTTCAAAGTGAAAATGATTTTGACATATTATCACAAATGCGGAATAAGAAAAATAGGCTTTCTCGAAGAAATCCAAGAATCCATTTCATCTCTAACCCTAAATCAAGAAAATAGCGAGAACTCTTTGAGAAGCTCTCGCATATTCTATGGATTCAACCCTTAAGCTTCTCACCTCGAGGAAGTCTCTCACCCAAGAAGAAAAGGTACTACACCAACTCAAAACCCTAACTTTTACGATAAACACTAAAAAACCCACAACCCAGAGGACCACCAGACGCGAGAAGACTTCCCTTCGTTGAAAGAAGTAAGAAATCGGAAACAAAACAACAGCATAATCCTAACGATGATCACCAACCCTACTTTTGAAGTTTTTCAACATTTCAAAATGGAAATCAAGATGAAGCTACCAAACAACCTTCAAGATCATACGTAGATGTAATGGACACTTCAAGTGATAGGATCGAATATTTTTGGACATGCGTTGCCGTAATCTGATTCTCATTCGAAGGGGTAATTCAGAAAGGATGAACAAAATTTGATAGTTAAGCAATAACCTAAAAACCAATGACTCAGCTATGTGTCTAGTATCTTGAATCATGGGCTTGAGGGTTGATAAAATGGGCCCAAATAGAAGATCCACCCTAAATGATCCATGAACTTTAGAAAGAGTATAAATACCTCAACAAGAGAAATTAAATAGGTTGGAATTTTTCTAAAATATTAATTACAAGCATACACCTCCTTTCTCTCGTGACTCTTTACTAAATAATTAATATCAACCAGTTGAAAGATCTTCTATTTTTACCCCTAAATCATATTTTTCCATCACCATCAAGAACATAATTCAAGCACTCAAATGTCATCCATAAAGTCGGAGAGGACTACATTGTAGTTCAATTTCAAGAAACATATAAGGATTATCTACTCTCATTTTCTAAAACAACAGTAATTGCCATTTTTCCTTCGGGAGACCTTCATTGAATGAGTTTAAAGAATACATAGTGTCATTTAGATTCATAGGTTCATTTAGTGTAAAAATATATGATTATCGCCATTTTTTCATAGAATTCAACATAATCGATGACATTAAAACCTTCTGAAAAAAATCTATTAGAATAATTGAAAAAAATTCATTTCGAATTCTTAAATGGATATATTATTTTAACTCCATATGGGAGTCCCCTTTGACTCATGTCTGGATTTACATGCCCAAAATTCCGAAAAGGTATACCTTTGGCAGTATGGTTGGCTCGTAAAAAAAACGCTTTGGTCATTGTAAAGCTTGGCTCATTGCAGATGTATCAAAAAATCCTCCCTAAAAACTTTGGATAAGTTTTGGGGAAATAAATGGTTACTAACAGGATATCACCAAACTGATAAACCTGCATATTGTAAAACTTGTAAACATTTAGGTCACATTAATCTTCACTGTAAAAAATATGATCAAAATTTACTCAAAAGAACCCTAATTATTTGGAATAAATAACTAAAATAAACCATCAATCAGAGAAAACTAAACAAATATGGGTAAAAAGGTAAAATCAGTAATAATTAACCCAAATCTTATGGGAACAAAAAACATATTGAAAACCAAGACTCAGTTCAAATTGATGAAAATGAAAATTTTCACCATTCTAACTCATTAAAATCTGACTCAATCTCAAAAACCAAGAACCCAACCCAGACCAAATCAAGTAACCATAAAGCAATTTCTCCTCAAGATAATCATACCCAACCTAAAGAAAACGATATCTTAATTGCAAACCAAGAAATTGAACCTTCTGATGTCTCTCACAAAGACATGTTTGGAGCAATTTAATCCATTAACTTTGAAAACGCATTAAGTATATTCAATGAAGAAGAAAATTCTGAAAATGAATATGAAACTCCTAAGATTAGACAACAATCAGCCTTCCAACATCACGAATCAAGACAAGATTTTCTCCTATAAAAGATCACCCCAAAAACATTACCAAAAAACCAAAACCCAAAATTAAAGTTTAAAAAGTAACTTAATAAACAAGACTATGGATTTCAATAGATCAATCAGATCCTCAACTTTCAAATCAAAGTGATCATAACCTTACTTAACTAGAATGCAAGAGGTGTAGGAAATTTAAGGCATTATAAGAAGAATAAAATTTATAGTCAAACATGAAATATATATATATATATATATATATATATATATATATATATATATATATTTCATTTCTCCAAAAGCCATTGATATATAATATTAGAATTGATAAAATAAAATAAAAACTTGGTTTTATCACTAACTTTGCAAACCTCAATAACAAAAATGGTTATTATGAAATAACAATTTCAAAATTCATATGCTTAATAATAATGATCAGTTTTGCATACAATTGTGACATACCCTTCTTCTAACAAAGAAGTTATGGTTATTATATATTGCCAAATGTACCAGATCCCAAAGACTACCTTTTTGGGATCATTTAAGACAAATTTCTAAAAACATATACTCATGGCTAATTGTTGGAGACTTTAATACAATCTCCAAAGCTTTAGAACAACTGGCTTGTTCCACTCTCTGCATTAGAGGGATGGATGGATTTAATAACATGATAATAAACTACAACTTGGATGATCTTGGAGTTACTAAATCAAACTTTACTTGGTCATACAATAAAAATAGAACATATTATATATGGCATTACACAATCCACTATGGAGAGATGTTTTTTATATAACTAGGGCTAAGCATCTGGGAAGAACTGGCTCAAACCTTCCCCCTTAGTGATATGTGTTTCAATCAACTCAAACAACCTAAATCCACTTTTCAAATTCTAGAATACATGGCTCGTCGACACTGATTTCTTAACCTTAGTTGGAACCAATTGGAAAGAACCTATGTATGGAAACCTCATACATATGTTCTTGTCTCAACTAAGAAGACTCAAAACCTAGAATAAAAAAGTCTTTGGCAATATATTTGACAGTATTGTTAAGGCTGGATAATATATTAAAATAACTGAAAAAACCCTTGAAAAATCAAATAATTATAAAAATAAAT
Source organism: Limnanthes douglasii subsp. nivea (assembly GCA_036936605.1). Classification (NCBI taxonomy): domain Eukaryota; kingdom Viridiplantae; phylum Streptophyta; class Magnoliopsida; order Brassicales; family Limnanthaceae; genus Limnanthes; species Limnanthes douglasii. Next base: position 50,983,677 of record JAUPFV010000005.1, read on the forward strand.
CCATTATCTCTAAAGCTAGAGTTATCCACTTACAATTGCTTTCCATAGAAGAAATTTTCTGGTAGCAAAAAAAATCTTCTCTCTAGCTTAAATTTGATATTAAAAATATTCAATGTTTTCATAATTATATTAAAGAAAGAAGCAAAAAAAGAATCAATGGAATTATAATAAATAGAAATTGGATTGAAAACCACACCCTAATTGGTGAATTTGTTATTAATCACTTGAAGAACATTTTAAATAGCCAACATATGCATTCAATTAACCATTTTTTTTTAAATATAATCAATGATCTCATCTCAAAGATCTTTACAAACCAAGACGACCAAATATTAACCATTAATCCTTCTACGGAAGAGATCGATCAAAAAATTAAAAGCCTCAACCCTAATAATGTTTATGGAGTTGATGGTTTCAACTCCAGATTCTACCAAACTTACTGGAAAATAATTAAACATTACATATTTAAGGCAATTACATCCTACTTCAATAACATGTCATGTCTTTAAGGTATATTTTCAACTATAGTATGCTTAATTCCTAAATCAACCTCACCAAAAACATGGCAAAATTTCAAGCCTATCAGCTTTTTTATTATATTAAATAGAATATTGTCAAAGCTGATCATTAATAGAATTTGTAATCTCCTCCCCAAAATCATATCAGATGAACAAAAGGTGCATATGGGAACATAGAAACATACAATAAAATATCTTAATAACTCATGAAATTACTCATGATATACATAAAAAATCTAAGGGAGGAAATCTTAATAATAACCTATATATGTCAAAAGATTTTGATAGGTTGGAATTTAAATTTATATATGCTATCTTGCTAGCATTTGGCTTTAACATTAATTTCATTATTTTAATCAAAAGAGTTATGGAAAATATCCATTATTCAATACTTATTAATAGTCAATCACTAGGATACTTCACCTCCATCAATGATATTATGCAAGGTGGTCATTTGTCACCCACCTTGTTTACCATTGCTGAAGAATTTTCTTTTAAGAGAAATTAAAAGATTACACATCAACACACCACCATGCAATAAAAATCAAGAGGCTCTACTATTATACCATGTCTTGCATTTACAGAAGTTGTGATAATTTTCTCCAATAGATCTCTAAATAATGTCAAGAAAATTTGTGATTTTCTTGACATTTATCAACAAGTATATGGTCAAAAGATTAAAAAAGAGAAAACAACATTTAATTTATCCAATCAAATGAACAGATATAAGATTACTTCTCTCGAATAAAAAATTGGATTCAAATAAAAACAACTACCTTTCAGATATTTAAGTATTCAAATAAACTCTAAAAACACAATGCAAACTACTTTGATGATCTGATTGATAAAATTAGATGCAAAATATCATATTGGAACCATAAAATCATAGAATTTGGGGGAAGACTGATTCTAATCAAATCAGTCCACCTGGGTATTCCAAACTACTATGTACAAAGTAATCAAATTCCAAACAATGTGACGACAATAATTAATACTCTTGAAAATATTTATATGGGGATATAAGAAACATACCAAAACAATAATAGGGTCAGAATGGTCCAAATTGTGTAAACCATTTGCTGAAAATGGTTTAAACATTAGAAATATAAAAGATACACAAATAACTATAAGTTGTAAACTATGGTTCGCCTTTAGAATTAATCAAACGTTTTAGGCTAATCTCATGCAATCGATATACTGCCCTAGCATCCATCCTTTACAAATATATATAAAAAAAACAAATTGACTCTAAAATATGGTAAAGGATACTAAAATCAAGAGAAATATCTGAGAAATTTATACTTCGGTCCCCTGGTAAGCGCGATATTGATATCTCGTTGGATAAATGGAGTTATAAGTAGCATTTGATCACTATATCCCCTAATGAAAACAACTTATGGTATAGACAAGTTAAAGTATCTGAATTTTGTTTTAACAATGAATAAAACAATGGAAATTTAAAATTAATTTTATTCAGTCTGATATTAACAGAATCCAAGATATTACACTATTATTATCCCATAAAATGTATCTTATAATGGTTAATTTTCACTAAAAACCCTTGGAATAATATCAGGGCAAATGATAAAAAAAACTAACATCCTAATGAAAATTTGGAACAATATTACTCCAAAAAAGTGTTCTTTCACTCTTTGAAGGGTTCTTAAGAATCTTATTTCAGTAGAATCAATCCTTCAACATAAAGGTTTTCATCTATCATCAAAGTGCCAAAGCTGTCAAAAATTAGAAAGAAAAAATCATCTTTTTGTTTCCTGTCATAATACATGGACAGTTTGGCAACATTTTGCTAGCCTATTTAGGATTATTATAAGAAACTATATGACTCTTAAACACATCATACAATTCTGGTTTCTTTACTCCTAAAGTTGTTCACATTAAAACAATTTTACCTCAATGCCTATATATATTAACAACACTGGATAACACAAACATTATCAACACTGAGCATTGGAAATGAGATGTAAAAACTACTAGAGAGTTATAGTGTTTTAACCATTTACAAAATCAAAAACAATGTTTATACACTAAATGACATCCCCCTCCTTAAATAGACTTAAACTTAATTGTGATGGCTCAACATATGTGATGGATTTAATGGGTAGTCCTGACCAACCTTAAAATATATAACAACAATTACTGATAAAGTTCGAATTGTTTGTTTTAATTTTTTAGTGGATTTGTTTTTATTTAAAAATTGGACTAGGCTAAAATGAGACCATTTTGGTTAAAATTTAATTTTTTATTTGATTTTTTTTCCTGTTAATGTGAAATGATCATTTTCTCTTTTGTATATAAAACAAAAGTTCTAACAAAAAAGCTAATTTGTTTCTCCTTCTTCTTTCTACAACTCTCTATTTCTAACTAAGCTAATTTTTGAAAAACACCAAAAATCATGGATTTGAGTGATTTAAAGGAAGAGTTTAGTTAAAATGTGGATGATGTCTTGTTGGAGGAGGATGAGTCTTTGCCCATCTCCAAACCCAAAAAGAGGTACATTTGTGTTTTTTGAAAATTCAATGCGAATATAGCACAACCAACACTATGAACAACATGAATTGCGAAGAACATCGTGTTTTGGTTTGTCAAAATCGCGCGTTGGGAACGCCCGATTTTGACAAAATCGCGAGCTGTGAACGCTCGATTTTGACAAACCAAAGCGCAGGCAACTCGCGAATTTGCCAAAATTGAGCACCGACTGTTCGCGAATTGGACAGTATTGCGCTCTCTAACTTCGCAATTTTGACAAAATCGGACATACTGTATGCGCAATTTCGACTAAAATGAACACTCCCCACGCGCAAAACTCTTTGGAAATTTTGTACCTTTTCATTTGTTTTAAGTTTACAAGTTCGAAAGTTAATTTTTTTCACCAATATAATACATTAGTCATTTCAATGAATGGTTCAAAATTTAGACTAAAAAAATCTAAAACATGTTGTCAAAAAACACCTTCAAACTAGTTTTAAACAATAAAAAAGTATACTAGAAATCCAAAAATTAAAACGGACTTGACGAACAAACCTACTAAAACAAAAGATATACAAATGAAAACATAAAAAACAACATTATAAAAGGAAAAAATAAAAAACAACAACAAAAGCATGGATAAATTTTATTGTAGAATGATTGATTGATTGAGTTTATAGTTGGCTTTTAAATTGAGTAGTTTAATTGTCCCAACATGTTTGTTTTCACCAAAACTACTCTCATATCCTTTAGCTCAAAACACACGTAACGTCTCATAAAAACGTTCAACACGCATATGTGAAATCTAACCTATAGATATTTATTTACAAACAATCTAAATAATCTAGATTTATTTATTATATTATAGTAAATCTTACATGCGTCTCAAATATTAAATATTAAGGGTCTCACTATAGCGGGAGTTCTATTATTAGGGCCTGCGCTATAACGAGACCCAATATAGAAATTCTCCAAAAGGAACTCCCGCCAAATGATGTCCCCCGCCGAATGAGACTTTCGCCAAATTTTAACCACTTATAAAAAGACATGTAATATCATGGAACATGACAAGCATCAAACATTAAAAAACATAATAAAACGAAAACATTAATACTTTTACACATGGAGTTTACGCCAGAAGAAGACTACCATATGCTTTAGGCGGTGAAGGTTGCTAGCCGAGAGATGTGTGAAGATACTACCGATGCTTTTTTTGATCGTGTCCTCTTTATGGTACATTTTTGTCAAACCGCTCCAGCGTTTGTTATATTTGCCATTTAAAATTAAACAAGAAGCGGCTACCGTATGGAACATGAAGGTGGTGGACTACATCACTACCGATATGTTAGCGTATCTTGAGGATAGGATTACGGAAACGGAGGAGGGGGAACATTCTGAAGACAACATGGGATATGGCTTTAACGATTGAGCATCCTAAATTATTCCCTTTTGTTTTGGGTCTTATGTTGTTTGCGTATTTCTAGCCTAACATTGGTTTGAGTGTTACTTTATTTTTTGATTGAGTATTTAGTAGTGTAAATGAAAACTAAAAACTAAAATTGATAATGAAATAATCAAGCACAAGAAATTCAAGTAATAACAAAGAAGAACGTACTACAACTGCAGTTAAAAGATAACCAAATCCAAAACATAAAACAGTAGTCATACAACACAAATCCAGTCACTCCATAACGCGGTATCGGTGCGCCAGAAGTGAACACTCATGCATCTCTCAACGCATCTCCTCTACAGTCATCTCGTCCGCTCGATAATATCCATCAATCACGTGATCACAAATGTCAAACAGCCGTGCCTCCAAAGTAACCGCTCTAGGGGTATCTGGAACATGTGCACCGGATGACTCGCACGTAGGATCAATTAGGGTGTACCATAGGTGGTCATGGATCCATACATCGTATAAAGAGGACGTACTAGGATCGTCGACTACAAATGTGTCACCACAAATCCTTGGGTCGACGACGTGCGACCGCCATGACCTCCATGTACCCTCGTTCCACATATAACGCGTGTTCACACACCTCCTCGTGTCTGCTGATAAAATAGGGCAAAGTCCATGTGGTATATCCTGAATATGACCAAGCTGATGGGCGACGCGTAATGGATAATACGCATCGACTATGCCAAACGCCTTCAGCGTATGGTCTATCCAGGCCACATCGCAGAAAGGGAAATGCTCGCGTATCTCCATGTAAGGTATGAACCAGACCTACGAAAAAAAATTAAAAATGATTGCATCAACGATAACTAATAATAAAATGATGATAAATAAACAAATATATAAAATAGATAACTTACATTCCGCTTTTTTAAATGAGGACAGTGTGTGGCGGATGTTGATATGAGTCTCATCATCCGCGCGATACGGTGCAGGTACATATCTGCACATAGTAGGCATCCAAGGCTCATACAGAGTATTGAGCATCGGTAAGGAGCAGAAATGATCGTATATCCACGCCTCCACCATTGCAACAAAACCATATATCCCTAAAGTTTTGTGCATGGACGACTTCCCTAGATGGTGATACATCTGAGCTAATATATGTTGCCCCAGTTATATCTAATAGATGACCTAGACCCCGCTACGAACTGTAAATAATCTAAGGATATATTGTTCCCCGTTTTGTTTTCCAAAACACAACACCCTAACATGTGGATCAAATAACCCCTAGTGACACACTGTACCATATCATCAGACATAGTATCATCCGTCATATGGGGCTTCATGTATTGCTCACGTAAAACATGTAAGCGCACGGATCTAGAACTACGCCCTGTTGCTCGCTAACCCCGTCCTAAGATCATTAATTGGTATACCTAGTGAACTAAAATACCATGCTAAACGCTGACCATCACTAAGAAACGACTGAATAACAAAATCATCACCTGTAACCGGAAGACCGGTGATAGCGTGGAAGTCGTCTAATGTCACGGTCAACTCTCCAAACGAGAAGTGGAAATTTTTGGTCTCCGAATGCCACCTCTCGATGAAGGCATCTACTAAGTGCACGTTGGTGGTCCAACGCTCCAAGACACCGACGAGGGAAACGAAGCAAGACATCATAACTTGATCTCTCATCTTGTCCTGCCCGACAAGATTCCATGCACGATGGGTACCGTACATCGAGTAGCACCTCGACGGTCAAAGAACCTACACAATATTTCAGTAAAATAAACATTATATAAAATACTGATCAGTATTAACTGCACATTAAACAAATCATAACTTGCGTCTCCCATTAACTGCACATTGGTTCGCAATTTTGGGGTTTTGACGAATTTGCGAACGCCCAACGCCCGATTTTGGGCAAATCGCGAGCGCCCCAACTCGCGATTTGCCCAAAATCGGGCGTTGGGCGTTCGCGAATCGCCCCAGGCAGCCAGCCCCAAAAATCAACACCCATGAACCCTAGATTCCTAAATACTCGACCAAAATCAACAAAATTCATACCAAAACGTAGATAATCATTAGACAAACATACATCTATAACTTATTTTTTTTTCTAAACAACAAACAATAGATGAAAAATCAACTTTTGAGGCAGAACCTGTAACTCTAAATATCATTAAAAATACCTAACTAAATTGCATAAAAAGTACATGAATATGTATAAGATTCATACCTTAACGTTTTTTAACTTCGGATTTGAGAGATCTTGTGTTTTTTTCTACTATTTTGAGAGGTTTTAGTGAGGAGAAAAGAGAAAAGAAGAACTTTGGCTTAAATTACAGGTTTTATATAAAGGTAAATTGGTCATTTTTCGGATCTTATTACCACCAAAATAGGTCTCATTATAAAAAGATCTCATTATAGACACATGGATCTCGAAATAGCATTACCCTTAAAATTTTATTTATTTCTTCATGTTTAGTTGATTTAATTATTTTTAATTATTTTGTTTAATTATTTTGATTAATGGGTATAGTTAATTTGTTGTAATGGATTTGAGCTATTTAATTTGATTTTATTGATTTGCCGTAAAAATATCTAATCAATTTGTTTGATATATTATTATTTATTTGATTTGGTTTATTAAATTTTATTTATAAAATCAATTATATCATAAATATCAATAATTTACCGAAACCACCTCATCATGTATTTTAATAATAATAGAGTAACTTTTATTTTACTTTACTCTTTTTTATACAGTAGCTTGCATGTTTGTATCTGCATGCGATGGGTTACACCGATTCCACATGTTGCACTGTAGCAGTAAGGTTGAGTCTTGTCTGGTCAGCCACATTGAAAACATAAGAATCTGCATTGAAGGAAACAGACCTGCCTGCTGCGTTCTACATTTCCATTACTATAGTTTGTTGAGTAAAAAGTTTTCGATGTTGCTGAATGCTGACAATCTTTGATTCGTGGAACGCTGGCATAGAATAAAAAGCCAAAATTACCAACACTGAAATAATGTGGTAAACAGAAACAAACCACTACGACCGAGAAATACTTATTGGTTTAAACAGTGTTTGTCACAACAAATAAAGTTTGAAAATTCAAGTAAGCCTAAAATTAAATCATGGCGATTATATATATATATACCATCTTTAAATCTCATTTTCCTAACACCAATGTTTATTTCTTAAATCAATCTAATCAAATAAAATAAACAGGCCCTACATACATTTCTTTTCATATGAATTAATTTTGATAGTATGTATCTTTAATCAGGGGCGGATTTAGGGGAGATAGGTATGCCCAGGACAACCCTAAGTCAAAAAAATAAATCTAGTATAGTGGTTAAATGTTTTAGTATCATATATATGAGGTCTTGAGTTCAATACATACCTAAATATTCTAATTTATTTTACTTCTTTTTTATCTAAAATATTTCAAGTTTTTTTAGTAATATACTTGAGGTCATGAGTTCAAGACCTAACAGATACCTAAATGTTTTAATTTATTTCACTTCTTTTTTATCTAAATGTTTTCAAGTTTTCTAGTAATATACTTGAAGTCATGAGTTCAAGACCTAGTGGATACCTAAATGTTTTAATTTATTTCACTTCTTTTTTACATTCTTTTATTTTTAATTTTTACTCTATTTTCTCATAATTGTACCCCATCTCTTTTCCCAACTTCTTCTCTTTAAGAAAAGCAACATAAAACTACCAAAATCAAGTAAGTAATATTATTATTTACTATACTAATTTAAAGTGTTTGATTGAACAAATTACTACTATTATGACATTTTTGCATATTTTATATTGATGAATTTGTAATATTTTGTTTGGAAACAATATTTTGTATGAAAGCAAAATTATTGTAGTGATTCTTTTTATTCAAATTATTGTCTTAAATGTATTTATTCAAATTATTGTACTGATCCTTTTATCTCAATGAATATTTTGTACCGAATATTCCAATAGAAAGTGATATTTTGTATATGAAAATAATTAAGCAAATTACTAATTCTGTAGCATATTTTATATCGATGTATTTGAAAATGGCTTATTTTTTAGCATATTTTGTATTGATGAATTTGTAATATTTTTATACTATATTTTTATTTTTAGATTTATAATTTATTGACCACAAACTATGGTTATTAACTATTTGGTACTTTTTTTACTAACACGATGTAGTTCATCATTTCAAGACTTTAATTTTCCTTTTAATTTTTATTCATTGATTTATAATTTATGGACCGCAAATTGTGTTGTTCATTTTAATATTTTTACACTAAATCACTTGTTAGGTTGACAAGATTCTATCCAAATGACTTTGGATATCTCGAATCTATGTAAGAATCTTGTTCATACCAAAAAGTACAAGATATGTAGATTTGTGTACACACTTTGGAAGTTAGCTTTGTCCTTACCGGTTGCTACCGCAAGTATTGAGTGAATTTTTTCTCGTATGAAATATGTGAATAATGAGTCGAGAAATCGAATGGTTAATTCATAGCTTAATGATTATTTAGTGACATTTGTGGAGAAATAAGTGTTTTCTACATTGATGATCTAGATATTTTTGGGCATACCTTAAATTTTAGTTCTGGATCCGCCACTGTCTTCAATTCCAAAAATAAACAGCATAAAATTCATTTACTAAATATATTACATTAACTCACTACTCCCTGTTTTTTCAATATATTTTCTCACAGTAACACTAAATATTAAACAAAAAGAATTATTAATAATTATTCGAAAAAATAAAATAAAATTAAGGATAATTACTTCCGATAATATTTTTAGATGGTTAGAATACTAAAAATTTCAACAATTAATTATTTGTATTTTTATAAAAAATTATATTTTTTAAATTCTAATTTAATTTTTTTTTAAATATATATATTTATATTTTTATAAATACGAACAAAACAAAATCTATAGGTGATATTTTTTGGAGATTTTTTTCTATTTTAAGGATCAAATTATATGTAGTTATATTAGAACACAATTACCTTTTATAAACCAAATTACAGGCAACTGGAACCCAATTGTTTTTTCAATGTAATTTCACAACTTAACATAATTTCTTTTCAACCAAAGTCATATATCCAAATGTTTTCTATTTATTTACGAAACTCAGTCGCATTTAATTCCGCAACTATGATATAATTATTTTTTTCAAGCCAAATATACATAATTCTACCACTAGAACACAATTGTTTTTTCACAATTACACGTAATTATACAACTAGAACGCAACCGTTTTTCTATACTTATTTTCCAACCCAATTACACATAATTAAGCAACTAAAAAATAAAAATAAATTCAAATAATATGAATATAATTTTGTTCGTTTTAAAAAAACAATGGTATTTTCATATTTATTTGAAATTATGGTTTGAAATATATGACATTTAAAAAATAAAAATAAGAAAGAAAAAAAGTTGAGGGGTATTTCAGACTACCAAAGGATTATCGGTACTTTTAATTAATAATTAGGTGGTTATGTGTACTTTACGAAACATCGGGTGGTTATTTCTAAATAAGTTTGATGTCACGTGGTTATTTGTAGATTACCTAAAAATAACTATAAATTTAGCTAACTAACTCTCGTAAAAACAACTGTAATATAAATAAAAGGGAGAATTACCGATAACCACCCTAAAAAAATTAAAATTGCCGATAACCACCAGAGTTTTGAAGTTTAAAAAAACCACATGTAACATAAATGCTTCTAACAACATCCATAAACACACAAACATATACAAATTTTAAAAAGTAGTTATTTTAAACCTTTGAAACATCATTTATTTCGAACCCTAACTCAGAAAAATCTACATATATATTATTTATTTATTTTAAAGATGACCAAGATGAAATCCATGAGCAATATTTTTAAAGAATTTAGATTTTTTTTCTTATGTTCGCAATCAAATTGTACTTAATTATACAAGTGGTAAATATTTTCTTTTTACCAACCAAAATCCAACAACTAGAACATAATTGCTTTTTTCAGGCTTATTTCGCAACCAAATTACTATTTACGCAACTAGTTTTTTCTTTTAAACACAACACATTTGCACGTAATTCCGCAACTAGAACACAATTATTTTTCGCAACCAAATTACTATTTAAGAAACTAGTTTTTTATTTTAAACACAGCACATTTGCACGTAATTGTGCGACTAGAACACAATTATTATTTTGCAACCAAATTACACGTATTTACGGAACTAGAACACAATCAGTTTTTTTGTCAAAGTTTTATCAACATAAAAATGCATATATTTTTACAACTACAAGAATGTTTGTTGTTCCACACTCATTTAACACTTAAATTCGCAAAACCATTTTGTATTTTGTATTTTTACACAATCAAACTTATTTAGCAACTAAAGTCCTATTTACGCAACTTTTTTTTCTTATTTACGCAACGCATTCACACATTATTTCGTTACTGGAGCACAAATTATTTTTAGAAACCAAAATACACGTAATTATGCAATTGGAATACATTTGTTTTTTTGCGACCAAATTACATGTAATTACGTAACTAAAAAGATTCATAAAACATCTCTCATGAATTTAGTTTTGTTCATCTTTAGAAAACAAAACCAATGATATTTTTGGATTTTTATTTTTGGAGTTGTGGTTTGAAAGATATGATATTTAAAAAAAATAAGAGAGATAAAAACGGTTAAGGAATATTTCGGAATAACAGGTAGTTATCTGTAAATACTCATTTACCATTATGTGGTTATTTTTACTTAATCAAACTCTGGATGGTTATTAGTATACAAGTTTGATGTTGGATGGTTAGTGGTAGATTACTCTAAATGAAATAATAAAAAAATGATTAAATAAAAAAAATAAAATAAAATAAACTCAATAGTATAACTATATTAATATGATTGTCGATATTCTATTATACATTGTAATTGTTTTATGAAAAAATATTATAAAAAAGTAAAATTAATAAACATAGTCATATATATATATATATATATATATATATATATATTAATGATTATAATTATCTTTTGGAAAAAAAAAATTAACAAACAAAAATATAACTACGTGTAGTAACTTGGTATATGAAGAAGATAAAGCAAATATATTAGATAGTTGTTAACAAATACAAATATTATATGGTGATAATTATGGGATGATGTAACTTTTTGTACCAATCAAATATATAATCTTAATTATCTTTATTCTTATGCATAAAAATACAATCCATTTAGCTATTATTATTTTGCAGGTCAGGTAATTGGGCTGAACTAATTCCACATTTATAATTATCCTTGTATTCCTTGCAAAAGATTTGAGGAAGGACTAAGATTTATAAAATTTATGGGCTATTTGTTATATTCGCATAGCTAAGGTGGCCAAATATCTTATGTGTATTTTCATTTCCGGCTGAATGTTTTTTTTATTGACCCATACAACAACCTAGTTTTGGCGGGAGTTATAAAAGTCTTTTGATGTATTTATGTTAAATTTGATTGAATTTTAACTCGTACTCGCAGAACGAAAAATCAGAGTCATTTCTGTACTGGATCAGTTTGACAATATTTTTGTCTACATTAAAAACCTTCGATGAACCAAAAATTCCGTTGAGAAAAAAAACTTTATTTTGTCAAAAATAAAAGAGTACACACAACAGGTAGCATGTTGCTAAGTTAATTAGAACCTTTAACTAAATTTTAAGGGTCTTATATAATCTTGAATCTGCTTTGAAATTCCCTTATGTGTAGTAGAGTAGCTCAATAGTCCTTTTAGAAGGACATGTAAAGGACTAGCACCCATTCTGAAGCAATGGATGATTCATCAGGGTAGGATGGTTGTTTATCTTTTTTAAAAAGATGTTTTCTTTGGTTTGCGAGTGGCCAAAGTTGTACGGGTTCCAATTGGATATTAGCCGAATGTAATCCTTGTGTAATATGTTTATATATCTAACTTTTTAAAACTTAAAAATATATTTTCATAACTGAAGATAATACTCTATTGGAGGGGCTAACTGCAACTAAAGAATAATATTCTTAGATAAGTTCATGTGTAATTCCAGATGGTGAAAGCACGTGCTTTGAGAGGGAGATCCACACATGCGGACTGTTCTGATTTCTTAAGGATCTTACAAACTGACATAATAAAGGTTATACATTGGGATTGAATGTATGTCGTTGAATTAAAACCATATGCATGGTTAGATATAAATTCAAAGTTAAGTATAAATAGTCATAGGTAATGTCATTCTCTATTTTCTTTTTCTTCATCTTCTTTATTTATATTCTTAGTAGTCTACTTTTCTTATTGAAACTCTAAGACACCGAAATGTTTCTTTGATTTTATCAAAGAATACATCAAGGTGTATCAACCTCTTATTCATTCAAGCCTAAAAATAAATATAATAAAACGAGTTAGCCAAAGGTAAAGTACAACGATGAGGGAGATGGCTCCGACAATCAAAATCCTTGTATTATGCTCATTTTGGGTCGCCATCACCAACTAAATTATAGGAAAAAAATACTCAACTTCGATGCTACAAAGAAGAAGACTAAAGCCTCAAATAATAGGGAAGGGTGATGCATGGGAGGATGTTGTAATGGATGATATTGTTTCTCTTACAAGTATTCATGTCATAGATCAGGAAACTACACCTCATATGGCTACAATAATGCCAATCAAAGCTCCAATAACTAGGGTCCATGCCATATTGAATCAACCAAATATATTTTAATATGTGCTAAATTTTCTTAGTGTTGTTTAAACTAAGAAGGTGTGTGAGGACTATTATAATTACATCTAGACTAAAGATCGGTGTTGATGAGGTCAAATATTTTAACTACTGAATCTTATTTTTATCCGAAGGGCAGTTCGGACCAAACCACTATCAAGTGAAACCGAACAGGACTGATGTAGTGGAATATGACTAAGCTAGGTGTTGGTCACCTCACACCAAATTACTAATAGGTCTTTAAACTTGACCTGACTCTATAATCCGATCTGACAGACCCATGTGTCGTTAATTAAGTATAAATACCCCAACTACTTTCGTTAATAAGGGTAATTAGAATTTGATACAAGCACACAACTTAATTATCTCACTACTCCCTGCCCTAAACATTACATTCCCAAAACACTTTACAAAATTACCCTCAAACAGAAATAAATCACACCAAATTGGCGACCATAGTGGGAGCACGATGGTGCCTGAATTTCACGATTCAAAACCAGCAAACAAAGTAGTTTGTTTGAGTCCAAATGAGCAAAGTATTTCACCTCATGAGGTGCAAGTTTCAAAGGAAAACAATGAATATACTATCGAGGAGCGTGATCAGTTGAGAGCTGAAATAGAGCCGCTGAGAGCAATAAAACAAGCAGAAAAAAGGGGTTAAAGAGAGATCTGGTGCGTCGGTACTTCACCACATTGACAATCCTAGGGATAATAAGCAGTCTCTAAAGACCCATCTCAGTTCTAAAAAGACACATCAATCTAAACATGTGGAGAATTCTAAATCTGAGTCCTCTAACAGCTCATCTAATGAGGCAGAGCTTGAATAATCATTATCTTCAAGGAGTGATGAAGGAAGGTCAAAAAAGAAAATGAGGCTGACTAAACAACATTCAAGAAAAAAGGATAGGCATGGCAGGCTTAAGAAGCACCATAGCAAGGGAAAGGGGTCAACCAACCAGTATATTGACAAGTTGTTGATTGATCCCTTTGCTTTTCTGTCCGAACCAGGTATTTTTGCTACCCCTAATGAAGATACTTTTTTTAGCCGTAGCAAAAATTGGAAGTAATCGCCTTTGTCTGCGAAAATACTCTCCGGACACCTTCATAAGAGGTTTGACAACTCCAAAATGGAGAAATATGATGGGAGTCGAGATCCAGACAACCATCTGGACCAGTTTAAGAACTTTATGATGAATTTTGACGACGACGACAAACTATTGTGTAAAGCCTTCTCTAAAATTTCACAGGAAGTTCCCTCAAATGGTACAATAGTCTCCTCAAGGGATGCATAAGAAATTTTGATACATTTTGGGTTGCCTTCCGGAGGCAATTCGTTGGAAGTAAGGAACTTAAGGGCAATGGGGACATCATTATCCATTGTTCTCATGAGCCGAATAAGTATCTAAAGGATTACATCAACCGGTTTGTGAATACAAAGAATAGACTAGCAGATTGCTTTGAACAAGGTGCAATTTCTTCCGACAGACAAGGTTTGAATCCTAGTAATTTAGCCGATTCAGTGACTCGGAAGAAGGCTATGATCTGGGGTGGTTTGTTGAATCAGGTGGAGAAACAAATCAACGTTGAGAAGACTAAGAAAACCAGATTACACCGCCAGGTTAAGTCCACTACTACAACAACAACTCCTCCAGCTACTATGTAGTCCGGTTACAGGGAAAAAAAATGGACAAGGATCTAATCAGTCAAGGAAAAATCAGTCTAACCAGACTCAGGGCCAATAGGTCAAAAACAAAAGAGGACCCTGAGTTCAACCTGAGTGGTTTGCTGAATTGGGGGAAAGTGTAGCTACAATCTATGACAAAATTAAAAACAAAGTGCACTTTAGAAAGCCAGCAGCATTGCAATCCCTCAGAGAAAACCGGAGCACCCGTTTCTGCCAATACCACAATGACATAGGCCATGATACCCATTATTGTATAGCCTTGAAACAAGAGGTCCAAAACTTCATTGAAAGGGGTAACTTGGGAGCCTATGCCAAAAAACGAGAGGGAGGCAGACCGGATAGTGCACAAACCAATATTCCTCGAACTATTCCTTCGAACAATCCTGGAACATCCGCATAGGAAGGTGTAATAGGTATTTACTGAAAGGTTCGATATAGACTCTGAGTATCTTGATCTAGAACCTAGTCAAAATCAGGTAGGGGTGATAACATACAAGACCAAAACTGTCTCTGGTCTGATTAACGTTTTTGAGTCATTGACAATTTTTGGAAGGGATACGGTGAGTGCACCTTCTAGTTCATCAAAGAAGAGGCATGTCCACAGTTTGGCCGCCCAGTTGGATGGAAAGATATCAACTCACATGTATCAATCCTCATCTCTCTTTATAGTTTTCGATGAGGATGACCTGAGAGATATTGTAGGGCCTCATGAAAATGTTGTGGTAATAGGGGCATCAATAGGAGGAAATGATACACGCCGAATTCTGATTGACACAGGCAGTTTGGAAAACATCCTGTTTTTAAGCTCCTACAAGCAGATGAGAAAGCCTTCGGTTATACAACGTTTGAATAGAACTATTATAGGCTTCACAAAAGTTTTGCAGATGTGATTGGGGAATTCTAAGAGGAGATGTTGCTGGGCAAATGACCCTTCAAGAAATGGTAAAAGTATTGTTTGTTATGGTGGATTGCCCAACATCTTACAATGCAATATTTGGGAGGTATTAGCTCTCCAGAATGCATGTTGTGGCCTCTACAGTCCACCAATGTTTAAAATATGTTGTCCATGGACAAGTAGGTGATGTCCGGAGCAGCCAAAAGGTAGCCAGGAAATGTTATGCAACAGATCTTGCCTCTAAGTCTTTAAACGCAGTCAAGGTTAACAAAGATTAGCAGCTATTGGAGCATTTCACTGATGAGAATGAAATTGATGATCATGGGGAGGCTCCCAGTGTCATAATACCTATTGAAGAGGTTGAAACCCACTCATTCTCTTAGGGCAAGAATGTTAAAATTGGTACAAAGTTGACACCAGATTTGAAACACCGGTTGTTGTCGTTTTTGATGAATAATCAACATGTCTTCGCGTGGTACAATAGTGATGTTACCGGATTTCCAGCTCATATTATTTCTCATAGTTGTCCATACGAACTGATGTTGTGCCAGTTGTACAAAGGAGAAGGTCTTTATCTAAGGAAAAAACAGATGTGATTTTTCAGGAAGTTGATCGTTTGACCAAGATGGGTCACATTAAAGAATCTCAGTACCCTTTGTGGACTGTCAACCCTGTTCTGGTCAAGAAAAAGAATGGCAAATGGCGCATGTGGATTGATTTTACTGATCTTAATGGGGCATGCCCCAAAGATCTTTATCCCGTTGCTCGGATAGATTAGTTGGTGGATTCGACTTTTGGAAATAAGTTATTGTCATTCATGGATGCATTTACAGGTTACAACTAGATACAAGTATATCCGAAGGATCAAGACCATACTACTTTCATTACAGACAGAGGTCTTCATTGTAATAAGGTAATGTCGTTCGGATTGAAAAATGTTGGGGGAACTTACCAAAGATTAGTGAATAAATCCTTTGCTAATCAAATTGGCGGAAACATGAAAGTCTATATAGATGATATGATGGTCAAAATCTTGGAGGAAGATGCACATATATCTGATCTTCAAGAAATATTTTCTAACTTATAGGTTATGAAATTAAAATTAAACCCTGAAAAGTGTGTGTTTGGGGTCCGATCTGGAAAGTTCTTGGGTTACATAATAAGTGAGAAAGGAATTCAGCCTGATCCAGATCAATTTAATGTATTACTAGCTATGGACCCTCCTCTGAGCACCAAAGAAGTTCAAAGGCTGATCGGACGATCAACTTCTTTGAACAGGTTTATTTCGAGATTATCAGACAAATGTACCCGTTTTTCCAAGTGTAGAGGAATGCCAAAAACTTTAACTGGTCTCCACAATATAATCAATCTTTTGTTAAAATCAAGAAACATTTGTCTTCACCGAAGACTCTCTTCAGACCTGTTTGGGGGGAGGGATCTCTATGTATATCTAGTTGTATCAGATTATGCAATAAGTGTTGTGCTTGTAAGAGAGGTGGACAATTACCCTCGTCCGGTGTATTACATTAGTAAAAGTCTGTTGGATCCTGAAAAAAGATATTTACAGTTGGAAAAACTACATTAGCCTTGGTAATTGCAGCAAAAAAGATGAGAACATACTCCCAAGCTCATTCCATTGTTGTCCGAACATCTTTTCCCTTGAAAAGTGTTCTTCAAAAGACTGATGTGTCAAATAGAATGATCAAGTGGTCAGTGGAGCTGGGTGATTATGATATTGAATTTGCACCCGGATGGCGATTAAAGCCCAGTTAGTGGCTGATTGTTTGGTAGAATTTCATGTTGGACGATCCTCCGGACAAGTGTCAGAAAACCAATCTAAAACATAATGGGTAGTTTGAACTGATGGTGGATCAAGTACTGTGGCTTGTGGGGCTGGAATTTGTTTAACTTCTCCCTATGGTGACAATATGTACCATGCCATATGTTTTGGTTTCAGAGCTTTTAATAATGAATCCGAATATGAAGCAATGATAGTTGGTCTTAAGCTAGCTCTCATATGTGGTGCAAAGAGAGTTTGGTTAATGAGTGATTCCCAATTGTTGATTCACCATCCTTAAGGACAATCTAAAGTGAAGAATGAACAGTTTATTAAATACTTGCTCATGTTGAAAGAAGTTGACACAGACTTCAAGAATATCTGCTATGAACACATCCCTAGATTGGAGAATACTGTGGCAGTCATTTTGGCAACTATAGCTTATTTTGAATCTTACACATGGATTCTTGTGCAAGAACGTCCATCCGTACAGATGGACCAAGAAAAAGAGAGTGAAGAAAGTATGAGTATACTCGTTATTCAACCTAAATACTGGAGATATGATCTTCTCCAGTTTATCTTTGATGAGATCTTGCCTCCGGATAAAGCCATGACTAAGAAAGTCAAGAAGTATTGTGGGCCTACCGAACTACACCTCGGGCTGCTACACAAGAATCTCTTTTTGTTCTTGTGTATGGGATGAATGCAATCACTCCCATAGAATCTACTTTACCATCTCACAGAGTCCAAAACTATTTTGAACAGGCTAATGATATAGTAGTCAGGAATCAGTTGGATTTGATTGAAGAAAGAAGATTTAAAGCGCATTTGAGGATGACACATTACCAGGGTTTGATGAAGAGCAAATTTTCCTTCAAAGTTAAAAGAAGATATTTTCAGTTGGAGGACAAAGTCTTAAGAAAACCCTTTTTACATACCAAGGAAAAACAGTTCGATAAGATGGCTCCGAATTGGGAAGGCCCTTATGTGGTATGTGGAAAAGTTAAACAAGGAACATACAGGCTCCAAGACAAGGATGGGAGAGCACTAAAACAGCCATGGAACGTTGAACATCTCTGGTTATACTTAGAATAGAACTCTTTTGTAAAAATTTACTTTTTAAGTATCAATGTAAATATTATGGGACAGAATTTTTCCTACCCTAGTGACGCGGGGAGGTTTTAATGAGGTGTCTGATTTTTTCAATAATATCATATACATTTTTCAAAAGTTTGGTGCAATTTTGTTTTTGATTTAGCCACAAAATAAGGTGCTCGGATATTAAATGCTTATTAAACACCCCGACTCTCAAATATCTTTGAGTTGATCGGATATATTAAACACTTGGTCATATTTATTAAACATATGGGGTTGAAGATGTTTAACACCTCTGAAATATTGAAAACTATCTAAACATTGGCCATAAAGAGTTAAACAAAATTAAAACGAAGGAAAATATGATATTAGAATCTGATCGAACTGAAACCGATCCATGATTCACAAATGCCTTGACCATTCAAGGATTTTAAGTTTTACAGAACAAAGATTAAACAAAAATGCAACAAAATTCCTTGGCCATCCAAGGACTTTAGTTTCTAAAAAAAATGCACACTCTATAAATTTCCATAAAGGACCAAGAGTCCTCTTAGGAAAGGTCTCATGAAACAGCAAGACCATGTCGAATTTGATGTAATCATTTCTTTTCTCTAATGAGTCCACCATTCCAGAAGCATACTTCTCTATCTCTGAAGTTATTTCTTGAGCTTGTTTACTTACTAAGGAAACATTCTCATCGGTCTTCTCTTTGACATCTTTCTCCAACTTGACTTTGTCTTCGGATAAAGTCTGGATAGTTTTGTCTTTAACTTTTAATTGCTCCTTCAAATCTTTGATCTCATTAGAAGAAAAAGTCTCCAGTCCTGAATATTTGGTCAGGAGGTTTTTACTAGCCTCTTCTGACTTGAGCAGTTTAGAACTTAAATCCTCATTCTCCTTCTTCAATGATTTTATGATTTGTTGAACGGTAGAAAGACCATTTGTTAAGCTCTGTTTCTCTATAGTCATGGAGTTTATGGTAGCTGTTTGATCTCTCACTTGCCTCTCCAGATCAACTACCAGACGGATGTAACCTAGAAGGACATGACTCAGGGTGTCGTGATCGCTTGATATAACATAAATCTCCCCATTATGAGTCACAATATTGGATGAGTTAGCAGGACGATAAGGCTCCGCGAAATCATCCTTGTCCAGATCATTGAAATATATGTTGATATTCTTAAAGGCATCAAGATTTACCTCTCCATCAGCAGTGACCTGTTCAAAGTAGAGGTTAGGTGTAATTTCTTCTTGCAAAGTAGGATCATCAGGAGCCGGAGGAGGGATTTCAGAAGGGCGTAGAATTATCTCTGATCCCAGAGTGACGTTTTTTTTTCTTTGTAGATTTTTCATCACTGTCTGCTTAGCGTTTCTTTTCCTTCTTCGTAATCTTTGGTGGGTTTTCCGATCCACCAGCCTCCTTAACGGTAACTTCTACTTCCTCCAACAGAACAGCGTTGATCCCTCATTGGTTCTCCGAACTGGTTCCTTCGGTGGTTGTTCGAAGTGGGTCTGTTGTGATTTTCTTCTTTCTTTTGTTCTTCATCTTGTTCAGATGACTAGGTGCTTTGGCCCTGGAAGGCAAGTAAAACTTCGCATCTTTAGCCTCATTTCTCCTCAGGATAAGATCTGCAGGAGAAGGGGTGGTCAATTCTTTCTATGAGAGGTCTCTTCTCCCTGTGGTGTTCCACATATGAGACCTCACAAAGTTCCCCGAGGTGAAACAGTTGTGGAAACCATTCTCCCAATTCTCCAAGGCCCGAGCATTTAGTTTGGCGCAAGTGTCTTGACCTGCCTCTACATAATCCGAGAACTCCTTCAGAAAAACTAAAAAGAGATACAAATCAGTTCGGAGTAACCACCTAGTATTTGAAAGATTAAAGGAAACATGAATACAACTTACCTATGTTCTTCCAATGACTGGTCAGTTGGCTTGGGTTAGAGTCAACCTTGATCTTCTTTCCATTATCCCAGGCTCCGATGATGAACATGAACTGTGTTCTCCATAGCTTTTCCGATTCCATAAGGTCATTTACTACCTTGCAATCATTCCCCATATTGTAATGGTATATGGGAATGTGATGATTCTGGTACAAATTCGTCACAACAGTGAATTGTTCCATTGGAAGTGGGATCTTGGATAGTCTGGAACAGTGTCCTCTGTCTGTCTGGACACCTCGAAAGGAGTATCGTCTATAGCATTCTCCATATTTTCTTCCATTATAATGGAAGCTTGTTCGGATGGCTTGGTTTCTGCCAGGGGCTGATGTTCGGATGATTTGGTTTCTAGCAAAGGCTTTATGATCTCTGAACTAGTGTATTTCGAAGAGGTAGAAGTGGATTTAGCTTGGATTGGTGAGTTATTCGGAAAATGGTATCTTTCTCATGGGATTTCTCAGTGTCTGAACCCATGGCAATAATAGGTGAGGGCTTCCTAAGACTAGAAAAGAATTCCTTTTAAGGGAGAGGGTTCTGAGATTCTTGAAAATAGGATCTTGATTGAAGAGGAGAAAAAGTTGGGACAAAAGGCAATTTTCTAACCTTAAATGTCTTTGATGATGATGACTATTGGTCTGTGTTTGTTTGTGATTGATTGATTCATTCACCATGAGAAACAAGAAGACCACTTGCGATTCTTTCGTCTCTTGCAACTTTTCTCGCTCTCTCTAAGTCATACAAATTTAGCCAACCCCCTTTTACTAGTACGTTTCTAGCTGTGAACATAAAATGACTCGAACAAAAATTGGAAAAGGAACTAAGCTTTCTCTCACTAGAAATAATTGTGTTATTTAAGACAATGAAATGGTGGGATAGATTTATATAACAGTGATAATTGGGAGTTACCTATGAGAAGATCATACGATCAAAACAATGATTAAGGGCTACAAAGTATGAGAGTTGAAACCTATGTAACTTTCTAATCTAGTGGGTACGAGAATCCATGAGAAAAACAACTGAGAGGTCAAACCAAAGCCTGACACGTGTCCCACGTTGAAAAAAGGCTCTTGAAGTTCTTAACGGTAAAATCAGTCCCACCAAATCTCGAACAGAGTGACTCTTGAAATTCTTAACAGAAGAGGATAAAGTCTGCAATTCGGATACAAAAACAGATCGGAAAGAGTTGATTTTGATTCTTAAGAGTTAGTTCTTCCAAATATTCTTTGCAAGAACTAAAGAGGCTATTGATGAGGTTGGATATTTTAACTACTGTATCTTGTTTTTATCTCAAGGGCAGTTTGGACCAAACCACTATCAGGTGAAACCGAACAGGACTGATGTAGTGGAATATGACTAAGCTAGGTGATGGTCACCTCACACCAAATTACTAATGGGTCCTTAAACTCGACCCGACTCCACAATTTGACCCGACATGCCCATGGGTCATTAATTAAGTATAAATATCCCAACCACTTTCATCAATGAGGGTCATCAGAATTTTATACAAGCACACAGCTTAATTATCTCACTACTATCTACCTTAAATATTAAATTCCCAGAACACTTTACAAAATTACCCTCAAACATAAATAAACCACACCAGGTGTGACAAGTTAGAGGAGTTGGGGATTCCATATAATGGCGTGGTTAGGTTCCTAACAAAGGATGATACACCTTTGGATGATTATGATCATGAGGTGGTCTTTTTTACCTATATGTTTAAGATGGGAGTTCGGTTCCATTTGAGTTATAATATGTTGAAGTTCTTCAAGGGTACTCAATATATCCAACCGAATTGGTGTTGAATGTCTAAAAGATCTTGATGTTGGCTATTTTATTGTCACATAAAGTTACCAATACTTTAGTTTTATGAGATTTTGTGCAATGGTTTTGATTTCGTTTGAAGCTTGAACCCAAATATTTATATTTTCAATAAGGCAAAGGTCCTTACTGGCCTTCTAAACTTCACTAAGGTTTGAAAAAATGAGTTCGTATACATCATTGGTTACTTGGAGACGGACATAAACTAGAGTAAATACCTCTACTCACATAGATAGAACTCTAAAAGTAAGCCATTTATCTCGCCACCACCTTATGTAAAAAGATTAATAATGGACATCTAATCTATATGAAATTTTGATTTGTTGATATATTACTTGATGAGCCTGCTAGAACCGAAAATAAAAAAGAAAATACTTAGTCCAATATATCTTATAAGTTGTTGTTTCCTCTATAATTAAAAAATTCTTTGAGGAACAAGACTTCGGTCAGGCCATCTTAACGTAAAAATACTATTATGAAGCTAGTTGTTGTGAAGATTGAGCTTGTTGGATGCATAAAACTAGAGTTGGCAGTACTATAGTTGATAGGCTCAGTCGTGCAGGTATGGTTGATAGTCTAGATTTTAAGTCAATCTATTGATCTTTTAATATTTAACGGCCACACAAGGGGGCGTAAATGTTTGACTATAAACACTCTAATTATAAACTAAGTTGTAAGCTAAATAAAGTAATACAATTAAACGAGCTATATAGAAAAGAATAAGCAAGTTATAAAACAAATAAAGTAACAAAGTTGGACGAACTATATGATAAAAAAAGAAACTTATAAAAAATATCATCGTAGTTAGACAAACTACATGATAAATAATAAACAAGTTATAAGATAGACGACCTAAATCAACAAGTAAGCATTGGCGAGCTAAACGACTCCAATAATAAATAAGATACAGACAAAGTCAGAAGATGAGGTACTCTTGGTATATTAACTCCCTTATACATTTTTACAACGAGGTGTTATTCTATAACATACTTTAGAAAATAAGAAGGAGTATAAGAACATATTACAGTATTTGTGAAAATTTAGATAAGTAACTTCTAGAACCAAAGATGACGACTCCAAGATAACGGGGAAAACATATGAACTGTGAATAATATATAAAAAAACGTGTTTGATAAGTTAAAGACGACCACCTAAAGAAGATGAGGTAAAATATATGATTTAAGAATGATATAAAAGAAATGTGAGTTTGGTAAGTTATGAGAATAAGGTTAACGGACTAAAGATCGTGAATAAAAGATAACTAGTTAAGAAAAGCAAGTACAATGAACGAATTAGACGAGGTAACGATGTAAATAAATTAGGTAACTCAGCGTGACGTCCTAGAAGACATTCAACTTTACGAATTTTATCAATTTTAATTAACATGGGCATTAGTTATTAGATATGCATCACATTGACGAGATACATACACAATACGAGATATAATGAAGACGAGTAAGTAGCTAAGTAAATAAGGTAAAATAAAATATTTATCATTTATAAGATTAAACTATTACCATAGTATTTTATATAGGATAATGATGAGAATCATTATCAATATAGATGATAATATATCATTATGACGACGTACATCTTTAATGTAAGACAATAAACTAAAACTAGCACTGAAGACAATGAAGACTATTTAAGTCAAGTACGAAACTAAAACATGAAAAAAGTGAGTATAACACTATCCGACTATACTTAAAGACTATAGTCTTTAAGTTTCATTTTATATTCCAACTTAATGATTAGGACGAACCCTGACGAGGACGTAATAGTTGGATAGTGATAGAGAAATAAAAAATTATATTATTTGTTAAATATAGACATATATTCTATATTAGAAATAAATAAATAGGAAAAATTAGACATTTATTCGTATAATACTTAATATTTATTATTTATATATATATATATATATATATATATATATATATATATATATATATATATATATATATACACACGTGTATTTTAAAATTAGACTATCTCATCAATAACCAAAACATTTCTCTTTCTAATTTTGTTTCTCTAAGAATCTTTTTTTTTTCTATTAATGGTTAATAAATCCATAACATATGTGATAATATTATTTATGAAATAAAATTTATCGTCAATTTAGTCGAGATGGTCGTCCGAGATTATTATCAGCGATTGATGCTAAAACCTTAAATCATCAATTTACTTTTGTTTTGTTCGCCAATATTTGTGATGGATTGATATGTAAGGATTTAAAAACATTTACTAAAAATTTGATAAGAAAAAAAATATTGATCCAATATGAACTCCAATAACATATTGCAAAATTTAGTAAATGAAAAAGTAAGATTTTTTTTTTCCGAAAGAAATATTGATCGATTAAATTAATTTTAAAAATAGATTGAAGTGTTTAAATTATTTACAAGTTACCATAAATGTTCTAGTCGACTATTTGTTTTATAGAGGGAACCCGCAGCTGCTACTCAACGAGTGCGCACAGGATAAATTATCGGTTTGACTTCATAACTTGCAAACCAACGCCAGAAGGTAAACCATACCAGGTGATAGGCTCAACCAAGAAAGCGTTTGTAGAGGGATTCGAACGCATGGCATTTTGGTCACGAGCTCATCTACTCCACCAACTTGGCTACCAATTTCGGGGTCAGACGGCTTTAGTTAATAGATAGTAACACATGAATGGAATATTATTGGATATTTTAATTAGCTGACATTCATAATTATTAGAATTCACAAACTTAAATAGCAAAACAGTTACGTTAAACTATAGTCCAAGCTGTTAAGTTCTCCCATAATTTAGATGAAGTCTCCTATTTTATTTCAAAAGCATCCCTAGTTAAACATTAAATTTTCTCACTCATATACTAAGTTCTCTTATTTTCAAAATATTATATTTTTTCCTCTTTTTCCTTTACCCTTTTCACGAACAACATAAATCAAAATCATATTTTCATTCTTCGAAAATGAAAATGAGCTTATCTTCCTCTAAAAAAAAACTTAATCAACATACAAATGAAAAGAGTAAGTTCTCTCCACATTCTTAATTTAATTCACTTTTAATTTTCAATTTATATTTTGGGTTGGATCTAAATTCAACTCATTTAAGATGTTGAAATTAATTAAATATAATATTATAATCAATTTGGGATTGACAGGATGGTATGGTAGTGGTGATTTTATGTTAGATTTAGGTTTTTTAAATATTTTAGAGTGTTTTTTCGTAAAGAAAAATATATGGAATTCACGATTGTTCTTGAACACCAGTATAATGAATGCTTTATACCATAAATGTTATTCGTACGACATTGATTTTTTTATTTTCATATTCTAAGAGTATTAGCAGTATAGACACTTTATACAGCCAGTATGGTTCATACCAAACATGTTTTTTTGGAATCATAAACATCATTGAACCATATTGGCGGCATGGTTTTTGTACACCACCGGTGCATTTAACCAATATCGTTGCTAATGTTAACTTTTGTATTTTTTTATACATACGTTTTAACTAGCTAACTCTTTGTTTGTATTGCAGTAAAAAGAGCAGTAGATCCGAAAAAATCTTAAAACTATAAAATAAGACTCAAAAGGAAAACAGTCGAACTAAACTTACAATTCACTAAATAATTAAATTTTAAAATATTTTATAAGTAAATTTATTAAAATACAACGAAAAATCAACTATGAATTTATTATTATGCTATAACTGATTCAATTCAGATAAGGTATATGTAAATTAGTTATTTTTGTTTAATAAAAGGTCCAAGTCCACTAGACCTTTATTATATCTATAAATAAGATCTCATACATTATGTAATAGACATAATTTCTAAATTAAACAAAAACCATAGCCGTTTATTCTTCTCTATTTTCTCTCTTTTATTTTTTATTTAACATGGTATCAGAGCATATAGTAATCTGATTGGGGAAGCGTAGTGATCTCCGTATTTCATGGATCTACCATGTATTCAATTTCGTATTAGTATTGGAGTTCGAGTTGGAATTGGATTTATTCGGAGATTTTGGATATGTTCGGCGATTTTGGATTGTGTATTGGTATTTTTAACGGATCATGTTATAATTCGAGAGAGGGTTGTATTATTGTTTTGATTTGGAAGGGAATAATCTACTGAGTTATTTGAGTTATTATTCGACAGAGGTATAATCGATTGGGTTATTTGAGTTATATTATTGTTTTGATTTGGGAGGAAATAATTTACAAAGTTATTTGAGGTTTTGAAATTCAATTAATTGGTGAAATTGCAAGTGAATTAATTGGTAAACACCAAAATGTATTTTGGAATGGAATTAATTGGTCAAATTGCAAGTAATTAATTGTTGGAATTACATTAGTATCGTGAATCAATTGGTGAACCAGCGCGGAAGTAATTGATAAAATTGCATAAGTGAATTAATAGTATAAAATTAATTGGTGAAATTGTAAAGAATTAATTGGTGAATTTTGCATTAGCAAAGATATAGTTTTTGGTTTTCGGATATGTTGTGTGCATCCCCAATCAAACAATCTAATCAAAATGAGATGTCCATTTTTACTTAATATTGGAAAGCGTGTTCGGGACATTCAATCATTCAATCTGACTGGTTGGATTATAATCCGGTACCGTTCATGAGAAATTGCCACTGGACCAGTGCAACAGTTTTATTGGTAAAACCGTGAATACAATTTGATTTTGGTTTTGATTTTGATTTTAGATTGGAAATTAGAAATTGGAAATTGGAAATTGAAATTAGTTTGGTGTTTGGACTTGGTATTGAGATTTAGTTTGGTATTTGGACTTGGATTTGGATTTGATTGAGTATTCGATTTGATTTTGTTAGTCCACTAAGATTTTGAATTTGGACTTGGTTTGATTTTGGATTTGGGGTTTGATTAAGATTTTGATTGAGATTTTTCTGATTTGGATTTGGTATCTTATTGTGAATATGATAGGAAAATATGGTTTTCTACAATATACTAGTAACAAATTGAATAAGAAGAACTTTGTTATGTCTACATCTGCATACCATTCAGGTATATCGTTGTCTTCCACTTCAGGTATTGATTCATCATTGTGGATTTCAGATTCAGGTGCATCTCATCATATGTTACCTTTCATCTCGAAATTTGTTTCGTTGTCTTATGTTTCACCCATATCGGTTTTTTCTACTAGTATTACACCAATGTCAGTAGAGGGTATTGGCTCTAGTAGTAACCCTCAGATATCGTTATCCGATGTTTACTACGTTCCCACCCTTGCTTTGAATCTTGTTTCGGTTAACTAACTGTGTATTTCTAGTTATTGTGTCTTATTTTCTAATTCTGTTTATGCTATATAAAATCAACAGAATCATAAAGTGATTGAGACATGTCGTAAAATAGGAGAACTCTACGTTTTAGAGAAACTCGATCGTCTACTAAAGCTGAGTATCGTGCTATGGTCGTCACCACATGTGAGATTGTTTGGTTACGATGGCTTCTTGTAGATATGGGGGTTAGTGTTACTAAACCCACTTCCGTACATTGTGATAACAAAACCGTCATGCATATAGCAAAGAATTCTGTTTTTCATGAGAGGTTAAAGCATATTGAAACAGATTGTCACTTCACTCAGCATTATCTTCAGATCGGCACCATCTCGCTTTCATATGTTCCATCAGCTTTACAGGTTGCTGATATTTTCACGAAGGCTCAGTCAATAGCGTGTTTTCGTTTTCTTTGTTACAAACTCTCAATGCTTATTACTGTGGTATTGTGAGTTTGAGGGAGTGTGTTAAAGATATAAGGCACAAGCCCGTTAGCCCTTTATTATATCTATAAATAAGATTATATACACTATCTAATAGACACACTTTCTAAATAATACAAAAACCCTAGCCTCTTATCCTTCTCTTTTTTCTCTTTTCTGTTATTTTTTTAAAAAAAATTGACGTATCTAATAATCAAATCGCTCATATTTCTATTATAAATTCAATTGTATATTATTTTAACTATAAAAATAAACTAAACTTAATTTAGAATTATAGTAAAATTGTTTTATAATTGATTATATTTAAATAATTTAAATAATATACTCTAATCCACGATTAGCCAATAAATGTATCTTATTATTAATTAAATAACTTATAAAATCAATATCAAATTCATTTAAATAATATTCTTTGATCTATTAAATAAATAAATATCTTATGACTAATTAAATAATTATATAAAACCAAATATCAGTTTTGATTACACTATGGATTTTGCTAAGAGATGTCATGGACATTGGTTAAGCAATCATTAAATTTATTTGTTTAAAAAATTAAATAGTCCAATCTAGTTAATTTATTTTCAAGAACAAGTAAAATATTTTTCCATAAGAAAACTTAACGCAGAGCCAAATCCAAAATTTATATATGTTAAATTATTTTAGCATCAAATATATTAATTTTTTAATATTTTATTTATAAATCAAAATAAATTTTAAATTATATTAAAATGATTATTTAAAATTGTTTTTAGAATTGCATACGAATGGTGTAAGTATATCGCCCGCATGAAAAAATCATATCGACGGTATGAAAAAACTATAATGCGGTATATCTTCTTATATGAAAAATCTATAACGTCAGTATATCCTCTCATTATTCACTTCGAACAGTTATTTGCACG
Source organism: Limnanthes douglasii subsp. nivea (assembly GCA_036936605.1). Classification (NCBI taxonomy): domain Eukaryota; kingdom Viridiplantae; phylum Streptophyta; class Magnoliopsida; order Brassicales; family Limnanthaceae; genus Limnanthes; species Limnanthes douglasii. Next base: position 51,012,701 of record JAUPFV010000005.1, read on the forward strand.
TGAGTTTGACTAAATTCGGGCCCAAAATAGTTAACTGATCCCAAAATTTTAGACGTTTTTTACCCCGCCGGTTGAGAGGGTTTCAACCGGCGGGGAAGCTTACCCCAGCGGGTGAAACAACTTTTCCGCCGGGTGGAATTTCAACCGCCGGGGTAAAAGTAAAATTGTAAAATTTCAAAAACGCTTGTTTTTTGGGGCTGGTTAACATATTTTGGGCCCGAATTTAACCGAACCCATATGACAATTGTATACTGCTAGTATAAAATATCCATACGTCGGATTACTTATCCACTTTAACAAACACGCTAAAAAAATTCATAAATTTTTTATGATTTATTAAATTTTGTTATCAATAAGCTTGAATACGTGGACTAATTAGAATTTTATTTTTGTAAATAAGTTTGTTACTTTCCATATTTATAGGGTTTTTTCTAAAGCTTGAGTTAGCGTTATTTTTGTTTAGAAATAAAAATAATTAAAAAAATGATTTTTAAAAACAAACTAGCTATATGATCTTTTGGATGATTTTAATCAAAATTTTATATTTATAAGGTGAGATAAATAGCATAAACAAAATACATTTCTTTTTACACTAAGTTCTCCCATACAAAAACACAAAAGAAATGATAAAAAATAAAATAGTAAAATAGCAGGCATTGAACAGTAAATCGTCCCTCGACTATCGCGTTTGGTGGCAGATAGTCCATTGACTTTCAAATGTCCGTTGACAGTCCCTGGACTATCGCGTTTGGATAAAGTTAGTCACCAGATTCTCTAATCCATGAGAGGCTGCCACCTGTCACCATAGTCCCCAGATTTTTGTATCACCACTAGTCCATTGAGTTTAGGTCAAACCCAAAATGTAGAAAATTACAGAAAACTAAACTCAAGGGACTAGTGGTGATACAAAAATCTGTGGACTATGGTGACACGTGGCAGCCTCTCATGGATCAGAGGATTTGGTGGACTAACTTTATCCAAACGCGATAGTCCAGGGACTGTCAACGGACATTTGAAAGTCAAGGGACTATTTGCCACCAAACGTGATAGTCGATGGACGATGTACTGTTCAAAGCCTAAAATAGCATAAACAAAATACATTTCTTTTACAAACTTAAAATTTAATGAACAAAACTTTAACTCGTGATCGGGATTAGATTTTTTATAGCTAAAAATCATTATTAGTTCATATGTATGGTCCGTTTATCGCAATAACCCTTCATCTTCACTTTTGTCTCTCATCTATTTTTCATGTTTTGGAATTTGTAAGATTAGTCTTCTGCACATGTGAATCATAAAAAACTGACATGAGAGATTCCAAAATCTCAAGTTTTATCTCACTTTTGGTCCCCAATAATTTTGTCCTATAATACCTCTCCCTCAGCCGAGTCACCTGTCTAATCACCCACGACGTGGATTTACTTTTTACCATTAATCTTTTACCAATAATCCCCTCTCTAATATATTAACTTAACTTAAAGACTAAATAGGCTCGACCGAGTTAAAACAAAACTTAAACCTACCTTTATTTACCCAAACCATGCTCAATCAAATATAACCAAACCCGATTATCCAATAATAATCCAAATTATCCAACAAAACTTCAATTAATAATTAGAAACCCTAAATTCTCAAACCCTTCTTTCCAAAATCAAAGACCCTGGCTCCCGATTTCTTGAAGCTTCTTATAGTCCGTCTCTCCCTTCTGCCACAAACACATTAAACCAAACTCGATTTTCGTAAACATTTATTCTCCGTAACCAAAATCACCTAGCAACGGTGATTTTAGATTTTTTTTTTTTATTTAATATTATTTTTGGATGATTTAAATCAAAATCTTATGTTTATAAAGCAGAACCCTTCTTTCACTAAGTTTTTCCAACAAAAAATTTGAAGTATATATTAAAAAAGTAAAAGAATAAAAAAACAAAAAAGGATTTCTTTCACCAACTTAAAATTTAATGAACAATACTTTAACCCATAACAAAACTGATCGGACTCTTTATTAAATCCACAAATGAGATGATCTAAATCCTACTTCTCTTGCCTTTAATGAAAGTGTAATAGCATTAGCAGGTGGTCCATAAATATATAGTGAAACTTTAATACAAGTAACAGTAACAGACTTTAAGGAACTTGTACTAAAATTACAAGTAGTTCAGTGCAGTGTCACAGGCTCAGGCTATCGGGTCCCCTCCCTTAAAATGAATCAGACACTTTTATAGGAACTAGAAGACTTCTTAAAAGAAGACACTTTTGATTGCTTTAATGGAGGGGCCGATGCTTTCATTTCGATGATCCAAACCCCAACGAGGAGAAACACACCATAATATATAAGTTGATTTTCTTTATTATCATATTCCTCTATCAGTATTAATGTTTTATCCAACTATATAATTCTCACTTCTGTTTAAACACAAGTACAGATTTAATTTTTATTTGTTTAATAATAAATACAATTTTAGTATTTATTTATAAATAAAAAATTAAATTTTATCATCTATTTTCAATTATTTTATTTTATTCAGTACCTTTAATAATAATAATAATAATAATTAATTAATTAATTTGATACATAAAGTTGTTTTATTATACAATCAAAATTATTTTTATAATCATTTAAACAATATTTATTTATTTCGAGCAAGAATAAATATAATATAATATGATATCTCATATTAAATTTAAATTATTATATTATATTCTAATATTTTAGTAATGTATCAAAATGATAATAAATAAAATTATAAATTTTTCAAAACAAATATTTATAAATTGAAAGAAAAAAATAGCAAGTATAAACATTAATTCAATAATAGTCTCGTGCAAATAAATTGCATGTGCTATAAACTTATTTGTAAGATTATATATAGACGTATTGGTATTAAATTGTAATTATTCATTGATTATCCATTTTAGGGACTCCATTTTGGGGACTGATAATCTCTTGACTAAAAAGCTCGGTTTTAGTCAATTGAATATCCAATTTCGTGCATATAGTTTGTTGACTAAGAATCATATGGGTTAGTCTATTGATTATTTTGGATAAAGTTAGTTTCTCGCGCGTGATTATTTAGGGGACTAATTTTATCGAAAATGGGTAGTCAAAAGACTAACTTTATCCAAAATAGATAGTCGAGAGACTATTTGTCACGAAAATAGATATTCAACACACGCGAAGACTAACTATATCCAAAATGATTAGTCAATGGGCTAAAATGGGAACTTTTTTAGTCGATAAACTATTTGTCACGAAAGTGGATAGTCAATGGACTAATTACTATTCAAATCCTAGACTTACCAGATGCTTTAGTATGATGAAATTATTATATTTATTTTTATGACTTTCTCTTTTTGGAATCTCTTATTTTTATGTATGGTGTCTTGAATAGCGAGGACCCTTAATAGTTAAGTAGATAACATTTACTAGTGTCCAGACTAAATTGAGCATCATGAATGGATTGGTGTTCCGACTAGATATGATCCTTTTATAGTTCAGTCGATCAAATTGTGCTAGTGTCCATAGTACATCACGCATCATCACTTTTATAGATTATGTGAGAAGAATTTATAATTATCTACCAATGATTTTGAAAAAAAAATAAACAATCTTTCAATTATATTATTTTGTTATATGGTAATTATAGTTTATCAATAAAAAATATAGATTAATTTTCAAATTTTATAAAGTGATATTTAAAAGGAAAATGAAAAATAATACGATGATGCTCGATTTAGTTCAGGCATTAGATTGGCATGGTCAATTTAATTAGTAAAGGGTTATGTCTGGTCGGGACACCAAATAGGAAAAAAAAAGATAATAGAGAGAAAATATCACAAAGTTGATCGTTTCACCATTCCAAGACATACAACTGGATTTAAGACACATGAGGTCCAGTTGCATATAAATCAATATTGGTTTAGTGGTTACACATATTACTTTCTTATTATAAAAAATATTGATGCAATGATCGATCCAACCCGTATAATGACACCCGTATGACTACATAAGTCTCATGTAGGCCTTTAATATGCTTAAATATATTTGTCTTGATGCAATCCAGATTGATTATTTAGCAATTGGTTGGACTGAAGATTTTTTTTTGAAATGCATGAGTTTTTGCCAGACCTAGGATTGAGAAACCGTAGGTATAGATACATTGAGAGGGTTAAGCTCGTAATCAATATATGGTCCAAGTTCCACTAGCCTTAGAAGTTTTCCTATTGGTTTTGTTGTCTAAAATCATAATTTGAGGCTTGTCAGATCCCATAATTATTAATAAAGCTAGATTTCCCTCGGTATATTTACGCTTGCAACTTTTCACCTTCATGCATGTTGTAATGATTAAAATGTAAGAAAACAAAAAGTAAGAGGTTAGTATTTATATATATATTCGAATTTTTTTACTACTCTAAACCTTTATATAAACCATTTAGAGACAAAAACATATACTTAAACATTCAGTTCTAACCATCTTCGTAAAAATGTTTTATGGAAACTGTTATTTTTAAATGCATTGTTATCGAATATACATATCAGTGTCACTCACTTGTCTTAACACGTCTGAAGAAGTCAAAACTAACATCTCCACTTCTCTTAGTCAGTTTCCAAGCTCATTCCACTAAGTTTTTCCATCCCTAACTAATTCAAGTGATAAAATATCTTATTTTCATAATAGACTTAATTAGTTACGGGTTTAAGCAAGGATGTAGATAAAATAAGAATGTTTGTAATGGTATAGAAGGGAATTTTATCTGAGACTCTTTGGTAAAAGACCAAAATAGTATCAACTAATCTTTGTAAGATGATGGAGGGATAAATTTTCATATTCTGATTCACCATAGGCTCAACCATTATCAATGTAAAAGTCAGCCTAATTCATCAAGGTCCATGCTCAAGGGAAAATATATTTAAGGCCCATATTTCTAGTGAGCCCATTAGTGATGGTGTTTTTCTCTCTCAAGTCGGACAAAGCGAGGCGATTGTGGCTGAAATGTATCAAGTTGAATCAACCACACCTAATATTTTGGAATCTTTACGCTTTGAAATATAAAAAATTCATGGGAACAAAATGTAGCTTGGGCAGACCTTAGACCATTGTCATCCATGTGCAGATTAAAGATCCCTGGTGAATAACTTAATAGACATCTTTTATGAATATCCTGACCTTAATTTATCCCTTAGTTTCAGTTTAAGTATGAGATTCACCACAATGTTATCGTTCAGTTTCTGATGTTCAACGCAACTTCTTCATCCGCTCTAGCAAATGAGGTGGTGATACATACCAATATCCTTGATTAGGGAGTCTGGACACCTCTACACCTTGGGTTGGTAATATATTTTGATTTATTGGACCTTTAACCCATTAAAGGTACTTTGAACATTTAGAATAATGAGTTATAGCGTTTATAATACATTAAAATTTTATGTTTTTACTATTTAGTTGTTCCGGACCCGTGCAAATGGTTGATGACTTGCTCAATTCCGACAAACAATCGAAGAAGTGTGTTATCTTCATTATTATGGGATGAGAGTCCAGCCATATGAAAGTTTGGCACCAGACTAGAAATAGGTAGAAAATGAAAGTAAGGGCTAGCTTATTTAGTCGTCGATAACTCTATTCCCAGCTAACTTGCTACTTTTGTCACTTGTTATTTTATCATTGTCTGATTTTATACTTTATGGAATTGCATTTATATTGATAGGATTTACTCTCTTTTTTGTTACAAAAGTCAATAAAAAAAATTCAGTTCATAACGTCACACGAGAATAAGTTTTTACTAACCTCGATACACGTAGACACTCACTAGTCTAAAAAAAATCATTTTCATCTCGTAGAACTTATTTATATCCAGTTTTGGGTCATGGCCAACCAAAGAGAACAAATGATATATGTGGTGTTTATGTATTGTAAGGCTTCAAAAATACTTCCAAATGATCCAGGTGAGAGGGGGTTAGTTGATGCTTTCCTCTGAGAAGTGGCTTTTGGCATGAAGGTAAATCCATGAGAATTTAGTTAGGTAATTTTGAAATGAATAATACTTTTTAAAAAAATTATCTTACTTTATTGTTATAGATGATGAACAATATGTCCGGGGTTATCCATATTTTAGTTAGGTGATTTTGAAATGAAGAATGCTTTTTTCTTTTTTTTAGATATTTGTAGGACATGCGAGTGGCTAGCTTTGAAATGCGTTATGGACTTGCCAGCTAAAGTAATTTTCAAAAATTCTATTTTTTAGGGCTTGGTAAGAACTCAGAGTGACGTGTTTCGAAACTCCCATAGGGCCTTGCCAGCAAAATCTCTTGCGATAATTTTATGCATTGCTATAAGTTTTTTAGTTATTCAAAACATAATTATATGAAAAAATATTCAAAGGTTCGACTATATGGGTGCCTCATTAAAAACTTTATGCATGTCAGGGTAGGGAAGAGTACACCATTATAAATTTTTGTTAATCATAAAGAGTTATATTTAAAAATAATTAATCACACTTTAAGTCTTTTCGGCTAAGTATAAATTCAAATTATAGATATTCTAAGGGTTTGGGAGTGACATTTCATCCTTATAAACCAACTTATATGTTATGCATCTATATATTCCACCACTGTATAGAGACCTTCTCATTTATCATCACGATTTTCATCGTTGGGATCTCTGGTGTGTAGGTAGACCTTTTTTAGTACTTTTTCACCAACTTAGAAATATCGGCTATGTACATTTGAGTTATATCAACTTCTCATTAAGGTTTCATTATGTTAAACACGCAGTTGTGTTTTAGTCGTATTCTCATCTATTACATGTAGTTTGGCTCTCATTCTTCAACATTGTTATCTTCAGCATAATTTTCCACCGTGAAAAAAATGAATATTGTTTATATAGGGATGATTACATACATATCATATACTATAGAAAAATATATCTCTTGTAGTTGATCGATGATTAGTTTAGTAACCCCTTAACACCTCTTGTAAAAATTTAGGAGACTTGGTAGTTGAGTCATCTAAGATATTTTTTTAAACCATCAATGATGCTTTAGTTTATAACCTCGAATTTCTAATTATCTTGAGGGTAGAAATGGGTTGAAAAATGTTGTCTGATTTCTCTTGTAAGGCAAAAAGAAATTACTTCAATATTTTGAAATTGTATACTTTTATCAATGATAACCATTTTTGGTATTCCAAACCTGTAATAAATGGTATTTTTTATAATCTTGAAATTTTCCCTAATCCTTACGAGGTAATCTGTCTCAACCTACTAAGAGAAGTAGTATAGTCCCACTAAAACATATTTTTGGCCTCATAAATCTTTAGGAAGGGGTCCAGACTAAGTTTAGGCTTTAACAGTCAAAATGAAGAGGTTCATATATTATTTCTAAAGACATTTGTTACCTATGTATGGTATTAACAAATCGATGGCAGGTATCACACCTTTTGACCATTTCATAGTCTTGGCACACATAGTAGGCCAAAAATATCATCATAGAATGACATTTTTTACCAATGTTATATGCTCTTAATGAGCCAAACCTACTTTATCATGGAATTTATCCAACATGAAGTAAGACTCGTGGATAACCATGCATCATATGAGAGGTTTGGAAAACAATCGTCAATATATTGTTTTCCTATCAAAACATACTTGTTAGAATCTTACCTTAGGTTATGGGATTCAACCTTATCGATTGCAAGACCCATGTTAAGAGATAGTATCGGATCGGTATTCACCAGTCCATCTTAGTATCGATGATATTGACCTCAGCTATACGACCACTAGGATGTCGATATGTGTTCTTGCAATATAACTCATTAGATTGCGTCTGAGTAGGCTACTGAAGCTAGGAAATCAATCAAATTGTTTTTGTCTTAGGAACTTATTCAAAATGCATTTTCTAAAGTTTTTTTGCTCACTTCTTTAACACCATAAAGTATAGTATAAGAGTGTATTTCCGTTTTATGATTTTGTCCTCAAACATTTGGGTTAGTTGAAGGCTCACAATCACTGTTTTATACTCAGCCTCATTATTAGGATCATGGAAACCAAAATGTATAGCTCAATGCATAGATTCTCTTGTATGGGTAGTTGGTTGGAACCCAACTTTATAACACGAAGAGCTTGACCCTTCATATGTTTTGGACTACCCATGTCCGCGGTAGATTACAGGAATTGGATAAGGTCTCTTAACAAAAAACTCAGTTAGGAGGTTTATCGATGCATGAGCCTTTATGGTTGTCCTTGACTCAAAAGTTATATCAAATTATTCTAGCTTCAGTGACGATTGATTAAGAATACCTAATATGTTAGACTTCTACAATACGTTATGAAGTAGGAAAAACATTCAGATAAGAATGGAATAGCCATGGAAGTAATGTCTTATTTTTCTGGCTCCCACTACCAACGCGAGGGCTAAATTATTTAGTTTGAGGTATACTGTAGATTGTCTCTGGACACCTCTCTACATCCCTCACTAACACTGCATTAATAACATAATCAAATATTGTGAGGTAAATATATATTATCTCGCCTGTTAAGGAATTTAAAAGAACCATCAAGAAAATAAAATTGCTATTTTTCTTGTTTAAAGCTTGGTCAAATTCTTCAAACCATTAAAAACGGCTAGGCTTCTTAAGCACTTAGAATAAGTGGAAGCACTTACATGAACAAAGAGATTTAAACTCACAACCAATATCTGAAATTTCTTGACCAACTTGGGTGGGTCATGGATGCCAAGGTGTCCAACTGTGATGGGCCTGCCTTCATACCTATCGACCCGCCCGATAATCTACAACCTATCAACCTCAGCCACAAAGGCTTTTGACTTCTTAAGATAGATATTCATTCTTTTATGAATGATTGGTTGAATGTTCTGATTGACTGATATCATATGACAAATAAAATCTAGTGGTATCGTGTATCATATTTAGACTTCCAAAAATAAATATCTAGTTGTTAGTTAAAATGATTACAAAACAATTTGAAGACTGCCTCAAGCTCTAACACTTATGTGTCCTCTCTGAGAACTAATAAGCTCAGGGCCTAATGAGGGTTGTTAGCTTCTTCACCTTCAAATGAGAACCCATTTATCTGTAATTTTTCAAATCAGAAGAGGTCACATAACACTCACAAATGGTCTTTAGTTTTCTATTTTAACTCTTACTCCTATATAACAAAGACAATGATGGAGAGTAAAGACAATAACATGCATCTCTTCGATCCATGTGTGTTTTATAATGTAATTATAACTAGAAGATGCCTCAACTACCATGAAAATTCACAATTTTCTTGAAATAACCTTTACCCAAATAGACATTGGTCTCAAAATCACCCAATAAGTTAGTATAGTATCTTGTTAAACCGAACATTATTTTGTCAGACTTTCGATAGGTAAAAGGATTCTTCATTCTGTCAAGTATTCCTTTGAATATTATGTTTTCCAAGTTACCTGTATCGAAAAAAATATTCTTATATGAGTCTTAGAAAGCAAACACTTATGAGCACAACATATTGATGAGGTTCGGCGATCCCTCGAAGGTCGTCATAAACAAAATCATTGGTGGATTATTGTTTATTGTAGGTGGGAAAAGGTCAAACCTTGGTACTGGAACTATAAATTATGAAATCATGCGTGTTTTTTGAAGTTTTAATGACCTGTAACAGCAAGTCTCCCTTGCCTATATTCATTATTATATCTCGTTTGGGATCAAAGTAAATATAATATTTGTCTTCGTATTTTTACCTCTTTAAGATTTGAATGACTATATTTCATTCCTCATTCTACTCAATATACAGGCCTATATTCTTCATATCCTCACATTTTCGTTTGGAGAATCTTGACTTGGATTTTACCTCTCTTCAGATCTTGGAAGACCTATCATCGACGAACTCAAGTAAATTTTCGTATTCAATGATATTTTGGATCTTTTCTCTAATGGATTATAGTCAACACTTTAGAAAATTCACAAAATCGTTGGATTTTTTTATAAACAACCGTTATATTATTTTTTAGCTTGACATAGTTACCTTTTCACATTTCTTAGAAGATATAACATACCTAGTTTATGGTGTGAAAATCGGCAGAAAACTCTTGGATGGTAACTAACAACTTTTGGCTTCAGCAAGAACAACATGGTAAAACTCGAGAGTATTTTTGTTTCTTTGTTTCCAGCGAGCAATGAAATAATAAGTTAAGAATAAAACTTTTGGGATACAATGGTAAGACGTAATCAAATACTTAGACAATATATCAAATACTCAAACGTCAGACGTTGTGTCCCAAATACGGCGGTGTTAGAACTGCCACAGTTATACCATCGACATGTGTCGTTCTACTGGTGAATAATAATGCCAACAATCACTTGGGATAACCACGCGCCTACCCTACGTCCCTACTCCTTCCTCGTCGGTAATATTTATTTTATAGGTTCATCAATTTTGTTCCAAAATTACTAAACCTATAAACTAGGGGGTGCCTTGATGAGGGAGGATTCCCCGAGTAAGCATCTGAATGAATGACGAGCTCAGACTAAAAAAGTAGACAAAGAAAGAGGAGTCAACAAAAATCTAAAAGATGACTTGACCGACCATGCCAAGGGCACAATAACTAGACAGAGGACGAACTCGTGCATAACTGATCGACCTCGAGCTAAATAAAGAGCGAGCTCGGGCATAGTTGACCGACCTCGAGTAAGGGCAAAGAGACTTCAAGCGATAAACTAGGGGGTGCCATGATGAGGGAGGATTCCCCGAGTAAGCATCTGAACGAATAGGAAAGGAAAGTGACGAGCTTGGACTAAAAAAGTAGACAAAGAAAGAGGAGTCAACAAAAATCTAAGAGATGACTTGACCGACCACGCCTAGGGCACAATAACTAAACAGAGGACGAACTCGTGCATAACTGATCGACCTCGAGCTAAATAAAGAGCGAGCTCGGGCATAGCTGACCGACCTCGAGTAAGGGAAAAGAGACTTCAAGCGACCAGAGACGATTGAGCGAGTTCAGAAACATGCAGCTCTGCGCGGGTCTTATCGTGCTCATGAGCCAAGACAGCTTGAATTGACATGCGTTTCCAATCAAAACATATAATTGGAGAATAAATCGTTTCCTTGATCATCATTTAATAGCGTTATCAATTTCGAGTCAAACCATTTAAGCAGTTTGTCCAAAATTATAGGAGAAGTAATGTTATTGAGTTAGTGAGGTATTAAGTGGAATTAAATACGGATGTAACTACCCACTAACTAGGAGAACTATAAGTAGAGAGATTCTCTAGATGAATGATATGATCTTTTTCTTTGTCTCTTTTATGATTTTACGTGTATTTCTATAATGGCAATAACTTGTTATTCCCGTAACAGATGATATTATTTAAAGGATTTGGAATGATCTTGAGGAAAATTGGTTTAACTAAATTATTTAATTTCATTTGAAAGTCATTTAAAATACCGGCAAAGTAATTGGTCATCCATTCTAAAGTCGAGCATCATGTTTCCGAATTTATTAATGTGATGCTCGGGCTCCCCTAACTTACTATATTTTCCATTTTATAATAATCAAACTTATGAGTCAAATATTCTACTTGAACCTCATATGAAAAATAAAACATAGAAGTGTGTACCTCTAAAGGTAAAAAAAGGCCTTCAACAACGTCATTCCACCATGCTTATTGATCAGAGCCTATGTAGATTTTTAGATAATGCTGATGGGGATCTGGGAATTGAGAATTTGGATAGTATGGAAGTTGAAAATAGAGGTTCGGATGAAATTGTTCATATACCATGATCGATCCCGAGCTGGATTTAGGATTAGGGAAGAAGGATGAAAAGTATGTTGCATTAATTGTTGCATAGGGTGCAAGATTATGAGGATGTTGCAAAGGTTGTTTTTGAAGTTGTATAGGAGGCTATAGAACTAAATCTTGAGGTTGGATTTGAGGTATTTCTTCCATTTTTTATTCCTGGCATTACTCTGCCTCAAATATTTGGTTAAGAGCCATGTTCAGATGGTCCAGGCCAGTAGCTCAACCATGATACCTGGAGCAGGAGTGATAATAACATCTTCTTTCAATATAATCTGAATGCAAACTTAAATTAATTGACTTCTCACTTGATAAAGAACAAGAATAATGATGGTATAGAGACCAATGCTCCATTCTACTATTATCCTTGGACCGATCATTTAAAAACCTCTATAGTGACACTGCAAATCTATCATGAGCTTTCAAGAATTCTTCTTCAAAGTTAATTTTTCAAACCTCATACCTTGGTCTTGAAGATCCTAGTATGTTGTTCTCGACTAGAACTCGACTTACTATCTCTGTTGGTAAGCCAAAAATTTCACATAAATACCTGAACTAAGAAATATAAAGTAAAGAAATCAAATGAATACATGTAAAAAAGAACTTAAAAAATTGATTGAAAAACACATGTATTTTATTTTATAAAGAGCATTGCAATAACTATGACTCTTTTTTTCACTATTATTTCTCTCTCTAACTTTCACCACACTTTCAAACGATTATTTACTATTTATACAATGGTCTTGATTTGGATGAGGCTTAGGTAGACCTTCCTGTTGGTGTATATTTTTTCTGGCCTTTTGGGCGCTTTATTATAATAGGGTACATCCTTGTGACTGCAGCGTAGTACGACGCCATACGCTTTATCTGTATAGTATCAGACACGGTTTACGTACTTGTCAAGCTTGTTGTATATGATGTCAGTGACATGTGAACAGGGAAGACTCAAATGTGGTGTTAAAATGTAATTGCCTAAAGCACATTGGTTTGCTGAGGGGCGTTAGTGTGCATCTAAGATCATTAATAGCTTGGCCTTGGAGCAAGATTGACTGGCCAAGTACCAAGTCAGTTGGTCGCCTTAAGGACACAATGCGTGATTATGGCTTGTATTAGACTTGTCCAATGGTCAAGTCATTTTGGTCGCGACATGGCGTGACCAAGGGTCGTAGGACTTGACCATATCTTTCTGGTCGTGCCTCGTGGTACGTTTATGAATGATTTTTTTACCAGAAGATTAGTCTTATATTACGTTTGCCTCGTCTCGTATATCATATGTAGGCATGCGCTGGACTCGTATAATGTAATAGAGAGATGCGAGACAAGTTATGATGGAATAGAGAGATACGAGACATGTACCACCGAGAGACGAGAGACGCAAGACGAGAGGCGATGAATGATATAATAGAAAGATACGATACAAGGCATGATGTCATAGAGAGATGCGTAATATATATAATATTAGATAGATGCGAGATAATGCATAATGTAATAGAGAGATGCAAGACATGTACTACTAAAGATATGCAAAATATGTATTATTAGAGACATGCAGACAATGCATGATGTAATAGAGAGATGCGAGATATGTACTATTAGAGAGATGCAAGATATGTACTACTAGAGAGATGCAAGATACAACATGATATAATGGAGAGATGCGAGACAAGACGAGAGATGAGAGACAAGAGACAAGACATGATGTTATAAATATATGCGAGACATGTATTACAAAAAAGATGTGAGACAAGACATGATTTAATCGAGAGATCCGAGATGTGAGACTAGCCTAACTAGGGCATGATGCGAGACAAGACGAGAGACGAGAGATGAGAGATGCAAGACGAGAAATGAGATATAATGCATGTTGTAATAGAGAGATGCTAAACACAACATGATGTAATAGAGAGATGTGAGACACAACATGATGTAATAGAGAGATGTGAGACACACCATGATGTAATAGAGAGATGCGAGACATGCACTACTAGAGAGATGCGAGACAAGGCATGATGTAATAAAGATACGTGAGACATATACCACTAGAGAGATACGAGACAAGATATGATGTAATAAAGAGATGTAAAACAAGATGAGTCATGAGATACAAAAGACAAGAGACAAGACATGTTGTAATAGAGAGATGCAAGACAAGGCATGATTTAATAGAGAGATGCGAGACAATGCATGATGTAATTGAAAGATGTGAGGCATATACTACTTGATGATACGAGACGAGTCTATATAGGTGTTGCAACATAATATTTACATAAAATCATTCATGGATCTAGTTTTGTTCGTTAAAAGAAAGTTAATAGTAATTTCGATTAATTATTTTCCGAGTTAGGGTTTGAAAGATATACACTTTTTAATATATATAAGGTGAAGTTTGTTTTGGTTATAGGAGTTAGTTGATGTAACTATTGATACCCTCTATCTTTTGGATGCGAGTTGATAATGACAAACTTGACTGAGTATTTTTGGATAAGTCACCTTTAGTAAAATATATTCGACTTTTTTTTTATTTTTTAAAAAGAAATATTGATTATTCATGTCATGCAGTAATTTGATTTATTGTAAACCATGTTTTAAAACTTATAAAGTTTAAGTATATAGATCTTTCTAAGTTTTATATAGATGAAAATTCCTAGACATTTGGAAGTGAAGTGACTTCAGACGTAGAACTATTTGAACAATAATTTTAGAGATATGAAATCCAAAAACTCAACAAAAGAGCTTTCGTTAATCTAATCAAGAAAACATGCAAAAAAAACTCTTCAAAATATACCTTCAATTCAAATTGTTTAATTAATTTGAATTTTAAATTTATAAAAAAAACAAAAACCAAGTTTCTTAAAAAAAATAAACTTAGAAAATGATGCGACGAAAAAAATGATAACATGAAATATTCAAAATAAAATATATTGTTGATTAACATTAATTTAATTTAATAATTAACATTGTTCCTAGTATTATTATCTATTGAATAGAAAGCTGTACTAATAAAATAGATAAATTTTAATACTAAAACTTTTATAATGGTAATAATGATTAGTCGAATGTAGTTAAGTCATTCGTTAAGTTGTACTTCCCCTTAAACTGACTCAGAACATCATTCATCTACAAACAAATTTTGAAAGCATTTCTATAAAAAAAATAAAAATGAATAGACCTTAATAACTCAAATAATTTTATGGTCTAGCCATTCCAATTTTCTAAGAATTCCAAATTCATGATATTAGTCCATTTCTAGGTTTTAACGTTTTATCTCGGATCATTTTGAATTTGATAAAAGAAAATGCTGACACCAATTCGATTCGATTCAAATTGATTGTAAAACGAATATAGATGATTCGATTCAGAAATAATTGAAGTTATGATTTCGATTCGAATCCAATTTTAAATTTGTGATTTGAATTTTATGGATAAAATTTTCCGATCCTTGAATTGTCTCCATTTTCTCAAGGTCGTTAAGACACATGATTCGAAAGACAACATGTACCAACATGTTTTGTCCTGATTCAGTTTATCTACACCTTAAAAGTCTTCAAGCTACAAAGTCAAACTTTTGAAGCTCCAAATTCTAAAGCATATGCTGAAAATTTCAACCTCTTTACTCCTCCAAACATAGTTTAAGCAAAGAAAATTCTAATCATCAAATCAAACATTTATATAAAAAACATATATGAATATAATAATAACCGAAGTTCTAATTCGACAAGTAATTTCGAAAATAGTAAGAATATATAAAACTCAGTACCTAAACAACATTCAAATCTCTCCATTTTAGTTGTGTTGTGTTGTGTGTTGTGTTTGAATCAGTTTTTGTTTGCTTCACTTACTTTCTCCTCCAGCAAACTACCAGCTTCTTCATCAGCTTGCTCAGTCCTCCTCTGTACCTCTTTAGCTTTCAAAGCTTGAAGCTTAGAATGATTATAATACCCAACACCCAAAAACGCAAGACCATACCCGAACAGATTCAACGGAGTCACCGTATCCTTAATCACCGACCACGAAAACGCAATCAGCAACCAATCCTTTACAACACCAGCCACATTCATCGTCAAAGCAGAGGTTTTACCCACCAGCAAGAACACAGCAAGGTTCAAAGCGAAGGCGCACAGCGAATTCGTACCGAAGATCACGAAATCAAAAGTGAAAGTAGATGTATCCCTTAGAATAGGAAGCTCCACAAAGATCCACGGGAAAAGCAAGAAGACAAAGCAACATGGAGCTACGTAATAGAGAGATGTAATCGGGTTAAGTGTTATACCCTTCGCGTTAAGCAAGATTTGAATCATGACCAACCGTGTGGCTTCGAACGCGACGGCACCAAGTTGTAAGATGACTCCCCATGTGTCGAATCTGGCTTCGCCGTACGCGGCGACTGCGACGCCGAACGAGATCGAGAGCATGTTCATCATGGTGTCGGATTTAAAGGCGTCTTTCTTAAACAAAACGCCGATCGAGTAAACGGCGACGGGCATGAGGGCTTTGAGCATCTGGATGAAGGAGACGGAGAGGTAGATGTAAGCGGAATTGGATAGCCAGAGGGAAAGCGAGTAAAGAGCGCCGATCGGAACCACCGATGAGAAATACATCTCGCGGGTCATGGATACGGGTTCGACGAATTTGAAGACGTTTATTAGGAGAAAAGCTAGGGTTGCACAGAAGGACATGTGGATCATGGTGAGGGAGATCGGGAAGGGCCAATTGTACATTTTCTTGTCGAGGATGTACTTGTTGTAGACGATGACGGTGAAGCTGAGGAAGATCCAGATTCCGACATAGGCGTAGGAGAGTAGGATCTTCTTCACAACACCTTCACTTAGAGCACCGCCTTTACCCATTGAAACGGAGGAGGAGGAGGAAGATGGGTGGTGGTGGTGGTGTCTCAGTGGTTATGGTTTTTAGATCGGAAAATAGAGAAGAAGAAGACTTCTCAGTTTAGAGAAGGAGAGAGAGAGATGATTTGGTCTGTGTTGAACTTCAACACCTCTCTTTTTATTGGGCTTTTCATTCTTCTTCGATGGGCTCTACATATAAATAATTAGGTTGTCGGAGGAAATCACGTTTACAAGCAAGTATTTATTACATAGATAACTCATATTTATTTTACTTTAATGCTAAAATTAATACCCAACATTTCCTGTAATCTTATACGTAAATTCTTCTAAAATTATTACAAAACGTAAGAATCTAATAAAATTATTCATAAAACTATACTAAATAAAAGAAAATATTATTTTAAACTATCCACTCACATTTGGTTTCAAAAATCAAAAATCACTTTTCACTCAAAATCAAAAATTACTTTTCACTCTCTCATATCTTTCAACTTTTCACTCGCTCATATCTTTAACTTCTCTTTTTAAAATTCGGCAAGAGATTCCTACTAAATTCCAGCGAACTTTCAACGTGTTGGTCCTCCACCGACATCTTCTTCCCCTCCTCCATCATGGTGAAAAGGCGACGCTCCTCCTTCTCCACCAAAGTTTTTTTTTCAAATTTTATTTAGGTTGATTTTATAGTTAGATTTTCGGTTGATTTCAGGGTAGTTATTGTTGATTTACCATGACCTTCAAATTTGCAAGATAAAGGGTTTAAATAAAATTGACATTGAAACGGATTCTAAGATCTTAATTTCTCTTCTTTCATATGGACATTATCTCTCATTCTTGGAATCTATCCTTATGAATATAAGATTTTTTTTTTATATTTTCTTTCATAAACCTTAATCACATCTTCATAGAGAAAGATTGTGCGGCCGATTGGCTTGCTAGATGGACTATGAAGTGTAAGATGAAGATGAATTATCAAAATTTGGAGGCTCTTATCATGCTTGAAACTATATGCTTCTTAGAGAGCCTTGGTTTGGGTTATATAGGAATAGACTGATTTATTAATTAACTAATATTTTTCTTTACCAATTGAGATTGATTGTTTTTCTCCTAGATTCGCTTTAATTCTATCGAGTTTATGGATTATTATCTCTATTGAGAGACCTCTGTAGACTTTGCAATTCTGATTGATCTTACCTTTGCTATAATTTTTATAGGTTTTATGTTCCCATTTCGCTTGAAATCATCTCTCATGTTTCCAGAAAAATCTCACTCTCTGTTTATCGATTGATATCTTGACGGATTCCTTTTCCATTATGAAGATCTGAATCTTGTATATTGTTCTTGATTCTCCCAAGAGAAGATCATGCCTATCTTTTCCTCTGGTTAGCTTAATCGATAGTGTCGCTCAATCGCGATTTCTAAAATCTAGAATAATAGATTCGCTCTCCTAGTACAAAGCAGATTGAAGTTGCATCTTTAAGAATTTTCTATTAATTGTCAGTCTCTTCATCAATATGGTCTTAATTTCTCTTTAGTGAATATTGAAGTTTCTATATCTCATCAGCTTAATTTGCATGTTTCGTTTCCGAAAGTAAATCCTTGGAAGCAAGACGACTATTCGTTGTCAAAAATTGGAGGGAGAATGTTTTGGATAGTAAATTTGGCGCCTTCCACCTTGTCTCTCATTTTAATTTAGTGGACCCTTGTATCTTGTAACATATCTCAATTTGTAATCCTATTGGGCTTATTTATTTAAAATAAAGTTAGTTATTGCTGATTTGGTTTGCTTGATTTGTGAATTTGATGGGATAAACTTAGTTGAATTTAGGTGTTTATGGTAGATTTTATGAGGTCATTAATAGTGTTCTTAGGCCATCTTCCTCGCAGAAATCGAGAGGAAGATAGTCGGCACCATCAGTACACAACGTTTGCGCCATAGGTGCGGGTATGTTTTTGTTACAAAAAACCTTCTATTTTTAGTATTTTATTCTAAAAATTACAAAAAAATATTATTTGCCAAAATATTAACCTAATTTAGCTAAATCTTTATTTAGTTAAATTTTTATTTAGTTAATAGCATTTTTGTATGTCTTTTAGTTACTAATAAATATTTTCGTGTTTATTTCAGTACGCGAACTTATGGGAATCGGAAGCACGATCTCCCACGGTCCAGAGTTATACATCATGGGAATAATATTTTTCTTGTAAAATCCATAGAAGCAGAAAAATGTCCGAAACAAACGTGGACAAACGAATACCGGAAAGGACTTTGAGGAGTACACTGAAAGGTTTTTGCATTGTATTCACAAGGGTACAAATAATACTAAACATGTGGACAAAACAGTTTGATCATGTGGGTGGTAGATCATCTAGTTATATTGCACCACCAACACCACATTTAGGTCATCGTTCACCACCACCGGCGCATCAATCACCACCACCATCATCTGAAATTCACTATTCACCACCATCTGTACATTATCCACCACAGGCAGATGTGGATAGCGTTAGGGCGGATATAACAGGTGACCTTGATCAAGGTATACTGGATGAAAAGGTAGATGTCATGGTTCATAAGGAGGAACAAACAAAATTGTTTGCATTCATAGAATGCAACAAAATACCACATTTTTAGACTATAAGGAGCACGAGGAGTTCAACTCTTTCGTTAGGCATGTAAGTTTTTAGTTATTTTAGTTATTTTAGTTATTAAATTTAAATTATAACTAATATATGTTTTGTTTATTTATATTTTATTGTTATTTAATGCATTTTTTACAGCCATGTAGTTATCTCGGCATACATGCACATTATAATATGCTACATATGTGGGACTTGACAACACAAGCCGTTGTAGCTAGTCATCTAGCTAGTACTCCTTTCAGACCTCGTGTAGCTCACTTGCCTCATTATTTCACGCATTCGGTATTGGAGAAAGTTTTATTGAGCGTTGGCGCCAAGAGACCAACATGTTTTAGTTCAGCTTCGTGAAGATGAGCATCACTTTGAATGATGTCAATGTCATTACAGGCATCCGTGTAGTTGGTATGACACTTTATGTTGTTACGGCCGTGAGAGAGGAGACATATGGGTTTTACGTGGGGTTGTTGGGAATCACTGTTGATGAGGTCCGTAAAGAGCTTGAGTCCACACGAGGAGTGAGGTTTAAATTAAAATGGCTCTGTAAGACATTTATTGAAAACTGCTTCCTTCACTTGACCAACAACGAGACTATCCGTAAGGTATCGCGAGTGCTCTTTATTTTTTTTGGGTGCATTATATTTGCGTAGACTAGTCGGAATAGCGTAAAAGCTAACTATCTTTATGGTTTAGAGATCATGGACTCCAGATTATGGGATATAACGTAGGGAACTAGTGGTATTGCTTTCCTTTTCCGTGCTTTGGGGGATACTTCAAAATCTTCGAAGCACAACCTATACAAGTTTTTAGCCATGTTAGATTGTTGGGTATACGATCATTTTCCAGCTTCGAAGGCTCCAAAAAAATTGAAATTATATCATGAAGAACCCAAAGATTTTTAGTTGGTTACCTAAGTGAATCGTGGGAGGAAACGTGCGCCCCAAATCCACAATACGTTTACTTCTCGCATATCAAAATGAGAAATATGTAAGCAAACAAATTTTATACTTATTTTTTCTATTTACATGTTTTATTATTCATTTTACAAGTCGTTTCAAGTCGTACGCGCATATATAAGCTCAATTTGCTTTGTCTCATTGCTAATCTAATACGGATGATGAATACTATATAGTGATATATGCGTGATAAATTCATGCACCATCTCGGATGGATTCTGGATGCACGAACACCTCTTTTTTATCGAAGGTTTCCTATAGAAATGGAGATTTGTCTTGTTACACTTGGCGTGAGAGTGCTTGTTTAGATTGGTTTCAGCACTTACATCCCGAGGATCGGTTAACAGTTACTATTGCTACGTAGGACTAAGTATCATGATAACATTTCTCGCTACGACTGGTATTTCATGACCACGTAGACTTCTTGAGGCAATTTGATCGCTCTACACCATGCATACAAGAGATGATTTGGATGGTTTGAGGATTTTCAAGCTACAAATGCTACAGCTTTTTTCTCCTCGGCCCGTTGTCTTACTTATCGGTCTTTTTTTTGTTTTTCTAGGTTGACTTATGTGTATGGTTATGTTAGGTATTGTATTGAATGATTAATACTTAGATTACATACTTTCTTATTATGTTTAATTATTTTATTCAAACGCTTATGTTTATTCTATTATCCATTACGCAAGATTAAAACTTTGATTAAAACAAGATTAAAACTTAGTAAAATATTAAAAAAATGTAAGGCCATAAACATTTATAAGTATACAAACATAAACTTAGTAAATCCAGTCACCAATGCGACAATTTATTTTAAATCGAAAAAATATTTCAAGTATAATTCACCATAGGTACTGATAAGGGGGAATTCCCCAAATACGAGCGAGCACGAGCAAAGAGCACTGTGAGTTTGGATTAGGATAAGCAATGAAGATAAGAACGAGTTCTACGGCGTTGAAGAGCTCAAAGGTGGATCAAAATGAAAGGGAAATACACCGATTGATGAACTCGAAGAAATGTTGAGCTCATCAACGGACTGAGCTCAACATATATAGCTAGTCAACAGACTGAGCTCGAGGACATATACATTTGTTTTTTCTGAGCTCAAGATCAGGATGAGCTCGAAGATATTGGGGAAATAGTTAATCGACGGGATGAGGAACGTGAAGAGAATAAATGACCTAAAGAAGATAAGATGAGCGCATACTCATTGAGCTCGAGCTCTGGAAAACAGAACTAACTTGATTTCGCTTAAATGAGCAGTTCAGCTTGGATTAACGTACAAGTTGTACTCAGTGTATTTATTATGTAAACACACGTTTTGACCCATGAGTCAAACGATGTTAGTTATTTATTCCACAATTATAGAGATAGTGGATGTATCAGTTATTTGTTCCATAATTATAGGGATAATAATATTAGTGGGATAATGATGCTAAAAGCGTGAACAAATGTAACTACCCACTAATTTGTGTATTATAAATAGGGAAAACCTATTGATGAATAAAGTGATCTCTTTCTTGACTAAAAAAATGTAGGCTTACTGTTGTAGAAATTGTTAGTTCCTTAACAAATTTGGCGCCGTCTGTGGGAACTTTTTAACCAATAACCATGGTAGTCACTAGGTCAGGAATTGAGAGAGATAATCAGGAAACTAACGAAACAAGAACGCACTGGAGGAGAACCGTAAGTCGTCTCGACCCCACAATTCCTCAAGAGGTCAATCCTCTGATACCCCAAGCAACGGTGGTGACAGAGGGACCTCTAATTCAGCCAGCTGCTACTTCCCATGACGAGAATGCTTTAGGGGCTCGCAGAGCTGCGGAAACTATACCGGAGAATGACTCGACGATTCTCCAATTGGAACAACGAATCCAGAACCTTCAAGAGGAACAACTAAAAATAGTGTTTGAGCGAGACGCTAGAGAACATGCTATGCATTCTAAAATGGCAGGTATTAATGACATTATTCATGCTCTGACTGCAAGGATCAAGGGAATGAATAAGACTCACCAACCATCAACACCAGAGGCAAGCAAGGTTAACAGAATAGATCGTTCTTCTAAAAGAGATGACAAACAAGAAGGTGAAGGTGAGAGCGGGGGAAAGAATCGTGAGGATGAGGACCTTCGTTACAATCTATCCGACCAAAGTTGTCGACCTACATATTTAAGAAATCGCCATTTTCTAAGAAGATCCTGGAAGGTCAACTCGTAAGGAAGTTCGACCCCTTCAGGATGGAAGCTTATGATGGAACAGGGGATCCAGAGAGGCATCTGGAACAGTTTAGAAACTTGATGATGGCTTTCAATCCTGATGATGCGATGTTATGCCGGGCACTATCCATGACCCTTAAAGGTAACGCCATGGATTGGTTCAGTAGCTTGCCATAGGGATCTATCTGTGATTTTACTGGACTGTGGAAAGCATTCAAGGAGAGGTTTGTAGGAAACAATGAGCTCAAGCGCGAGCGGGATTCGATCATGGATCTTTATCAGCGTCGAGGTGAATCTCTTAAAATTTATGTTAGACGATTTGTTCATGCCATGAATGTTTTTCCAGATCTAGCCGAAAACATGGCGGTGGCTTCTTTGAAACGTGGGCTCGACAGAAGAGATGAACTATATGCGGATCTCATCAAGTTCCCAACTTAGAACATGGGGGATCTACTCGCAAGAGCAGATACTTTATTAGGGTTGATGATGCCAGAAGAGGGGCGTCACCTGAGCGACACGAGCCATATCTCAAAGATGGTGCATCAGAACAAAAACAAGATTGAGGAGCAACCAATGAGGGACTACAACCAAAGACCTAAGCAGCTCGATCAACCAAACAGACGTTTCACCCCACTGACGGAGGCTATTTCAGTAATTTATGATCGCACAAAAGGGCGTACGAGGTACCAAACTCCACGAACAATGAGCGCGCCTGGATTTAAACGATCTAATTGGTATTATTGTGGATATCACCACAACCATTAACATTCAACGGATGAGTGCTGGCAGTTAAGGGAAGAGATTCAACGCTTGATCGACATCGGTGAGCTGATTCAATATATCAAACGAACTCAACCAGATCGACAAGAGGAAGATCGACCTCCTAACAATGACAAACCAGCCACTGGAGAAGAGTCAGAAGCAAACAAACAACAGTGGCTACTGACCATATCAGGGGGGGATTTTGGCTATAGGACAAGGGTCTACTCAGAATAAACGAGCCAAAATTGAGTTTGACATTTACAAAATAGATAAAAATTCTTATCGAAACTACAGAGACCCAATTTCCGATCTCACTTTTAATGATGATGATCTCAGCGGTGTAAGTTTACCCTATGAGGACGCCTTAACTATTCAATTGGACATTTGTGGGGTATTGGTAACCCGAGTACTGGTCGATGGAGGAAACTCGGCAAATATTATCTTCAAAGGCAGCTTTGATCGCATGCAAAATGTTCCACCATACCGACCTACTCACCGGACATTGGTAGGATACGAAGGAAAATCTTCTCAATGTGTTGAGGAGGTGGATCTGGTAGTCAAATTCGGTCATGGAGCTATAAAGAAAGAGTTGAAAACAATATTTTTTATCTCTGGCACGCCGATCCCTTACCATGAAATTATTAGGCGACCATGGTTGCATAGGATGGAAGCGACGCCATGCACATACAGACAATGCATTAAGTATCCAATAGGTAGTTCGACAAGAATAATTTAAGGCAGCCAAAGGACCGCGCGAACTTGTTATGTAATCGCACCAGATCCTTCCAAACCTATCTAATAACAATCAAATGGCGGAGGATACACTGCACCAACAACGATGGATCTCACCTCGCCAGATCCAGTAGATGATCCACGAGAAAACGAGGATTCAGCTACTACAGATGCTACAACGATGGATATAATCATAGCTGCCAATAGAATACTTCGACTGGGAATCGAATTGTCTCCAGACTTAAAGGTACTTTTCGTGGATTTGTTAGCAAGGAATTTAGATGTGTTTGCTTAGGAAGCAGCTGATGTTTCAGGAGTAAGTCCTACAATTATAAGCCCTGAATTGGCTATCAATCCTTGTGTCGAACCTGTTCGACAGAAACGTAGGGCATTTTCAGCTGAGAAGCAAGCTGCTATATAGCCGAGGTCAACAAGCTCACTCGATTGGGGAATATTCGAAAATAAAGGTACCCGGTCTAGATAGCAAATCCAGTTTTAGTTTAAAAGAAGAACAGACAGTGGAGAATGTGTGTGAACTTTACCGATTTGAACCAATCATGTCCTAAAGATGCTTTCCCGTTACCAAGGATTGATCAGCTAGCCGATTCGGCTTCGAGTTGCGAATTCCTCTCTTTCATTGATGCGTATTCAGGATATAATCAGATCCGCATGCATTCGTCTGATTAGGAGCGTACAACTTTTCAAACCGAGCGAGATCTCTATTGTTATACGGTCATGCCCTTTGGGTTGAAGAATGCGGGATCAACGTATCAAAGGCCAGTCAATCACATTTTTCAAGATCATTTGCGGGAAACATCTGGAGGTGTATATTGATGGTATGATTATTAAAACACATGAAGAAGTGCAGCACCTTAATACTCAGGTTGTTTTTTACTTATTACGTAAGTTCAATCTTAAGCTTAATCCGGAAAAATGATCTTTTGGTGTGCCTAAAGGCAAATTCCTGGGTTATGTGGTAAGTCATCAAGGTATTGAGGCAGATCCAGTTCAACTAAACGCAATTCTACAGATGGGTCCACCAAAGAATGTCAAAGAAATCCAGTGTCTTACAGATGGTTAGCAGCTCTATCAAGGTTCATCTCACGTGCTTCAGACAAAAGTCATCCCTTTTTTGAAGTATTACGGGGTGCTAAGAAGTTTGCGTGGATAGAAAAGTGTGACAAAGCTTTTGGTGATCTTAAGCAGTATCTTACATCTCCTGAGATTTTTTATGCTCCTACACATGAGGAGCCACTATTTATGTATTTGGCAGTGTGAAAAGGGAAAACAACAACCAGTATATTAGACGAGTAAAACACTAACAGATGCAGAGACAAAATATTTAAACCTTGAGAAGCTTGCTTTGAGCTTGGTCGTTGTAGCTCGACGAATGAGGACGTACTTTCAAGGGTATATTATTACGGTACAAATAGCATACCATTTACAAACAGTATTGCAAAAACCCGATGTTTCTGGCAGGTTAACCAAATGGAGCATCGAGCTCGGGGAGTATGACATTCGCTTCGAGGCACGCGTAGCTATAACGTACAAGCAGTTGTAGACTTCTTAGCAGAGTTCAGTTCATCCAAGGAAGATCCGAATGAGATAAAAGACGGACAAGTGGTGGAACTTGACCAATGGATTATTGAAGTCGATGGCGCATCTTCTACAACAGGAGGAGGTGCAAGTGTTATAATCAGAACTCCAACCGAGGAGCAGGTCAAACAAGTGATGCGCTTTAATTTTCCAGTAAAAAATAATGCTGTAGAATATGAGGCTGCCTTTTGTAGCATGAAATTGGCTTTGATATGTGGAGCTCGAAGTATCAAGATCAGATTTGACTCTCAGTTGGTAGTGAATCAGGCAAAGGGTTTTTATGATGTTAGACAATACGACATAAATGAGTATCTTGTGATTCTTAAGGAGTATGAGTCTAAATTTACTAACGTGTATTATGGACATATTCCACGAAGAGATAATTCGGCAGCTGACACTTTAGCTAAGGTTGCAGCTTCATGAGATCATCCAACAATTTTGCTTCACCAACTCCTTGCGACATAGCTAATATCAGCAGTGGCAACAATTAATTTAATCGCTAATGATGACGATTGGCAGACTCCATACCTCAAATATTTATATCAAGGAACATTGCCTACAAGTAAAAGTGAGGCTCGCGCATTGCATATCAGAGTTTCCAAATACTGTGTGCTCGACAATATTCTGTATAGGAAAATCTCAACCAGACCTCTACTCCGTTGCCTTGACCAAGGTGAAGTTAGTTCTGTGTTAAAATATTTACATTTAGGTGAAGCAGGGGCTCACTGCGGACACCGAACATTGATTCATCGTTTTCTTCTCGCTGGGTACTATTAGCCTGAGCTAGCGACCGATGCTGAGAATCTAGTATTGCAATGTCACAAATTTCAAGAATATCCGAACACGCAGCATAGACCCAGCGAGCCCATGCAGAATATTCCTATCCCATGTCTGTTCGATAAATGGGGAATATATGTAGTAGGTCCTCTGCCAATGGCCACAGGCAAACGATACTTCCTCATTGTGGCAGTAGATTATCTTTCGAAATGGGTTGAGGCTAAAGCTCTGTTTAGAACACGCGCTCAGGATGTATGTGATTTCATATATAATCAAATTCTGACCCGATATGGAATTCCACGAATTATAATGACAGATAACGGTCCTCAATTCCAAAATTTGATCCTTATTAGTTTCTGCAAACAATATGGGATTCTCCAGCATTTCTCCACCCCTTATTACCCTCAAGTAAACGGACAGGTTGAGGTGACTAACAGAACCCTATTGTAAGGGCTAACGAAGAAGCTGCAGGGAGCTAAAGGCAAATGGCCAGACAAATTAGCAGAGGTCATATAGCCGTACATAACAACCCCTCGCTCCACAATAGACGATACACCATTTTCTTTGGTGTACGGAGCAGAGGCAGTTATTCTAGCAGAGGTCATAATACCGAGCCATAGGATTGAACATTACGAGGAGGAGGCAAATCTTATAGATATGTCAACATCCCTGGATCTGATAAATGAAAGACAAGATCAGGCCAGAGTCCAAGCAGAACACTATCGGAGTCTTATGAGAGGATGTTTTAATGCTCGTTTAAAGCCTCGATCATTCAAGGTGGGGGACTTGGTTTGAAAGAAGGTGTTTTAGGGTTCCGGTAGCAGAGCAGGTGGCAAGTTAAGGCCAAACTGGGAAGGCCCATATTCAGTAATTTCAACAGGGCCCCATGGCGCGTACAGATTAGCAGATCAAGAAGGTCGAGCACTCAAACATCCTTAGAATGTTAATCACCTAAATTTTTATCACCAAAATTTTTAAAATGTAAAGATGTGCTCTTTTTCTTCTCTGATGGCGCGGGGAGGTTTTTTTACCGAGGCATCTAAGAACAATTTTTTGAATCTTTTCAATATAAGTTATTGCTTTCGCCAATGTGTGTCTGCGCAAGTTTTATCTTTATAACCAGCGAATGGGTCAATGACCACGCCATCTTTGGCTACGCAATGGACCCTACTGAGTCCAGACTAAGTGTCTATAAACACGAACGGGCTAATTGGCCACGCCTACAGGCTACGTAATGGCCATACTGTGCCTATACTTTGTATTGGGTATATTGGCGAACTGGTCAAAGACCAAGTCTGAATAGACTACGGAATAGGGCCCATGATACCTCGCCGCGAAAATGCTATCATGGCACAAGTTGTCTAAGCTACGTAATGAGCGCTACTGAGCTCAGGGTTATAAGGATCTCTAGGAAGCTCATCACACACATAGTCTACATTTGAAAACAAACCTTTACAACAATAGCTAAGGTAAATCATGTATCAATTTAAATATTTTAAAGCAAAATAATCCAAGTATTGTGAATAGTAAGACAAGTTTAATAGCAAAAACAAAGTTGTTTCAGGCAAACATATATTATTTAGAACTACTGCATGGCAATTGTTTGGAAGGATCCACAGATCGTTAGTTTTCTGTGTTCTTCTCAGGGGCCATGTTGGTGCTCGGGGCTGCAAACTCTACAAGGGGAGCAAGGGATCCTAAGTTCAGCCCACGATTCAAGGCTATTAGTTCTGCAATAGCGTTCTTGTATTCTTTGGTGATCATTTCTGTTGTAACTGAAAATAGTTGTGCTTCCCTTTCTTCAGCAGCAACCTTTATCTTTTCTTGTCATTTTTGTTGCTCTCGCTCGAGCCGAGAATGCTCCTCTTCCAATTCCTTGTTCAACTTGCTCATTTCAACATTCAGAGCTGAAATCCTATCTGCTTGTTCCTCCACCTGATTCGCCTAATTGTTGGCCCGGTCCAGCAAATTTGCATTTTATGTTTGCAAATCGTTGTTCCTCTTCAACAAGCTTTCGTTTTGGCTTAACACTAGGTTATGGATTTCAGATAGAGTTGTTAGCCTCTGATCGTTGTGTATCACGGTCTCTTGTAGAGAGGCAACTATATTCTCCAGCTGGGCTTTTGCATTTAAGGCTTCATGTTTGAGAGTCTTGGATGAAGCATAAACATGTCTTAAGTGGATGACCTCAGCAGTGTTGTGCTTAGTTAAGCCAAAAAACATGGCTTCAGGCTTCCATTTCTCCATGGCAGTTATATCAGCAGGAGACATGTTTCGATAACTCAGAATAAATGAGTTATGATGCATCTGTACACAAACATGAAGGATAGATGTAAAATTTTCAGATCTACAACTTAACGTATGCATATATTGGTGATTCTTACCTCGATCGATAGCTCGGTGCAGCCTCTGCAAGATCTCTGCGTTTGACATTATGTTATAGTACAACAGATCAGGGATCATGCACAGCTAATCAAACATATAAGAAGAAAGGCGTGGAATTTTCACTTTTGAGCGCTCCCCTGCAGGCACTCTTTGCTGGCTGGACTCAGTTACTTTGTTGCCAGGATTGTTCTTTTTGGAGGTCTCCATTGATGGTGCTCGTTTCTCCCCAGATGAGCTCAGCACTAGCTGCTGAGATTGCTCTGTGTGAGTGGGGGGCGCTGGTGGCTCTTTCTGAGTATCGTTGTCATCTCCAACATCCACTAGGTCAACTATCTCCTTAACAATATGAGGATTTTGTCCTTCACTAACTCCCGTTGTTGATGGATTGGGAGGATGTGCTCCTTCGTTGGAAGTAACTTCAGTGTCATCATCATCTTCATCTCTTAGCTGGAATTTCCTCGTACTTAGGGGGAAATCATCTACATATACTTTTTGTTTTTTGTTCCTCCTTGTATCAAGAGCACCAAAGATGGTCTCCTCATCTTCATCCTCTCTATCTGCTCGAACTTTGTTGGGTTGAGCAGTTTCAGGCACCTGTGGTTCTTCTTTTTCATTATGCTCAATAGTTTTCCCTTTGTTTTTTACAACATCATTTCCTTGGTCAAGTGAGAGAGCAGCAACAGAGGATGAATCCCAGTTTCACCAGCTTTACGGGTTACTTGGGGCATTGCTAGCCAAACGCCATGACCATTTTTCTCACGAAGTTTCTTTTTCAAAAGTGACTTAAGGCGGTCCAGTGTAGCTTCTGCACCGTTAGCCATTCTTACTTCTCCTTCTTCTATGATGCTGAGCTCAGGGATCGACCACAATCCAGACTTCAAATAGTTATATCGTGTGAACACTCGCTTAGGATCTCTTTTCCAGGCTTCAAAAGATAAGTTGCTAACTCTGATCAGAGGATTCACGTAGTTTAGTGGCCTCCCTTCTTTCCACCAGCTCTGATTGGAAAGTTTACCTGAAGAAAAATATATATAACTTTATGAAGGAGTTCGCGCAAACTTGTATCTCTCATAATTTACTAGTACTTACAGTTCTTCTTCCATTTCCTTTCTAGTTAAAGGTTCAGGGTAGGGGTGCTATGTTCCCAATTACCCGACACAAAGACGAATGAGTTCTTCCAATTCCTATCAGAGGTAGAAAGTTCGACAATCTTCTTAATCCTTTTAAAATGGGTATAAAAGAAAGGGGTTTTGACCAATTTTGTTACATCAGTACCAGAAAGGAGGTCTGCTAAGCATATTCTGATGTTTATCATGTGTGCGCTAAGGACTATGCTAAGCAAAAACCTCCAACCATTTGCAGACATTTGGGTAGGGCAGATGCCAAGCATGCTGAAGTAATCGCAAATGAGCTCGGGGAGTGGTAATCTAAGGCCCCAGTCAAATAAAGTAGTAAAAAGGCAGGTTTATGTTTCTTGTGTATGATAGGGGTATTCGCCTAGACTGGGAGCCCTTATAGTTACATTCTCAGGGATATTACATCTCTCCGTGAGAATGGCGATTCCACTATCATCTAGGTTAGTATATCTAGGGGATATCTGAGAAAAATAGTTTTCTAAATCGCTGGTGTCTTCATATAAAGGCTCCACAATTTTGTCGGCTTTACTTTTCACTGCCCTTTTAGGTGCCATGGTTTTCCACACACTACAATTAGGTAAGGATATGAATCATAGTGATTATGATGGTAAAGGCAATAGACTTGATTTTGGGAATAGCTTACTGATAAAAGTTCGAAACTCTAAGTCTATGGTTTTCTCCAGCATTCGACAAAATTAGTTATCTGATTGAAAGAATGTTACCTGAGTAGTGTTGAGGAAGTTGATAGAAAGCACTTTGGTTGAAGATGGAAGAAAATTTTCCAGTCACGATGAAGCAGAAGATTTTGAAATTTGTGATTTTTTGCAAAAGGATGCAGTAATTGTTTAAGTGATTAAACGCTTTCTACATACGCGTGTGAATCGTGACGTCACTAATTATTTGAAAAACTGTGCCAACGAAACTGAATCGCCAAAAGGTATCTCTAAGAAACGACGATGTCAGAAACCGCCACTTGCATTGACGACACGTGTCAGAAAAAATAGACAGAAGGCGTTTCGAATTATTACACATATAAGTAAGGAATTTAATTATATTTTAATTTACAGGCTTATTAATGTTTTAATAAACCTATAAACTAGGGGGAGCCCTGATAAGGGGGAATTCCCCAAATACGAGCGAGCACGAGCAAAGAGCACCATGCGTTTGGATTAGGATAAGCAATGAAGATAAGAACAAGTTCTACGACGTTGACGAGCTCAAAGGTGGATCAAAATGAAAGAGAAATACACCGATTGATGAACTCGAAGAAATGTTGAGCTTATCAACGGACTGAGCTCAACATATACAGCTAGTCAACGGACTGAGCTCAAGGACATATACAGCGTTATTGAGCTCAAGATCAGGAAGAGCTCGAAGATATTGGGGAAAGAGTTGATTGGCTGGATGAGGAACATGAAGAGAATAAAGAACCTAAAGAAGATAAGTTGAACGCGTACTTAATGAGCTCGAGCTCTGCAAAACAGAACTAACATGATTTCGTTTAAATGATCAGTTCAGCTCGGATTAACGTACAGATTGTACTCAGCGTTTTTATTATGTAAACACACGTTTTGACCCATCAGTCAAACGGTGTTAGTTATTTATTCCACAATTATAGAGATAGTGGATGTGTCAGTTATTTTTTTCCATAATTATAGGGATAATAATGTTAGTGGGATAGTGGCGCTAAAAGCGTGAACAAATATAACTATCCACTAATTTGTGTATTATAAATAGGGAAAACCTATTGATGAATAAAGTGATCTATTTCTTGACTAAAAAACTGTAGGCTTATTGTGGTAGAAATTGTTAGTTCCTTAACAGGTACCAAGTCTGTGGATCTATAGTGCACACTCATGAACAATGATGGTGCATATGGGAAGCACTATCGATGTGATGTATCATTGGTTCCAGTAGCCTACATCGATTGTACGCATACTACTGCCCCATCGGTGCTGGTAAGCTATACAGATGGTGCAATATTGCATCATCGGTAGTAAGGCACCATCAGTGCATAGTCATTGCACTGATGGTGCATATTTTCTGCCAAAAAAATACTCACGCCTAAAGTTACCCGCCAGAAAAAAGTCCAGCTCAGATAAAGCCGCCAAATTTATGATTCATGTCTCTATAAAAAAAAATCGACTAACATGACTCTAAACACACAACTTTAAAAATCTACTTATAAATTTCATCGATATGAAATGAAGTATGCTTGAAGATGGTCGTCTATTCAAATCTGTCAAATTTATAAAGTTTACTAGGTCTCATAAGAATATCGAAGGGTTTTTCAAAGAGATGTAACGTAAGATGTACTTCATGTACTACTGCATGTATTGGGAAAAACCAATACCGTCTCCATGAAGTCATGAAGAAGTAGTTACAAGGTACATGTTTATTACAAGCGGAACAATATATCGTGTGTTTGACCTTCCACGTGAGATTGGGGCTGAAACGTCTAACTTTTTTCGATTCAAAAGTGATTAATTATTTGAATAAAGAGATGTTACAATTTGTGAAGGAGATAAAGTTGGAAAAGAGGGTCCACTACAAAATGTTACTTTTAACGAATGATATGATTTCGAATAATTTTAAATCTTATGTCACTTTTAAGTTATCCTTATATCATTTGAGTGTATTTTCAAATTTTTAACGCATTAACATAATGAGAATATATTAAAAAATAATTTTGCATTACATATTCAATACAATAACTTAAATATATTACATATGGTGTGGTTTATTTTCGTCGGAGGGTAAGTTTGTAATTTATGTTTAGAATTTTGTGGAGTGTTGTGAGTATTTAATGTTTGGGTAGAATGTAG
Organism: Limnanthes douglasii subsp. nivea; assembly: GCA_036936605.1. Lineage (NCBI taxonomy): Eukaryota > Viridiplantae > Streptophyta > Magnoliopsida > Brassicales > Limnanthaceae > Limnanthes > Limnanthes douglasii. The sequence continues at coordinate 51,045,364 of JAUPFV010000005.1, forward strand.
AGGGAGAATTAAGCTGCCTGGTTGTATTTAATTTTCATTACCCTCATTTAATGTTGGTGGTTGGGTATTTATACCCTCACATTTGGGCCTTATGGGCTTTCGGGTCATGTTTAATAGATTCAGGTCGAGTTTAAAGACCCATTAGTTTTAAGTAAGTAAATAGGCAGCTTAGTCAGAAAGTGATTAGTGTTTTAAGTACTTTAGTTCTGTTCGGATAGTTCAATGGATGATGGTGTCCAAACTGCCCATGTCCGGTAAGGTGGACATTGTCCGATCTGACCTTGTCCGAGGTGTTGACAGAATCCGGACTCATCAGTAGCCCTTTTTTTAGGTGGTGTTCAAAAACCTTTGGCAATACATGAAAAATAGTATGTTGCTAGTGACAATTACATCCGGACAGGTCCTTCGAACTGTGTGACAGCTTTACCCGGACTGAAAAAAGTTCTCGAAAACTAAACGGTTTCTTGCCAAAGTTTGTGGGACACGTATCTCTCTCTGGTTCGTTACTTTAGCCGTTTTTTCACTTAGAATTTCGCTCCCACCTTCTTCAAAAAGTAACTTCTTCATTTAATGAAGATGACATCAGCGCCGTTCCCTAATCATTGCAATCTTTTTGAATTCTCTTAGGTATCAAAGCCTCTTTTGTGTGTTTACTATAAATTAATCACTTCTTCACTGTTTCACCATCATTTTCACACTTACTTTGCTAAATCTTAGAGCTTTCTCTCTCAAACACAAATTCTTCTTGTTGGAGTTTATGTTCACAACTAGGAACGCTTTAATCAAAGGCGGGTGACTTAATCTATCAGAGCTAGAAAATGCACAAAAAGTTGAACGGGAAAGGCGCATTGTTGTAGGCCTAACTAATTCCCCTATCGACAAACCAGTAATCCCAAACACAGAGCCTGACCAGGGCTCCTCCTCAACCAGAAGTGTAAAACCGAGGAGATTATTTCAAACTAACATTTCTCCTATTGTTTCAGGCTCGTCGGTTCAAGAATCAGAGCCCACTGTTGAACCAGGGCAAGCAGTTACCAGTTTAAAAAATCCTTCTCCATTTATCGCCATTGGGTCAGATACAGATGTCTCTCCCAATAAACTAGTTGATCGGAGAAGAGGTCGCCTGGTAAAAGGGCAGGCTTCAAAGGGTACTCCTTCAAAATCAGGGGCCAAAGACAACAACACGGGGTCAGAGGCACCCATAAAAGTTCCTAAGGACAAGCTGTCCGGACCGGAGGCCCCTAGCCCAAGCCTCCAAAAAGAAACCACCACACCTGAGCCCCAGCCGGAGGTCAGAGTTCAGGAAAGCACCGAAGCCCAACAGTCCGGAGGTCAAACTGAACCAACTCCCAACTCCCCTCACTCAAAAACAACTGAAAACCCCTTCTTGGTAATGGAGGAAGTAATGGAGGATTCTGTCGAAGAGGCTCCGTTTGAGTCCAAAGTCTCCAGACGGACTAGTGATGGTGGTGCTGCCAAGAAGGATAAAGGCAAAGAAAAACTATGTCTAAGGCATCCGGATCTGCCAGAGATCCTTAAGGGAAAAGTTGGACCTTGTTTCCACAAGGTCAATGTTAAGTATTTACTTGCTTTACAGAAAATTAATTATGCCTTCATCCACACAGCCGAACTGGGTCGGATGCGAACGAAGTGGGGGATTCCGGAGAATGTAAAAATAAGGATGTCAATAGAACCTGAAACGCCGATGGACTGCAAGCTTAGTGAAGTGGTCATCTTTACTGAACTTTTTAACTGGGGATTAAGGTTTCCCTTAGATCCGGAGATAGTCAAATATTTCCACCTCATCAAGCTCTACCCAAGTCAACTGAGCCCTAACGCCGAGTACACTCTCATGGCCTGTATCATGGCTTCCAGACTCTCCGGAATTCCTCTTCTGATGGAGGAATTCGCTGCTGGGGCCAGTCTCTGTAGAAACCCTCATATCCCCTTTTATCACTTCAACATGGGTGATAACTATAAGGCAGTGGATGACTTGCTCGAGTCGGAGAGAAATTGGAGGACTCACTTCTTGTTTGTGAGTGACGCTTGGGAGAATGGGAGGAAGATCAAAGCCGGAGTTAACCCGAGTCTCCTTACCAGCAGATGGTGAAGTGATCGTAAGAATCCCACCTTACATTCTCATTTTTATTTTTATCAAATTCGTTTAACTGACTGGTCTTGTCTTTTTTCTTGACAGAGCTGCCTAAATATTTTAATGATTATTTAAAGGCCGGGCAGACCACTTGTACCAAGGAGATGAAGACCAAGGATCAAGTCATTCTTTTTTTTACCAACGATAAGATCGCACTCGAGGACTCGGTGTCCAAGGCTATAAAGGAAAAAGCTGATCTGTTAAGGGAGCAAGAGGCAAAAAATTCAGGCCAAGATTGATGCTTATGCCAACAATGTGATAGACAGTCAAGAAGAGATGTATGCCAAGGTGAAGTCGGACATGGTCTTGCTTTTTCATGAGAAGTTTCCGAAGAGGAATCTGGGAGACTTATGGACTTTTGTAGAGTATCCAGACCTTCCCTTTCATACAATGGCTGAGGGTGACAGGTTTGATTTCTCCAGTGCATCCTTATCTGATGAAGAAGAGAACACCGAGGAGAGTCCAGGTGAGGAGAATGATGACCCTAAGAAGAAGAAAACAAGTGAGGCTAAGCCGTCTTCAAAGGCTCAGTCTTAGAATATCAATTATCTTTTACCCTTTGTTTTGATTGAACTAAATTCCTTCGAAAGCCAAGGCATTTTTGTAACTGTGTCCGGTGTTTGTCCGGATAGATTTTTATACTTTGATTGACAATTTAAAGTCCTTGGATGGCCAAGGCACTTCGGTCGTTTTAATAAATGTCTTTATTTTGCACAGCTCTTGCATTCCTTTAATTTTGGTGGCTAACATTTAAACAGCCCTGAGTCATTTCATAAACATCTTAAAGTGAGAGTGTTTAAATTCTCCGATGACAAATGTTTAAGTAGTCATCACACCTTTAATTCAATCCGGCCAATGTTTAAACAAAAATTTGACAAGAAACAAAATAAGAACACTCCAAATTTTTAAGAAGGCATCAAATTTTATAAAAGAGCCCGGACACCTCATTAAAACCTCCCCGCGCCACCAGGGTAGGAAAGAGTATGCCCCTAAATATTTACATGGATTTTTAAACAAGTAAATATTTACATAGTTTCTACTCCAAGTACATCCGGAGGTGCTCAATATTCAAAGGGTGATTCAAAACCCTTCCATCATTGTCTTCTAGCCAGTATGTCCCAGGTTTAAGCCTTTCAATGACCATATAGGGTCCTTCCCAAGTTGGGGCTAGTTTGCTGAGCAGCTTCTCTTTAGTGTGTAAAAAGACTTTTCTTAACACCTTGTCCCCCGGCTGAAAATATCTTCTTTTAATTTTGGAAGCAAAGCTGCTTCTTATCAAACCCTGATAGTGCGCAGCTCTAAGGTGAGCCTTAACTCTTCTTTCTTCTATTAAGTCAAGTTTGCCTCTGATTGCCACTTCGTTAGCGTGTTCGGAGAAATTGTGAACTCGAAATGAAGGGAGAGTTGCTTCTATGGGAGTTATGGCATCCATCCCATAGACCAAGGCAAAAGGTGAATCTTGTGTTGCAGCCTCAGGCGTAGTCCGGTAGGCCCACAAGACCTCTTGTAAATAGCTAGGCCATTTTCCAGCAGCCCATTCTAAATTTTTCTTCAAACCGGACAGTATAGTTCTGTTAGCCACTTCAACCTGACCATTTTCTTGTGGGTGGAAAGGTGAAGAGAAACAATGTTGTATACCTCTAGAGGCACATAAACTCTCCATTTCCTTGTTGTCAAACTGTGGCCCATTGTCTGTCGTTATCTTCTGTGGAATGCCAAATCTGCAACAGATACTGGATAAAATGAATTTTATGACAGCTTTGGATGTTGTACCTGCCAGTGGGGCTGTTTCGATCCACTTCGAAAGATAGTCAATAGCCACAATTATTGTTCTTCGCCCTCCGGATGCCATAGGTAGAGGTCCCACCAAGTACAGCCCCCATCGAGCAAAGGGTATAGGCTCAGAAATTGACTCTAATGGGGTGGCTGGAACATGAATTCCGCTGCTATATCTTTGGCACGGGTCACACCTTCTCACCAGCTCTTTAGCATCTTGCATTATAGTGGGCCAATAATAACCAGCCAACAAAACTCTCCTTGTTAGAGCCCTGAATCCACAGTGAGCTGATCTCTCACCGTCATGTAATCCGGAGAGCACCGTTTGAGATTCATCATCCCCCAAACATCATAAGAGGGGTTTACTGTAAGACTTTTTATAAAGAACATCTCTTAGTATGATAAAACCACGAGCCCAAGACTTTATTTTTCTTGCTATTGACTTGTCCGGAGGCAAGATTCCATTAGAGAGATATTGAAGGAGAGGAAACCTCCAATCTTGGGGCTATTCAATTTGTATATCAAAGCTTTCTTCCTCCTTACCCATATTGAGTTGAATGGAAGGGCACTCCAGCACATGGATCCAAGGGTATGAGTTAGTATAGGATATGGTTGCCAAGGAGTCTGCTAGTTCATTTTCTGTTCGGGGTATGTGCTCATAAACAATACTCTTGAACTAAAGTGCCACATCTTTGAGAAAAAGTAAGTATTTTATTAGCTGCTCCTTTTTTGCTTCAGATTGACCTTGCGCATGGTGGATAAGAAGCTGGGAATCACTCATCAACTTGACCCTTTTGGCCCCACAAATATGAGCTAACTTTAAACCTGCTATAGCAGCTTCATATTCAGACTCATTGTTAGAATCCCTAAAAGCAAAACATATAGCTTGGTACATTTTGTCACCATACGGAGAGGTCAAGCATACCCCTGCACCACATCCCATAGTACTCGATCCACCATCCGTCCGGACGACCCAGACCTTTTTGTCTTTCATCTCAGTCGTTTGCTCTGTATCCCTATCCGAGTGGAATTCAACTAAGAAATCAGCCACAACTTGGGCTTTGATTGCTGTTCGAGGAGCAAAATCAATATCGAAATCCCCCAGTTCCACTGACCACTTAGTCATTCTACTCGAAACATCTACCTTTTGTAGAACGTTTTTCAGGGGATAGGATGTCCAGACAATAATAGGATGAGCCTGAAAATAAGGCTTCATCTACCTAGCAGCAATTACCAGGGCTAGTGCTAACTTTTCAAGCTTTAGATAGTGTTTTTCTGCATCTATCAAGCTCTTGTTGATGTAATACACTGGACGGGGGTGATTATCCACCTCCCTTACCAATACAGCACTGATGGCACAACTGGAAACTGCCAAACATACGAAGAGTGTCTCTCCATCAATAGGTTTAAATAAAGTCTTGGGGGAGGACAAATGTTTTTTGATCTCATTGAAGGCCTCATCACATTGTGAAGTCCAGTCAAATCCTTTTGCACCTTTTAAAGTTTGAAAAAATGGGGCACATCTGTCTGAAGACCTCGAGATGAACCGATTTAACGCAGCCAACCTCCCAGTCAACCGTTGTACCTCTGTAATATTCCGAGGAGGCTCCATTTGAAATAAAGCATTAAGCTGGTCCGGATCAGGCTGTATCCCTTGCTCACTTATTATGTACCCTAGGAATTTTCCGGACTGCACTCCGAACACACACTTCTCTGGATTTAGTTTCAAATTTACTTTTACTAAGTTAGCAAAAGTTTCTTGTAGATCTGCCAAGTGTAGCTCTTCGTCCACACTTTTTACCATCATGTCGTCAATATACACTTCCATATTTCTTCCAATTTGATCACCAATGGCTTTGTTTACTAACCTCTAATAGGTATCCCCAACATTTTTAACCCAAAAGGCATCACCTTGTAATAATGAAGGCCCCTATCAGTGACAAACGTAGTATGCTCCTGATCGTTCGGATCTACTTGAATCTGGTTATAACCGGAGAAGGCATCCATGAAAGATAGTAGCTTATTTCCAGAAGTAGAATCCACCAGCTAATCAATCTGGGGGACATGATACAAATCCTTTGGGCAGGCCCTGTTGAGATCTGTAAAATCAATACACATACGCCACTTGCCATTTTTCTTTTTCACCAAGACCGGATTTGTTGTCCATAAAGGATACCGAGACTCCTTTATATGCCCCATTTTAGTAAGCCTGTCGACTTCTTGAACAATGACATCAGCCTTTTCCTTGGAAAAAGCTCTTCTTTTTTGTATCACAGGTGCTATATCTCTCCGGATGGACAAGTGGTGTGATATGATATCTGCTGGTACCCCCGGTAACATCAGCATTGCACCAAGGAAAAACATGCTGATGGTCTTTTAGGAACTTCAACATTTTACCCTTCAGTTCGGAGGCCATTTTGGACCCTATCTTAATATTTTTTCCCTCTCCCAAAGAATGTGTTTCAACTTCTTCAACCGGTATTAAAACTCCAGGGGTCTCTCTGGGGTCATCAATTTCACCCTCACCCCCAGAAAGCCCCTCAAACTGCTATTTTTCATTGATACGAATTGCCCCCAACGTCCGAGGGGACAGTGCTGTTGCATAACACTCTCTTGCAATCTTTTGGCTGCTCTGAACAACTCCCACTTGTCCTTGCACAACATATTTCAAACATTGGTGGACTGTTGAGGCCACTGCATGCATCCTAGAGAGCCAAGACCTCCCTAGAATAGCATTGTAACAAGTGGGACAATCCACCACGATAAACAGTATTCTAACCATCTTCTTAAAAGGTCCCTTGCCCAACAAAACTTCCTCTTCGAACTCCCCGATCACATCTGCTGAGCTTCCAGTGAAACCCACAATTGACCTGTTCGAACGCTGAATTACCGCGGGATTTTTCATCTTTTTGTAAGAAGTTAAAAAGATGATATTGGCTGAACTCCCAGTATCCACCAAAATTTGTCTTATGTCATTTCCCCCAATGGATGCTCCTATGACAACAGCATCTTCATGAGGACCTGCTATATCCCTCAAGTCATCCTCATCGAACAAAATGAAGGAGAATATAATCTATGATTGATAGGAAGTCATGCCTCCCTCCAGTTGGGTAGCTAATGTATGAACGTGCCTCTTCCTTGAAGAAGCAATGGGTGTTGTTATGGTATCCCCTCCGAAAATTGTGAGTGACTCAAAAATGTTGATAAGCCCGGACACTATTTTACAACGTTCCTCAATGGCACCCACTCTGTTTCGAGTTGGATCAGGGTCCAAGTACTCTCACTCTACATCGAATATCTCGATTATCACCATAGCTCCCTCCGGAGCGGATGTGCTTGCATTGTTCGGGCCAGGCCGATGAGCATTATCAGGCCTATTTCCTCCTCTTCTTTTAACATATGCTCCCAACTTTCCTCTTTCAATCAAATTCTGGACTTCTTGCTTTAAAGAAATGCAATCGTCAGTGTTATGGCCAGTATCATTGTGGTACTGACAGAAGGAATTGTTATGATGCTCCCTAGGAGATTGTAGTGCAGCCGACCTTCTATAGTGTACTTCTTCCTTTGTTTTGTCATAAATGGTGGCCAAACTTTCTTTTAGCTCAGCAAACCACTCCGGTTGAACCCAAGGCCCTCTCTTATTTCTAGATTGTTGACTCTGGGCAGGTGCAGCTGGCTGAGACTGAGCTTTAGCTCTGTTATGACCCTGCCCGACCTCCCTTGCCTTGTTCCCGGACTGATTTTGGTTTGGGTATGGTGCAACCGGGGCAGACCTCACCTGCCTGTGCACCCTAGTTTTCTTTGTTTCATCCACGTTAATTTGTTTTCCGACCTGATTCAGTAAACCTCCCCATGTCATGGCCTTTTTTCTGGTCACTGAATCAGCCAAATTTCCAGGATTTAAGCCCTGCCTCAGAGAAGCTATTGCCACTTGCTCGAAGCAATCGACCAACCCATTTTTGGTATTTACAAAACGACTTATATATTCCTTCAATGATTCATTCGGTTCTTGGGCACAATGGATAACCGTATCTCCATTGCCCTTCACGTCTTTACTTTCAACGAACTGCCTCCGGAAGGCCACCCAAAAGGTATCGAAATTTCTAATGCACCCCTGTGGTAGGCTGTTATACCACTTCAAGGCACTCCCCGTAAAAGACTGTGAGAATGCTCTACAAAGAAACTTATCGTCGTCATCGAAGTTCATCATGAAATTTTTGAATTGTTCCAAGTGATTGTCCGGGTCTTTACTGCCATTGTATTTTTCCATCTTCGTGCTATCAAACCTTTTGGGGAGGTTTCCGGACAGGATCTTGGAAGACAATGGAGATTGTCTCCAATTCCGGCCACGACTGAAAACGGTATCCTCGTTAGGAGTTGCAAAGATACCTGGCTCATCATGGAAGACAAAGGGATCCACCAGCATCCAGTGTATGTGTCTCTGGTTATGAGATGATCCTTTGCCTATATGCCTCTTTAACTTTCCATGCCTATCCCTTTTTCTTGAATACTTCTTAACCAACTTTTGTTTCTTTTTTGATCGGCCCTCATCACTGCTGGAGGACAAGGATTCTTCTATTCCATCTTCGTCCGAAGAGCTACTGGAAGATTCTGAGTCTGAATCAGAGCTCTCCACTGGCCTGGACCGGTGAGACTTTTTGGAGCTAGCATGATTCTTCTTCGTACTCACATGGGTCTTTGAAGGATCATGCTCTCTAGGGTTTTCAGTATGATGAGCACCTGATGCTTTTGATTTCTCTTATATGCCCATCTTTGCTTTTTCTGCCCTCAGAGCTTCTATTTCGCCCTTTAATCTATCACGCTCCTCGAAGGTATATTCATCATTTTCCCCCACCACTTCGAGCAAAGCTGGTGGTACTTCCGGTACGTCCAGATTCATTCGGACTGAATTTTCTGATGGTTTTGAATGTTATATTCAGGCACCGTCGCCCTCCCACCGTGGTCGCCAATTTGGTGTGGTTTATTTTCGTCGGAGGGTAATTTTGTAATTTCTGTTTAGAAATTTATGGAGTTTTGTGAGTATTTAATGTTTGGGTAGAATGTAGAGGGATAATTAAGCTGCCTGGTTGTATTTAATTTTCATTACCCTCATTTAATGTTGGTGGTTGGGTATTTATACCCTCACATTTGGGCCTTATGGGCTTTCGGGTCATGTTTAATAGATTCAGATCGAGTTTAAAGACCTATTATTTTTAAGTAAGTAAATAGGCAGCTTAGTCAGAAAGTGATTAGTGTTTTAAGTACTTTAGTTCTGTTCGGATAGTTCAATGAATGATGGTGTCCGAACTTCCCCTGTCCGGTAAGGTGGACATTGTCCGAACTGACCCTGTCTGAGGTGGTGACAGAATCCGGACTCATCAACATAGATCAAGTATAAAATAAAATTACCTTATTGCTCAAATTCATCTAAGTCTGTTACTTATGGGAATGAGATGATAGGATTTTGACCTTTACGATCCTCTTATATTTTATAACGACTAAGTAATGGTAAATCCCAAGTTGATGTGTCATTGTTATGCAATACTGTACATGTAGGATGTATTTGTGCACATGGACATCCAGCAGCAATAAAAAGTTATATACACAAATAAAAATAGTTAGGATGGATGTGGATAATTAGTATAATAAAAAACACCGAATTAAGATAAAGTACTTACATTGACGAAATGGTTATTTTCAACAAAATCAAATTTGATTTCCACCCTTTTAGACATCAGAGGGGGTGCACCTCGAAGTGGTTGAAAAGTATAATTGCAATTCATAAACCCTGATTGTGATACAAAATGCACAATGCACTGAAACCTTAGTGCGATTGTTATCCTCATCTCAGTCATTATCATCAAATAATATATGTCAGCTAGTACTTCATAATAGTGTATACTTTCATTTACCTTCAAATACTCTTCTTTACCATTTTATATCTTGTTATAAACATAAGAGTTATCCATAAGGTCGTTATAAAGGCCATATGAAACTACACGATACCCACAATGGCCATCAAGTCTAATATCGTTTATACTAGTTATAAAAGGTCTAAAGTGAGAGGGAAACCATCGTATATATCATTTTAGAATATTAAGTATTTTTTTCGAATCAATAATGACGCTTGGTATGCTATTACTAGATAGAGACGTCATCTAGGGAGTTTGAAGTATAGTAGGTATATCTGCACGAATAATATTACCACTATGAATTTCTTTACGGATGGTAACCTTGGGAGTTGTAAAAGGGTTGGGCACCGAAGTACAATAGGTATATCTGCATGAATGGTATTACCATAATTTTATCCTTTTTTTTCTTTAGAAGCTCTATTGTAATTATGTTTGTACGTATCAATATTTCTAACCTCTTTCAATGATCACGAACAGCTTTTAAAGGTGCAATTATTTCATTATATACCCACTCATAAATCTGGTGTCAATACGGTATACGGTACGTAGATTTTATTGCACAAATGCAAATTTTATCAATTATATCATTTTTAACTTCCACTTTAATATCATCGGTTCTCTCATTATCTTTAGCACTTTCTAATTCAATAAAAAAAGAGTTCTAAAGCAGTGTTGGAAACTTTCCCTCTGATTTGGTCGAATATTTATCTCCAAATTTATGTTATGCTATATAACGACTCCTTTCAAATGAGGATCTAATCGCACAATGTTGGAGTTCAACAAGTGAATGCACCCTACCCTAAAATAAATCAAAGATAATCCTGCTTGTACGTGTATAACACTTCAGGCTAGAGTGAGCGCTCTCGATTTGGTTAATTGTGGCATGCCCCAAATTCATGAACTTGTTTGTTTCCAAATCATAAATTTATCAATGTATATGTCAAGCCAAGAATTTTCAGTGTATTTGATTATTACGTATAGGTCAACGCATGTCCGAAGTCTCTATTCGTCAAAATCATGGACATTTCTTCAATACTGTGAGATATAATCAACGATTTCAAACAACCTAATACCCATTTGAATTTTTTTAATTTTATCCCCAGACATAAACGCAAAAGCCACACAATAAGTCAAACCAGTAGATGTCACATCTACGATCTCAAACAACGACATCAATATCTTATTATCTTGAAGGGTTTTTCATTATAACACTATTGGAAATGTTCGTATTAAAACCACACTAGCTGGATGCACAAAACGATATATGTAATGATAACACTTTCATCTTTGTTAGATTTATGTCATTCAAAATAATTATATTTTTGGAGCTCCCCTAACAAGTATTTCCCTGGTGAGCTATCGGCTTTCTCCAACACCCGTTTTTTCCGCCTAGCATTGTAAATTATGTGTATGAAATAAGCACTTTCTTCATTCAATTTTTTAACTTTGTTCAAAATATCTCTAGGATAAGTCCCCATGAAGGTTAAGTGTTCTACAAATTCCAACTCTTTTTTATTCAAACTGCATGTGTATAAATGATCGTTTAAGTGTTTAGGTTTTCATGGTTGTGAATGCCAACTATAACGCCCTTAAGTTCGAAGGGACAACCACATTTTTTTATTCTCATCGACTTTCTTTGAAGATTTTTTTTGGGTACCGCCCGATTGTAATTTCATGATCTCTCACATACAAAGAAGATTCGAGGATTATTTTTCTATTTATCTTATCACAATGTTTTATGTTGAGAACCAACCCGTTTTGTGTTCTAATCTTTTTAACCCACTTAACCAATCCGTCTTGCATATAATACCTAGTTGCGAAAAAACTTAAATGTAGTTTGTAGTGAAACCTTTAGTCGGTTCATCAGTAGCATCCGCGCTCTGAAATACCAAAATCTAAAACATAAATCAAAGTAAGTAAATAAACAAAAATAACTAAGACTGGTGGAAATAAGGGTTTGAACCAATGGTTCACTTTGAAAGACCGATTGTTTTGTGGCCATGCACCACCGGTCCAAGGGTTCCAAACCGGTAGTACATGACAATAAAACTGGTGGTCATGAGGTACCGCACCACTGGTTCAGGGTCCTAGAACCGGTGGTGTAGGACCGCAGAACCGATGTTGCTGAACTAGGTACATAAGTACACGCGAAATGAAAAACTAGACACATTACAAAATGAGACATGTAAAACAAAAAAACATCACAAATTTTAAATGTGACACAAGTCATCTAACAAAATATTGATAAAGGGGGATTCCCCCGAATGAGTACGAGCACAACCATGAAGGGTAGACCTCGAGCTTGGGTTAAGATAAGCAATAAAGTGAAGGACGAGCTCTACAACGTTGCTGATCTCAAAGAGAAAGACAGAACAAGCTTGATGATATTAGGAGCGACGAGTTGAGCGACCAGATTAGGGACGCGATGAACAGACCAGGATAGAGTGCGAACTCAAAGAAGATAAGTTGATCACGTAATTAGTGAGCTCGAGCTCTACACACCAGAACAAACCTGATCGCGCTTAAGGAATGGATTAGCTCGACTTGAGGTGCAAATCAGACCATGCTTTTCTTTATTTATTGTATAACGCACGTTTTGACTCTCAAGTCAAACCATTTTAAGTATTTGTTCCGAAATTACAGGAATAGTGACGTTAGTGAGTTAGTGGAGCATTAAGTGTAAGCGTGTGTAACTTCCCACTAACTCACAACATTATAAATAGGGAGAATATTTCGATGAATAAAAGGATCATTTTTAGCCTTAACTTTTTCTTGAAAATCCTAAAGACTAAACTGTGGTAGAACTTGTTATTCCCGTAACAAATTTGGCTCTGTCTGTGGGAACTTTCTAATCATCCACCATGGTAGTCATAAGGTCATGAATTGAGAGAGACAACCAGGAAACAAGTGAAGCAACAATGCGCAAGAGGGGAGCGATGAATCAACCAACTGGGCAAGGTGTCATGTACTCCGGCCCTGTAGCTTCTCAAGGGGGGAATCCCATAGCACCCCAACGAGAGGTCGTGACGGAAGAGCCACCGATCCAGCCCACCACCGTCCCCCGGGTAGAAGTGCAACTCCATCAATCGGTGGATGTAGCAAGGGTTCACGAGACTGTGGAGGCCAAGCCAACAGCTGATTTGGCGGTCCTGCAACTAGAACTGAGAATCCATAATCTCTAGGATGAGAGATTGAAAATCATGTTCGAGCGAGATGCAAGAGAACAAGCCATGCACGTAACTATGATGGGGATGAATGACGTTATTCACGCCCTCACCTCTAAGATCAAGGGAACGAGCAAGGTGCATCAACTGTCCGGCCCAGAAGCAAGTAAAGGTAACAGAACAGATCGATCGTCAAAGCGAGATGATAAGCAGCAAGGTGAGGGCGATAACGGGGACAAGAATGGTAGCAAGAGTCAGCGAGAAGAGACAAAGCAGACCAATATTCTCGAAGCCCATCTCCCGATGAAGCTCGATCCTTTCATAATGGAAGCATATGATGGAACAAGAGACCCAAAAAGGCATTTGGGGCAATTCAGAAAAATGATGTTGGCGTTCAACCCCGACGACGCAATACTATATCGAGCACTACCAATGACCCTCAAAGGCAACGCAATCGATTGGTTCAAGAGCTTGCCGAAAGGATCCATCTATGACTTTACCGGTTTATGGAAGTCGTTCAGGGAGAGTTTGTTGGCAACAAAGAGCTCAAGCGCGAGCAAGATTCAGTCATGGACCTTTACAATCGACGAGGTGAGTCCATTAAGAGTTATGTTAGGAGATTTGTTCATGCTATGAATGCTTTACCAGATTTGGCCAAAAACATGGCGGTGGCCTCCTTGAAACGAGGGCTCGAACGAAAGGGTGATCTGTATGCAGATCTCATCAAGTTCCGAACTGAGAACATGGGGGAATTGCTCGTCAGGACAGATACCTTTATTAAAGTCGATGATGCCATAAATGGGGGGGGGTCTCCCGAGCGACGTGGATCAAACTTCAAAGAAGGCGGGACAAAACGAAAAAGGATTGAACAGCAGCCAAGGAGGGATTACAGTAGGAGACCTTAGAAGCTCAAGCAACCAAATAGACGCTTCACCCCGTTTACTGAGGCTATCTCGGTAATTTATGACTGAAAAAGAGTGCGCACAAAGTACCAAGCTTCGCGCATGATGAGTGCTAAAGGATTTAAACGATCTAACCGGTTATTTTGTGCATAACATCATGATCATGGACATTCTACGGATGAGTGTTGGCAATTAAGAGAAGAGAATTAACGCTTGATAGACAACGGTGAGCTGATACAATATATCAAACGATCTCATCCAGAGCGCCGTAAGGAGGTCCATTCTCCGAATAGTGAGAAACCTGCTAATAGAGAAGAAACAGAAACTAACAAGAAACAGTGGCTCATCACCATATCATGATAGAGCTCGGCCACCGGACAAGGGGTAGGTCAAAACAAACGGGCTAAAAACGAGCTCGATGTGTACAAAATAGATGCAAATTCCTATCGAAACTACAGGGATCCAGTGGACGACCTCACGTTTAACTACAGGGACCCTTTAATTATTCACCTAGATATCGGAGGAGTAACGGTAACCCGAGTGCTGGTCGATGGTGGGAGCTCGGAAAATATTATTTTCAAAAGCAGTTTCGACCGTATGCAGAACGTGCCCCCATATCGGCCTACTCAGCTGACCTTGGTTGGCTACAAAGGAAAAACCTCACAATGTGTTAGGTAGGTAGAGCGACATGGAGGACGAAGAATGAGCTAAAGACACTGTTTATAATTTCCGATGCACCAAGCCCTTACAACACTATAATCTGAAGACCATGACTGCACATGATGGAGACGACGCCATACAAATTTTGAAAATGCATTAAATATCTAGTGGGTAAGTTGGTGGGAACAATACGAGGCAGCCATAGAACAACGCGAACGTGATATGCGATCGCGTCAGACCCGTCGAAACCTCTCTGATAGCAATTAAACGGGGAGGGGGATCCCAAACCAGAAACATTAGATCTTACCTTGCCGGACCCAGTGGATGAACCACGTGAAAATGAAGACTCAACTGCCATAGATACTACAACCGTGGACACATTCATAGTTGGTCGTAAAATGCTTCGGTTAGGAAGGAGTTGTCTAAGGACTCAAAGATACGTTTAATATCTTTATTAGCAAAAACTTTAGATATCTTTGTTTGGGAGGCTGTTGATGTCTCAGGAGTAAGCCCTTCAATCATAAGTCATGAATTAGCTATCAACTCGTGTGCCAAACCGGTATGACAAAAGCGTAGGTCTTTTTCAGCAGAAAAGCAGGCAGCTACATTAGCTAAGGTGACCAAGTTAAGTCATTTAGGGCACATCCGAAATGCGAGATATCTAGTCTGGATAGCCAACCTGGTTTTAGTAAAAAAGAAGAGCGGTTAATGCAGAATGTTCATGGATTTCACCGTTCTAAATCAGGTGTGCCCTAATGATGCTTTCCCATTACCATGTATCGATCAGTTGGTCGACTCGGCCTCAGGCTGTGGATACTTATCATTTATGGATGCATATTCTAGGTATAACCAAATTTTCCTCCACCCATCCGACCAGGAGGACACAACTTTTCAAACCGAGAAAGGTCTCTACTATTACACGGTCATGCCTTTTGGGTTGAAGAATGCAGGTTCGACATATCACCGATTGATAAATCACATCTTCCAAGATCATTTAGGGTGACATTTAGAGGCATACATTGATGACATGATCGTTAAAACTCATGAAGAGGCACAACATTTGGAAACATTACAGGTTGTTTTTGATTTATTACGATAGTTTAACCTCAAACTCAATCCAGACAAGTGCTCTTTTTGTGTTGCCAAGGGCAAGTTTTTGGGCTACGTGGTAAGTTAATATGGTATTGAAGCCAACCCCGTCCAACTGAACGCAATCCTGTAAATGGATCCTCTAAATAATATCAAGGAAGTACAATGTCTTACAGGATGATTAGCAGCTCTTTCAAGGTTTATTTCCCGCGCATCAGACAAGAGTCATCACTTTTTTGAAGTGTTAAGAGGTGCTAAGAAGGCTTCTTGGACAGAAGAGTGTGACAAATCTTTTGTCGAGCTCAAGAAATATCTCACATCCCCTAAGATTCTATCAACACATGTCCCCGAAAAGCCCCTATTTATTTACCTGGCGGTATCGTCATTTGCTGTGAGCTCGGCCCTAGTACGCGATCAGAATGGAGTACAACGACCGATATACTACACGAGCAAGACGCTAACAGATGTGGAAACAAGGTATTTAAACCTCGAAAAACTTTTCTTGAGTTTGCTTATTGCATCTCGGCGAATGAGGCCATATTTCCAAGGACATGTAATTACAGTGCGAACAACATTTCCTCTGCGAACGATGTTGAAGAAGCCAGATGTGTCCGGAAGGATCACTAAATGGAGCATCGAGCTCGGTGAGTATGACATCCGTTTTGAGCCGCGATTAGCTATTAAGGGGCAAACAGTTGTTGATTTTCATGATGAATTCACCTCCTCTAGAGATTAATACACTGACATAGAGAATCAGCAAACGATTAGGTCAAACTAGTGGATTGTTGAGGTTGATGGTGCATCTTCTACGTCGAGCGGAGGAGTAGGAGTTTTACTACGATCCCAAAACGGTGAGGAGATCAAACAGGCAGTGCGCTTTAATTTCCCGGTAACAAATAACATAGCAGAGTATGAGGCTGCTCTCTGCAGCATAAAGCTGACTTTAATATGCGGAGCTCAAAGCATTAGGATAAAATACGATTCTCAGTTGGTGGTTAATCAGGCACAGGGTACCTATGATGCGAGGTAGGAAGGAATTAAAGAATACCTTGTTATACTTAAAGAATATGAATCTAAATTCTTCTGTGTGTTATATGAGCAGATCCCACAAAAAGATAAATCAGCGGCTTATATTCTAGCCAAGACTGCAGCCTTGGGAGAACATCCCACATTTTTACTCTAATAGCTCCCCATGACAGAGTTCATACCAATAGTAGTGACCTTAATTCAATTACGAATGACGTCGATTGGAGAACTCCATACTTGCAGTACTTGAGTTATGACACATTGATATCAAATAAGAATGAGGCCCGAGCACTACAAGTCAAGAATCTAAATTTTATGTTCTAAAAAACATCCTGTATAGGAAGAGTTCGACCCGGTATTTTCTCCGATTCCTTGATCACGCGGAAGCTAGTGCGGTATTAGCAGATTTACATTCAGGAGAAGCATGGGCTCATTGTGGTCACCGAACACTGATTCGTCATTTTCTCCTAGCTGGGTATTGTTAGCCTGAGCTAGCAATCGACGTGGAGAATCTTGTACTGCAATGTCATAAGTTCTAAGATTATGCGAACACTCAGCATAGCCCCAGTGAACCTATGCAGAACATCCATGTACCATGCCCATTTGATAAATGCGGAATAGATCTGGTGGGTCCTTTGCCAATGGCCACAGGAAAAAGACAGTTCTTTATTGTCGCGGTAGATTATTTTTTCAAATGGGTCGAGGCTAAAGCCCTATTCCGAACATGTGCACAGGAGTTATGTGATTTCATCCACAATCAAATTCTAACCCGATATGGAATTCCATGGATTTTAATGATAGATAACGACCCGCAATTCTAAAATTCAATACTTACCAACTTATGCAAACGATATGGGATTCTCCAGCACTTCTCCACCCCCTATTATCTCTATGAAAATGGTCAAGTTGAGGTAACTAACAGGACACTGCTAGAAGGACTTAAGAAAAAGTTGGAGGGAGCTAAGGGCAAATGGCTGGATAAGTTAGAAGAGGTGTTATGGGCGTATCGAACCACCCTACGCTCAACAATAGGAGATACACCATTTGCATTGATATATGGTGCAGAAGAAGTCATTCCTGCAGAGATCATAGTGCCAAGCCACAAAATCAAGCACTATGAAGAGGAGGCAAACCTAATAGCCAGATCAACCTGGTTGGACCTCTTAGATGAACGACAAGACCAATCAAGGGTACGAGCAGAACACTATAGAAGCCTATTAAGGGGACGATTTAATGCTCGATTGAAGATGCACTCTTTTAAAGAGGGAGACTTAGTCTTAAAGAAGGTGTTTCAAGGCTCTAGCAGTGGAACAGGTGGCAAACTAGGACCAAATTGGGAAGGCCCATGCACGATTATTTCCACATGGCACCATGGCGCGTACAGATTGGCAGATCAAAATGGCCACACACTCAAACTTCCTTGGAATGTCAATCACCTAAATTTGTATCGCCATAATGTTTAGCTTGTACTGATGCGCTCTTTTTCCTCCCTGATGGCGCGGGGAGGTTTTTTAATGAGGCATCTAAGAACAACGTTTTGATTTTTCAATATAGTTTATGTTTCGCCACTATGTCAACGACCACACCATTATTGGCTACGCAATGTACCATACTGAGTCCAGACTAAGTGTCTATAAACACGAACGGGCTAATTGGCCACGCCTACGGGCTACGTAATGGCCATAGTGTGCCTATACTTTCGCAAACTGGTTAAAGACCAAGTCTAAAACAGACTACGTAATAGGGTCTACGTGACCTCGCTGCGAACAAGCTATTATGGTAAATATTGTCTAAGCTACGCAATGAGCCCTACTGAGCTCGGGATTGTAAGAATCTCCATGAATTACAGCAAACACATACTCCATATTTTCTCCATAAGTATTTATGACATTAGTCAATTGGTATAGGGTGAATCACAAATAATTTCAGGAATTTTCAAAATATTACATACAATACTTTGTATGCATAACATACAACAAAAGAGCACATACAAAGAAAAAACCAGTATTTTCGTTACTTAGCGCTTGGGGAAGGCGGAAACTTTGTCTGCTCTGAAGGAGTAGCATCAGTTACTACAAAGGTATCAGCTTCGGTGATCGGGTCAATTGGCAAGCTCATGTTTTGAGGTGGTGCAGAACCTTGAACCAGAGATGCCAAAGATCCCAGATTTAGCTCAGGATTCAAGGCTATTAGCTCAGCTATAGCCTTCCTATTTTCATTGACTATCATTTCTGTAGCCATGGTGAACACCTGAGTCTCCCTTTCTACCACGTCTGTATTTACGTTCATCCGCCGCTGTTATCGGTCTCGATCGAGCTGTGCACGTTCCTCCTCTAGTTGGCCAATCAACTTATTAACGTTAGTAGTTAGGGTTGTTTTCCGCTCCGCCTGCTCCTCCACCCTTTCTTCTTGACTAAGAGTTCTATCCAGCAAGTTTGAGCTCTGAGCATGCAGCTCATCATTCATCTTCAGCAGGGTCTCATTTTGGTTTAACATCATCTTATGATTTTCAGACGCAGTTTTCCACCTCTCATCACTGCACTTCTGAGTTTCTTGCATGGTTCCAACTGTCTTCTCTAGTTTGTCTTTGGCATCAATGGCTTCGTGCTTGGTTCTTTTGGCCGAAGTGTAAGCATGCTTAAGACGAATGACCTCTGTAGCGCTGGTCTTAACTGAACAAAAAACCATGGCTTCTGGTCTCCACTTCTCCATAGTTACTACTTCAGAGTTGGAGACATGTTTCGATAGCCCAGCACGACGGAGTTGTGATGAAGCTGCATACAAGTAGGAAGTTAGAATTATGTTACAAATTTTTAATTGAGCACCACCAGATCGCGAGAGTCTTACCTCGACTGCCAGCTCTACTTGTTGTTGTAAGATGTAAGGAATTGACATTTTATCATAATATGACAAGTCAGGAATTCGGCGGAGCTGCTCAAACATGAATGAAGAAGGGTGTGGTATGATGATCTGTTTGGGCAACAATTTCTCAGCAGAAACCCTATGCTGACTGGGTCGTGCGCCTTTATCCTCACCTTTGTTTTTCTCCCTGGTCTCTAAGGATGGTGGCAGATCCTCCATGTTGGAATTATACACCCAATTTTTCATCCTTTTAGCAAGTACTGGGGGAATAACTTTATTTTTCTGAGGCTCGTCCTTGTCCTCCACATCATCCCTAACCAAGTGAATTAACTCCTCTACAACGTTTGGATTCTGCTCCTCGCTTTCTTTCGGCGAAGGTTGGGTTGGGGCACAATTTGTTTCCCCAGAAGTAGCTCCCGTTCTATCACCATCATCATCTCTTAGTTGTAATTTCTTCACGTTCAAAGGAATGGCATCTTCAATTACCTTTTTCTTTCTTATTCCAGGGCTTAATCAGTGACCCCAAGTTTGTGTCTTCTTCATCTTCTTCTCATTCTGCTCGAACTCTGTTGGGTTGAGCAGTTTCTGGCACCTTATGTGCTTCCTTTTCACTCTGCTCGATCTCTTATATACTGTAAACGTGTGTAACTGCCCACTAACTCACAACATTATAAATAGGGAGAACCTTTCGATGAATAAGAGGATTATTTTTTACCTTATCTCTTTCTTAGCTAAAAACCAAAAGACTTAACTGTGGTAGAACTTGTTATTCTCGTAACAAATATGCAATGCAAACCATGCGTATAACAAAATAAAAAAACAAGAAATATAATAGAATGTAAATTGTGATATCAAGTCTACCACTAAATTCCAAAATGCAAAACCAAGTAACATTTACGATTTTTTCTGCAATCTTTTTATATTATCTTTTGTGTATTTTGAACCTGATCCACTGGGTTTAAGCTTCTCTATGCTCTATTTTTTAGGTCTATTATCATTAATGGTTAATGGTCGATTCTATTTCATGGTGCTTTGGTGCAAAATAGAATTAGGATGAAAACTCATTTTTTTTCCAAGTTGTAGAATACATCGTCAACTATATTTGTAATATATTTTGTCTCGGGATCAAATTATATATTAAAACAATACTTTAGAAATAATTTGCGTTTTATAATTTATACATGTTTTAAAAATAAATAATGTTTACATGTGCACGTCCAAAAATTGTTATATACATTAAAAGAACTTGTTAGGGATCCACCCTGGTCCTTTCTTTAAAGAAGCCAATATGCATAATCATCAATGACCGACGTAATGCCAGATGTGGAACATGTATTAATTTAAATACTAATTGTAAAATTAGGCATACAACTAAATGTGATATCATACTACATCAACTAAATGTCAATTATGATATGTAATATCATAGTAAATCCATTAAATTCCAGTTACGAGATGTGATACTGGACTAAACCAACTAAAATTTGTCTTGTAATATGCGGTGCATTGTGTAAATTACCTTGTTGACCAACTGGTCTTTGGTGCATATCTCCTTCATATTACCAACACTAATATAACCTAATATTTTAGGAATCGACCATAGAATCGAATCATCCTGTATTTCTCTCTTTCGAATCTTCCCTAATTTATGATATTATTTTACATCAATTAAGTCCATTATTTTGTATCAATTTCCCAACTGATATTCTCAATGTGAGTAACTTTTCCTAATCCAATTTCTTCATAGTTTGGCAAGTCTGAGGCATTTGTGCGTTTCCTTGTCGATGTTGTTATGATGCATCACGTTGTGAAATACGAAACCAAAGCATTAGAAATTACAAAGAATGAAATTAAACAATTAAAATATACAAAATATGGAACCAAAAATTAGCAAAGTACGAAACACAAAACTAAAGAAATACTAAATCAAAAGCGCAAACCAAATGTATGGAAAATGTGAGATAGTGACAACTGTATCAAAATATGAAATGCGAGACAATGATATATGATTGGAAAACGAAATGCGAAAGTTGTTTGCCCTTTCAAAAATGCTAAATGTTAAACCAAGCAAATACAAAAAAGGCAGAATAAAAAATTCACAATTTCTATTAGATACGGGACAAAGTGTTTTACGAGATCTGGCCAATACACAAATTCGTACAAAACTCACAAATTTGATCAAAAATTGTTAAATATATAACTTAAATCATACTTTTTCATCCTACTTGATCTCCACTTATATTTTTCTGGTTTTGAATATTTTTTATTTAGATCATCTCGTCCTCAATGACATCCTTATTTTAAACATCTTTCATTTGAACAACATGAGGCTCCTATACATAATGGTTATCCTGTACAGTTAGATGATCATATTTTAGCTCTATTAATATTTTGATAAGTTCCTAATGAACAACAATCACCACCCACTATTTCAATTTATTATGTTCAATACATATTTTTTAAGGTTGTTATTTCACAACAAGTGATGGATTATCCAATTGTTTTCGTTTTTTGGAAGGTGATTATTTCACATCTATGTTTTGTTTTGTAATATAAGCATGAAAAGTGTTTGTTTAGCCTATATTGCTCAAATTTATAATCCATAGTTGATATGAGCTTATATTTGTAAATAATTGATTGTAAATGTAAAGTATGATATGCAAGACAAAACCAAACAAACTAAATCTGACTTTAAATTGTAAACCTTAAATGTGAGATATGAGACCATGCATAACCAACTACATGTTAGACTAATTCTTAAATGCGAAGTGCAATACGCGAGATCAGACTAATTTCTAAATAAGAATTACAAGATGCGAGACCAAGTATAACTAACTACATACATGACTAATTGATAAATGAAAAGTGTGATACATGAGACCATATATAACCAACTACATACGAGAATAATTATTAAATATGACATGCAAGATGCGAGATCATGCATAACTAACTAATGCAAAATGTAAACTAGTCTAGCCTCTAATTCAAAGTGACAGATGTGATATTAGAATTATTCCTACATGTAAATTACAAGACGTGAGAGCATACTAGGTTTATACATAAAATGCGATATGCGAGATGCTAAATAGATTTTTACTTTTTCTTTCAACTTTAAAATTTCCAGGCATATGTATTTATTTTTAAATGGTAGATTTGGTCACCTTTATTCAAATAAGTTTTCTCCATTTTGACATTTCAAGTTTCTTTAGATTTATAAGAATCAGAGAAACCAAAGTTTGTAATGTGAAGTAACAACATCTTTATTTGATTTAGTTGTTGGTTTGTTCATAGTAGGAGATTTTGTTGGACGTGTAGTAGCAAAATCTCTAATTGTAATTTTTTTTACTTGCAGTGGATTTAGTCCGTGTAGTTGATTTAGTCATTTGTCAAATGACGTAGCTATTTTGGTTCTCAACTTCATCATAAGAACACCGTCACGTTACTCTTGTCGGACATGATTTCTTAGCTCTTATATTTCATCATAGTTTCCAACTTTAATATCTCCTAAATCATAGGTATTATTTTCCATAAAATTGACTAATTCTTCTTTTACCCTCCCCTCATCATATATTTATATTTTAGAATTCATTATAGCCAATTATGCATCCAAAACCTAAAAACAATTCAAGTTCGTAAGTAAATATGATATGTGATGCTTGTTTTATATAAAAATGCGACATGCGATACTGAGCATATAAAATATTACAAGTTATGATACATATTTAAAAAAATGTGATTTGCAAGATGTGATACTTGTTTTAACATATTTTTAAAAAATGTGAATTGCGAGATATGATACTTGTTTTAAATAAATTGTGAATTGTAAGATATGATATACATTTAAAAGCGAATGCGAAGTGCGATAAATGTTTTAAAATAAATGTAAATTGCAATGTGCGATACCTATTTCAAAATAAATTCAAAACTGGAGATAACACATACATATGATCAAATGTGATCTTTTTTACTGATTGAATCAAATCCAAATTGTTTTTTATTCAATTCCAAAATATTTGTAACATCTTGGCATCATGTCTTCTTTGGCTTCTCCCTCCATAATGTTGTGTATTCTATGATGAATGACTATATTTATTTTGTATAAGAATTATTATATTTACCTTTTTTTATCCATTTAACAATAGGGTAAGATACCATAGTTGTCACGTGGCGAGACGAGGCGATATTGCCTCAGGGGAGGACGTGGCGAGACCCTTAGCGTGGCGCTCGCCGTGGCGACTGTGGTGCTCGCTGTGGCGGTCGTGGCGACCGTGGCGAGGCGCCAAGCCTGGTATTTTTTTTGAACTAAAAAATAAAAGCCTAAAGCTAAGTTTTGGAAAGATGAAAATGTTTTGGAAGGAGTTGATGTTAGAGCTGTTGAGGTTGGTGAAATAGACTACAATTTTCAGTCTAAGAATCTATCGTTTTCAACGGCTAGTATAAGAGATCGGAGGCTTGTTGATGAAGACTCTGAAGAAGAAAATACTTTATTATAGGATATAGATAGAGAACATGGTGGAGATGAGAGGTGTAAAGATGTTGTCTCAGACGATGATGTACTTTAGTCTATGTTTGTCATTTGACTCATATATTTTAAAAATTATGTGATTGGATGTTTTATAATTGGATTTTTTAGTCTACGTGTTTTTCATTTGACTATGATGTTCTAAGAATTATGTAATTTGATGTATAAGTTATTATTGTTAGTTTAAATGTTTAAATAGTACTATTTAAACTACAGTTATGTGCTATAAAAATATTATTCAGGTAATGGATCGCTGCATGTCATGTGGCCATCGCCTCGCCGTTGTGGCTTTTTAGCCCTCTTCGCCACGGACCGCCACACGCCATTGATAACTATGTAAGATACTAATCAATAAAAGAGCAACACATTCAATTACGTTTTTTTAGTTTTTCATCGCAATAATTCCTTATTGATTTCATAATCTTATCATTTTATGATCCAACCCGATCGTAGTTTTTTTTTTCAAGGGCTTCAACATATAAACCATCGTCAAAGCTAACATATCCCTTGATATTAAGAAGAACGATGTTGAGTAGGATAATATGATCCACTAGTATAACAATATCCCTTACTTATTGATCTCCTCCAGTTTGAACATTTTTGGTTTATTGCATCCTATAAAACACAAACAAATGCAAAATATGAAACCTTAGTGAATATACAAATGTTCAATATCCAAGGGTGTGAAAGGATATTTCGTTTTGCATCAACCAATTTATATGTTTCTACCTTGATTTTGTCTACCACTGTGTTAGGCTCTTCCTAGTTAGGACCGAGTTTATCATCTCTAGAGTCTATGGTGTGGTGAAAGAACTTCCTCAACACTTTTTCTTCCAATTGGAAGCTTCAGCTTTTCACTTTTGAGTCATACCTAATCCTTATTAGCGTTTGATAGTGCTAAACCCTTATATGTGCCTTTATCGTTTTCTCGTCTACCATGCCAAGGCTTGATTTTCTTCTTTAAATATTATAGTCCTTTGGATTGTTGATAACCTTTGGGAAATCAGTAGAGTCTCGGCTAGCACTATTGCATCCATCTCATATGCTAACGAGAAATATGTTTCATCAGTTGTGGTCCGAGAAATGGTATTATAAGCCCACAATATTTCTTGAAAGAATTCAGGGCATTTGGTAACCGAACCTTCCATATTTTTCTTTAAGCCTTTAATTTTGATACGATTTATTATCTCCATCTAGATATTATTCTGGGGATGAAAATGAGTTAAGAAAAATTTTCAATACCTCTGAGCAGAATGAGGTCATTTTGAAATTCTAGAACCGGATTTCATTATTAGTAATGATTACCCTTTGTATATTTTTAATGAATTTTCTCATATATTTGGCTTTGTTCTTAGATATGGTTTATGCGTCAACGCATTTGTTAAAATAATCCACCTAGTAGCAAATAGTGTCGACCAGGGCTTTACAAAACAAGCAAATAAGGTCGAAACCTCGTCGGTCAAAAGGAATGGGTTCATATATAGCTTCTAAAAGAACTGGCATCTTGTGTGACACGTTTAAAAAATATCAACAAGTATCGCACATTTTCACAGTCTCTTTGCATTTAGCAGTGAGAGTTGACCGAACATATCCTGCCAAAAGTGATATTCTTGTTAGGGTTTGATATTCATATTGAGCCGAACCTTCATCGTTGTAAAATCAAATACATAGAAGGATTCTTTCGAACCTAAACACTGTAGAAAACGTTTTGAGAAAACCTGATAGTATATTGTCCATCCTATCCTTCCATACTTATTCGTCTTTTATTTCAGCTTACGGGCCTCGACTTTACTATATATTAGTTCTCATGTTAGAAGGTAATTATGAATTGGTAAGCTTCAGTCTCCACAAGTTTCAATGGTATTAACTTCAATTTCCATGTCATCAGAGGGGTATCACTGAATTGACAGTTACTCTTTTTATATGATATAGAGCGCTAAGTTGAAACTAGTGGTGGAGGCTAAAGTATCGACCAAAGAATTTTTTTTCCCTAAGAATACACACGAATTATACTCATTTAAATTCACTTATCAATTTTCTCAACTTCTCTAAGTACAATATTGAGGTATGATTTCTTGCCTCTGTTTGGCCGAGAGCACGATTTATAATAATTTTTGAATCACTTAATAACTTTACTCTTTTAGCACCACATATTAGAGGTAGCATGAGCCCTAAAATAATTGTTTCATACTCAATTTCATTATTAGTGGTATGAAATCTAAATCATTTATCTTGATAAACAATATACGCAGATAGAATGTTCATGTGGATGCCAGTACCGTATCTCGGGAGTATGAACCTCAATGTTTTTAGAATTTATCTATTGAGATAAAGACTCTTTGTGAGGCATTGGTCTTTCATCAATAGAACTTTGTTAGAAAATCGGTAAGTGTCTGGGATTTACTGGTTGTTCTCGGCTCAAAACTTATGTCGCAATCCTTGAGTTTTACATACCAGTGAGTTAGATGCTCTAAAATATCTAGTCACCGGTACCACCCTCGAAAAGGATATATATTTGGACAGTCATAGAGTATCAATGGAAACAGGGTCTCATTTTCCTTGCTGCTACCACTAATACAAAGCCAATTTATAAAGGAACCTTTTATCTGCATAAAAAAATACTCTTGCTAACGCAATGAATAGGTTTTAAGTTTATTTCTTTTTTTCTTACTAGTACAAAATTCACGACATAATCAAAACTAACCAGATAGATATAAAGAGTTTCTCCAAGAAAATGCTTTGACAGTACTTCCGGTGAGGTTAGATGTTCTTTAATCTGTAGAAAGCTTCATCAAATTATTTAGTCCATTGAAACCAGTGGAACTTTTTTGAAACCTTAAAAAATAAGAACAACTATATGAGAAACTAGAGATAAATTTGTTTAGAATTTCTAACCATCGGCCAGTACCCACACTTACCGACCGTGGATGATGCATTGACGTCAAAGCTTCTAACTATTGAGGATCGACTTTTATTTTTTTCTCACTCATCAGATATCCTAAACATTACTTGATCGGACCCCAAAAGCATATTTTCAGGTTTTAATTTAAGGTTTATAGTCCTCATGTTCTTGAACATCACCGCTAAGTCTCAAATATAACTTGTGTCCTATGAACTCGTGAACAACATGTCATCCATTTATACTTCTATATTCTAGCTTATTTATCCATCAAATTCATTGTTAATAAGACTTTGATAAATTACCTCAATATTCTTTAGTACAAAAGGCATTTACTTATAGCAATGAAGACTTCAGTCGATGACAAATGTGGTGCATTATTGGTCTGTTAAGTATAATTGTATATAGTTACACATAAAGTATGGAATCATGAAAAATATGAGTTTATTGCATAAAGTCGAGTTTACCAAGGAATTAGTATTTTGGGCAGACTCTATTCAAATCTATGAAATCTACATACATTATCAATTTAGCGTTTTTTTCTAAACCAACACCGAGTTATTAATACAAAGTGGGCATGTAGACTATCCGAATGTGCCCAACCGCAAACAATCTGTCTACCTCACATGAGATGTCCTCAAAAATTTTAATTAAAAAAATATATTGTGTTTAGAACGATAGGGTGAACATTTGGAGCAACATATAACTAGTGATACATAACATCTATGGGTATCCATGTTACATCATTTGACTTAAAAAACACAAAGATTGTTAAATAAAAATAATAACAAAGCAGTGTGAAAGTTGTCCGATAAAGTAGTACCATTTTTTAGACTCTTTCTCTCGGCAAGTTCTAATATTTTTGTAGTCTTATCGGGGACTACCAAGCTAAGGGCCTCGCCAGAGTCATCTACCCCCTTCATATCCAGCGACGTCTCTTTTGACTTCTATTTATTTTTTAATGCAATAGAGTCAACGTAACATTTCCTATAGGTCTTCTGGTTCTTCCTTATAATTCCAACTTTATCAATCACTATATACTAAAGGCATTTGGGCACGGTAGAAGAACTTGCACGCGTCCCGACCATCTATGATCGCACTATAACTAATTCCACAACCATAAAAAGAGAACTCAAATATTTCTTATATTTTCCTCTTCCTACGTACACATCACATTCACTTATCCTAAGAGCTTAGCATCTTCACTGGTAAATTTAACTTTTGGTATATATAAAAATCCTTCGTACCTTTACCCTTGAAATATATGCGGTAATATGTAAAATATCATTATAGGGTCCAAATACTCTGCAGAAGTCATCGTCGATAAAGGTCATAAGTGGGAAACGATCGTGGTATAAATAAGCTAGTGTCTACCATTTGAGTTATTTTTCGAGCTTCAAGCGTGTCTCTTTCAGGAATTGTTTGTTATACAATATTCCCTATCACGTTCTGTGATAGTCGTGACCTTGTCTCGATTATCATCAAAATCTAAATATTCTTCTTCTTGAGGTTCAATTAACACCTCGGAGAAATTTTCAATAACAAAAGTTTGTTCGTCTTTAGGCTGTATTTTTTGTGCTTCAAATCTTCTTTGCTTAGGCTTTGGCTCAACCTTTATCTTCTTTTGGAAACCTAAAGCCTCGTTTAATTAATTGTCCATCTTCGATTCCCCCTTCAGCCTCTTGCAATCTCTAGTGTAATGTCTAATATTTTTATGGTACATATAAAATAGTTTTGCTCGTTTATTTTCTTTAAGGGTCAACATTAGTAATGGTTTTCAAAAGGAACAATATATTTAGCCTTCTGGTAGATTGTGGTATACTTTTACTCAACTTTGTGTAATTATTTTCAATGTTATCCACCTTCTGAATTTGTAAGTGAGCATCTCATATGCCCTATATATCTCGTCGATCACTTGAAACCTGGATTGATGGTTCCCTTTATGTTTTCAAGTGGGGCAAAGGCTTTTAGATACATATGAAGCTGAATTTACTTGATTTTTTAGCCGAGGATTTTAAGTTAGCTAGTTAGAAATCAAATATGGTTTATAGGCTACCATTTCATTGCTGCTGCATAAATCTGGCGTGTGTGTCTAACCTTCAGGCGCATGGTCTCTTCCACATTCAATGAGATTCTTATTATGCCAATAATTTCCTGAAAGATAAAGCTTTCTTTTTCATTACATCCTCTGTAAATAGGCCCTGAAGTGTTCTATTTCAAGAGGAAGCGCATGTCACTGTCTCATCGCAACATTTTGGACTATTCTTGGTTTATATAAATTGACACTTGTAATTTCTAAAGCTCTTGTTCGTATCTTGTTTGCAGTATATAATGCAATCTATGTGCCCTTTTATGAACTTCCTTCATACAAACTAGCCTCTAAATAATGATGACGAGGTTTCAAAGCTTCGGATGGAGTCAAGCTGCAATTAATCAAATCAAGTAGTGCATTTTTATGGCCTTTTTGATAGGGTAAATTATGATTTAAAGGATAAGATTCAAATTATAACTCTATTGTCTATACGCTTTCGGAAGATGTGTCCCAAACTAGGTGTAATTCCCAAGGTGGGTTAGTGCCCTGAGTGAAGGTTGAAACGGTGGTTGAAATGTTGTTGCAGGGTTGGGTAAGAGGTTTGCTACTGGTATAGTTGAATGTTAGATTGTGCAAAATATTATGGAGGAAACATATGTTGAAAATGAGCCGGAGCAGGACGTCAAACTCGAGCTAGAGGCGTTAGATATGGGTCTGACGGATAGTCGTCCTCAAACCTTCTGGTTGGTGCCCTGCAATGGTGATGTCTTTCATATTTCCTACTACGACATCTAGAACGAGAACATTCATGTCTCGTTATCAATATAATCGGAATCCCAACCAGGGTCAATGGATCTACCGTCGAATGAATAAGATTTGTGTGTTGCTCTTGATGATGCAGGATCCCTACTTTATACCCTCTCTTATGAGTGTATTGAGAATGTGTAGCAATAACATTGAGGTGAATCTGAAACTCCACAAACTCCAAAGACTCTTGATCAACGTGTACTTGTCTAATTTCAGACCTCAATCTCGATGGTTTTGCCATCATGTTTTCCACTTGACCATGCAAGGCAGCAACCTCTACATCATGAGCTTGACGTTCCTCGACTAACTTAGCTCTAAGATAATTGAAATCAGAAAAGACAAGTCATTGATGTCGTTTGAACGATTGTTATTGTCGGTACCTCAACCCAACTGGAGCTTCAACCTTTACATTATACTTCATTCTTAATAAAAAAATAAAATGGTCTATAGTAATTCTCTGCAATTGGTTTTGTAAAAGGTTCTAAATATCCATCTCTTTCCACGTACGACGCTATCGAGAATGCTCAACTACGTTTAGACTATGAAATCGATACCGTTCCAAACACCACACAAAAATAAGAAATATTAGAATTCAAAAAAAATCATTAATCCTAATAATTACTATATAAATCGTTTATCACTTTTACTATGGTTAATTTTTTTTATAACCATACAAATAAATTTTTGCCATGCCAATCATAATTATATATATAAAAAAGTGTTTACGTCCACTTACCGGTTTAAACCCATATAGTTCTTCGACCAATCCCATCATTGCCATTAAAACAAATATAAAATATAAAGTGTTCTAGTTATACTCCACATCATTTTGGTTCATATTAATCAGAACAAATATATATACACTGTTCTTATATAAAGAAAATAGGGTTAATGTAGCATTAAAATTAGAAAAATGCTGTATACGAAATGAAAACTTTACTGTTTATTGTTATATGTTTTTTAAAACTTGGAATACTTACTTATTTAATGAACCTCATTTCTAGTGGTTCTGCTGTCAACAACTTCAGTAACAGATCTAAATATATATAGCAATTAATATTAGTAGCTTGTTCTGACCTTTTTGTCAACTTGTAGGAAGAAATTCTTGGATCTGGGAAAGCTTAAAGTGCAATGGCTTAATATTGACGTGTTGAACACAGATGTGTATCTCAAATAAAGTGAAATTATGTACACATGACTGATTTCGATTAGAAGATACTTGATCAATATTCTCCGTGGATCCCGACTTCGGCTTCAACGCAAATAAAAATGTTAAACTAAGTCAGTAATTTAATTTAGGTCGGGATATAGGGTTTTGATCTCCCAATTACGACACTTTTATGTTAGGGTTTTAAATCTTTTATAACTATTATTTATCAAGTTTTGTAATTTTTAATCGACTAATAATACTGAGAATTTTTTTTGATCTCTCTTACTTATTTCTTTTAAACATACTCAGTTTGTTATAAATAATTTTTTTCAATTCAGTATTTTTGACGAAAATATTTTATTGACGAAGTTATATCATAGAACAAAGTAGATGTTTTTTTATTTTAACTTTTTTTTAAATATAATTAACACCATCGTATTTTTTATTATTATCAAAATTGTTATGTTCGTTTTTATTTGTTTCTTCCGTCGTTGTTCATATTTACGATTTTGTATGTTCATTTTTTTCGACCTATTCAAAAATATTTTGATTATTATTTTATTTTTAGATTTTAGATGAATTCAGATTAGGAATAAACCTAAATTTAGTGTCAATGCTAACCACATTATCAATAATTGATCATTTGCTTATTTGTTGTTTTTGTTGAAGGGTTGAAGTCTTGGTTATCGTCCTTAATTTTTAAAAATTGTTTTTTTATTGTCTCTTCTTTGTCTTAGTGTCGTGGTTATGTATGTGATCGTGATCCTATTATCTTTTTACAAAGGTTGGTTGGTGGGGGTGGATTTAAGAGTTAACTTTTATGGTATATTTTTAACCAACGATTTAATGGGTTTATCCATTTTTAAACATTTAAAACACTGATGGAGTGCTATTTCTTAGTTTATTTTTCAATTTGTTTCAATAAAAACTTTTTGTCCTATTAATTTTTTTTTGTCTTTTTGTTCAATACGATCTCGTCCAATTTTTTTTTATTTCAATACCAAATTCTATTTTGTTGTATTTTGAGTATTTTAGATTTTTGTGGGATATTTACTCATATTCAGTTAAGTTTTGGTTGTATTTTGAGAATTTTTGGTTTTTTGGAACATTTATTTTGTTTATACGTCTATTTTTTTAATTATGTGGACTGACTTTTGATTTTTTTTACCAGATATGTCCGATACACTTGTAATTTTTTTTTAATATTTTATTTTCAACGAAAAATTATTAATATATTTTTGAAATATGAAGGGCGAGGGAAACAGATGTACAATTAAAAGACTAAAAACTATGAAAATTGCTAAAAATGTAGATTTTGTTGTTATCCAAGAACCACTGATCTCAATGGTTAACTTAGAAAAGGTTACCAGAAAGCTTGATTTTGAAGTTGGTGTTGTCAACATTAGTAAAAAGATATGGGTAATATATATAGGTGAATTTATAGTTGAAAGTGTTGCTAATTATGAGCAAATTTTGCACTTAAAAGTAAGTCATTCTACATTGGAAAATGATTTCATGGTCACTATGGTCTATGCTAAATGTATAAGAGATAAAAAGATAGTTCTCTAGGATAGTTTAAGAGCTCTTGCTGATTATTCTAAAGAGTGGGTTGTCATGGTTTTTTTATGCGATTACAAACTCTCAAGAACAACTATCATTTTCTACCTTATGTTTGAGGAGCTTAGATGACTTTAACAATACTATTCTAGACTGCAAACTAGAACATGCTAGATACTCAGGTTTAAAATATATTTGGACCAATAATTGTAAATGGAAGAGGCTAGATAAAGTTTTATATAATTCAGCTTGGATTGAATATTTTGAAAATACTAAAGTCAAGCACCTATTCAGAACAAGATTAGATCACTATCTTTTGTGTATAACTATTCTAGTTGACCATAATGGAACCAAATTATCATTCAAGTTTCAAAATATATGGACTCTGCATCCGGATTTCTTAAAGATGGTTGAGCAAAACTAGAATAAGGATATGTCAGGATTACATATTCAAGTATTATGTAATAAGCTTAAACTATTGAAACTTAAACTTAAAAGTCGGAATTATGATATTTTTGGAAATGTTTTTTACGTTATTGCACAATCATAAGACAAAGTCAAGTTTTTAGAAATCTCTTTTAAGGAAACCAATAGTGTATAAGATAAAATAAAGTTATTTAAAGCTCGAGGAATTCATATTAAATTTATGGGTATGGAATGATCCTACTGGGAAAAGAGAAGTAATACTAATTGGTTGAAGAATGAAGATATCAATGCTTCATATTTTCATAAATATATCAAGAATAGAAGAAACAAATATATTCATGACATTTTAGACAGAGACATGTGGATTAAAGATCAATTTGTCTCAAGTAAATATGATGAGGAGCATTTCAAGTCTGTTTTTATCAGGTCAACCTAATCTAAAGGTATTTGAGGAACTTCATAACATCATTCCAAAACTCATTTCTGATTTAGATAACAAAAAACTTGTGGAGTTACCTTTGGAAGATGAGATCTATAATTCTGTTAAAATATTGAGCTCCAATAGTCTTGCTGGAGTAGATGGATTTAACCCAAAGTTCTTCCAATATTGTTGCTCTATAATATCCAAGGACCTTTGTACAACAATAGTTGTATTCTTACATGGTCACCATGTCCCTCAACGCATATATGCCACTAAAATTTTCTTTTTTACTAAGGTGGATTCCCCTTAAACCTGAAATGATTTTAGACCAATCAGCTTATGTACAGTGCTCAATAGAATTATATCAAAGAGACTGAATGAAAGGCTACCAATTTTACTTCATAAGATTATATCATAGGAGCAATGATGTTTCGTTAAGGGCATAAATATACATGCTAGTATCTTGCTGACTCAAGAGTTAACGCATGACTTAAATACAAAAGTCAGAGGTGGAAATGTGATGATTAAAATCGACATGTCCAAAGCCTTTGATAAAATCTCTTTGAACTTTATTCTAAACATCATGTAATCATTTGGTTTTGATAAACGGTTCTTCGATGTGATTAAGAAGTGCATCATTTTTTCCTGATTATCAATAATTGTGAGTGGAAAATAACAAAGTTACTTCAAATATATCAAAGGAGTTAAACAAGAGGATCATATTTCTCTTATTCTATTTATTATAGCTTAAAAATATTTAATTATGGGCCTTAAAAAGATCTTCGAAGGCAATATAGAAATAAGGTATAAAAAAGTAGCTCTATGGTCATAACTTGTCTCGCCTTTACAAATGATTTTATCATTTTTGCAAATGGTTCTTCTCCTAATATCAATGGAACCAGTTTGTTCATATAGCATTACCAAGACAAGTCTTACACTTACAAAAATATCTCAAACAATAATCAAGGTAATTAGAAAACCAATTTGGTTTTAAGCATAAAAATCTTCCTCTTAAATACATTGGTATTTCTATTCATATAAGTAATAAATTTTGTTACTTTGATGAATTGGTGACTAAAATCTGGAAAATGATTCAAGATTAGGATAATAAGCCTTTGTATTTGGGTGAAAAACTAATTCTTATTTAATCATTGTTGATGGCTATACCAATATATCACTTACAAAACTATCTTATACCTAAATATGTAATCACCATAATAGAAAGGATGTGCATTAGGATTTTATGGGATTCTACTAACTCTAATCAGGAGATTAATTGGAAAAGATGGTTGTAACTATGTAAACCTTATGACTAGGTTGGATTAAATAGAAGAAGACTATGGAATATGCATACCTCTTTCTCTTGTAAATTATGGTAAAATTTCAGGGAACACAAGTTTTTATGGTTAAAATATATGTAGCATTATATTGTTCTACTTATCATCCTCTTCAAGTATAAGATACAAGTAAATGTTAAAATCTAGAATAGACTATTAAATATGAGAGACATTGTAAAAATGTTATACCTTCTGCCATGTAGGTAGGGTGACATAGATTTCTGGCTAGAGAAATGGTGTGATACACAACCATTCATCATCTTCTTCTCTGATGAAGTCAATAACTACTGGAATATTGAGGATAAATTCAACAACTACTGGTATGAAGGTTGCTAGAATATGGATAAATTGACTATAGTTCTCCTATTTAACATTGAGAAAATAAAAAGAATTACAATAAATAAAACTAAAGACGATTTAATTAAATAGTTTCTATCAGCCACTGAACAATTTAATACAAAAGACACATGGAATAATGTAAGAGATACATGTACCAAATTTAATTTTTTTCAAGAGACTATGGAATAACATTACACCTAAAAAATCTTTATTTCTAATTTTGAGACTTTTGAATAGATGGATACCAGTTAATACTATATTACAGAACCCTAGCCTCTAAATGTCAGTTATGCGAAGGAATTGAGTCAATAAGTCATATATTCGTTCAATGCAATATAACTTGGGAAATCTGAAAATACTTTGTTGGAATATTTGGTATACTCGAAGCTGGTTTTGATCACCTAAAAATAGGTTCATATCACAACCATTCTCCTACCTATAATATGTTGGGTTATATGGAATTCTAGAAATAAAGCAAAGCATCAAGAGTAAAGTATCATAGTTTAAATATATTTTGGACCATATTAAGTACATTATTTCAAGACTCGATTGTGAAAATATATTAAAGAGAGAATACTTGAATATAGATACAAAAGTAGCTTCTGAAAGAGGATGTTTCCAATATTTAAACAAGCCAATAACGAGTATTTCTCTTAAAATGGAAACTCTCGGTTGGTAACAGAATCA
The DNA here is from genome assembly GCA_036936605.1 of Limnanthes douglasii subsp. nivea. Classification (NCBI taxonomy): domain Eukaryota; kingdom Viridiplantae; phylum Streptophyta; class Magnoliopsida; order Brassicales; family Limnanthaceae; genus Limnanthes; species Limnanthes douglasii. Next base: position 51,081,087 of record JAUPFV010000005.1, read on the forward strand.
AGCTTAACACTGATGGATCATGTAGCTTGGCTGGTGAATCTAGTGGTAATGGTTTATTAAAAGATAACATGGAAGATATCTTAGAAGCTTAGGGCCGAATCTATATTTTAGATAGGCTACATGTATGTAAAGAAAAAGGAAATTAGTCATCTTGACATTAAGACTGACTCTATTGTTCTTATTGAAATGATATAAAAGAAAATTCTCCATGGTATTTGGCACACTCATTGAATGTTGCATAAATCTTATATCTTGAATGTTGTATAAAGCTTATATCTTCTTGCATAACTATAATACAAATCTATAGGGAACACTGCAAACTGGCTTGCTAAATGGACTTACAAGTGTAGAACGAGACAAGATTTCAATCAAAATCAGGCTCTAACTCAACTAAGATCAATTACACTACTCGATAGCCTAGAATTAGTGATCAACTTCTGAATTGCACAAGTACCTATGCACCACCCCTACTATAAATGATATATATGACATTGGTTTATGCTTGTGCATATGAGACTTCCAATGCCAAATTGTATGGTATAGTCTGTATTTCTCGACTTTTTTTTTGAGACACTAACTTAATAAGAACTTATTGGATTTACCTATAAAGGTATCTACAAGTTTTTTATATTCCATATCATGATGTTTTAACATGCTCTTAATGTATGTTTTTTTGTAACATACACATAATACCTCGAGATCAACCTGAATAATCTGGATAGTTAACACAAAATAAAATTTCACTAAATCTTTATTTTGAATATCTCTGATAGAAAATTCTTAGTGACATGCAACAAGACTACATCGTTAGTAACAAAGAGTGTGTCATCAACACACAACATTGAATATACTACATTTCTATCACTAAATTTATGATATACAATCTTCCATAAAATTTATCTCAAAATCGAATGAGGTGATAATATTTTAAACCAGTGAAGAGCTGCATGTTAGAGCCTATATATAGATTAATAGAGTTTGCAAACCATTAATTTGTATATCTCTATAAAACAAGTTTTTAGGTTGCATCATGTTTATCGTTTATTTAATGTCTTCATTAATAGTGTTGCATTAACTAGTGAATCCCAAAGTAAAAATATACAACTAGAGCCATGATTGTCCTATGTTTGCACACCATTAATTTGTGTATCCCTATAAAACAAGTTTTTAGGTTGCATAATGTATATCTTTTTTATAATGTCTTCATTTAAATTGTTATACTAACATCCATCTAGTGAATCCCAAAATAAAAATATACAACTAGAACCATGATTGTCCTAAGTAAGTGCTTTAAAAAGCCAGAGAAAAAGTCTCAATGGTCAATACATTCATGTTGAGTATAACATTTTGCTGCAATATGTGTTTAAATATTTCCACTTTACCTTTTTGAATTTCGCTTGATAAAATATCCATTGTAACCAATTTCTCTTTTTTTATTATTTAAATAACTGGATAAGATCACAAATTTCATTGTTTTGTATTTACTTATACTCTTCATTCATTACTTATATCTAGAATTCAATGTTAATTTTTTTTCAAGGTATGTGGAAGGTTATAAAATCAACATTTGAGATGCTATAAAACTCTTCATGTTCTTATAAAAAGGCCACAAAATCTAAAAGTATAATTTTCTATTTCATCTTGGAAATCTATGTAATATGGGTTCATCAATTTGCATTATTATTTAATAATGTTGATTTTTTTCATCAGAAATGCTATTAACATGTTATTCATGAATACGAGGTGGTACATCTATATGAGGTACTAAATTATATAACAGCGATGAATGACACATTAATGGTAACTAGAGCGCCGATGCAAAGACTAAATGAATTGGTTTCAATTCTTTCTTAAATACTATGATGTTATTTGAATCATTTCATCCAAACTTAATAATTTTAGAAAACATATACAATTTCCATCTCATAAACTATAAATTACTTGGAGAGTGAAACTTGTAACCTCTTAGTATGAGTATCATATGAACTAACCGCTTATTATTTTGGATTTCAACTTTTATCCCCTTAACTTATAAGGCTTCACTTTAGCTAGACATCTCCAAATGTGTAAGTTTTTTTAAAGTGGACTTTCACCTAATAAATAGCTCATATAATATCTTATTTGTTGATTTACTAGGTACTTAATTTAGAATATATTTTTCATATTTAATGGTTTCTCCTCGGAATGAAATAGGTAAAGATGTATGAGTGATCATAATCCAAATAATTTCTTTCAAAATGTTATTTTTACTCTTAGATATACTACTGATCATGGGCGAACCTCACATGGTATATTGAGGAACGACAACACATACTGTACGAATAGAGCAAAATGGACATGTTGATATTTTTAAGATTTATAGTATTTACCACCACGACTATATCTAACATCTTAAATTATTTTGCCAAGGTGTAGCTTAAAGTGGGCCTTAACAATTATTAATCTACCATATGTATCTTACTTTTCAAAACCGTTTGGACCACAAGACACTCAAGGTCCGAATCTTGGTAGTCACATTCGGAGATAATTTTCTCCCTGCAATGGTTTGGGTTAAAATCTCGACATTAGATGGCTATACTGTACTTAGAAACCATTGTGTTAGGCTCTTGCCTTAGAAAAAACCGATGAATAATTGATCCACCTGTACCGGCAAAACCCGCTCTATCCCCTGCACTCCCCGGTGCCGCGCTATTATGTGTTCATATTGCGATAACTCTCTTCTATCGAACTTTAGATTTCCATATTCAATGATATGCAGTTTTTTATTTTGTGACCGATATCATTGTAATACTCGCAAAACTTACCATTTATATGCTCACGAGGTCTAAAGATTGGGAAATAAGCTAAAATAGACTTGTTCATTTGTATTGCGGTATATGAGTGTCACACTCTCAGTTAGCTCGGTGTAAATCTCATACCTCACCTCTTTTTCCCGAACATTGACCAGAGTCTTTCCTGTCATGTTTCGATAAGTAACAAATCACACAACTCTGGACCTTACTTCTACTCGATCGCGGCTGCTCATGGACAATGACACGCAGAGGAAAATGCATGGCACTTTTTGTTACAACCAAAGCTCTTGGGGCGCTTGCTTCTGTAGTCAAATTTCTCAGGATGTTATATTCGTAATCGCGATGTTTTCTAAAACAGGGTTCGGAGCCTGGTAAAATTGGTCAGGTGCATTCTCTAAAAATCGTCGGTGGTGAATAATTTCCTTAAAGTGGGACTGTGTGTTCGGCCTGCTTTAATAACATGCCAAAAGTCCGATATTTATTTTTTAACACCCTTTGTAAAAATGGGATATGGGGAAAAAGTCCCTTCCTGGAAGAAGTTACTGATATCTCTTCGCGACGCTCTTCAAGGTCATTTTTGGTCCGCACAAAATGTTTTGTGTAGTCCTTCAGACTTACCCCAATATGTTGTAAGCATGGTATTATGTGGTCTCCGTGACCGATTATCATTCTACTTCTATCAAAATGATGTCTAAACAACATTCTAAACATATTAAAATTTCCAATTCACCTTGGTGTTTGTTAGTTGTCTGTACAAAGCTTGATAAGTATTAAATCTGGTTCGGAGGACATTTAGGTAATATGATAAAAGTTTAATAAATTTAAGATGAAAAGTAGAGAGATAATATAGCTGCTTTAGTTATTGTTTAGAGAGATAAAGTCTCATCTTCTATAAATGTCATCTTCAAAAGCCTTTATAAGCTGACTTTAGGTTAATAGGCCTAACGTGTCAAATCATTGTCATGGGCCAAACCCAAAGACTGAAAAAGCCCATTTAACCCATTAACAATCTAAATTGATAGATTCAATACATAGTAATAAATAAGAAATTAGTCAAAACATTTGTGCTCAAATGGCTAAATGAAAAAATAAAGATGAGGTATATACCTTTGGTCAGAACTAACCCTCGAAGATATCCGACCCTCTCAAAGCAACGACCTCCAAAAATATCTGACCCTATCATCTAGCCCCCTTAGTCCTCTCAAATGTATTTTGGAAGGGCTAACTAAACCATATCGAAGTCACGCTGATTTTCTAGTATCCTATAAATATAATGATGAACATATTCGAACCCCATCCGGTGATGTCGCTCGAAAATGGTTATGCCTAAAAGTTATGGTTTTTAAGCAGTTGTACTTCATGGCATATGGCATTAGTTGATTAGAGCCACAAACGTGTTTTACCCTAGGTGAGACAAACCAATCAATCGAAAAAGTTTCCCCTCATATATGGATTATAGTTGTTGGTAGCGTTTCCACTTCCCTAAAAAGGTACTCAAACATTTTTTGTAGTGTCTTTTATAAGCTCTTCTATTATTTTCCCATTTTAGAAATTTCTAGAGAGAAAAACTTTACATTCTAAAGAGAGATTTGTCCTTTGTTATTGATATCAAGTTAGACATCGGTCAATTTTTCTTCTCCTCTTTTACGTCAACCACCGTGAACCCTATCTTCAATAACATTCTGGGTTTGTATGTTCACCGCCATAAATAAATTAACTGAGGACGGTCAGTTATTATTATCTAAACTAGAAAAAGAGAAGAAAAAAGCCAGGACTGCTGTTAGGTTACCTGTTTCCACAAGAACAATCATAGCTGATGAGGTCGGATTTCTTTAACACAAACCATTGTATATATCCGAAGGGCAGTTCGGACATATCCAGTACCATGCCCCACCGAACACTATAACTTAGTGGATCTTGACTCAACTAGTTGCTAGTCATTTCATCTCTTGGGCTAATGCGTTTTAAACTTAACCCAAGCCAGTGATCCAACCCGGAAGGCCCATGGATCAACAAATGAGTATAAATACCCCACATAATTTCATTAATAGGATAATCTGAATTTACTGCTAGCATACACCTTACTTATCTCTCTACATTTTACACTAAACATTAAATTCCCAAAACTCTTTCTCAAAACTACCCTTGATCAGAAATAATCCATACTAAATTGGCGACCACAGTGGGAGGCGACGGTGTCTGAATCACAAATTCAAAACCAGCAATAACAACCAGTTCGGATGGATCCGAATGGGCAAAATACTCCACCTCGAGAGGTGGAAGAAGCAAAAGAAAATAATGAATACACTATTGAGGAGCGAGATCAATTAAGGGCTGAAATTGAGGCTTCGAAGGCATTAAAACAATGAGAGAAATGAGTTAAAGAAAAATCAGGTGCGTCGGTGCTTCACCATACTGATAATCATGGTGAGAATGAGCAGTATCTGAAGACTCATCTCAGTACCAAGAAAACGCATTGATCCAAACATGTGGAGAGTTCCACTTCAGAATCCTCGAGTAGCTCCTCTAATGATGCAGAGCTTGAAGAGTCAGTCTCATCCAGCAGTGATGAAGATTGGTCAAAAAAGAAAATAAGGCTTACCAAAAAGCATTCAAGAAAGAGGGATAGACATGGTAGGCTCAAGAAGTATCAGGGAAAAATGAAGGGTTTAGTTGATCAACATATTGACCGTTTGTTGATTTACCCTTTTGATTTCCAATCAAAACCAGGTATTTTTGCTACTACAAATGAAGATACTGTGTTTAGTCATACCCAAAACTGGAAACAATCATCTTTATCCGCAAAAATACTCTCCTGGCCTCTTCCTAAATGATTTGACAGTTCCAAGATGGAAAAATACGATTGGAGTAAAGATCTAGACAATCATCTTGAGCAGTTTAAGAACTTTATGATGAACTTTGACAATGACGACAAGTTGATGTGTAGGGCTTTCTCTCAAACGTTCAAGGGGAGTACCCTCAAATGGTAAAATAGTCTCCCTCATGGATGTATAAAACAAATTGACATATTATGGGTTGCTTTTCGGTGGCAATTCGTAGGAAGTAAGGAGCTTAAAGGTAATGGAGATACGATCATCCATTACGCCCAAGAGCCAAATGAGTCTTTAAAAGAATACATCAACAAGTTTGTAAATATAAATAATTGGTTAGCAGATTGCTTTGAACAAGTGGCAATTTCCTCTCTTAGGCACGGATTGAATCCGGAGAACTTGGTTGATTCTATGACCCGGAAGTAAGCTATGACCTTTGGGGGCTTGTTGAACCAAGTGGGGAAAAAATTAATGTATAGGAGACCAAGAAATCTAGAGTGCCTCGCCAGATCATATTCACAACCACAACATCAACACCTCAAACAACTAACCAGTCCGGTTATAGGTCGAAGGAAACTAGACAGGGATCTCACCGGTCCAGGCAGAGTCAGTCCAACCAAAACCAGAACCATCAGGTTAGAATTAAAAGGGGGCCTTGGGTTCAACCTGAGTGGTTTGCAGAGATGGGAGAGAGTGTGGCTACGATATACGATAAAACTAAAAATGAAGTACATATTAGAAAACCAGTTGCGTTGCAATCTCTCAGAGAAAATCGAATTACCCGTTTCTGAAAATACCATAATGACATTGCGCATGATATCAATGACTGCATAACTTTGAAGTAAGAGGTGCGGAACCTCATTGAAAGGGGTAAACTTGGGGCCTATGTTAAAAAACAAAGGGGAGCAGGCCGGATAATACACCATCAAGTATCAATACTCCCCGAACTACACCTTCGGCGCTCCCTGAAAAGTCTAGACAAGAAGATGCTATGGTGATTATTGAAATATTTGATATGGATTATGAGTACTTGGATATTGATCCAACTCGAAATCGGGTAGGGGTGATAATTGACAAGACTGCTATTGTTTTCGGTCTGGTTAAATATTTTGGGGGAAACACTGTTACTGCACCTTCCAGTTCTTCAAGGAATATGCATGTCAACATCTTGGTCACCCAGTTGAATGGAAGAATGTCCATACATCTGTACCAAAGTCCCGTTCATTTCATAGTTTTTGATGATGATGACTTACGAGACATTGCAGGACCTCATGAAGACGTCGTGGTGATAGGGGAATCAATAGGAGGAAATAATATACGTCGAATCTTGATTGACACATGTAGTTCGAGAAACATATTGTTCTTAAATTCCTACAAACAGATGATAAACCCCTCGTTTATTCAATATTCGAACAGAACTGTTGTGGGCTTCACGGGGAGTCCAGCAAATGTGATTGGAGAATTCGAGGAAGAAGTATTGTTGGGCAAAGGGCCTTTCAAGAAAATGGTGAGGGTATTATTTGTGGTGGTGGATTGCCCAACATTTTATAATTCGATATTTGGGAGGTCTTGGCTCTCTAGTTAGCATGTTGTGGATTCTACTGTCCTTCAGTGCTTAAATAATGTTGTGCAGGGACAAGTGGGTATTGTTCAAGCAGTCATAAGGTAGGTAGGGAATGCTATGCAATAGCCCTTACCTCAAAATCTTCGGAGGCAGTCAATGTTAACAAAGATTAGCAGCTATTGGAGCCTTCCACCGATGAGAATGAAATTTATGATCCAAGAGAGGCTCCTAGTATCATAATACATATAGAGAAAGTTGAAATTCATTCCCTATTTGAGGGAAAAAATGTTAAAATTGGTACCAAGTTGGTACCAAGTTTGAAACGAAGGCTACTATTTTTTTATGAGATAATCTAAATATATTTTCATGGTGCTATGATGATGTCACCTGCCGATGTAATTTGTCATAAGCTGTCGGTACGAGCTGATGTTGGACCATTTGTACAAAGAAAAAGGTCATTCTCTAAAGAAAAAGCAGATGTAATTGTTCAAGAAGTTGATCGCTTGACCAAAATGGGCCACATGAAAGAATCTTAGTACCCATTATGGACTGCCAATCCTCTTTTGGTCAATAAAAAGAATTGAAAATGGCACATGTGTATTTTTAGGATAAAAGACAATAGTTAGTGGACTTTACTTCTGGGAACAAAATATTGTCTTTTATTGATGAATTTTTAGGGTACAACCAGATATAAATAGATCCGAAAGATCAAGATCACACCACTTGCATTACGGAAATAGGTCTTCATTTTTTTTAAAGTGATGTCATTCAGATTGAAAATGTTAGGGCCACCTATCACAAGTTAGTAAATAAATCTTTTGTTAGTCAAATTGGCAGAAATATGGAAGTTTATATATATGACATGATGGTGAAGAGCCTTGAAGAAGATGCACACATATCAAATCTTCAAGAAACGTTTTCCAACTTAGAGGATCTGAATTTAAAATTAAACCCTAAGAAATGTATTTTTGGGGTCCGGTCTGGAAATTTCTTGGGTTAGGTAATAAGTGAAAAAAGAATTCAACCTGATCTGGATCAGCTCAACTCTCTATTAGCTATAGATCCTCCTCGGAGCACATAAGAAGTTCAAAGATTGACCGGACGATTGGCTTCTTTAAACAGGTTTATTTCAAGATCATCAGACAAATGTGCTCTATTTTTCCAGGTGTTAAGGAATGCCAAAGACTTTAATTGGTCTCTGCAATGTGATCAAGCATGTCTTGAAATCAAGAAGCATTTATCTTCACCTAAAACGATTTTTAAAATTGTTCAGGGGGAGAAGCTTTACATATACAAAGTTGTATCAGAATACGCAGTAAATGCTATGCTAGTAGAGAAGTGGATAATTACCCATGTCCAGTTTATTATATTAGCAAAAGTCTGCTAGATACTGAAAGAAGATATTTGAAGTTAGAAAATTTGGCATTGGCATTGGTAATCGTATCAAGAAAACTGAGACCATGCTTTCAAGCTCATTCCATTTTCGTCCGAACGTCTTTTCCCCTGAAGAATGTTCTCCAAAAGGCTGATGTATGAAGAATAATGACCAAGTGGTCAGTTGAGTTGGGTGATTATGACATTGATTTTGTGCCCCAAACAACGGTTAAAGCCCAATCAGTGGCTGATTTCCTGGTAGAATTCCATGCTGATAGACCTCCATGGGAAATACAAGTAAACCAATGTAAAAAAAGAATGAGTAGTCTGAACTGATGGTGGGTCTAATATTATGAGATGTGGGACTAAAATTGTTTAACTTCTCCCCATGGTGATACTATGTACCAGGCTATATTTTTTGGTTTTGAGAGCCTCCAACAATGAATCTGAATATAAAGCAGCTATTGCTGGTCTCAAGCTAGCCCTTATATGTGGGGCAAAAAGAGTCCAATTAATGAGTGACTTCCAACTAATGATTCACTATGATCAGGGGCAGTCTGAGACAAATAAAGAACAATTGATAAAATATTTTCTCATGTTGAGAGAAGTCGCTGCAAACTTCAAAAGTATCCAGTATGAACATATCCCTAGATCGGAGAATACTGTGGCAGAATCTTTAGCAACCATCCCTGAATCTTACCCATAGATTCTGATGCTAGAGTGACCACCAGTACAAACAAGCCACGAAAAAAGAAAAAAGAATGAAGAGATTATGAGCATATTTGTCATTCAACCCACATACAAGAAATATGATATTTTTCAGTTTATTTCTGATGGGATATTTCCTTCGGATAAAGTCCTGGCTAAGAAAATTAGATATAATATTGAAAGAAGTTCTTTATAAGAAATCATTTAGCAGACCTCTCTTGCGTTGTTTAGGATTTGAATAGCCCCAAAATGTTTTATCTGAACTGCACGATGGAGAAGGTTCTGCACATTTTGGCTATAAGGCCTTAACCAGAAGAGTCTTATTAGTAGGGTATTATTCGCCAACAAGAATGCGAGACGATAAAGATATGGTCAAAAAGTGTGATCCTTTCCAAAAATATGGTAATGAAATCCATGTACCAGCATTTCCTATGGAGTCCATATCTAAACCAATACCGTTTGATAGATAGGGGTTGGATTTGATTGGGCCTTTTCCCATGGCATCCGATGGATATCGAACGATAATAGTCGTTATTGACTATTTCTCTAAGTGGATAGAGGAAGCCCCTTTAGCTGGAACCATTTTAAGGCAGTTATAAAATTCATTATATCCAACATATGTTGCAGATTTGGGGTTCCTTGAAAGATCACTACAGATAATAGGCCATAATATGATAATAAAGACATGGAAATATTTTGCACCTCCAGAGGAATTCAACATTGTTTTTCTTCTCAATTCCACCCTCAAGCTAATGAACAAGTTGAAGTTTCTAATCAAACGATCTTGTCCGGGATAAAAAAAATCCGGAAGGAGCTACAGGGAAATGGCTAAGTTATCTGCAATAAGTACTATGGGCTTACCGAACTACTCTTCGGATTGATACACAAGAATCCTCGTTTTCTCTCGTTTATGGGTTGGATGCAATCACACCCATAGAAGTTACTTTACCATCTTTTAAAATCCAAATCTATTTCGAACAGACCAATAATATGGCAATTAGGAACCAGGTGGATTTGATTAAAGAGAGAAAAGTCAAAGCACAATTGAGAACAACACACTATCAGGGTTTGATGAGGAGAAGCTTTGCGTCCAAGGTTAAAAGAATATATTTTCAATTGGGATACAAAGTCTTGATAGAAGTCTTTTTGCACACTAAAGAAAAATAGTTTGGAAAGCTGGCTCTGAACTGGAAGGTCCTTATGTGGTATGTGAAAAAATCAAGCCAAGGTCATATGACTTCAAGACAAGGAGAGTAAAACATTAAAGAACCCATGGAACATTTAACATCTCATGTTATATTTAGAATAAAACTCTCTTGCAAATATATACTTTATTTATACTTCAATGTCAATATTAGGGGGGCATACTCTTTCCTACCATGGTGGCGCAGGGAGATTTTAACGAGGTGTCCGAGTTTTTCAATAATATCTTATGCTTCTTCAAAAGTCTGGTGCAATATTTTTTAGCATAGTATGAGGTGATCGGATAAATTAAATACTCATTAAACACCCCGACTCTCAAATGGATTATTTTTTAGTTGATCGAATTTGTTAAAATACTTGATCACATTCATTAAACACTTGTGATTAGAGTCATTCAATGATTATTAAACGCTTATTTATAAAATCGGAAATATTAAGAGCTATTTAAAACATATATTGTGAAAAGATAATGAGATTCATACAAAGAAAGATGCAATATTAAAACTTAATCGGAACAAGTCTGATCAACAATTCACAAAATTCCTTGACCATTCAAGGACTTTGGTTCATAAGACATGAATTAAAAAAAATGCCTTGGCCATCCAAGGACTTTAGTTTTAAACACAAAATAATATCATGACCTTAGGATTTTTTCCCTTTGGTTTTTTCATCACTTTTACTTTTCTTGGGACTTTTGAGTTCAGCGCTTGAACTCTCATCGGTTCCTTCATCATCAGAATCCTCTCCGCTTGAATAGTCATGCTTGTCATCATCCGCCATGGTATGGAAAGGAAGCTCCTCGTATGGTACATATTTCCACAAAGGACCAAGGGTCCTCTTCGGAAAATTCTCATGGAATAGCAAAACCATGTCTGAATTAACACCCCCCCCCCTGTCTCTTTTCTCCAAGAAATCCACTATTCTAGTAGCATACTTCTCTATTCCTGCAACTATCTCCTGGGCTTGCTTGCTTATTAAAGAAGCATTTTCATCAGTTTTCTCCTTAAGCAGCTTTCCCAAATTATCTTTTTCTTCGTATAAAGTTGTGATAGTACTGACATTGGAAGCTAGTTACTCATTCGAAGTTTTGATCTCCGTAGAGGCAGAAGTTTCCAGTTCGGAATACTTGGTCTAGAGATCTTGTTGAGCATCTTTTAACTGGCGCAGTTTGGTAGCAAAGTCCTCTTTTTCCTTTTTCAAGGCTTCTATACTTTGCTTAGCAGTGAAGATGTCATTCTTCAAGCCCTGGTTTTTTGTGGTTAGGGAGGTTATGGTGGTTATGGTCGTTGTTTGTTCCCTCACTTACCATTCTAAGTTAACTACCGGATGGATATAACCCAAATGGGCATGGCTCAGAGTGTCTTGCTCACTTGATATCTCGTACGACTCACCATTATGGGTAACAACGTTGGCTGCAGAGGCATGAGGAAAAGTCTATGCGAAATCATCTTTGTCCAGATCGCTAAAGTACTTGTTCTGGAATTCATCTAGATTGACATCTCCTTCGGCAGTTTCCTATCCGACTGTTAGGAAGATTGAGCAAGGAGGGTTAAGTGGAATGTCTTCTTGTGGAGGAGTATCCGTAAGAATGGGAAGAGGAAGTTCAGAAGGACACAAAATTATCTCTGACCCTAAACTACTTTTCTTTTTCTTTGCAACTCTTTCGTCACTGCTCTCCTTGCGCCTCTTATGATCCTTCTTTGTAATTTGGGACGGATGATCTGATCCGCCAGCTTTCTTGATTGTAACTTCAACTGCCTCCAGCAAAGTGGCATTGATTCCTCCTTGGTTTTCCGAACTGACCCCTTCAGTGACTAGTTGAGATGGGTCAACTTTGGTTTTCTTCTCCTTCTTATTCTTAATCATGTTCAGGTGGCTAGAGGCTTTCTTTGGGAAGGCAAGTAAAGTTTGCCATCCTTAGCCTCGGTTCTCTTCAAAATGACATTTGCAAGAGGAGGAGTGGTTAGTTGCTCCCAATTAAGATCTCTACTCCCGGCAGTATTCCAAAGGTGAGATCTTACAAAGTTTCCAGAAGTATAACAATTGTGGAAACCGTTTCCCCATCTCTCTGATGCCTATTCGTTTAACTTGGTACATGTAGCCTAGCCTGCCTCTAGGTGCTCCGGAAACCTTTTTGCCAATACTACAATAAAACACAATAATCAGTTCGGAATATTGACATAGTATTTAACAAATCAATAAAAATATGATCATGTATTACTTGAACTTTTCCAACGGCTAGGTAGCTGGCTTGGGTTTGTGGTGGAGTTTATCTTTTTGCCATTCTCCCACACCTGCTGATAAAAAGGAATTGATTCCTCCATGTCTTCTCGGACTCCAACAGATCATTTACCATATTGAAATCATTGCCCATGTTGTAGCGGTAAAAATGAATATGGTGGTTTCTGCATAGACCAGCCACGGCAACAAATTGCTCCATGGGTCGAGGAATTTTTGACAATATAGATGCCGTTATACCAGCCAGAAACGTATACCATGCATTTAGGCTCAGTTGACTTGGACATAACTTAACCAGATGGAAATACCTGACGATTTCTGGGTCCAGAGGAAATCAAAGGCCCCAATTGAGCACCTCAGTATATACCACCAGCTCGTGGGATTTACAGTCCATGGGGGTCTTCAGAGTGACTGGAATTCTCACTTTAACAGATTTAAGGAGGTCCCACTTTGTTCGGATCAGACCTAACTCAGCAGTATGGGTGTATGCATAAGCAATGTTTTGAAGAGCTATCAAATACTTCACACTAACCTTTTGGAAGTTTGGCCCAACTTTCCCTTCCAGACACTCCGGAAGTGCATCAGGATTGGAGAAGCCCACTTTCAATCTGGTTGTCCGATCAGCTTTATAATCCTCTATCTGCCCGGACGTCTCGAAGGGAGTGTCTTCCATACTATCATCCATGGTCTCCTCCATCACGTTTGACTGCTGTTTGGACGGTTCAGTATCTGTTGGGGGCTTTATTATGTCCGAACTAGCATGTTTTAAAGAAAAGGGAGTACTTGTAGCTTTAGACAGACGAGTTACCCTCGAGGGGTGGATTTCTTAACATCTGAACCCATGGCCAAGAAAGGTGAAGGTTTCCTAACACTGGAAACTACTTTCTCTTTAGGCAGAGGGTTTTAGGACTCTTGAACTGAAAACCCTGATTGCAAGGGAGATAAGGTTGGGACAAAAGGTAATTTTCTAACTTTTGATGTCTTTGATGATGATGATCTCTCGTATGTGCTTGTTTTTTATCGATTGATTTCTCTACCAGGAGAGACAAGGAGTCCAACTGCAACTTTTGTGTTTCTTCTTGTTCTTTCCAAATCAGAAAAATTTAGCAAACCTCCTTTCACCAATGCGTTTCCGGCTGTGAACATAAATCTACCCATGCACAATTTAAGAAAATTATCAAGCTTTCTCTCTTTAGAATTTTTTTAGTTCTCGGATACTATAAAACAGTGAAACCAATTTATATAGAGATGAAGATATAAGAGTTTACCTAGGGAAGACAAATGGATCAAAGTAATGATTAGGGGCTATGAAGTATGTGGGTTACACCCTAAGTTACTTTTTAGCCAAGTGGGTACAAGAATCTAGGAGAAAAAACGGCTGAGAGGTCAAACCAAAACTCGACACATGTCCCACTTCAAAAAATTGACTTTTGGAAATATTTAACTAGTAAAGTTAATCTCTTCAAGTCCGATCAAGACTCAGTTCGGATACGAACGACAGATCGGACGATCACCTTGAATACATACTGATTTTCATTTTTCGAATTAGCTCTTCCAAAGATTCTTTGCAAGAACTAAAGAGGCTACTGATGAGGTTGGATTTCGTTGAAACAAACCATTGTATATATCTGGAGGGAAGTTTGGACATATCGAGTACCATGCCCCACCGAACAGTATAACTTAGTGGACTATGACTCAGCTAGTTGCTAGTCATTTCATCGATTGGGTTAATGGGTTTTTAAACTTAACTCAAGCCCATGATCTGACACGGAAGGCCCATGGATCATCAAATGAGTATAAATACCCCACCTACTTTCATTAATGGGATAATCAGAATTTATTGCTAGCACGCACCTCTCTTATCTCTCTACATTTTACACTAAACATTAAATTCCCAAAACTCACCCTTAAAGTAACGACCTCCGAAAATATCTGACCCTACAATCTAGCCCCCTTAGTGCTCTCAAATGTATTTTGGAAGGGCTAACTAAACCATATCCGAATCACACTGATTTTCTAGTATCCTTTAAATATGGTGTTGAACATATTTGAACCCCATCCGATGACGTCACTCGAAAAGGGTTATGCCTAAAAGTTATGGTTTTTAACCAGTTATACTTCATGATACATGTTAATATTTGATTAGAGCCACGAACTTGTTTGACCCTAGGTGAGACAAGCCAATCAATCTAAAAACTTTCCCCTCCTATATCGATTATAGTTGTTGGTAGCGTTTACACTTCCCTAAAAAGGTACTCAAAGATTTTTTGTAGTGTCTTTATAAGCTCTTCTATTATTTTCCGATTTTAGAAATTTCTTTAGAGAAAAACTTTACCTTCTAGAGAGAGATTTGTCCTTTGTTATTGATATCAAGTTAGCCATCAGTCAATTTTTCTTCTCCTCTTTCATGTCAACCACCGTGAATCCTATCTTCGACAACAATTTGGGTTTGTATGTTCACCGCCAGAAATGCATTAACCGAGGACGGTCAGTTATTATTATCTAAACTAGTAAAAGAGAAGAAAAAAGCCAGGATGACTGTTGGGTTACCTATTTCTACAAGAACAGTCATAGTTGATGAGGTCGGATTCCTTTGACACGAACTATTATATATATCAGGAGGGAAATTCGGACATATCCAGTACTATACCCCACCGAACAGTATAACTTAGTAGATCATGACTTAGCTAGTTGCTAGACATTTCATCTCTTGGGCTAATGGGTTTTTAAACTTAACCTAAGCCCGGGATCTGACCTGGAAGGCCCATGGATCATCAAATGAGTATAAATACCTCAACTACTTTCATTAATGGGATAATCAGAATTTACTGCTAGCACACACCTTACTTATCTCTCTACATTTTACACTAAACATTAAATTCCCAAAACTACCCTTGATTAGAAATAATCCACATTAATAGTAACTCAGTCAATTGATTATGGAGGCATCTATTCATACAGTAGACGTAATATCCTTTCTGGACCTTCTTCAACCGCTTAGTCATTTACTTCTCAAACTTGTTCATCAAGGCTCCCTCAATCTTAAAGAGCCACTAGTCATCAGATTTCTTCAACATTCAAAGCCGTGGGTTCGGATTCTAAAGAAAACAATAATCATAGGGTAACTAGACAGTCTAAATGTAAAACTACTCCATCTAGGAGATATGGTTAGCACTGAAAAAGTAGCATGCCAACAATCCTTCCCCATAAAATCTAAATAGGTTAAAAAACACTGAATCCCAACCAACTAAGGCTTCTGAATCTAAACAAGCTCTCCGTATAAAACCAAATGAAGAGGAGAACTTAACTCTTCAGCGTGTTGAGTCTTCAGGATCAAGCCCGACGGCCATGAAGGAAAATATGGAAAACATCAGGGAATATTCTCCCTTAAAGACATCTGGTCAAACTGGAGACTTCAAAGCTAGCCAAAAAGAAATCTTCGAAGAAAAAATATAGTAAATGTGGTAAGGGAAAATTAAAATCCCTCAAAACAGAATCTAAAGCGCTTCCAATGTCTTTGGTCAGACGTGTTAAGCCCAACCTCGCAAAGGTTAACATTAAGACCTTCTACCTCTAGACAAGATTACCTATACTTATTTTTATGAAAATGAACTAGAGGCTATTCGTGCTAAGTGAGAGTTTCCTGAAGTGGTTAAAGCTAGGTTGCCTAAACCCGGAAAGACTCCAATGAGCCGCGGTTCTAGGGAGCTAGTGGTTTATCAGGATGTGCTCCATTGGGGCCTCCAGTTTCCCCTGGACCCTGAGCTCGTCAACTATTTCAGTTAAGTATGATTTTTTTTACTCGAGCTAGTCCAAACGCCTAGTTCACCTTAATTTCATGCATCATAGCATCTAGGCTATCCAAAATTTTGATGCCAATAGAACAACTTGCTGCTAATGTGGGGTTGTCTCACAACTCCCAAATTCCTTATTTATTTTTTGAACATGGGTAATAAATTCAATATGGTAGATGATTTGCTAGAGGGAGATAAATTATAGAAGATGAAACTTTTCTTCATCAGTGGCTGGTGGGAGAATGGTAAGAAAAATCCCCTCCCAGGGTAATCCGAGTAGGCTTATCAGATTTTGGAAGAATACAGGTAGACCGTGTTGAACTCCTATTATTTCCTTTATATAATTTATTACTTATCTTTAACTTATTTCCTTTAATAGCTATTTCTAACCCTTATATGCACTACCTGGAAAATGCGAAGTTCACTTTTAAGAAGCTAAATCCATGGGCAGAAGCGAATGGTCCAATGGCTTCCATCAATGCGTTATTCCTACTAACTTAGTTTGAAGTCATCTTTGGAGAACTAACCCCGAACATGAGTTGACATGAGAGAATTTTTACATTACTCCTCGAACATCTCCTATCTTAAAGAGAGTTGAAGCTGCTGATGGTAAGCTACATCTTCCACCCAGGAACCGAGGCCCCAGTCATCGGAACAATTAAGAATTGAACAATGAAGAATCGTCAAAGAGTGTTGTTGAAGTTGGAATAGAAGACCAACCAGAAGAGACTGATGAGTCTTTATTAGCTGATGTTGCCACCACTTGAAGAGGTTGACATACCCATAAGGTTTCATGTATCCAAGAGAAAGAAGACACACAAGAGAATCAAGCAAGATAGTGACAAAAGAGATAAAAATAGAAAGAAAACCTCAACCCGTTTGGAGATCGTATTGCATTCGGACATTGTTTATCCTACAATCCTTACTGCTGACTTCCACCAATTTCAGTTTCTGACCCACCTTCTCTATTTCTCCCTGCATTTGATAGGAAGACATCTGGAGATAACAACCCGATGGAGGGGTATTGAGGGGTTTACTTTTGAGATATTCTAGAAGGACTTCCTTGAATCTACAACTAATGCTACCAATATGGTATTTGATGGTGTGCCCTTCGAATTGTCAAAGGAGAATGACCTATTGAGGTATTGGATGCTGAGTTATGTGAGGCCCATTGTCAAGCTAGAAAGAGAGATGAGGTCCCATAGAGAAACTATTGCGTCTATTCAAGAGGAGAACAAGAGTTAAAAGGTTTCCCTTGAAGATGAAAAAACTAGGGCTCACCATGTATCTAAAGAGGTCGAATCAATCAAGGAAGAACTTGCCAAGGCAAAGACTTCTTATAAAGAACTGCAGTCGTCTAGATCCGAGGAGATCACTTCACTGAAGAATCGGCAAACTGCTGACAAGGGAACCATCGAACGCTTATTGGGTGACAAAATTTATCAAGAGGCTTTTGTAAAAAAAAGTATGAAGACGAAGTGGCTTCTCTCAAGAAAAAGTACACACAAGAGGTGGATGATATAATAAATGTGTATGCCGATGCGATTCTAGATTCTTTAGATAAGCGGGATGCCTCAATTAAATCAGACATGGTCTTGGAATTCCATAAGAGATTCCATACATTAGTTCTCGGGTCTTTCTGGGAGTTAGTTCCAGAAAAACTTATGACCCATTGATATGCCCTTAGCTGATTAATTAGAAATATCCGAGGACTCACCCAGTGATGGCTCTTATGATAGCGATGTAGAGGACTCCAAAAGTGCGAGTTCGGAAGAAGAAGAAGAAGAAGAAGAAGAACGAACTACCAATGGGAATGAGCCTGAAGGCCGATAGACTTATAACTTTGTTGTATTGTGCAAGTCCTTGCCATATACAAGGCATTTTTTTTAATTCTCTTCGGATGTTTTTGTGTCAATTCTTGGCAAGGCCAAGGCACTTTGTAACTCAAATTTCATTAAGTTTTTGGGCCACCTAAGGTATTTTGTACTTGTTTATTGATCCAACGGTTTCACCTCACTTTCTTACAACTTCTTATCACTATACCTTAATCCAAATTCTATAGATGAGCCATTCGAAGGTAATCCATTCGAAGGCACATAAATTAAATATATATTTCATTCGAAGGTAATCCATACAAATGCATACAAAGTTAACATACAAGTCATTCGAAGGTAATCCATTCAAAGGCACACAGATTCAATATGCAAAAAAAAACTATCTATTTTTTTCTACCAGAAGCTAGGAATTACTTGGACCACATACCAGCCATTTGAAGATAATCCATTTGAAGACACACATATACATAAACCATTCGGAGGTAATCCATTCGAAGGCATACATATTCAATATACAATCCATTTGAAGGTAATCCATTCTAAGGCATACATATTCAATACACAAGACATTCGAAGGTAATCCATTCGAAGGCACACACATTCAATATACAAGCCATTTGAAGGAAATCCATTCGAAGCATACAAATTTAACACACGAGCCATTCGAAGGTAATTCATTCAAAGGCACACAAATTTTTTATACAAAATTATTTGTAAACAAGTTTGTAAGGAAAAAATGGTAGATTAGTAACGATTCAGACACCTCGTTAAAACCTCCCAAAGCCACCAATGTAGGAAAAAGTATGCCCCAAAATATTTACATTAAACAAAAATAAAGTAAATATATTACATGTTCACTCAAGATAAAGACTTAAATGTTCGGCCTTCTAAGGGTGCCTGACAGGACTGTCTTCTCGATCAACCAGTTGATACGTTACATGCTTGTCTTAATCACTCACAATATATGGTCCTTCACAAGTCGGTGCCAACTTTCCGAATTTCTTGTCTTTGGTGTGCAAAAATACTTTTTTTAAAACTTTGTCCCCTATTTTGAATTCTCTTATTTGAATTTTAGATGCATATATGCTCCTCATTAAACCTTAATAATACATTGTTTTTAAGTGACCTTTGATTCTTTTTTCTTCAATCAAGTCTAGCTGAGCTCGTACCGCTGTATTATTATCCTCTTTGGAATAACTGTGGATACTAAATGAAAGAATAGTATATTCTATTGGTGTTACCGCATCCATCCCATAGACCAAAGAAAAATGAGATGATTGGGTGGTAGTATGAGGAGTAGCTCGATAGGCCCATAATAATTCTTGTAAGTAATCCGACCATTTGCCTGCTGTCCTTTCTAAGTTCTTCTTTAGACCCATCAAAATAGTTATTTTAACAACCTCTATCTACCCATTAGCTTAGAGGTGAAATGGTGAAGAAAAATAATACTGAATTCTTCTAAAAGTACAAAAAATTTATATGTCTCTGTTCTCAAACTGAGGACTATTATATGTGGTAATACTTCTAGAAATTCTAAATCTATAACATATATTGGAAATGATAAACCTGATTACTTCTTTAGAGGTAGTTCTGGAGAGAGGCACTGCCTCTACCCATTTAGAAAAATAATTCACTGTTGATGAGTCCGGATTTATTCACCACCACCCACTGAGAAAACCAGACAGGGGTAATTCGGATAATAACTGCCCACTGAACTATCCGGACAGGACAAAAGTATTAAATCATTAAACACCTTTTGACTAAGCTAGGTGCTAATCTACTTAAGAACTATTGGGTCTTTAAACTTGACTCGGTTTCACAACTTGACCTGAAAGCCCATGGGTCCATAATTAAGGGTATAAATACCCAAACACTTTCATTAATGAGGGTAATGAACATTTAATACAACCAGGCAGCTTAAATCTCTCACTACAAAATACCCAAACATTTAATACCTTTGAAATTCTCTAAAACACCTGACGAAATTACCCTCAGTTCAAAATAATCATCACCAAATTGGCAACCACAGTGGGAGAAGAAGGTGCCTGAATCTAGCATTCAAAACCAGCAAGAAAAACCAGTTCGGATGAATCCGGACGAGCAAGCAGTGCCACCACCTTTGGTAGAAGTGGTGGGTGAGAATGATGAGTACACGATCGAAGAACGAGACAGGTTGAAAGCTGAAATAGAAGCGTTGAGAGCTGCTAAAAAGGCGGAGTTAGGCTTGAAAAAAAAGTAGAAAGTGTCATCCATTCACCATACTGACAATCCAAAAGAGAATGAACCATCAGAAAAGACTCACTTGAGTACTAAAAAGACCCATGTCAGCTCCAAGAAATCTCACCGGTCTAAACCGGTGGAGAGCTTAGAGTCTGAGTCCTCTAGTAGCTCCTCGAATGAGGATGGACTTGATGAGTCCCTTTCATCCAGCAGTGATGAGGGCATATCCAAGAAGAAGCAAAAGTTGGTTAAAAATATTCAAGAAAGAGGGACATGAATGAGAGGTTAAAAAGGCATCTGGGAAAAGGGTTGTCTCACAACCACAGCCATAGCCGTAGGCATGTGGATCAGCTGCTGATGGATCCCTTCACTTTCCATGATGAGCCAGGTATTTTTGCAACACCTAATGAAGACACTGTCTTTAGTCGTGACCAAAATTGGAGACAATCCCCATTGTCCTCCAAGATACCGTCCGGAAACCTTCTTAAGAGGTTTGACAGTACTAAGATGGAAAAGTATGATGGGAGCAAGGATCTGGACAATCATCTGAAATAGTTTAAAATTTTATGATGAATTTTGATGATGATGATGATGATGATAAACTGCTATGTAGAGCCTTCTCTCAATCTTTTACGTGGAGTGCTTTGAAATGGTACAATAGCCTACCACAGGGTTGCATCAGAAAATTTGACACATTTTGGATGGCCTTCCGGAGGCAGTTTGTTGGAAGTAAGGAGGTGAAGGGAAATGGAGACACTATTATCCATTGTGCCCAAGAGCCAAATGAATCACTAAAATATTATATAATTCGATTCGTGAACACAAAGAATGGGTTAGCTAATTTTTTTGAACATGTAGTAATAGCTTCTTTGAGACAAGAATTAAACCCTCGGAATCTGGCCGATTCGGTAACCAGGAAGAAGGCCATGACTTAGGGTGGTTTACTAAACCATGTGGGAAAGAAAATAAATGTAGATGAAATGAAAAATACTAGGGTGCACATGCAAGTGAGGTCTTCCCCAGCTGCACCAAACCAGAACTAGTCCGGATACAAGGCTAAGGAAGCCGGGCAGGGTCCCAACAGGGCCAAGCAGACTCAATCTCACCCAACTCCAGCTCAGAGCCAGCAGTCTAGAAATAAACGAGGACCTTGGGTCCAACCGGAGTGGTTTGCTGAATTGAAAGAGAATGTGGCAACCATCTATGACAAAACAAAAGATGAGGTACATTTTAGGAAGTCGGCAGCACTTCAATCTCCTAGGGAAAGTCATAATACTTATTTTTGTCAGTATCATCATGATATTGGCCATAACACAGAAGATTGCATCGCTTTGAAACAAGAGGTGCAGAATCTGATTGAAAGAGGAAAATTGGGAGCTTATGTCAAGAGAAGAAGTAGGAATATGCATGACAATGCTCATCGGACTGGCCCAACAAACAATGCAGGGACATCGGCTCCGGACGGGGCCATGGTAATCTTTGAAAGATTTTATGTAGAATTAGATTATTTGGATCCTGATCCAGCCCGGAATAAAGTGGGTGTTATAACAGAACATACCAAGACAATATCTGGGCTCATAAGCTATTTTGAGTGGCTCACTATATTTGGGGGAGACACAATGATTGTCCCAACTCCTTCTTCAAGAAAGAGGCATGTTCACCCTCTGGCTACTCAGTTAGAGGGAGGCATGTCCTCCTATCAATCCTAAATTCCTTTCTCTTTCATTTTTTTAATGAGGATGACTTAAGGGACATAGCTGGTCCTCATGAAGATGTTGTGATGATAGGAGCAATCGATTGGGGGCAATGGCATCAGGCGAATTTTGGTTGACACTGGCAGCTCAACCAACATTCTTTTTTTAAGTTCCTATAAACAGATGAAGAATACAACAGTTATTCAGCGTTCGAACATGTCTATTGTGAGCTTCACATGAAGCTCTACGGATATGATCGGAGAGTTTGAGGAGGAGGTTTTGTTGGGCAATGGCCCTTTCAAGAAGATGGTCAAGATACTTTTCGTTGTGGTAGATTGTCCCACGTGTTACAATGCGATCTTTGGGAGATTCTGGCTCTCCAGGATGCATGATGTGGCTTCAACAGTTCACCAATGTTTAAAATATGCAGTTCAAGGACAAGTGGGAGTTGTCCGGAGTGCCTGCGAATGTTATATCACACCAACTATCTATCTGAAGAGATGTTGCACCTGTTGCACAAAGAAGAAGAGCTTTCTCTAAAGAGAAAGTTGATGTCATAGTTCAAGAGGTTGACCGACTTACCAAGATGGGGCACATAAAGGAGTCTTAATATCCTTTATGGACGACCAATCTAGTGTTAGTAAAGAAAAAGAATGGGAAATGACGTATGTGTATCGACTTTACTGACCTTAATAGGGCTTGCCCAAAAGATCTGTATCCAGTCCCCCGGATAGATCAGTTGGTAGACTCCACATCTGGGAACAAGTTATTGTCCTTCATGGATGCCTTCTCCGGTTATAACCAGATAGATGTGGATCCAAAGGACCAGGAACACGCTACTTTTGTTACAAATAGGGATTCCTTTTAGGTTGAAGAATGCTGGGGCTACCTATCAGAGGTTGGTGAATAAAGCGTTTGCTGATCAGATTGGGAGAAATATGGAAGTATATATTGATGACATGATGGTAAAAAGTGTGGAAGAAGAATTTCACTTAGCAGATCTTCAAGAAACTTTTGCCAACCTGGCAAAGGTTAAGTTAAAATTAAATCTAAAAAAATGTGTCTTTGGAGTGCAGTCCGGAAAGTTTATGGGGTATGTGATAAGTGAGAAAGAGATACAGCCTAATTCGGACCAGCTTTATGCCTTATTACAAATGGATCCTCCTTGGAATATTAAAGAAGTGCAAAGGTTGACCAGAAGGTTAGCTGCTTTAAATCGTTTTGTCTCAAGTTCTTCGGATAGGTGTGCCCCATTTTTCCAGACTTTAAAGGGTGCTAAAGACTTTTACTGGTCTCCATAGTGCAACCAGGCGTTCAATGAAATAAAAAAGCATTTATCTTCCCCTAAAACTCTGTACAAACCTGTTGATGGAGAAACGCTGTACATATATATATATATATATATATTTAGCAGTGTCCGAATGTGCTATAAGTGCGCTGCTAGTAAGAGCGGTGGACAATTATCCTTGGCTGGTGTATTACATCAGCAAGACTCTGATAGATGCTGAAAAAGGTACTTAAAACTTGAAAAACTAGCACTAGCTTTGGTAATTATTGTCAGAAAAATGAGGCCCTATTTTCAGTCTCATTCTATTGTCGTCCGGACGTCTTTTCCCTTGAAAAATATCCTTCAGAAGGCAGATATATCAAGCAGGATGACCAAATGGTCAGTAGAATTGGGTGATTATGATATTGATCTCGCCCTTCGGACTACAATCAAAGCTCAATCTGTTGCTGATTTCTTGGTTGAGTTCCATTCGGATAGAAGTACTAAGCAAGCTGCAAATGAGAAAACTAAGAAGGTATGGGTTGTCCGAACAGATAGTGGATCAAGTACCATGGGTTGTGGTTCTGGGATATGTTTAACCTCTCCGTATGGCAATAAGTTATACCAGGCTATATGTTTTGCATTTAGGGCTTCTAACAATGAGTCCGGGTATGAGGCTTCTATAACTGGTCTTAAATTAGCCTTTCTCTGTGGGGCTAAAAGAGTCAGGTTAATGAGTGATTCTCAGCTTCTTATCCATCATGCCCAAGGTCAATCTGAGGCAAAAAAAGAGCAGTTGATTAAATACTTGTTCATCCTTAAAGAAGTGGCAGCTAACTTCAAAAATGTTAGCTATGAGCATATACCTAGATCGAAGAACACACTAGCAGACTCTTTCGCAACCATAGCATACCATGAGTCCTACCCATGGATTCATATGCAAGAATGTCTATCCATACAACCCAATCAGGGTAAGGAAGAGGAGGAAAGTTTGAGTATACAAGTGGTTCAACACAAAGACTGGAGATATCCCCTTCTTCAATACATTTCTGATGGCGTTTTGCCTCCGGAGAAAGATGTGGCAAGGAAAATGAAACATAGGGCTCGTGGTTTTTTAATCATAATAGATATCCTTTACAAAAAGTCATTTAGTAGACCTTCTTGCGTTGTTTGGGGATTGAAGAGTCCCAAATTGTGCTATCTGAACATCATGATGGTGAAGGATCAGCACACTGTGGCTATAGAGCTTTAACCCGAAGGGTTTTGTTGGTCGGATACTATTGGCCATCCATAATGGCAGATGCAAAGGAATTGGTAAGAATTGTGAACCATGCCAAAGATATGGTAATGAAATTCATACCCCAACTGTCCCATTGGAGTGATTTCTGAGCCAGTGCCTTTTGCTCGTTGGGGACTGGATTTAGTAGGGCCTCTACCGATGACATCCGGAGGGTGCAGAACTATTATTGTAGCCATTGATTATTTTTCCAAGTGGATAGAAGTAGCCCCCTGGCAGGAACTACTTCAAAAGCTGTTATAAAATTTATCCTGTCTAACATTTGTTGCAGATTTGGGGTTCCACAAAAGATAACCATAGATAATGGGCCACAATTTGATAACAAGGATATGGAGAGTTTCTGTGCCTCTAGAGGCATTCAGCATTGCTTCTCTTCTCCTTTCCACCCACAAGTGAATGGTCAAGTTAAAGTGGTAAACAAGACCATTCTGTCCGGTCTCAAAAAGAATTTAGAAGTGGTTGCAGGAAAGTGGCCAAGCTATTTACATGAAGTATTATGGGCGTATCGGACTACTCCTAGAGTTGCTACTCAAGAATCTCCTTTTGCCTTGGTATATGGGATGGATGCAATTTCTCCCGTAGAGGCAACTCTTCCATCATACAGAGTCCACAATTTTTCCGAACAGGCTAATGAAGTGGTAATCAGAAGTCAATTGGAGTTAATGGAAGAAAAAAGGGTTAAGGCTCATCTTAGAGCCACCCATTATCAAGGCTTGATGATGAGCAGATTTGCTTCCAAAATCAAAAGAAGGGATTTTCGACCAGGGGACAAAGTGTTGAGAAAAGTCTTCTTACATAATAAGGAGAAGCAGTTCGGCAAGCTACCTCCAAACTGGGAAGGGCCCTATGAGGTCTCCGAAAAACTTAAGTCTGGGACATACAGGCTTCAAGACAAAGATGGAAGAATCTTAAACCACCCTTGGAATATTCAACACCTTCGGTTATATCTGGAATGAAAGTTGTGTAAATATTTACTTGTTTAAAGTCCATGTAAATATTAGGGGGCATACTCTTTCCTACCCTGGTGGCACGGGGAGGTTTTAATGAGGTGTCTGGGTTTTTCAATAAAATTTGATGCCTTCTTAAAATATTTAGAGTGGTTTGATTTATAGTTTCTTTAAAGTCTTCTAAAGATCTTTTGGCTGATCGGATTGATCTGGTAGAATGATGACCATTTAACATTTGTCATCGGAGATTTTAAACATTCTCATCTTAAATACTTGTAAAATAAATAAGGGCACTTTAAACATCAGCCATTGAAATTAAGCAAATATTAAACAAAGCAAAAATTTAGCAAAGTAAACCTATCCGGCTAAAACTGATGATATTAAAACATAAAATATACCTTAGCCATCCAAGGACTATAAGTTTAAAGAAAGGCTTAACCAGACTCAAATCAGACGCAGTTACAAAAATGCCTTGGCCATCCAAGGACTTTAGTATTTCATAAGGTTAAGAAAAACAAAATAAGAAAAGATAGTTAAAACTGATGAGTCCGAATTCTGCATGCTCCCCGAATAAGGGCAAATCGGTCTAGTCTCTCCGGACACCGGACAGGTCACATGGACATGGATCGAACAGGTCACTTGGACCGGACAGATTACTTTGAACACTATGAACATAGGGCTGTTCGGACTATGACAAAAGTACTAAAAAACCTAAACACTTCTTGACTAAGCAACTTGCTCTCCTACTTAGAACTCATGGGTCTTTGAACATGACCCGGGTCTATTAAACATGACCCGAAAGCCCATAAGGGCCCAAACATCACACTATAAATACCCAACCACCTGCATTAACTATGGGTAATGAAAATTAAATGCTACCAAGCTGCTTAATTATCTCTCTACTCTCTAAACACATTAAACAACCTCACACCACTACTTAAACACCCACATACCACCGTAAAACACCAACTGGAATTACCAGCCTACCCACAGGTGATTATTGTCTACACAAAATTGGCGACCACAGTGGGAGCACGAAGGTGCCTGAATCAAGCATTTAAAACCAGCTAAGAAAATCTGTCTGAATGAATCCGGACAATCCAGAGCTTCCACCGGCTTTGCTCGAAGTGGTGGAAGAGAACGATGAGTACACTGTCCAAGAGCGCGACAGGTTAAAGCTTGAAATAGAAGCTTTGAGGGCTGAAAAGGCCAGGATAGGCGTGAAAGAAAAATCCAAAGCATCAGTTGCTCATCACACCGACAACCCCAGAGAGCCTGAGGCTTCAAAAAGTCATGTGAGCACCAAAAAGACGCATGCCAGTTCTAAAAAGTCTCACCGGTCCAAGCCTGTGGAGAGTTCTGACTCGAGCTCAGAATCTTCGGGTAGCTCTTCGGACAGTGAGGGAAATGAAAAATCCTTGTCCTCTAGCAGCGACGAGGGTCGAACCAAGAAAAAGAAAAAGCAGGTTAAGAAATATTCAAGAAAAAGAGACATGCATGGAAGAATGAAAAGACATATTGGCAAAGGATCATCTCACCACCGGAGGTATACGGACAAGATGCTGATGGATCCCTTTGCTTTCCACGATGAGCCGGGTATCTTTGCAACTCCCAATGAGGATACTGTGTTCAGTTGTGGAAGGAATTGGAGGCAGTCTCCACTGTCTTCTAAAATCCTGTCCGGAAACCTCCCCAAGAGGTTTGACAGCACTAAAATGGAGAAGTACGATGACAGTACTGATCCGGAAAACCATCTGGAGCAATTCAAGAACTTCATGATGAACTTTTATGATGATGATAAACTGCTTTGTAGAGCATTCTCCCAATCATTTACGGGGAGTGCTCTGAAATGGTACAACAGCCTGCCTCAGGGTTGTATTAAAGACTTCGATACCTTTTGGGTAGCCTTTCGAAGGCAGTTCGTAGGGAGTAAAGAACTAAAGGGCAATGGAGACACAATAATCCATTGTGCCCAGGAGCCAAATGAGCCCTTGAAGGAGTATATAAGCCGTTTTGTGAATACTAAGAATGGGTTGGCTGATTGCTTCGAACAAGTAGCAATAGCCTCCCTGAGACAGGGTTTGAACCCAGGCAATCTAGCTGATTCAGTGACCAGAAAGAAGGCCATGACTTGGGGAGGGTTGCTGAATCAGGTTGGCAAACAAATAAACGTCGATGAAACAAAGAAAACCAGGGTGCACAGGCAGGTGAGGTCTACCCTAGTGGCACCAAATCCCAATCAGAATCAGTCCGGGAACAAAGCAAGAGAGACCAGACAGGGGCATGGTAGGGCAAAAGCTCAGTCTCAGCCAGCTGCTCCTACTCAAAGTCAGCAATCCAGAAACAAGAGAGGGCCATGGGTGCAACCGGAGTGGTTCGTAGAGTTAAAAGAAAGTGTGGCCACTATTTTTGATAAAACAAAGGATGAGGTGCATTACCGGAGACCGGCAACGCTGCAGTCTCCCAGAGAGCATCGCAATAACTCTTTTTGCCAATATCACAATGATATTGGTCATACCACTGATGAGTGCATAGCATTGAAACAAGAAGTTCAAAACTTGATTGAAAGGGGAAAGATGGGAGCCTACGTCAAAAGAAAATGAGGTAACAGACCTGATAACACTCATCGGGTTGGTCCGAGTAATGCTGCTCCGGAGGGAGCCATGGTTATAGTAAAAAGGTTTGATGTGGAATCTGAGTACTTGGACCCTAATCCAACTCGGAACAGAGTGGGTACTATTGAGGAATGTGCTAGATCGGTCTCCGGGCTCATTAAGTTTTTCGAGTCACTCACAATTTTTGGGGGAGACACTATGACAGCTTCTACTGCTTCTTCAAGGAAGAGGCATGTTCATACTTTGGCCAGCCAGTTGGAAGGAGGCATGACATCCTATCAGTCACCAAACTCTTTCCCTTTCATTGTGTTTGATGAGGATGATTTAAGAAACATTGCCGGCCCTCATGAGGATGATGTTGTCATAGGAGCATCTATAGAGGGCAATGACATACGTCGAATCTTGGTGGATACTGGAAGCTCAGCCAATATCCTTTTCCTAACCACTTACAAGAAAATGAAAAATCCAGCTATAATTCAGAATTCGGACAGATCAATCGTGGGCTTCACAGGCAGCTCAGCAGATGTGATCGGGGAGGTCGAAGAGGAGGTGTTATTGGGCAAGGGCCCTTTCAAGAAAATGGTGAGAATACTCTTTATTGTGGTGGATTGTCCCACTTGCTATAATGCTATTCTAGGGAGGTCTTGGCTCTCTAGGATGCATGCAGTGGCCTCAACAGTCCACCAGTGCTTGAAGTATGTTGTTCAGGGGCAGGTTGGAGTTGTCCGGAGCAGTCAAAAGATTGCAAGAGAATGCTATGCTACTGCCCTAGCTCCTCGAACGCTGGGGGAAGTTCGTATTAATGAACAATAGCAGTTTGAGGGCCTTTCTGGGGGTGAGGGTGAAATTGATGACCCCAGAGAGACCCCTGGAATATTGATACCCATCGAAGAGGTTGAAACGCACTGTCTAGAAGATGGTAAAAGTGTCAAGATAGGGTCCAAGATGCCACCAAAGTTGAAAGAAGAAATGTTGAAGTTTTTGAAAGACCATCAGCACGTTTTTGCTTGGTGCAATGCTGATGTAACTGGGGTTCCATCAGAGGTGATATCCCACCACTTATCCGTCCGGAGAGATGTAGCTCCAGTAGTTCAAAAAAGAAGAGCTTTTTTCCAAAGAAAAGACTGATGTCATTGTGCAAGAGGTTGACAGACTCACAAAGGTGGGGCACATTAAGGAATCTCAATACCCTTTGTGGACTGCCAATCCTGTCTTGGTGAAAAAGAAAAATGGCAAGTGGTGCATGTGCATTGACTTCACAGACCTCAATAGAGCTTGCCCAAAAGACATGTATCCAGTCCCCCGGATTGATCAGTTAGTAGACTCTACCTCTGGGAACAAGCTGCTTTCCTTTATGGACGCTTTCTCCGGATACAATCAGATTCAAGTAGACCCAAGGGATCAAGAGCATACCACATTTGTCACAGATAGAGGTCTTCATTGCTACAAAGTTATGCCCTTTGGTTTGAAAAATGCTGGGGCTACTTATCAGAGGTTAGTCAACAAGGCATTTGCTGATCAAATTGGAAGAAATATGGAGGTATACATTGACGATATGATGGTGAAAAGTATGGATGAGCAGTTGCACTTGTCCGATCTCCAAGAAAATTTTGCCAACTTGGTGAAAGTGAATCTGAAGTTAAACCCTGAGAAGTGTGTCTTCGGGGTGCAGTCCGGGAAGTTTCTAGGGTATATCATAAGTGAACATGGAATACAGCCCGATCCGGACCAGCTCAATGCTCTATTCCAAATGGAGCCTCCTCGAAACATTAAAGAAGTACAGCGATTAACGGGGAGATTAGCAGCCTTAAACAGATTTATCTCCAGGTCTTCGGACAGGTGTGCTCCTTTCTTTCAAACTTTGAAGGGTGCAAAGGGGTTCGAATGGACCCCACAGTGTGACGAGGCTTTCAATGAAATCAAGAAACACATGTCCTCTCCCAAAACTTTGTTCAAACCGGTTGATGGGGAGACTCTCTTCATATATTTGGCAGTTTCGAGTTGTGCCATCAGTGCTGTGCTGGTAAGAGAGGTCGATAGACATCCCCACCCAGTATACTACATCAGCAAGAGCTTAATAGATGCTGAGAGACGTTACCTGAAACTTGAAAAACTGGCATTAGCCCTGGTGATAGCTGCAAGGAAGATGAGGCCTTATTTCCAAGCTCATCCTATCATCGTCCGGACCTCTTTCCCCTTAAAGAATGTCCTTCAAAAAGCAGACATTTCGAGCAGAATCACTAAGTGGTCAGTAGAGTTGGGGGACTTCGACATAGACTTTGCTCCCCGGACAGCAGTGAAAGACCAAGCTGTGGCTGATTTTCTGGTTGAATTCCACTCCGATAGGGATTCGGAACAAGCTACTGATATAAAAGATAAGAAAATGTGGATCGTCCGAACAGACGGTGGATCTAGCACTATGGGATGTGGTGCTGGAATATGTTTAACTTCCCCATATGGGGACAGCATGTACCAGGCTATTTGTTTTGCTTTCAGGGCATCTAATAACGAGTCCGAATATGAAGCAGTTATAGCTGGGTTAAAGTTAGCCAACATCTGTGGGGCTAAGAGGGTCAAGCTGCTAAGTGACTCCCAATTGCTTGTCCACCATGCCTTAGGCCAATCTGAGGCTAGAAAGGAGCAGCTTGTAAAGTATTTACTCCTCCTCAAAAATGAAGCACTGAAATTTAAAGTTGTTGTCTATGAGCACATTCCCCGGACAGAAAATGAGCTAGCAGACTCATTGGCAACTATAGCATATACGGAGTCATACCCATGGATCCATGTGCTTGAAAGCCCTTCAATTCAACTTGGTAAGGGTAAAGAAGAGGAAATTTTTAAAATACAAGTAAAACAACCTCAAGATTGGAGGTTTCCTCTCCTACAATATCTCTCCGATGGTGTCCTGCCACCAGATAAGTCACTAGCCAGAACGTTGAAACACAAGGCTCGTGGTTTTATCATATTAAGAGAAGTATTGTACAAAAAGTCCTACAGTAAACCTCTCCTACGTTGTTTGGGGGATGATGAGTCACAAGTAGTCCTCTCCGAATTGCATGATGGTGAGGGGTCAGTCCATTGTGGGTTTAGAGCTTTAACCAGAAGAGTATTACTCTCCGGATACTATTGGCCATCAATCATGAAAGATACTAAGGAATTAGTGAGGAGGTGTGACCCATGCCAAAGGTACAGCAATGAAATTCATGTACCAGCCATTCCTCTAGAGTCCATTTCTGAGCCCATTCCCTTTGCTCGATGGGGGTTGGATCTAGTAGGGCCTCTCCCCGTGGCGTCCGGAGGGCGAAAAACTATAATTATGGCCATAGACTACTTCTCGAAATGGATAGAAGCATCCCCCATGGCAAGGACAACGTCAAAGGCTGTTATAAAATTCATTCTATCCAACATATGCTGCAGATTTGGTGTCCCACAGAAAATAACAACAGACAACGGGCCACAGTTCGACAATAGAGAAATGGAAAGCTTCTGTGCTTCAAGGGGTATACAGCATTGATTTTCTTCACCTTTCCATCCACAAGCAAATGGGCAAGTTGAAGTTGCCAATAGAACTATCATGTCCGGTTTAAAGAAGAATTTGGAAGGGGCTGCTGGGAAGTGGCCTAGTTATTTACAAGAAGTCTTGTGGGCCTACCGGACAACACCTGGGGCTGCAACACAAGAATCACCCTTTGCCTTGGTCTATGGGATGGATGCAGTAGCCCCCATAGAGAAGACACTCCCTTCCTTTCGTATTCATAACTTCTCCGAACATACTAATGAGGTGGCAATCAGAAATCAACTTGATTTGATAGAAGAAAGACGGGTTAAGGCTCACCTCAGAGTTGCACACTATCAGGGCTTGATGAGGAGCAGGTTTGCTTCCAAAGTTAAAAGAAGGGATTTCCAGCCAGGGGACAAAGTATTAAGGAAGGTCTTCTTGCACACTAAAGAAAGGCTCTTCGGAAAGCTGGCCCCAACTTGGGAGGGTTCGTATATTGTGGTTGAAAGAATCAAGCCTGGAACTTATTGGTTGGAAGACAAAGATGGCAGAGTTTTAACTCATCCTTGGAATATTGAGCATCTCCGGATGTACTTGGAATAACACTTGTGTAAATATTTACTTGTTTAAACATCCATGTAAATATTTGGGGGCATACTCTCCCCTCTCCGGTAGCACGGAGAGTTTTCAATGCCTTCTTGAAATTTTTTCTAAGTGTTGTTTAAAATTCTGTTCCTTATTATACTATCCGGACTGAAATTTCTAGAGGCTATTTAAACTCTAGCCGGAGAATTTAAACACTCTCACAATGTAATATCTAAAAGCTACTTAAACTCTGGCTATCAAAATTAAAATGGACGATGAAAGAAGATGATGGATGCACAAAACAGAGATATTCATTAAATAAAACAACTTAAAACTTGCCTTGGCCTTCCAAGGACTTTTAAACAAGTCAAAATAGAACACGAAAACCTGTCCGGTCAAATTCCGGACACTATTACAAAAAGAGTGCCTTGGCCTTCCAAGGACTTTAGTTTGAATGAAAAATAAACAGAGTAAGTTGAGGGTTAAGGTTGAGCCTTTGAAGATGGCTCACCTTCGTCTGTCTTCTTGCCCTCAAGGTCGCTTTTCCCTTCGACCACCTTTTTGCCTTTGGGATCGTCCTTCTCTTCGTCTGGGCTCTCCCCAGTGTGTTCTTCATCAACTGAGGAGCCACTTGAGTAGCCATGCCTATCACCTTCAGCCATCGTGTGGTATGGGAGTTCGTCGGGCTCGACATAAAGCCATAGGTCCCCTAAGTTCCTGTCCGGAAATTTTTTATGGAAAAGTAGAACCATATCAGACCTCACCTTCTCAAGCAATAACTCTTCGCTTTTAAGCATCTGGCTGGCATAAGCATTGATCTTGGCATTGATTGTAGCCTCTTGATCCTTTAACAAAGCAGTTTTCTCTTCAACAGCCTTGGTCACTGCATTCTCTAGAGCAATCTTGTTAGTGGTCAAGTTGGTGATAATTTTCTCCTTTGCAGTGGTCTCTCCCTTTGAGACATTAAGGTCTTTCTCCATACTGGACAGCTTTTCCCGGAGATCTTTTATGGTTTCTTCTAGGGTGGCCACTTTTGTGTTGCTTTCATCTTGATTCCTCTTCAGCTCCTCATTTGCTTCCTTAAGCAAGTCAGCATTGGTAGTAGCAGTACGAAGGTCTTCGGACAGCTTTTCCTTCTCAGACTTGAGGTCTTTGATAATGTCTGCTTGACCCCGGACTTGTCTTTCCAGTGTGAGTACTGGCTGCACATTGCTAAGCAGGGAATGGGCTATGGTGTCCTTTTCACTAGAAACAATGAAATTCTTACCATTGAAGTTGACTGTATTGGAACTACTCGGAGGAATGTAAGGCCCCGCAAATTCATCTCTGGGGAGGCTAAGGAAGTATTCACCGAGCCCACCTAGACCGGTGATGTCCACTTCATCAAGGTTGAGATCTCCCCCTTCCACCTCATCAGTATGAAAGTCCCTTGGGATCTCTTCGGCCAATGTTGGGTCAGAAGGGTCAGTTGGGAACGAAGGCTCCGGATCCCGGAGAGCAAGCTCATCTCCCTGCGAAGCCTTTTTATTTTTGGCTTCCCGGTCAGCATCTACACCTTCTTGTTTGCGAGTCCTCTTGGAAGCCCTTCAGGGTTTTGGAAGGTCTGCTTCCTGCCTCTCGGACTCCTGCTCCACTACCTGCAAAAGAGCAGCATCAATCTGACTCTGGGCCGGTCCCTCCGGGGCGGTTGGGGCATCCTTCTCAGCATCACTTACCACCCTTTTACCTCTCTTCTTGCCCTTCATTTTGCTTGGGGCTTTAGCCCGGCCAGGCAGGAAGAGTGTCCCATCTGGTTCGTGGGCCCTCTTAAGCACAGTATCTGCAGAAGGTTGGGTGGTGAGCTCTTCCCAAGTCAGGTCTCTCCGACCTGTGGTGTTCCACAGATGAGACCTTGCCAGATTTCCACTAGTAAAAGCATCGTGGAAACGATTCCCCCAGTTCTCTGCGGCCCAAGCATTGATTTTGCCACAGGTGACCTGTCCGGCCTTCAAGTAGTCCCCGAACTCATTGGGCAGCTCTGTTAAAACAAATGAGAGATCAGTTAATTTAAACCAACTTAAAAGAGGAGGAATGATAAAAAAAATTGAAGTGTGAAACTTACGATCACTCCTCCACCTGCTCCTGAGGAGGCTTGGGTTCTCTCCGGCCTTGATCTTTTTGCCGTTTTCCCAAGCGCCACTAACAAATAAAAATTGGCTCCTCCATTTGCTTTCGGACTCCAACAGATCATCAACAGCTTTAAGGTCGTTCCCCATATTGAAGTGGTAGAAGGGGAATTGGTGATGTTTACAAAGGTTGGCCACTGCTGTGAACTCTTCCATAGGGAGAGGGATCCCGGACAACCTAGATGCCATGATACATGACATCAGAGTAAACCAGCCGTTAGGGCTCAGCTGGCTCGGGCAGAGCTTGACCAGGTGGAAGTACCTAACGATCTCTGGGTCCAAGGGGAGCCTGAGTCCCCAATTAAATAGCTCTGTAAAAAAGACTATTTCGGTCCGCTTACAATCCATAGGGGTCTTCGGATCTATGGGAATCCTGATTTTTACGTTTTCTGGGATCCCCCATTTTGTGCGCATTCGACCCAGTTCAGCAGTATGGATGAATGCATACTTGGTCTTCTGTAAAGCCAAGAGGTATTTGAGCTCACCTCTCTGAAAACACGGCCCCACCTTCTCTTCAAGGCACTCCGGCAGGTCGGGATGCTTCAAGAACAGTTTTTCCTTGCCTTTTTTGGCAGCAGCATTATCAGTCTGGCCGGAGGACTCAGACTCGAAAGGGACTTCTTCAACAGAGTCCTTCATTCTTTCCTCCATGACTGTTGGGGGAATATCTGTGGTAGTGGTCCGGGGAGGATTAAAGCTTGGCTCAGCATGGCTTCCGGACTGCTGGCCCTCTATGTTTCTTTAACTTTCCATCTCAGGCTGAGGCTCGGAGGCAGAAGTCTCTCTTGGAGGTACCGGACTGCTGGCCTCCGGACCAGATGGCCTTTCCCGGGGAGCTCTGATGGGCGCTCCAGACCCAGAACTACTAATTTTTACCCCCGATTTGGAGGGAGTATTCTTGGAGGCTAGCCCTTTGACTAGCCGGCTTGTCCTTTTAACCACCAGCTTCTCCGAAGAATGCTCTGTGTCAGACCCCATTGCAATAAAAGGCGAAGGTTTCCTAACACTGGTAACTGTAACTCCTGGCTCAACAGCAGGTATCGACTCCTGAACTGAGGAACCAGAGACTATAGGCGAGAGGGTGGATTGGAATAACTTTTTGGGCTTAGTACCTTTAGAGGAGGATGAGCCTCGATCTGACTCTGTAACGGAGGCGACTGGTTTATCAACAGGTGATGAAGGTAGCCCTGCTCCTATTCGTCTCTCCTTCTCAACTTTTTGTGCTCTTTCCAACTCTGAAAGATTGAGCCACCCACCTTTGATCAGTGTTGTCCTTGCTGTAAACATAAACTACTAAGAAAACCTTTGCTTTAGAGAGAGAAAGCTCTGAGTAAATTTGCAGAGTAAATGTGAAAGAGATAGTAAAACAGTACAAAATGAGTTTGAATTTATAGTAAATCTGAAAAAAAGAGTTGATTACTAGGAGAATTCGAAAAGTTTGGCAATGATTAAAAGACGGCGCTGATGTCACTACTTGTAATTAAAGAGGTTGCTTTTCGAAGAAGGTGGTGCGAAATTCAAGGTGAAAAAAACGGCTAAAGTGACCCATCAGAGAGCGACACGTGTCCCACTAACTCTGGCAAAAACCGTTTTGAATTCGTGAAGCTTAATCTGTCCGGGTATACCCATAGATCTGTTCGGATTGAAAACCACTTCTGACGTTGGACTGTTTTTCAGTTCTTTGACAAGAATACTTGCTCAAACACCTAAAAAAGGGGCTCCTGATGAGTCTGAATTCTGCATGCTCCCCGAATAAGGGCAAATCGGTCTAGTCTCTCCGGACACCGGACAGGTCACATGGACATGGATCGAACAGATTACTTTGAACACTATGAACATAGGGCTGTTCGGACTATGACAAAAGTACTAAAAAACCTAAACACTTCTTGACTAAGCAACTTGCTCTCCTACTTAGAACTCATGGGTCGTTGAACATGACCCGGGTCCATTAAACATGACCCGAAAGCCCATAAGGGCCCAAACATCACACTATAAATACCCAGCCACCTGCATTAACTATGGGTAATGAAAATTAAATGCTACCAAGCTGCTTAATTATCTCTCTACTCTCGAAACACATTAAACAACCTCACACCACTACTTAAACACCCACATACCACCGTAAAACACCAACTGGAATTACCAGCCTACCCTCAGGCGATTATTGTCCACACCAAAAACCTCATGGCTAATTCCCCTTGGATGTTCCTGCATCGCCTTTTTTCTTGGGATATTTGGGTTCATCACTGGAACTCTCTCCGGTTCCTTCTTCCTCATCGGTAGTATCATCAATACCACTAGAATAGTTCTTCTTATCACCATCCACCATCGTATGAAATGGGATATCTTCATATTCAACATATTGCCACATGGTACCAAACGTTCTCTTCGGAAAGGTTTGATGGAAAAGCAAGACCATATCAGATTTAACTTCGGCATACCTTTTTTCTAAGGAATCTATCACCTCGTTGGCATATGCATCAATGCAGGCCTGAATTCTCTGATCTTTCTCTTTCACCAAGTCATCTTTTTCCTAGGTTACCTTGGACACAACCTCTTCAAGAGAAGTTTTGTCACCGGACAAAGTTCGGATGACATCGTCCTTGGTCTTCATGTCTCCCTTCAAGGTGGAAAGATCTTTTTCCAAACCGGTGCATTTGGTTTGGAGTTCTGTGTTAGCTATATCTGAGATGACCAACTTGGTTTCCAGATCTTCTTTCTCCTTCTTCAACCCCTCAAGGTCCTTCCTCAATGCCTCAATACTCTTGTTGGAATTGAGGAGGTCAGTAGACAAACTCTCCTTGTCTGTGTTAAGGGTGTTGATGAGGGCATACTGACTTTTTACTTGCCTCTCCAAGTTGAGCACTGACTGAATATGACCCAGTAGAGAGTGAGTCACCACATCGTGCTCCCCGGAAACGGTGAATGACTTACCATTGAAAGTCACCATATTGGAAGAGCTTAGAGGAAGGTAGTGGCCAGCAAATTCGTCTTTCTCAAATTCTCCGAAATAGAGACCAATATTTTGGAGGCCACTAATGTCTACTCCATCTATATTAATATCCCCTCCGGTACCCTCCCCGGATTGTAGATCAGTGGGGATCTGCCGGAGGTAGAGACTCTGAGGGACGAAAGATTACTTCATCCCCCAATGAGACCTTCTTCTTCTTAGTAGTCCTCTCATCACTGCTTGCTCCCTTTTTTATCCTTTTTAGGAGGCTTTGGTGGATTTTGAGGTCCACCTGCCTCCCTAATGCTTTCATCATCAACTACTTTGAGCAAAGTAGCATCTATCCCTCCTTGGGTCTGCCCTCCTTGGTTCTCCGGAGCAATCTCCTCTGCAGCACCCCGAACATCCTCTGCTGCAACCTTCTTTTTCTTGCCCTTCCCTTTCATTTTGCTTGGGGATTTGGCTCTGGAGGGCAAGGCCAATTTTCCATCCTTCTCCTCCGTTCTCTTAAGTATAACGACCGGAGGAGGTGGTGTAGTCAACTCCTCCCAAGTAAGATCTCTTCGGCCCGTAGTATTCCAAAGGTGGGATCTCACCAAGTTTCCTGAGTTAAAGCAATTGTGGAAGGCTTTCCCCCAATGGTCAGCATCCCAGGCATTTAATTTGGCACATGTGGTCTGCCCCTCCTCCATATAGTCGGAGAACTCCTTCGGCAATACTGACATAAAACAAGAAGTGATTCGGGAATAAATGTTTTGCAAAATGAGAAAGACGAACAAAGTAGAATACTTACTTGTGCTCTTCCACCTGCTGGTGAGCATACTAGGATTAACACCAGCCTTTATTTTTATCCCATTCTCCCGCGTCCCGCTGATGAATAGGAACTGGGTCTTCCAGTTTTTCTCTGACTCTAACAGGTCGTCCACCACTTTAAAGTTGTCTCCTATATTATAGTGGTAGAGATATGATGGTTTTTACAAAGGTTGGCCACTGTAACGAACTACTCCATTGGGAGAGGAATACCGGACAGCCTTGACGCCATAATAGAGGCGAGGAGAGTATACCAAGCATTTGGACTCAGCTGGCTTGGACAGAGTTTAATCAGGTGGAAATACCTGACAATTTCAGGATCCAAGGGGAATCTGAGCCCCCAGTTGAACAGCTTAGTATAGATGACGATCTCATAAAGCTTGCAGTCCATCAGAGTCTCCGTTGTGACTGGTATTCTCACCTTAACTGATTCAGGGATCCCCCACTTGGTTCGGATCCGGCCCAGCTCAGTGGTGTGAGTATAGACATAATTAATGTTCTGCATGGCCAGCAGATACTTCACATTGACCTTTTGAAAACAAGGTCTCACTTTGCCTTACAAGCTCTCCGGCAGATCCAGATGGGTCATGCAGATTTTCTCCTTGCCTTTCCCCTTTTTGTCAGAAGCAGCATCTCCAGTTTTCCCAAAGTCTTCAATTTCAAATGGGGCCTCTTCGACACTATCCTCCATCACTTCTTCCATCACTTTGGAAGGTTTATCAGCTGTTGTGGATGGAAGAGTGTCAGCTTGTGGCTCAGTAGTTTTTCCGGACGGTTGAGCATCAGTCTCTCTTAGAGGTCTGGTGTCCGGTTGAGGCTCAGCTCCGGAGGACTTAGTAAGAGAAGTAATTCTGGTTGCCTCGGATCCGGAGGGTTTGTCTCTTGGGGCTCTAATAGATGCCTCTGATCCAGAGGCTTTATCTTTGGTTGCAGATTTAGAGGGCCCCGTTTTGGAGGACTTGGGTTGTGGCTTGGCCTTTTACCAGTCGCGTTGTCCGGCGAGGGTTAGTTTTTTCTGGGGATTTCTCAATGTCCAATCCCATAGAAATAAACGGAGAATGCTTCCTAACACTCGATACTGCTTTCTCTTGCACGATAGAAGGCTAAGACTCCTGAACCGAGGAGCCTGACAGGATTGGCGAGAGGTTTGGCTGGAATAAATGTTTAGGTTTGGTGTTTTTAGCAGAGGACGATCCTTGATCAACTTATAAGGATGGTGAATCAGGTTTACTGCTTAGAGAGACTGGAAGGCCAGCATCGATACGTCTCTCACGCTCAACTTTTTGCGCTTTCTCTAGTTCAGAAAGATTTAACCAACCACCTTTCACAAGAGCGTTTCTCGCTGTGAAAATAAAACTATCAAAGAGAAGTTTTTGAAAGATATGGTAAAAAGCTCTGAGAAAAGAAATTGTGACGTAATGAATATGGTGAAACAGTGAAGGAAGGTAATTTATATCTAGTAAGGCAAAAAGTTACCGATACCTAGGAGAAGACGAAAAGACAGAAGTAATGATTGGAGGCGGCGCTGATGTAAGAAGCATTAAATGTATGAGTTACTTTTTAGGTTTAGTGGGAGCGCCGTTCTAGGAAGAAAATGGCTGGAA
This sequence comes from Limnanthes douglasii subsp. nivea, assembly GCA_036936605.1. Taxonomy (NCBI): domain Eukaryota; kingdom Viridiplantae; phylum Streptophyta; class Magnoliopsida; order Brassicales; family Limnanthaceae; genus Limnanthes; species Limnanthes douglasii. The sequence goes on from JAUPFV010000005.1 coordinate 51,121,079, forward strand.
GGACGAATCAAAATGCGACACATGTCCCACGATCCTATGAAAAACTCTTAGCATTCTGAGAAGAAAACCAGTTCGGATAAACCTTGAACCAAACGCATGAGCGATCCGGAAAATATTGTTACTGACTAAGTAAGTTTTTTAGTTCTGCCAAAGGTCTTTGACCAAGCCTTAAAAAGGGGCTACTGATGAGTCCGGATTTATTCACCACCACCCACTGAGAAAACCGGGCAGGGGTAATTCAGACAATAACTGCCCATTGAACTATTCGGACATGACAAAATTATTAAAACACTAAACACATTTTGACTAAGCTAGGTGCTAATCTACTTAAGAACTAATAGGTCTTTAAACTAGACCCGGTTTCATAACTTGGCCCGAAAGCCCATAGGTCTATAATTAAGGGTATAAATACCCAACCACTTTCATTAATAAGGGTAATTAATATTTAATACAACCAGACAGCTTAAATCTCTCACTACAAAACACCCAAACATTTAATACCTTTGAAATTCTCTAAAACATTTGACGAAATTACCCTCAGTTCAAAATAATCATCACCAACTGTTAATATAATAGTTTGACACCCTTGGATGCCATTGGAAAAGGTCCTACCAGATCAATCCCACATTTATCAAATGGCACTGCTTCAGATATTTATTCAATATGAACTTCTCGTACATGTATTGAATTTTCAAATATTTGACATGGATCACACATTTTAACTAGCTGTATGGCATCCATCATGATGGAGGACCGATAATATCCTACTAACAAGACCCTTCTAATCAAAGCTTTGTAGCCACAATAGGCAGAGCCTTCTCCATAGTGCAATTCAGATCAGATTACTTGGGACTCATAGTGTCATGGTTTGGGATTCCAACCACAACTTATGTTCTTCCAATTAAGTTTGCAATATGACTAAATATGTCAAGTTTCTTGCCCCTCCACGTACGATCTCACTCTCTAGGGTGAGAGTCATACATGTTGCTTTTGAAGTTGACATGTAAAAACAACTTACTTCAAAAATTAAAACCTTATTTGGATATCTGGTTCTGAAAACACTTTTTGGGTACCAGCTCAAAGAAAGCTCTCATTACGGTCACACTGATAATTCTTAGTTTGATTGATTGTACTTCGATCAAGTTATGTTGTAGAGCAACAAATTTCTAACTTGATAATTATGGCACCGATACGTCGTAATATTTAGTAGAATAGAAAATAGAGATAAACTAGAGAGAGAGAGAGAGAGAGAGAGAGAGAGAGAGAGAAAGTCACTAATACACGTGAATAGTAATAAATGAATGATCTTTCTCCTCACGTGGGATGATAAGTCCTATTTATAATGACCATTTTAGGCCTAGGTGGAGCTATTGGCCCAAAGTACATAAATAACCCTTTTAGGGCCTTTTACTCATAATAAAAAATATTAATTGGACTAGTTCATTAGCTGACCTAATAAATAAACCAAATTACCCCTTATCAGATGATCGAAAAATGAATTGTGATCATCAGAATTGGTGAAGCACCAACTGAAAGTAGGAAAAGGAAATATACGAGAAATATTTTAGGGTAGTTTGCTACGATCATGCTAGTGTTAATCGTAGCAAAGAATACTTGATCCCGTTCAACACGTGGCTTATCGCGGCAAAGTGCCATACCTAACAAAGCCCAGTTTTATGTAAAATATGTTGTGCAACTTGATTGCGATCAGTTTATAGCTAGTTGTGATTAACTCTATATTGTATTAGTTATTCTTCGAATAACTGATACAATGGGACTTTTTCCGCGATCTGGACAAGGTTGACCGAGAAAAATTCCAAATGTTGTGTTTCCTGGATAAACACAAGTTGTCCAAAAATATATCACTTGCATGGTTGTAACATTACGTATGGTTTTATAAAAGATTATAACCCTTTTATATTTATAAATAGTTATTACTTTCAAGAATAAAACATAATCTTAACAAATCTCTCAAAATATTTTTTATGTGAAATCTAATTTTGTAACTCAAATATTATCATCTTATTCAATTTTTTTGTTGCTTATGAATTTAAACCTTGTTATATAACAAATGAACTTCCTAAAAAAATCTAAGCAATAACGAATATCAGAATAATTGTTTTAGGAAAACGTATTCATATGTGTCTAAAGCTTCTATCTTTTTTGGCGAATCTCCGACCAACTTTATATCAATCAAAGTCTTTTGAGTGGATCCATGTTATGGAGTAAACCGTACAATGAGGAATGACAATATGACATTCTCGACATTAGAATTCAGAAATTTGAGCATGTTGAGGAGAAATATAGTTACGGCTAAATCTCGTATGACTAAATGTTTAGTTCATAAGGTTTTATTAGAAAAAATTATTTTTCCCCAAACTCTTGAATGTAGAAATATAGTTAGAATAATCATGTCCGCAAATGCGGAGGAATGGTCTAAGAAAAAAAATCCAAGAGTATTTACATATGAAATTTCCAGTATACTAGAATTGCGTGTTATATATTTGGCCAAATTGTAAGAAGTTGCAATATTTGAAATAATAGTGGAATTATAACAAATTGTAAAAGAAAATTGTGACAGTGGTGACAAAAGTAAATATTGCGGAAGGCAGGTCTTCTAACTAGTGGTATGATACATGTGCATCGGTACACATTGCCTATAATAGAGATATATTTAAATTATTTGAAATGGGTGGTGATGCATGTGAGGTGCAAATAGATAACACCAACAGGTTAAAAGTATAAGGCCATGGAGAAATCGAGTTAATGTTTACAAATGAGGAAACAATAATTCTCACCATTGTTTTATATGTTTCAAAACAAAAACTTGGTGTTTGGTGATCTTTTGGCCAATGCAGGAATTCGTTATGTGCACGAATACGGTAAACTCATTCTAACCAAAAAATGTATATTAGTTGGAAATGATACTCAAGTAATAGAATAGTGAAGTTATATACTACAAAAAGTTCAATGAGTATAATGAAGAATTATATTTATGTTTGTTCTTATAATTATCATTGGTTATGGCACGAGACTTGTTCACATAAGACATAGTACGATAAGTAGAATTTTTAAAAACAGACTTATAAAATGTGATATAGCTTCATATAAAAAATATAAATTGTATGTAGACTTAATACATACTAACATATGGGAGTTAAACGATATCTTGACTTGTAAGGGTAAGATCTGCTTTATAAATTTTATTGATGACTACTCTAGATTTACTTAAGTCTATTTGCTTAGACATAAGGATGAGCCCTTTAATATCTCTAAGATATGGAAGTATAAAATCAATTAGATTGCATAATGATAGAGAATGAGAATATTTCTCAGGAAAATTTTCTAGTTCTTTTTTATAGCATAAGATAATTCATCAATGCTTGATGTTTTATACGCCGCAAGAAAATGGATTGGTTGAGTGCAACAATAGAACTTTGATTAGATGATCAATATCATGCTACTTATTTCAAAATTATATATTAATTTATCGGGCTAAGTTATTTTGATTGCATTTCATATTTGTAATTGTATCCCTCTTAAAAAGATAAGAATATATCCATATGAGTTATGAAAATAAAGAAAACCAAACATAGACTATTTTAAAATATGGGGGTGTTTAACTTTTTTACAAAAACACAAATCTAAAAAAAGTAGGAGTTGATGAGAAATCATGAGAACCTTGTAGTAGTTAAATGGAAAATATGCCTAAAAATTAGAATTCATTGAGTTTGACTCTTAAAGGATTTATTTATATTTAATATAAGGTGTTTGTGAAGGAATCACCCGGAAGATTTCGATAGTGTTTTCTTTAAAACAACCCTAAATCATATAAGGGAGCAATAATATCCCGAAATTTTGCATTTTGGCAAGATGCCACATATAATGAGATGAATTCAATAATATCAACTCGCACTTGAGAACTAGTGGACTTACCTTTGGTTTTAAGACCAAATAGTTGCAAATGAGTGTTTAGGAATAAATACCACACGAATGGAACTATTCAAGCTTTCAAAGAAACATTAGTTGCAAAAGGTTTTCAGCATAAATTATTTTGATACCTATGCTACGATATCAAGAACAACAAGTATTATGATGCTATGCGGAATTACATCAGTATAAAATTTGAAATTGACCAGATGGATGTCAAAAAGGTGTTCCTAAATGGAGACCTTGATGAAGAGGTTTATATGGGGTAACTCAAGGTTTTGTACTTTCTATAAATGAGTCTAAGGTATGTACGCTTGTGTAAGTCATTATATGGTCTTAAATAAGCACCTAAAAATGAAAAAAAAAATGGTCATGCTATTGTATTTGATGGGTTTATACACAATACTACAGAAAAATGTGTATAGATTAAAGTTCATAGTGATGTAATAATAATTGTATGTCTATTTGTAGATAATTTTCTCATACTAAGTAATGACATGAAATTGATTAATGAAACAACGACGTTTCCATCATTTACTTTTAAGATGAATGATCTTAATAAAGTATATACTATTTTAGGAATTAAGGTATTTAAAAATAGTGGGACCTATACCTTAAGTCAATCACATTATGTTGAAAAGTATTTGATACGTTCAAACATTTAAAATTTAAAAAATCACAAACACCATTTGATCCTAGTTTAAATCTTGAAAAAAATAAAGGAAGAACTGTGGCTCGATTAGAATATGTTAGTGCACTAAGAGGCTTAATATATTTGGATTTATGGGCAAATATTTATTTTGTGGTGGTTAAATTGAGTTAATGCACGATTAATCCAAGTATGGAACATTGGAATGCAATTGGAAGGGTCTTGGGGTACTTAAAAAAGACTAAAGATATGTGTCTCTAATATTCTAATTTTCTTGATGTGCAAGAGGGATACACGGATGCAGTTGAATCACTACTTTAGCCGATAACAAATCGACAACGAGGTGTGTGTTCACATTTGGTGGTGTTGTTGTTTCATGAGGATCAAATAAACAAACGTATATATTATATTCGTCTATGGATACCAAGTTCTTAGTGGTGGCCGCAATGGGTAAGGATGTTGAATTGTTAAGAGATTTATTGATGGAGATACCATTCACTTCCAAGATGAATATGATAATACAAATACATTGTGATAGTCAAATAACATTAGGTATGATGAGTCCGGATTTTATCACCACTGATTATGAGGACCGGACAGGGGCGATTCGGACAAGATCCACCCACTGAACCATCCGAACTGAACTAATGTTGAACTAATGTATTAAAAATTTAATCACTTCATGACTAAGCTAATTACCTGCCTGCTTAAGAACTAATGGGTCTTTGAACTCGACCCGAATTCATAATTATGATCCGAAAGCCCATATGGCCCAAGGTTAAGGGTAAAAATACTCAACCACTTTCATTTAATGAGGGTAATAAAAATTAAATACAACCAGGCAGCACAAATCTCTCACTACAATCTACCAAACATTAAATACCCTTGAAATACCTCCAAAATTTAGATAAAATTACCCTCAGTTGAAATTAATCCACATCAAGGTAGAGCATATAATGGAATCTTCAATGAGAAATCTAGACTTATAAGTCTAAGACATGAGTATGTTAGACAACTAATTCAAAGTAGAATTATATTTGTATAATAAGTAAGTTCTACTGAGAACTTAGCAGATTCGTTTATCAAACCATTAGCTTGAGAATTAGTAATCTCTATAAATAATTATTTTACAAATAATGACGACCCAGTTTGACTATAGAGAGCCTAAACATCAAATCTGCAATAAGTAGTTGAGAACCTAAACATCAAATTTGCAATAGGTAACATAAAGTTATTTTTGAAAGTTTCAATATATAAATAAATTAAAGTTTCATCTATGATGAGTGTTAAAGTATGTTGTTCATTATTCAAAGGAACTTTCAATAAAATTCGGTCTAAGTGTGGCATGTCTTTATGAGAATTTAGAGATGGTGCCAGCTCTCACGAGATTATCGATTCTTCTCAAGTTTTGATTCCTAAAATGGATAGAGTACACGACCAAAATAGTGCCAAAGTGTAAGGTGGATAAAGGTCTGATAAAAATAATTGTGAGGTCGTCGTTTAGGTCATATGGGTGATTGCCTCAAAGTTATGGTTACCAATATTTTCCGACTTAACTTTATTATCTTTACACTAAGGTAAAATTCAAACTGAAAAATATTTTATTGTATGCACAAGAGTTATCTCAAAAGAGGGATAAAAAGAAGACATTTAATCAAGTGGGAGATTGTTAGAAATGTTGAATAAATATGGATGATCAGAAAAAGAGTTATGATCATCAAAAATGGTGAAGAAACAAATGAAAGTAGCCAAATGAAACCTACTGAAAATATTTAGGGGTAGTTTACCGCGATCAACACTAGTCTGATTGCAGCAAAGGACACTTGATCGCGATCAGCACAAGGTTGATCCCAACAAAGTTTCATATAGACGATCCCCAACTTTCTGTAAAATATGTTGTACGGCTCGATTGCGGTCGACTCCACATTGTATCAATTATTCTTCAAATAACGGATGCAATGTGGCTCTTGCTGCGATCAGCACAGAAAAGTTCCACATAGACGATCCCCAACTTTCTCTAAATTATGTTGCACGATTTGATCGCGATCGACTCCGCATTGTATCAATTTTTCTTCAAATAACTGATACAATGGGACTCTTGCCGCGATCAGAACATTGTTGATCGCGTCAAAGTCCAATGTTGGGTTTCTTGAAAAAAACGAGTTTTGAAAAAAGACGTCTCTTGAACGATTATGACTTTATCTATGGTTTTATGAAAGATTATAACATTGCTATAAATAGGTAATACTTTCAAGAACAAAACACAAGTTTAACAAATCTCTCAAAATCTCTTTTACTTGAATCTATTTTTTGATGTTCAAACATTGTTATCTTGATTCATATTTTATTGTTCCTTGTAATTTGAATTTAAAAATTTCTTATATCCCCCACAAAACTTTTTAAAAATATCTAAACAATAAAAAAATTCATAATAATACATTTTAGACCATATAATGACTTACACAAGCGTACAAACCTTAGACTCATTTATTGAAACAAATATCTGCCATATTTTCTAACGACTAGTCTGCCATATTTTCTAACGACTTCTGACCAATTTCGTATCGATAAAATTTAACAAATCTCCAACCAATTTCGTATCCATGTTTATATAGATGAAATATTTTCTTAAGCTTCGTCGGAATATGATTTCAAAACAAATTATATTCCAAAACAAATTCAAACTCTAAAAATGTTCTCTATTTTTGTACGAAGAAAAACGTTGGCAGAGAATTCGGCATACATTTAAGAGAAAGATTTCTTGATAGGATGGAAATACAGTAGAGACATAACATCCAATGCACCATTTTTTCATCTAAACTTGATAAGTGGCGATCCATCAAGCCTCAAAACACAATCCAAACAGTCTTGAGAAAAGATTGTGGGTCTGAGGAATTTCGGTTTTAAGTACATATTTCTTCTAATTCAGAATGTATATAACTCAATTTGTGACAAAAAAAAAGAGAGAGAAGAGAATAAGTAAAAAAAAAAACGATTATTAATACAGAAGAAAAATGTATTTTAAAATAATAAAAAGAAGAACAAATTTAGATCTAAAATTAACAGACATAAAGAAAGAACATTACAAACACAAGAATATCCATTGTAATAGATAACCTAAGAGTTGGTGAACAGAATTAGCAAAACCAAAACCTTTGACTCTGTGCTTTAGTGAGAAGCAAGAACCAAATTCTAAAATTCCAAAATTGAGAAAACTGAACAATCCAAAAATGAGATTCCATCCCTTTGGATATATATATATATCCTCATCTTTTTTATATAGGTCAACATTAATTCCGGAACATTTTCAATAAAATTTTGGATTTGGAATTGAATAAAATATGGAGGGTCAATTGCTGCATGGTAATCTTGATGTTGTGGTGTATAGAATCGACAAACTCCATAGAAGGTTTGGATTCAATCTCTGTTCTGGGGTAACTAACTAACTTCTTTTCCATCTTATTCTATCCACTTCTAATTGTTCCTTCTATTGATACCATACCGTATGTGGTTTCTATAATCTATGGTCTGCAGGGAACACAATCGATAGCAACCAGAATAAGAAATCAAGTCAAAAATCTTTCGGTTTCATGTGCTCAGGTATTTCATTTTCCATATTCTTAAATTCGTATACCAATTATAAAACCTAGTTTATCAATAAAACAAAACTAGACGATTTTTAGTTGATGAAATACGTGTCATAAATTTTTTCAATAATTGAGAATTAAAAGAATGGATGAATACCCCTTCAACTATGATGATTTTTTTTAATCTCTATTTCGAATATTTTTCAACTATCATTTTTTTTTCATTTAATACATGGACTTTACCATCATGGTTTTAGGTGCAAAATCTATTACTTTAATATATGGTATAGATTTTTCAAATCGAATGATTAAATAGAAAAGACGGAATAATCGAAAACTATTATACAATTTAAGGAGGGCCATTATCGGTCCGCTTCGGTCTGGGTTTTGATGGAACCGGACCGGACCGCTAAGCTTTCGGTTCTAATTTTTGGAATCGGACCGAACTTTCGGTTTGGTTCGGTCCGATCCGATTCGGTTCCGGGTTTTTTTCGGTTCCGTTTTGGTCCGTTTCGGTTCGGTCTGATTTCTGTTCGGTTTGTTATCGGTCCGGTTTCGGTCCGGTCCGTTTAAAAAAAATAAATCTAATTAATATTTGATTTTTATTTATTTTTTATTTAATAAATAATATAAAAACTAAAATTTATAAATTAATTAGATTTTGTTAAAAATAGATAATTAACTATTAATTTTGGTAATATAATTTATAAAATAATAAATAATAATAAATAATAAATAATAAATAATAAATAATAAATAATAAATAATCGATTTTAAAAGTTTTATTAGGTATCGGTTCTATCGGTTTACCGGTTCGATTCCATATTGGTTCTATCAGTTTATTGATTCTATCGATTCGGTTAGAAGCCGATTTCGTTTCGTTTCCTTATCGATTTTCGATTTTTAAAATGGAAAAGCGAACCGAACTGTTAAAATTCGGTTTGATTCTCGGTCCGATCTTTATCGATTTAGTTCCAATCCAGTTTTCGGTTCCGAATAACCGTTGACAACCCTAAATTTAAACATGGAGATGGTATTCTGACTTTAACCGAATAAAAGTTTTACCCTAAAAATGTATAAATTTTAAATTTTAAAATATAAATCATAAATGTGGCGCGCAGATTGTAGGTAGGAAGCTGTACGCAACAGTGGATTTAGAGAAAGCCCGAGTTGGTCGAACAACACGAAAGAGAAACCCAAACTGGTCTGAGAACTTCCACATCTACTCAGCTCATTCCGTCTCACACATCATCTTCACTCTCAAAGCCGACGACGTCGTCAGCGCAACCCTAATCGGCAGAGCCAAGGTCCACGTCGCAAAGGTAATCACCGGGAAACCCTATGACGATTGGGTTGATATACTTGATGAATCCAATACTCCCATTCAAGGAAACCCTAAACTCCATGTCCGCATCCAGTTCTTCCCTGTTAATCGAAACCCTAATTGGTCTCAAGGGATCAAATCCCCCAATTTCGAGGGTGTCCCTTTTACTTACTTCAATCAGAGAGAAAACTGTAGGATCACTCTTTATCAGGATTCTCATGTTTTGGATAGTTTTAAGCCTCGGATTTCGTTATCTGGTGGGCAAATGTATGAGCCTAGTAGATGCTGGGAGGATATTTTCGATGCGATTTGGAATGCTAAACATTTGATTTATATTGTTGGGTGGTCTGTTTATACTATGATTAGCTTGGTTAGAGATCCCAACAGGCAGAAGCCTGATGGGAATATGCCATTAGGTGAGCTGCTCAAGATGAAAGCGGAGCAAGGAGTTAAGGTTCTGATGCTTGTTTGGGACGATAGAACTTCTGTCGAGGCGTTCAAGAAAGACGGGTTGATGTCAACCCATGATCAAGAAACGGCTGACTATTTCAAGAACTCTAAAGTTCGATGCGTTTTGAGCCAACGGAACCCTGATAATGGAAAAAGCATTATTCAAGGTTTGGAAATTGCTACTATGTTCACCCACCATCAGAAAACGCTAGTTGTGGACTGCGAAGAAGTAGTTTTGGGTTCCGATCAGCAAACAAAAAGGAAAATAGTAAGTTTCGTCGGTGGAATCGATCTTTGTGACGGAAGATATGATACACAGAGACATGATCTATTTGCTTCTTTAAGCACGACTCATAACCGCGATTTCCATCAGCCGAATTTTGAAGGAGCTTCTTTGAGAAAAGGGGGTCCTAGAGAACCATGGCACGATATCCACTGTAAGCTAGAGGGTCCTATTGCTTGGGATGTACTGTACAATTTCGAGCAAAGATGGGAAAAGCAAGTTGGCACCAGACATTTGATATCACAAAGTTTACTTGATGAATTTAATCTTTACCCCTCAGCTGTTTCGACACCTGGCAACTCTGAGAGATGGAGTGTTCAGCTGTTCAGATCGATAGACGGAGGAGCTGTAGAAGGATTTCCCCAAGATGTTCAAGAAGCAGCCATGGTAGGTCTTGTGAGCGGAAAAGACAATATAATAGACCGAAGCATACAAGACGCTTATATCCACGCCATAAGGCGTGCTAAGAACTTTATTTACATAGAAAACCAGTATTTTCTTGGAAGCTCTTTTGGGTGGAAAGAAGATGATATTGCGGTGGAAAACATTAATGCTCTGCACCTTATACCGAAAGAGCTCTCTTTGAAAATCATTAGTAAAATCGAAGCCGGTGAGAGATTCGCCGTCTATATCTTGATTCCTTTATGGCCTGAAGGTAAACCACAGAGTGAATCTGTTCAAGCTATATTAGATTGGCAGAGAAGAACAATTGAAATGATGTACACTGAAATCGCAAGTGCTCTTGCAAAGAAAAAACTCAAGGCAAATCCAAGAGAGTATTTATCTTTCTTTTGCCTTGGAAATAGAGAAACAAAGAAGCCTGGAGAATATGAACCTACTGAGAAACCAGACCTCAATTCCAACTACGGCAGAGCTCAGCAGAACCGCCGGTTCATGATCTATGTCCACTCAAAGATGATGATAGGTATATATAGTCACTTAGACACTAATGATACATGTCAACTTAAAGTGATAATTTAAGCATGCATATTTTTCATTTGCATTTAGTATTTATCTTTAGCTAAATTTTGTTGCCAAAATCCGGATTTGACTCCAATGTCATAGAAATTCTAAGCAGTAATCAAACTTTTGCTACCAAAACTCGACAGCCAACCCAAAAGCATCGCATTGCAATGTTGGGTAGTTCGGTAGGAAAAAAAAGGGACTTGAAACTATACAGGCTGCGTCTTGTTTGTGAAAGTGTTTTCTATATGGTTTTGCAGTTGATGATGAGTACATAATAGTTGGATCTGCAAACATAAATCAAAGATCAATGGATGGAGGTAGAGACTCAGAGATAGGCATAGGTGCATTTCAACCAAACCATATAGCCACAACCACCCAAAGACCCCGTGGTCAGATTTTCGGATTCAGAATGTCTCTATGGTATGAACACTTGGGTTTCCTTCACGATTCCTTTGAGTCCCCAGAGAGCAAAGGGTGTATAGATCTACTTCGCGAGAAGGGCGATGCACTATGGGAATTGTACTCGAACGATCTTGAGGTTGATCTTCCAGGTCATTTGTTAACTTACCCGATCTCTGTTGCTGATGATGGACGAGTAACCAATATTCCCGGGCATGAATGTTTCCCGGATACTAAAGCTCGTGTTCTAGGCAACAAAGCTACTTTTCTGCCTCCTATTCTCACTACTTAGGACATCTTCAGTCCGAATTAGATATATGTAAATTATGTACTAAACAGCTTCTAACAGCTAGTTTATTCAAATGGAAGAGTTCAAACCTGACTTTAAACTATTTGGATGCTTCTGATTCCTTCAAATTATATAACACTAAATGAGTTTTTTATGTGCAAAAAAGTAAAACAAGTATTTGACGCTCCTTTTATTATAGCATGCGCGATGGGTCAATTACTTAGTCTGGCAATGAGTGTGTTAGAAGAAGTCTATTTAATATTTTAGTATTGGCAGGAACCAGAATCAGGTCTTTTTATTTGGTTGATTGAATGAGATTTCTTTTTCTCTTTTCTTTGAGTTCCTATTTGTATTTGGGTTGTCATTATCTCAACCGTATGTCATATTTTTTATGTTAAAGTTTTATCGGAAAAATTAACACATAATTACGTGTTTTAACTTTTAATTTGACTTTAAATTTATACTTTGTTGTTCTTCATTTAAATTAACCTTAATTCTTACAAATATAAAATTTAATTTTATGGAATTTAATTATATTTCTAAATCTTAAAAACTGGAATCTTAATTTTTTTTTTTTAAACCAGATAAAAATAACGTCCAAATATGTTAATCTTATCTTCAAGTTGTAGTTCCATTAAACATAATAGGGCAAGACTATATCTAGACCTCATTTGGCTATAATGAGACCTTAAATCAAACTTTTTATTTTATTTTATGTGAAATGACCATTTTACCCATCATATAAAACCAAGTTTTCGACCAAAATTGTAAACAATTTTCTTCCTCTTCTCCAACCAAACTTCTCTCTAAAACTAATATAATACCCAAAGAATGAATTACATTAAAATCTAACTATTTTCTTCCTCTTCTTTAACAAAACTTCTCTCAATTTTTAAATTATATATTAATATCGCCTTGTGGAACTTTCCGACTTACTAGTCAAATAGCCAATTTTTTTTACAGAATTATATTACAATGAAGTAATTTGTGGACCCAGTAATTTGTATAACTTTCTATTAAGAAATAAACTAGTAACTGTGAAAATATTTCTCAGCCTGATGGTAATGACAATCTTGTTCGAAACCCGATCATCTTGATGGCAAGATAAGACGCGAGCTGCATTTTAAAAAAAAATCAAAGAAATCAATATTTGAAATCAAGGTCTTTGATTAATAGCGAAATCTAAAACATCAATCAGATAACAAAACCACAAGAAATAAAACAACACATCGATTTCTAAGTTTGATTTAAATTTACAACCAGAAACCCTAAATCTCCAAATTTCATAACCTAAGAACTTGTAAACTTTGTAACAGCATGCGTTCCTTCAGATACAGCATGTTTAGCCAATTCACCAAATAACACCAACCTCACCGCAGTCTGGATTTCCCTTGAAGTGATAGTCGGTTTCTTGTTTTACCTCGCAAGCTTCGCAGACTCACCAGCTAATTTCTCGAAGATATCGTTGATGAAATTGTTCATGATTCCCATAGCTTTGCTGGAAGTACCGATATCGGGATGCTTCAAGATCTTGAAGATGTAGATCTTGTAGGTCTCGACGCTTTTCTTGGATCGTTTCTTCTTTTTATCAGCTCCGGCGCCAGTTTCTTTTGGTAACTTCTTTCTGACCTTTGGTTTCTTCTCAGCTGCTACGGCGGTCAATGGATATTTCTCGGCGACCTTCTTCTCAGTCGACTTCTTTTCTGCTTGGGGTGCTATTGTTGATTTTGATTAGGAAATGAGTTCTCTAGAGAGAGATTAATTGGAGAAGAGAAATAATTTTATGATTTTGATTGGTGAGATGCGAGCTGCAACTTGAATTTGATAAAAAAGAAAAAAAGGGAAAAGGAAAGAGAGAAGAGAGAAGAGATATAGTCGGAGAGAAAAGATAGATAGTCGGCTGAAAAATGTTTATATATTAAGGGTATTTTAGTAAAATTTGGGGTCTCATTATAGCTGAAGAAGGTCTCATTATAGCGGGGTCTCATTATAACCAAAACGGGTCTCGGTTTAGCGTTGCCCAACATAATATAAACACAATTCCAAAAAGTTTTGAAATTCTAAATATATACAAACAAATTTAAAATCCAAATTTATAAACACAATTCCAAAAAGTCTTGAAATTCCAAATATACACAAACAAAAATTTAAAATCCAAATTATACACCAAACAAATTTAAAGGTACAAATGGTTCAGTAAGAGACACAATCTCTCTTTTGCATGGATTAAGATCTCTGCGGTTTCAATAGGATACACAATCTCTCTTTTGTATGGGTCAAGATATCTGATTAAGTGAGATGTTGGCTTTTGAATTTATAATACAAATACGAGTAACTGACACTATATTAATCTAACATGTAGCTTTAGATAGTTAACTTAAGATAATCTATCAAAAATCGTCCAACATCTAATAAATTTACCAATAACCATATGATGTACGATAAAATACGAATGATCGCCTAGTGTTAAATTAGTATTTACAGATAACCACGTGGATTTTATCAATATCAATGATACATTTACATACGGTTCGTTCTTCACTGATTTCTTCGGATCGTGAATTCTATATTTTGTTAGAAGTTAGGTTTCTTTCTTCTTTGCGATGAATTTCTTCTGCAATCGGTGATCAATTATTGTTTCCTTTGTTCTTCTATAATCACATCTGTGCTTTTCGAAGTAGTTTATCATCTGCGAAAATAGTACTTATATGGAGTCATACTATAGTTCAAGTTCTTATAAAGAAATTTATTCTTGAATAATACCAGATTTAACTACTTTTGTTGAAGCTTCTAATTCAAATCAATCTCTTATTGTTCTTCCAGCTATCTTGAAATAGAGAGTTTGAAAATCCAAGAAGAAACGTATTCTATCAAAAGTTAAAGATTTTGTCATAAGAGAATATTATGTAAAAAAAAACATATAAAATAATATATTTTTGTTTTTTAAAATTAAATATGATTTTTATTCTTTTTCTATTATTTCTGTAAAAATTTAGAATCGGATATGCAATATCGATTTTTCTAGTTATGAAGTAACCATTGTCAGTTAGATGCAGAATTACGTTCATTTTGGTTGCAGAAAAGAAGTGTTGTTGTGAAAATAATATAAGTCCAATTGGATGTGAAATTATGTTGTAATTCGTTGCATAATTATGTTATAATTGATTGCGGAATAATATTTTGGTTGCAGAAAAATATTGGTGTTATAAAAAAATATGTGCAATTGGATGCAAACTTATGCTTTAATTTGTTGCGAACTAAGTTTTAAATGATTAAGGAATAACATTTTCAGTTATAGAAATATTACTGGATGCTAAATTAAGGGCAAATTGGGTGCAATGATAAGGTCGTAATTATGAAATAATAATATATAACAAAGGATAAAATAAAAATAATACTCCACCAAAAAAATATAGCTTAGAGACATACACCTTTTACAAAAAATTATATTTGTGACTTAAACATGTGAATATCTACCAATGTCTGTACGGATGTTTATGGTTAAGAAATAAACAAAACATTTCGGTTCTTTTGAGTGACGGAAGATCTCATTCAAATATTTGGGAAAAATTTTCAATTGTAATAAAGCTCCTCGTATACTCACACACAAATTCTCACAATCAACATAGCCATATTTATGTTATGGAATGTCTATTATTCTATGAAATTTCACTCGTGGATCACTTAGTAGCTTGAGTTTCCTACCGATAAAGTATTTGTATTGCAAAACCAAGTTGCCCAGTAATTTGTATATTGTTTAAGAATATATATATATAAAAGTTACTTATAATTTGATAATCCTTACCAATTGTTTAACTAACCTCATTGTTGTATATTTTTACTAGATATTGCAAAGTTGTAGTTGAATTAATCTTTATTTTTTAAATCATATATATATATATATAAATAAAGTTCAATGGTTTGATCCATTTTTTAGTTTTTTTTGTACATATTAAAACCATGATATATCTTGTATTTATGGGTCTCGCCTTGTAGTTATCATCAACCCTTTTAGTAATATCTATTTATTTTGGATCGATGTCTATAATAGGATATATACAATAGAATTATTAGTTAAGAATAAAGAATTTAAAACTTTTATGTTAACATAATAAACTAACTTACAAATGTAGGACTTGATAAGTAGATTTTTCTTCCAAAATCTAACAGATTTTAGCCTAAAATTTTTGAAACAATGACATTATGATCCATCTCTTCTAGTAGACAAAATATATATGCATTAATTACCTTTAGATGATAGGATTTGTAAAAATAATAATAAATGGTTGTGAAAAAAACGTAGAATTACGTGCTAACTAGTTACAGAATTATGAGTAAAATAGTAGCGGAAATAGATTTTTAATTGTGAAAAAAAGTTGTTGCAAGATTATAAGCAAATTAAGTGCGGAAACAACATGTTAGGTACAAAATTACCTTGTCATCCATCTCATTTTTCATTTGCAATCTCCAAGTTGTTTTCGAATTTATCCATGGCAAGGAAAGGGGGATCTCTGAAGCTCAAACACCCTCATACGATCCCAACATTTTGATTTATTCTTTTTCTCTAGTGTTCTTTATTTTTAGACCATTTCATGACTTCCTTTAACTCCAGTTAAATTTCAAAATGCCTCAAATTTAGTCCCGTTTTTTTTTATTCTACTCTAAGGTTATGGACTCTATATGAGAAAGTGCCTCGGCCGTTAGGATAAAATCCACATGTAAGCTTGAAAGAACTGGAAAGGCAACCAAACTGGTAGTTCTAGCACTCACCAGCGGGGGCTGATGAGGCGTTCTTTATGATGTTGGCCTCTGCCAGCAATTTTAATATGTGTCAGACCAGTTTAGTCCTCTTAGTATTTAAAGGTTTCTCTATTATCTGAACATTTTGGTATTCATCCTCATTTTCCACTGAAATGAAGGATGTAATGTCGTAAAATTAAGAGGAACCATTAGAAGAAATTCCTTTTTCGACATTAACATCAATCTCGAGAGGCTTGTTGAGCCCCAAGACTTTATGTTAGTCTATATCTTCATCCGTCAGAACTGATTAAGAGAAAAATTAGAGGAAGAAATTACCTTGAGAAAAAGATCAGTCGAACCGAGTAAGGACCAAACCGTGGATCGAATGTTTGAGGAGAGAAATGTGATTGATAAAAAACAATCCAAAAATCAAATCATATCGGTAAGACCCATGATGTCACTATTCTAGCTCCATTTTAGAATACTTTGGATACCCAAGCATGGTAATTGGTTTGTAGCACTCGGTTAGGCTATGGTATGATGATCTGATCCATTCATATGAGGAATATTATATTCTTCCCCCATTGAAATTGCAAAGACTAGGGAAGTTACTCATAAGAGGATTATTAGTCAGATTTCCATTTGGTTTTGGACCAACTATTGCAGGTGTTCATAAGTTATGTAAAACAAACCCTATAGAGGCCTTATGTACCTATAGGCTAAATGAGCCATAAGACCCATGATGTCACTATAAATATATACCTCTAAAAGATTATGAAAAAATCTTATTCAATTCTTAAGTCTAACACTACTTTAAAATCAATTATGTCTATTTATCTTTCACACTCCAATTTCAATTTGAAAATATCAGACTCTCTAATACTCTCAATCCGTAAATCAAATACTAATTAAACGTATTAAATATCATAGTGATATTATGATAATATTTTTAGGAAAAATACATAATTTTCCTGTAATAAATTTAATGAGCAACACACACAAAATAACAATGAAATAAAAAGCACACAAATTGTTAACGAAATTCAAAACATTATACTTGCGTCTCCAGACCTATTGCAGATCAATTTTATTAGAAAGGACTATGTAACTTTATATTTTGATACACTCATAAAAGCTAGATATTGGTTTTATATAGAGTTTAACACATAGTAAAAAAATGATTACAAAAGTAATTAACTCTTATTGATAATCAATTAATGAATCACTAAATAATTTATGGTCTCTAAGAATTCAAAACATCTTCAAACCCCTCGTCTAACAATCTCTGACTTGAATATTGGTTTCAATATGTCTTCATACCTTGATTTAGGCAGCAAGTCTTTCTGGTCTTGTTACTCTTGCAGACCAACTGAAGCTGAACACAAATTTAGTTTTTTAATAACTACTGTCTTTGTTAACATATCAGCTGAATTCTTGCATCCTTTGATCTTTTCTAGCTTTAGCATCGTATCTTCAAATAAAGATCTTATGAAATGATAACAAATACCGATATGCTTGGTTCTTGAATGAAATATTGAATTATTAGCCAAGGTTATTGCACTCTGACTATCACTATGCATAACAGTATTCTTCTATTTAAATCTCATCTCGGTTAATATGCATTAAAGCCATATCATCTCTTTACTGATTCAGTCACTACTACATAATCAGCATCTGTAGTGGGTAGAGTGACAATATTCTATAACTTTGACATCCAACTAACAATTACAGTTCTAACAATGAATATATAACCGGTGGTGCTTTGTCGGTAATCGACTTCACCTCTAAAATTTGCATGTACGTAGTCTTGTACCTTTAACTCACTATTACCAAAGTACAAACAATTTTTTGTGTTGCTTAGTAGGTACCTCAAAATCCACTTTACTTATTCCCAATAAATTTTCCTTAAGTTTGACATAGACCTGGTCACAACTCCCACTGCATGAGCAATGTCTGATCTCGTACAGACCATTACATACATCGAACTCCAAATAGCTGAGGCATAATGAAACTTGGTCATAAAGTATTTACCTTCCTCTGACTGAAAGGATTGATCATTGAATAAACGAAAGTGACCTGCCAAGAATGTATTAACTGGTTTGGCTTCACTTATGTTAATTTTCTACAAAACATGATTAGTTTACTTCGACTGAGATAACTGTAAATCTCTTTTATGCTTATCTATTTTGATTTGTATCCCAAGGATCTTCTTCGTTGAATCCAAGTCCTTCATGTCAAATTATTTTGACAATTATTGATTGAATCTTCCAATATCATCTATATATGAACTTATTACTAACATATCATCAACATAGAGTAGTTAATTGATATAATTGGACTTACATCTTCTAATATAGAAACAGTAGTCAAGATTGCAATTTAGAAACTGTATTTGTGCATAAAACCGTCAAATTTCTTGTACCGCTGTCCAGAGGCTTATTTTAGACCATACAAACTTTTATGGAGTCTATATACCATGTTTTCCCCACTTTTTAAAAACCTAATGGTTGATACATGTATATTGCCTCATCCAAGTCCCCGTGAAGAAATATAGTATTCACGTCTAATTGTTCAAGATAAAGGTCTTAAATAACAACAATACTCTACACTGATCCAATAGTATTAAGTTTAAAACTGGAGCAAATTTTTTGGTGTAATTAGTTTCTTCTTTTTGATGGAATTCTTTGACAACTAGTCGAGCTTTGTATATCTTCGAGCCATTATGCTCGTCTTTCACTCGTTACACCCATTTGTTATGAAGTATATTCTTACCCATGTGTAACTCAGGTAGTTCCCATATCTTATTTGAGATTAAAGAATTTATCTCATATTTCATGGCAAGCTCTCACTTGCTAGCATCATTAGCCTGACAAGATTCATCATAACATTCAGGCTCCCCTCCATCGCTCAACAACAGATAGTTCAAGTATCTCTTGTTGGGCACATGAGTTCAGGAAGATCTTCTCAAAACACGAGCTACCATGTTCGGTTGTAGTGTATCGAACTAGTGCTTATTGTTTTTTCCTATTAATACTCCTTGTTGAGGGCTTGATTTTATCGGCTATATTTCTTGACTATTTAGAACATTATTGGCATTTACAAACACTGGCCTACTCAGTCTTGAGTAGTTTGAGTCAATTTTATGTATATCATTGTAAACCACTATTTCGTTGTAGATCAGAGATCTACATAGGATCATCTTCATGTTTTCCTTATCCCAAATACAGTAACCAAACTCGGCTTCGCCATGCCGACCAAGGTGATGTTTTTTACTTGGGATCAAGCTTTTCCTGCTTTGATTACTGATATGAATGTATGTCGTACAACCAAAAAATTTTAGATGTGATAGTGTTATCTTTTTACCACTCTATACCTTCTCGTGTATTTTATGCTCTAAGGTAATAAATGGATCTCGGTTGACCAAGTAACGGTGTGTTGACTATTTCTTCCTAGAACTACTTCGGTAGACCTAACTGTATACGAATGCTTCTGACTTTTTATGTTAATGTTCAGTTCATACACTCGGCAATACCATTGTGTTGTGGCTTACCCGGCATGGTTCTATCCATCCCGATTTCGTGCTCATAACAAAACTTCTTGAATCTGGTGTCCTCATATTGATCACCATTGTCGGTTCTGAGCTTTTTAATCTTTAGACCTATCTCATTTTCAACCATAGATTTCCATCTCATAAAAACATCAAATATTTCAGTTTTATGCTTTAGAAATTAAACCTCTAGCTTTCGAGAATGATCATCGATAAAAGTCACGAAGTAGTGTTTCTCTCTTATAAATGAAATGATTGTTGACCCCCAAACATAAGAGTGAACAAACTTTAACCTTTCTTTCTTTATGATTATGCCCCTTGTTTGAAAACTGGCCCCTTTATGTTTTCCAAGTACGCAATCTTCACACATGTCTATATTAATCTATTGTAAACCTAGTAATTTCCCCTTCGAGTGCATAATTTCCATCCCCTTCTCATTCATGTGGCCAAGTCTCTGGTGCCACATATTTAGATTTTTGTTTCCTGTTGCACTTACAATTGAACAACGTGTCTTTACTGTCTTGTAAAGAATACCACTCTTTTTTCCGTGAGTAACCATCATTTCACCCTTTGAAATCTTCAAATCATCACCATGGAATATTGTAGTGTAAAAATTGCTAACCAACTGTCCTAATGAGATTAAGTTCTTTCTCAAGTTATGGATATGCAGACATCTTTCAGCTTCCAAATATACTCATTCAACTTAATATTCACTACATTTTTACCAATAATATCACAAGTTTGATCATGACTAAGATTATACATTTCCAATGGGACATACCTCTTTACAAAAAATTCCTAGAAGTAACATAGAACAATGCTCCATAATGTAATACCCATTGAACATATCAATGCATTATCTCCTTCTGAAGTGATATTCGTCTTTGTTTTTGTCTTCGTCTCCTCGTCTTTTGGTGCTTTCTTGCACTAATTCTACAATGTCCAATGTTCTCACAGTTTCAACTCTTGAATTTTTTTACCCTATATAATTTAGTCTAATATTATCTATACATACATTCAAATTCAAATAAAAATCTTAAAATTATTATTCGACTCGATTATTTTATTCAAAATAAATCTATTTAATTTTTTTTATTAAAATTATCAATACAGTAATTCAATATAAATATGATTAATCGTGTCTCCGTTTCATAATATGTATTGATTGGTGTATTATCGTGATGGAAAGTGGAATATATGTAAATAAAAAATTATAAAGTGTCGATATTATGAAAGCAAAAAGAATATTACTTTGGATTCGACTTGAAAATAGTATTATTAGTTTATTATTGGTATTAATCGAAATATTGCAAAGATGGAAAATCTATGGGAATTTTAAATGATAAAACCGCTGTGTACTCTTTCCTTATTTGGTTGTCAAGTCAAGTTAGTCATCAATCATCATTCGCAACTTCTGGTAACATTCTTGGCGTTTAATAGCCGCAAAAAAATAAAGTCCGGTGAGAAAGAAACCTCAAGTCAAGACTCAAGACCCTGACTCTAATTTTCGTACATACTGGATCGGCCGTTTTCTCTGTAACCAACCAGCATCAGTATGCCATTTTTGAGCTACTCCTTTCTCTATTTCGCTGCTTTCCTTTCTTTAGCGACTACCAAACATAAAATTGCGATTACTTTTTCAATGTTTGCAGGATTCTTGTCACCGGAATTAGGGTTTTGCTTCAGCTTCCTTTCTTGTAGACGCAACTTTCCAACTCTGTACTTCTCTTCCTTCTTGGATCTATAACCTAATTTCTTGAATGGGGTCAGTTCCACTTTTTTTTTTCTACTTCATAGATATGCTCTTGAATTTTACTTGCCTTTGACCGAAGGCTTTGTCTAATTCGCATGCTATGATGAAACAGGCTTTAGCATATATATAATTTTGAACTCAAATGTCTTGATTTAGAGACCCTTTTTGTTTCCATAAAAATCAGTGTGTCAGGCATGGACTTAACATCCAAGTTTGGTATTTTGTCTCATTTTGGAGTGATTATATATCTATGACTATGTAGATGTGTAGTTTACTTGTATACATACTGTGACACAACCAATTGCATTTATTTTTCCCATTTAAGTTTTGATTTCTTGACTTGTAGTGTTAGGTAGTTGATTATAGAAAGCAATAGAGAAACAGGAAAGTAGGTATATACTATTTTTATTGCTCTTTTAAGTAACTGGTTGTTATCCTATGATCTAAGCTTTTTTGTGGTTTGGTTTCAAAACTTGCTTACATGGTTTTATTTGTCATGAGCTTAATCTATACTTGATTGTTATGCAAGATAGATGAGAATGGCCTATGGTTCCTTTGTGTTTTCATTCTTGCCTTTATGTTTTCGACATTTGGTTTGGCTATAACTTTGGTTCAATGCTAATCGTTTTTATGCTAATTCGAGTTTTATCAAGCGAAGTATGATGTGTTTAGCGAACTTGTCTATGGCTTGTTCGTCTCATGCTTGTCTTAAGCTTTTACGAGCTGTTGGCTTTGATTGCTTGTCCCAAAAGATTAATTACTTTTTCTATAGGGTCAGCTTTCTTGTTATGTTTATATTTCATTTATGTGACCTATTATTTCGAAAGCTTAAGCTGATTGGATAAAGGTTTTTTTTTTCTATATTTGAATTGATCTAATCATAATTGTGGTTCAATCCTGATTTGTAACCGAGCAGATGTTGTTTAGGTTGCTGTGATAGACCTTCATTAAATAGTACGATTGACGACCAAAAAGGTTTTTGGAGCACTAGCACTTGTGATTTGGAAAGTGCACTTCAATCCCAAAGAAGCCTGTTATCTATTACCACAATGAACCAACCTCTTGATGTCAGGAACGGTGCTACAAGCACGAGCAATCGTACTGAATTCGTAAATCACGGCAAGTTTAATGATTATTTTCTTCGTATTAATGGATTCCTACTTACATGTCTGTCAACTTATCACTTTGCCTCTTCATATCTTTTCTACATGCCTAACTTATAGGTTGTAAAGCATCCGTTCAATCGAATTATTCGCTTAATTAGTTTTTAGAATCTACATAAATGTAAAGAAGGTAGAATTCTGGGAGAAAATGCCAAAAGAAACTATAAAAAATCAAAATGAAATTTTGCATTGAAAATAAACTTTCTTACATCATTTTGGCTTCAAATGAAAACAACCTTTGCACTGGTTTGTTGCTTGGTTATTACAAGTTTATGTATTTTTACCTGGGTACAATATATTCTCTGCATTGTTGTTTTCTTTTTCTCCATGTATTTTACTTTTCGCCAAAACTTTATTTTGTCCAGATGTAGCTGCTTGCTTTTATCTTTGCCCATCTATATAATTGTAAAAATCGTCAATGATGGAATTATAAATCACAGGCCTTATTCTCTGGAATCAAACGAGGAAACAATGGAATGCAAACAGAACAGATCGTAATAGGCGACGGGAAGAACTCCCAATAAGGTCCTGTCTCTCATTCAAATTTGTTTGTTCATCTTCTCTTTCAACTCGTAAGGTTTATCCTCTAATATGTGGCTTACCCGAATAAAATTACGTAGTCGATAATAGGAACATTGTTTAAATTTGAAAATTTAATTCAGAAAAATAATGTGTTGATACTACTATGTGTGTCTAAATGTCTTGGCACTGGACTTAGCTACCTACATAGCCTTATATCTTGTGTGTTCTTGTTCAGCTGGAATGGAAGCTATGAAAGCTTACTGCGATCTAATAACACATTTGCAAACCCAATAGCTCTTACTGTAAGTTTCTCCATTTTTTCGATTGCAAGCAATTTTTGTATGATCTCTTACTGGGCTTCAAATTTTGACAGGACCTCGTGGATTGTCTCGTTGATACGTGGGAGGAGGAAGGCTTGTATGATTAAACTGTTTCACCTCATGGAAAGTGTATTGTCTGTCATATTAATTCATTTGGTACATGTAAGAATTTACACATACCTATCTCAATTCTGTGAGAACCTTGTGGGGGTAACTAACACAATTTACTAGTAGAAACTGTAGAGTGGAAATCTTTACTGAGAGCATGTATATCAATAGGGCTTTGACTGAAGTAATGTGAAAAATGTTATATTGGGAGTAAGATACTATAATAATATCAGATTTAAGCTCTATCTGGATGTGGATTTCAGACATTATCATATATGTGGATTCGATAAGACCTGATTCTACATTGATGAGCTAGTAACCTGTTTGGTTGTCTGGGATCCGACAAATTTTTACTATGTTTGCATTTTATTTGTATGGGATCCGGAATCTCGACCTGGACTGATGGTATTTTAAACACCTTTGACACGGTTTATTGAAAGGTCTAGATCTAATATCAGACAATTTACAATTATTGTCTGGACCTGGATTTGGCTGTGATTTATCTAAAGGAGCGCTGTGTTTCGGTTTTAGTTCTACAACAACATTGATATAGTTGCCTTTTTGGTCCCATTGATATCTTAAGGTCAGGTTAATCTTGACCTGAAATTTCTTATAAATTAAATACCCTCTGTGATTTCTTTTATTTTTGGTAATAGTTTATCTTAATAAATAGTAAAAATATGTTCATACATGATTACGGGGCATACTCCGATCAAAAATTAAAACCCATTACAAAAAAAAAACCACAGTTAAGTTACTTAAGTTCATAGCAACAACGTAGTGTGCTATGAAAGCTGCAACGAACATCCATGTAGACACGGCCTTAGCCGAAACAACATGCAAGAGAACAAACCTAGGTAAGTGTCCAAGCAGTCGAGCAGAAGGAACTCGCATAGATTAAGAAGATTAAGAAGGCTAAGCTACTTTGGGAACTCACAGATTAAGAAAGCTAAGTTACTTTGGTTCCAATGAATCATTAGTAGAGATTAGAAAGCATACGCAATACTGCAAAAGATAAAGATGGGAAGCAGAAAACTCTAAAGTTTCGCTCCGGGAAATACTGCAAAAGCTAAAGATGGGAAGCAGAAAAATCTGAAGATTCGCTCGGGCCAAACATGATACACTGGGAACAACGAAGGATGCCTTATATATTCCATGCCAACCAAACCCACTCGACGGATATACCTCCTATGTGATCTTTGATAGAGCCTACAGTTTTCTGTCTTGTACTCTTATATAATACAAGTTAGGAGTAACCCAAAACGATATGAGATTACTTAAGTCATAAGGTTCTGAGTCAAACAAACAATAGTAAACAATCAACCAACCTTCTGGGTCTGAAACTAAAACTACAAGACTGATTCCTAACAAGCAAAGGTCTGAAACTTAAACTATGAAACTCATTCATAACAAGCAAAGTTAAAAAAACAGCAAGACACGGAATCATCAAAGAAGAAATCAATCTTTCCCTCTTCCATATATATTTTGATAGTCTTAGGTCCTAAAACTGAAGAGACCTTCTAAGAACATCTTGCTGATGTGGCAACTCTTTCTTTATGTCCAAAAAAAAGAGAACTCATACCATCAATAGTTGTCACTTGGTTTGCCGTATAGTCATTGTCCTGTACAAAGACCAAGTCCCTCAAAAATTCTTTCCTTCTTCTCCACAATTACCATATAAATATTTGAATATCGATTGATTGAAATAGATGTAAAAAAGAAGGTGTAATATGAGTAATCCAAAGAAGTTACAGGTGAAGGTGAAGGTGAAGGCATTGAAGCTTGAAGGATTGAAAGAGAATCTGAATGAAGAAGAGATGAAGATGGTGTTTATTCAACTCAAATGGAAAGGACCCAAATCTAGAATTGCCGTACCCTTTTATCGTTCTTTTGCCAAAAACCAGACGAAATACGGTTCCTTCAAAATATCAAATGCCGAGTCTTTAATCGCATGGGAATGGGACGACGAAGAATTCGAAAATTTGTGTAGTTTTTCGATCAAGGAACGAAATGGTTCGTTTGACTTTGTTCCATGGTATTTAACATTCACGGTATTATGTGTAAGTTTATAAATATTCTTTTCAACTACTAATTTATGAGTAAAAGGTTCATATATATATATATATATATATAATATTTCTAGCAAAAAATTTAAGAGCATTCTAACGATAAGAATTGTTGTTTATGTAGTTCTTTTTTTTTTTTTTTATATTTTCACATTATACTTTTAATAGATACTTTAATCCGAACAATATATACTCATAATACATCTTTATATAAAAGTTTTGAAAAATTATGTTGAGATTATAGAATGATGATGATGTTGTATTGAAAATAGGGAAAGGAGGGAGGAAGGAAAGGCAAAGAATGGGTAATGGGAAAGGTTTCTTTAAACTTGGGAACATTGGCATCCATTCAAGAACCATACTTTGAATTGAGCCTTCCTTTTACCTTAACCTCTAATCTAATCCAAGCTTCTCTTTTTGTAAGATTTTACCTTTTCAATTTTGTTTATGTTATTATTATTTTTATATAACTTCTCAATTCAAATATTCAACCATAAATAAACTCTATATAGTATAATAAGTCAATGCTATAATGTTTTATGAAATATTATGTGATTAGAAAAGTAAGCATCCTCAAAACATGTTTATTTAAATACTTTTGAGTTCAAACTATAACAAGACTAAGCCAAGCTTGACCCAGCTCCAAGCTTGGCTGTCTTAGCGTATATTCGATGATCTGATCATGTGTTAATTCGTCAATTATATGAAGAAATTGCTCTCGGAATGTTTATTAATCGTAAAAAGATAAAATTTGGAAATTTTAAAAGACTTGATCATAACAAGTCATATGCCAAATACATTGACCTGATCAAGTCTTGTTTTTTTTTTCCTTCAGGTCTATGTGAGTTTTTTGGAGAATGTAGAGTCTAAAGAAATGGTAGTAAACAAGGGACCTTCGTTGAAATTTGGTCGGAGCTTAACAGGAAAGCAGCAGCAGAAGAAGAAATTGGGTCTTGACTACCAGTACCAGGAGCCAGTGCCTATGTTGGAGCATGGGAGGCCGCCAACAAACAGCTTCCCGGAGGTGATGAGTGCGTCTGGATCATCAACACTGGAAACAAAATCAAAGTTGTTCTGGTGGAAGAAAAGATGGTTTAGCTTCGGAGGAACCTTAGGAAACTACGGTGAATCGCTTACTTCTACATCTAGGAGGTCTAAATCTAATGCTGCTGAGCTGCCCAGTCATCTTGATCCACAGGTAACAACAGTTCATATATATGTTTGTCCGAATCCTGAATCAGTTTTGATTAGTAACGGACCCTTTTCTAAACCAATTTTTTTGTATTTTTGTTACAAATATTTTAATTTTTATCATATTTACATTCTATCATAGTTTTAAAAGGCGACGCCGCGACCTGAGGCGCTAAAATACGAGGATGCAGCGCCTCATGTCAAGGCGAGGTCCCTTGATAGATAAGGCGTTCGTCGGGGCGGCGCCTCAGCACTGTGGCGAGGCGCCATAAAATCCATTAAGGCAGCGCCTTATTGATCAGACCCAAACAGGCTAACAAATTCTCCAAATACCTTCTTTTGAAAATCTTTTTAAATCTTCTAAGTTCTAACTTATCTTTTCAACTCTCTAGTTTTTTCTTTTTTATTATAAATTATAAATTTAAAAATAATGACTGTCAAACCATTTCCTATTATTATTTAAATTTTTTTAAATTATAACCATTGAATCTCTAATTAATTTAAATAGAACACGTCCCAAAAATAAAATACAATTCATCAAATATCACACCTTATTCTATTAACCTTAAATTTGAATTCTTGAATTTTGTCTTACCTACTAATAAATTTTCAAAAAACTAACGGTACTTAACTAATATATTACTACTCATATCTTCACTTGTCTATAACTTTATTTTAATTAATCTATACCTTTATATACTCAAAAATTTATATATAAGTAATAGTTTTCATAAACAGAAAGCCGAACGTCGCGATTCTCGCCGCGGCGCCGCGATACTCAAATCGTTTGTCGCCACGAGGCGCCACACGCCATTGAAAACTATGCATTCTATATATATTTGACCTTTTCCGAAGAGTAATTCGTTCATAAATTATCGATTTTAACGACAAATAATTTTTGGATTTCAAAAATCCGATAGTAATTTATAGACTAATTTTGATAAGATTAATTTCTCATTTATTTATTGATTAATGTAAAGTCACTACATGCCATCATCTTTAAAAACTTTATCATACCACGTGATAACTTTATATAAATCATCGGAAACTAACTTTATCCGAACCAATACTCCAGAGATTAATTGAAAATCTATTACCTATCCGTCACTAAATTCAATAGTTCATGGACGAATTATAAAAACTTATTGATAATCTATTAGATATCTACCGCTGAAATTAATAGTTGACGGACAAATTACTATTCCCTACAAATGGACGGACCACTTTTCAAAGTCATTTGATATTATTATTATTATTATAATAATAATAATAATATAGGATATAAAGTTCTTATTCATACATGCAGTACCTTTTTCATGGATCAGACAAAATCAGCTGATCGAGTTTAATAAGATTGTATAAACCCCATGTTTTTGTTTATACAAATGCTTATAAGATAAGCCCCAAGAGGTAGCCGAGTTGGTTGAGCATGGCATTCTTATAACCAAAAGATCATGAGTTCGAGTCCCTCTGCATACGCTTTCTCGGCTGAGCCTGTCACCTTGTGTGGTTTACCTTCTGGCGTTGGTTTGCAGGCTATCGCGTCAAACTGAGGGTTTACCCTGTGCGCACTCATTGCACTCTGAGTAGCGGCTGCGAGTTCCCTCCGAAAAAAAAAAAAAAAAAAATTGCTTATAAGATGCCCCAAAGGGTAGCCGAGTTGGTTGAGTATGGCATTCTTATGACCAAAAGGTCATGAGTTCGAGTCCCTCTACATACGCTTTCTCGGCTGAGCCTGTCACCTTGTGTGATTTACCTTCTGGCGTTGGTTTGCAGGCTATCGCGTCAGACTGAGGGTTTACCCAGTGCGCACTCATTGCACTCTGAGTAGCGGCTGCGGGTTCCCTCCGGAAAAAAAAAAAAAAAAAGAAAAAAAGAAAAAAACAAATGCTTATAAGATTTAAGCTTTTTATCAATATAAGCCAAAATTTTGATTAATTTTTTTTTCCTTATTTGTTTGTTAGACAAAGTTTTTGTTTCTAATAACAGAAAGATGGCCAAAAGTCACCACAGACAGATCACAAGGACAAAGGACACTGGATACTCGAAAATATAGTGAGCAAAGCTGATGACGAAACAATACTTCATACCCATGTATCTTTCGCATCATTGGACCAAACAAGTGAAGAAGCCGGCGGAGAAAGCGCGTGCGCAGTCATAGTTGTCTTAATCGCAAACTGGTTCAACTCAAACCAACAACAACTTATCCCTACAAAAGACGATTTCGATCACCTTATAAGAGAAGGTTCCTCCATCTGGCGAACTCTCCGTGACGACAAGGTTAACCCTAAATCTTGCCCCGACAATCATTTTCCTCTCGACACCATCATAGAATCAAACCATGTACCTCTTCTTACCTTTTCCACAGTTACAGGGGCTTTCAGTCCTGAAAAGTTCCAACCGATATATGACTTCCCATCTTTTGATGAGATATGGAATGAGCTAAACTGCCCTGGGGTATATATAGTGAGCTGGAATGATCATTTCTTCGTGATGAAAATAGGGGTCGACGCGCATTATTTGATCGATTCATTGGGAAAGAGATTACGTGTAGAGTGTAATCAGGCTTATATATTAAGATTCGACGAGTCAAGCTTCATGACACAAAAAGGAGACACGATTTTTAGTGGAAAAGATTGCTTGGGAGAATATATTAAGAGGTTTCTTGCCGCGATTGTCACTAGGGAGCTAGAGACAAGAGGAGAAGCCTTTACGGAACGTCTCCTCGAGAAGCTTCAGATCGATTTTCATTACTGCAATCCAGCGCCGACAGTTTCAGCTCTGACAGCATCATTTCATGTGTTTTGAATGGTGGATTGGGTTTTCAATCACCAGCGCCCATAAAAAGTTGAGAAAATCACTTCTCGTTCATTTTCTATTTATTTGTAAATTTATTTTAGTAAGTTGATAACTATCTAGGTTTGGAATACACAAAAATTATATTTCTTTTATTATAATATTTGGAGAAAAGTATCCATAAATACCTACTCAAGTATGTAATACCGAAATGGTAACCATTTTTAGACTAGTTTCATAAAATGCCTAGAAGAATAATTTGGACAAAAATATCTTCTAGGGTATAAAAAGGGTAATTTGGTTACAACCCACTTTTTTCACCTTCTAAGTTTCACTTTTAGGTTCCAACTCCCTCCATTTTTATATTTTTAATTTTGAAAAGAGAGAAACACGAAAACCGAGAGTGAACCCAAAAACAAACTTCAACCCAACCGTGAACCAACGTTTGAGTCGATGATATCACTTCCGACTCCGATCAACGGTTAGAAGCAGACGTTACCGACGACGCATGGTGGTTTTGATACAATTCCCGCCGTGGTTATACTCAAAGAGGTTAGTTTCGATTTCACGGTGGTTTTTTTATCACCGGACTTTGCGATGTAACGTCCTAGACTAGTCTGTCGAGTCTTATTTTGGTCGGACGAGGCACTGTATTTAGCAACATGTTTCTCAGTATTGTAATGGACAGTACCAAGTTCTCCAGCGACGTTTTTTCTTAATTTCTGCAGTTCTTGTTATTGAGATGTCGTTGTTTTATCCTGACAGTTCGTGTGTTAGTTAAGAGTTGAAGATGCTTGGGTGATAGTGTAGTTGTTATGTTAGTGTCAATGGAGCAGATAGTGGTTAGTTGTTTTTTTGTCGAGAATCGCAACCTCGCCGTGAATTTGTAGCCATATCTAGCAATGTATCTGTTTCAAGAAGTATTTTCATCATATGCATAAAATGTTGTACAAATCTAGCAATGTATGCAATCTTTGTTGCCATGTCTAACAATGTCA
The DNA here is from genome assembly GCA_036936605.1 of Limnanthes douglasii subsp. nivea. Taxonomy (NCBI): domain Eukaryota; kingdom Viridiplantae; phylum Streptophyta; class Magnoliopsida; order Brassicales; family Limnanthaceae; genus Limnanthes; species Limnanthes douglasii. Next base: position 51,152,160 of record JAUPFV010000005.1, read on the forward strand.
GTAGTGTGTTTACAGTAACATACAGCACGTCTAGCAATGTAGTAGTGAATCTGCAATATGTCTAGCAATGTGTATGAAGTTAGTTGATGTTGTTGTTTTGTTAGTAAAACCAGTGGAATGTTTGATTCGTAATGTCTATGGACTGTGTATAGTTTTTTGTGTTATTGCGTGATGATTGCGATAGATCCATCCACAATGAGTAAGCCACACCTTCTATAATTTGTTCGTCATTTTTGCTGTTTAAATCATTTTTCATGATATCGATTTTTATTGCGATGTGTTTGATGGATTTTAACTACTGCAGACCCGTTCAACACCATCCTTAAATCTCTTGAGAAGCCTGATAGTGGTGAGTTTGGAAAGTACTACAGCTTTCATCCTCTCAATGATCCCAGAATCGGTTAGTCCTTTACATTTTCTTGCTATTTTCCTGTTTTTTTCCTGAGAAAATCTCATGGTATGGTGTAGTCCTTTACATTTTCCAGGATTTTACTGGTGTTCATGCTGTTGTTGATCTTGCTTGCATGCGATATGCTATGAACAAGCTTGGTGGTGATTCTAATAAGATTAATCCATTGGTAAACTTGGTGGTGATTCTAATAAGGAACGAGGATATGCCCGCTAAAATGAGAGCCGAAATATTTAAGCATTTCCTCTATGATTCAAACACGAACAGACGATGGTATTTATATTTTATTTTGAAATAATTTTATTTAGGACAATCGTATAATTGTGTAATTCATTTCAAATTGAATGTTGTGTGTACATATCTTTTTTAGACGTTAGTGTCGGGACAATAATTCATTATTTTCATTTTCAAAGTATCTAACAATGTCAGATTACGTGTATCTAGCAATGTATTTTTGATGTATATAGCAATGTCATAATTGAATATCTAGCAATGTCATAAGAATGTGTCTAGCAATGTCATATAACTCGTATATAGCAATGTCATGTACCTCGTATATAGTAATGTCATATAACTCGTATATAACATTGTAATAATTGCATATATAACAATGTGGTAAGAACGTGTCTAGCAATGTCATATAACTCGTATCTAGCAATGTCCTAACGTCGTATATAGAAATGTCATATAACTCGTATATAACAATGTCATATAACTCGTATATAACAATACATTAATAATGTATCTAGAAATTTCAGATAATTCGTATCTAGCAATGTCATAACCTCGTATATAGCAATGTCACAACGTCGTATCTAGCAATGTCATATAACTCGTATATAGAAATGTCATATAACTTGTATCTAGCAATGTCATCAGGGTATCAAGTGCTAATATGTTTGGTAATTAGGTAAATAGGGTGTCATTTCCAGATACTAATACGTATTATTAATGTATCAAGCAAGATCATGCCATTGCTAGTGTATGCAAACATTTAACGATTACTAAGTATCTAGAAATGTCATAATTGAATATATAGAAATGTGGTAATAAAGCATCTAACAATGTCATTTAACTTGTATCTAGCAATGTCATAACTAGTATCTAGCAATCTGATTTAACTTGTATATAGCAATGTTATAACTAGTATCTAGCAATGTCATATAACTTGTATCTATCGATGTCATATAAATCGTATCTAGCAATGTCATAACGTCGTATCTAGCAATGTCATTTTTCCTGGACCAAATTTTTGGTAAATCGCACCAACTATATTAATGCAATGCTATATAGTTTTTTATTGGTGTTCAATGGATGTTTACAGTAGCAATGCCTTTATTTACAGTATCAATAAGGATTAGAGAGTCAGTAGTTCTAGGAAGCAGTTGTAAATGCAGTTATTAAACACAATCGCAATGTAAGAAGTGAGATTAGTGTATCTAGCAAACTCATATCAATGTGTCTAGCAATGTGATATTTGAATTACAATCACAGTAACAATTCTCATATCTAGCAATGTCATATTTGTGTGGCTAGCAATGTTGTATTAGTGTGTCTAACAATGTCTTCTGAATGCATCTGGAAATCCAATAAAATGTATCTAACAATCTCATAAACCGTATCTAGCAATGTCTAAATACAAGTCGAAAATCGCATCCTCTACACGGCAATCGCATCATGTTTGATAAATCTTCAAATACTTGTAAAATGTCTTCTGGAAGAGGATACTATATTTTAAGTGTATATTGAAAATATTCGAAACCAACAGTAAGTTTTTCCTTCTGTAAAATACTACTAGTTTATATGTCTATTGTAAAATTGTAATTGAATAAAACGAAAGGAAAATATTTAATGAAAGTGAAATATGAGGAAGCCAAGACAGGAACCAATATTGAGCTTTTCCTTCTTCTTTTCTGTATCCACAAAACCATAAATCTGAAACCAGAAAACCACACACAGAAACAGCCGCTACTGCAAAACATAGAAAAGTATCCATAATCAAGTTGACCGACTTTGTGACCCATAAATTACAAACCATCTATCTATTTATCTCGTATGTAAATACATCAGAAGAAACTTACCAAAACACAACTATATCAACAGATCTGAAACGAAAACGACAATCGAGTTTCTTCCGATTCCGATTCGACTCAAATCCCAACAGTTTTACACCAAATTCGCACCCAAAATTTTAATCAATCAAACCGAGAAGAATTAGAAAACAATACCCTAGAAAGCATTAGCAGGGAAAGAAACGGGAGGTTGAAGGTGGTTTAGGGTGGTCGTCGGGATGACGGTAGGTTAACGGTGGTTTAGGGAACAAGACCGAACGTAAAGCAACCAGAATCCTAAATGCTGCTGATGAAATATCAGTCAACGAAAATGTGATTAATAGATTTCAAGTTGTTATTACATAGCACACAACTAGGGGAGCTCATGCCAAGTGGAAGCCAAATAATTTCGTCTTATTTATTCTATACCAACCAAACCCACTCGACGAAAAGTACCTCCTATGTAATCTTTTATCGAGCCTACAGGTCTATTTGCGAGAGAGAGGGATACCTCCATGGAGCCTACAGGTCCATTTGCTCTTGAGAGTTAAGAGTTTTGTGTGTCTTTTATAAAATACTCTCTCCGTTTTATAATATAGGTCGTTTAAGGTTTTTTCGCAGGTATTAAGGAAAGTAATAATGACTTTGAAAGAATAAAAAAATAAATTGATTGGTGGAGTTGATAGCTTGGACATAAGGTTAACTATTTTATTTGTAGAAAGTGAAATATGCGTAATAAATGCTTCATTGGAAAATAAAAACGACTCATATTATGAAACAAAAAATTTCTCCTAAAAAAACTTATAAAACTTATATTATGAAAGAGAGGGAATACAACCTAGGAATAACTATGGATGGCAATTCGGGTGTTGTCCGGCCCGACCCGAACTTAGAACGGGTCGGGTTCGGGTTCAGAAATTGTAACCCGCAACCGGACCGGGCCGGGTTCGGGTTTCAGATTTGTCCGGCCCGTTCCGGTCCGAAAATCATAAAATATATATAAAAATAATATTTCTATATATAATAAAAATAATATATTTAAAAAATAAATTAATATATTTAAAATAAATTAAAAAATATTTTAAAAATATTAAAATTAATGTCCGCGGGTCGGGCCGGGTTGACCGGCGGACATTAGCGGACGGGCTCGGGTTTGAAAATATGAGCCCGGAAGCGGGTCGGGTTCGGGTTCAAGTGTAAAAAAGCGGGCTCAAGCGGGCCGGCCCGAACCCGGCCCATTGGGAGTAACCCAAAACTATATGAGATTACTTTTGAATATCGCAGATTTCAAAGGAAAGTTGGATTAACTCATAAGGTTGTGAGTCAAACAAACAATAATACTAAACAATCAACCAACCTATTGGGTCTGAAACTAAAACTACAAGACTGATTCTTAACAAGACAAGGTCTGAAACTTAGACCATGAAACCCCATTCATAACAAGCAAAGTTTTAAAAAAAACAGCAAGACATGGAATCATCAAGGAAGAAATCAATCTTTCCCTCTTCCATATATATTTTGATACTCTTAGATATGTTTCTTCTAAGAAAATCTTGCTGATGTGGCAACTCTTTTCTTTATGTCCAAAAAAAAGAGAACTCATACCATCAATAGTTGTCACTTGGTTTTGCCGTGTAGTCATTGTCCTGTACGAAGACGAAGTCCCTCAAAAATTCTTTCCTTCTTCTCCACAATTACCATATAAATATTTGAATATCGGTGGATTCAAATAGATGTAAAAAAGAAGAAGTAATATGAGTAATCCAAAGAAGTTACACGTGAAGGTGAAGGTGAAGGCATTGAAGCTTGAAGGATTGAAAGAGAATCTGAATGAAGAAGAGATGAAGATGGTGTTTATTCAACTCAAATGGAAAGGACCCAAATCTAGAATTGTCGTACCCTTTTATCGTTCTTTTGCCAAAAACCAGACGAAATACGGTTCCTTCAAAATATCAAATGCCGAGTCTTTAATCGCATGGGAATCGGACGACCAAGAATTCGAAAATTTGTGTACTTTTTCGATTAAGGAACGAAATGGTTCGTTTGACTTTGTTCCCTGGTATTTAACATTCACGGTATTATGTGTAAGTTTATAATAATTCTTTTCATATTTTTTTTATATTTTCACATTATACTTTTAATAGATACTCTAATCCAAGCATTATATACTCATAAGTCATAATACATCTTTGTTTAAAAGTTTTGAAAAATTATGTTGTATTGAAAATAGGGAAAGGAGGGAGGGAGGAAAGGCAAAGAATTGGTAATGGGAAAGATTTGCTTAGACTTGGGAGAATTGGCTTCCAAGAAAGAACCTCTAATGGAATCGAAGCTTCCTTTAACCTCTAATCAAATCGAAGCTTCTCTTCTTGTAAGATTTTACCTTTTCAATTTTGTTTATGTTATTATTTTTCTACAACTATTCAATTCAAACATTCAACCATAAATAAACTCTAGTCTCTATATAATATAATAAGTCAATGCTATAATATTTTATGAAATGTTATGATTAGAAAAGTAAGCATCCTCAAAACATGTTTATTTAAATACTCTTGAAGGAGACTAAGCCAAGCTTGAAACAGCTCCAAGCTTGGCTGTCTTATATATTCGATGATTTGATCATGTCATAATTCTTTAATTATGAATTTATTAATCATAAAAAATAAAGTTTGGAAATTTTACAATACTCTATCAAAATAAGCTAATTGTTTTTTGATTTTAGTATCAAGCAAAAAAACACTGGTTAGTCATCAGAATTGGTTATATGTTGCGACACAGCTATTGAAAATCCTTGTTCGGTCATTTTTGTTAACAAATGTTGCATATGTGGTCACTTTGTTGCAGGTCGATGTGAGTTTTTCGGAAAATGTAAAGTCTAAAGAAACGGTTGTAAACAAGGGCCCTTTGTTGAAATTTGGCCGGAGCTTAACAGGAAAGCAGCAGCATAAGAAGAAGAACTTGGTTCTTGACGACCAATACCAGGAGGCATTCCGTAAGTTGGAGTGGAGGTCGCCAACAAACAGCGTCCCAGAGGTGATGAGTGCGTCTGGATCATCAACACCGGAAACAAAACCAAAGTTGTTCTCGTGGAAGAAAAGACGGTTGAGTTTCGGAGGCATCTCAGGAAAATATGGTGATTGGCTTACTTCTAGGAGATCTAAATCTAATGCTGATGAGCTGCCCAGTCCTCTGGATCCACAGGTAACAGTTCATACATGTGGGACTTATATGTTTGTCTGAATCCTGAACCACTTTTGATTCCTAACCGACCCCATTTCCAAACCAAATTTTTGTATTTTTGTTACATATATTTTGAATTTTTTGATTAAATTCTTATTTTTTTTCTTTTTTAGACAAAGTTTTTGTTTCTAATAACAGAAAGATAGCCAAAAGTCACCAGAAACTGATCCCAAGGACAAAGTACAGTGGGTACTGGAAAATATAGTGAGCAGAGCTGATGACGAAACAATACTTCATACCCAAGTATTTTACGCATCATTCGACCAAACAAGTGAAGAAGCCGGCGGAGAAAGCGCGTGCGCAGTCATTGTTGCCTTAATCGCAAACTGGTTTAACTCAAACCCACAACAACTAATCCCTACAGAACACGAATTCAATTGCCTTATAATAGAAGGTTCCTCCCGCTGGCGAACTCTCTGTGGCACCGAACATTATGCTACATCTTTCCCCAACAAACATTTTGATCTCGACACCATCATAAAATCAAAAACTGTACCTCTTACCCTCTCCACAGATAATTCCCTGACCGGCGCTTTCAGTCCTGATAAGTTCGAGTCAATAAAAGATGACATGTCTTTTGATGAGATATGGGATGCGATAACCAGATATGGTCCTGCTGTTTACATAGTGAGCTGGAATGATCATTTTTTTGCGGTGAAGATGGGCGTCCAGGCGCACTATTTGATCGATTCATTAGGAAAGAGATTACATATACACTGTGATCAGGCTTATATACTAAAATTCGAGGAGTCGAGCGTTATGACACGGAAAGAAGGGACGATTTGTAAGGGAAAAGAGTGTTTGGGAGAATATATTAAGAGGTTTCTTGCCGCGAGGATCGTGAGGGAGCTAGAGGGGCTAGAAGAAGCTTCCAGGGCCTATCTCCTCCCGAAGCTTCAGATTGATTTTTATTGTTGCTCTCGAACTCCAACTGACTAGGTTCCGACAATATAAAAGTAACTTATGCATCCATTTTATGTGGTCTGAACTCTGAATGGTGGATCATACATCATTTTATGGGGTTGTGAATGATGGTTAGTCCATCGATCATAAAACGTTGGAGAATTTGGTCCTTCGATGCGACCGGGGAAACAACCCTTTCTAAACCGACTTGATAACTGAAATTCCCAACGTTCACGGACAATTAATGTAATATTCTAACCAATGGTTCGAACCTCCTCTGATTGCTAATAGAGACAGTCGCTTCTTATCGAATTTTTTATTTATTTATAATTTATTTTAAAGCTTTAGCCAAGGAAAAAAAAGCAGCTAAGGTTTTAGGAGTGTGTAATGAATCGAGATAGTTAATGTTTTGGCAAAAAATCAACGCTGGTCTCTCGTGTATAGCTCGTGTACCAAAGTATTGATTGATGTTCATTTTTGTCTTTCACCTATCTTTTATGTTTTAGAATTTTGCACGATTAGCTTTCTGCACATGTGAACCATTTATAAACTGACACATGACACCCAAATCCCAAGTCTTGTATCATTTTTGGTCCCCCAAATCTTAAATTTTATGTCATTTTTGTTCTCCCAGAATGTGGAGGGGGATTCATCGTGCAAATTTCTAAAACATAAAGAATGAGTGGAAAACAAAAGTGAATATTAATGACTATTATGATACACGGGCTATATATAGGGGACCAACGATTATTTTTTTAGCCTTAATGTTTTTTATTATAACTGATTCAAAGGTAATAGGTCTCGTGCGTGCGTACGTACCCCGCGCTACATTACCATTCCGTGTGTTTAAAACAGGTAAGCAAGCCTCTTTTACTGGCTTTTTGGTTAGTATGAGTCGAAAAAGTGCAACCAAACACATAGATCAACTGGAAATATGTACAATGAAGGTATCTTTCGGCCGTCTAAGACCAATTCCAAACTTTGTTCATGCCTCCAATTTTTCACGAAGAACATTCACCGTAACTGATGAGTTACTGTTTTGCTTTAGTTAATTGTCAGGAGTGTATTCTAGAGAGAGAAAAAGCTTAGAGAGTTTTTAGAGAGAGAAAATACAAGTACAAATGAGTTTCAAAGTAAAAAGTGTTCCACCCCTTTATTAAAGTAGTCCGGTCCTTTATATAGAGGAGCCAAGACTTAGTCTCAAACTGAAATTTATTACAAAAAGTGGACTAATTGTTCTTTAGTCCTTACTAATTATAAATAGTTACACATATCCTCTAAAACTTACATCAGTCACAAATTAAGGTCAAAACTTACATCACTTACAATTAAATTCTAATTAACATTATTTACAATTTAGTCCCTAAAACTTTATTTCCATATCAGAAGCCCCCCTAGTTCTCATGTCAGTAAATGAATGAGAACTAAAAGGTCTTCAAATCTGTTTTGTCTTCGAATTTTAACATCTTCGAAAACTCTCATATGCTATGTAACGTGTGATAAACTCAAAAACAATTATTTGAAGCAGTTATCTCAAAATGGTCATTCGAAACATTAACACAATTTAACATCTTAAAACGTATTCAAATCTCAAAATAAACACAAAATGGCCTCGAAACTTCTTCACAACAAAATATCGGCTTGAAATCACCTCGAAATGGTGTAATAAAATGTTGCCTTAAATTTGTCCTCGAAATTTTATGTAAATAGATCGTCTTCAAATAAGCATCCTTGAATATAACTGTTACATATGTAACTGTTAAATTCATCATAACCCTAGAAGTTTAGCCTGAAAAATGTCGAGCATCTAACTAACTCACTGATTCATATTCCAACCTATCACCACCAAGGTCTTTCCACCTTCACACGCCTTCACCCGCTTTAGTATAAATACAACCTTCCTTTCATTTCCACTATCCTCACACAGAAACCTTTTTAGAGAGAAGTCAGAATTTTTGCTACCTTCATCGTGTTTTTCCCTTATTCTCAGGATTTTATCTAGAAAATTTAAGCTTTCCGACCAATCCTCATCCTCTCCGATCAACCCTTACTTGGTTTATGAGAAAGATACCAATAACCAAAAAATTGAAGGACATTCTACCCAAAACACCATAATCTTCTGATACTGATAGCAATTTAGTGTTTAGATCTTACGATTACTTTGTATTACATAAAGGGCTGAAGAATACCAAATAGCAGGTTTTATTCGAGGAGGTCCAATCGGAACTACTACAGAAACATTCTATTACGGTAACTTCGATCCTACTAAATTTCCAACTTTTTCACCTTCCCCCCATAATCGAAGAACAATCATCATCTAAAATCTCAGGGTCTAAAACGCCTCGATTCTCCTCATCTCAAAGTAGAATTTCTCCTCAAATCATTGAAAAATATCCTTCAAAACCAAAAACAAATAACCCTTCTTCGTAACACTCTTCAGTAACCAGAAGAAGAAAAACTTTCATCGCCATGGGAGATGAATCAACAATTACTCGAAATCCTTCCCTTTCAAATGCTAACAATCCTCCTCAAAGAGAAGTAATAGAGGAAGCTCCTTGAATTATTAACCCTTCATCGGAAACTATAATCCCTACTTCTCAAAATCCTCGAGAAGAAACTTCTAAAGCCAACGAAGCTGATTCAGAAGCTACAAGAACCTATCTCGAGGCAGACTCTCAAGAAGAAGCAGATGTTTGCTCAATCTTAGAAGAAGAAAGGGAAAAAATTGGGAGGATTCTAAGGAACCTTGAAAGCAAATACATTACTGATTTGAAAAAAGTCTGCTACATATACTATAAGGATAGCCAGGCTTCGGCTCTTAAGAAACAACATGGAATGGGAGAAAACATAACTCTTCGTCTGCCAAAGGAAGAAGAAACTCTTCTGGACTGCAAGGACGATGAATTAGTAGTATACCCAGAAATCATCAACTGGGGTCTTCGGTTTCCACTAGATCCAACGATCATGGAATACTTTGAACTTCTCAGCTTGTGCCTTACCCAGGTGACACTGAATCAATGGTTCACCCTTATGTCAATGATCATGGCATCTCGTCTATCCAAAATTGCCATCAACATCAAAGACTTCATCTCACTGACCCAACCGTCAAAAGGTCTAAAGCTTCCCTTTTACTACCTTACTTTGATGGATGACCTCAAGATCATCGATGATCTCTTAGAGGTTGACAAATTCTGGAAACATAAATTCGCCTTCATATCAAGAGTTTGGGAAAACAGGAAAGTGATTTCTGAAGCTAACCCTTCGAAATTAACCCTCGTCTGGAGAAGAAATCGTAAGTTCTTCGAATTTTGTATGTTGTGATATAAAATTTACCTTCCATTTTTTCCTTAACATTTTGTTTTACTAATTTGTACTAGAAATTTTGAAGCGTTATTCAACACGTCGAGAAGAAGCTAAAGAAATTTTCCAACAACTCGCTATTTCAACTGAGAAGGAATGGAATAATGCATTTCATACTGCCTTTCAGCCCATCAATTTCCTCCATAGCCATATGTTTCCAATCAAAGAAGGTGGATTGCCTCCTCAAGATCTATCATCAGAACTAGATCTAAAGCTTGTGTTCCAACGAATACCTCAACCTGACTGCAAAGTCTTTCTTCCCATATGTAACAGATCGGATAGCCACTTGCCAAAAAAGAAGAAAGAAAAAGCTGTCAAAGAAATTTGAGATGATAAACTTAATTACATCATTGGCTCTTATTCCAGCTAGCGGTTCGACTTCTACCCACTTTGAAAAATAATCTACAGTCACAATTAACGCATGTCATCCTCGGAATTCCAAAATGACAACAGATATTTGAGATGATAAACTTAATTACATCATTGGCTCTTATTCCAGCTAGTGGTGAGTCTGCCTCGGAATTCCAAAATGACAACAGATATTTGAGATGATAAACTTAATTACATCATTGGCTCTTATTCCAGCTAGTGTTTTGGCTTCTACCCACTTTGAAAAATAATTTACAGTCACAATTATCGCATGTCATCCTCGGAATTCTAAAATGACAACAAATATTTGAGATGATAAACTTAATTACATCATTGGCTCTTATTCCAGCTAGTGGTGAGTCTGCCTCGGAATTCCAAAATGACAACAAATATTTGAGATGATAAACTTAATTACATCATTGGCTCTTATTCCAGCTAGTAGTTCGGCTTCTACCCACTTTGAAAAATAATCTACAGTCACAATTATCGCATGTCATCCTCCTGATGCCATTGGCAGGGGTCCGAAGAGGTCGATACCCCATCGGTCCGATGGTACAGCCTTGGATATTAATTCAAGATGGACCTTTGGTTTACGAATTATATTAGGAAACCTTTGACAAGTATCACATCTTTTAACCATTTCTTTGGCATCAGACGAGATTGTATGTCAATAATATCCCCGCTAGAAATACTTTTAGTACCAATATTTTATACCCACAATGCATAGATCTTTCTCCATCATGCAATTCTGATAATATCATCTGAGACTTATCTTTCCTCAAACATCAAAGTAAAGGTCGGTTAAAATATTTTTTGTATAAGATTCCTCTGAGGAGCACCTAAATATGAGATTTGGAACGTATCTTTTTAGACATCTATTTATCAACTGACAACATATTGTTTACTAAAACTTCTTTGATACCGAAGCTCCAGTCTTTTTCGTCACTAGTTGAAATTTGGAAATCTTTATCAGTTCCTTCAGTCCGCTCTGAACCCTTTATAACCAAAGGTTTTTCTTGTGTGATAATCTATGGATACCCATCAGAATACACAATTGTAGCCAACAAATCAGCTACTGAATTATCATTCTTGTGAGCATGTTCGTATTTTATGAGTTCAAAAACCACAGCCAAATCTTTTAATACCTTAAAATATTTGACAAGATGATATTTTCTTGGCTCGGAGTGGCTTGATGCATGATTTATCAATAGTTGTGAGTCAGTTACCAAGCAAAATTTTATGGCCCCGCAGATGAGGGCAAGCCTTAAACCTGTCAAAGTTGCATCGTATTCTATTCTCATTGTTTGATGCGTGGAACCCAGAGCGTATAGCTTTATACATTAACATTCCATCCGGATATATTAATTGAGCATTTCCCCCCACAAACTGAAGTACTTGATCCATGATCGGTCTGAACTGTTCATTCTTCTTCTAATGTTTTCTTATCGGACTCCATATCAGATCGTTCAGATTGAAATTCAACTAGAAAATTTGCCAAAGTTTGAGCTTTGATTGATGTTCTTGGCTAAAAATCTATGTCAAAATCACCTAGATCCATGAAACACTTAGTCATTCTTCCAGAAAAATTAGTTATTTGCAACATATTCTTAAAAGGAAAAGAAGTTCGGATTACAATAGTATGAGCTTGGAAATAATGTCTCATTTTCCGAGAAGCGGTAACCAAAGCTAAAGCCCGTTTTTTAACTTCAAATATCTTTTTCAGCATCCAAAAGTCTCTTACTAACATAATACACTGTTCGAGGGTAACCATCAACTTCTCAGACTAACATAGCACTAACAATATAATTTGATACTACTAAGTAAACAAATAATTTGTCTCATGGATTAGGCTTTGTTAGAATTTCAAAGGAGGAAGGATACTCTTTAATTTTCTCAAAATCTTTTGTGCATTCTTGGGTCTAATTAAAGAATCTTGCTTGCCTCAACACTTGGAAAAATGAGCACACTTATCTGAGGACCGGTATATGAATCTATACAAAGCTACTATCAAGAATTGAACCTCTTTAATAGCCCGAGGAGGTGCCATGGTACTTAAAGTATTTAGTTGCGCAGGATCAGCTTATATCCCTTGTCCGCTCACTATATACCCAAGAAATGTTTCCAAATCTTTTCCCATAACAATGCAAACCTCTTCCCGTAATAAAAAAAGATGTACTTTCTTCACCCTTTGCTCTGTTTTAATTTAATTATATCGTGCATAGTCATCCACAAAAGAAAGTAATCGATTCCCTGATGTGGAATCCACTAACTGATCTATCCGGAGTATTGGGAAAGGAATTTTATTCAAAATTGGCCTATTATTTTGTTTTGTATTAGTCGATTGTTGATTTACTCTGGGCTTGGGAGGTAGCTGGGTTGATACTTTTGGTTGAACACTTGCTGCAGGAATATATTCCACAATATGTGAGAGATAATTTTGTACCAATTATTAAAATTTCTCTAGCCTTTTGCGTACTGGAAATTATAGTGTCACCATTAGCTCGGAACTTTTTACTTCCCAAGTAGTGTTGTCGGAAGATATTCCAGACCATGTCAAAATTCTTAATACAACCCTGAGGAAATCGGTTATACTATTTTGAGGTTGCGCCTTTAAATGTTTGGGTGATATTTTTTATTTTTAAAATTTATCATCATCGTCGTAATTGATAATAAAATTCTTGAACTGTTCGATGTAACCGTATGGGTCTTGAGTTCCATCGAACTTATCTAGATTTGAAATGTCAAATTAATTTGGTAGATTTCCTGAAAGGATTTTCGATGAAAGAAGAGAAGACCTCCAATTATACCCAATCCTATAAACATTTGTATATAGACCTTCATTGGATGGAATTGTGAATTGGTTACTCACTCGGTATTCAACATTTTGACTCCCGGGAATTTGAAAATGTGTTGTAGCGTGTTCTTTTTTATCATGATCCTCAGAACCTTGCATTGTTTTATCCTTCTTTGAATCTTTAATCTGATGAGACATTCGATGATCATTTCTATACTTCCTTAAATATCTTTTCTTATTATTTATTTTTCATCGACTTGCCTTTTTTCAAGGTGCTTGAATCATAAAAGGAGTACTCGCTAGACTCGGAGGGTTCAAAACGACCCTGGGATTTCATTTTCCTCCTCGAAGATTAGCGATTACGTCTTTGATACTCATATTGTTTGTCATTATTCTGATGGACGTCATCTACCTCATATTATTCTATTATACGTTTCCTTCGACCTTCAATTTAATCTTATTGAAAACCAATGCAGCCTCCCTTTCAAAATTTAAATTTTCAATTTCTTTAAAGAGTTATTTTCTTCGAACCACTAGAATAAATTCTTTCAATAGCTCACCAACAAACTAATCATCATATTATTGATCGTATTCCATGTTTTCTCCGGTGGGATGTCCATCAGACCTCCCTCTAGTTTCAAGATTGTTAACGCCAATGTTTTGCTCACCTCGGACTTCCATACCCACTTCGTTTAAAATATTCGACATTAAGATAATGGTTTTGGAAAATAAATTCCAGGTATGAATCGTTCCCATAGACGGCGCTAATATTGATTCCAGAGATTATTTAGAGTGTGATATTATAAATAAAGTAATGTTTGGAGGATTAAAAATTTTAGAGAGAGAAACTAGAGACAAATAGACAGAGAACCTACGCAAAGTGTCATTTATCAATCAATAATCATCTATTTTTCCCCATGAGAGGATGTGTCCTTAAATAGTACATTCAATGAGTCTCACGCATCTAGTGAATAACTAATTATGGTCATTTTCCCAAACCTATAATTAATTACAAACATATCATTTTATATTACACAATTGTTATGTTTCTCCTATAAGGTTTTCTTTACACCGACTACTCTTTAGTTTTGCTGATCTCACTTTCTACAATAATTCTTCCCTTAGCTTCAATCATTTTTGTATAGTTTGTTGAACTCTTCACATCATCCTGAAATGTGATTGGATCATCTTCTAGAATATTAGAAATTGCCTCATATTCATTAAGAAATTCCAGGTAATCTTTAAGGGGTCTAGTAGATTTACTAAATGTAAGCCCAATGTATTGTTTTATTTATTGAGGTTGCTGAGTTTGATCCTCTTGAACAACATCAATAATTTCTACTTGATACTCGAGTTCAACATTAGTTTGAGAGACTAAATTCTGTGACATATTATAGATAACCGATAAGATATCTATAATCGAAGCATCTATTAAAGACTGAATGAATTGGTCTCAATTTTCTCTCAAAATATATGTTGTTGTCTAATTTATTCCCTCCAAACTTTGCATCCTCAAAAAAACGGTTGTTCTAGTTTTAAAAATGGAATAGTGATAGAGTAAAATGTTTAACCTCTAGAGTGGTCAATATAACCTATAAAATAGAAGCTAATGGTTTTCGATTCTAGCGTTTGCTTGCTCGCCTTGTAAGTTTTTACTTTAGCTGGGCATCCCCCCACCTGAAAGTTTTTAAAGTCATACTTTTTCCCTTGAAGAGTTCATGTGATATTTTAGCTACTAGTGTGTACCCTGTTAAGAATGTATGATGCACACTTAAGAGATTCCTTTCATATGAACATGGGTATTGATGCATGAGCAATCATGCTTTTGACCATATCAATTTCTGTGCAATTTTTTGGTTTAAATACACCATTTATTATTAGCGAATCCGACATTTTATATTGAGGTTGACGTTGTTCCCCTGAACCATCAAACCTTCTATAGTATTCACCACCACGATCAAATCTGAAAATATTAATTTGTTTACCTAATTATAAATCAACTTTGATTTTAAATTATTTGTACATATTAATGGATTCATTCTTATGAAGAAAATAAAGGTACTCATATCTGAAAATCATCTATGAATTAAATGAAGTATCTCTGACCATTCCATAATATCATAAGTAATGAACCAACTTTAAGATATATTGAGCACGAGAGGCTTCAAATATTTTATGTTTGGTCATCTTCCTTTAATACACCCTACACATTTATCATATATGTGTTACCAAGGTGACCTAGAATACTTTCATAAACAAGTTTGTCAATCATTTTATGAGAGATGTGACCTAAATGTTTGTGCCATAGAGAAGTTGAATTTTCAAGAAATAATGTGATACATTCACTGCAGTTGGATAATTAATAATATTACTTCATTAATATAAGTTATCAAAATAATCAACTACACCCAAACTAACCATTATTGGCAAAATATATTTTAAGTTCTTTATTATCAAATGAACAAGTGATTCCATTTTTGCCCAACAAATAAAATGACATTAAATTCCTTAAAAAATAAAGAACATACAAACATCCTCAGAAAATAAATATGTATCCTGAATTTAAAAACAATTTAAATTGGCATATAGTTTCAACCGAGCATGTCATTCCATCAGGAATAATGATCTAAATCGTTTCACACCGTCATGCTTATTTTGGCTTAAACCCTGCAAAGAAATACATGCATGAGTTGGATTTGTTGTATTAACCCACCTTTTTTCCTTTGAAACTGAAATTGTGTTTGCTTTGAAGTTACAACTAAATGGAGTTTAATTTTCTTAGTCATTCAATCCTTCAACTTGGGGCGATCTCTCTTCCAATGATCTGGAATTTTGAAGCTTATAAAACTGAATAGAGGAATGTTTCGTTTTATTATATGGACCACCTTTATTGACATTGACCATATTGGCTTCTTTATTCCTGATGTATTTTTTCCTCTTTATGCACTAGATTGGAAATGAGAGTGTTCATGTCCCACTTCTTCGTTAGTCAGTCTTAGGTCATCTCTATGATGCTCAAGTACGACAGAAGTGAGATAAAAAAAATGTATGATATTGTGAAAGTCTCATGGAGTTTAACGAGTACTACCTCCAGTTTTCTCTAAATATTAATTGTTTCAAAGAGATACTCACGAACCTTGCCATGGTCCTTATACTTTATTATCAAGAGTTTTCTGATCATGTCTTTAATTTTGACCCGAGAAGGCTTAACAAAACTTCACTTAAGATGGTCGAACGTGTATTTTGCATTCTCCATGTCATTGGTCTGAGAACTCAAGAAACATGCGGGAATACAATTTGTAAGATATATAGACTAAGTTGATTAGAACGTCCCCATATCTATAAGTGCATTATTTCATCATGCATGATCTTATCTACAAGATGAGTGACTTTGTTCTCATTAAGCCAATGTTATATGGCAGTTAGACTCAAGATGAGTACAAGGTCCACTTCTTAAATTTTCCATAGACAAATGAAGATTTGGATATTATTTCTTAAATAAGAGTCAGTCCCTCAAAAATAAAAATAAAACGAAACCTAAAATATTGAAATAGATTCTTAAATAATATGAAAACTACTTACACAAATATATTAGATTTTATCAGGCTAAAAGTTTTAAAAGGTATTCATATGTGACTGACTCGTCGTAATCATTAGTTGAGAAGGTAGGTGTCAGCGCGCTATACATCACCTCTAGAAACAACATTTTAAGGAAGACAATGTTGGTTATAAGCCATATTTGAAACTAATTAAGCCTTCCATAAGGGTCGTACTTGATTGCTTTATGGTACACTGAACGAACCAATTAAAATTGAAAACCATTTGTGCATGTGTATGGTTTGTGTAAACGCAAAAATGATATCATGTAACGGGTTTCTCACCATTAGGGAAAATGTGAAGTAGTCTTCCACCAACAGTGTTAATTTTTAAATTTTTATCATTGATTCTAACATTGGAAAGAAAAACATCATTATTAATCACATCGTTAAAGGTTCAAGAATTAAAATATCATGGTGTGTAATAATTTTTATAATTACCCGAAAGTACAAAAGTAGAAAAAAAAATTGTTATACCATTTCTTAAGTGAACGTGTTTAGATTTGTTAAGGAGGTAAGAGAATAAATATGAACAACCGACAAGACAGCAGATAATGCAATAGAACAAGAAGCACTAATCGAGGCATGTAGGTAATAATCAACCTCCGTTCAGGTCAAATAGGACAGTGAAAGATGATATGAATTTGTTTCTTGCAATAGTTACAGCTTTATGGGGACAATCTCGAACAATATGACTCAAAAACATTACGATCATGGCACTAGACAGTCCATGTGTCTATTCATCTCTTGTGTTGCACATGCCATATAAATAGATGCACCAATATTAGATTGATGTCTATGAAGCTTAAGTTACCATTCGGCTCTCCTCACAAAAATATTCACTCAAGTATGCATCTAGAGAAAAATACAAAATGACGATCCATAATATTTAGATCGTCTAATATCAAAATCAAATTATAGCTTTATCAATAATTGAACTTGCTTTTTGGTTGCATGTATTTCATATAAAACAGAAATAATAGCAATGAAAATATTAACATAATTAATATACGAATGAATTTTTTAAAACCAAAACCACAGAAAGCACTAATTGTTTTTTAAATCAAATCTGTGAAAAATGTTAAAAATCAAACACGTTTCGAACTACACTAAAACAAAATGCATATCGAAGAAATCATATATTTTTTATTTTTTATTTTATTTATAACAGTTATATAAATGTAAAATAAAACAATATATATCATATATTAAATTAAACTTCATATTATTGTTTAATTAATATATTTGTTAAAAATATTAGCTTATTATCTAACCAAAATTATTATTTTTGCTATTGTTAGATAGGGTTTTTATGTTTGGTTTAAAAAGTTGTTTAGGTGTTTAGAGGAACAAAAGTCTGATAGTTTTGTTTTGTTTTGCATGGGGATCAGTATTTTAACTATTAATTTTTTTAGACAATTGTTTTTTTTTTGTACAACAATTGGCTGCGTGTAGACACTATCATACAGAGAAGATATTTTAGCATGGTTTATAAACTTCAATTTTACGGATATATTGAATCTTCTAAACACCTCTTTGTTGAGTATAACTTATCTTGGACCATCTGGTCCTATTTCTCTAACATTCTCACGATTAATGTCAGCAGATTTATGACTCCTACTCATAATCTGAGAAACTGGTTCTGGAAATTTGGTAAAGAAACCCATATCAGTTCCATCTTGCCTCCCATCATTTTCTAGGTAATCTGGCAGACCAGAAACAACTCTAAGGTTGAAGGCAATCTACACTATGCTACCTCATCAATCAACTACATAGTTAAGCAGATGATCTCTGCTTTGGATCATGTCTCTCTCCTAAAGCAAAAGCAATGGATTAACACTAATACATCTTATTCAGATTTGGGTTGTTTCAACCATTTTATAAGCCATAACAATATCAAATACATATCATGGATCCCTCTTAAAACTGACAGAGTCAATCTTAATACGTATGAATGGTCTCTCACAAACGAAAAATCTAGCGAATGCATTCTAATCAAAGTTTCAAATGGAAACATTTTCACAGGACATGGTGAGGTTTACAGAAAGCTTACCCCAATCATCGTTGAAGCCTGTGCACTCATCGACGACCTTAAAATTTGCAAAGAGAACAAACTGGTTAACATAGATGTTGAGAATGATTCTCAAATTCTGGTAAACTTTCTCTCCACAGGTGAAAACCCTTGGCCTCTAAAGAATATCTTCAACTGTTGTAGAGCTCTTATTTGCTCTACAATGGTAATCAAGCATATATCTTATGTACAAAACAAGGCAGTCGACTGGCTGGCCAACTGAACACTCAAATGCAAAATGAAAATTGTAATCAATAAAAATAATGTTCATAACCATTTAAAAGTCATCATCTATCTCGAAATCATGGGCGTAAGCTACATTAGGTTACCTTTTTCATTTTGATGGCTCTGTTAGCAGAAGATTTCTTCTTATACTTTTGACAAGCAATTGTATTCTTTGTTTTGAGCAGGTTTTCCACCTTCAGATGGAATCCCAGTTTTCGTGCATATGTATCATCATCTTCTCTTCAATTTGATAACTCTCGTCTTCGTATGTGATTCGTTTTCATCTCGTCTTTAGAATTTGCTATAGGTTGTTGGACTCTAGCCTCGAGATTCTTAGTATCGAAATTGAGTTGCTTTTCATCGATCATTTGGTGGATCCAAGCTGCATTCGGTCTCTTAATCTGAAACACCGTGAAGATATCGTCTCTGCCTCCTGATTCTCTGAATTCTATTCAATCCTAAACGAGGAAGCTCATTGAAAATCCTTGAGTCACATTTTCTCCCTTATTTTCAAAGTTCATTAGTCATGGATGTCGATTATATCCGAGCTTGATTCATTTTGGCAGTGTTAAATTTAATTCAATCTCTTGGACACCTTGGTTTAGATTTTGAGTTGAATCATCTTTAACCTTCTTTTTTTACTTGTAAGCTTTATTTTAATATAATAAACCTTGTAATTAAAAAAATTAAATGTGAAATTTGTCAAAATATAAATATATGGATAAAAAAACGAAATATCAAAAAAAGTATAAGAAAAAAAATTTAATGATCCATAATTTAACAAATTTGTGAACATGTAATAGGAATGAAAATGTAAAATCCATTATTACTTCAAAAATAAATGGTCGCGTTTCGAAACCGTTTTACTTCCTAAAGCTGAAGAACCCTATATGTTTTTTCCATTTACTTACATATCTGCATATCGATTCAAAATCACCAAGCTTCTCTTTTCGTATGATTTTACCTTTTCAATTTTAATATATGTTATTATTTTCTAGAATCCTTCAATTCAAACATTCAACCATAAACTATAGATATATTTGTTTTTATTCCTTTAATAAAGTCCATTGTATATTTCATATTCCCTCCATTCCAAACTAATAGAAGTTGTATGAGTATAACACTAAGCATCCTCATAACATGTTACCCATATTTGTTTCATAAAAACATGGTGGAAAACTAAAATATTCTGAGTTTAAACTAAAGCAAGACTAAGCCAAGCTTGGATGATTTGATCATGTGTCGATATGTACGAATTATTCAGAATTAATATTTGTTAATCGTAAAAATGAAGTTAGGGAATTTTAAAAGAATTGATCAAAATAAGAAGACTTCATCATATAACCAAGTCATATGATAAATAAATTGATGCCATCCAGTCATAGTTTTTTATTTTGTTTTGTTTTGTTTTAGGTCCATGTGAGTTTTTTTTTTTTTTTTTTTTGAGATTGTAGAGTCTAGAGAAATGGTTGAAAACAAGAACCTTTTTCGGAAATTGTTCAGGAGCTTAACAGGAAAGAAGAAGAACAACATTGTTGTTGACTTCCAGGAGGGATTGCGTCAGTTGAACTACGGTAGGTCGTCAGCAAACCGCTCACCGGAAACAGATCTAAAGGAGGAAGGACGGTGGGTACTGGAAAATATAGTGAGCAAATATGATAAGGAAACAAAACTTGCTACCCAAGTATTTTTCGCATCATTCGACCAAACAAGTAAAGAAGCCGGAGGAAATAGCGCATGTGCAGCCATTGCCGCCTTAATCGCAAACTGGTTCGTCTCAAACCCACAACAACTTATTCCTACAAAGGACGAATTCGATCGCCTTATAAAAAAAGGTTCCTCCATCTGGCAAACTCTCTGTGACAACAACCACGAGGCTTTCCCCGACAACCATTTTCCTCTCGACACCATCATAGAATCAAACCTTGTACCTCTTACCCTTTCCACAGATAATTCCTTGACCGGGGCTTTCAGTCCTGAAAGGTTCGAGTTGATAAAGGGCCTCAAATCTTTTGATGAGATATGGAACAAGCTAAACTCTGATCCTGGTCCTGGGGTATATATAGTGAGCTGGAATGATCATTTCTTCGTGGTGAAAATAGGGGTTGAGGCGCATTATTTGATCGATTCAGTGGGAGAGAGATTGCGTGTAGGGTGTAATCAGGCTTATATATTAAGATTCGACGAGTCAAGCTTAATGACACAAAAAGGAGAGACGATTTTCGGTGGAAAAGAGTGTTTGAGGGAATATATTAAGAGGTTTCTTGCCGCGATTTTTGTTAGGATGCTAGAGACAAGAGGAAATGCTTCTGTGAAATGTATCCTCCAGAAGCTTCAGATCGATTTTCATTGTTGCGATCCAGCTCCAACAGATTAAGCTTTGACAAAATTAGCGCCAGAGAAAACTACCCTTTCTTGGGTTGGTCCCTGCTCTGATTGCTGCTAATAGAGAAAAATCACTTCTTGTTCATTTTTTATTTACTTGTGATTTCTTTTAGTTAGTTGTTAATTACAATAAGCCTGAATGAGTGAAAATATATAGAAAAAGAAAAGACAGCTAAGAAATCACGACTGTGTAATAAATCCAGGTAGTTAACAACTCACTTTCATACTTGGAGTTGTGTTGTATTTTCAATTTTTATAAGATATCAAAGCAAACTTCTTTAAGTGTTTCGCTGGTGTTACTTTTTATCGGTCCAACTATTTTTTCTATTAATTATAAAAATATCACAAATATACAAAAGAATTAAAATAAGATGAAAAAGACATCAAGAATTCTAATATTACAAAGCACGAAGATACATCATACATCATAATTATGATACAAAAATTCCAATAGATTTAGTATCTCAAACCTTTTAAGTGTCTCTTCTCCCTTCTCACATCTTACAAATGGTAACAGTTCAACACAGAGATTGAATACAAGAGATTGAATACAAAACACATCAAGTTATCTATATAACAATAACAGCTTAAAAGAGACTTTAATATGGAGCATAGTAATACCCAGTTGGTGGCTGCATTCCGTGAGGCATCATTTGCATAGGACCTCCCATACCATTCAGTTTAGCCAAACTGGTCTGTCCCCGCATACCTTCGTTCTGGTATTGTTGCCATAGCTGCTGCTCCTGCACAACCAATTGTTGTTTCTTCTCCATTTCAGCCA
Organism: Limnanthes douglasii subsp. nivea; assembly: GCA_036936605.1. Classification (NCBI taxonomy): domain Eukaryota; kingdom Viridiplantae; phylum Streptophyta; class Magnoliopsida; order Brassicales; family Limnanthaceae; genus Limnanthes; species Limnanthes douglasii. The sequence continues at coordinate 51,174,344 of JAUPFV010000005.1, forward strand.
TTTGTACGTATGAAGGAGGCGGAATGCTCAAAGATGCAGCAAACGGGTCTCCGTTAACTGTTTGTACCGTTCCATCGGGTGCGGGAAGAGCTAATACTGGGGTACTGCTTTTCCCAGGTAGGGCAACACTGCTTGCACTCCCACCAGTCAACTGGGCAGTGCTTACGTGTTGTCGAACCATTCCTTGATCATACATTCCGTTTAGCAACAATGGATCTAATCCACCACCCATTGCTGCTTTCTGTCTAGTTAAATTACTGGCATCCTCTACTAATGCTAATTCCCAGTCAGCCTTGCCTGGCTCAGCAGCTGGAGTCTGCCAAGCTGAGGTCACTTCGTCCGTTGGGAATGCCTCCCATGTCCCATTTGCTGCAGGTGGCCCAGCGAATAAAGCCAAGGCAAACTTATTGCCTTGATCATCTGCAGATGATGTATCGTCTCTCAAATTCATCAAATCCTCTGTCACCTGAGGTTTAGCAACAGGCTCAGGTTGGGGTGGAGGTGTAGGAGTGTAGTTCTCTGGTGGAGGCAGTGCTTTTATTTCATTCATATCTGGTTCAAGCTCAGCTTCCTGCTCTTGAACCACAGTAGGAGGAGCGGCCTCTATCATCTTCCTCTCAGGACTCTTTTCACTCTTGGCTCTATCTCGGACAAACTCCTCTAATGTTTCCAACAATTTACCAGTAATCCTTTGAATTTCAGGATACTCGGATGACCGTGCCACGCCCGTATCCTTACACCAATTGTACATGGCAATCAACTCATCAATCTGCTTAGACGCGCTAGCATAAGCTTCAAAGGCCTTAACGCAATCTGGGTACTCCATGTCAAAGAACTTATCAAGTAGAACAGCCAAAACCTCACAAATATCTGCATACAGTTTGAAACTCTCTCTCACGACAGGGTACAGCGCAATCAAGATCATCCTATTGTTCTTGGCCAAGCCTGTAGGCCGGCACGACAAGAACCGATCCAGTAGCCTCTGTAAATGGCTCATCTTAGCAAATATTCTCTCCGGCTTCATTTCCCTCAATGGAGTGACAACTACTTGCTTCTTCTCCTCCTTCCCATCTATATCAGTCACATCACCATAAGATCTAGATCTCCTGCTCATTCCGTTAGGGTTGTAATCCCCACGATTATCTCCATACTCATAGGATCTAGGTGGAGGTGAGCGGAAATCACCTCTTCCCCCAAATCTATCGTCACCATTACTCTGATGACTGCTACCACTGCCATTAACAGACCCACCTATCTTTTTGTCGAAAAGCAACAATTCAAGCCTCTGATCCAAATAACTGGAGTAAGTCCGAACAAAAGCAGACTGATCCCACGAGCTAGAGTGAGCTTCATCTCGAAAATCAGACATGTTAAGCAACCTAGTCCCTCTCCTTGTAGAATACAAAATCTCCTCTTGAAACAACGGATCTCCTTCGTTCAGCAGCCTGTGAAGCAACATTAGCGCTTTCAATGCCACGACCCAGTCACGAGTTTTCCCAAGCCGCTTTGACACCGCCGAGACACACGCGTTCACGTAACCTCTCGAGTAGGAGGTCAAATTAAGGATCTCACGAACGTACTTCTCACCGGCCGGATCATCGTCGTGGCTAGTCGCCTTCACAATGGCCACCTCCAAATCAGGTGCCACGTTACCAGCTACTTTGGCTATACCAATGCTGGTTTGATCCTTCACAGCCCCGATCGCTTTGCGTATACTCGGCGCCATCCTAACAATTGCTTATCTCTATCAACAACCAGATTCAGCAATCACAACATCAACATTTTTCGAAAAACTGATCAGATTCAATTTTGATTTAATTCGTTCGTCAAACGAAGTCAAATACTAATGAAACAGTTAAAGAAAAAGATGATATAATTTCCAAAAGTACCTTTATCTTAGATCTGGGTGGAGAACGCAACGGCGGTAGGAAACGACACCGGATCTGCCACCGGAGGATGGACGGAACTATCGACGGAGCTGATTCGAGTTAGCAATGAATGAAGAAGAGGTAAAAGACGGCGGCGTTTGGATAAAGAGAATAGTAGTTGTAAGAACCTGAAGTGGAGTTGGAGACTGGAAAAGGAGAGTGAAAACGAGGAGAGAGTTCTTGATTACTCTGCAGAAGTGGAGGAGAGAGAAAAAGAATCCAAAGTTGAAGAAGAGTTGAGAAGAGAAGAGAGAGTTGTTACCTAAAAAGGTTTAAAGAAAATGTTCGGTGATCCACTGACTTGAAGAAATGAGGACCGTTGATTAAAATACAGATCTGGCAGTGGCAAGAACAATTAAGTCACCGGAAGCGACGGGGTCGAGATTTAATTTGATTGTCGGTAAATAAAATTGGTACGAAATGGTGGAGGACATATGCACACGGTTTTAGGGGAAATCTTTTGATTTATCTTTTCGATAGTTTTTAGGTTTTTATTTGAAATTTTTTCCATATATTTTAAAATAATATTTCCCCCTTAGATATTGGATTTACATTTTATTTGGAAGATTATGCTAATAGTCCTTTAGTTGTTATGTTTTTTTATTTAATCTTTAGGTTTTAAAGTTATCGTTAGCTTTTTTAATGGTTAAATTCGTAGATTTTTCCAAGTCGGTGGACTAAATTTACACAGGTTACAAATCATGATTTTTTTTATAGATTTTACCGAATCTTCAGACCCTCACCGGTGATTTTGAAAGTGAAGTACTATATAAAAAAATTGAGATAATCGAAGGGTTATTCACAGATTTAACCATTTATTGAAGATGTAATGTGATTTTTAAAGACATTTTCTAGAGTTTTTAGTTCTAATCTTCTGTTGAAAAGATTATAAAGATTCGGTTTTTTATCAATTAAAAAATTACTACATAATCTATAAAGTTATAAGAATTTTTTATTTTTTTAAAATATCTATAGTTATCGTGGTTGTCAACAACAATTCGTTATCAGATGACGAAAAACATAATTTCTTCATTATATGCAATTCAAAAAAAATTAATTTTCAATTTTTCATCATATGCTAACGAAAATAACATTTCGCAAAATCCATAATTAATGCATTTCACAAGACCCATAATATTCATTTCGCAAGTCACATACACAAATACGAATAATAAAAAACATTACTCGTATAATAGTCTTCATGTATAATTACAATTATATCTTAAGTGTAAGTTATATATAAAAATTTAAAAGACGAATTATCAATAAGTATTCAACTAGATTTTTAATTATAACATGCTCTATGAAAAATAAATGTTATCAATTATGTATTCAATTAATATCCAAAAATTACATGTTACTAATAGATAGTTAGTCCAACTTTTAAACCAAAAATGATTTTTTTATAAATAGGGTCCAAAAAATAACCAATAAGAAATTTTGGCATTTTGGACCCAAACTTTCATCCTCTTTTCTTTCTCAGATGCTTGCGACTCTTCAATTCATAGTTCACCATTGGTTTTCTCTGTAAATACGACGTTCACGAAATAATTTGGCGAAAAAATGTACACCTAAACCGCCAATATATACTCTTTTACGATAGAAAACTTTTCCATTGTAACAACATCTTAATCATTATTTTTGCATCTCACAATTTGATAAGGTAAGTTTTCTTCCAACTTCTTTAGTTCTAATGATAATATTAGGTTTCTTTAGGATTTCGATGATCTTTTGTTACTTTTTAGAAGTTTGATACTATAATTCGGTTGAACTCGATTTAAAAATATAAGAAACATACATTTTCAATTTAGTGAAACTATGTTTTAGTACCACGGATTGAAAATAGAGAAATTGACCTATTATATGTTATTTTGTGAGTTGCATTTTACGTACATGGTTTGTTCATGGGTTGTAATAAGGAACTTGAGTTCTATTTTATATTTTTGATTTGCTTGTAAACATTGTTTTACATTTCATGTTTCGCATGTGTTCTTGATGCATGTATTTCGCATTTCATTATTAAATTTTGAATGTGTTTTCATTTCACAATTATGTGGTAAATGTATTAGTCTTATTTTGCATTTCACAATTCTCTAATGCATGTATCAACGTTGTTTCAAATTTTGTAACTATGTTATATATGTAATAGTTTTGTTTCACATTATTTAATCAGTATTAACATATATTTTTCATTCTTCAAATGACACAAGAAACATAGCTGGCTTTGTGTTTTTCATATAACATCCATATATCTTAATTAAAACCATGAAGACGATATAAATAACAGAATTATGCATCAAATCAATAAAAAGAAAATAATTTTACACTATATTTGAAAGCTATATATGACTTTTGGGGTGATAAAAATTCTACTAGGAAACATCGGGAGTTTATAGTACTAATAAGAAAGACATACGACACTAATAAGTGAGATTTCAACTTGGGCTCAACATTCTTAGAACTCAAAACAAAAAAGGTAAAATTTATATTTAGGTTAAAATGTTGTGAAGAGATAATCTTGTGTACAAACAAAATCCGACCTAGCTATTTGAAAACAGAAGAAAAATCAAGAATAAAAAGAACATATCTCAAAAATTAGACATGTTAAACAACATAATTCATCTCATTATAAAATAAAAATCTCGTCGTGAAATAAGATATCTCCTTCGTTAAACAGCTTGTGAAGCAACATTAATAATTTCAATGCACGTTCTAGTCTCAAGTTTCCCAAGCCGTTTTGACATAACCAATACACAAGTATTCACATAACCTCAAGATTATGAGGTCAGATGAAAGATCTCACAAATATACGTCTCATCGATCAGAGCATCGTCGTGGCTAGTCGCCTTTATGAATTCTACATCTAAATCAGGTACCACATTACGAGCTACTTTGGTTATACCAATTATGGTGTGATCATTCACAACCCCGGTTATTTTGCATATAATCATCATCATCCTAACAATTTCTTATCTTTATCAACAACCATATTCATCAATCACAAAATCCAAATTTTTCAAAAAACTGATCATATTCAATTTTTGTTTATCGTTTGTCAAATAAAGTCAAATACAAATCAAACAATTAAAAAAAGATAATACAATTTCGAAAAGTACATTTATCTTATATCTGGATGGATAACTTGAAGGTGTTTGAAAATAGCACCAGTTATATCTAATGGTTTGATAATAGTTCATGAACTCTACAATAAGATCTTAACAATAAACTAAATGAACAAGATAATATCATGAAGTTTTTAAAAGAAAATGATGAAAAAATGTATTATTTTATCCATAACATTAGCTCTTTTTTATAGTTGTAACGACTCCTAACAGCTACTAACAACTTCTAAATAACTTTTAATAACTATTATGAAAAAATGGTAGTACTTTTAATAGCTACTTTATTCAAATTGAAGACTTCAAACTTGACTTTAAATTACTTTAATGTTTCCATTTGTTATACTTTTCCTAAGTTGAAATATGTAAATCATTCAACTTATTTCACTGATACCCTTCATACCTAAGATTGTTCGAATCCTTAAAAATAAGTCTATTTTAAATATCTTAGTCATAATATATGATAGTTGATCAATGCTTCCAGAATACTTTAATATAATGATTTATTCTTTGGCTAAGTTTATTAGAAAATGAAAACGAATGTCAATGTGCTTACATCTATCATGGATTACTATATTCTTTGACAACTTAATTATAGAATTGTTATCACATAAAATTGTAGTGCATGATTATAGTGTATATCTCAAACGAGCAAGAATTATATTCATCCAAATTTCTTGACAAACACATACTCCAACTACTATAAACTCTGGTTTAGTAGTTGATAAAGTTATTATAAGATATATATTTGATGATCATGTTATTTCTCAAGAGTTCATCAAGAAGATTAGTCACCGATGCTATTTTTATCATATTTTCCCCAACATAAGCATTGTTTTTATATGTTAGCATGCGACGAAGAAGATTAACGAGTTTATCACGCTACTTGAGTGTTGGGCCTATGACTATTTCTTTATTTTCAATCCATCACGTTGTCACGATTATAAGTCATCCATGTCGCATTTAAGTGCGTGGATATTAGATAAGCATATTTTAGTAGACAAATATTACATACAATATCTTTCGTCTAAGCTTCTTGTATTATATGATTTAATGGTTGGTTGTACGAGAGTCTTTATTTGGTTAGAGGATTCGAGGAAATGACATTGTTTAATTAAGTTTTCACGTATGGAGATACAATAGAGCAATATCAACATAAACGTGTACTTCAGCAGTTAGGCCACATCCAACGCGCATCGTCGAACCCCAAGAAGACTTTCAGAAAGATAAGCAGAAAAGTGAACCAAAGTACAAAGTAGAAGACCTCGGTTTGGACAGATTAGAATGATAACCTTCTACCTTAGAAAAAACTGAGACATGCCAATGGTACTAAGATTCAACATTCATATTATGCTTGAAGAGTATGATAGTTACATTTGGAACATTTTTTGGTATATTGTATACCTTATTCTTGATCATAAGGTACATATTGCTCCAGAGACACGACATATGAAAATCGAATAAAACTTGCATGCCTTACCTAGAAAGATACTCGATTAATATGAAAGATAGTTTCAAAATATGACTTTCACATAGTTAAAAGAATCAATAGGGGAAATATTGAGATTATGTGATTTATTTATATTCGATTATGGTGATTATGTTTCCCAATGTAATGTTTTAGATTTTAAATTTTATGAATGTTATATGATTAGGATAATTATGTTTTCCGATGTTTTATTTTTGAATTTTATGTTATAGAAATGTTGTGTGTTTTTTGCCGCTAAATATTTTATGTATCAATTTTTTTCTATGTATTTAAGATGTTATTTTTCAGATTGGGTTTAGGTTACTGACCTATATTTTTCGACATAATAATTGATGTCGACTTGGTTGGTCGATACCAAATTTTTAAAAATTAAAACTGATATCGACCAACGTCGTTGATATTAGTTGACATCGTGATTGTCTCAAGGGTTCCACAAGTATCAACACACAATGAATGTCGATCAACCCCGTTGACATCAGTTGTTATGCCAAGATAAATAAAATGTCACTTAAATTGGTGGGTTTCCAATGTTAAAGACCTGATAACAACCAATCTCGTTGATATCAGTGTGTTTAAGTTTTTTTCTTAAAAAATAGAATATCGACCAACATCGTCGATACTTAATGTTTTGCTGAAAAAAATAACGTTCCAACTAAAATACATGTTTTCTTAAAATCTAAACACCTAATTTCAATCAACTTCGTTGATATTTGGTGTGCTGCTGAAAAAAAAAATTGTATTGTAGTTAAAATACTAGTTTTTTTAATATTAAACACTTATTGTCGATCAACCACATCGATATTAGGTGTTTAAGTATTTTTTTAGAAAAATATTTAATGTTTACCAACCTTACTAACATTGGGTTATTTGATTAAAAAATTAATGAGTTAAATAAAATGTTGGTCTTTTTTAATGAAAGACATTTAATGCTGACCAACGCCTAATGTTAGACGTCGTAATTATTTTGGTATAATTTATTAATTTTCTTGCGATGCTTGAAATTATTGTTGGGGGTTAGAAAAGTGTATTTTCAAGGCATGTTTTCTATCTATTTTTTTTATGATATGATCGAAATGTGAATCTCCCGTTTTGTTAAACTATTTTAGTAATTTCGTTATTGTGTCCTTTCGTTCTCACTGGTTCTTTAATGGGATAAGGAACAACGTAGATATGTTTGAGATCAAATACTTCAAAGACGTTTGATTAGATATAAAGCTTTCATTCATACTCACTTATTGGACTTGTGTAGATAGAATTATCCAAAGGTCAAATCAGACAATTGGATAATTAAGGTAACATTTATATTATGTGGGTAAATGTAATAAAGTATAATTATTTTTAAAAAACGAGCTTTAGGAAAATAGACTTAAATTATAGACTCATAAACCTTTTTGTCTTACTAGACCCACTAGGCTTAATTTACTTATCAATAGGCTTTTAGATCATTAATGAAGATTGACGAAAACCACTTACTCTAAACATAACCTGTTAGAGTCAGTCTTTAAATTAAATCATAAGCAGCTCAGTTATCCCACTATCATCTATCCAAAAATTAATTCCTTCTTATATTATTACTCAAATACCCTTTAAAATCATTAACATCACTACTAGTAACCATAATGGGAGGCTCATGTGGTACCTGGATAACAATATCTAAAAGTGTGGGTGTTAGAGTTGCATTTCAAACATACCGAAACATGTATTTTGAAATGCAAACAGATCATGCTTATGAGAATAAAAGAGTTGGTATCAGAGAATAATCTAACTAAATACCGCATATGACTGACAAAAACAAGAACGGTTGCTTATGAAAGGAGCGTGACCAATTACAAGGGGAAATTAAGGTATTAAGATCTCAAAAAGAAGTTGTGATAACTCATTTAGGAAACAATCAACCAGAAATCCAAAGACCTAAAAGAAAATAAGGTTCCAATGAATAAATTGTATATCTAGGTGTTCAACACATTCCAAAAAAGTATAAAAGAGACCGGTTAGAAATAACCTATCATTCCTCGAAAAGGGAACATAAAACCATTAATCATTACAATCCTTCGGAGTCTACTGAAAATATGATGTTTAAATTAAAAGTATTTACCTTTTTTCGAGTAGCAATCACTATCATAAAAAAAATCATTGGGATAAATGTTATTTGAAGAAACGTTTCAATCATAGACCGAGTAAACAAAAAACATCTACAAATAAATAAAAACAGAGATAAAGAAAATATACGGGCTTCGGGAATCCACAATATTGGCGAACTAGTGAGTGATAAAATTTTTATCCAATCGGAACCGGGTATGTTTGCAACAGTCAATGAGGGTCACCAGTTTAGTCAAGAGCATAATTAGAGGCAATAAATTATTTCCGCATAAATTCTCTATAGCCATCTGTCTAGGCGGTTATATATTTCAAAATTTGAAAAATTTGATAGGAGTAAGGATTCAGATAACCACCTTGACTAATTCAGGAACTTCATGATGAATTTCAACGACGATGACAAGTTGTTATACTAGGCTATTTCCCAAACCTTTAAGGTTAATATTTCAAAATGATATAATTAGTTTCCGCAGTGATCAATCAATAGTTTTGACATGTTTTAGATGGCTTCCCGAAATAAATTTTGGGAAGTAAAGAAATAAGAGAAAATAGAGACACAATAATTTGATACCATCAATTGATTGGGGAAAGCTTGAAGGATTACACCAAGCATTTTGTATAAACAAAAAATGGCCTGCAAAATTATTTCGAACAAGTGGCTATAACTACTTTCAGACATGGGATTCTTCTTGGAGAATTGGCTGATAACGTCATTAAGAAGAAAGCAACGTCCTTCGGAGGTTTGTTGTCATATGTTGAAAAATAGATTACGATAAAAGAGACAAAAAGGTTAAATTTTCCCAATCAGCAAAAGAATAATACCTTCGGTTCTTACAACAAACACAAATGACCGTTAGTTCTCTTACGAAGGACTCCAATCAAAATACCCTTCAACCTATGATGAACCAAAATCCACAAAGTCAATAGTATATATCAAGGAAAAATCAATTGGTTCGAGCTGATCATTTTTCAGAATTGACAAAATATTGCTACCTTTTTTTACCAGACAAATAATTTTGTTCAATTTAGAAGACCACCCCTCATTCAAACTCAGAAGGGAAATCAAAATACTTGGTTTTTCAAGTATCACAAGTATATGGGCCATGATACGAAGGATTGTATTACTCTAAAGTAATTTTTTTAAATTTTAACTGAAAATGAAAATTGCATATACTTGTCAAAGTGCATCCATGGAATAGATCGCAAGCACCAGTTGTTGGTCAAACCATTTCCTGGAGGGAAGCGATAGAGACTTTCATCAAACAAGAAAATATTATGGTTACTACTGGCCCATACAATGTATTTGACTTGTATTAAAATATTTAGACCTCGATCCCGTATTATGATGATAAATGAGCTTGAAAAAAAGGAATGATTAAAGGTTTGTTTAAAGTTTTTGAATTATTAGCCATCTTTGGGGAGAATAAAGTGTTTGCACCCTCGGCTTTCTACAGAAAAATGCATATAATGATTTTGATAACCCAATTAGAGGGAAAAATATATTCTCACCTTTATCAAGATCCGGTGTCATTCATTATATTTGAATGTGATAATTTGAGAGACATTGTTGGGCCATATAAGGATGATGTGATGATCGGGGGAGGTCGTTAACGGAACTGAAATTCGAAAGATTCTAATGCATATATGTAGCTTAGAAAACATCTTGTTCTTGTCTACCTACAAGTAAACTAAAAACTCTCCAGTTATACTCCGATCAAACAGAATAATAGTGCGGTTCATAGGGAATACTATGAATGTCATTAGGGAATTTGAAGGTGAGACTCTTCTCTGAAAATGACGTTTCAAAAAGATAGTTAAGGTACTCTTTGTGGTTGTTGATGGCCCAACTGTGCATAATGTTATCTTTGGTAGGTCTTGGTTATCAAGGATGTATGCACTTGCCTCGATTGTTTATCAGTGTTTAATATATATTGTTGGGAGCCAAGTTAGGGTTGTTCAAAGTAGTAAAAAAGTAGTTAGAGAATGTTATGTTATTTCTTTAGCTTCTAAAATATTACAGAGTGCGAAAACTAAAAATAATAATAATTACTTTAGTCTTATTCGGAGTTTTAGAAGGTGGATAATCTGAGGAAGACTCCTAGTTAAGTAATTCCAGATGAAGAAATCGAGCTATCTACTTTCCCAAATGGAAACAAAAGTTAGAATTAAAGCCCAGTTGCCACTAATTGCAAAGGAACAATTATTATTTGTTAGCGGAATATATGCACATGTTTTTCTAGTGTACCAAATATGAAACATGTGTCCCTACACATATTATTTTCCATAAAGTAACAATATGAACAAACTTATGCCTTGTTATACAAAAACAAAGAGCCTTAACTGTTGAAAAATATGAAGCATTAGTTCAAGAAGTAGATCAATTGATGAAAGTAGGGCATATCCGGGAATCCTTGTACCATATATGGACAACGGACCCAGTACTTGTGAAAATAAAAATGGGAAGTGGCGTATGTGTGGTGACTTCACATATCTAAACAGAGTTTGCCCGAAGGATCCGTTTCTTGTCTCTAAAATTGATAAACTAATAGACTCCACTTATGGAAATAAGTTGTTTTCATTCATGGATACATTTGCAGGGTACAATTAGATAAAGATGGATCTGAAGGACTAAAAAATTGACACGTTCATAGCAGGCAAGGGTATTCATCGCTACAAAGTTATGTCATTCAGCTTGAAAAATGCGAGGGCCACTGATTAAAGTTTAGTAAATAAAGCCTTTGCTAGTCAGATTGGAAGTAACGTCAAGGTTTACATTGATGGTATGTTAGCAAAATAATGTGAGGGATGAAGATCATTTCTCCGATCTGAAGGAAAACTTCTCCAATCCAATAGCTAATATGTTTAAAATTAAACCCATGAAAGTGTATATTTAGAGTATGGTCTGAAACATTTTGGGGGTATACTATCAGTGAAAAAAGAACCCAAGCTGATCTAGTACAATTGAATGCATTACTTACTATGTTTCCTCCTAGATCTACTAAAGAATTATAAATATTTACTGGAAGATTGGCTACTCTAAATAAGTTTTTATTAAGGTTTTCAGACAAGTGTGCACCATTTTTCCTAGGTTTTAAGAAATGTGGAGGAATTTAATTGGACTTTGGAATGCGGTGAATCCTTCACCAAACTTAAAGAATATTTACAGTCTTAAGAGACATTAGCTAAGACAATTATGGGTGAAAAATTATATATCTACTTGCTAGTATCCCTTTATACGGTAAGTGTAATTCTAGTTCGGGAAGTTAAATGTTGCACTTGCCCTGTTTATTATATAAGTAAAAGGTTGTTAGACGCTAAACAAATATACTTAAAGTTGGTAAAGTTGGCTTTAACTATAGTAGTAGCAGCTCGAAAAATGAGACCATATTTCCAAGCTCACTCGATTATTGTTTAAAGTTTCTTTCGACTTAAAAATATATTGCAAAGAATGGATGTGTCTGGTTGAATGACTAAGTGGTTGGCAGAATTGGGAGATTATGATATTGATTTTACTCCTCGAGCAGTAATTAAAGCACAAAAATGGTAGATGTTTTGGTTGAATTGCATTCCGAGCGACTAGAGCCTGCATCAGATATTGTTAAACCTCCGAGTAAATGGATAGTTCGAAGAGAGAAAAGATCAAGTGTTTCAGGCTTCGGATCATTAGTTTACTTGGTATCTCCCTTCATAGATTCGATGTATTAAGAAATACACTTCAGTTTCCAAGCATTAAATAATGAGGCAAAATATGAATATGCATTAGCAGGGTTAAGGCTTGCACAGATTTGCGGTGACAAAAAAATCCGTTTAATAAGTGACTCGCATTTTCTTATAAACCATGCCACATGGAAATTTGAAGCTAGAAAAGATCATTTGCTAAAATACTCAAAGACATTGCAGGAGACAACATTTTTCTTCAAGCATGTTAAGTACAAACACATTCATCAGGCCGCAAATTTGATGACTGATTCCTTATCTACTATTGTTTATAACCAAATACATTTGTGGATTCTGATACAAGCATACCCCTTGATATTAACATATGTTGAATTTAGATCAAGCACTGATAAGCTTACCCAATCTCAACCAGCACAGAGAAATATTGGAGATATGAGATCAAAGAATTTATTACTATAGGGACTTTTCCTATTGATAAAGCATTGGCTAAAAATATAAGGTTCAAAGTACACAGCTTCACAACCCTCAAGGATATCCTCTATAAGAAGTCTCATAGTCGACCACTATTGTGATTCTTTGGGATCAATGATTCGTCTATGATGTTTTCTGAATTACAAGATAAGGATGGGTATGCCCATTGTGAATATAAGACTTTAATTAGAAGGGTTTTATTGGTAGGATACTATTGGCCTTCTATTATGACAAATGTTAGATAATTAGTCTGATGGTGTGATCCATGTGAAATATTTACAAACGCAATACATATACCAGTTGTGTCGTTAGAATCCATATCTGAAGCACTACCCTTGGACAAATGAAGGCTTGATTTGGTTGGATTTCTTCGAATGGCATCAAGAGGTCATCAAACTATTATTATGGTATTTGATTATTTTTATAAGTGGGTGTAAGAAAAATCTCTCTCCGAAACTAATATATATTATAGATTCAGAATCCCAAGAACCATTATGACATATAATGGTCCTAAATTCGAAAATAGGAACATGGAAGAATTGTGTACCTCTCGATGGATTTGACATTTCTCTTCATCACAATTCCACCCCAAGCCAATGGATAAGTAGAAGTTATCAACAAAACTATCCTCAATATCTTGAAGAAAATTTTAGAAAGGGAAACGGGAAAACAACCTAATTATTTACAAGAAGTATTATGGGCTTATCATACTACCCCATAAAAAACAACCCAAGAATCCCCATTTTCTTTTGTTGATTGGATAGATGCAGTAACCCCATCCAAACTTACCTTTCCATTGTTCTGAATTGAAAATTACTCCAAAGATGATAATAATACAACCAAAAGAGCTGAATTAGACCTGATTGAAGAAAATATTTCCATGGCCCATTTAAGATTTGTTCATTATCAAACCCTTATAAGAAGCAAGTATGTGTTTTGGGTTTGAATGAGAGAATTCAAAGTAAAGGATATCATTCTAAAAAATATCTTGTTATACACCAAATATAAAAGGCTAGGGAAGTTATCAACTAATTGGAAATGACCTTATACGATTATAAAAAAAGTTAAGCGTGGAACCTGTCGGCTGGAAAACTAAGAAGAAAACTTTCTTCGGCATTCGTGGAATATTAAACACTTAAGACTTTATATTGAATAGTTTTAAAAAGAATTTTTATTTTCTCTTTTACTTTTCTTATGTAAATATGTGGTACATTCATTTTCCTACCCTTGTGGTTTGTGGAGGTTTTAATGAGGTGTCTGGACTACTTGAAATTTATGACATTTTCCTTTTATGATTCTTATGTTATTTTATTTTTGTAATTCACAATTAAAATATTCCAACATAATTTGGTCATGTGAAAAAGTTCCAACGTTAGTTGGTCACAATTAAAAGGTACAACATTAGTTGGTCACAATCAAAAAGTTTCGACACTAGTTTGTCATAATAATCAGATTCGAATGAGTGATGGTCCGAATTCAAATAATTTTGATTACCTTCGAATAGAAATATACGAATGCGTTATATGATTAAAGGAAAAAGATAAAACAAAGATGGTTCATATATAAAATCTAGAATATGAAATGTCATGGTTATTCCAAGGACTTACACAAATCTAAATGAAGTATTGCAAAATTCCTTGGCAATAACTTAAAAAACGGTGATACAAGTATATGTAAAATAATTATAAATTCAATTTCATCCGGGCTCTTTCCCATCAACATCATCTTTTTCGGAGCTCCTATATTCGGAGTCTCCACCTTCACTACCATGGTACTTTCATCATCTGAATAATTGATATGCCTATTTCATCAGTTAAGGGCATGCCGTTAGGCCACAATTCTTATGGAGACTAACTCTTACAGAGATAAAAGATTCAGCTTGGGGAATGTTTTTTGAAAAACTAGGACCACGTCGGATTTGATTAAAGTTTCTCATTTAAATAAGGACGCTAAGATTTAATCAGCATACTCATCTAGGACCATGTCGTATTTTCCCTTGAACATTTTACCAAAATTTCATGTAATTTTAGTTCCTTCGATAGATACTCTATAACATGATTATCATCTTCAACTTATCATTTATATTCTAGATATCCTCCATTCTGGATGATTGTAGCCTGAGGAAATTCAACTTCGTGAGCACTTTTTAACTTTTTAAGCCTTTCATTAGCACCCACAACTTGGTCTGATAAACCATCATCATCCTATTTTTTCTCATGGAAGGCCTTTTTGTCACCTTGACATTCATTCGTAAGCAAAGTGATGGTTTCTTTATGTGCTTTAACCTCACTTTCCAGTTCAGCAATGGAATTCACAAAGCCAAACACTAAATGAGCAAGTGTATCTTATGGTTCCAATTGAAAAGACACATTGATAAGAATATTCGAATTATGAAATTATTGTTCAAAACCCTTCAAATCGATCGTGGGAAATTATTGTTCAAAACCCTTTATAAAAATCCTCTCCCGACTGCCCCTCAGGTTCTGATCAGCAACAATTTGTTCTTCTTTTGACCAAAGTGATTTAGTTGTTATCCAAAGAATGAGCTCAAACCTAGTCTATGATATTTTTCTTTTTCTTTTTCTTCCTCCTCTTACTTCTATGTTTTCCCTCTTTGTGAGGTTTAAAGGTAATATATTTCTTCTTCCATGTTTAGATATTGAGGTTCCTCGACCATATCATTAGCTTCAACATCATATTTTTCATCAACAAGCATGAGATATCCGGGTTGATTCACATTCTATAGCACACGTAATAGTTTTCTTCAAAGCTAGCCCTCTAGTATCATATTTCTCCACCCTATGAATAGGATCCCTCGTTCTGGTCGGAAGAAAGACTTTGTTATCATCAGCTTTGATTCGATCAAGTATAACTGATGGCCGATGCGAGGTAGTTAACTCCTCCCATGACATATTGTGTTTTGTACTAGTTCACAAAAAATGACTCTAAACTAGGTTGTTCAAAGTAAATCAGTTTTGGAAGGCATTGAACAATTCTCCTCGGTCCATCTTTGCAATTTTCTGAAGGTAACTTTAGCAATTTCTATATTTTTCCGTTAAGACTTCGGTATAGCTAAAAAAGTAGATAGGAAATATATGACGAAAGTAAAAGGATAAAAAAAAATTGGATTTAAAAAACAAAACTTGCGGGGTTATATGTACTTTTTCAAATCTTTTAAACGCAACTCAAATTATCTTTTAAAGATATTTTCTTCCCAATATCCTAGTAGCCGCTAATAAAGAATAATTGCATATGCTAAAGTTTATAAACCTCCATGTTAAAGAAATATAAATGGATCTAAGAGTTCATTGATAACCTAGCAATATGAATAAATTGCTCCATTGACATTAAAGGTTTTTACAACCCCGATGTCATAATATATGACATCAAGGTTATATAAGGCATCTAGACTAGCTTGGCTTGGACATAAGCCAAGTAAGTCAAAATACCTACAATTTTAAGGGTCTAGGGAAACCGAAGCCCCTAGTTTTACACATCTAGACAGACAATCATTTCTCTTTCAACATACTTCATCAGGGTTTATCCTGCCTTCGGTAATATTATAGTTATTTCCTCTAGAAACCTCAATTTGTCTCGGATCGTGTCTAAATCACTATCTGATAATAATTTTATGAAACCTAGGAGAGGGAAAGTATATATTTGTTACTCACTTTTTTAAAGTTAAGTCCCACATGATTGGGGTAACTCCTCTCCCTCTGTTTTTTTTATCCTTGTTGTCCTTGGATTTTTGGGTTTTCCTTTCAAGATTCTTAGCTCCCAAGGATAATGTCTTACTTTGAGGTATTATTATGTTGAGTAATGACAGTCTTGCTTTGAGTCGAATGCTCTAACCGAGAGCTTAAAGATGACGAGGTATACTTAGCCAACTCTTTTTTTTTTTGTTCTAATATGTTTGTTAGTCCTTTGTAATGATTGGTAGGTCAGTTTTATTCAAGGAAATCTATCTTCTGAATTCGAACCCATCGCTATAAATATTGATTTACGTCTACTAATGATGAGTTCAGATTATCCAGTCATAGCTCACTGTGTTATCCGGACAAGGGCAATTCGGACAAAAACGTACCACTGAACTATCCGGACAGGACAAAAGTAAAAATACCTAAACACCTTTGTGACTAAGCTATGTGCTAATCAGTTTAAAAGATTAATGGGTCCTTAAACTTGACCCGATTTCATAACTTGACCCGTAAGCCCATGGATCATTAATTAAGGGTATAAATACCCCAACCACTTTCATTAATGAGGGTAATGAACATTTAATACAACCAGGCTGCTCAAATCTCTCACTACTTTATACCAAACACTTAATACTCAAAATACTCCTCAAAATACTTTACAAAATTACCCTCAGCCCAAAATAAACCAAACCAAATTGGTGGCCACAGTGGGAGGTGACGGTGCCTAAATCTTGCATTCAAAACCAGTAGAATAGACTTGTTCGGATGGATCCAAACGAGCAAGCCAATCGACCACCTGTGGTGGAGGTAGTTGGGGAAAACAAGGAATACACCATCGAAGAGCGAGACGAGTTAAAAGCAAAAATAGAGGCGTTGAGGGCCATAAAACAAACAGAATTGGGAATAAAGGAAAAGTCAAGGGCGTCCGCCATCCATCATATTGACAATCATGGGGAGAATGATCCATCAGAAAGACTCATATGAGTTCAAAAAATACCCATGCTAGTTCTAAGAAGATTCATCGGTCCAAGCCGGTTGAAAGTTCAGATTTTGAGTCCTCCAGCAGCTCTTCGAACGAGGCTGAGCTTGAGGAGTCTTTGTCATCAAGCAGTGATGAAGGGAGGTCCAGGAAGAAACAAAAACTAGTTAAGAAATACTAAAAAAAGGATAGGTATAGGGGACTTAAAAGGCATCCAGGCAAAGGTTCATCTCACAGTCAGAGTCACGGGCATGTAGATCAGTTGCTGATCGATCCTTTTGCTTTTCAGACTGAACCATGTATTTTTGCAACATTTAATAAAGACACAGTCTTCAGGCGTAATAGGAATTGGAGACAATCGTTATTGTCTGCCAAGATACTATCTGGAAACCTACCCAAAAGGTTTGACAGTTCCAAAATGGAGAAGTATGATAGGAGTAAGGATCCGGACAATCATCTGGAGCAGTTTAAAAACTTCATGATGAATTTTGATGATGATGACAAACTTCTATGTAGAGCCTTCTCCTAATCCTTTACAGGAAGTGCTCTTAAGTGGTACAACAGTTTACCCCATGGGTGTATCCGAAACTTTGATACGTTATGGGTTTCCTTCCGAATGTAATTTGTGGGAAGTAAGGAGGTAAAGGGAAATGGGGATACTAACATCCATTGTGCCCAAGAGAAAAATGATTCCTTAAAGGACTACATAATTCGGTTCGTAAATACCAAGAACGGCTAAGCAGATTGCTTCGAACAGATGACAATTGCTTCTTTGAGACAAGGGTTGAACCCTGAGAATCTGGCTGATTCGGTGACCAGGAAGAAGGCCATGACTTGGGATGGCTTGTTAAATCAGGTGGGAAATCAGATCAACGTGTATGAAACCAAGAAAACCAAGGTGCACTGTCAAGTGAGGTCCATCCTAGCAGCTCAAAACCAAAACTAGTCCGGGTATAAGGCTAAGGAGACCGGACAAGGGTCCAACAGGGCTAACCAGGCTCAATCCAACCAAAATAAATCTCAAAGTCAGCAGTCGAGGAGTAAAAGAGGTCATTGGGTTCAACCGGAGTGGTTTGTAGAATTAAAAGAGAATGTGACCACACTTTATGACAAGACCAAGGATGAGGTCCATTTCCGGAAAACCAGTATCACTGCAGTCTCCTAGAGACAGTCGAAATACCTGTTTTTGCCAATATCACAATGATATTGGCCATAACACCCAGGACTGCATTGCTCTGAAGTAGGAAGTAAAAAATCTCATTGAAAGAGGTAATTTGGGGGCTTATGCCAAAAGAAGAGGTGGAAACAGGTCTGATAATGCTCCTCGAACTGGGCCTACGAACAATGTGGGAACATATGCTCAAGAGGGGGCAATGGTGATCCTTGAAAGTTTTGATATTGATTCGGAGTACCTGGATCCTGATCCAAACCGAAATAAAATAGAGGTCATAACAGAACAAACTAAGACGGTGCCGGACTCATTAGTTTATTTGAGTCATTCACTATATTCGGAGGGGATACCATGACAACGCCCACTCCTTCATCAAGAAAGAGGCATGTTCACTCTCTGGCTACTCAGTTGGAAGGAGGCATGTCTTCTTATCAGTCTCAAACCTCTTTTCCATTTATAGTCTTTGATGAGGATGATTTAATAAATATCGTTGGGCCTCATGAGGATGTTGTGGTGATAGGAGCATCTATTGGGGGAAATGATATCAGACGAATTCTGATAGACACATGAAGTTCGACAAACATCATCTTTTTAAGTTCTTACAAGGAGATAAAAAATCCGGCCGTTATTCAACGGTCAAACAGAACCATTGTGGGCTTCACAGGGAGCTCTGCGGATGTAATTAGGGAGTTTGAGAAAGAGGTGTTGTTGGGCAATGGGCCTTTTAAAAAACTGGTTAGAGTGTTATTCGTTGTGGTAGCCTGCCCCACATGTTACAATTCAATATTTGGGAGATCCTGGCTCTCTAGAATGCATGTTGTGGCCTCAACGGTCTATCAGTGTTTGAAGTATGCGGTTTAAGGACATATGGGTGTTGTCTGAAGTAGTCAAATGATAGCAAAGGAATGCTATACAACTGCACTTGCTCCTAAAACTTTGGGAGCAGTTCGAATCAATGAATATTAGTAGTTACTAGGGCCTTCGGAGGGGGAGGGGGATATTGATGACCCCAAAGAATCCCCTAGAGTTATAATACCGGCGGAGGAAGTTGAAACCTACCCATTGGCAGAGGGTAGAAGTATTAACGTTGGCTCTAAGATGGCGCCATAATTAAAAAAGAAATTGTTGTCCTTTTTTCAGACAATCAACATGTTTTTGTTTGGTGCAATGGTGATGTAACCGGAGTGCCTGCAAGCGTTATCTCTCACAAACTATCAATTCAGAGTGCTGTTGCACCTGTCGTGCAAAAAAGGAGGGCCTTCTCTAAGGAGAAAGCTGATGTAATAATCCAAGAAGTTGATCATCTTACCAAGATGGGGCACATAAAGGAGTCCCAGTATCCTTTATGGACTGCCAATCCAGTGTTAATCAAGAAAAAGAATGGGAAATGGCGTATGTGTATTGATTTCACTGACCTTTGGTGAGGATTATTTTCGATTGAGGGTAACTTGGTCAGGTGTATTGATTTCACTGACCAGAGACTAGTAAATAAAACATTTTCTAATCCGATTGGTAGGAATATGGAGGTGTACATAGATGACATGATGGTTAAAAGCTTAGAGGAGGATTTGCATATAATTGACCTTCAAGAAACTTTTTCCAATCTGACAATGGTGAATTTGAAACTGAATCCAGAAAAATGTGTCTTTGGGGTTCGATCCTGAAATGTTTTGGGGTATGTGATAAGTGAGGAAGAGATACATCCCGATCCGGATCAGTTGAATGCCCTATTATAAATGGATCCTCCCCAAATATTAAAGAAGTCCAGAGGCTTACTGGAAGGTTGGCTGCCTTGAATCGTTTTATTTCAAGATCTTCAGATAAGTGTGCTCCGTTTTTCCAAACCTTGAAGAGTGCTAAAGACTTTAATTGGTCTCCACAATGCAGCCAAGCTTTTGATGAAATAAAGAAACACTTGTCCTCACCAAAGACCCTTTTCAAGCCCATAAAAAGAGAAACACTATATGTATATTTGGCTGTATAAGAATGTGGTATAAGTGCAGTATTGGTAAGAGAGGTGGACAATTACCCTCATCCGGTGTACTACATCAGCAAAAGCCTGATAGATGCTGAGAAGAGGTACCCGAAACTTGAAAAGCTAGCACTAGCCTTAGTGATTGCTGCAAGAAAAGTGAGGCCGTATTTTCAGTCTCATTCCATAATTGTCAGAACGTATTTCCATTCAAGAATATTCTTCAGAAAGCAGACATATCAAGCAGGATGACCAAGTGGTCAGTAGAGTTGGGTGATTATGACACTGATTTCGCCCCACGAACTGCTATCAAGGCTCAATCTATTGTTGATTTCCTAGTAGAATTCCATCCTAATAGGAGTTCTAAACAAGTTTAGGAAGGAAAAACAAAAAAAGAATGGGTAGTCCGGACTGATGGTGGATCAAGCACAGTGGGTTGTGGATCTGGAATTTTCCTAACCTCTCCGTATGGTGATAAAATGTATCAAACTATATGCTTTGGGTTCAGGGACTCTAACAATGAGTCTGAATATGAAGCAACTATAGCTGGTCTTAAATTAGCTTATCTATGTGGGGCTAAAAGAGTTAGGTTGATGAGTGATTCCCAGCTTCTTATCCACCATGTTTAATTTCAATCCGAGGCTAAGAAGGAACAACTGTTCAAATACTTACTCATCCTTAAAGAGGTGGCAACCAATTTCAAAAGTGTTTGTTATGAGCATATTCCTAGATTAGAAAATACGCTGGCAGATTCCTTGGCAACCATAGCATATTCTGAGTCCTACCCTTAGATTCATGTACAATAATGCACATCCATACAGTCAAGCCAGAACAAGGAAGAGGAGGAAAGCTTGAGTATACAAGTAGTTCAACCTAGAGATTGGAGATTTCCCCTTCTTCGATACATTTCTGATGGGGTTTAAGAATCTCAAGTTGTTCTATCTGAACTACACGATGGTGAAGGGTCAGCTCATTGTGGCTACAAGGCACTAACCCGAAGAATATTGTTGGTTGGGTACTATTGGCCATCCATAATGGTAGATGCTAAAGAAATGGTGAAGAAGTGTGATCCATGCCAAAGGCATGGCAACGAAATCCATGTGCCAGCAGTACATATGAAGTCAATTTCTGAGCCAGTACCTTTTGCTCGTTGGGGATTAGATTTAGTTGGGCCTCTGCCAATGGCGTCCGAAGGGTGCAGGACTATTATACTTGCTATTGATTACTTCTCAAAATGGATAAAGGCAGCTGCTTTGGCAGGAACCACTTCAAAAGCTGTGATAAAATTCATTTTATCCAATATATGTTGCAGATTTGGGATTCCTCAGAAGATTACCACAGATACCGGGCCCCAGTTTGATAACAAGGATATGGAGAGTTTTTGTGCCTCTTGAGGCATTCAACACTTCTTCTCTTCTCTCTTCCATCCACAATCGAACAGACAGGTTGAAGTTGCCAACATGACCATTTTTTCCGGATTAAAAAAAACCTAAAGGGGGCAGTAGGGAAGTGACCAAGCTATCTGCAAGAAGTGTTGTGGGCATACCAAACTATTCCTCCGGCTGCTACACAAGAATCTCCTTTTGCTTTGGTATATGGGATGGATGTCATTAACCCCATTGAAGCTACCCTACCATCATACAGGGTCCATAACTATTCCGAACAGGCTAATGAGATAGCAATTAGGAACCAGTTTGACTCAATAGAAGAAAGAAGGGTTAAAGCTCACTTGAGAGCAGCCCACTACCAAGGTTTGATGAGGAGCAGGTTTGCTTCCAAGATCAAGAGAAGAGATTTTCAACTAGGAGATAAAACTTTGAGAAAATTTTTCCTACACACTAAGGAGAAGTAGTTCGGTAAGCTTGCTCCGAACTGGGAAGGCCCCTACGAGGTCTCCGAAAAGCTTAAGCCTGGGACATATAGGCTTCACGACAAAGAAAGGAGGGTTTTGAAGCACCCATAGAATATTGAACATCTCAGGTTATATCTAGAATAAAAGTTGTGTAAATATCTACTTGTTAGATATCAATGTAAATATTATAGGCATAATCTTTCCTACCCTGGTGGCGCGAGGAGGTATTAATGAAGTGTCTGGTTTTTTCATTCAATAAAATATGATGCCTTATTAAAACATCCGTTGTGGTTTAGCTACAATTCAATTCAAGTACAAGTCTTTGGTTTAACACTTTGGATCTTTGATAGATCGGATAAACCTGGTTGAGTGATGACCATTAAATACATGTCATCGGAGATACTAAACACTCTCACTTTAATACTTCTAAGATAACAGTGGCTACTTAAATATTAGTTATGAATTTTTTTTTAAAAAGAGAATGTAAAATAAAATAGGGTTTGATAAATTAACCTATTTGGACTTTAACCGAATAGGAAAAACAAAACATGCATTGGCCATCAAAGGACTTTAACTATTTCCGGGACTTATCCGGACTCTCACCGGATAACATTACAAAATATGCCTTGGCCATCCAAGGACTTTAATTATTCAGAAAAGATAAAAAAATATGATTAAACCTTAGGGCTTTTTCCCTTCGGATGCCTCACTGCCACCACATTTCTTAGGACTTTTGAGCTCAGCACTTGAAGTCTCACCAATTCCCTATTCATCGTCTGTAATGGAATCAATTACACTGGAGAAGTTGTACTTGTCACCAATTACCATGGTATGATGAGGAAGGTCTTCGTATTCCACATATTTCCATAGGGGACCAAGGGTCCTCTTCGGAAAGGTTTCATGGAAGAACAATATCATGTCAGACCTGACCTTATTGTGTCTTTTCTCAAGAGAATCTATCACTTCGTTGGTATATTTATCAATGATTGCCTGAATAGTTTGTTCGTGCTGCTTCACCAAGTCCTCTTTTTCCTTGGCCATCTTAGACACATACCTTCTAAGGAAGTCTTCTCGCCGGACAGGGTTTGAATGACACCATCTTTAGTCTTCAGGTCCTCCCTTAATGTTGTGAGATCCTTTTCCAAACCGGAGCACTTAGTTTGGATCTCAGTACTGGCAGTCTCTGAAGTGGCCAGCTTGGTTGATAGATGTTCCTTGTCCTTCTGTTAGGGTGGCGACCAAAGTCCTACATCCCACATCGGTTAAACATGGGAAAGATGAGTGGTATATAAGTAAGAACATACCTCAACTAGTGTGAGGCCTTTTGGTAGTGGACCAAATGCAAAGCCGTGAGGGCCTTCGGGTGCCAAAGCGGACAATATCATACTATTGTTGAGATCGGTTGTGTTCTTACTTATATACGGAGGCGGAATATGCGGACCGGACCCCCAAATTCCCAACATCTGGTATCAGAGCTTCAGGCCCAGACAGTACGCGATGTGGTGGGTGATGTGGGTGAAATTCTCATTGGTCGAACATGATGAACCAGTAGCCATATGATCAAGGTGATCTGCTCTAGAGATCCTAGTTCGGAGTGCTCATGGCTCATCAAGCAGTGTGGCTTGATTGGAGTGGCGCTAAGGAACAAGACAGTGTGGCTTGATTGGAGTGGCGCTAAGGAACAAGACAGTGTGGTCTAAGAGGAGGTGAGCAGTAACATCCGTAGTGCCTCTATGGTCAGGTAGTCTCCAACCTGATTAGAGTGGGCGGATGAAAGTCAATTGAGAGAAGGCTAAGTGGTACTTTGTTCGAGGGGAGGATTTGTTAGGGTGGCGACCAAAGTCCTACATCCCACATCGGTTAAACATGGGAAAGATGAGTGATATATAAGTAAGAACATACCTCAACTAGTGTGAGGCCTTTTGGTAGTGGACCAAATGCAAAGCCGTGAGGGCCTTCGGGTGCCAAAGCGGACAATATCATACTATTGTTGAGATCGGTTGTGTTCTTACTTATATACGGAGGCGGAATATGCGGACCGGACCCCCAAATTCCTAACACCTTCCTCATTACTTCTATCTCTTTCTTCAGTTCGTCTATGCTCTTATTGGCATTGAGAATATTGGTTGACATAGACTCTTTGTCAGTAGTGAGGGTGTTGATGAGTGTGATCTGAATTTTCACTTGTCTCTCCAAGACAAAAATTGGCTGGATATGACCAAGAAGAGAGTGGTTTAGGACATCTTGCTCTCCGGAGAAGGAGAACAACTTACCATTAAAGGTCAACATATTAGCAGAGCTCGAAGGGCGGAAGGGACCTGGAAAATCATCCTTCTCAAAATCATTGAAGTATAAATCAATGTCTTGAAGGGCATTAATGTCCACTCCTTCAATCCCTCCCACAATACCATCTCCGGACTGCAGACCTGTTGGGATCTTCTCTTGTAGAGTGGGATCAACAGGGGCTGGTGGAGATAGAAGCTCCGAAGGACGAAGAATTATTTCTTCTCCTAAGGTGACCTTCTTCTTTTTGGCAGCATGTTCGTCACTGCTTGCTCTTCTTTTCTGGTTCTTTTTGGGAGGCTTTGGTGGGTGTTGTGACTCTCCTGCCTCCCTAACATTCTTAGCCTCTACTACTTTGAGCAAGATAGTGTCGATTCCCCCTTGGTTCCCCAACCACTCCCCTCTGTGGCAGCTTGCGCCGGTTCTGTTGCAGCTTTCTTCTTCTTCCCTTTCATCTTGCTGGGAGCTTTGGCCCTGGAAGGTAAGGCCAATTTACCATCTTTGGCCTCTGTTCGCTTGATAATCACCCCAGGTGGAGGCAGCGTAGTTAACGCTTCCCATGTGAGGTCCCTCCGACCTGTGATGTTCCACAGATGAGACCTCACAAGATGGCATGGGGTGAAGCAAATATGGAAGGAATTACCCCAACGTTCCGCAGCCCATGCATTAAGTTTGGCACATGTTGTTTTCCCCTCCTCCAGGTGTCCGGTGAACTCCTTCTGCAGCACTGAAAAAAGAGTAACAAATAAATCAGGAGAGGAATACTTATGAGTTAAAAAGAAGAACATGAAAAACAAAGATAAAAAACTTACCAGTACTCTTCCATGTGCTAGTTAATATACTGGGATTGGTGTTGGCCTTGATATTTCTACCATTCTCCCATGACCCACTGATAAACAGGAACTGTGTCCTCCAGTTCTTCTCAGACTCTAGTAAGTCGTCTACCACCTTGAAATCGTTCCCCATATTATGATGGTAGAATAAGATGTGGTGATTTGCATAAACTTACCATATCGGAAAATTTCTCCATTGGGAGAGGTATTTTGGACAACCTTGATGCCATTATGCAAGAAAGGAGAGGATAGTAGGCGTTTGGGCTTAGCTGGTTTGGGCAGGGCTTAACCAGGTGGAAATACCTGACAATTTCTAGGTCTACTGGGAACCAAAGTCCCTAGTTTAGCACCTCAAGGAAGATGACCACCTCATTGAGTTTACAGTCCATCGGAGTCTTCAGAGTGACAGATATGCTTACCTTCACTGACTCTGGGGTCCCCAATTTCGTCAGGATCCGACCCAACTCAGCAGTGTGAGTGTAGACATAATTAATGTTTTGAAAACCTAGCAGATATTTAACAATGACATTTTTGAAGCAAGGGCGTGCCTTGCCCTCTAGGCACTCTAGAAGCTCCGGACGAGTCAAGCAGACCTTGGCTTTTCCTTTGCCCTTCCTATCAGAAACAACATCCCCGGTTTGACCTGATGCTTCAGTTCACAGGGAGCCTCTTCGATAGTGTCTTCCATTACTTCTTTCATCACTGTGGAAGGTTTATTAGTTGCCTTGGATAATGGAGGATCAACTTCTGGCACTAAAGGCTGTTCGGATGAATGAGCGCCTGTTGTTTCTAAAATCATGGTGTCCGGTTAAGGTTGGGATCCGGAGGGCTTGTCTTTTGAGGCTGTTTTAGATACCTCCGATCCGGAGGGCTTTGGCAGTGAAGTAGAAGTTTGAGCTTTGGTTAGATGAGTCGTCTGGCGTGAGGTTAACTTCTCCGGGGATTTGTCAGCATTTGAACCCATAGCTAAAAAAAGGGAAGGTTTTTTGACACTCGAAACCGATTTTTCTTTAGCAACGGAAGGTTGAGACTCCTGAACAAAAGAGCATGAGGGGAGAGGAAACAGACTTGGTTTGAATAACTGTATGGGCTTGGGATTTCTGGAAGAGGATGATCCTTGGTCAGCTTCTTGGGTCGGTTCACAAGACTTCTCACTTGGGGAAACTGAGAGACCGACAGCAATGCTATTCTCCCTTTCAACTTTTCTCGCCTTTTCTAGCTCTGATAAGTTTAACCAGCCGCCTTTAACAAGTGCGTTTCTGGCTGTGAACATAAAACTCTTCAAGAAAAAGTTTGAAGATAAGTGTGAGAATCTCTCTCTAGAAAGTTTTTAAGTGACGAAGATAATGAAATAGTGAAAAAGGATTTAGATAACAGTAGAAAAAAGTAACTATTACCTAGGAGGAGTTGAAGAGGTTTGACAATGATTAAAGACGGTGCAAACGTGTGAAGGGTTAAAATCCTGGGTAACTTTCTAGACTTATTGGGTGCACCGATCTAGGAAGAAAAACGGCTGGTAGGTCGAACCAGATTGTAACACGTGTCCCACGATCCAAGAAGAAAACTCTTAGAATTCTGAAAAGAGAAGTTAGTTCGGACAGACTTTGAACTGAGTTAACAATGAGAATAAACCTCCCAGTACGAAGTGCACAGGCAGATCGGACAAAGTCACTACTGGATAAGTAGATTTTTTAGTCTCACCAAAGATATTTGACAAAGCCTAAAAACGGGGCTACTGATGAGTTCGGATTATCCAGTTACAGCTCACTGTGTTATCCGGACAAGGGAAATTTAGACAAAAACATACCACTGAACTATCTGGATAGGACAGAAGTAAAAATACCTAAACACCTTTGTGACTAAGCTATGTGCTAATCAGCTTAAAAGATTAATGGACCTTAAACTTGACCCGGTTTCATAACTTGACCCATAAGCCCATGGGTCCTTAATTAAGGGTATAAATACCCCAACCACTTTCATTAATGAGGGTAATGAACATTTAATACAACAAGGCTGCCCAAATCTCTCACTACTTTATACTAAACAATTAATACTCAAAATGCTTCTCAAAACACTTTATAAAATTACTCTCAGCCCAAAATAAACCAAACCAACTATTGGTTGCTCATTGGGACTTTGTAGGTCTCGAAGACTGTCTAATATTGGGTAATCCATTTCATAACAACTTTCTTCTCTTTTTCTTTATCTGATAGACGTAACCAAACCATAAGATCGGTGGCAACAATGAACATACAATTTCCCAAAAAGCGTCGTCGAAAAATAACTTTGTGATGGCTAATCAGAACAAATAATAAAGATAACGATGACAAATAGGTAAAGGTTCTCTTTTTAACAATTGAGTTTCTCTTTCTGAAAATTAATTGTGAGAGGGCAATGAGAGGGAAAATAACTATAGAATAATTTTAGAGAAGCCCAATAACATTTTTCTCACAAGCCCACTAGGTGCAACCCTAGGGAAGTTGAAGAGTCTCCAACGGTTATTATTTTTGGAGAGTGGAACCGTCTCCAACCATCATTACACTTCACCAATAAAAGGAAGAGTCGTGGGTTCATCATATCCATGACACGTGTCCAAAAGTATAACGAAAAAATTCCAAAGGCCTCATATAAGAATATATGCATGACTTTGCAAGTCATTTCAAAACCTCCCCATGATGTATTCAGTCCGAGTATAGCTCGTATAAAATACTAAGTGATAAAAAGTTGAATCCGAATATATTTAATACATTTGTCCTCCCGAAGGCATTTTATTAGGATTAAAGGGCTATTTGATAAAAACAAAAGTATCTGAAGAAAAAATTAGAAAAATGGCTAATCAATCCAGTATTTATTTCATGTAGGTAAAGGTAATAAATTAGAAGTATTTAAATAATGGGCCTTAGGAATAAATGGGCTTGGATAATAGACCTATTAACTTTTTGGTCCATTAGGTCCATTGAGTTTAATTTGCCTATAAATAGGCTTTTGGATCATTAACGAAGGTTGGTAAAAATAATTTACTCTAAACCTAACGTGTAAGAGCCTTTGTCTCTAAATTAAATCTTAAGCAACTTAATTCTCTCTTTATTATCTATCCAAAAATTAATTGGTTATTGTATTATTACTTAACTACCCACCAAAATTCATTGGCGTTACCAAAACTGATCATTCTCAAGAGTTGTTTATCCACATAATCACCTCTGTAGCATTCCCATTTCGTAACAAAGTTTATAATTTTCCACCTTTTATCGATCATAGAATAAGTCATAATACGATCCTCTAATACCATCATACATACATGACATACACACGAAACAATACGTCCACCTTATACTTTGGAAACAACATTTTGAATCTTTTTGCATTATTTTAGTTTAAGACATGTCTCACTGAATCATTCTTTAACTTCTTCAAATATGAAACTATCATATGCAAAATTATAAATTTACTTACATTTCACGAATGATGTTTTTATCTTTGCGTGTTATATATCAAGCAAAGTGTAAAACTTCATCTAAAATTAGTAAAACTTTCGTCGACTCGGTTTAATGATAAATGTGCACATTTGACACTAAAAATAGTAACAAGACATGAGTTTGGATAAGTTACTTGAATATCACTTTTATATATAAGGATGAATGGTCCTCCGATTGGCTTTCGTGTTTCTATAGTGTTTGACAAGGTTAGTGTGTGCAAATATTCACCGTATGGTTTGAGGCAAGATGTTTAAGCATTTCTAACGCCTTATCATAGGCTTTAGATATCTCATTTATAGCCACTATGTTTGTATGCAACTCATAAGAATTTATATATCTCACTTATCGTTGCTATGTTCGTATGGATCTCATAAGCATTTTGCGAATACACGACTGAATTATAATATGAAAAAATTTGGTTTGACACCGTTCTTTATTCGATTTTTTTTTGTATTCATAACAATATTCCAACTTATATTATACTAGCATGACAAGTGTGCACCTCTTGAAAATATTATGTAGATTACATCCATAAATGCAAATTCATAGTTTGTCAACATTATAATGGGTAATGCACACTCGTTTTGTTTCATAAGCAACCAAAGACGATCCATTGTCCAAAATAGTTATCCTACTTTCACGCATCCATAAAAACAAATGCATCACAATATGTTAAACCTATATACATAACCCCAAGGATTTCAAAAAGTTGCATCCTATACCTCGTTGTTTTGTATGTAGTATCATAATCAAAATCAGTGGAACATCATTGGAAGTTTGAATATATATATAATTACTTTAAACCCCTTAGTTTTAATTAGCTACCAATACGATGTAGTTATTTTCCTTCAATTTATCTAAGAAAAATTGCATGTGTGTCTTACCGCACATCTTCGACGTTTGATGTTTATGTCTTGCATTATAAATATTATGTATTTTGGATATATTTCCTGGTTTCTCATTCCCTAGTTAGACTAAAAATCCTAGAGGACAAGAACCAAGTGTTGACAATTTCACAATTAATTTATATTAATCTCTTTTCAATGTTCTTTGTTCGTGGACATCATTTGAGTTTTTTTGCAGCATCATTATCATGCATTTTGCATATAACTGTTAAATACCATAATCCAATTTGAGCTTTACCAAGTTAAGCTCTTATTACAAAAAGACAATCACATGTTTTTTTTTTGTCTCTCGAGGTCTTTTCTTTAAATAGGTTTCAAAGAAAATTTCCTATAATGTGAATTTCTACGCAAGTAAACAATAATCTTCGAGGTTCTCTTGGTTTTCCGTTATCGTAATAACTTTTACGAATCATATATTTTATACATTTATTCATACGAGCTATCCATTCTATAAATTGAGATTTAGTAAAATGCATCAAAGTGGTGAATACATGTGAAACATCTTTTTATACTTTTGGTTCTACGGTGGTATTGTTCTCTTACAAATGTTAAGAATGACAAGATAAATTAGTTATCCACCAATGCCAATTTTTTTCATTGATGATCTTGATGTCAACAAAATAGGTTGAAATTTTCAATATATATACGCGATTTTGATTTTATGGGTCTTTGGTTATAATTTATAAGTTATATATATATATATATATATATATATATATATTAATTGTAGTTAGGGTTATGAAATTGTAAAATAATTGTTTTTTAGATTTAAAAATAATAAATAAATTTATGAAATAAATAATTTAGCGATTCGGAAGCTACCTTCGCCGTATGGTGAAGTCGGAGGTTTAAAGGGTAAAAAACATGGCACGCTTTTCATGTTTGTCAGTTGTCTCGCATGATTTTTTTTGTTTATTTTTGTAATAAAAATGTTTTTCGTGTTTTCAATAACAAAATAAAAGATTTTTTTTGTAATAAATAGATCCTTCACTTTATAATTCGGTCACGTTTAAAAAATGATATGTTTGTTGTGTTTAAAAAAACGTAAGAATGTGTTTAGGTCGAAAATTTTCATTAATCACCGGAATTAAATATTTGTTTCAAAATTGCCACTCATATTATATTTCTCTCAAAATTATTATTTTTGTTGGTTTTTTTACGATCACCGATAAAACAAAACAACTATTTTAATATAAAAATAATAAAAATAATTGTTTTGAAACAAATAATCAACTACGAGGATCAATCACAATTTTTTTAACTATCTACTTATAGACGAGAATAAAAAAAAAGACGGTCCCCACAAATACGACCTTATAGGTTTTTTTAGTCGAGGTTCAAACATAAACTCCGGTAAATCTTTCATCCAATCACCGGCCATGATAAGGCCGAAAAACGGGGAAAAGAAAGAAAACGCAGCGTGCAATTTGATAGGGCGAAAAGAATAAACATGGACAGGACAAATGTCCAAAAATAACTATAACTTCGACATCGAATCCATTTGTTTGTAACTATCGAAATAACCAAATACTACAAATTTATTACTTCTTCAGCTCCAATAAGTGAGAGAAAGTCTCATCTCTCCAGCTAAAGAGCTCAAAGCCAGCCTCAGGAGGAGAGAGAAAACATACATACTCCTCTGTCTCTTCGATCCACCTAATCAATCATTTCAAAATTTCACACACATGGCGATTCTCTACGTGCTGGTGGCGCGTGGATCTGTCGTGCTGGCGGAGTTCAACGGAACGTCCACCAACGCCAGCGCAATAGCCAGGCAGATACTCGAGAAGGTCCCCGGAAACGATGACAGCAACTTGTCTTATTCTCAGGATCGTTTTATTTTCCATGTCAAGCGCACTGATGGACTCACCGTCCTTTGTATGGCCGATGATACTGCCGGAAGTAAGCTTTCAATTTCCCCTTGCCTTTTTCTGTTTTTGAAAAAATTAATTGTCGTCACCGCTCGATCTTTCGATTTTAGTTTTGAGTATAGAAATTGGTGTTTGAATTTTACATGAACTAGAAATTCGAATTGTTTATCTAACGATCAAAGTTAGTGTTTTAGGAGATTTGTATGTCTTTTCAATGCTTTTTCAATTTTAGGTTACAATTTGGGAATTGATTAGTATACAAAACCTAGAAATAAGAAGGTTTAGTGTTGTAGTTTTCCTCTTTTATAGGTTTTGATAATCAATACCTATAATAGGTCTTTCATAGTATGAACTAAGACTAAATTTTTCCTTTTCGATCAAGTTGTTCTACTGAGAAGAATTGAGGATGAAAAGTGGTAAAAGTTTTTGGCTTTAACCCTGACGGAGAAGATGGTAACAGATGATCCTCTTGCATATAAATGATTGATGTTTCGTGCAGGAAGAATTCCATTTGCGTTTCTGGAAGACATTCATCAAAGGTTTGTGCGGACATATGGTCGGGCAGTTCATTCGGCCCAAGCCTATGCTATGAATGACGAATTTTCAAGGGTCTTAAGTCAACAAATAGAATATTATTCAAACGACCCCAACGCAGACAGGATAAATCGAATAAAAGGTGAAATGAACCAGGTAGGTGTTTGGAGATTCATTTTTATACATTATTTAGGTACCCTTACTTACCATACAAATGGTATCATCTTCATCTTTTAGCATGGATATTTGTTAGCTGTCGCTTGTCGGTACGGGTGGAGCCGAGCTTGAGCTCGGCTTGCTAGTCTTTTCAAGGCGGAAAAAATCGTACACCTTTATAGATATATTTGTATTGGTTAGTTTAAAAAAAATAATGTAATATGTATACAGTTTAGGTTTTTAGTTCTGTCTATATTTGAGCTGCTCGTGAGCTAAAGAAGCAATGACTCAAGCTCAGCCAATTTACTAAACAAGCTTGAGCTCGAGCTCGAGTTACTCATATAATCTTCCACCCTCAGTTGTCGGCATGCGAATTCTTTTTATGTTGTCATTCGAGACTCTTAGCCCAACAGTTTCAAGCTAGACTCTGTTACTCTGAAATGATAGATTATTGTAGTGTAGCTATGTGCATAATTTTGTTATGTGCTATTTAATAGGTGCGAAGTGTCATGATAGAGAATATTGACAAAGTTCTAGATAGAGGAGATCGTTTGGAATTGTTGGTTGATAAGACGGCCAATATGCAAGGAAACACATTTCGCTTTAGGAAGCAAACACGTCGCTTCAGGAACGAAGTATGGTGGAGAAACGTCAAACTCACGTAAGCTCTTGACACCAAACCCTTATCACTTAATTTTCTATCGGCACTTAGTCAGACACATAAGTAGTACCTAATCTGAGATATGAATGTTTTTTATCTTATGCTTTGGGTTTTCCATGACCTATTTATATTACTTCCTTTGTCTTACAGGGTGATGCTCGTACTTCTACTCATACTGGTTGTCTATATCGTATTTGCCTTCGTTTGTCACGGTCCTTTGCTACCTTCCTGTTTGAGGTGAATGGGAGATATGAATGTGTTTCTTATTTAATTTCATTTGAGTCTATTGTTTATCGTAAGATGTGAAGTGTGAATTGAATTTCTCAATCCATATCTCACTCAGATATGTGTTGTTCATGTTTTGGAATTAACCGACCACAGCTGGTGAGGATGATATTTATCTATAACTATGTGATTCTTTTGGTGTATAATCCATCCATTATATATACTATTTGCTTTTCGATTTACGATTTTACGTTACTCGACTGCATTGCAATCAATGGTTTGGGTATGAAGAAATTAAAGTTGAATGGTCTCTGTTAATTGTGAGTTTACCTCATGGTGTTTAACAACTTTTTGGGTCGACAATTTTCATTGCTTATTTGGTCCTTGCTGTAAAGAGCTATATCCAGACAAAACTGTCAAGCAAATAGTTGTTTGTCAAGTCGGTCGCATCTAGCCAAACAAGAAAAATGTTGACAACAAAATGCAAATACACTAAAATTAAAGAAAGGAAGGCTATACAGGGACTCTGTCAAACGCACTATGGCATTCTCTAATTGTCTCTAGAAAATTTGATTTTAGACAGACCGTCACATTTAATGGTAGATAGTTTTTTGTCTTTTAAAAGTCCGCTCGTTGTCTGAGGATTGTTAGTTTTAGACGAAGTTAGTCCATCAGATCATTCAATTGATGTGATGTGAACCTGTCATCATAGTCACTAAAATTTTGTATCAGCGCGATCCTTTAACTTTAGGTCACATATTGTAGACTACATTTTGGCATTGATCTAAAGATAAATGACTAGTGGTGATACAAAATTCTGCTGACTATGGTGACAGGACTACATAAATCATAAAATCTGGTGGACTAACTTTATCTAAAACTGATAGTCCAGGAACTACTAGGACCACATAAATCATAAAATTTGGTGGACTAACTTTATCCAAAGCTTATAGTCCAGGAACTACTAGCGGATTTTTGATAGTCAAAAGAATATCTGTCAACAAATATAATAGTCTAGGGACGGTATTATGTTCAAAACCAAAAAATTTCATCCAAATCCGGAGATCTCAATTTATTTACAGATTTGCCACATAATTTTGAACTCTTATTCTAATATTCCGGAGATGTAAAAATATTCCTTTCAAATATTTCATTCCTCTCATTCCGTTTGATTTTTTATTATCGCAGTCTTTACAATTCAATGTTATAATTCTACAGTTACTAACTATATTAATAAATAATTTAACATATAATAATAATAAATAAATATTTTTATTTTTTTTATAAAATTATTTATTTTAAATTTAGTTGTTTAATTTTTATTATCGAAAAGTTATTATCTATGTACAATAATATTTTTTATTTTATTTATTTTAAATTTGTAATATTTATATAACTCTTAAATTTAATTTTATAGGCTATTATGTTAGTACACTCTCGAACCATAAAAGAATATACAGAGTTAAACAAATGTCATCTTATTCATAAACTCTAAAATTGAAACCTTTCATATTACTACGACATTACGTATCACCGATCACTTTAATGATAATATACGTTAATTATCTTGAAAATACCGAAAATATGAGATTTGAAAAATCGACATGCGACTATAACGATTTACAGTTGGCATTATTTACAATTAAATTAAGTTTATATTATAAATTTAATTTAAAATTATATTATAAATTAAGTTTAATTTTTTAATCACTTGAGCCTTTTATTAAATTAAAAAAGAATACAAAACAAGGGTCCAATATGATAAAAGGGATTCCCCAGAACGCGAGCAAGGAGCACTGAGAGTCTGGATTATGATGACCAGTGAAGAATAGAACGAGTTCTACGGCATTGACGAGCTTAAAAGCAGGTCGAAGTCAATGATAAAGACCGTTGATGAATTCAAAGGGACATTGAGCTCGTCGGTGGACTGAGCTCAATGCTATATACAACTCGATAATGGAACGAACTGAAGAACATATACATCGTTGCTGAATTCAAGATCAGGATGAGCTCTACGACGTCAGAGAAGAGTTAATCGATTGAACGAGGAGCGTGATGAAAGGAAAAGACCTGAAGAGGATAAGTGGAGTGCATCATTAGTGAGCTCGAGCTTAGCAATTCAGTGAGCTTGAGCTCAGCAATTTAGACCAAACCTGGTTTCGTTTAAAGGAGTAGTTTAGCTCAGATTGAAGTAAAGATTGCATTCAGTTCTTTTATTTGTAATATAAACGCACGTTTTAACCCACGAGTTAAAACGTGTTAGTTATTCCACAATTATAGGGATAGCAATTGTAATAGTTGTTT
The DNA here is from genome assembly GCA_036936605.1 of Limnanthes douglasii subsp. nivea. Classification (NCBI taxonomy): domain Eukaryota; kingdom Viridiplantae; phylum Streptophyta; class Magnoliopsida; order Brassicales; family Limnanthaceae; genus Limnanthes; species Limnanthes douglasii. The sequence goes on from JAUPFV010000005.1 coordinate 51,210,046, forward strand.
ATTCCACAGTCATAGGAATAATGGTATTAGTGGGCTAGTGGCGCTAAAAGTGTAACGTAATGTAACTACCTCTAATATGTGTAATATAAATAGGGAAAACCTATTGATGAATAAAGTGATCTCTTTCTTGACTAAAAAACTATAGACTTACCGTGGCAGAACTTGTTAGTTCCTTAACAAATTTGGCGCCGTCTGTGGGAACTCTTTAACCAATCACCATGGTAGTCACTAGATCAGGAATTGAGAGAGATAATCAGGAAACTAGCGAAATAACAACGCATCGGAGGAGAACCGTAAGTCGTCTCGACCCCACGATTCCTCAAGAGGTCAATCCCCTGATACCCCAAACAACGGTGGTGACAGAGGGACATCTGGTTCAGCCAGCCGTTGCTCCCATGGAAGAGATGTATCCCGATCAAACCGATAATGCGCGGGGGGCTCACAGAGCTCCGAAAACTATATCGGCGAATGACTCAGTGGTTCTCCAACTGGAACAAAGAATCCAGAATCTGCAGGAAGAGCAGTTGAAAATAACGTTTGAACACGATACTAGAGAGCAGACTATGCACGCTACCATGGCAGGTATTGATGACGTTATTCATGCTCTAACTGCAAGGATCAAGGGTGCGAGTAAGACTCATCAACCATCAGGACTAGAAGCAAGCAAGGTCAACATGACTGATCGTTCTTCTAAAAGAGACGACAAACAAGAAGGTGAAACTGAGAGTAGGGGAAAAAATCGTAACAGAGGACCACGTGATGAGGTCAAACAGACGTCTTCCAAGCGAGCCCGAGAGGATGAGGAACTTTAATACAATCATATCCGCCCAAATTTATCGGCCTACATATTGAAGGAATCACTATTTTTAGAGAAAATCCTGGAAGTCCAACTCCCAAGGAAATTCGATCCGTTCAGGATGGAAGGTTATGATGGAACATGGGATCCGGAGAGGCACTTGGAACAGTTCAGAAACATGATGATGGCTTTCAATCCTGACGATGCGATGCTTTATCGAGCACTATCTATGACACTTAAGGGTAACGCCATGGACTGGTTCAGTAGCCTGCCGAAAGGATCTATCTATAATTTTGCTGGACTATGGAAAGCATTCAGAGAGAGGTTCGTGGGAAACAAGGAGCTCAAGCGCGAGCGAGATTCGATCATGGATATTTATCAGCGTCGAGGTGAGTCTCTTAAAAGTTATGTTAGACGATTTGTTCATGCCATGAATGCTTTACCAGATCTAGCCAAGAATATGGCGGTAGCTTCTTTAAAATGAGGGCTCGAGAGAAGAGGGGAACTATATGCGGATCTCATCAGGTTCCCAACTGAGAACATGAGAGATCTACTTGCAAGAGCGGACACTTTTATCAGAGTTGAGGATGTCAGAAGAGGAGCGTCACCTGAGCGGCGTGAGCTAGAGGTCAAAGACGGTGGATCATAACGAAAACTTTCAAGAGCGGACACTTTTATCAGAGTTGAGGATGTCAGAAGAGGAGCGTCACCTGAGCGGCGTGAGCCAGAGATCAAAGACGGTGGATCATAACGAAAAAAGACTGAGGACCAACCAAGGAGGGACTACAATCGAAGACCTCAACAGCTCGATCAACCAAACAGACGTTTCACTCCATTGACGAAGGATATTTCAGTAATTTATGATTGTACAGAGGGGTGTACGAGGTACCAAGCTCCACAAACAATGAGTGCGCTTGGGTTTAAGCGATCTAAAAGATATTATTGTGCGTATCATCATGGCCATGGACACTCAGCTGATGAATGCTGGCAACTAATTGAAGAAATTCAGCACCTGATAGACAACAGTGAGTTAGTTCAATATATCAAACGAACTCAACCAGATCGACGCGAGCAAGATCGTCCTCCAAACACCAAAAAACCAGCGGCCGAAGAAGGATCAGAAGCAAACAAACAACAGTGGTTACTGACCATATGAGGGGGGGAGTTTGGCTACAAGACAATGGTCTACCCAGAATAAACGAGCTAAAAACGAGTTCGATGTTTACGAGATATATGGAAATTCCTATCGAAACTACAAAGACCCGGTTGCCGATCTCACTTTAAATGATGATGATCTCAGAGGTGTAAGTTTACCCTATAAAGATGCCTTAACTGTTCAATTGGACATTGGAGGAGTAATGGTAACAAGAGTATTGGTCGATGGAGGAAGCTCGACAAATATCATTTTCAAAGGAATTTTTGATTGCATGTAGAATATCCCACCCTATCGACCTACTCAGCGGACATTGGTAGGATACGAAGGAAAATCGTCACAGTGTGTTAGGGAGGTGGAGCTGGTGGTCAAAGTCGGCCATGGAGATACAAAGAAGGAACTGAAAACGATATTTTTTATCTCCAACGCGCCAAGTCCTTATCATTGTAACTATTGGACGACCATGGCTGCATAGGATGGAAGCAACGCCGTGCACGTACCGACAATGCATTAAGTATCCACTGGGTAGTTTGACAGGTATAATTCAAGGCAGCTAGAGAACCGCGCACACTTGTTATGCAATCACGTCGGATCCCTCCAAACCTATCCAATAACAATCAAATGGCGGGGGAGATATCGTACCAACAACGATGGATCTTACCTCGCCTGAACCAGTGGATGATCAACGAGAAAATGAGGATTCACCCATAACAGAGGTTACAACAGTGGACACAATTATAGCTGCTAATATAGTGCTTCGACTGCGGAATGAACTAACTCCAGATTCAAATGTACGATTTGTGGATTTATTAGAAAAAAATTTGGATGTATTTGCTTGGGAAGCAGCTGATGTTTCAGGAGTAAGTCCTACAATTATAAGCCATGAATTGGTTATCAATCCTTGTGCCAAACCAGTACGACAGAAACATAGAGCATTTTTGGCTGAAAAGTAGGCCGCAATATTAGCCGAGGTCAACAAGCTCACTCGATTGGGGCACATTCGAAAAGCAAGGTATCCGGTTTGGATAGCCAATTCGGTTTTAGTTAAAAAGAAGAGAGGGAAATGGAGAATGTGTGCGGACTTTACTGACTTGAACCAAGCATGTCCTAAAGATGCTTTCCCATTGCCAAGGATAGATCAGCTCGTCGATTCAACTTCAGGCTGTACATTTATTTCTTTCATAGATGCGTATTCAGGATATAATCAGATTCGCATGCACCCGTCTGATCTGGAGCACACAAATTTTCAAACCGCGTGGGGCCTCTATTGTTATACGATCATACCCTTTGGGCTAAAGAATGCGGGATCAACTTATCAAATGTTAGTTAATCACATTTTTCAAGATTATTTGGGGCAGCATTTGGAAGCATACATTGGTGACATGATTATTAAAACACCTGAAGAAGAGCAGCACCTTAATACCTTCCAGATTGTTTTTGAGTTATTACGCAAGTATAATCTTAACCTTAATCCGGAAAAATGTTTTTTTGGTGTGGCTAAGGGAAAATTCCTGGGCTACGTGGTAAGTCAGCAGGGTATTGAGGCAGATCCAATTCAACTAAGCGCAATTCTGCAGATGTGACCACCAAAGAATGTCAAGGAAGTCCAATGTCTTAGAGGACGATTAGCAGCTCTGTTAAGGTTCATCTCACATGCTTCAGACAAAAGTCATCCCTTTTTTGAAGTATAACGAGGTGCTAAAAAATTCGCGTAGATAGAAGAGTGCGACAAAGCTTTTGATGAGCTGAAGCAATATCTTACATCTTTTGAGATTTTATCTGTCCCTACACCGGAGGAGCCGTTATTTATATACTTGGCGGTATCACCTTTCTCTGTAAGTTCGGTTCTCGTGCGCGATCAAAAGGGAAAACAGTGGCCAGTGTATTATATAAGTAAACGTTGATAGATACAGAGACAAGATATTTAAACCTTGAAAAATTGGCCTTGAGCTTGGTTGTTGCAGCTCGGAGAATGAAGCCATATTTTCAAGGGCATGTTATCACGGTGCGAACAACAAATCTTTTACGAACAGTTTTGCGAAAACCCTTTATTTTTGGCAGGTTAACTAAATGGAGCATCGAGCTCGAGGAATACGACATTCGTTTTGAACCACGCATAGCTATAAAAGGACAAGTAGTTGCAAACTTCTTAGCAGAGTTCAGCTCATCAAGGGAAGAGCATGATAAGATAAATGACGAACAAACGGTTGAGCTCGATCAATAGATTGTTGAAGTTGATGGTGCATCTTCAACAATGGGAGGAGGTGCAGGCATTGTAATCCGAATTCCAACAGGAGAGGAGATCAAGCAGACAGTGCGCTTTAATTTTCCAGTTACAAATAATGCTGCAGAATATGAAGCTGCCCTTTGTGGCATGAAGTTTGCTTTAATATGTGGGGCTCAAGCTATCAAGATCAGATCTGATTCTCAGTTGGTGGTGAATCAGGCAGTCTTTATAATGTCAAACAAGATGACATCAAAGAATATCTTGTAATTCTCAAGGAGTACGAGTCCAAATTTACTAATGTTTCTTATGAACAGATCGTACGAAGAGATAATTTGGCAGCTGACACTTTGGCGAAGGCTGCAGCTGCAGGAGACCATCCAATAATTTGGATCCAACGACTCCTTGCGACAGAGCTAATTTCAAATGTTGCCACGGTTAATTCAATTATTGATGATGATGATTGGCGGACTTCATATTTCCACTAATTTAACCAAGGAACGTTGCCTACAAGTAAAAGTGAGGCTCGTGCATTGAAAATCAGAGCGGCTAAATCAGAGCAGCGATTCCGTCATCATCTAAATTAGTGTATTTAGGAGATATTTGAGAAAACTAGTTTTCTAAGTCGCTGATATCTTCGTACGAGGGTTTCACAATTTTGGCAGCTTTACTCCTCACTGCCTTTTTGGGTGCTATGGTTTTTTCTATAAACTGCAATTAGAGAAGGACATAAATCAGAATAGTTATGATGGTAAGGGCAAGTGATTTGATTTGGGGAATCATCTACTAATAAAGGTTTAAAACCCTGAATTTAGGGTTATCTCTAGCATTCGACATAAGTAAATTAGTTAAAAGAAAGAATGTTACCTGAATTAATATTGATGAAAAAATAAGAAAACGCCTAGGCTGAAGGCTTCAGAGAGTTTCTCAAGAGAAATAAAGTAGGGGATTTGGAGAATTGTGGTTTTTACAAAAGAATGTAGAATTTATTTGAGTAATAAAATGCTTTCACAAACGTGTGTGAATTATGATGTCATTACTTATTTGAAAATTATACAAGAAAACTAAATTGCCAAAAAGTAACTCCAGGAAACGGCGTTGTCAGAAAACCGTCACTTGTCTCGACGACACGTGTCAGAAAGAAACAGACAGAGGACGATTCAAATTATTGTTATATGGATAAGTAAAGCATTTATTTATTTAATTTACAGGGTTATTAAAGTTTTAATAAACCTCTAAACTAGGGGCAACCTTGATAACGGGGGATTCCCCAAAATGCGAGCAATGAGCACTGAGAGTCTGGATTATGATGAGCAGTGAAGAGTAGAACAAGTTCTACGGAATTGACGAGCTCAAAAGCAGGTTGACGTCAAAGATAAAAACCGTTAATGAACTTAAAGGGACATTGAGCTCGTCAGTAGATTGAGCTCAATGACATATACAACTCGATAATGGAACGAACCCAAGAACATATACAGCGTTGCTGAATTCAAGATCAGGATGAGCTCGACGACTTCAGATAAGATTTGATTGGTTTAACGAGGATCGTGATGAAAGGAAAAGACCTGAAGAGGATAAGTGGAGTGCGTCATTAGTGATCAATTTAGTGAGCTCGAGCTCAACAAATCAGACCAAACTTGGTTTTGTTTAAAGGAGTAGTTCAGCTCAGATTGAAGTACAGATTGCATTCAGTTCTTTTATTTATAATATAAACGCACGTTTTAACCCACGAGTTAAAACGTGTTAGTTATTCCACAATTATAGGGATAGCAGTTGTAATAGTTGTTTATTCCACAGTTATAGGGATAATTGTATTAGCAGGCTAGTGGCGCTAAAAACGTAACCTAATGTAACTACCCCTAATCTGTGTATGATAAATAGGAAAAACCTATTGATGAATAAAGTGATCTCTTTCTTGACTAAAAAACTATAGACTTATCGTGGCAGAAGTTGTTAGTTCCTTAACACAATAGACCAAAAAATTGAAAGCCTGGATACAATTGGAGGGATTTTCAAAATTGACAAACACCAAAGATACCATTTCATATCTCCACTGCTTCACTGATTCAAGCTTCATCACCTATTCTCACTCAATGGATTTGAAGAATTTGGAATATCAATAATCAGAAAGAAGAAAGAGAGCTACCTGAGACCCGAGAACGACTTAGCTTCAGCTAACCGCATTTACCCGAGACCAGTGACCACAGGAGTTGCCCTTCAAGCTTCCAAGGTAACTCTTCTTCTTGTTTAGACTTCAAAGTAACCTATTCATTACTTTCAACTTTGATATACCCCGTCCTAAGGATTTCAAATAAGATTATAGCTCTGAGCTTGTTAAGAACTTGCTCTGGTTTGTAGTCTACGTTTTCACCATTTTTCAGAGATTGTTAAAAGATCCAGTGAGCTGCAAAATTTTGTTCATGAAAGATGTGAACAAGGTTCATGTTCAAAATAATTAAGCCCATGCAACACCTTACTAATGGTTCAAGATAACAATGAGCCTTTTCTTTAAGAATCATTTATCTTAATATGCTGCAATCTATTTTGATATCTAGAGTATTGATGCCATTAGCCTGACACATAGTAGCACATCAAAAAAGGATATATTTGGCCACAATAGGAGACTGATTTCTATAAGTTCTACCAAAACCAGCAACCAAGTCTCCATTATGGTCCCTGATTAACCCTCCTCCACTAGCTTCACCCGTGTAATTGCAAGCTCCGTCAGTGTTAAGTTTGTATCTTCTGTTCTTTGGATGATTACACTTAAGTGATATAGCAATCCTAGGCTTGTCCAAATGATAGACACATCCTAGCTGAAGAGCAGTATTAAAGTCTTTACCCCAGCGGGTTCTTTTGAGAAGTTTCCCTTGCTCCAGGCCAGATAAAATCTTGATGATGTAGTCAATCATTGAATTAAAATTGGTAGAGATATCATTGTGTTTCTTCTTGTTCCTTGTAGACCATATGACCCATGTAATAATCACATGTAGAATATTCCTGCTGTGAATATCCTTGCTAGTTTTCCAAAACCATGTCCTCAACATGTGAGAGTAGGATATATTTCTGTTTATAAGAATCCTGAGCATAGAGGCAAAAAAGTCCAAGTTTTCCATGGTTTAGAGCATTGAATAATGAAATGATTTGTGGTTTCTGAATCCCCACAATGCTGACATTTAAATTCCAATTAAAATCATTTCATTTGAAGGATAAAATCTATAGGAAGCCAGTTATGCATTATATTCAAGTCTAAGAATGAACAATTTTTGTGTGTGATTGTATTCCAAATTTTTTAAAACATGTTGGACTTGTTGTTATTCTTTCTTATAAAATTCCATGTATCTCTTGTATTGTAATTTCTTGACTGAGAAGGTGCCCATTTTGATGGAGTCTTTGTTGTTATTCAAGATGATCTTTATGATTTTCTCAATACTTGTTGAAGAGAAGCAGCCATTCAATCTTTCCATATTCCATTGCCGATTTTGCCAATAAGTTCCGCATCTTTTAACTGTTACCATCTTCTGTCAATTTCAGAGTCAAGAATAATAAAGGGAGAGGAAAAGCACCACCGTTCTAGCCAAAATTCCATTCTCCCTTTACCCACCTTCCAGTAGCTTAGTTTCTCAACTTTTTCTATGACTTTCATTACTCTATCCCATGCCTTGGACCTTTTGCTAGGGTTTGGGGATGTTAAAGGATGGTAGTTGTTGCTATATATTGATTCCATGAATCTTGACCAAAGAGAACTTCGTTCTCTAAAATTGAGCCAAAGCTTATAGGAAAATGATTACTGTATATCCTCTAACTTTCTGATGTTAAGCGCCCCTTCATCATAGGTTTTGTATAGCTTAGACCAAGAGGACCAGGGGATTGAATTGTTATTCTCTTTTAATCTCAATAAGAACTTATTACAAATGACTTTAATGCTCTGAAAAACAGACTTGGGAATTAAGGAATTTTACATTGTATAAATGAGGATTATATTGAGCATATTTTGAACAAGAATAAGCCTTCCTCCAAACAAGAGGAAAATACTGTTCCATTGATCTTGGATCTAACTTTGTTGACCAAGTCTTCATAATTAGCCAGATTATTATTAGTAACTCCTAAATATTTCATAGTCAATCTACTATGGTTGAAACCCAGTATTTGTTCCAATATTTTGATCATTGTGCTTGCCATTGTAAAAGACACAAAGAATTTAGATTTTTCTTTGTTTATAGCTTGCCCTGATCTTTCCATATAATGGTTCATGAAACTATGAATCTTGCTAACAGAGGAGGAAGAACCATTACAAAACAAAATGAAGTTGTCTGCGAAGGCAATACGAGGTAAGTCTCAACTCTCTTTATTCTTGTATCTGGCTGGAAGGTATTGTTTGGTTAGATATTTCATTCCCTAATTAGATATTCCTCCGTAATTATAAAAAGACTAGGAGACAAGGGGTCTCCTTGCCTCAACCCTTTGGTGGATTTCAAATAGCCGTTTAGCTCCCGATTAACTATAATTGAAGAGTAGATGTTGCTGATGTTCTTGTTGATTATGTCCAGAAAAGAATTATCAAACCCAAAGGCAGCTAAAACAGATTGATGTTGAATGGATCCCAGTAGGAATTGAATTTCCCTTGAAGATGTCCCTCACTGCTTCACAAAGATCACGTCCAATAATTTTCGAGCAAGTTTTGAAGAACTTCCTATTAAATCCATCAGGACATGCAACACCATTAGAATTAAGAGAGTTAATAACATTAAGGATCTCATCATCCTCATGACGTGCCATTAACATTTTGTTGTCTTTATTAGTAAACAAGTTAGGAATAAAGTTTAAGAGATCTCCAACTTTATTAGGATTAGTTCTTTTAGCCATGATACTTTTGAAATAGTCCTCAGTAGAGTTCCGAATCAAGGTCTAATCTTGAATCTAGGTAACACCATCCCAAATTCTATGAATCTTGTTCTTTTTCCTATTTTTTAAACAAAATTATGGGTGATAATTGTGTTTCTATCACTGTTCTTTAGCCAATTGGGATAAATGTTTTTGCTCCAGTAACTCTCCTCTCTTGCTAATAACTCAAGATAATTAAGTTTAATTTTATCAAGAAGTGATTTATCCTCAAGAAAGTTAGAGTTCTAATAATAATTTTCTCTGAATAAGATTTCATATTCCACCGGCTTCAAAGAATTACACAAATTTCCAAATATGTTTTTATAACAACATTTCAGTTCAGTTTTCAACCTTTTCAACTTCCTCCAGAATTTTTGGAGAGGGTTACCATTCATTTCTTTTGCTCAGTTTTTTCAAACATATCCACAAATTTATGATGCCTGATCCACAAATCTGTGATGTCTGATCCACATATTCAGAAATTTAAAAGATGGCTTGATCTGATCTTGATTATCATGCATGGAGATGCTAATTGGGGAGTGGTCTGAGCAGGTCTTTGCAAAGTGGTTAATTAAAGTGTTTTCAAAGTAATTGGACCAGGCTGTGTTGTATAACACTATGTATAGCCTTTTCCACTTCCTTCTATTGGTCAAGGTATACTTTGATCCTGGAAAAAGCATGCATCACTTAAATGAAAATCAACCAGCAAATTATTAAACTCATCCATGCTTCTAACACACATTGTAGAAAATGATAATTGTTCATCTGGATTTATGATGACATTAAAGTCTCCAAGAATGACCCATTCTTTAAACCCGTTTTTAACAGTTCTGATATTGTCCCACAAGTAAGTTCTCTGCTCTCTTTTACATTTTCTGTAGTCTATTTTGACTCCGATTTTTTTTTTGCAATAAGATGACGCTTGGCATTTAAATGTAATATTAGATATTCATTAGAAATAATTTCCATTTGAAAATCTGAGCTCTCATCACCCAGATCTTGTTATTGATGTTTCCAACAAAACCATTAAACCCCAAATTATTTGAGATAGTAACCAGGTTTGATTCAGATATAAAGGGCTATTGCAAGGCCATAAAACAGACTTTATCAGATCTTTTGAGTGATTTCAATCTCCTGAGCGTATTATTGTTTACAAAACCTCTCATATTCCAGTTCAATATGGAGATTGTCATTTAGATTGAGTGGGGAAAGGTTTAGCAGACCCCTTTCAACTGTATTATTTTTAAAGAAAACTGAACCTTTAGCCTTCCAGCTCTTAGGTCGTTTGAGTTTTTTCCTTTCCACCTTTTTGGTATACTACCTATATTGCATTTCATAGGAGAGTTACCAGAATTTTTAGTAGATATAGTTTCTCTAATGGTTCCAAATAAGGTTTCGTTATCAATTGTTTGTAATGCTCTCATTATCTCTGAATCTTTCACTACTGTAATTGACTTAGTTTTTCAGACACTCTCAGAAGAAAATAAGATTTTGTTTTTGTTGGTTTCATCTAGCTTAGTATCAGGGTTCTTTTCTTTGCTTAGCTGTAGCTCAATGTTTTTAACAGATTTTCTTAGATCTTTTCTTGGAGATGGTCTATGACTGTAGGATAAAGAATCATTTCCAGAATTTTGTAATAACTAAAGATTTGATTTTGGGAGGTATGTTGGCTTTCTATGAGTCATCATTTGGATGTGTTGAATTATTAGAAGAAGGGCTCAAAATTGGTGGCTTCTCTTGGTTTTCTGACATTCTTTTACAGTCTTTAGCCTCATGTCCCAAATGAAATCATTTCTTGTAGTAGGAATGTAAAGAATGATAGTTGATTTCTTTCCAGATGCTCTCACTTTCCCCAAAGCTAATCCAGATCATTTTAATAAGATCTTTCGAAACATCCATTTCAAGCCATAATTTACAACAGTTATGTCGAGCCCGATTCTTGTCAGGAACCCAAAGAGATAAAATAGAACCAATATCTTTGCCAATAACTTTCATAGTATCCTCATTGAACATGTACTCTGGTAGATTAAGAAGACTTAGTCAGACTGGAGAGATGTGAGACTCAATCTTGAGATTAAAGTAAGGTGTCCATTTAAGCAACCTTATGATTTTGGATCCTACATTCCATACATTGCGCTTCGATATCCTCTTGATGTATTCTTTACAGTTGAATTCAATGAATATATACCTGTAATCTCAATGTGAAAGATTATAACCACATGGAAACTTTAAACTATCAAGAAATTGTTTGATATGCTGGTTTTCCAGTCGAAAACTTCCCCATTAGGGTCTGCTTTACATTTCTTTCAGTTTTTTTTATCTTTATAGTCGAATGTAATCGCAATTTTCTCTCCATTCTTCTTGATTGTTAGATTTTTATGGTAGATCATTTCCTGATCGACAAATGATTTTTTAAAACTGTTTTTGTTACTTGAGTTTGATTCCGTTTGGCATTGATGTCTAGATTCCTCAAAAGTTAGATTATTTCTCACCATTGTTAAATTTTTAAGGATAAAAAAGTATTGATCATGCTTGTTTCTTGTTTGATTTCCCAGGAATTCAGATTCTATTTTTCCGGAAAACAGAAAAGGAAACCCACTTACTAACTCGGGAACAAAATTAGAGATTGGCTCCAGAATTAGTGAAGATTTGGTTGAACTTGGTGAATGGATTTCACCCTCTTCCATGGAAGTGATCAACACTAGTGATCCCTACAAGGTTTATGATCAAAGAAGCCATTTCCAAGACTCTGGTGCACGAAGAAGAGAGAAAATAAAACCCCCTTAGTAATTTTATAAATTAAGTTTAATTTATAAATTAAGTTTAAATTTATATTAAGTTTTTATTATAAATTAAATTTTACATTATAATCTAAGTTTTTTTAATAATTATATTTAAGAGTTTAGTACAATTTAAGACCAAAAAGGAATAATACTACCTATATTTTCATGTATTTTTGAGAAAGATCACTTTTACTCAAATATTTACTATCTAAGACCCACTAAAATCCTAAATACACTTAGTTAATTAGGCTTTGAACAGTACATCGTCCATCGACTATCGCTTTTGGTGACAAATAGTCCATTGACTTTCAAATGTCCGTTGACAGTCCATGTACTATCGCGTTTGGATAAAATAGTCTCTTGAGTTTAGTTTTATGTAATATTCTACATTTTGGGTTTGACCTAAAATCAAGGGACTAGAGGTGATACAAAAATCTGAGGACTATGGTGACAGGTGGCAGCCTCTCATGGATCAGAGGATCTGGTGGACTAACTTTATCCAAACGCGATAGTCCAGGAACTGTCAACGGACATTTGAAAGTTAAGGGACTATCTGCTACCAAACGCGGTAGTCGAGGGACGATTTAGTGTTCAATGCCTACTTAATTATATAAAGTTTTGAGTAGAGAATGAGAGGTGTCATCTGGATACAAGTCAATCTTAGCCATAATCTTCTATACTTGATTTGCATACATACAACACCCTTTCATTATATATATATATATACCTTTCATATTATATATATATATATATATATATATATATATATATATATATATATATATCATCAGTTTGACCACCAATAATAATACAAGAAACCCAATTCTATTAAAGTCTTTGTTTATAAACCTTCTCTTTTTAAATACACTACATAAATTTTCAAATCATAATCGAAGCAAACACACATACTTCTACTTCTTTAATGGTTTTTTTATTCTTTTCATATGGATACAACCATCTATCACCACTTCGGCGTGGGAATAAATTTGAGTGTAAACGATTATTACAAGAAAAATGGATTGTGTAAGATTTCGGTTAAAAGAAAAAGTTCAAGATTTTGTTAAGACTATAACAATTTAGTCGTCCAATCCCAGCAACAACAATAAGAAAATGAGCAATAAATTGATTACATGGGTAAGAATATAAATATGATATGTACCAAATTATTAGGGCTTCGAAACGAAGAGATCCACGAGCCATCAGTGTCATGATAAGCGCGTTTATCGCTGAAAAATCAAATGATCCAAGAAGGGATTTCGAAAGAATTTAGAAATGAAGAATATGGAATTAGTGGATTGTATAGGGAATGTATTGATTTCGATAAGTAAAACCTATAAATTTGATTTTTTTTAAAGAATTTGATACATGTGAGAGAAAATTAGGAATTTTTGTTAAGAAAATGATGAAGATGCGAAACATGTTTATTTTAAGTATTGAAAGATGCGAAACATGATAGATGAGAAGATGCAAAACCTTATTACTTTAATTACTGATAGATTCGAAATATGATAGATAAGAAGATGCGAAACCTCTTTTTTTGCTGGATGCAAAACCTTCTTATTGTTTATACTGCTAGATGCGAAACCATACAAGCAGACCAACTATGATAGATGAGAAACCACGCCAACTATGATAGCTGCGAGATGAAAAATGAGGCGTATGATAGATGTGAAACCAGGTAATGAGAAACAAGTGTTAAATATATTTTGTTTAAACAAATTCAAAATACATCATGAATATAGTTTTGTTCGTCTTAATTAAACAAAACCAATGGTATGTTTAGATTTTTTTTCCGAGTTATGGTTTAAAAGATACAAACTTTAAAATTTTAAATTTACAATGTAAACGAAGAGGATGCAAAGCCTTTTTAATTTTTTTACTACTAGATGTGAAACCAGGAAACCAGACTAACTATGATAGATGCTAGATGCAAAACCAGGTCAACATGCCCACTATGATAGATGCAAAACCATATAATGAGAAATAAGTGTAAAATATAATTATTATTTTTTAAATTCAAAATATATCATGAGTGGTACAAGTTTTGTTCGTCTTAAAAAAACAAAACCAATAGGGTTTCTGATTTTTTTAAATTACTGTTCACAAAATATGAATCTTTAAAATTTAAAATTAAAATAAAAATAAAAGAAAGACACTCTATCGAGTTGGATTTGATATAAAATAGTATTTTAGGTATCCATGATGGACCTTAAGTATAGTAAGTCCTTCTAAATTTAAATTATATTATATATTTAGGTTTATTATAAATATATATTATAAATTAATTCCTTGTTATGCCTTTCTTTTGGTTTGAGCTAGCATTAAGCCCAAACAAATAAATGTTATACCCCTATAAGGTTTTTTTTCTTCAGATTATTTAATAAAAAATTTGTTTATATATATATATATTATAAATTTAGATTCTATTAAATTTAAGTTCGAAATGATTGAAACTATCGAATTAATAATATCATGTATAATAAAACGATTTTTTTGGTATTTTTTTCTTTTTTTTGCGGTTATCATAGCCCGAGATCAAATTCGAACAATGAATCAACGTATGCTTTTCTTGTGACGACTTCTGTCATGCTAGAAGTCCCCGTTGAGAATCCAGCGGTAGTATCGACCTTTTGGAAATTAGAACAACAACTTCAAAATCTTCACAAGGAACAACTTAGCGGTTAATGCATTGAGTGCGTCGTTCATCACCGGGCGCCGACCTCATTAATATGAGAATCCATCTAGGATGTTTACCCCTTTGACTAGAACCATCTCCGTCATTTACGATCAGGCGAAAGGAATGATGAGATACCAGACGTCACAGGTAATGAGTGCGCCCAACTTCAAACGCTCGAATCGGTAATACTGCTCGTACCAGGGTGATCATAGACACCCGACCGATGAATGCTGGAAACTCAGAAAAGAAATTCAAAGGCTGATAGAAAATGGGGAGCTCGTTCAGTTCATCAAAAGACAGGACTACCAAAGACGACCTGAGCAGAGAGAGGAGTCACAAATGATCACCGAAGAAAAAACTCAGATGATAAAGAAAAACAACAGTGGTTGTTCGCTATTGCAGGGGAAAAATCTGAGCTGATCAATGATGAGTATCTTGATACCGGGAGGCAATCACAAGTAGCTAGAAACACGGTATCCGAGGTTGGTAAATAATCCCCTTTGTTATACACGATTTCAGGTGGAAACTCCGAGTATGGGCAAGATGGAAAGACAAACAAAAGGGACGAGAAAATCTGGAAGTATGCGGGGTGGAGACTCCATCGTACCGCAGTTATCGTGATCCTGTGGCCGACATCACATTTAACGATGATGACTTGTGAGGGGGTCAGCGCGCCCCACGACGACGCACTGACGATCAACCTTGACATAAGAGGGGTTATGGTAACAAAAGGCATTAGTTAATGGAGGAAGCTCATCCAATATAATATTTAAAGGAAGCTACAATAGGATGAAGAGTGTCCCAAATCAACGAATACTGGTCAGATATGAGGGGCAGGTATCCCAATGTGTAGGAGAAGTGGAACTAACGGTTAAGACAGGATACGGGGCTACCAAGTGGGAGATTAAAACCCTGTTTATGATATCAGATGCTCCTAATTCTTATCATGCGATAATTGGGGGACCATGGTTACACCGCATGGAGGCTACACCTTGTATTTCCGACAATATATTAAATATCTGGTAGGAAACGCGATAGGGATAATCAGAGGAAGTCAGCACACTGTAAGGTCATGCTATGCGGTGACAGTAGATCCAACTAAACCACTGAGATATAAATAAAATGGTGCTGGTGGGGGGGGGGGGGGGAACTAACGAAGATCGTGCAACTCCCTCACCCGAGCCAATGGAGGACCCGAGAGAGATAAAGCAAACTGAGGAGGCATCACTAGAGACAGTCGAGGAGGTGCTCGCCAAGGGCCAAAAGTTTCAATCCGGTAATGATTTCAATTTCCTTTTAAACAGTATTTGATAGAGTTATTATAAAGCAATTCGGATGTCTTCGCATGGGAGGCCAACGACATTTCTTGTGTGGATCAGTCAATTATTTTCCATAAACTGGCTATCGATCCTCATACAAAGCCAGTGCAGCAGAAGTATCGATCCTTCTCCGTGGAAAAACAAGAGGCTATTTTGGCAGAAGTGATGAAGCTTTCTCATCTCGGTCATATTCGACCAGCGCGATACCCAATTTGGTTGGCAAACCCAGTCCTAGTTAAGAAAAAGGGTAGGTTAGTGGCGCATGTGCGTCGTTTTCACTAATTTGAACAAAGCATGTCAAAGGATGCGTTCCCATTACCCCGCATTGACCAGTTAGTCGATTCACCCTCGAGATGTGAATTTCTATAATTTATGGACGCATATTCAGGGTACAATCAGATCCGACGGGACAAGAATGACAAGGAACATACTGCATTTCAGACTGAGAGGGGACTCTATTGTTACACGGTTATGTCCTTTGGGCTAAAGAATGCAGGTTCAACGTATCAGCGGCTTATAAATCACATTTTTGCCAACCACATGAGATAACATATGGAGGCTTATATCGATGACATGATCGCCAAGACACACACACCCGAGTAACATCTATCTACATTGCGAACCCTCGTTGGTCTTCTTCGCCAGTTCAACTTAAAGCTTAATCTAGTTAAATGTTTATTTGAAGTACGACACAGGAAGTTCCTTGAATATGTTGTTAGTGAGAGGGGGACTGAGGCAGACCCGATGCAATTACAAGCGCTGATACAGATGGAACCACCACGCAACATCAAGGAAATCCAAAGTCTTACCGGGTGCCTCTTATCCCTCTCACACTTCATCTCAAAAGCATCCGACAAGAGTCATCCCTTCTTTGAGGTACTACGGGGCGCTACAAAATTTCAATGGACTGAGGAGTGCAATACGGTATTCATTGCGCTAAACAATTACCTGATGTTGCCAAAAATATTATCGGCGACCACAGCTGGGGAATCACTGTTTCTCTATTTGTCGGTTTCGCAATTTTCGGTTAGTACGATCATAGTCCTTGTGCAGCAGTGCAAGAAAGACGTTAATAGATGCAGAAACTAGGTACCTCAATTTAGAAAAGCTTGCTTTGGGGTTGGTCGTAGCCGCCTAGAAAATTAGCCCCATTTATCCTCAACGAGTTTGTTTCACCAAAGGGTGCATTCCACGACGAGAATGACGTACAACCAGGACCTGACCTCCCAGAATGGATAGTGAAAATTGATGGAGCATCCAGTACATCAGGGGAGGAGCAGGAATTATCCTACATCTGCCTACATGGGAAGAGATTCGGGAAACGGTTCGTTTTTAATTCTAGTTACCAATAATGTCGCGGAATATGAAGCGGTGATTTGCGGAATGAAGCTGGCATAAAAATTTAGGGCAAGAAACCTCAAGATACGTTCAGAATCGCAATTGGTCATGAATCAAGCCCATGATATTTATGAGGCTACACACGAAGTAATTAGAGATTATTTGGTAGTACTTAAAGAATGTGAATCAAAAAATTTCAAGGTGAGATACGAACAGGTTCCACAGAAAGAGATCAACTCTGATGATGCCTTGGCAAAAGTTGCAGCTTTGGGAGATAATTCACTTGTTATTATGCAGCAACTGCCTACAACCAAACTCATTCCTACAAGAGAAGGAGTAAATACTATCAACAATATTTTTGATTGGAGGGATCATTATTTACTATTCTTAACTCTGCTATTATCCCAACCGAGAATACTATCACTCGATTAATCTAAACACGAGTTGCCAAGTACTGCGTTTTAGATGAAGTTTTATATCAAAAAAGCACCACTAGACCCCTGCTCAGGTGTTTGAACCGCGCGGAAGCAACTATAGTTCTGCATGACCTGCATAGCGGAGAAGCAAGAGCCTATTGTGGCTATCGAAGTCTAATACGACGATTCTTACTCGTCGGCTACTATTGGCCAGAGTTAGCTACTGATACCGAGCAGCTGGTCCTACGATGCCATCCGTGCCAGCAATTCGCCAACACAGGACATCTCCTGAGTGAACTGATGAAGAGTGTACTGTTCCCTGCCCCTTTGATAAATGAGGGATTGATTTGGTGTGACCCCTCCCTATGGCAACAAGAAAAATTTATTTTTTGGATGTCGCAGTCGATTATTTTCAAATGGGTAGGGGAAAAGGCCCAGTGTCGTACTCGAGCTTAAGAAATATGCGATTTTGTGCACATGTAGATTATCACACGATTTGGAGTACCTCGTATCTTAATAACTGATAACGCCCGTCAGTTTAAAAATGTTGTTGTCACGACTTTCTGGAAGAGATTCAAGATAAGTCAACATTTTTCTATGCCATATTACCCGCAAGCTAATCGTCAGGTGGAAGTTACTAAGAGGACAATTTTGGAGGTCTGAAGAAGAAGCTGGAAAGAGCTAAAGGCAAATGGTCGGACAAGTTGCCCAAAGTATTGTGGGCCTATAGAACTACGCCACACACAACCATTAACGATACTCTTTTTGTTTTAGTGTATGGCAGTGAAGTGATCGTCCCAGCCGAGGTTATAGTACCGAGCCCCTAAGTATCTGCCTATTATGAGGATCACAACGACGAAGGCAGATCAGTCGAGATTGATCTTATTGAGGAGCGCCGCGATCAGGAACGAGTCCAAGCAAAACATTACATGAGTTTAATGAGAGGCCACTTTAACGCACGCCTCAAGCCTTGTACTTGCAATATAGGCAACATGGTAATGAGAAATATTTCAAGGATTTGGAGATAAGGCATCAGGTAAGCTGGGGCCTAACTGGGATGGGCCATACAAAGTAATCTCCAAAGGACACAATGGAGCCTCTCGCCTAGCAGACGCAGAGGGTATGCGTTGAAGCATTCATGGAATGTGAATCATCTTAAGTTATATCGATCTGAGCTATAAAATTAGATGATGCGCTCTTTTTCCCTCTTGATTGCGGCAGGGGTGGGGGGGGGGGGGGGGGTGGGGTGGGTTTAACGAGACATAAATCTATAACAACTCTTATTTAATTCAATTTTTATCCTTATAAATAGAGAATAGGTCAATGACCACGCCTACGGGCTATGCAAGGGGCCATGCTGAGCCCATACCATAGAGTCTATGTGCGACCAGGCTAATTGGTCACGCCCACGGGCTACACAAATGCCACACTAAGCCTTATACCTTGTACATGGTATATATGCGAGCTGACTATTAAGTTAAGTCCTATTGAGACTACGTAATGGGTCACACAGACCTCTCCGCGGTTACACCTGCGGAATATTATTCTGATCAGTTATGCAATGATCAATACTGAGCTTAACCTTATAAGGACTTCTCCTAAATTGTATAAACTAAATAAACACATATCTCCAAAAAGCATTATAACATGAGTCAGCCACCTTTTGGACCAACAAAAACAATCAAGTCTTGCACTTAAGGTGCCACATACCAATAAAAAAATAAGATTCTACAATGTTTCATATATAGTAGATTAACTTTATGCATTAGGGGAAGTTGATGATAAAATATCTTTTAGTAACTTCTGCTGACCCCCACCATCTTGCACTAATGGCATAGCTGAATTTCTGGGTTCGGGAATCGGTGGATCTGCCTTTATAATCATTTCACTCACATTATCATATTTTTTCATCTAAGGTGCGAACTTGCTAAAGGGCCCAAGCTTCATTCCAGGGTTCAACTTCAGTAGCTCCACCACCATGTCCCTCTGGTTGTTCGCCACCATATCCATGGCGATCTCCATAACCTCTTTGTCTTATTGCTCTAAATCAACCTTTGCTTTAATCAATAAATACTCACGCTAGCTGGCCATCTGTATCTTTAGTTCGTTCACATTGACTTCATATTTCCATTTTCAACCACAAGTACAGGAACATGATCTGCTTGCTCCTCTACCCTCTTTGCTTGTGTCATCTTCTGTGCCAGTAGTTCCGATTTTTGGGACATCAGATCTTCATTCCTTTTGAAAAAACCACTATTTTGTGATATCAATGCCACAGTCTCTGGTGTTAATCCCTTATTCTTCTGGTCACAAGCCTCTCGAGCCCCTCGCAGTAGCATGACCTTCTTGTCTAACTTCTCATTTTCCTGAACTGCATTAGCCTTAAGGGTTTGAGCCGATCCATATGCATGCATATATCGGGCGAGCTCCATGGTTAACCCTCTGATGGACCCAAAAAACATAGGTTTGGGTCTCCATTTTTCCATCACTTGCATGTGTGCTTCCGACATACGCCGGTAGGACAAGAAAACTAAATTATGGTGCATCTGCAATAAACACTTCACTCAGCAAAGTATAGTTGATTATAAATGAATGCTACTCTGTGTTAAAGGCATAAATCAATGGCCAGTTCCACTTGCCTCTGAAGTATTTCATTCATTGGCATGTTATCGTAAAATGATATCTCTTGACATTTCTTCAGCTGCTCAAACATTAGCACGAAAGGCCTTGACATTGAAATCTTAGAAGGTGACAGCTCTTCCAACACTGTTTTAGACCCATTTCGTTTTGAACCCTAACCAGTTGTGGGTATATTCGCAGGCCTAACGACATTAACCCGAGCTATCTCGCTACCCAACTCATGCAAAAAGGTTGGCCGCACTCCAGTCTTCACAAATTGCTCCATCCCATGAGCAATGTCTTCCGAAATCTTTTTCTTGTACCCATACTCAGATCCAGCCACCTCGACCTTCCTTGTCGGCACCAATGTTTGTTCTGCCTCTACATTAATCACCTCGGGCACCTTCCCCCGAGACTTCTCCGTGATTAACAAAAGGGGCTGCTTATCCTGTCAATTTTGCATTAACCTCCCCATTCCCCCCCTCCCAAACCGTCTTCTCTTTCCTCTACTCGGCTTGCAGGTAGTTCACTTGCAAGAAGGACAAAATAAGCAGCCCCTTCTTACGCTCAAGAGTATACTCAATAAGGTCCGCCATCTATTTGCCACTAATTCGGTTAGGTATATTCCTAAGAAGCTGAAGAAATATCAATTTAGGTCAGGAAAGGGCAACCGTAAACCCCAATAAACGGTAGTGAACAAGTAAGTCTCATTCTCCCTCGCCTGAAAAGGATGTTCTCCAACTTCAGGAACCCTAACACTCACATCATTAGGTATGCCATAGCGTGCCCTAAATCTCGGAAGGGACTAGGCATAAATGTGTGTGTACTTATGAGCTATTTGGGAAAAGTAGTTTTCTAAGACTACAAGATATTCAAACTCTGATTTTATAACCTGCACAGGTTTCTCCTTCCTTTTAACGGTATTTTTCGGACCCATCTTGCGACTAGATTGACTGCAATGATAATGTGAAAGGATTAAGAGTATGCAATTTATGGAATAATTCACACCTAAACACTGCTACCACTAGTGGGGGTTCCTTGAGTTCCTATACCCGTGCCAAGCGGATCTAGTATAAAGCGTTTGTTACTATCAAAAGAAACCGTAAAGAATCAATGAAGTACTTGTATGAATGGTTGGATGGAAAATCGCCTGAAAACTACGATAGAAGTTGATGAAAAAGGTCACGAGCGGTTTCAACAATCGCCTCACACAAGTATATGTGGACTTACAATTTACGAAACTTACAAGTAAGAAACTTCTAAACGGTTAATTAACTGCATGAGAGGTTAATGAAATCAAATTCAATTTCACACGCCTCTAAACAGAAACCACAGCGTGTATCTTGAGAATAAGATTAAGTGTCAGACTAATCACCGTCACGCGCCTCTAATGCTTAACATGTGGCACTAGTTCATGATTATTCAAGAAAGCTATCATTTTAAAGTGACGTCATCTACACTACCGTTACACATTTTAAATACCATGAATATTCTCTTTGATTCAAAACGATTAATTAATTCAGGAATTTTGTGACTTCGCCACTCAATCCCTGAACTAAGGGGTGCCCTAATAAAGGGCTAGTCACCACACGAAGAGAATAGATCCAAATAACCGAGCTGAACAGAGCACCAACCAAGCCGATGATGAAAGTTGCAAGTAATGTCGAACCAAACAATTGGTAGACTTCACCGAACAGGGACAAGAACAAAACAAAGTCATATAAGGTCAGTCAGTCTGTTAGCCGAGGTCATAGGAAGGATGGACAGAGTCGACACCGATCAGAAGAACAATAGGCAAACAAGAGCTCAGATTCGCCTATGGAGCAAGAAGTCATATAAGGACCTCATTTTATTGTTCGAGGTCATAGTAAGGCCAATCAGAGGATGTAAATTGTTTTTAGAAAAACGAACCAATAAATTTAAATTAAAAAATAAAATCCAAATTAGTTAAAACGAACGATAATGGACTAGTTGTAGAAAAAGTTTCTTTCATCTCTTTAGATTTTGTTATATATTTTTAAAAGATGCTATCGAATTTCAAAACCATCAACCATTCTTTCCAAATTGCTATTTAATATACCATGTTCAATCCTTTACTTGAAAATATGAAGATTTTATTTTTTTTACATATTTTAATCCACTTTTGAACCTCCAATGGAAGGTTTTTTTTACGTCTTTGGTTCATATTTGGAAGCCACCTATGGCTTCAATGACATGTCTCACTCTGCCTGTCTCACTCCAAACAGTGATGGAATTTTACCTATTTTTATGCAGGTTGTTGAGCAAACGTATATTCTCTAGAAGACTATCATTGCTACAATTACCAAAGATTTTGAATTCCACTACCTTCTCAAATCGAGCAAAGCCACAACTAGTCGTGTTTAGTCACACTCCTCTTTTTCTTTTATATTTAATGATGTATGCAACAACAAAAATATTTTTAAAAATCTTCTTCATCTACATGGACACACTATCACGACAATCATTGCCTATTATGTACATAAACTAGATATGTCTCATTGTCTCCCTCAAACATAATTTTTTCTTGTCATAGTCATTCCCGCTTACATGTGTATCCTCTACCACTTACATAATATAAATCAAGTATAAAAGACAAATATCACCACTTGTCTTAAAAGTACCTAAACAAGAAAGATGATCAATCTTTTATCTTTTGAGTTATTCCAGTTACAGTTCTTAGTGATACAATGGTCAACACTCAAAAAGGCGTATGCTTTATGCGCAAGAACACCAGCAGCACCAAGAATATGAGCTCTTTTAGGAAGATCACTCTTTGTTATAACTCCCGTGCCTGTATTAGCAGGCATGCAAACAGTGGCGTAGCCAGGATCGGAACATAATGGTGTCTAGGACGTTTTGATTATTATCAAATCTATATATATATCAAAATAAATTAAAATAAGATAAAAAATGGTTAGTAATAAATAAGGTTTATAGTGAAATCTATATGTTACACAAATAACTAAAATGTGATTAAGAAAAACTAAAAGAAAAACATAAATCTAAGTTAATTTTATTTGTACTTTCTTCTAACTCATAGCTTGAAAATGTTGAAGGATAGTTGTGTTACTAATACCTCTTTTTCCACAAATGTACCAAACAATCATTAAGCCATGAATCACTCGTTCTATTTTTCAACGTGGTTTTCCATTAAAAACGATCCTATAATGACAAACATAAAAAACTCAATCAACAATAATAATTTAAACTTAGCAAAGCAAAATAAAAATTATAATTTATGCAGGTCGATTTGTTTTGAAATTGAACTCTACAACTCTCCATCTTAAGAAAAAAACATAGATCAACCAATCTTAATCTTTGTAACTAGTGAATAGTTACATAAAACATATAGTAAAGCTTCAATATTAAGAATTAATAACATAGAAACAAATACATACCTTAGTGTCTGAAGCTTGTAGTAAGAGTTTTCCAATTATAATAAAAGAACAATTTTCTAAAAGATTCTATCTTATAGGTAGAGTTTTCTTACAAACATGATTATATTTATATAAATTTTGTATTATTTGTTAAATCAATATATCTATTTATATTAAAATAATATAAAATTAGTATTATATATATAAATATATATATTCAGAATAAAATAAATAATAAAAATATCTAATTTAAATATGGAGGATAGATAACCTAGAGCAAGATCTCGAACCCATAACCTATGGGTTCCTGGCCAGTGAGTTGGAATTCAACTACTAAACATATACGTTAAGGAACCAGGTGGGTTCCTCGAACCCACAAGAACCCACCTGGCTCCGCCTATGCATGCAAACAAATTGCTCCCCATGGTCTCTCCATTTCTCTCCAAGGAATTTTTTGACACTTCTATGTTCTTTATGACAAGACCATCAGGTTTTCCTCGCAACCATCACCCGGTCACCACGCACCTTGTCATAAAAGTCTCCCGTTTTTTATGCATGAAACCTTACCTCTCTTTATGTATGTAGGTTCTTCACCCTCGACAAGATTTCTGAGGGATTACCACGCCAAAGATCAGGCTTCCAGGGTTGTCCTTGTTAAGGCTGAGAGACTGTAAAATAATCCCGTAGTTATTCTTTTATTATCATATGTCAGATCGACACGCAGGTTTCTAGCGAAGAAGAGCCATATGAGTCTGACTTCAACATACCCAAATCCAAGTTGAACTATGCCTCCTTCTTTTAATCTACCGATTTGTGCCTTTTTCATGTTGATTTTATTGCCTTGGCCCTCATGATTGTGGCAATATCCGTTATAATCCTTCGTCGACCTAAAAAGTCCATGATTATTGATTCTACAAGGAAAGTAAGTTTGATTCTCACAGATACTTACACTATAGTTATTGATCTCACTATCCTGGCCAGTTCCACTCACTCTGATGCTAACGTCGATGTAAAACGACCTTTAAAGTTCTTCTCATTCACAATGAAATATCCTAGGTTTACCTCTAGCTTTGTTCACAAAGAAACTCTTCATTTCGCCAAAGTTGAAGGTACATTTGTTACAGATATAAGGCTCGAGACCGTTAGCTCATATGTTTTATCTATAAATAAGAGCCTATACACTATGCAATGGATACAATTTCCAAATAATACAAAAGCCCTAGCCGCTTCTAAGCGACTTCTTCTTCTCTATTTTGTTATTTATTTAACATGGTATTAGTTTTGGTTTTGGTTTTGGTTTTGGTTTTGGTTTTGGTTTTGGTTTTGATTTTGATTTTGATTTTGATTTTGATTTTGATTTTGATTTTGATTTTGATTTTGATTTTGATTTTGATTTTGATTTTGATTTTGATTTTGATTTTGATTTTGATTTTGGAAACTGGAAATTGGAAATTGGATTTAGTTTGGTATTTGGATTTAGTTTGATATTTGGATTTAGTTTAGCATTTGGACTTGGTTTTGGATTTGGATTCCATTAAGTATTCGATTTCGTTTTGCTAGACCACTGAGATTTTGAATTTGGACTTGGTTTGATTTTGGATTTGGGGTTTGATTTGATTTTTCCGATTTGGATTTGAGATCTCTCGATTGTTTGATTCTGTTCAATTAGAGATTGTGGATCTTATTGCGAATATGATAGAAAAATATGATTTTCTATAGTCTAATAGTAACAAACTGAATAAGAAGAACTTTATTATGTCTACATCTGCATACCATTCAGGTATCTCATCGTTTTCCACTTCTGGTATTAATTCATCATTGTGGATTTTGGATTCGGTTAGGTCTCATCATATGTCACATCACATGTCAAACTTTGTTTCATTGTCTTATGTTTTACCCATATTTGTTTGTCTGCTAGTGCTACACCAATATTAGTAGAGGTTATTGGCTCTATTTGTACCCCTTATATATAACTATCTGATGTTTACAACGTTCACACCCTTGTTTTGCATCTTGTTTCGGTTAGCCAATTGTGTAAATATGGTTATTGTACCTTATTTTATGATTCTGTTTGTGCTATAAAAAATCAATAGGAGTGATTGAGACATGTCGTAAAATATAGGAACTCTACGTTTTAGAGAAACTCGAAGTAATAAATGTGAATATCTATGATGTTGATAGTGGAAAAACATATTTGACTGATATTTCTGCCTCTGGTATTGATTTGTCTTCGTTTCGTTTGGATCTTTCATTGTCTGAGTTTTATATTTGGCATTCTCATCTTGGACATGTATCTGCATCGCGTTAAATATTTTTAGTATCTACATGTGTTTTAGGTCAGCTAAACACTTGTAATATCTCGGATTGTAGTGGTTGTAAACTTGTAAAAAAATTTAGCGTTACCAATTAATGAAGGTGTCACTTCTTCTATTGTTCCATTTGATATTATTCATTCTAATGTCTGGGGTCGATCTCTTATCTCCATAAAGGGTGGTTCATCCTACTATGTTTATTTCATCGATGATTATACTCGATATAATTGGATTTACCTTATGAAACGAAGACCAGATTTCCTTGGAATTTATAGAGAATTTCGAGCACTTGTTAAGACTCAATATTCTAGTATAATAAAATGCTTCAAGTGTGACTTAGAGGGTGAATATACATCCAATTATTTTACTGCATCTGATGGTACCATACATCACTCTTCTTGAACTGACACCCCTCAGCAGAATGGTGTTACAGAAAGAAAACATCGTCATTTTATTGAGACTGCTCGTTCTTTACTTTTATCTGCGGAGGTTCATACTATTTTTTGAGGAGAAACAATTCATATTGCTGTATATGTGAGTAATCGAATTCCCACTGATCATAATGCAGGGATGTCTCCCTTTCAGAAGTTATACGGACAACTTCCAGCTTATTCTTCCTTACGAGTGTTTGGATGTACATGTTTTGTCATTCGTCCTCATGTAGAACACAACAAATTGAGCCCTAAATCTATAATATATATTCTCTTGGGTTATGGTGTTAGACAAAAAATTTATCATTATTTTGATCGCACTAGTCAGAAACTTTATGTTTCTCGACATGTTACTTTTCTTGAGCATATCCCTTTTTATTCGATTCCAGCGAAATCACATTATATAAGAAGTACCAAAATTCACACTATTGATCCATTTGACAATAGTAACATACCCATTGATATTGATGTGCAAACTCATGAGACATCGACTACAACTGATACTACTTCTGCTCCATAAAGGCATGAGACAGCTTCTTCTTTTACCGAACCATATGCTCCACCCTTTAGAAGATCTACTCGTACATGTAAGTCTACCAAACTACCAGAATTTGTGTATTCTTCTTACTCAGCTCATTTCTCCTCTTTCATAGCAAACATACATGATTTATATGAACCTCAGTCATTTAAAGAAGTTGTTTCTAATCATCGTTGGAAAAATATAATTGTCGAAGAGCTTACCGCTCTTTATCAGACTCATACATGTGATATAGTTAAAGCTTCATTCGCTAAGCATATAATTGGCTCTCGATGGGTTTTTAAAATTAAAACAGAGTCTGATGGGTTTGTTGAAAGATATAAGGATCGTCTTGTAGCAAAAGGATATTCACAGAAGTATGTATGGATTATGATGAGACATTTTCCCAAATGGAAAAAATGAAGTTGAAGTTGAGTATCGTGCTATGGCCGTGACCACATGTGAGATTGTTTGGTTACGATGACTTATTGAAGATATGAAGGTTAATGTTACTAAATCCATTTCTTTACATTGTGATAACAAAAATGCCATGCAAATAGAAAACAATTTTTTTTAGAGAGGACAAAGTACATTGAAATAGGTTTTTACTTCACTCGGCATCATCTTCAGATCGACACCATCTCACTTCCATTAGTTCCATAAGCTTTACAGGTTGCTAATATTTTCACGAAGGCCCATTCAACAGCGCGATTTCGTTTTCTTTGTGATAAACTTTCAATGCTTATAATTGTTGCATTGTGAGAATGAGAGAGGGTTTTAAAGATATAAGGCCCAAATCCGTTAGCTCATATGTTTTATTTATAAATAAGACCCTATACACTATGTAATAGACACACTTTCTAAATAATACAAAAACCCTAGCCGCTCCCAACCCATCTCAGTCTAACCCACTTCCCGTTGACATTAAAATTAGACTTAATCCTCTTTAGATACCTCTTAGTATCCCTCACACACCCAGATGGAAAATTTTATTCGTTAATTTCAATTGGTACCAACCCATTGGCTCGTTCCCTCCAACGTATCCAAGTTGTAACAGTCGGGGTCGTTTCATCTCAAATCCCTCATCCACATGAAACAAACACTCGTACTTTATATGTAGGAGGTTACAAGAGAACTCTTCAAAGAATTAACACTCAAACACTCGTCTTTGTTACAAAGCTCACTCAGCTTATAAAGGAACTATGAATTCCAGAATATTTATTCAAGTGTTAACCTTTTAGCTCAACTACAACTGAAGGTTTTTAGCTTTTCCTCTCAGATCTCATAAGTGTTTCTCTCACTTAGTAATCCAACAAAAACTTCAATATCTATCTCTATTTATTTATAAAGGACCTATGGTTTGCACAAACCTGCATAGATTATTTTAGTGTTTGACAACTGATTACTTTATTTTTCCAGACCAGCCAACACATGAGATATATATTGGCGCTAACTTTCGTACGATGTAGGCCGACATGGGCTACTTGTACCTTTTTTCTTTAAAACACGCCTTAATGACCTTATTTCATTTAGAAGCTTTTTCATATCTTTAGAAATCCCTTCGGCAACCTTGCACAACCGTTTGACGCCTAATATGAGTAATTTGTTCCTTCCAGCTTTGATCGTATCAATATTTTTTCTTTTGAAAACAATTTCTCCAGATTTCAACAAACATGTTTGCATTTAAGCATGGACTATAAATATGCTTGAGAGGTTTTTAATCATTTCTGCTTATATGTGTCTTCGAGGGTATATTCTCGGTCACATGCTCTATTAACAGTATTTTTATTTTCAAATTATTCTAACCTGCACTACACCATTATTTTAAATTATAAATCAAAACATATATCCAATAAAAAAACACAAATCAAAATAAACTATAAAAGATGATATTGTTAAAAATATATAAATCCATAATATAGTAATTAGTATGAAATAATAAAATGCCACTTGGCATAGTAAAATCAATCTGTCTGTTTTAATTAAATTTTATTTGATGTTATTATTTCTTATACTTTTTAAATATATATTTACGTCAATACTAAGATGACTCCCTTTAAATTACGAAATTAAGATTAATACTTAAAGCCAAATTATATTATCATACCATATTAGTGACATTATATACGAAATATTATGGCTAAAAGTTACTATTGGTCCCCATGTATAGGTAGTGTATCATAGTAGTCATTGATTTTTACTTTTGTTTCCCACTCATCTTTCCTGTTTTAGAAATTTGCACGATTAGTACCTCGCACATTATGGAAGAAGTGACACAAAACTTAGGATTTAAGGACCAAAAGTGATACAACACTTGGGATTTGGGTGCCACATGTCAGTTTTTAAATGATTCACATGTGCGAGGGACTAATCCTGCAAAATTCTAAAACATGAAGGATGGGTGAGAGACAAAAGTGAATATCAAGTACTACTTTGATATACGGGCTATACATGAGGGACCAACAGTGATATTTAGCCGAATATTACCTATAAACCCTAACTAAAATACGATGCTCTACTTTCACTTCCTAAATCCTATCATTTTAGAAGAGTTTTGATAGATTCAATTTTCAAATTCCATTTCATCTTTTTTTTAGTCTTCAATTTTGAAATTTTTTTTCGTCTTTGGTTTTTAGCTTTTTAGTAGTTAAAATTTTAGGATCGATATGTTAATAATATATTTATATATTTTTATAAGTTGGTCAAATTAATGAATAGTCAGATCAATCATGTAAATATATAATTAAATAAGTGATATGTGAAAACTCAGTGTGGAGGTATAAATGTAGAAAACAAATTAAATTTGAGCTATACGAAAGATTAGGTTTAATAAGGCTATAATACTTGAATAATTATCATTTATATAAATATACCTATAAATAAAAATACATTACTTATAAATAAAAATACATTGGTCTTTTACATATATATATATATATATCAACCTCAATTAGAGGATCTCTCTCATTTTCTCCAATTATGTCTAATAAATTATTTTATTTCTCTACAGAAACTCTCATTTCTTTCTAAAAATATGTCTTCTTTCTCCTTGAGATTTAATTACTTTTGATATTCTTGATATATAATTTAGTCCTCTATCAGTGAGACCGTATGTGGGAAAGTTTGTTTTATATACTTTACCAAACACATTTTTAGATCGGAAAAAATAGAGTTTTATAAAGCATATAACGTGTCCTCTTTGGAAACATGAGTCTTTGTGTTAAAATTATCAAACAAGCACCAAACTAGTCAAGATAAAAGAATGATGAAGTAATTTTGTGTGACGAAGGCTAAAAAAAAGAGTGCGAGAATCAAATAACGTTTTAAACAAGTTTGAGTTCAAGATTCAACAATTCAACAAAAATAAAACAATAGACAACTTTCTTTCAAATTCTGGAGCCAATCTGATCGATGAAATAAAAAATCAAAGATCGATTGAGAAAGCGGAAGAACGACGAGTCGAAAGTCAAATAATGCTTCGTTTTATCAAAGTTTCTCTAAAAATGCAAAACAAAATCAGACAAAGGTTAGTAAAAATAGAAAAGAAATCACGGAAAATTCCAAAAAATATTCGAGAGCTGAATATTGATTACAAAACTTGTTATCATGTATGTCCATTATCAAACATAATTGAGTCGTGGTTTTTAGTTCAAACTAGAGTAAAAAAAACGTAAAACGAAAGACCGATGCATAATTTCGATTAATTTTTTAACGCCTTGTCCAATTTATTGAGCAAATAAATCAAGATGTCTCCATTAAAGAAACATCTATTGAATATGGTCTAATGCTAGTATTCTGATTTTCTTTATCAATTTCTCGTTGAAAACAATCTTGATGATTTTTTTATGTTTTTATTAATACAAAAGTTGGAGTTTAAGTTAGGAATGATCCAATTTTGGAGATCAATATTACTACTAATCGGTATATGTTTGATTTTCTATCTAACGTTTTTTGTGATGATCTCGATCTATATGATTGTTGTTTGCTGGTATTCAATTGTTTTAGTGTACATCTAATTGTTGTTTGATTAATATTGTCACTGTATATTGAATGTAAATATATATTTTGTATATATACTGAGTGCTTCCATTTAGTGTGGGTGGATCACTACTCTTTCATATTTAATCAATACTAAACTTTATATGAATGTGTGTATCTATATTTAACAAGCTCCGTCATGTTTTGTATGTATCATTGATGTTTATTATTTGGTTTAAGGGCATGTTTGTTACAATGTTTGAGTTCAAGATTTCAGTGTTTATGATAAGATTACATAAGTCATGGCATGCAAATATAATGTGTTGTCACTTCATTTGATTAAGTTTTTGTATTTTTACATGCTACTTATTTGTATGAGACAATTGTATGCGGTGCATTGTAGGACATGTGTGGTAGTGAAATATACTGTCGATGATGCTAGTATGAGTAGTAATGTAATGCTATAAGTCTCATCACTGTAACATGTGTATGTTTTTGTGTTAATTATATATGTACAACATGGTTGTTGGTGCATATGGTTGTTAATGTGTGCATGTTATGCATCAATGTTATTATCATAACCTTTTGTGGTACGTGTAGTATTAGAAAGTTTAGCTTCCTCTTTATAACTAGTGTTAAATTCATATTTCTTGCGACAAGTGTATCATAGAATATATGAGTATTTTGTACAATTATATGGCGTTGTGATTGAATTTGGGCTATAGGGAGGATTATACCCAAATATCAACACTTGCGATTAACTTAATAATTTCAAAGACTAGATTGATAAAAATAAATTTAGTGGGTTGTCGTCCCTGATTAAAAAGCTGAATATAATTGCATATAGTAATTGAGTTTAGGATTTCATCATAATTGCATTATCTATATAAGAGAAACGTAGATTTCGATTCTCACACCACTCATACACAAAACGTCAGCCACTTTGTTAGTTACACTGAATACTAAAAAGCCCTAGATCTTATTTGTTACTTTGCTTTTATGTGTTTGTGTTAGTTCATCCCGTATTCTTCTTTGTGTCTATGTTTTGTTTATATTTTATTTTTGTAGACACAATGCGGTTTATAGGATTGTATAACTTTTATTTAAGATTAACGCAACACAAGAAAGGTAAGCTATCAAGAATTACATCAATAAATCCGAATATGTAAATCTACTAAAATCAACAGTTACTAAGATAGGTAACCTTACAAGTAAGTGTTTTCGTTAATTATTGTAGTAGAAACGATACAAAAGGTTGCCATATACTATAGAATATTGTAATACTCGATAGGTACTATCAATTGATAATAAATCCACATCCTTTGTGAATCAGATATTAGGATGTATGTTTATTTATATATGTAAATTTATCCAAAATCATGTTTTATGTTAGTACACAAATTTATACTATTGACATTATGTGATTAATTGTCTTGATTATGGTATGAATTTAGGGTTTTGTGAAAAATATTTCATAATTTATTTATTTATATATATATATATATAATTTGGAATGAAAATTGAGATTTTTCCTTTCAATTTAAGGTTTATTTGTTGGCGAAAATAAATTCTCCCAATTTTTTTTATTAAATAAACATTGGATTAAGGGGATGAATCAGAGATACTTGGATAATGTCTAATCGACGGAGTAAACCCTAATGTTACTACTATTCGAGGGTTCTTTGATGACGTTCGTGGTGCTCATGAAATCACTATCGCTTCAGCTGAACATTACAACTCGATGATACACGTAATCTAGTTGTAGGAGCTAGTTGGGCTGGTTTGGCTTCAGTGATGGTGCCGCTGACTAAGCCAGTTCGGCTCCAACACTGTTGGTGTGGCCGAAAGTGGCCACGACGACCAACAACCCACTTCAACATAAAACCATCACTGGTGAGATTTATTTTGAGCTGAGGGTAATTTGGTAAAGTGTTTTGAGTATTAAATGTTTTGTTGTTAAGTAGTGAGAGATTTGAGCAGCCTGGTTGTATTAAATGTCCATTCCCCTCATTAATGAAAGTGGTTGAGGTATTTATACACTTAATTAAGGACACATGGGCTTTCGGGTTAAGTTATGAAACCGGGTCGAGTTTAAGGACCCATTTACTTATTAAGCTGATTAGGAGATAGCTTAGTCAAAAGGTGTTTAAGTGTTTCTTTACTTTTTTCCTGTCCGGATAGTTTAGTGGCACGTTTATGTTCGAATGACCCTTGTCCGGATAGTTTAGTGGCACGTTTATGTCCGAATGACCCTTCTCCGGATATCTCAGTAGGCTGTGACTATATAATCTGAACTCATCAGTAGCCCTTTTTTTAGGTTTTGTCAAATATATTTGGAATGACTAAAAAATTGACTTAGCCAGTGACGATTTTGTCCGACCTGCTTGTGCATCTAGTTCGAAGTCTGTTCGGATTGACTTTTTCCCAGAATTCTAAGAGTCTTCTTTTGGATCGTGGAACACGTGTCACAATTTGATTCGACCTATAAGCCGTTTTTTTACCTTTTCAACTCCTCTTAGGTAACAGTTACTTTATCTACTAATATATAAATCCTTTTTTCACTATTCTATTGTCTTCATCACTCAAAATCCTTCTAGAGAGCTTTCCATCCTCACTTTCAAACTTGTCCTTAGATAATTTTATGTTCACGGCTAGAAACACTCTTATAAAAGGAAGCTGATTGAACTTGTCAGAGTTAAAGAAAACAAGAAGAGTAGAAAGGGAGAATCATATCGCTGCTGGTCTCCCCGTCTCCCCAAGCGGAAATTCTGGTGAACCACCCCACGAAACTGAACAAGGGTCATCCTCCACCAGAAACCCAAAACCCAAACAGCTGTTTAAACCAAACCTCTCTCCAATTCCATCAGATTCTTCTGTTCAGGAGTCCCAACCCTCCACTACCCAGGAAAGAGCAGTATCGAGTGTTGGAAAACCCTCCCCTTTTTTAGCCATGTGTTCATATATCGAAAAGTCTCCAGAAAAATCAAATCCATGCCGGACGACTCGTTTGGTGAAATCCCAAGCAACTACCTCACTGTCAAAACCCTCCAGATCGGAGGCTTCTAAGGCAACATCCAAAAATAAGCCCTCCGGATCGGAGGTGTCTAAACTAGCACCATAGGATAAGCCCTCCGAATCAGAGGCATCTAAGGTAGCCCTTAAAGTGAAATCCTCCGGAGCTCAACCCCAACCCGACCCTAGGCCTTTGGAAACAACAGGCGCTCATTCATCCGGAGAGCCTTTGGTGATAAAAGCTGATCAACTCCCATCCACAACAACCGATATACCTTCCACATTAATGGAAGAAGTGATGGAAGACAGTATCGAAGAGGCCCCTTTGAAGCTGAAGCCTCAGGACAAACTGGGGATGTTGCCCCTGATAGGAAGGGCAAAGGCAAAGTTAAAGTTGGTGTAGCCCATCCGGAACTCCTGAAGTGCTTGGAGGGCAAGGGGAGGCCTTGCTTCAAGAAAATTAATGTTAAATATTTACTGGCTTTGCAGAATATAAACTATGCCTACACTCATACCGCTGAGTTGGGCCGGATTCGGACAAAGTGGGGGATCCCAGAATCAGTGAAGGTGAGGATACCAGTCACACCAAAGACTCTGACGGACTGTAAACTCAACGAGGTGGTCATTTTTACTGAGGTTCTAAACTGGGGACTTCGGTTCTCACTAGACCTAGAAATTGTCAAGTACTAACACCTGGTGAAGCTCTGTCCAAGCTAATTGAGCCTGAAGTCTGGTACTCTCTCCTCGCCTGCATAATGGCATCGAGGTTATCTAAAATCCCTCTTCTTATGGAGCAATTTGCCGCTGTGGCACGTCTATGCAAAAATCACCACATCCCATTCTACCATCACAACATGGAGAATAACTTCAAAGTGGTGGATGATTTTTTGGAGTCTGAGAAGAACTAGAGGAGACAGTTCTTGTTCATCAGTGGGTCATGGGAGAATGTCAGGAAGATCAAGGCCAATACTAACCCAAGTATGTTGACTAGCAGATGGAAGAGTACGGGTAAGTCTTTTATCTTTGTATCTCATGTTTTTTTGTTACCTACAAGTATTTTTTTCCTGATTTAGCTGTTACTTCTTTTTCAGTGTTGCCGAAGGAGTTATTCGAACACTTGGAGGAGGGGCAAACAACTTGTGCCAAGTTGAATGCATGGGCTGCAGAGCGTTGGGGGAATACCTTTCACAACTGCTTCACTTCGGGAAACTTGGTGAGGTCCCATCTGTTGAATACCACAGGTCAGAGG
This sequence comes from Limnanthes douglasii subsp. nivea, assembly GCA_036936605.1. NCBI lineage: Eukaryota > Viridiplantae > Streptophyta > Magnoliopsida > Brassicales > Limnanthaceae > Limnanthes > Limnanthes douglasii. The sequence goes on from JAUPFV010000005.1 coordinate 51,245,152, forward strand.
GATCTTTCATGGGAAGAACTAACCACACCCTTTCCTCCTAATGTAATTCTAAAGCGGACAGAAGAAAGGGATGGTAAACTGGTCTTGCCCTCTAGAGCCAAGGTTCCCAGCAAGATGAAAGGGAAGAAAAAGAAGGCTCCAACAGAGGCAGTTCCAACTGTCACAGAGGGGACCGGTTCGGGGAACCAGGGGGAATCGACGCTACCTTGCTCAAGGTAGTAGAAGCTGAGATGGTCAGGGAGGCAGGAGAATCACAAAACCCACCAAGGATTCTAAAAAAGACCAAAAAAGGAGAGCAAGTAGTGATGAAAAGGCTGCCAAGAAGAAAAAGGTAACCTTAGGGGAAGAAGTAATTCTTCGCCCTTCAGAGATTTTACCTCCACCAGCCCTTATTGACCCCATTCTGCCAAAGAAAGCTTCAACTAGCCCCCAGTTCGGAGAGGGTACCGGAGGAGGGATTGATAGAGTGGACATCAATACCCTTCAAGACATTGATCTTTATTTCAAAGACTCTGAGAAGGACGAATTTGTTGCTCCCTTTCGTCCTTCAAGCTCTTCGAACATGGTAACTTATAATGGTAAGTCCTTCTCCGTCTCTGGAGAACAAAACATTGTGGCCCACTATCTTCTTGGTCACATCCAACCAGTGTTTGACCTAGAGAGACAAGTGAAGATTCAAACTGCACTCATCAATACTCTCACTACCGATAAAGAGTCTATGTCATCCAATCTTCTTAATCCTACTCAGAGCATAGAAGAATTGAAAAAAGAGATCGAAGCACTGAAGAAGGACAAAGAAGATCTGTCAACCAAGCTTGCCACTTCGGAAACGGCCAGTACATAGCTTCAAGCTAAGTACTCCAGTTTAGAAAAATATATCACAACAATAAGGGAAGACTTAAAGGTTAAAGATGGCACCATTCAAACCTTGTCCGGAGAGAAAGATTTCCTAGAAGGTTCTGTGTCTAAGGTGATCAAGGAGAAAGAAGACTTGATAAAGGAGCAGGAAAAAACTATTCAGGTAAGCATTGATAAATACACCAATGAGGTCATAGAATCCTTGGAAGCAAGGTATGCTGAGGTCAAGTCAGACATGGTGCTGCTCTTCCATGAAACATTTCCGAATAGGATCCTTGGTCCCTTGTGGAGATTCGTAAACTATGTAGATATCCCATTTCACACCATGGCAGATGGTGACAAACATAATTATAGTAGTGGAATAGATTCTACCACTGATGAAGAGGAATGAACCGGTGAGAGTTCGAGTGCCGAACTCAAAAGTCCCAAGAAAGGAGGTGATAAAGGACATCCCGAAGGGAACAAGCCCTGAGGTTTTAAACGTTTTTTGTTTTCTTACTTTTCTGAACTACTAAATTCCTTGGATGGCCAAGGCATTTTTGTAATGTTGTCCGGCTTGAGTCCGGATAACTTTCTTCTTACAACACTTAAAAGTCCTTGGATGGCCAATGCATATTTTATTATTTGGTAATGTTATCCGGTTTCCGCCCGGACATGTATATTTATCAAATCTTTCTTTGTTTCATACTTTGTTTCAATTTTAACAACTAATGTTTAAACAACCCCAATTATTTCAAAAGTATTAAAGTGAGAGTGTTTAATATCTCCTATGACATGAATATAATGGTCATCATTCAGCCAGATTAATCCGATCTGTCAAAGATCCATAGCATTAAAGCAAAGACTTGTACTTGAAAATAATTATAGTTAAACCACATCGGACGTTTTAATAAGGCATCATATTTTATTGAAAAAACCGGACACCTTATTAAAACCTCCCCGCGCCACTAGGGTAGAAAAGAGTATGCCCCCTAATATTTACATTGACTTTTAACAAGTAAATATTTACACAACTTTTATTGTAGATATAACCTGAGGTGTTAAATATTCCATGGGTGCTTTAAAATTCTTCCACCTTTGTCTTGAAGCCTATATGTCCCGGGCTTAAGCTTTTCGGAGACCTCATAAGGGCCTTCCCAGTTTGGAGCCAACTTACCGAACTGGTTCTCCTTAGTGTGCAAGAAACATTTTCATAAAACTTTATCTCCCGGTTGAAAATCTCTTCTCTTGATCTTGGAAGCAAATTTGCTTCTCATTAAGCCTTGGTAGTGGACTATTCTAAGATGAGCTTTAACCCTTCTTTCTTCTATTAAGTCCAACTGATTCCTAATTGCCATCTCATACACCAAGGCAAAAGGAGATTCATGTGTAGAAACCCTAGGAGTAGTTGGGTATTCCCACAACACTTCTTGCAAATAGCTTGGCCAATTTCCTACAGTCCCTTCTAGATTCTTTTTTAATTCAGACAAAATAGTCCTATTTGCCACTTCAACCTGGCCATTTGCTTGTGGATGGAAAGGAGAAGAGAAGCAATGCTGAATGCCCCCGGAGGCACATAAATTCTCCATATCTCTGTTATCAAATTGTGGCCCATTTTAGTGGTAATCTTCTGAGGAATTCCAAATCTGAAACATATATTAGACAAGATAAACTTTATGACAGCTTTCGAAGTGATTCCTGCCAGATGAACTGCTTCTATCTGCTTGGAAAATTAGTCAATAACCACAATGATAGTCATGCACCCTCCGTACGTCATTGGTAGAGGCCCAACTAAATCCAATCCCCAACGAGCAAAAGGTACTGGCTCAGAAATAGACTCCATAGGTACTGTTGGGATATGAATTTCGTTACCATACCTTTGACATGGATCACACTTTTTCACCAATTTTACTTAGCATCTGCCATTATTGATGGCCAATAGTATCTAGCCAACAAAACCCTCCGGGTTAGTGCAGTGTAGTTTGGATAGAATAGTTTGGGATTCTTCAACCCCCAAACAACGCAGGAGAGGCCTGTTGACTTAAGACCAACTATAGCTGCTTCGTATTCAGACTCATTGTTAGAGGCCCTGAACGCAAAGCATATAGCCTGATATAGTTTATCACCGTACGGAGAGGTTAAACAAATTCCAACCCTACAACCCATTGTGCTTGATCCACCATCAGTCCAGACTACTCATTCTTTTTTAGTTTTCTCCTCTGAAGCTTGTTTAGAACTTCTATCCAAATGGAATTCCACTAAGAAATCAACAACAGATTGAGCCTTTATAGCAGTTCGTGGGGAAAAATCAATGTCATAATCACCCAACTCTACTGACCACTTGGTCATTCTGCTTGATATGTCTGCTTTCTGAAGAATGTTCTTTAATGGGAAAGATGTTCAGACAATAATATAATGAGACTAAAAATATGGCCTCATTTTCCTTGCAGCAATCACTAAGGTTAGTGCCAGCTTTTCAAGCTTAAGGTACCTCTTCTCAGCATCTATCAAGCTCTTGCTGATGTAGTACACTGGACGAGGATAATTGTCCACCTCTCTTACCAACATTGAACTTATAGCATAGTCTGACACAGCCAAGTATACATAAAGTATTTTTCCTTCTACAGGTTTAAAAAGGGTTTTTGGTGAAGACAAGTGATTCTTTATTTCATCAAAATCTTGGCTGCATTGTGGAGACCAGTTGAAATCTTTAGCACCCTTCAAGGTCTGAAAAAATAGAGGGGGCTCCATATTCAACAGAGCATCAAGCTGATCTGGATCAGGCTGTATCCCTTTCTCACTTATTACATACCCCAAAAATTTTCTGGACTGCACACCAAAGACACACTTTTCTGTATTCAGCTTTAAGTTTACCTTAGTTAAGTTGGCAAAAGTTTCTTGAAGATCAATTATGTGCAAATCTTCTTCTAAGATTTTAACCATCATGTCATTGATGTATACCACCATATTCCGGCCAATCTGATCAGCAAATGTTTTGTTCACCAATCTCTGATAAGTATCCCCATCATTTTTCAAACCAAAAGGCATCACTCTGTAGCAATGGAGACCCCTATCTGTAACAAAGATAGTGTGTTCCTGGTCCTTCGGATCCACCTGAATCTGGTTATACCCAAAGAAGGCATTCATGAAGGACAATAACTTGTTTCCAGATGTTGAGTCCACCAACTGGTCTATCCGGGGGACTGGATAAAGATATTTTGGGCAAGCTCTATTGAGGTCAGTAAAATCGATACACATACACCATTTTTCATTCTTTTTCTTAACTAACACTGGATTGGCAGTCCATAAAGGATACTGGGACTCTTTTATGTGCCCCATCTTGGTAAGTCAATCGACTTCTTGAACTATTACATCAGCTTTCTCCTTAGAAAAAGCTCCCATTTTCTTCACAATAGGTGCAACATCACTCCGGATTGACAACTTGTGTGAAATAACACTTGCAGGCACTCCGGTCACATCAACATTACACCAACCAAAAACATGTAGGTGATCTGCCAAAAAGGATAACAATTTCATTTTCAATTCCGACGTCATCTTGGATCCAATCTTAACACTTCTGCCTTCTGCCAAAAAGTAGGTTTCAACTTCTTCAATCGGTATTAAAACACCAGGGGCCTCTCTGGGGTCATCAAATTTCGCCCTCCCCCTCATAAGGCCCCAATAACTGTTAATCTTCATTAACCCGGACTGCTCCCAAAGTTTTAGGAGCAAGTGCAGTCGCATAACACTTCCTTGCTATCTTATGGCTACTCTGGACAACTCCCACTTGCCCTTGAACCACATACTTTAAACATTAGTGGACTGTTGAGGCCACAACATGCATTCTAGAGATCCAAGACCTCCCAAAGATTGCATTGTAGCATGTGGGGCAGTCTACCACAACGAATAATACTATGACCAGCTTTTTGAAAGGCTCCTTACCCAACATCACCTCTTCTTCAAATTCTCCGATTACATCCGCAGAGCTTCCTGTAAAGCCACAATAGTTCTGTTTGACCGTTGAATAACAACCGGATTTTTCATCTGCTTATAAGAAGTTAAAAAAGAGAATGTTGGCTGAGCTGCCAGTGTCAATCAAAAGTCGTCTGATATCGTTGCCCCCAATAGAGGAACCTATCACCACAACATCCTCATGAGGCCCAACAATGTCCCTTAGATCATCCTCATCAAAGACTATAAATGGAAAAGGAGTTTGGGACTGGTAAGAAGACATGCCTCCTTCCAACTGAGTAGCAAGATTATGAACATGCATCTTTCTTGATGAAGGAGTGGGTGTCGTCATGGTGTCCCCTCCAAAAATGGTAAGTGACTCAAAGAATCTAATGAGTCCGGACACCGTTTTGACCTGTTCTATTATGACCCCCACCTTATTCCGAGTTGGGTCAGGCTCCAAATATTCTTAATCAACATCAAATATTTCATGGATCACCATTGCCCCCTCCGGAGCCGATGTATCTGCATTGTTCGTAAGGCCAGTTCAATGAGCATTGTCAGGCTTGTTCCCACTTCTTCTTTTGACATAGGCACCCAGCTTGCCTCTCTCAATGAGATTATGCACTTCGTGCTTCAAAGCGATACAGTCTTGGGTATTATGACCAACATCATGATGATACTGGCAAAAACAAGTATTACGACTCTCTATTGGAGATTGCAATGCTGCTGGTTTCCAGAAATGGACCTCATTTTTAGTCTTGTCATAAATGGTTGCCACACTTTATTTTAATTCGGAAAACCACTCCGGTTGAGCCCAAAGACCTCTTTTATTCCTTGGCTGTTGCTCTGAGCTGGATGTGGGTTGGACTGTGTCTACTTAGCCCTGTTGGGCCCTTGTCCGGTTGTTTTAGCTTTGTATCCGGACTGGTTTTGGTTTTGAGCTGCTGGGGCAGACCTCACCTGACGGTGTACCCTATTCTTTTTAGTCTCATCCATGTTGATCTGCTTTCCCACCTGTTTAACAAACCATCCCAGGTCATGACCTTCTTCCTTGTCACTGAATCAGCTAGATTCCCAGGGTTTAACCCTTGCCTCAAAGAAGCTATTGCCACTTTCTCAAAGCAATCAGCTAACCCATTCTTGGTATTTACGAACCGACTTATATAATCTTTTAATGACTCATTTGGTTCTTGGGCACAATAGATGATAGTATCTCCATTGTCCTCCACCTCTTTACTTCTCACAAACTATCTTTGGAAGGCAACCCAAAATGTATCAAAGTTTTCGATACAACCCTAGGGTAAACTGTTGTACCACTTTAGAGCACTCCTCGTAAAATATTGGGAGAAGGCCCTACACAGAAGTTTGTCATTATCATCAAAATATTCATCATGAAGTTCATGAACTGCTCCAGATGATTGTCTGGATCTTTACTCCCATCATACTTCTCCATTTTAGTACTATCAAACTTCTTGGGTAGGTTTCCGGACAGGATCTTGCCAGACAATGCTGATTGTCTCCAATTCCTACTACGACTAAAGATTGTGTCTTCATTAGGTGTTGCAAAAATACATAGTTCATCATGAAAAGCAAAAGGATCAATCAGCAGCTGATCCACTTTCCTGTGACTATGGCTGTGAGATGACCTTTTTCCCAAATGCCTTTTAAGTCTCCCATGCCTATCTCTCTTTCTTGAATATTTTTAAACTTGTTTCTGTTTCTTTCTGGACCTCCCCTCATCAATTCTTGATGACAAATACTCTTCAAGCTCAGTCTCGTTTGAAGAGCTACTAGAGGACTCAAAATCTGAGCTTTCCACCGACTTAGTCCAGTGAGACTTTTTAGAGTTGACGTGGGTCTTTTTTGTACTTAAATGAGTCTTTACTGATGGATCATTCTCCCTAGGATTGTCAGTATGGTGGATGGATGACGCCTTTGACTTCTCATTTAAACCAATTTCTACTTTTTTAATGGCCCTCAACGCTTTTATTTCAGCTCTCAATTTATCTCATTCCTCGGTGGTGTATTCATTGTTTTCCCCAACCACCTTCACCATAGGTGGTGGAATTTCTTGCTCGTTTGGATCCATCTAAACAGGTTTTTTGCTGGTTTTGAATGCTAGATTCAAGAACCTTCTCCTCCTACCGTGGTTGCCAATTTGGTGAGATTTATTTTGAGCTGAGGGTAATTTGGTAAAGTGTTTTGAGTATTAAATGTTTTGGTGTTGAGTAGTGAGAGATTTGAGAAACCTGGTTGTAATAAATGTTCATTTCCCTCATTAATGAAAGTGGTTGAGGTATTTATACCCTTAATTAAGGACCCATGGGCTTTTGGGTCAAGTTATGAAACCGTGTAGAGTTTAAGGACCCATTTACTTATTAAGATGATTAGCACATAGCTTAGTAAAAAGGTGTTTAGGTGTTTCTTTACTTTTGTTCTGTCCGGATAGTTCAGTGACACATTTATGTCCGAATTACCCTTGTCTGGATATCTGAGTAGGTTGTGACTGAATAATCCAAACTCATCAATCACTGCAACGTTTCCCCTTTAAGTATACTTAAGAAATTTATTTTTAAGTTTATTATTTAAAATTTGGTTTTAATATTTTTAAGGTCTTCTTTCAATTTTTTGATTTGTGTCCATACAATTTGTGTTTGAATATTTTTGATTTTGTATGTATATATGGTTGAAAGAAGTTATGTGTTTAAATATTTATGTAAATATGCATGACTAAGGTTTTAGATTCTGATAGGTGATTCATTGAAACAATTAATCAACTCAAAAGAAGGTTAATTGGTGGATTTTAGATCTTAGAGCCTTAAACGTTCAAGGATTAATTTATTCAAGTATTTTCGATGCAAAAGACGTTCAATACTTTTAATGGTTAATCGTGAACTGGAGAAAATCTTCTAAAAATTAATCATTAAGTTTTTAATTAAAATAGGTGGAATTAAGTCAAACGAGGGTTTCAGTAGTACTTGGCAAATTAAAATATTAGATTAGTGGTTATTTTTTCAAACTCATAAATATATGCTAGTATGTTTGTCCAAAAGACCTTATTTTCATTCTATGTTATGTTTTACATGTGTATACCACATTCAAGCACGTTTCAATTACATGTTATATGCAAATATTTTTGTGTCTTACGCGCTATATGTTAAATACAATAATTATTGTTAGTTATAATCCAGCAAGGAATAAGTCCCTTATACTGGACGGGTCATATTCTAATCAATGGAAGGAGCAAATAGAAATGTTCCCAAAGTGTCATGATTATGGTCGAGCATTAATGTTGCATGAACCACCCCTCCCCCATTACTAAGGAAAATACACCTGATGCAACTAAAACATTGAGGAACTGGAAAATGTCATATCGGTTGTGTTTGGCCGACATGCGCTAAGGGATTCCAACTACTTTTCCCGTGGTTCTTCCAACAATGATTACCACCGCATATGAATTTCTTACGGAGGATGAGAACATATGTTCCAAGAATGATAATGTGGAAATACAATGTTTGATGACCTAGATTTCCACTAAATGGAAAAAGAGCTATTAGAGAGCACATTCTTAGGATATCTATGATCGCGAAAAATTTAAGGGAAATCAAAGTAGACCTCTTGAGGAGGGAATGATATGATTCATTTCTCATGTGCTTCCGGCGAAGTTCAAGCATACTCAGTACATATATAATTTCATGTGATAAAAATGGATAATCAGTAAGCTAATTTAACACGTTGCACGAGAAAAATAAAGACTAAAAAGGACCCAACTGAGGTGAACCTGGTAAGCTCCAATAAGGGAACATGACACAATTATTTTTGATGGAAATTGATATGTATCTAGCAAAAAAAAAACAAAATGTATCGACCAAGGCTCGATGGTTATTCTGTAAAGAGAACGGGTACATCAAGAAGAATTGTTAGAAATTCCATGCCTATATGAAAGGAAAAGGTAATCTCACAACTTTGGTGTGTTTGGAAATAAATCTTATCTCAATTGTAAAGAATACTTGGTGGGTTGATTAGAGTGCAACCACTCACGTGTCAATTTCTTTGCAGGGTACAACAAAGAGCCACAACCTAAGTGAAGATGAAATATCCATCTATATGAATCAAGGGAATTCGTTCCAATTTTTGGCTATATGTGATTTTCATTTAAAATTTTCTATTGGACATGTATTATTATCGGAGGATGCTATATTTCTATATTATTTTAATAGGAATTTGATTTCTTTCAATGCTTTATATAATGTTGGTTGTTCTTATCGTGTTTGGAAATAATCAATTAACTTATTTCTTTAATGATATGGTTATTAATATTGTTAGTTAATAATGAAATACAAGTTGTATTCATTACATAGTCTTGAGCATCCCAAGATAGCCATGAATATACAATTAATAAATAATTATATTAATAAAGAAGAAAAATCAGCTAAATTGTACAATTACTTAAGTCATATATCCAAAGTTATGATCAATAAGCTTGTCACTAAAAGTTTATTAGGTTACATAGATTATTCAGACTTCAGTGGTTGTGTGGAATGTATCATGCATAAATAGTTTAAAATTAAAAGCATAGGGGCACATATGGAAGATAAAAGTCTTGGAACTGATTCATACTAAAATCTATGGACCATTTCTAAAAGAACAATATAACAGAAAACGATACTGAATTCTCTCAATTTGAATATCTCTACCTCATCTATGATAAATCAGAAGCCATAGACAAGTTCATAACTTTTAAAAACTAAGTTAAAAATAATTATTTAAAAGTATTAATTGTGTTTGATATGAAGATTATGGTGAATAATATGGAAAATATAACAGATCAAGTGAACACCGTCAATGAACATTTTCTAGATACCTAGAGGAGTGGGACATAGTCTCGCAATATACAATACCACGATCACCCAACATGAATGGTGCATCTAAGAGGTGGAACCATCAACTACAGGATATGGTTAGAAGTATGATAAGCAACTCAACTTTACCACTATCACTCGAGGGTGAAACCATCAAATTTGCAACTTATATAATCAATAGAGTTCCCACTAAGGAAACTATACAGACCTCATATGAACTTTGAATTTGGTGCTGACCTAGTTTACAATGTTTTGATACATAGGGGTGTCTATCGAAAAAGGCTTAATTAGACCCAAAAATGGTGAGCTGCTTCTTCATTTCTTATTCCAAGTATTCAAAGGGTTATAAGCTTTATGATCCTTCCACTAGTAGTATTAGTGAGACAAGAACAATAAATTTTTTTGAGGATGTTAATTTTTGGGGAAGAATTTAAGAATAAATGGCCATTTTGAGGAAGAATATATAAAGATTCATGAAGGTTCTAACAGAAATACTCAAGTATCAAAAGGTTTTACACTAATTCTAATAATATTGGCCCCGTTAGAGAAAAAAGATACTCAAAATCATATGTATGTTAAATTAACCAAGATACATATATGGTCTAGTTAGAACAAGAAAACATTCAAGATATTGTCAATATTTCAAAGGTACTACAAAATGATTTTTTGTGAGGATAAAACTCTACCTCCTCAGGAAGTATAACAAGAGGTAACAGTTCTCATAAGAAGGTCCATGAGAGAAATGAATAGTGTTATACCTTTTGAATATACAGTATATCTTCAAGAATATGGAGGGTTATGCACTAAAACTATAACAATCCATTATCTTTCGAAGAAACAATGGAAAGTTCTAGCTCTTAGATGTGATTGACGCTATAAAGGAAGAGTATAAATCGATGCAACAAAACATGGTGTGAGAGTTTCTCCTATTATTTGAAGAGAAATAAACGATTGGTTGTAAGTGGGTTTACAAAACCAAACAAAATTATACGGTAATGTGGAAATGTATAAAGCACTCATTGTAGTGAAAAGGTTATACTCAATGTGAAGTGACTGATTGCATATGCATTCTTTTCAATATCTATGAATGACTCCATTAGAAAATCATGACATTAGTTGCGCACTATGAGCTGGTACTTCATCAAATGAATGTAAAGACCTATTTTCTCAATGGTGATATTGAGGAAACAATCTATATGGTACCCGGTGAACACTTTGAAATAGGAAACTCAAATTCTATGGTATGCAAACTTAAGAAATTCATTTATGGCTCAAACAGGCTTCTCGTTGGTGCTATCACAACTTATTTGAGATAATAATATATTTTGGTTTTAAGATTGAATAAATTGGCTCAGTGGGAGTACTATCATATTTTTTGTATTATATGTCGATGACATAATACTTGCCTCAAACCGTAAGAAATTTTTACACACTACAAAGAAATTTCTATTGGACAAAGTTGATATGAAATATATTGGTAATGCAATTTTTGTTAGGGATCCATATTCACTAGTATCTCTCTCATGGAACTCTTGCATTATTGTAAAATGCATATATAAATAGTGCGTTGTAACATTATGGACTTGCAGATTTCAGACCCTTGAGTAACCTTATATGCTTTGAGAATTGGAAGTTTAATATATGCTTAAGTTAGTACAAGGCTCGACATTTCATTCTCTATCAATATGTTGGGGATGTATGTAAACAATCCATGGATGGACCATGTGAAGGCAGTTAAGAGAGTATTCTAATATTTTTAAGAAACAAAAGAGTGCATGTTGACATATAAAAAGTCAGATAGGCTAGAGATCATTATATATTCTGACTTAGTTTTTGGTGGATGCGTTGACACACTAAAAAAATACTTTTGAAAGATATTCTTATAATTTGTGGGTACAATATGGAAGATTGTAAAAGAAACACTAATTTCATCATCCAGTATGGAAGCATAATCTTTTGCGTGCTTTGAGGCATCAAACTAGACATTATTGTTGTAGAATTCTATCGCTGGACTAGTTGTCAAAGGATATAAGGTCTCATGAAATTTTATTGTGACAAAAAATCTGCAATGTAATATTCCAAAAATGAGCTAGTATCATTCCAAACATATAGACATAAAGTTCATATATGTTAAAGAGAGAGTTCGAGTGGTCAAATAAATATAGAGCACATCAACACAAAATCCATGGTGGCAGGTCCTCTTACAAAGGTAATAATACCTAAGGTTTTTCTAGAACACACTTTTTGGATGAGTGTAGTTGATTTAGAATATTTTTTTATTTTAGTGAGAATTTGTAATATGAACCGATTTATGATTGCAATTTTATTGTATGTATTTTGGTTTATTGCAATATATAGCTCTCTTAAAGTTCAACGACTTCTCTAAATCATTAGGTTGATCCCCACTGAGGACAAGAATAAGTATGTGTAATTACATTTCATATTATTTTTCTACAACACATCATAATTGATCTATGTAATTGATTGATGGTGATAACGTGATTATGGTTGTGTCTAAATGTTCTTAAGAGGAAGATGTCTTTAGTCCTCTATGTTATAGGAAATAAATTAGACTAATATCTAATTTATTTAGTATAATATATATTTAGTATAATATATATTGTAGTATATTTATTTAGTCAAAGATAATCAATTATATTCAATAGTCTATGTCAACTTTAGGAAAAAAAAGTATATCTTATTTATCTGTCTGGTTCACCTTTTATACTACTTTGTAGCAGTTACAACAATTAACAATAGAATATTTATTTTCCTAAAGTTGACATAGACTATTGACTATAATTGATTATCTTTGACTAAATAAATATACTACAATATATATTATACTAAATATATATTATACTAAATAAATTAGATATTAATCTAATTTATTTCATGTAACACTCTATTGTTCATTAAATCATGTATAAGGTTTTTTAGTTCTCTTATTGACAATGGAATCATGATTTATATTAAAGTAAAAATATCATTGAGTAGCATATGATGATCTAAGTTAGATATTGTTGGAAAATTATGGTCGAGTATGCTAATGGTATATTTAGACATTATCAAAAGCCAATCCAATTAATAAGTAACCATATTAATTATATAAATAATTAAATATAAAATAAACTTATAGTTGAAAAATCATTATGAAGGTATAAATTTAAAAATTAGGTTGCATTTGGACTCTTTGAAAGACTGAGTCCAAATATTAACACCCGAGACTAAACTAATAAATTCAGGGACTAAAAGGATGGAACATAATAAGGGTATAATGCAATTAATTTTGGGCTTTAAATGTAATTTCATTATTTATACAAGAGAGATGCAGGTTTGGATTCCTTCATCACTCGTCGTGTACAAAAAATCTCTCTTTGTTGGTTAGACCGATCTTCTTTCTTTATTTTCTTGTGTTTGTGTTTTGTTCATCATGTATTATTTTCTGTGTTTGTGATTTGTTTATCTTATGTTCTTCGAGACACTATAACCTTTATATGATTGTATATATTTTCTTTAAGATTGAAGAAACACAAAAACAAAACAGATTCACAAAGTGCATCAACAAGTCCAGATATGCAAATATACTATAATCAATAGTTACTAAGATGAGTAACCTTACATGTAAATGTTTCGTGATTTATTCTAGTAGAATCGATACAGAAATGGTTGATTAATTTTATGTACATGTTATAGAACTATTGACCGGTTCAATAAGTTCTATTATTCAAATTTCAACTTCGAATTTTCAATTTTGCAAGTTTCATGTTTAAGATTCGATCATCTTCGTCGTTAAAATCTTCAAAAAATTCGATCCCTCTAAAATAAAGGTTTAAAGTTTGTAAATTTTAGTAGGGTTTGAGGTTTGTGTTTGTTTTTTTTTTGCATTATATATTTTTTTAGATTGATGTTCAACAATTAGCTAAAAACATCTAACTTCATATGTTTTCGCCGAGTGGTATAAAATCTGAGTTATGGTCACACTTTGATTATTGTGGAAATAATGAAAATGTGCTATTTCTATGTGTGGTAGTGCAGTGTAGATTTACAAATAAAACCTAAAGATCGACATTTTTAAAGAACAAGGTTAATTATTTTGTGTATTTGTTGTTACTTTGAAATATAATTGAATATTTTCCAACAAAGTAAAGATAGACATGATTTATGAATTTTTACGTTAGACATCCAATTTTTGTAAATTTTATTTGCTTTAGTTTGTCATGCTTACAGAAATTCTATTTAATAATAGTAATATACAAAAATAGAAGGGTAGGCCTAATTTCATCCAAATATCGAAGCCAATCCGAATTTTTTTTAACTACCCTTTGATTTGTCTCTTGCTAAAACTAAGGAGCGTTATCGGTTCGATTTTGTAAAACCCCGGATCGGACGGTTAATCTTGTCGGTTTCGTCCAAGCCGAAAGAATTTTGGTTTTGTAAATAAAAAACAAACCGAAACCGATAAGAATATGTTCGGTCCGGTCCGACTTACTGAACCGACAGCAACCTAAAAAATATTTATTTAATTTTTTTAAATAATAGTTCCGTGGTTTTTCTTTCTTTTTAGGCTTTGAACAGTATATCATCCCTCGACTATCGCATTTGGTGGCAGATAGTCCCTTGATTTTCAAATGTCCGTTGACAGTCTCTGGACTATCGCGTTTGGATAAAGTTAGTCCACCAGATCCTTTGATCCATGAGAAACTCCCACCTGTCACCATAGTCCCCAGATTTTTGTATCACCACTAGTCCCTTGAGTTTAGTTATCCGTAATATTCTACATTTTGGGTTTTCCCTAAACTCAAGGGACTAGTGGTGAAACAAAAATCTGGGGACTATGGTGACACGTGGTAGCCTCTCATGAATCAAAAGATCTGGTGGACTAACTTTATCCAAACGCGATAGTCCAGGGACTATCAACGGACATTTGAAATTCAAAGGACTATCTGCTACCAAAAGCAATAGTCAAGGGAGGATGTACTGTTCAATGCCCTCTTTTTATATAGGTTTTGAGGTTTTTGTCGGATTTTGACTAAAATTCAATAACACAAGCAAAATCAAAAGAGACAAAACTCACGTTCGTGTCAAATATTATTACTTATTAAGTATTATTTTTTATTTATCATCAATCATAAAATTACCTATTATTTTTTATTTATCATCGATTATCTAATTATAGTGACATTAAAATTTTAATCATTAAAAACATATTAAAAATTTACTTATTAATTTTTCACCGACAAAATCTTTAAAATATATATCTCTTGAAGTAAAAGTGTTATAATTTGTAGTTATTTTGTTTTTTTTAAATAGAGTGTGGATAAATAATTTATTAATGGTAGATCCATTGTAAGATAATTCTCAAAGTAAACTAGTTTGTAGTAAGTTTTTATCGGGTTTTTTTCAGTTTCGAATCGGTTCTACCAGTTTATCGGTTTCGTTTTTTATCGGTTTTACTACTTCGGTTCTTTATTAATTTCTCTTTTAAAAATGGAACCGCGAACCAAACCGTTAAATTTCGGTCCGATTCTCGGTCTGGTCCTTACCAATTTGGTTCCAGCCCGATTCTCGATTCTTAGGAACCATTAACAGCCCATAACCAAATCTATCCTATGTCTAATTTATTTACGAAAATACCATGAGCGAAGTAAAAACACTAATGTATCCAAAGCTCATCCAACACGAAGATAAATACAATCACTAACCCCACCTAAAAAATTCAACCTCTTCTCCTTACTTCTTGAATTTGTTTTTGAATTTTGTCTTCAATTTGTAACTTGTCTATTTACTTGAACTTGTTCTTCGACCTTAATATGTTTATTTAGTAAATATCAAACAACCATTTCCGTAACAAACCAAACCTCTTTAAATTTTTTTTAACCTTGTTGTTGAAGAATATTTTTTTCAAAAAACCTTAAATTTTAATAGAAACATAATCAAATTGAAAGAAATATACATCTAACAGAATATTTGAATGTAGGAAAGAAAAATAAAGTGTCCATGGAGGACCTTCATTCGTCGAAAAAGAAAGCAAACAAAAAAAGTGTTTCTTTTGCTTTGGTGGTGCACCTACACACCATCGGTTCTGGAGGGTTGAACCGGTGGCGCGCAGCCATGTTGAGACCGGATGGTGCAAGGCCTTAACCCATATGAACCGATGGTGGTAAAATGTAAAAATATCACCACCTCTAATCGGTCGAACCATCCGATGGTGGTGTAGGGCCTCAATCCATATGAACCGAAGGTAAAAATATCACCTACTCTAATCGGTGGAACCATCACTTGAAATCTTTAGTATCAGCGAATAAAGTGTGATTTGTTTTTATAGTTGTTGTTTTATTTTATTGCGTTATGATTTGTTTAATTACTTTGGTTTTTTATGAACTTTTAAATTTGTAGAGTGAGAATGCTGCAGATGGATACGCAGAGGATTCCACAATCGTTTACACTCATATCTTTTTTACTACCAAATATTATAAGCGATACAGATTGGTTGAGTAGGTTAAGAAGGTCGTCACACAAAATGAACAGTTATCAACATAAAACATCGTGATACTCCTAATAGTAGACGGAATCCTTGAATTTTATTTTGAATGAAAGAGATCAAGATGGCTAGTTGGGTGGTACCCTAAAAAGATCTTAAGAGAAAGTTGACCGGTAGAAAAAGTACGTTGTCGTTTCGAGGTTAAAATTACAACAATAACTCCATATCAATGGTCACAATTATCCAAATGCTAAACACTTAGACAGACATTGTATTTACCACGCTAAAAAAACCAAATATTGGAAAAAGTCGTTCGGTTACGGTTGCAATACGTGTTAGGTCAGCACAAAATATATAATTATTTTGAATAACATATCTAGTCTGGTGATGATGAATAATATATTATTATCAATATTTTTTTGCGCATTAGTGTAGATTTACAAACATTTCCAATGGTACTATGGTACTTACCAGGGGTGGCAAACGGTTTGAACCGCGAACCATCAGAACCGTTTAACAGAGAACCACGGTTTGCGGTCCTGGCGGGTTGCGGTCCTAACGGTTTGCAGTCCTAACGATTTGCGGTCCTGCCGATTTACTCCTTATGCGGTCCTGGCGGTTTGCGGTCCTAATGGGCCAGTTTCGCAGTTAAACCACCAGTTCAAACTACCACCAGACGAACCATTTAGGAACCGTTTATCAAAATATTTTATAATGTTATTTAAAATTAATTTGTAAGTGTTAATTGAATCTAATTTCAATAATTGAGATATGTACCATATAAACGAGTTAATTATGTTATTTAATGTATTTTAATTTAAATATGTTATCATTTTAATCGAAATTTTATAATCAAACAATTACATTCTAAAATAATAATTGTAATTTGATTTTGATATGTTTGATTATATTTATGTATTTAAGATATTTTATTTAATATTAGGTAGATATTAAATAAAATATATACATCGAATTGTATTTTTATTACAACTTTCAATATTTGTAAAAATATAAAAATAAAAATTTGATTACAACTTTCAATATTTGTAAAAATATAAAAATAAAAATTTGATTACAACTTTCAATATTTGTAAAAATATAAAAATAAAAATTTGATTGTCTTAAAGAAGATATCGTAAACAATATAATTGTAAAATGATTTGTATATTGTTTGTATTTAAGATGTTATATTTAATATTAGGTACATATTAAATAATATATATCTATTAGTATTCTGATTCTAAATTATTAGGTGATTCTTTAGATTCTTTCAAGCTTGAAGTGTTTATGGTTAGATGAATTATATAGTTTATTGTATTTTCGAACTATTCAATATTAGAAGTTTAAATTTAATTTTTCTAGAATTGTATAATTATATGCATAAACTTAAATCACTTGTAAATAACAAAATAAAAATTGAAACTCAAAGTGATTTAAATAAAATTTAATAAAAAAAGAAGCAAAACAAACACTTCTTGAAACATAGTTGTTAAAAAAATAATAAAATTTCTAAAAAAAAATAAGTCCGGCCCGAATTTGCAGTCCGGAGAAATCTCCGGATGGCCCGAATTTGCAGTCCGGGCGTCCGGAAATTACGTCCGGACCATCTGGAAACTTGTCCGGATGGTCCGATTTTTTTTTTCGTTTTTTTATTTTTTTTAGGTCTCCTCTATAAATAGAGGAGACCCCAAATCCAAACTCATAAATTCATATACTCCTCTCTATATCTCTTACTTGTTCTAAATATTCTAGAAAACTCAAATTTCTTATTTTGTAGTCCTACTTTCGGAATTGTTTGATTTTTTTTTGCAAATTATTTCTATTTGATAAAAACACTTAAATAACGCTGGGATAACATTATAATAGCAAAATTAAGAGTTTCGTATAATTTATCAAGTTATTTAATTGTTATAGTAATTTAAATTAGTTCTTTTAATTCTAATTTTATTAGTTGTTATTGCTTGTTATTAGTTGGTATTAGTTGATATTAGTCTAAATTTAGTTTTTATTATTTGCGATATTAATTAGTTTCGATTAGTATTTTATTGCATATTTAAGAAAACGTTGTTTTAAGTTTTAAAATGCCTATAAATCCTAGACTTACTAATACTGACTCATCCGCTAATTTTCACTTGTTATGAGTGATGTTTGTGATAACCAAAACAAATTAATACTAACCAAAATGTAATAATAATTTTATAATCATTATAAAAATTACAATAATAAAATTCAAAATTTAATATTAAAATTATAACAATATAACTTGTAATCTTTTACCATGATAAAATTGTTATATATTATCCGAAATCGCATCAGATAATATATAACAAATCGCGGAAAAAAAATAATAAAACCCTTTTTGTTAGATTCATCTATAGAATAAACAGAAGATCAAGAATACTTACGGGTTTGCCTGCTGCTATCCATCTAGTATTCTCTAGCGTTCTTTAGCGATTCCACGTTCTCCGGCGATTCCGTTTATGAAACTAAGAGACCTGCAGAATCAGAATAGATAAGAGAGAAAAGTTTCCAGACACTAAGGAAGCGGCCGTATTTCTGATTAGGGTTTAGAGTGATGAAATACCTAAACCTAGCCCCTTATTTATAGATTTTACAATGTGAAGCCCAACATTGTAAAGCCCATCCTTTGTTACTTCCTTGTGTCCGGGACCATAACCCAATAAATTGATAATTCAATTTATATCCCTGATTTATTAATTCAGGCTTAAGTGTTGAGATTTGGGCCCTCTTCATCACAGTGCCCAAATTCAACCCGGTTACCACACTTGAGCCCATAACGCCTTTTTTACCCATAGGTCCAATTTAGTTAATTAAATAATTAACTCGACTACTTTTAATTTGGACTTCCTTAAGACAATAACCGAATATGTTTATTTAGCATATCGGTCCAAATTATTATTAGTCTATAAATATATTAAATAAATATATTCCAACAATCTCCCACTTGGACCGTCATATGCTACTCAAGAATACATATTCAACTTTAATGGGATCCCTATATTCATTGTCAATGGGCAAACGGTACAACCCCGTACATGATTGATAATAATAAAGGACTAAAGACCTCTTTCTCGTAATGTGAACAATAGGATGCAACAGTAATCACATTACCATAATCAATCAATTACTTGGGCCAATTATGGAGGGTGGTCTAAGAGTAATATGGCTTGTAATCGTACATATCTACTCTTAAATGGTTCCTACTTTTGGAGATCCAATACAGTACAAATATCAATAAATATTTCCAAGCATATATATATTGCAATAAACTTTAATGTGCACAATACTGCAAAATATAACATCAGATCCTATTACAAACTCTCCCACTGAAACTAACAATCCTCTAAATCAACTACACCCATACTGATGGTGTGTCCCTGGAAAACCTTAGGCAAAACCGCCTTTGTTAGGGGATCTGCTATCATGGAATTTGTTCCAATGTGCTCTATACTTATCTGACCCATCTGTACTCTTTCTTTAACAGACAGAAACTTTATGTCTATGTGTTTGGATTTAGACGCGCTCCTGTTACTGTTAGAGTACTGCACTGCGGAATTGTTATCGCAATATAACCTTATAGGGCCTTCTATCCCTTGTACAATGCGTAATCCAGTAACAAAATTCCGCAGCCATAGTGCCTGGTTTGATGCCTCAAAGCATGCAACAAATTCTGCTGCCATGGTGGACGATGCAATAAGTGTTTGCTTTACACTTTTCCAGGATATTGCACCTCCAGCCAATAAGAATATGTTGCCTGACGTGCTTTTTAATGTGTCTGCGCATCCACCAAAATCTGAGTCGGAATACCCGATGATCTCCAGTTTATCCGACTTCCTATATGTCAACATGTGCCCCTTTGTTCCTTGCAGATATCGGAGTACTCTTTTAACTGCTTTCCAGTGATCCATTCCTGGGTTACTAACATATCTCCCCAACATGTTTACAGCAAAGGCAATGTCCGGCCTAGTACAAACTTGAGCATACATTAAACTCCCAACTGCAGAAGCATAAGGGACCGTTTTCATTTCCTCAATCTCAAGTTTTGTCTTAGGACATTGACTCAGACTAAGTCTGTCACCCTTTGCTATAGGGGTACTTAGGGGTTTGCAATCTGCCAATCCGTAACGTTGTAACACACTTTTAATGTATGCTTTTTGTGATAATCCAAGAATACCACGAGAACGATCTCGATGTATCTGGATTCCTAACACAAAACTGGCATCACCAAGATCCTTCATATCAAACTTGTCTGATAGAAATCTTTTTGTAGTGTGTAACAATTCCTTATTGTTCGAGGCAAGCAATATGTCATCCACATATAATATAAGAAATATGAAATTACTCCCACTGAACTTGTGATAAACACAATCCTCAACCGAGTTGATCTCAAAGTCATAACCGACTATCACCTCAAGGAATTTGTGATACCATTGACGAGAAGCTTGTTTAAGCCCATAAATGGATTTCTTAAGTCTGCAAACCAGATCTTTTGAGTTACTTTCTACAAAGTGTTCTGGTTGCATCATGTAGATCGTTTCCTCAATATTACCATTGAGAAAAGCGGTCTTAACATCCATCTGATGAAGCTCAAGGTCAAAATGTGCAACTAATGCCATGATTGTTCTAAAGGAATCCTTCGTCGATACTGGAGCGAAAGTTTCTTTAAAATCAATCCCTTCACGCTGAGTATAACCTTTCGCTACAAGACGTGCTTTATGTCTTTCCACATTACCCAGGGAATCGCGTTTGGTTTTGTAAACCCATTTACAACCAATTGCCTTTTTCCCTTCAGGTAATGGGACAAGATCCCATACCGCATTATCCTGCATTGATTTATACTCTTCTTTCATAGCGTCAATCCACTTTTGAGATTCAGAGCTTGCCATGGCCTGTTTGTAGGATGAGGGATCATCTACAGTTCCAGCACATAACTCATCATGCTCCTGAAGATATACTATAAATTCTGGACCTATAGTACTCTTCCTTTCTCTAGTGGACCTTCTTAATGGCACTATTTCCTCTTGTTGCACTTCTTGAGGAGGTAGAGTTTGATCATTATGAACGATGTCATTTTGATTCCCTTGTGGAAGATTATCTTGAGGTTCCTCTTGTTCTACCTGAATCTCTGTATCCTGGTTAGAACCCTCAAGTGGAGCATCAGTGTTAATCTGAGGATTACCTTGTTCTAATGGGATCGAAATGATTGGCATTACCGCCCAATCTTCAGATATCTCAATATCCCTATTAAAACCTTCATGAATCTTTATGGATTCTTCCTCAAAATCAACATATGTTCCCTTATTCTTCCCCCCAAACTCAACATCCTCTAGAAACTTGGCCGTTCCTGTCTCAAATATTGTACCAGTGAGAGAATCATAAAACTTAAACCCTCTAGAATGTTCAGAATAACCTATGAAGAAACAACTAACTGTTTTTGGGTCCAGTTTCTTTTCTTGAGGTTTGTAAGGCCTCGCCTCAGCTGGACAACCCCACACATGCAGATGCTTTAAATTAGGTTTACGCCCATTCCAAAGCTCATATGGAGTGCTAACAGTAGCCTTTGTGGGTACTCGATTGAGTATATAAGCGGCACATTTGATGGCTTCCCCCCAGAGAGATAATGGTAGAGATGAGTGACTTATCATGCTTCTAACCATATCTTTTAGTGTTCGGTTCCGTCTCTCAGATACACCGTTCATGCGAGGTGAACCGGGCATAGTGTATTGAGGGACTATTCCATACTTCTCTAGGTACTGTGCAAAGGGTCCTGGACGTTGTTCACCCGATCCGTCATATCTACCATAGTATTCACCACCACGGTCAGATCTAACGGTCTTAATGCTTTTACCAAGTTGTTTCTCAACCTCGGTCTTAAAAGTTATGAACTTGTCCAAGGCCTCAGACTTTTCATGAAGAAGATACAGGTAACCAAAACGAGAGTAGTCGTCGATGAATGATATAAAGTACCGCTGCCCGTTCCACGATTCCTGTGGAAACGGTCCACAGATGTCGGTATGTATCAACTCTAAGACTTCTTTCGCTCTATATGCTCCTTTCCTTTTAACTTTGGTTTGTTTCCCTTTGATACACTCGACACATATACCGAAGTCAGAGTAATCAAGGGGGCCTAATAAACCTTCAGCAACAAGCTTGTCCATCCTAACTTTGGATATATGACCTAACCGCTTGTGCCACAGTTTAGAAGATCTTTCAGATTTAGTAATATTGTTTGGTGTACGTTGTGTATTCATAGAAATATTGTGATTATTAATAGTATTCAACAAATACAAATTATCCTCTTTAATCAAATTTCCATTTCCAACAATCATATTATTTAGAGAGAGTGTAAAACAATTGTTTCCCATCAGACAAGAGTAACCTTGCAAGTCTAAAACTGGAAAAGAAATTAAGTTCCTTCGAAAAGTGGGAACATACATTACATCCTCTAAAAATAATACATGTCCAGTGGAAAGTTTTAAAGAAAAATCACAAATAGCTAAAACATCACATGAGCTCCCGTTTGCTGTGAAAATGGATCTTTCATCATCACTTAGCATCCTGCTCTTTGACGTACCCTGCAAAGAAACACAAACATGAGTTGTTGCAGCCGAATCAACCCACCAAGTATTCCTTTTCACAGAAACTATATTACTTTCTGAAACAACCAAAGATGTGGGAGTACCTTTGCTTATCATGTAAGCCCGGCGTTTCTCACAATCCTTCTTCAGATGTCCTTTCTCTTTGCAGAAAAAGCATCGACCTACAGTCGATTCCTCAGGCTTTTTCTTCTTTACCGGACCTTGACCTGGTCCTTTGCCATCTGCTTTCCGCTTGGGTCCTGCCTTATTAGGTGATGTAATCACATTAGCCTCAGGCGCTGTGCCTTTAAGTCTTTCCTCCTCCTGTGCAGCGTGGGAAATCAACTCATTGATATTCCACTTTTCTCGCATGCAGTTATAGGTGGACTGGAAATACTTAAACCGGTCTGGCAGCGAATGAAATGTGAATCCCACTATGCATTCCTCAGGTAAGTCTAAACCGATTGCCTTTAACTTTTGGCCAATCATCGACATTCCCAGAATGTGCTCCCGGATTTTACCTTTGCCATTATACTTTTTGGTAGCTAGCTCGATGAGCAAACGCTGCATCTCTACCTTTTCATTTTTGGCAAAGGCTTTCTCAATCTCCGTGAGAAAGACCGAGGCAGTGGTAACACCTTTAGGGACAGCCCCACGCAATGCTACTGGTATACCCTGTAACATGAGCGCCATGCATAACTTATTTGACCTTTCCCACTTTTCATCAGCCTTAGTTTCATCCGGTGTACTTTCCGGACTAAGGGGAGATGGTTTGGGAGTTATCAGTGCATAGTCGTAATCATGTACAGATAAAAACAGCAACATTTCTTCCTTCCACAATTGGAAGTCCGAACAATCCAACGTCGGTGGACGATTCCCCAAAAAATTATAACCCATGGATACTATAATAAGAACAATCAACACAAAACACATTTAGCATATTGACATATTTCTGATAACATATGCATGAATATGACAAATACATGTAAAACATAAAATTCATTGATAATAGATACCGGAGGGCAAATCATACTAACATGCAATTTTATGAGTTTGAGAAAAAAAAAATAGCATGATCATTATTTTAATTTTCTAAGTACCAATGAGACCTTCCGGAGGGCCGATGTCATTTACTTAAAATTAAAATCAACACAACAACTATTTTCTGTTATTTTCTCCTGTTCATGATTAATTTAAACCCAAACGTGAACCTTCCGGAGGGCCGATAATATTTGAATTTAAATTAATCCCCGAACCTTTCGAAACCTAGGATCCTTAAGAAAATTAATTTTAACCTTCCGGAGGGCCGATTAAATTAATTTCTTAATTTCACCTACCGGCTACGAAACCTTAGTCATGCATCGTCATTTAATCATTCACACATATACAATTTAATTCACAAATACACATACAAAATAATATCAAAGTATCATTTTTGTGAAATATATTGTTCAAATATTTTCAAATTAATAATAATTTTTTTATTATTTAACTTAATATTTGCAGCAGCCTGCACGTGCAGCAGGCTGCTGCAAATATTAAGCCCTGCTGCAATTTGCAGCAGGCGCAGCAGTCTACCGCTGCTGCAAATTGCAGCAGCTTACCTACCTGCTGCAATTTGCAGTAGGCTGCAGGTCCTAAACGGGCCCACCAATTGTTTTGGGTGGGTCCAGCCTGTATTTATATGCTGTTATTATCGTTTGGGTATTTTTTTGTTGTCCCTATTCTTTTGGGGCTACTGTGTTTATCGCCGGACAGCCTTCGGTCAGCGTTAACATCAGGGGTTAAGCTGTCGATGAGCCACTGTCCCAATAATTTTGATTTTATTCGTTATTTAGGGTTGATTTGATGCTAATTTTGGGATAAAAATTCTAGACATCAATAAACCCTAATTTTACCCGAAATAAAAAAAAAATCCCCAAACTATAAAAATTGCAATTTCCTGATAATAAAACATGTGTTTCAATACAATAAATCACATAACATGCTTTTCATACAATCCCTAAATCCATGCCCTACCAATTCAATTAACACATAATCCCAATGACATGGATTCTTTACGATTAAGAAAAATATGCATCTTTGTCTATCAATACTCAATTTGATTATTCTACTGAATCCAAAAAGGGTTTATCTGGCTCTGATACCAATTGTTATATATTATCCGAAATCGCATCAGATAATATATAACAAATCGCGGAAAAAAAATAATAAAACCCTTTTTGTTAGATTCATCTATAGAATAAACAGAAGATCAAGAATACTTACGGGTTTGCCTGCTGCTATCCATCTAGTATTCTCTAGCGTTCTTTAGCGATTCCACGTTCTCCGGCGATTCCGTTTATGAAACTAAGAGACCTGCAGAATCAGAATAGATAAGAGAGAAAAGTTTCCAGACACTAAGGAAGCGGCCGTATTTCTGATTAGGGTTTAGAGTGATGAAATACCTAAACCTAGCCCCTTATTTATAGATTTTACAATGTGAAGCCCAACATTGTAAAGCCCATCCTTTGTTACTTCCTTGTGTCCGGGACCATAACCCAATAAATTGATAATTCAATTTATATCCCTGATTTATTAATTCAGGCTTAAGTGTTGAGATTTGGGCCCTCTTCATCACAGTGCCCAAATTCAACCCGGTTACCACACTTGAGCCCATAACGCCTTTTTTACCCATAGGTCCAATTTAGTTAATTAAATAATTAACTCGACTACTTTTAATTTGGACTTCCTTAAGACAATAACCGAATATGTTTATTTAGCATATCGGTCCAAATTATTATTAGTCTATAAATATATTAAATAAATATATTCCAACAAAAATATGATTTTGGTTTAAAAAATAATAAATAACATTTGTAATATTTAAAACCAAATCACACTAATAAAATTCAAAATGTAATATTAAAATTATAACAATATAACTTAAAAATAATAAATAACACTTGTTATATTTAAAACCAAATCACAAAAATAAAATTCAAAATGTAATATTAAAATTATAACAATATAACTTAAAAATAATAAATAACACTTGTAATATTTAAAACCAAATCACAATAATAAAATTCAAAATGTAATATTAAAATTATAACAATATAACTTAAAAATAATAAATAACACTTGTAGTATTTAAAACCTAATCACAATAATAAAATTCAAAATGTCATATTAAAATTATAACAATATAACTTAAAAATAATAAATAACACTTCTAATATTTAAAACCAAATCACAATAATTAAATTCAAGATGTAATATTAAAATTATAACAATATAACTTGTAATATTTTTGCATGATAAAATATGATTTTGGTTTAAAAAATAATAAATAACACTTGTAATATTTAAAACCAAATCACAATAATAAAATTCAAAATGTAATATTAAAATTATAACCATAGAATTTGTAGTATTTTAACATGATAAGATATAGTTTTGGTTTGTAATATTAAAATCAACACTACTAAGATTAGATCTAAAAACATAATAATAATATTTAAAATGTGATAATAACATAAGTAATATTTAAAATTTTGGACTATATAATAATTACAACACTTAACATATGATTTTGGTTATAAAATAATTAAAACATTTATAATATTTACAAATAAACCGCAGATTTTTACAAATAAACCGTGATTTTTGCAGTCCTGCCGGTTTACTCCTTATGCGGTTCTGGCGGTTTGCGGTCCTAATGAGCCAGTTTCGCAGTTAAACCACAAGTTCATAAACAAATCTCCAGCTTTGAAACGCGTTCCTAAACCATTTGCCACCTCTAGTACTTACAAAACAATAAGGTACGAGATCTCATTGTTTAAAATAACTAAATATCCTACGGCATTGAAGAATCGCAAAGATAATGCTGGACAGGAACATGGAGCAGGCTTCTCCTCGAAGAGGTAATGCTGGCAGTTACAATCCTTCTCCAAAAGTAAGCTCTAATGATCCTGAAAAAGAATTTGAAACCATTATTGCAAGGAAGATTAAGTCTGCAAATAGAAATAGTAATTCCAAAAGACTGTCTATAAACTCTCTTAGAAAGAGAGAAAAGGATACTAAAAACTATGCCTCTGATAATGATTAAGTTTTTTAGCTGGAATGCAAGGGGAGTTCACAATAACCCTACATTAGCTAGGCTTAAGTTCATTATTAACAGTGAGAATGTCAAACTGGTTACTATCCAAGAACCAATGGCTAGGTTGGATAAGATGGAGTTAGTGGCTAAGAGAATTGGTTTTGAGAATTGGGTGTCTAATACAACTAATAAAATTTGGCTATTTTGGTCCAATGAGGTTGAGGTTTCAATAATTGATGATCAAGATCAGTATCTGCATGCTGAGATCAATTATGTTACATTTAGATGCTGTTTTACTTCAGTTTATGCAAAAAACATGAGAGCACGGAGAACGATGTTGTGGAGACAGATTAGTAGTGTTACATGTGATATACCTTGGATACTAGTAGGTGATTTCAACTCAACAAGATGCCCTGATGACCAGCTAAATTGTGTCACCTATGATGGTTCCAGTGCTGAGGATTTTAACAGCTTCATAAGAGATTGCAATCTGGATGTACCTGCACACAGTGGAACTCGTTATACTTGGAGTAATAACAAAGTCTGGAAAAGGCTAGATTGGGTGCTTATTAACCAGCAGATGCTTAATAACTTAAGCATACAGGTTTGTCACATGGTCAGAACTTGTTCTGACCATGCTCCTCTTTTAATTACAATCAGTAAGCACAATGCATCTAGTTCTAAGAAAGGATCTTTTAAGTTTCTCAATGCTTGGGCAAACCATCCTGACTTTATGAACTGTGTAAGTCAGGATTGGTCCAAGCATTGCATTGGAGAGGATAATATGATATTTTGGTATAAGCTCAAAAGACTGAAAAAGCATTTAAAAGATTGGAACTTCACAGTTTTTGGAAATATATTTAATAAAGTAAAATAAGCTATTTTGGAAGTTGAAAACTGTGAGTTGATACATCAGCATATTAATGATAATGAGTCTAAATCTAAACTGTCAAAAGCCAATAGCATTCTCATACTTGCTTTAAAGGATGAGGAATGCTACTGGAAGCAAAAATGCTTTAACTCATGGCTAAGTGATAGTGATGGAAATACAAAATTGTATCACAGCTATGTTGCAAAGAAAAGAAAGAAAAATATTATTGCTGGAATTAAGGATAATGAGGTTTGGCTTACTGATCAAAGTGAGATAGCTGCCTCTGCAGTTGAGCACTTCAAAAAGATCCTTTCAAATGAACCTGATATTTTGAACAATGTTAATGTTAATGAGTCTATACTAAAAAACATTCCTAAGCTTGTTTTGGACAGTGATAATATAGAGATTGCTAAGCCTACATGTGTTGAGGAAGTAAAAGCAGTTATATGGAGCATGAAGAAGGATAGTGCCCCTGGCACAGATGGGTTTAATGTTTTCTTCCTTAAACATTGTTGGAATATAATTAGTCTTGATCTATGTAACTCTCTAAATGCTTTTCTTACTGGTAAAGCTATCCCTAAAGGTGTGTTTGCCACAGGGATTGTGCTAGTCCCTAAAATGGCAAATCCAATAACTTGGAATAACTACAGACCACTGAGCATGTGCACCATATTGAACAGATTGTTTTCTGCCCTCATTAATAGGAGAATATCCCTCATTCTACCTAGAATTATATCTAGAGGGCAGAGTGCATTTGTGAAAGATAGATTGATACATGATAATATTTTGACTATAAAAGAAATGTTGCATAACATAAGGAGGAAGCCTTCTGGAGGCAATATTATCCTACAACTAGACATGTCTAAGGCTTTTGACAGGCTATCTCACACATTTGTCATTAAAACACTAAAATGCTTTGGGTTCTCAGAGGGTATTGTTTCACTAATATATAGTCTTATTTCAAATGTAATGATATCTGTTTTACTAAATGGCACTTGTAATGGATATTTTCCCCAGAAAACAGGATTAAGACAAGGAGATCCATTATCTCCTTGTCTGTTTATCCTGGCAGAGGAAGCCTTATTAAGGGGACTAGAGAATCTATATGTGCATAATAACAAAATACAGTTTTATGTTAAGTCTGGAAGTGTCTTACCATGTTTGGCTTTTGCAGACGATGTTATTGTTTTCTCTAATAGTGATCCATCCTCCATCAAGTGCTTAAGTAACCTGCTTAACCAATACCAAAAAGAGTCAGGGCAACTGATCAACAGTGAGAAGACAAAGGTTATTACATCTTCTAGAAGCTCAAATGCAAACTCAGCCAGAATTAATGTAACTTTGGGATTCAAGACTGAAAATGCACCTTTCAGTTACTTGGGCATTACAATAGCCTCCAACAACACAGGGAAGAATTACATTGCTCTTTTAAGAAAAATCTATAACAAGATTAGTGAATGGGATTTAAAGAACTTGTCTTATAGTGGCAGGCTTTCACTTATTAGACACGTTCTTTATCCCATTGTATTTTTTTGGATGCAAAACTGCATTATACCAAAAACAATACTGAATAAAATAGAACTCTGTTTTAACAAGTTCCTTTGGAGACCCAAAGTTAATGAAAAAGCAATACATTGGACTGGGTGGAGAAACCTATGCAAGTCCTTCAATGAAGGTGGGTTGAATATCAAACTTCTGTCTGATATTCAACTCACATTTTCTTATAAACTTTGGTATTTGTTTAGGAAAGGAAACTCACTATGGTCTGACTTAATTACTAATACCTACTGTAAAGATAAACATCCACTCTATGCTAAGTGTGGTGTAAATGATTCTATTGTGTGGAAAGGTCTTTGCTCTGTTAGAGAGAAGGCTGACCCATTAATTCATTGGAAAGTAGGTAGAGGTGATGTGGATTTCTGGAGGGATTCATGGATTAAGTCTGGTCCTATTGTTACTGATCAAAATTCATGGTATCTTCCAGCTAAGGTTAAAACATTTTGGAGACAAAACAGTTGGGATCCTACTCTTGAATCATTTCTGTCTCATGAAAGATATCAACAAATATGTTGTGTCAAGATCAATCATGAGCATGATGATTGCATAGAGTGGAGTATTTCTAAGAACAAAAAGTTTTGTACAAAAATCACTTGGGAAAATATCAGAGTCAAACACAACTGTTCTTTTATTTTCAAAAAAATCTGGCATAGTTTTATACCAGCAAAGTTCTCATTTTTAACCTGGAAGATACTAAAGAATTTTGTGTCTACAGACAGTGAACTCATAAAGAAACATTTAGCTATTGTGTCTAAATGCCAGTTTTGCTGCAACTGTGAAGACACAACACACATCTTCATCAGTTGCAGCTATGCCTGGCAAATATGGAATTACTATGGGGTATTGTTTAATGTCCCAGTGAGACGATTCATGACGATTAGACATATGTTATTCATATGGTTTAGTACAACTTCCACCAAATTTCATGTTAATCATATTGTTCCACAATTGATTTTATGGACAATATGGTTTAACAGAAATCACTGTAAGTTTAATAAACCAACTGATAACATCTTCAATGCAATATGCAGAATTAACAGACTAATTTTGGCTGTGGATATGAAATTAAAAACTAAGCACTGGCGAAATGCAATTGATGCAGAGGTTACGATAGGAGCAATGTCTATATGTCAGAGAAAGACGACTTACCGGATGTGGAAGGCTCCAACTCTGGGCAGACTGAAGATTAACACAGATGCTGCTTGCTGCTACACTGGAGAAGCTGCCGGTGGGTTAATTGTACGCGATGAACAAGGGAACTGTGTTGAAGGAGTTGGTTTCCTTTTTGGGAAGCTTAGCCCCCTTCAAGCTGAAAGGAGAGTACTGTTGGAGGCGCTCCTCCTTTGCAACAGAAGAGGGTGGAGCTTTGTTGACATTGAGTCTGACTGTTGGACTCTGGTCAATAGACTCAATGCCAACGTGAATGCGACAAATGCTGAAGAAGAGAGGATATGTCGAACCCTAATTCGTCCAGATATGAAAATCAGCCACATTTCCAGAATGGAAAATGCTGTGGCTGATTGGATATCGAAGTGGACACTTGAGAAGAAAGCGAATCATTCCTTCGCAGTTCAAGACATTCCAAACCAGCTTCGTGCGATTATTGTTCTCGAAAGCATTGGTGTGGGTTACATAGACCCAGGTTAGGGCTTGGTGATTTCAAGGTTTTGAAGTGGAGAGCAAAGGCAGAATGAAGCTGAAGTTTGAATAATGGAATGGTTGTGATAGATTTGAGAAGTTGAGATTTAGGGTTTGCTGTGTTAATGGCGGCCTTTGATGAAGGAGAGAAGTCAATTCTGAGCTAATAGAAGTAGGGTTCCCAATTTGTGATTGCTATATTTGATTTGGGACTAATTGTTTGGTTCTGAATCGGGTCGTCTTAATTGGGGCCAGGTCTGATTATTGATGTCCTATTATGTTGGGCATTGTTTTATGTTTAGCCCAATTCTATTGGGCTTTGGTGGTAGAACTTGATTCTATTAATACAATTACCAATTAAAAAAAAAAGAATCGCAAACATAAAAATGTAATATCCAATTACGGTATTGAAGAATAGCAGAGATAAAGATTTATGTTGATGAAGATTATAGAACAAGTTTTTTCCGAACCAGAATGTTCAGATGAGTACTTCTAATAAATTTTTGCCATTGCCTAGAAATTATTATGATAATCTTATAAAATTCTTTCAGTTACACTCAATAGATCTTTTTCCATCAATTCAAGATTTAGAAGAAATTCTTTGGCCAACACCCAGTAATTTTATCCGAGAAGCAGAAAAGCAAGCACAAGCTTGATACCCTTAGACATGCATAACCTTCTAAAGCAACAAATTCAACTGTTTCTCTTGGTAAAAAATCAATTACCATAAAAATGCTTAACCTCATTTTACAACTGTATTATTTTTGGCCGATCGTACTTGTAAAAATAAATTTTGAATATACAGAGGGAGATAATGATTCGTACTGATAGCCTTAGGACTTTAAAATAAACACTCATTTGACACACCATCAGATGAGCTTGGTACATTATTCAAAGACACAACAGCAATGAGAAGCCTTCTTATTGTAACTGAGGGTTCCAGTCCAACCTTATCGCAGAAAAAAGAAAGACGCACTTCTACCCTTTAAGAACCCCTAGTGTTCCTAATGAGGCAGTAATGGAACTGCTGTCGCACCCGGATTCTACAATGTTGGGACTGTCATATGGAAACACATCTTCCAGAGGATAGCTTCTGTTTGTATATAGCTTACATGCATTAGCATTACTACCGATTCCTTTCAGTATAATAGTCTTATGAATGCCACCAAGCAAGCGTTCGTAATCCGTGTCTCCAAATTCTCCCACAAAAACTACAAAATTTGACAGGTCTATTTCCCATCGGACAAACAGATACCTGAAATTGAAGTCTCTTAATAATTTAGTTGGTGCGCATCTAATATATTGCGGCTAGTAAAAGAAGACGCTATAGAGGATTAGCTTTCTCAAATTAAGCACATGAAATATGACAGTTTTATGCACTTAAAGGTGGTAAAATTTGGTCCAACAACATCAATCGATTTTGTACGGTCTGGAGAAAATCAAGTATGAAGAAGTATGTATGTCCAAAATCTGTGCTCGGACACAAAAATATCGGCCGATTCGAAACCTGAGACGGGCCTGGGTTGGAATTTCGGACATTGAAAAATAAAGTTGGTTGTAGAGTAGAAAATTCAAAAGATAGTTTAAACAGGGCCAGTCTTAGGTGTCATATGTAAAAACTAGCTTCGGGTCTAGGTCCAACAGGTTATTAGTTACTATATAACTTATGGGCAACCTGATACCGAATTCACCTAGTAAAAAGATAGAGATGGGTGCAAAACCTGAACTCAGATTGAGACAATATTTTTCGATAGGCCAGTTATGTTAACATTCCTCTAAGTCTTAGATATACTTATTTACCTGAGGGCTTGGGATCTAGAAGCCAACGCAGGGATCACATTCACCCTGGTGCCATTTTGACAGTAGATAGCATGGCAACGTAGAGCCTGGATCCTCATCACTTTACAAAGTCTATTTACCGGAGGAACCTGAGAAGCCACAGAATATGAGAATTAGACGGAATTCTACAAGAGCAAACTCCATATTAAGAAAATATATTAAAATAAAGATATTACCAAAGCCTGGTCTTTGACACTGAAAGCGAAACAATGTGTCGTTGATTCTGATTCATCCTCTTCTATAATTTTAGGATTTCCTTTATTTTCCTCATTTACAGAAGCAGCCCAGCGAATTAAAGTCTTTCTCAAACCTTCTCCTCCCCATCTGTACTCAATATGGGAATGATAATCTGAGTCCGACACATAGGGGAGCGCAGAACCATCTTCAGAGGTTGGAGATGGATAGTAGAGCTCACCACCGCTGTTGCAGATAAACGCATCAAAATCAAGAGGCTTTAAGCCTCCTGAAACCAAACAAGAGTGTATCTCAGATATAGTCATGGAGGTTGACAATATAAATCCAATAGACCCAGTTGATTTCCCTGCTACATCAAAAGTTGTCTTGATTATCTGAAGGAAGTCCGAGGTCCTTTCACAATCCACAGCAATGACGAAGATATTCTTCCGTCTTCTAAGAATAGGGACTTTATGGTCAAGTTTCTCTTTTGACACTGTCTTATGTGACAAGGACGAAACAGCATTTATTAATTTGGCTTTTCGATCAACAGCAGCATCTTCAGTATCCAAAACGTTATCTAGGCTGCTTTCAAGCTTCTCACCATCCAGTGAAAGTTTTAAGTTCAAAGATATATCCTGAATGTCCCTCAGGGAATCACTAGGAGAATCTGGTTCAGAAGTGTCATATCCATCGTAATTTCTCTGCCAAAGTGGCTGTCTCTGCTTGCAAGTAGCTACCCGAGATAAGTAAGTCTTGCAATGTTCTGGCCAAGAATACAAGTGAATGTTTTTCAATCCATTATTCCTGCACCTCCACCAGAGCTGCTTATCTGAAACAAGCTTCAAGAGAGCATCAGCAATGGACTGTTGATCATGGGGGTCAACAAGTAAACCATTGTCTAGAACCTGCAGCCAGTGTAGTCAAATAAAAACTCCATTATTGACTATCAAATACTAAGATAAGATCAATAGATCTTTAGAGCATTAACAAGACTCATGCAGGGCTAGACAGTGGACACACCTTTTGAATATCAACAGGGCCCCCATTTTTCGTGGCAACGATAGGCAATCCATAAGCAGAAGCCTGTTCAGTATAGAGATGGAACAAATTTTGAATAAAGTGATATTTTAAGATGGAGGTAGTTCAAATAATAACTGAGAATAATCACCTCAATTAAAGTAAGCCCAAAGGGCTCAATAAAAGCTGGATTAATGAATACACCCTGGAAAAAAAAGAAAAGAATAAGAAAGTGAGTGAAAATAGTGACCGGTTAATACAAAGTTTTATTTCCTTGGTAATCGAGGCTAATTGTGAGTGTTTGAATAATAGATCCATAGAGATAAATGAAAGTGACATACAAAAAAGATTTACATCATAGCTACACTATAAGTTAAAAGAAGTATTATGTCAAAGATGTATAAAAGATGCGAAATATACTTTGAAGCGGCAGTCTTCTGATCAAACCCTAGGACTATAACGAATTAGAGACGTTCCTATCAGTAAATCTAGAGAGGAAATATAGCTTAAAAACTTCACTTTTGTCTTTGCTGCTAGACGGTATATATCAGGGACGTCAGATTGCTTGTGGTGTTTAGGATACGCCACTTGACCATACAGATCATGTTTGTCGATAAGTTTTAGAATTGAGAGAAGCATTGAGGAGCTAGTGCTGGACAATTCATCTATATCTTCACGGTTCCCCATTATCAATGTCTGCAACAGAAGAAGAAATACTTCTAACTACCAATTCTATACAACCCAAGCATAGATAAGTAGTATATGGTGAGAAAAATATAAAAGTTCACATGCGACACAAAAGAAGAATGGGAATGCATTTCTCAAAAGCAGAAGATTTGTGGCATACAAGATTAGCAAGCTCCCTTAGTTGGCGGCACTCTCCAAAAGCTTTAACTAAAGTTGTGATGTTCTTTTTTGGGTCCGGCCGAGCAAGTGCGAGAATCATAGGCTTGCGCGGATTGGAAAAGAAACGCATTATCTGCCAAGATAAATTTTTACTGCAATCAGAGTTTTTCTTTCCAACATATTAATCATCATAAGCCAGATATATTTAAGCTGTTATAACCTCAGACCAAATTGGTGGATCAGGAGTGCTATGAGTATCTCCATTTCTTACTTCTCCATCCACATCCACATCATGTGGAACAATATGATGAAATTCCATTCCAGGAGGGATCACCTAGACTCGTATGACAGATTAGAACTAATCATAAATAAAAATAAGTACCCTGATTTGTATAAAAGATTTAAACTTTTATTAGAATTTAAAGAGCCTAATAGTGAGGAAGAAGTGTTGATACTTACAATCATCCTAGGCATAGACTTTCCAAAACAGCTTACACCCCTTCTGATCCTAGCTCTTAGTTTGCGCTCCAGCACAGGATCAAAACCATCATAAAGGCGCCATTGCTGGTCTATCTCCTGTCTAGTACTAGTAATAATAATTTCGGAAGAATCGATACATAACTCCTCGGCCTCTATTCGCCTCATTATTTTGTAAGTTGCATTGATTTCTTCTTTTGGCCGTCCTTGCTGCAAGAGCTGCTCAAGCTTATCCCGCCCAAGTGAATGACCAGTAAACACCATCGGCACATTTAGTGCTCCAGACAAAAGAGAAGCAGAATCACCTGCATCTGCATAATGTCCATGAATTGCCACAGGCCACACCGGTTGTGCCCCGGGTTGCCCTTTAGAGATTTCCTCACCCAAAACTTTAGACGTCCGTAAAACATGGCTAATAGCTCTATCTACAAATTCAGGAATATGAGGCCAGAGGAGTTCTTTCGGTACATATTGATCTTTTGGACCAAATGGTATACGGATTATATAAGCGCCGCTGCTTTCCCCGCTTTCCTCTGAAGTCTCTGTGTTAGTAGGATTTAGCATCTCTGTTGGTTGGGCATAACTCCAATCTACACCAGGTGCTGATACTTGTCTTGTCAGTAAATCAACCCGATACACTCCTGGCATTGAACCCAGTGCCCTTGCAAGTTCTACCACATATTTAACCTGTTGGAAAGATACCAATTTTCTAATCAGCATTAGAGGTGCTGTTGATACTTTGCTAATGCTGATTAAATTATTAGATTGCGTGGCAATAAAATTACCTGACCACCTGTATCAGAATCACGACCAAGTTCCATGCTGTCACCGCGTATCAGCCCATGAAGGCTGCAGAGGTACTGCTTGTTATAAATGAACTACATGCATTTGTTATAGTATATAAATTCTATACTTCACCATATGACCTGAATAACTATCTTACTTAAGCTAATGAAGGGAAGAAAAAAACGAAAAATGTTAAAAAGTAGGAATGGAAACACACAGAATCTCTGTACCTTATCAGTACAATATAAAGCTTCTTTTCCATGTGATGAGCTGCCCAATTCTCCATCACATCAACAGAAGTGATCCTCGGCATTCTTGGTCGAACAGAATCACCGTGAGTTGAAAGTTCACTGGGCACGTCTCCTCTCTCTCCTTCTGATAAGTCTTCAGACATATCAGCAGTCGCCTCTTGTCTGCCTCTCTCGCGTTCAAGACGACGCTTAGCTTCACGCTTCGCTGACTTTCCTTCAAGCTAATTTAAATATTCGATTTTTCTTAGTATGAGTGATCTCATCTAAATTTTTTCACAATCACATACTTTCTAAGCAAAATTTAAAACTTACTTAAAATAATCTTAGAAAAGAAGTAAGACAACAGCTGTGCGAATCTCAAGTGTAGTGATGAAGTTTTCTTATTATAAATTATTAATTTATAAATAGAAACTCGAGACTTAGATCAGTAAAATAATCCATCTTGTCCGATTTGATTTTCTATGAGGAGAAGCAGATTGAGAATTAGATCATTTTAAATTGAACATATTGGCAACAAGAACGAGTGTTCATACGCATTTAGCATAAGACACTGAAATCAGTACAACTCCTTATTCTGATCCACCATAACAAACAAATTCATTTGATCATATTCCTGAGAATCTCAAATTAAAAGAGAGAAACCTGTTTCTTCTTGCGAGCCAAATTCCAAATCCTCCAGCACATATTCTCCAATCTGGTGTTCCTTTCCTGCGGACTTCTGGTGGCCGCAGCCTAACGAAAAAAAATTCCATCGAAGCGCAATTTAGAATCAACGAATCAAATCAAACTCAAAATCGGAAACTAGAAACTAAAACTGTCTATGCATGCAGGAAGCATCTGTTTCATTTACGATCGCAAAATCATATTCGAATCGAAATTAGAAACAGAATCGAAAATCGAAAATCGAAAATCGAAAATCGAATCAGGACAGAAATATACATAAGATAACATAAAATAAGAAATTGATGATCGAACATACTCGAACCCATGAACGATGAAGATCGCTCTCATCGAAGCCAGTGATAACCTCCTCGACGAAATATCGAGTCGGACTGAATCGGCCTCGCTCACGAAGAAGAAGCGAGCCTCCTTTAGTGTCCTCGATCGGAGGACCGACGTCGAGGATGGCTTCCAAGTAGCTGTTCACCCAGTCGTTTCCCGCCATTTAAACTCAGCCGGTTGCAATAGAATTTTTTTTTAATATTGATTTAATTTTGGTAGAGAAAGAGAACTGGAGAGTGGTGTGCCATAACCGTTATTATCAAATGGGAGATAGAGATAGAGATCGAGCGAGAGAGAGAGCTCTGGAGTTGTGTAACGAGTGATGATGAATCCTCCTATTTAAATAAAGAACCGATTATTCATAAAATAATAATTCCCTATGCATATTAAACAAAAATCATTATAAAATTATTTGTTAATACTAAATAAATATTTAGTTTTTAGATTTTTTAGTTTTCTTATAATAAATAACTAAATAAATATTTAGTTTTTAGATTTTTTAGTTTTCTTATAATAAATAA
This sequence comes from Limnanthes douglasii subsp. nivea, assembly GCA_036936605.1. Lineage (NCBI taxonomy): Eukaryota > Viridiplantae > Streptophyta > Magnoliopsida > Brassicales > Limnanthaceae > Limnanthes > Limnanthes douglasii. The sequence goes on from JAUPFV010000005.1 coordinate 51,282,951, forward strand.
ATTATAGGTTTGTTGTTCTGAATTTCTAAATTTTAACATATATGTAGAAAAAAGGTTAAGAATACTGTTTTGGTGTATGCATTATTTAACCCTTTTAAAATGGACTAAGTTTGGATTAATCATTGTTTCCGATTCATCTGTTACCACATAAGAGCTATTAGCTACTAAATTGATTTGTACCCGTCTCATATTTTTTAAAATTTTGATTTGAACACAAACAAAATTTGATTTTTTTAAAACTTACAATAATGACATAGTGGAAAATGTTATTTGCAAAATTTAGTATATATAGGTTGTGAAAATATATTTAACTTTGATAGAGTTTCACATGTTGGTATTAGTGATTTTTTGCTAATTTAGTTTTTTTGAAACTTAGGATATTTTAGGTATAAAATTATGTTTTTTATCTGAATTTCTAACTTATTCGTATATTTGAAAAATGAAAAACATAAATAATACATGACTTGAGAAATTAAATATATTTAAACCGTGAAACCTGAATAATACTTGTCTTAGGAAATTAGCGTATACTTGATGAGTTCGGATACTTCAGTCACACCCCACCTCTTAATCCGGATAGGGGTAATTCGGATCATAACACATCACTAAAAAATCCGGACAAGACAAATGTAAAACACCTTTTGACTAAGCTATTTGTTAATCTACTTAAAAGACTAATGGGTTTTTAAAGTTGACCCGGTTTCGCAACTTGACCCGGTAAGCCCATGGGTCATTAAATTAAGAGTATAAATACCCCAACCACTCTCATTAATGAGGGTGATCAACATTTAATACAAGCACACTGCTTAATTATCTCACTATTCCTCACACTAAACACAAAATATTTCAAATTATCAAAACACTCTACCAAACTACCCCCAGCCCAAAATAAACCAAACCAAATTGGCGACCACAGTGGGTGCAAGAAGGTGCCTGAATCTTGCATTCAAAACCAGTAAAAAAACCAGTTTGGATGGATCTGAACGAGCAAGGAACTCCACCTCTTTTGGTGGAAACGGTTGGGGAATATAAGGAATACACCATTGAAGAGCGAGACAAGTTGGGAGCAGAAATAGAGGCGCTAAGGGCCATAAAATAAGGAGAAAATGGTATAAGGGAGAAATTAAGGGCGTCAACTATTCATCATACTAACAACCCTAGGGAGAATGATCCATTAATAAAGACTCATCTGAGTTAAAAAAAAACTCACATCAGCTCTAAGAAGACACATCGGTCCAAACCTGTTGAAAGTTCAGATTCGGAGTCCTCCAGTAGCTCTTCGAATGAGGCTGAGGTTGAGGAATATTTGTCATCAAGTAGTGATGAAGGGAGATCCAGAAAAAAGATGAAGCTAATAAAAAAATATTCAAGAAAGAGAGATAGACATGGTAGGCTTAAAAGGCATCTGGGCAAAGGGTCATCCCACAGACATATTGATTAGTTGCTGATAGATCCTTTTGCTTTCCAGACCAAACCAGGTATTTTCGCAACACCTAATAAAGACACAGTCTTTAGTCGTAATAAAAACTGGAGACAGTCACCTTTTTCTGCCAAAATACTGTCCGGAAACCTACCCAAAAGATTTGAAAACTCCAAAATGGAGAAGTATGATAGAAGTAAAGATCCGGACAACCATCTGGAGCAATTCAAGAACTTCATGATGAATTTTGATGATGATGACAAACTTTTGTGTAGATCCTTCTCTCAAACTTTTACGGGAATTTCTCTTAAGTGGTATAATAGTTTACCCCAGGGTGTATTAGAAACTTTGATACATTATGGGTTGCATTCCGAAGGCAATTTGTTGGAAGTAAAGAGGTGAAGGCAATGGATATACCATTATCCATTGTTCCCAAGAACCAAACGAGTCTTTAAATGACTATATAAGTCGATTCGTGAATACAAAGAACGGATTAGCAGATTACTTCGAACAGGTGGCAATTGTTTATGTGAGATAAGGGTTGAATCATGGGAACTTGGCTGATTCGGTGACCATGAAGAAAACCATGATCTGGGGTGGCCTGTTGAATCAAGTGAGAAAACAGATTAATGTGGAAGAAACCAAGAAAAACAGGGTGCACCGTCAAGTGAGGTCCATCAGAACAGCCCCTCCGGGTGCTAACCAGTACAGATATAAGACTAAGGAGACCGGACAAGGGTCCAACCGGACTAAACAAACTTATTCCAACCATAGTCAGTCTCAGAGCCAACAATCAAGAGGTATAAAAGGTCCTTGGGTTCAACCAGAGTGGTTTGCAGATTTAAGGGAGAATGAGGCCACAATATATGACAAGACCAAGGATGAAGTCCATTTCCGGAAACCGGAGGTACTGCAGTCTCTCAGAGAAAGCCGAAATACTTGTTTTTGCAAATAACATAATGATATAGGCCATAATACTCAAGACTGCATATCACTGAAACAGGAAGTACAGAACCTTATTGAAAGAGGAAACCTGGGAGCTTATATCAAAAGAAGAAGTGGAAACAAGCCTGACAGTGCTCCTCGGACGGGCCCTACAAATAATGCGGGAATATCTGCTCAAGAAGGGGAAATGGTGATTCTTGAAAGATTTGATGTTGATTCTGAGTACCTGGATCCTGATGCAACTCGGAATAAAGTGGGGGTCATAATAGAACAAACCTAGACAGTGTCCGGACTGATCAGCTTCTTTGAGTCACTCACCATCTTTAGAAGAGATACTGTAACAGCACTCAGTCCTTCATCAAGGAAGAGGCATGTGCATAGTTTGGCCACTTAGTTGGAAGGGGGGATGTCTTCCCATCAATTCCAAACCCCTTTTCCATTTATAGTTTTTGATGAGGATGATTTGAAAAATATTGCAGGGTCTCATGAGGATGTTGTGGTGATAGAAGCATCTATTGGGGGTAATGATATACGCTGGATTTTGATAGACGCATGCAGTTCGACAAACATCCTTTTTTTAAGCTCCTACAAACAGATGAGGAATCTGGCTATTATTCAACACTCAAACAGAACCATTGTAGGCTTCACAGGGAGACTCGGTTGGTAGACTCAACGTCTGGCAACAAGTTGATGTCCTTTATGGATGCCTTCTCTGGGTACAACCAGATACAGGTGGATCCGAAAGATCAAGATCATACTACCTTCATAACATACAAAGGTCTCCATTGCTACAAGGTGATGCCTTTGGGGTTAAAGAATGTTGGGGCTACTTATTAGAGATTGGTGAATAAAACATTCGTTATTCAGATATGGAGGTATACATAGATGACATGATGGTTAAAACCCTGGAGGAGGATTTTCATATATTTGATCTTCAAGAAATATTTTCAAATTTGATAGCTGTGAATTTGAAACTAAATCTAGAAAAATGTGTCTTTGGGGTTCGATCTGGAATTTTTTTGGGTGATGTGATAAGTGAAAAAGAAATACAGCCCGATTCGGATCAGCTTAATGCCCTATTGAAAATGGATCCTCCTCGGAATATTAAAGAAGTCCAGAGGCTCACTGGAAGGTTGGCTGCCCTAAACCGTTTTACTTCAAGGTCTTCGGATAAATGTGCTCCGTTTTTCCAAACTTTGAAGTATGCTAAAGATTTTAAGTAGTCTCCATAGTGCAATCAAGCCTTTGTTGAAATAAATAAACACTTGTCCTCACCAAAGACTCTTTTCAAACCTGTTCTAGGAGAAACGCTTTATGTATACTTGGTTGTGTCAGAATGTGCTATAGGTGTAGTATTGGTAAGAGAAGTGGACAATTACCCTCGTCCGGTATACTAAATCAACAAAATTTTAATAGATTCTAAGAAGAAGTACTTAAAGCTTGAGAAGTTGGCATTAGCCTTAGTGATTGCGGCAAGAAAGATGAGGCCGTATTTTCAATCTCATTTCATCATTGTCCGGACACATTTCCCATTAAATAATATTCTTCAAAAGGCAGACATATCAAGCAGGATTACCAAGTAGTCAGTAGAATTGGGCGATTACGACATTGATTTTTCCCCCCGAACAGCTATTAAAGCTCAATCAGTGGCTGATTTCCTGGTAGAATTCCATTCAGACAGGAATTCTAAACAGACATCAGAAGATAAAACCAAGAAATAGTGGGTAGTCCGAACTGATGGTGGTTCAAGCACAATGGGTTGTGGAGCTGGAATATTCCTAATCTCTCCGTATGGTGATAATATGTACCAAGCTATATGCTTTGGGTTCAGGGCCTCCAACAATGATTCTGAATATGAAGCAGCTATAGCTGGTCTTAAATTGGCTTTTCTGTGTGGGGCTAAGAGAGTTCGGTTGATGGGCGACTCTCAACTGCTCATCCAGCATGCTCAAGGTCAGTCTGAGGCCAAGAAGTAGTAACTGATCAAGTATTTACTCATCCTGAAAGAAGTGGCAGCCAACTTTAAAAGTGTTTGTTATGAGCATATTCCCAGATTGGAGAATACACTAGCGGATTCTTTGGAAACTATAGCGTGTTCTGAGTCCTACCCTTGGATTCACATACAGGAATGTCTGTCTATACAGCCGAGTCAGAACAAGGAAGATGGGGGAAACATGAGCATGCAGGTGATTCAACCTAAAGACTTGAGGTTTTCCCTCCTTCAGTATATTTCTGATGGGGTTTTTCCTTTGGATAAAACTATGGCAAGAAAGATTAAACACAAGGCACATGGTTTTTTTATAATAAGGGGAGTTCTCTATAAAAAAATATTTCAGTAGACCTCTCATGCGTTGTTTGGGGGTTGAAGAATCTCAAGTCGTTTTATTCGAACTACATGATGGAGAAGGCTCAGCACATTGTAGGTACAAGGCACTAACCTGGAGAGTGTTGTTAGCTGGGTACTATTGGCCATCCATAATGGCAGATGCTAAAAAAATGGTAAAGAAGTGTGATCCATGTCAAAGGTATGGCAATGAAATTCATGTGCCAGTGGTACCTTTGGAGTTTATTTCTGAACCAGTACCTTTTCCTCGATGGGGAATGGACTTAGTTGGACCTCTGCCTATGGCATCCGGGGGGTGCAGAACTATTATAGTTGCTATTGATTACTTCTCAAAATGGATAGATGCAGCTCCTTTGGCAGGAACCACTTCAAAGGATTTCATTAAATTTATCATATCCACTTTATGTTGCATATTTGGAGTCCCTCAAAAGATTACTACAGATACTGGGCCACAATTTGATAACAAAGCTATTTGCAAGAAGTTTTGTGGGCATACCGAACTACTCCTCAGGCTGCTACACAAGAGTCTCATTTTGCTTTGGTGTATGAGATTGATGCAATTACCCCCCCCCCCCCCCCCCCCTCATAGAAGCTACCCTACTATCATACAAAGTTCATAACTATTCCAAACAAGCTAATAAAATAGAAATTATGAATCAGTTGGACTTAATAGAAGAAAGAAGGGTAAAGCTCTCTTAAGAACGACTCACTACCAAGGTTTGAGAAGCAGATTTTCTTTTAAGGTCAAAAGAAGAGATTTCAACCAGGAGATAAGGTGTTAAGAAAAGTTTTCTTACACACCAAGGAGAAGCAGTTCGATAAGTTGGCTCCAAACTGGGAAGGCCCCTATGAGGTCTATGAAAAGCTCAAACCTGGGACATATAGACTTCAAGACAAAGAATGGATATTTTTGAAGCACCCATAGAATATTGAACATCTCAGGTTGTATAAATATTTACTTGTTAAACATTAATGTATATATTAGGGGCATACTATTTCCTACCCTGGTGGCGGGGGGGGGGGGGGGGGTGGTTTAATGAGGTGTCCGGTCTTTTATTCAATAATATATGATGCATTATTAAACCATTAGGAGTGGTTTTACTACAATTCAGTTCAAGTATAAATCACTTGTTCAACACCTTGGGTCTTTAGTGGATCAGATAAACTTGGTTAAGTGATGAATATTAAATACATGCCATCAGAGATATTAAAAACTCTCACTTTAATACTTCTGAAATGTTAGGGGATACTTAAACATTAGCCATAATTTTTTTTAAAGAAAAGTATTAAACAAAAGAAATTTTGATAAATTAAACATGTTCGGACTTGAACCAAACTGGAAAATAAAGCATGCCTTGGCCATCCAAGGACTTTAGGTGTTCAAATGACTTATTTGGACTATAACCGAATAGTAGTACAAAAGGTGCCTTGGCCATCCAAGGACTTCGACTGTTTGGAAAGACACAAAAATAATATATGTTAAAATCTTAGGGCTTATGTCCCTTCGGAAGTTCCTTCACCACCATCACATTTTTTAGGAATTTTGAGTTTGGCACTCGAACTCTCACTAGTTCCCTCTTCATCATCATTAATGGAATCGATTCCGCTGGAGTAGTTGCGCTTGTCACCATCTGCTAGAGTATGAGATGGGATGTCTTCGTATTCCACATACTTTCATAGGGGACCCAAGGTCCTCTTTGGAAAGGTCTCATGGAATAGCAGCACCATGTCAGACTTGATCCAATCATCTCTCTTGTCTAAAGAGTCTATTACTTCATTGGTATACTTATCAATACCTGCTTGGATAGCTTGCTCCTGCTGACTCTTTAATTCTTCTTTTTCCTTGGCCAGCTCCGAAACAGGGCTCTCTAGTTTAGTCTTCTCCTCGGTTAAGGTTTTAATGGCACCATCATTGGTCTTCACTTCCTCCTTCAACGTTGTGAGGTCTTTTTCTAAGTCAGAATACTTAGTATGGAGCTCAGTTCTGGCTGCTTCTGATGTGGATAACTTAGTTTTCGAATCCTCCTTGTCCTTCTTCAGTGCCTCCATCTTCTTCTTCAGTTCCTCTATACTTTGCTGAGCGTTTAGAAGACTGTTTGACAGAGATTGCTTGTCAGAGGTGAGGGAGTTGATAAGGTTGGTATGACTTTTCACCTGCCTTTGTAGATCAAGTATTGGTCGAATATGACCATGGAGGGAGTGACTCAAGACATCTTACTCGCCGGATACGGAGAATGATTTACCATTAAAGGTCACCATGTTCGAAGAACTGGAGGGACGATAGGGACCTGCAAAATCAGTCTTCTCAAAATCATCAAAATACAAGCCAACGTCTTGAAGGGAACTGATGTCCACTTCATCATTCCCTCCCCCAACAATCTCTCTAGACTTGAGATCTGTTGGAATTTCCTCTTGCAAGGTGGATTTCTGAAGGACGAAGAATTATTTCTTCTCCCAGTGTGACCTTCTTCTTAGTAGCTTTCTCATCACTATTGGCCCTTCGTTTCCTATCCTTCTTAAGGGGCTTTGGTGGGTTTTGCGACCCTTCAACCTCCCATATTGTTTTAACCTCTATTGCTTTGATCAGGGCTGCATCAATCCCCCCGGTTCCCCGAACCAGTCCCTTCTGTAGCTGCTTGAACCAACTCTGCTGCAGGTTTTTTCTTCTTGTTCTTCATCTTGCTGGGAGCCTTAGCTCTGGAAGGTAAGAAAAACTTGCCATCCTTGGCCTATGTCCTTTTGAGAATCACGCCAGGAGGAGAGAGGGTGGTTAGCTCTTCCCATGTGAGGTATCTCTGGCCTGTGATGTTCCAAAATGAGACCTTACGCAATTTCCCAATGTGAAGCAATTGTGGAAGGCATTCCCCCAGTGCTCTGAAACCCATGCATTGAGTTTTGCACAAGTATTTTGCCCCTCCTCTAAATTTCCGGTGAACTCATTCAGTAGCATTAAAAAGGAGTAGCAAGCTAGTAAGAATAGGAAAACGTATAATTTAAAAAAAAAGGAAGACAATGAGAAGAAAGGAAATTACCAGTGCTTTTCCACCTGCTAGTCAACATACTAGGGTTGGTATTGGCCTTAATCTTTCTACAATTCTCACATGTTCCACTAATAAACATGAACTGTATCCTCCAATTCTCTTCGGACTCCAACAGGTTGTCTATAATTTTAAAGTCATTCTCCATGTTGTGATGGTAGAATGGAATCTAATGGTTCTTGCACAAGCTTTCTATAGCAGCAAACTGCTCAATCGGAAGTGGGATCGTCGACAACCTTGATGCCATGATACATGCAAGGAGAGAGTACCAGGCATTGGGGCTTACCTGGTTAGGGAAGAGTTTGACCAAATGAAAATATTTAACGATCTCTGGGTCTAAAGGGAACCGGTGTCCCTAGTTTAGCACTTCAGTAAATATTACCACCTCATTTAGCTTGCAATCTATAGAAGTCTCTGGAGTAATAGGTATCCTTACTTTTACAGACTTTGGAATCCCCTATTTGGTCCGGATTCGGCCCAACTTAGCAGTATGGATCTAGATGTAGTTGATTTTTTTCAAGGCCAACAGATATTTCACGCTAACGTGTTTGAAACAAGGGCCTACCTTGCCCTCTAAGCACTCCGGAAGCGAGTCCGGATGAGTCATACAAATTTTTACTTTACTTTTTCCCTTCTTATCAGAAGCAGCATCTCCTGTTTAACCTGATGCCTTGGTTTCGAAGGGGGCCTCATCGATGTTGTCTTTCATAATCTCTTCCATCACTATGGAAGGTTTGTCAGTTTCCTTAGAAGAAGGGGGGGGGGGTCAGTTTCTTGCACTGAAGGCTGTTCGGATGGTTGAGCGCTTGTTGCCTCTGAAGTCCTAGTGTTTGGTTGAGGTTGTGATCCGGAGGGCTTGGCCCGTGGAGCTGCTTTAAACACTTCCGATCCGGAGGGTTTTGGCAGTGATAATGTAGATTGGGTTTTGGTTTGACGGGTCGTTCGACGAGGGGTTATCTTCTCCGGAGACTTCTCTGTATCATAACCCATAGCAATAAAGGGAGAGGGTTTTCTGGTGCTTGAAACGGATTTTTCCTTAGACACAGAAGGTTGAGACTCTTGAACAGAAGAACCAGAAGGGGTGGGTGAAAGGTTTGGTTTGAATGAAAGTTGTCTGGGCCTAGGGTTTTTGGAAGATGATGACCCTTGATCGGCGTCCTGAGTTGGTTGACTGGTTTTCTCACCTAGAGAAATTGGGAGGCCGACGAAAATACGGTTCTATCTTTCTACCTTCCTCGGTCTCTCTAACTCTGACAAATTCAACCAGCCACCTTTCACTAAAGTGTTTCTGGCTGTGAACATAAAATATTTCAAGAACGATTTGAAGGTAAAGATGAATATCTCTCTAGAACAGCTTTGAGTGTGGAAGACAATGAAATAGTAAAAGAATATTTATTTAACAATAAAAAGTAACAGTTACTTAGGAGAAGTTGAAGAGGGTTTTTGCAATGATTAAAGGTTGCGCAAACATGTGAAGAATCAAAAAGCCTAGGTAAATTTCTAGAGTTAGTAGGTGCGTCGGTCTAGGAAAAATAACGGCTGGTAGGTCGAACCAAATATTGACACGTGTCCCAAGATCCAAGAATAAAATTCTTAGAATTCTGGGAAGAGAGACCAGTTCAGGCGAATACGAGCAGATTAGATGAAATTGATATTGGCTTGGTAGATTTTTTAGCCCTACCAAAGATATTTAACAAGGCCTAAAAAAGGGGCTACTATTAAGTTCAGATACTTCAGTCACCGCCCACTTCTTAATCCGGAAAGGGGTAATTCAGACCATAACACACGACTAAAAAATCTGGACATGACAAATGTAAAACATTTTTTGACTAAGCTATTTACTAATCTACTTAAAAGACTAATGGATCCTTAAATTTGACTTGGTTTCATAAGTTGACTCGGTAAGCCCATGGGTCATTAAATTAAGAGTATAAATTCTCCAATCACTCTCATTAATGAGGGTGATCAACATTTAATACAAGCAGGTTGTTTAATTATCTCACTACCCCTCACACTAAACAAAAAATATTCAAAGCTTATCAAAACACTTTACCAAACTACCCCCAACACAAAATAAACCAAACCAATACTAATTGAGAAATCTAGACAAACATGTGTATGTGGAAAGATATATAATTTGAAAACATAAAGTATACTACATTTCGTACGTGATCTAGGATTCCACTTAATCCTGACGAATTCTTAAACATATTTCAACATATTTTGCGAGATTATTAAGAATTTGAAAATAAATTGCTAATTCCTCATACAAAATACAAGAACAGTATATTATCTCTAAGGAACAACGAAGATAAAGCATCAAAATCAAAAGAGGAATCAAATATAACAGATAGATCACTCTAACTTCTAAAAGAAGAAATTAGATGAAAATACGTGGGTAGATAATAAATTTTTGTCAAGCTCTAAAATCGAACCATTCGATCCTTCTGTTTTCTTAGATACCAAAGCTCACGTGAACTAAAAGCAAGCATGAAAAATGTAACTTTGTTCTGATAAGGGAGTAGGTACCCGCAACCAATATAAAAGAGAAACGTCGAAGTAGAGCAGAACAAAAGGAAAGTCAATGAAGGATCAGAAGAGCGGACAAATCACTCAATCCGAGCAGGAAAGATATAAAATCGGGCGCGCTCGCTCTAAATCGTACTAGGGCATGATCAAAGATGAGCACGCTTGACCAAAGCTGATATACCGAACAAAGAGGATACGAAAGCAAAGTCGCGCTCAACGTTGAGCCAATAAGAGCATGATCGAGGATAAGCACGCTCGATGCAATTTGATATGGAATTTAGTATGCGCGACCAGAAACTTCACAAACAGACTCAGTAAAGGAAGAATTAACACCAGAGCCGACCGGGTAGACGAGCCGCACCAAAGCCGACCAAGCAATATGGAAAAAGATGCTCTGCTTGGAAAGTCTCCAAACTAACCGTTTACCTCAATAAGCATTAATGAAGTCAACATAGTGGACTGTATTGAAGACCACTAATCAAGGATGGATAGTCAACGGTCAAATATTCAGGGATCGCTGATCAAGGAGAATATATAACAATCAATTCAATTTAGGTCTTAGCCCATTAAGTATATGTAATTAATGAGAAAGTAACGACCAAGAGTAGTATATATATTACTATGTAAGGGTTATGTTCAGAAATATTCTCGAATTAATAATATTACTCTCCTGGCATATTGGTGTTTTAGGTTTTTCCCATAACAATTTCTGCGCCGTCTGTGGGAAACATCAAAACAATTTTTTTTCCAATGGTAGTAACTCGATCCGGATTGATATTGAACCCAATGAGAGACGTATCACCATAGCCAACCCTAACCAATTGACCGAGCCCGTTGGAGGATCAACACTCCCGCCCCCACCCAACCAGGGCACCCTGAAAGACGCCTTGTAGAGAAACATTCCGACTGCGGTGGACCCACCAGTGGCACTAGCTATCGCAGAATTGGTAACCAACTTGGCAGACCGCCCCGTACAACCTAGCCTCCCGGAAATGAGGTTCAACGATTGGAGCAACATATTTTGATGATGCAGGTAGCCCAAGGTAAGGCTGATCGCGACCAGAAAGTCATGGATTTACTTAATAAGGTGACCATGGTGGAGCTGCAGGAAACTGTTAACACACTGACAGCAAAACTGCGTTTAGGCGATCACCAGCGTCCCCCGAAATCAGTCGTGGAAGTAAGTCGAGCAGCAGTGCGAGAAATATCCTCCAAAAGGGACAAACACGACGAAGGAATGTGCGAAAGCGGTGGGCAAAAGCGCCAGAAGCAAACCCCACCTAACGATAACAAGAGAGGAATGATCGAGCAGTACAACCATGTATGCCCGACTATGGCTGCCTACGTCCTCAAGGAGTCAGCATTTATCAAAAAACTCCTCGCCTCCCAGCTCCCAAGGCAATTCGGCCCTGCCAGTAGCAAACCCCACCTAACGATGACAAGGGAGGAACGATCGAGCAGTACGACCATGTACGCCCGACTATGGCTGCATACGTCTTTAAGGAGTCACCATTTATCGAAAACATCCTCGCCGCCTAGATCCCAAGGAAATTCGAGCAGTACGACCATGTACGCCCACTGTGCTTGATCTTGCAGAAAAAGTTCTCAATCTGAACAACTCAAAAGTATAAACACACGCCATACAATTGTTGTTAATCATTTATGAGCATCAAACTACCCATAAAATTTAAGGAAGGCATTCAAAGGTTTTCCAAAAAATATATATAAGTCTTTACAAATATTCGAATGTTATGGATTGACAGGGTTCACCACTGCCACATCCGCAACACCTACTTTCCCTTTCTCCACCATCGCGAGCAATTTCTGATAAGGCCCCAAATCCATTTCTGGGTTCAAGGCGATTAGTTTCGCCACCAATTTTGCCTTTTCTTTATGTACTTTCCCCAGGGCTACTTGCATAACCTGGTGCTCTCTGGCTTCAATATCAGCAACAACTTTCTTCTTGAGCTCAGCCACTTCATCACGCTTTTCCTCTTTTTTTCGGCCACAGCTCATCTACCTGTACTTTCACCTCGGCCATCTCTACCGACAAATCGGCCACCTTGGCGGCGTGCTCTTTCACTTTGGTTGCCTGGCGCACATTTTGCTCCAACAGTTGCGAGTTTTGCGTAATATGTGACTTGTTCTTCTTTAACAACTCATTATTCTGGGCGGTCAACAGTGTGGTGCTAGTCATCGTCTCCAGGTAATGCTTACTCCCTGCCTCTCTTTCAGCGCATTCTTTGTCCAGTTGGCGTATTAGCTCCTCGTTCCCTTTTTGCGCTTTCTCCGCACGTTGTTTTGCCACTCCATACGCATTTTTGAACCGAGATAACTCGGTATTCAGACATCGCACCTAGCCAAAAAACATAGGCTCTGGTTTCCACTTCTCCATTCTCCAGATATTTACCGAGGACATGCGCCGGTACGCCAGGTCATGCGAGCTATATTGCATTTACGCAACATCACAATACACAGTCTCAATATAACTTCTTTCTCCAATGCATACAAATCAAAATAAGCTATATAACAAAAACATTCAATTCTACATTACTTACCTCCAATGTCAGCTCCAATTGACGCTGCAAAATTTCACTCATGGGCAGCGTATCATAAAACGACAGATCAGATTCGTGCCGCACTTGATCGATGATCATCTCCGAGGCCGCAGGCATCACCAGCTTAGCCAAAGGCTCTTGCATCGCCTCAGATTGATGCGCGATCTACTGAGCCCCATTTTTTGCCCCTCCTGACCTCTGCGTATGAAGACCTTCAGGCACCACAACATTTACTAACGAGGCCCCTGATCCAAGACCATGCACGAAATTCGTCATCCACTGCGCTACTGGAGGTGGAGCCTTTTTTTCCCTTCACCCCACCCTCTGGCTCCGGCACTTTATCATCAATAACGACTACCTCCGGGGACTTTCCATAAGGTCTCTCCTTCTCCTTTGTTTGTACAACATCACTCACTTGCGCCTCCACTACTGCGTCTTCCTCGTCATCGTCTACCAGAGTCATCTTCCGTTGGGAAAAGGGAGCGGAGTTAATCACCCCTTTATTTTTTCTCTTTAACGGACTGACTGCATCCTCTGAATCTTCCTCTCGTGGCCTCGCCAACTTTCCATTGGCCTCCACTCGTTCGGCCACAATAGCCAGCTTTACTTCCTTGCTCTGCATCTCCACCTCCTCACCTTTCTATGCCCCTTCAAGCATAAAATACGACTCGCTCACTTCTCGTGCTTTTCATCGCGATGACACCGTTAGACCCAACCCGGAAAAATCTCCCTCCTCATACCGCTGCTTTATCAATGCTCGGAGCCTCTCCAAAGTCGTCTCATCTTCACTAACACTCATTGTTACTCTCCCGTCCTCTACAACTGCAAGCTCAGGAATGCGCCACATAACGATCTTCAAATAATTCACTGTACAGAAGACTTGCGTCGGCTCGCCTCCCCAAGCAGCGTGCGCCACGGCCGACAATTTTGCTAAAAGATTAACCGAACCTTTGGGGCGACCTTCTTTACACCACTCTTGATACTTCCCTTCACCTATACCAACATATCACGAGTTATAGCAAACTTTACAGATCAATCTACATACTCAAATATTTAGAAAACCTTACACTTGGACTTCCAACGTCTCTCTAACTGAAGATTCAATATAGCACTCTCATGCTCCCAATTACCAGACACATATATAAACCTATGCTTCCAAGTATTATCGGAATTGCGGAGGTCAACTATGTGTTTCGCTCCTTTTAATTGCACATAGAAGAACGGCGACCGCGCCAGTTTAGACACCTGCATCCCAGCCAGTACATCAGCCAAGCAGAGGGGTATTCTGAAGTACCGAGAACTCAAGACGATCATCAACAACGTCCTCCAACCATTCACCGTTAGCTGGGTGGGACAAATGTCAATCAAAGTAAAAAAATCCCTAATTAGCGGGGGTAAAGGGAGCCGCAGGCCCCAATCAAATAAAGTCGTATATAGGCAGGTCTTCCCTTCTTCAGTGGCGTAGGCTTGATCCCATACCTATGGTGTCCTAATAGTCATATCATCGGGAAACCCATACCTATTTCTAAACTCCATAAGGGAATAAACAGTGAGATACCCATATTTTACAGTAATATTAGCAAAATACTCTTCCAATACATCCATCTCATCATACTCCAATTTCACTTCCATAGTTTTCTTCTTCATAGTTTGCTTTGGCGTCATGTTCAAACCGACTGCAATTACCCAACAGTGGTTATCAGAATATGGTTTCACCTTATGATACGTGTACTTACTCTCAGTAAACCCAGTATTTCGTGCAACAAAACATACATTCTCATAACTCTAAAGCCCCTAACGTTATTCAAGTTTTCTTTCCCTAGGTTGTGTAAATTAACTTAAAGTTGGAAAACGAAACAAAGATTGCATACCTGTTTCGGTACTCCATTCTTCGTTTGCGTCGTCGGTAGCCTTTCCCAACAGTGAATCAAAGCGCTGCTAAGTTTGCGACATGAACTTTCTTTCTCCAAGTCTTTCTTGCAAACAATTTCTCAAAAGAATCTACAAAGATTAAAATCTTAGATTTTATTTAAAATGTCTTAATACCCGAGAAACGGTTCTATTACCCACTCGTCACCACAATGATGACACATGTCGAATCGTGCATAGAGAAACTCAAACACCTAACATGCATTTCTACAGTAACTTGTCAGAAAATCAAAACAAATCGACACATGATATCATATTAGAGAGTGACACATCACCCACGTCTCTTTTCATTTTTTTTCTTTTTTATTCAAATCAGTAACTATTTCATAATTACTCATTGAACTAGGGGGAACCCTGATAAGGGAGTAGGTACCCACAACCAATATAAAAGAGAAACGTCGAAGCAGAGAAGAACAAAGCAGAGCAGAATAAAAGGAAAGTCAATGAAGGATCAGAAGAGCGGACAAAACATTCAATCCGAACATGAAAGATATAAAACCGGGCACGCTTGCTCTAATTCGAGCAGGGCATGACCAAAGATGAGTACGCTCGACCAAATATGATATACCGAACAAAGAGGATACAAAAGCCAAGCCGCACTCAACGTTTAGCCAAGCAAAGCATTATCGAGGATAAGCACGCTCGACGTAGGTTGATATGAAATTTAGTACGCGTGACCAAAAACTTCACAAACATACTCAATCAAGGACGAGTTAACACGAGAGTCGACCGGATAGACGAGCCAACACCAAAGCCGACCGAGCAAGATGGCAAAAGTTGCTATGCTCGGCAAGTCGCCAAACTAACCGTTTACCTCAATAAACATAAGTCAACATAATGGATTGTATTGAAGACCACTAATCAAGGATGAATAGTCAAAGGTCAAATATTCAGGGATAGCTGATCAAAAAAAATATATAGAAATCAATTTAATTTAAGTTAAGGTTTTTTTCGTAAAGTTATATTTAGACTTATTTAATTTTTAATATATGTAACCAATTAGTATATTTCCTATACTAGCATGTAAAATCCCAATTCACATGCATCTTAATATATTATTTGTTTATTAAATTAGTTCATGTTTGAGAATTATAAATATTTATAGCTCAAAGAAGATTAACAAAAATTATATAGTTGTATTAAAAATATTTATGTTTTTTTAGAAATATTATTATATATATTAGTTAAAATATTTTGTGTGGATTTTTTCAATAAATTAATATTTGGATATTTATCTTTAAACATGGTATCCTAATTGTTTTTTGTTTGATATCAAATTTATATATTCTTGTAGGATTATAGAATTTAAAAACATTTTACTTATCTAAATATTCGATGAAATATATGCTAATTAGAGTATAATTTATTATTGTCCTGTACGGCGTTGATTATGTTGGACGTTCTCAAATTTTACCTAGTTCGAATAACTAATAGAACTTAAAGAAACCTTCAAGGCAAGCAAGTCAATTTTATTTTATAATATACCTAAAAATAAACTCGATTGTATAATATTTAAAAATATATATGTTTTTGATCCATGAATATTATAAGTGATCATTGTATGCACTTTATGCAAGTTATTTGTCCATCTATTCGGTAATAATAGAGGAAGAATATCCTCCAATAGAGTAGTCGAGTTGGTTGAGTAAGGTATGCTTGTGATCAAAGGTCATGAGTTCGAGTCTCTCTACAAAAAAAAATGAATTTAATTAGTCAAGTAATAGAATTGATAATGAAAATGTATATAAATTCTTTAATGGGTGAAGATATTTTTCCCATAAAATTTATTATTTCCTCCATCATTCATAAAAAACTTCATCTTGTTATTTCCTCCATAAAGGAAAATTCTAATTTATCCTTGTTTTAATTTTACACCAAAAATCCTAATTTCTCCAGTAATCCTCCATCTTCACCTTTTCTCTTCTAACCCTAAAAATCCTTAGCCACCAAACAATTTCGAAGTAGTTTTTAGAGTTCCAAAGATAAAAATCTATCGTTAATCTTATTTTTATTTTAAATATATGGGTTGACATATCGAATAAAATCTCTTCTTAAATATATGATTTTTTGCATAATGAGTTACAGGAACTCTATATGCAGAAACAAAAAACTTGTTCATCGTTTAATCAAGTTCCTGCATATCGAGTTACTAGTTTAATCGTTTTTTAATATCGATTTCTGGTTTTTTTTTCTTTCTGTATATTGAGTTCAAAATATAGATTTTTGTGGTTTGATTAGTGTGCTGATTGGGTTTTATTAAAATATTATACATGATTCCGAGTTTCTAACTCAGAATCGCATGCTTTTAAAAAAAACATGTAATTCTGTGACTATTCTTAAATATAATTGAGTTTTTTTTTTGTTTTTTAGGATTTAATTTTAGTTAAATCATACATGTTGGCGGTAATTACAATGATGTGCTTGTTGTAATAAGGGTTTGATAGTGGATAGTGGCACCAAATTATAAATTTAAAAATAAATAAAAGACAAAAAGGTACAAACAAGTGTTGAGTGTTTTAAGTGTTCAGTGTTTTGTTAAAAATTTGATATGAAAGAAATAATAGATCTTAGGGAGGAAATAGCTCCACCATTCTTTAATTTGTTTAGATACATCAAATACTGATGGACCAAATGGGGTGGGATATGCAAATCTTTTATTTTATTTGAGATATGTCCTGGGATTTAAAATATATTATTGGTAGGATTTGTGATGGGTTATAGTTTTAAAGAAAATTCATTCGCGAAAATCTGAACCCGAATCCACGCGGTATTTGTTAGTTATTCTAGTATTGAAATATTAATACATAATAAGTTGATACTTTATGATAAAAAAATTATATTATAATGTAATTTAATTTATTTTTTATTTTTTATGATTTATGTATTTATGCATTTTGTTTTTGATAGTTGTATCATTATTTATACTTTATTATATTTAAAATTATTTAAAATTAGGTTATATTTAACAAATATAAAGATTTAAATTGAATAAATTTTCAAAAACATTTTTAATAAATTTATATATTTAAAAAAAGTCATTAAAAATTGAAATAACTATGATTATAAATAATCATTATATTTTAGATTTTTTATTAAATTTAATAGTTTATATTTGGCATATCATTATTATTATTATTTTAATATATTATTTTTGGTTTTTATAATTTTTTTTATTGAATATGTAATTACATAAAAATATTTTATAAATAAATAAATAATTAATGGATATCCGCGGATAAGTACTCAAACCTAGCGAGTTTGGACGTGTGAAAACAAATCCCTTACCATAACGGACACCCGAATTCAACGAGTTTAAAAAAGTAAAAACGGATTGGGTTATGAGTTTAATAATAAAGGCCCCCATCCCGTCCAATTGCCATCCCTAGTGGTATAACTAGATTATATTATAGGCATAAACACAAAAAATATATAAAAAGGGACACTTAACTAAACAATACTTATTACTGAAAATACGTGTACATACTAAACTGAATTTTATAATTATATATGTATTTTATTAATTGTTATAACATTTTAAAATATGTTTTGTCAAAGATATTCAATATTGGTTTACATTTATCCAAAAAGTAGGAAATTTTATTTGAGACGTATTATCCTATTTCATATGACTAAATTAACGAATTCAAACATAAATTTAAGTAACTAATTATCATGTTTCCCTCCGTTGACCTACCAGTTGATAAATACCAACAATATATCACACTTGGGTGTGTACTTTTGATATACGAAAACATGTTGTTTTTTGGGTTAGTTTATGCTTGCACCGCATCTTACAATAAATTTTGAACAACCTCAAAATACTAAGTAGTCAATAAACATCGATTTGATAATATATTCGGTTTGTTAAAATATTTTAAATGATTGAATATTTGCATGTATATAATTACGATATATGAAAATACAACTCTATTTTGAACATATTGCTGTTTGTATATCGCTACACAATAAAAATTTAAAACACAGTATTTGACGTAACATTTTAACACATATTTGTTTAATGATGTGTAGATTTGTTTGATCTCATTAATGTTTAAATCATATAAAAATAAATGAAAACATAAAGATAATTCATAAATAAAAGTATATAAACTTTAAGCATTCCATATTTAACAGATTTAAGAGTCTTGACTTTGATTGTAACAATGTTATGCAAAAAACATGATCCTCCGTAGGGAAATGACCAACTTATGTATATTCGTTTCAACTTTGTATCTTCACGAGCGATGCTAACATGATATGATATTAATTTGTTTACCACATAACATGGTCCCCCAATGGTTCATGCTTGTCATGTTTGGTCTCTTATGTTCATTTTTATAATATTTTGATTCTTCATGTTCACTTTTGTAAAGTTTAGATCCACCGTATTCGTTTTTTTAATATCTTGGTCCCCAATTTCCAAAAAGGTGGCACATTTTGGTCCCTTATATTCTTTTTCATGCGAGACAAAATGTTACAAACAAGTGAGTATTGGGGACCAGCACGTGCTACGTTTGGAATATGTGGGGCTAAAATATTACAAAGTGAACAAGAAAGCCCTAAACCCCTTCTAATAATGTTCTAATACTTTATATTTGGATTGTTAATAAGCTGGTTCAATTTATTATGCAAATAAAATATACACTAGTGTGTTCTAATTGACTCATCTCTTCATCTGTTATTTTTTATAACTTTCTTTACTATGCTCAAATAATCTTTTTATCTTTGAAATTAATATGAATAATTTTTTTAACCGATTTCTCAATATAACGAGGTTGACTTAGGAAATAATATGTTATTTCACATCAGTTTTAGTTGGATAAAAATATATACTTCTTCAAGATATTTCATCTTGAAAGTAAAATATATAAACCTTTAAATTTTAATAATCGACTCATGTCATGATTTTAAATAGCTAAGCCATTTACTTATATACACATGATACTAATTGTGGCATTATAAATCCCTTATTGTGTTTGAAACCATCAAATATAATTGTATAATTATGTTATACCATTTAAGTGTTTTTTATAAATATAATAACGATTTAACAAACCTACATACATATAATTCATTAGTGGGGAACACAAAATAACATTCTCATGCGTGCAAGTCTGAAAACCGGATCATATGTGTCGAAATACTATATTTCCTTTTTATTTGCTATTGTTTTTGGGTAACCAACCTAACTTTAAACACTTATATGGTTATATTTGTGTGATATTATTTTATGAAATACTCATTTACATCCCGTTAGTTTTGAATCCAAAAGTAAATCAACCAATTCTCAAATATGGTTAGATATGATTGATTCTTTTTTGTCATTTCTAGCTTCTTACTATAAATTAAAATATCTAAAAGTAATTATTTTTTTAATTCGAAGCTCGTCTCATAAATATAGCACCACTGTAATTCCAAGTAATTTCGACATAATTTACGTTCAATAAGTGGAAAGTTCGTGTGATATTCAATATGATTGGATCCTTTTACTTTAAACCTTAAATTTTGGTTTGTGACTTCTATTGTTGGCATAATTATTTTGATAGTCATATTGATATTCAATTTTTTTTCATGTTAAAAAATTTATACAACATAAAAATCTTACAAAATTTTATGGTAATAACTTGTATGAAAATTATTTTTCTTCGGGAAAGCTTGAGAAAACTATTGTATATGATTTATTGGACAACTATTTCCATACAAAAATTACATTGGTTTGTTTGAATTTTATTTTGGAATAATTAAATATCAATTTTTACTATAAACTTCGTAAGTAAAAGAAATATTTAGAATAGTAGAAGTACCATGTATGTTTAAATAATTATAGAATATATTTAACCTTTCAAGGTTGATGGTTATATATTTAAGACAATTTGTATGCCCTATATTTTCAAACAATACAACTAATTGAAAAATGTATTGAACTACGACACCTGTTTGGTTTTTATGGGAAAAAAAAGCTTCATCCGGTAAACAATATGCAACTGACCAACTACTCTCTAAGTTAACCCATGCCGCTGCTACAAGTATTTTTTTGCTACGATAATATGGTAGCAAACAAAGCTTTGTAATTCGAAGATTTGGAAATTTTCCATATAATTACCTTGTGCATAATTCATCACAGTGAACCATGCTTTTTTATGTGACACTTATGCCAAACCATGATACTCCATATCTCGATCGACGCATCAAACTATACTTTTTGTCATAGTCTCTAGATCATGTCTTATGGAAATCATATGTGTTTGTCGAGATGTATACAAGCTATGCATGTCACGGGTCTTGCAACATAAAATGTGTCATACATATTTGATTCAAAATACTTTTATTGTTTATGTTAGAGATATTAAGGCCTTTAAAGATATTACGCTTATTAACACATATTGTTACTCTATAAATAGTGACTTAATTTTTTTGTAAATATATCTTTTTATATAATAAAAATCCCTAGCCGAATTCTCTTTTTATGTCTTTCAGCATAGTATCATAGCGTTATTCGATCCGTGGTTTAACTCTATCATGGAAGTATGGCTATTCCCCTGTTTCATTTTGAATTTTTCACTTTCGTTTTGGATTGAGTATTTCTCGATTTTGGATTTTGATTTTATTTTGGATTTGATTTTGATTAGGTAAGAGTAGTTGTTTTGATTGGATTTTAGATTTCATTACAAATTTTCTTTCGATTGTGTATTTTTTTATTTTTGATTTTGATTTTGTTTTAGGTTTATTTTTCGACTAGGTTAGAAAATTTTATTAGATTTGGATTTTTTATTTCGATTACGATTTGGTTTTAATTAAAATTTTGATTTGATATTTCTGGATTCTTATGTCAAATATTACAGAAAATGACTACTATTTATAGTCCATTAGTAACCAATGTAATGGGGAAAACATTTTCTATTAAAGTTATGTCATGGAGAATTCTTTTTTTATGGCAAGCATATGTAGGCATATGCTTCATGTACAAAACTTCCACTTAAGGATAAAACTAATGCTGGAAATTATGTTATGTTGCTTGATATGTAGGAAAGAGATAACGATGAAGGTATTACTTGGATTAATAACTCTATAACTCGGTCGATTGGTACTCAATTGACTAAATATAAAATAACAAAAGAGGTTATGGATCATTTCTAGGGAATACCAGTCTAACTTTTCTAGGCAATACATGTTAACATAAGAATGATATCCATGTTGCACAACATAACGATTTGAGTATTTCTGATTTTTATTCTGCCATGTCAGATTTGTGGGAACAATTAACTCTTATAGAATCTTCATATTTGAATGTGTTTTGACCTTATGTTGCTAGAAGGGATAAGCAAAGTTTGGTGCAATTTTTTATGTTTTTAAGTTTGGAGTTTGAAGAATTGCGTGGAACAATTATTCATAAATCTCCTCTTTTCACTTTTAATTTGGTAGTTCATGACCTTATTGCAGATGCGACTCGAATAAAATAGAAGGTTGACAATGGTTCCAAAGTGACTAATCTTCATACTGTGTTTGCTTTCCCAAAACAAACCCTGTTTAAAATCCATCTAGATTTAAAATCCATCTAGATTAGCACTCTTTGGAGCAAGGGTAGAATTTAACGAGTGTGCTTTCCGTAAAAATAAAAATCATTAGAAGGCTCAATACTTATTGCTGAAAGCAAAATAGCAGCAACCCCTTCAGCAACAACTAATTAGTAATAACTTCTTCAGTATCGATCGCTTCAACAACGTCCTTTTCAACAATAACCATTTCGACAGCAACTGTTTCAATAATAATATACATGTCCTCCTCAATAATTTTATCCTCCATTTTGTCCCCATAGGTTACTGTTGCTGGCGCATCATTCGAAGATACTGATAGTGCCACGTCACTTTATATTAGACCCCAAAATGATGGAATATTTTAGACATTTTGTTACGTTAATCATACTGCCACATCTACGTCAATGTCTCACACATGTCTATCATCGCCTTTTACTTTAGGTATTCCTTTATCTTTATGTGTTTTAGATTTTGGTGTGCCTCGTCATATGTCACTTTTCGTGTTATAATTTATTTAATTGTTTCTTATTTCACTCATATTTGTTTTGTCTGCCAGTACTACATGAATGTTAGTAGATGATGTTGGCTCTATTTCTACCCTTCATATATCACTTACGGATATTTACAATGTTTCAAACTTTGTATCCAATCTTGTTTCGATCAATGAATTGTGTAAATTTGGTAAATGGACCTTCATTTCTGATTTTATTTGTATTATATATAATCAGTATTCTCGGAAAGTAATTATGATATATCGTAGATTGTGGGAACTCTATATTTTGTATTAAATCAAAGTCATTAATGTTGTCACTTCTAGTATTGATTTGTCTTCATTTCGTTTGAGTCCTCTGTCATTTGAATTTTTGGCATATGTGTTTGGGTTATATATCTATGTAACGTTTAATTTTTTTATTAAATACAAATGATTTAATCCAGTTAAACATTTATAATATTTATGATTGTAGTGGTTGTAAATTGATAAAATGTTTTGTTTTACCGTTTAATCAAAATGTCTATTGTTCTATTACTTCCAAAAATAGTGTTTTGGCATATTATGTATATTTTATTTATGATTATACTTGGTATATATGGGTTTATCTATGAGATTAAATTTAGATTTCTTTAAACTTTATAGATAATTTAGAGTACTCGTTAAGACTCGGTATTTTGTTGTGATAAAGTGCTTTAGGTATTACTTAGATGGTGAATACATCTCCAATTATTTCACTCAGTTACTTACATCCGATGATACCATACACCAATCATATTTACTGGCATCCCTCAACAAAATGGTATTTCAGAAAGAAAACATCATCACCTTGTTGAGACTGCTCGTTATATACTTTAATCTACTGAAGTTCATACTGCTTTTTAAGGAGAAGAATTTTGACCGTTTTATATATTATTACTTGAATTCCACTGCACATAATCAGGGATGTCCCCATTTCAGAGGTTATACAAAAAATCTCCAAATTATTATTCCTTTCGAGTGTACAAATATACGTGTTTTGTCTTTCGTCCTCAAGTTAAACACAAGAAATTAGGTCCTAAAATAGCTATATGTGTTTTTGGGTTATGGTGTTAGATATAAAGGTTATCATTTCTTTGATATCATAAGTCAGAAGCTACATGTATCTCGACATGTCACGTTTTTTAGCATATCCCATTTTATTCGATTCCTGTAAAATCACATTCTGTGATGAAGATAAAACTTCAGGCTATTGATTCGTTAGAGTTGATAGTGATACATTAATTAACATTGATGTACCAGTTCACGAGACATCTATAACAATTTATACTACTCATGCTCTATCAATACTTGAGTATGTTATTTCCTCTGGTAAAGCAACAAATTTTCCACCTCTCATGAGATCTACTCGTATAAGTAAGTTTATCAAACTACCTGATTTTGCTTATTTTTCTTACCCAACTTTGTTTGTATATTTCATAGCAAACATACATGATTTATATAAACCTAAGTCGTTTAACAAAGTTATTTATAATCCTCGTTAGAAAATTCTCTTGCTGAAGAGCTTATTTCTCTTTATTACACTCATACGTGGGATATGGTTAAACCTCTACCTGGTAAGCATATAATTAGTTCTCATTGCATTTTAAAACAAATCATGGGCCAGTTGAAATATATAAGGCTCTTTTTGTAGAAAATTGGTATTTGCAAAAGTATGGTATGCATTTTGAGGAGACTTTTGCTTCAGTAGGAAAAATGACGACAATTCTTACTCTTTTCGAGGTTGCATCCGTTCACCAGTCGAATATCTTTCAACTGGATATCAAAAATGCGTTCCTAAATGGTGATCATCATAAGAATGTTTAAATAACTCCTCTGTCGGGTGTTTCTCACCAACAATATGAAGTTTATCAATTTCAGAAGGCTTTACATGGTCTCAAACAAGCACTCGTGCTTGGATTGGGAAATTTTTTAAATTTATTATTTCACTTGGTTTTCATGCTAGTAATCATGATTTACTTTAATTATCAGATGTACGAGTGCATGTCATATTATAATATATCCTTATATGTAGATGAAATGATTATTATAGGTGATGATATTGATGGTATTGAGGCATTAATAAGTGATTTGACTAATCGGTTTGCGATGAAAGACTTGTGACTGTTATATTATTTTTTGGGTATTGAGGAGGTTCAGTCTCAGAAAGCTTATATTATTTCTCAGATAAAATACATATCTGATTTAATTAACTAATGGTGACTTTCCGATAACAGAATGATATACATTTTTTTGAAACCAATGCTCGGTAATATCTAACTGATGATGTTCATTTTTCCGACCCGAATCTATATTATACTCTTGTGTGGAGCTCGATTATTCTTACAGTTACTCGGCCACATATAAATCATTATGTTTATGTGGTTAGTCAATTTTTTATTGCTATTACTTATGTCCACTAGGGAGCTGTTATTCGTATGTTGAGGTATCTGTGTGACACTCGTACATTCGAATAATGACCCTCATGAACATAAATCCAGTACTAGTTTTTATGTTTTACTTGAAGATTTATTGATCTCATATAAAATTAAGAATGTTGTTTCCATATCAACTATTAAGGATGAGTACAGTGTTGCGTCATTGACTACACGTGATATTGTTTCGTTATGATGGCTTTTTGAATATATGAGGGTTAACATTACTAAACCCGCTTTTTTATATTGTCATAACAAAAGCCCCATACATATTTGTAAAGAATATATATTTTCATGATATAATAAAACACATTAAAATTGACAATCATTTTACTTGTTACCATCTTCAGCTTGACACTATCTCGCTTCCATATGTTTCACTAGCTTTGCAAGTTACTAATATCTTCACGAAGGCTCAGTAGACATCAAGGTTTCATTTTCTTAATGGAAAATTCTCAATAATTACTATAGTTTCATTGTGAGTTTTAGGGAAGATGCTAAAGATATTTGGACCTTTAGAGAAATTAGACCCATTAGACTATATTGTTACTCTGAAAATAACGACTTAAACTATTTATAAACATATCTTTCTAAATAATAATATCCTTATATGTTTTCTTTGTTTATCTCTTTCAAGAGTTTCAAAATGTTTTTCAACCTAAATTATACCTTTTTAAACATTATTCATTTATTCTTATATATTTATTGAAAATTTATTTTTGTGAGGTGTAAGCTATAAGTAACTATTTAACATAAGTGTTTCCAAATAACTACACGGGTGACATATATACAACTACAACTATAGGAAATAATTATTGAAACTCTATGGTTCTTAAGTCGTGACTTAGTTGTAGAGATGTTTAATGATCCTAAGGGCTGATACAAGATGTTGAAGACTAGTGACCATTGGGTCGAATGAAATATATGTTGACTCGAAGTAAGATTGGTCGAAGCAGGCTGATCAAAGTTGGATGGCCGGCAAAGGGTGGTCGAAGCAAAATGATAAGAAGCACAACTCTGATCTGAAGCTCAATGGATCATGGTACCACTAGGGAAAAGCAAATAATTATATCTATTACATTTTTTATGTTAATCAGGTCTTCCTATATTAATGTAGAAAGAGTTAATTCAGTCATTGATTACTAAGGTTTAATCTAGAGCGTTTGCTGAATAATTAGGGTTTTCTCTAAACTTATAAATATAAGATGATATTGATATACAATGTACAAATGCTGCAACTATAATTTTAAATAACAATTACGTGAGAAGATATTTCCTCAGTGAGTGAAATAACTCTAAGTCTTTTGATAGATAGGTGGGATGAGAGATAAACACTAAAGACTCAGTTTTGTGAATCATGTTATATTTTGTTACAAATACTGATTGGTTTCTAGAACCTACTTATATATAAAATATTCTTGACTCCCCGTGAATGTAGGATTTCTTCATAATCCTAACCACGTTAGATATCATCATGTGTGCTTGGTTTTATTATGTTTTTTTTTGTTTTTTTTTTCATCTTATATAAGGAAATTATATTGTTTTTTCGTAGGATCATTTAAGTGTATAGTTGTTCTTACCGTAATCAATAAGTCTACTAATTTAACCTCCCAATAAGTGGGGGCATTATATCGTTTTTTATAGGTTGGTTTTGATGAGTTCAGATTTCCAGTCACAACCCACTATGTTATCCGGACAAGGGAAATTTGGACAAAAACGTACCACTGAACTATCCGGACAAGACAAAAGTAAAAAACACCTAAACACTTTTTGACTAAGCTATGTGCTAATCAGCTAAAGACCCATGTCAGTTCTAAGAAGACTCACCGGTCCAAGCCGGTTGAAAGTTAAGATTCTGAGTCCTCCAACAGCTCTTCGAACGAGACTGACCTTGAGGAGTCTTTGTCATCGAGCAATGATGAAGGGAGGTCTAGGAAGAAACAAAAACTAGTTAAAAATATTCAAGAAAGAGAGATAGGCATGGGAGACTTAAAAGGCATCTGGGAAAAGGGTCATCTCACAGCCACAGTCACAGGCATGTAGATCAGCTGTTGATCGATCCTTTTACTTTTCAGACTGAACCAGGTATTTTTGCAACATCTAATGAAGACACAGTCTTCAGTCGTAATAGAAATTGGAGACAATCGCCATTGTCTGCCAAGATACTGTCCGGAAACCTACCTAAAAGGTTTGACAGTTCCAAAATGGAGAAGTATGATGGGAGTAAGGATCCGGACAATCATCAGGAGCAGTTCAAGAAATTCATGATAAATTTTGATGATGATGACAATGATAAACTTTTGTGTAGAGCCTTCGCCTAATATTTTATGGGAAGTGCTCTTAAGTGGTACAACAGTTTACCCCAGGGGTGTATCAGAAACTTTGATACATTATGGGTTGCCTTCTGAAGGCAATTGGTGGGAAGTAAAGAGGTAAAGGGCAATGGAGATACTATCAGCTATTATGCCCAAGAGCCAAATGAATCTTTAAATGACTACATAAGCCAATTCATAAATATCAAGAACGGGCTAGCAGATTGCTTCGAACATGTGGTAATTGCTTCTTTGAGACAAGGGTTGAACTCTGAGAATCTGGCTGATTCGGTGACCAGGTTGAAGGCCATAACTTGGGGTGGCTTGTTCAATCAGGTTGGGAAAGCAGATTAACGTGGATGAAACCAAGAAAACCAGGGTGCACCGTCAGGTGAGGTCCACCACAGCAACTCAAAACCAAAACCAATCCGGGTTTAAGGCTAAGGAGACCGGACAAGGGTCCAATAAGGCTAAGCAGGCTCAATCCAACCAAAATCAATCTCAGAGTTAGCAGTCAAGGAGTAAAAGAGGTCCTTGGGTTCACCCGGAGTGGTTTGTAGAATTAAAAGAGAATGTGGCCACAATCTATGAGAAGACCAAGGATGAAGTCCATTTCCGCAAACCAGCAGCACTACAATCTCGCAGTGACAATCAAAATACTTGTTTTTGCTAATATCATAATGATATTGGCCATAACACCCAAGACTGCATTGCTCTGAAGCATGAAGTACATAATATCATTGAAAGAGGTAAGTTGGGGGCTTATGTCAAAAGAATAGGTGACAACAGGCCTGCAAATTCTCCTCAAACTGGCCCTACGAACAATGTGGGAACATCTGCTCCGGAGGGGGCAATGGTGATCCCTGAAATATTTGATGTTGATTAGGAGTACTTGGATCCTGATCCAACCCGGAATAAAATAGGAGTCATCATAGAGCGAACTAATACGGTGTCCAGACTCATTAGTTTCTTTGAGTCACTCACTATATTCGGAGGGGATACCATGACAGCACCCACTCTTTCATAAAAAAAGAGGCATGTTCACTCTCTGGCTACTCAATTAGAAGGAGGTATGTCTTCTTATCAGACCTAAACCTTTTTTCCATTTATAGTCATTGATGAGGATGATTTAAGAAATATTTTTGGGCCCTCATGAGGATGCTGTGATGATATGAGCATCTATTGGGGGCAATGATATCAGACAAATCCTGATATACACGGGCAGTCCGGCAAACATCCTCTTTTTAAGTTCTTACAAGCAGATGAAAAATCCAGCCATTATTCAACGGACAAACAAAACCATTGTGGGCTTCACAGGAAGCTTTGCGGATGTAATCGAGGAATTTGAGGAAGAGGTGCTGTTGGGCAAGGGGCCTTTTGAAAAGTTGGTCGGAATGTTATTTATTGTGGTAGATTACCCCACATGTTATAATGCAATCTTTAGGAGGTCCTGGCTCTCTAGAATGCATGATGTGGTCTCAACAATCCATCAGTGTTTGAAATATGCGGTTCAAAAGCAAGTGGGTGTTGTCCGAAGTAGTCAAAAGATAGCAAGAGAGTGCTATGCAAATGCACTTGCTCCTAAAACTTTGGGAGCAGTTCGAATAAGTGAAGATTAGCAGTTACTGGGGCCTTTTGAGGGGGAGGGTGAGATTGATGACCCTAGAGAGGCCTCTAGTGTTATAATACCGGTAGAGATTGATGACCCTAGAGAGGCCTCTAGGAGAAAGCTGATTTTGGTGTGGATAATTATCGTCTGAGGGTAGGCTTGTAATTTGGTTGGTGTTTAACAGTAGTATGTGGGTGTTATGTATTTAATGTAGAGAGTAGAGAGAAAATTAAGCTGGCTAGTAGCAGTTAATTCTCATTACCCACACTTAATGCAGGTGGTTGGGTATTTATACCCTGATGTTTGGGCCCTTATGGGCTTTCGGGTTATGTTTAATGGACCCGGGTCATGTTCAAATACCCATGAGCTCTAAGTAGGAGAGCAAGTAGCTTAGTCAAGTAGTGTTTAGGTTTTTTAGTACTTTTGTCATAGTTCGAACAATCCTATGGTCAGAGCGTTCGAAGTGGTCTGTCCGGTCTGGAGGCCTTGGACCGATCTGTCCTTGTCCAGGGAGCATGCAGAATTCAGACTCATCAGGAGCCCCCTTTTTAGGTGTTTGTGCAAATACTCTTGTCAAAGACCTATAAAACAGTCCGACATCAGAGGTAGTTAATCCGGACAGGTCTGTCAATTTGGGCTATGGGTTTATCCGGACAGATAAAGCTTCATGAATTCAAAACGGTTTTTGCCAGAGTTCGTGGGACACGTGTCGCTTTCTGATTGGTTGCTTCAGCCGTTTTTCACCTTGAATTTCGAACCCACCTTCTTCGAAAATCAACCTTTTTAATTACAGATGGTGACATCAGCACCGTCTTTTAATCATTGCCAAACTTTTCGAATTCTCCTAGGAATCAACTTCCTTTTTCAGATTTACTATAAATACAAACTCACTTTCTACTGTTTTACCATCTCCTTCAAATTTACTCTGCAAAATCTCTCAAAGTTTTCTCTCTCTAAAGCCAAAACTTTGTTTGATAGTTTATGTTTACAGCGAGGAACGCTCTTGTCAAAGGCGGGTGGCTCAACCTTTCTGAGTTAGAGAAGGCTCAAAAAGTTGAAAGAGAGAGACGGATCGCAGCAGGGTTACCCACCTCGCCTGTTGATAGACCAATCACCTCTGCTTCTGAGTCAAATCGAGGCTCTTCTTCTTCCAAAGGCACTGAGCCTAGAAAACTATTTCAAACCAACCTCTCCCCCATAATCTCTGGTTCCTCAGTTTAGGAATCAGAGCCTGCTGTTGAGCCAGGAGTTACAGCCACTAGCCTCATAAAACCTTCTCCCTTTATTGCTATGGGATCGGATACAGAGCACTCTCCTGAGAAGCTGGTCGACAGGAGGAAAGGCCGGTTGGTTAAAGGCCAGGGGACTAAAAACACTCCCTCAAGGTCGGGGGCAAAGGACAATAGCACCGGATCAAAGGTGCCTATTAGAGCCCCCAAGGACAGGCTGTCCGGACCGGAGGGCCTCAATCCAAATCTTCAACCAGAAACTTCTGTTCAAGACACTCTACCGGAGAGCAGAAATCAAAGGGGCACTGAGGCCCATCAGTTCGGAGACAAGGCTGAGTCAATTTTGAACCCTCCCCTCACCACAGCCGCTGAAATACCTTCAACAATCATGGAGGAAGTGATGGAGGACTCTGTTGAAGAGGCCCCATTCGAGTCTGAGCCCTCCGGTCAGACTAGTAAAGAGATAGTTTCCCAGAAGGACAAGGGCAAAGAGAAACTGTATTTGAGGCATCCGGATCTGCCGGAGAGCCTCGAGGGAAGAGTGGGGCCTTGTTTTCCACAAGGTCAGCGTTAATTACCTCCTCCCCTTACAAAAAATAAACTACGCATTCATCCACACTGCTGAGCTGGGCAGGATGCGTAGGAAGTGGGGCATTCCAGAAAATGTAAAGATCAAGATTCCTGTACACCCGGAGACTCCCATGGACTGCAAGTTGATTGAAGTGGTCATGTTCACAGAGCTGTTCAACTGGGGGCTCAGGTTCCCACTAGACCCAGAGATTGTCAGATACTTCCATCTGATCAAACTCTGTCCGAGCCAGCTGAGCCCCAACGCTTGGTATACCCTTATGCCATGCATCATGGCATCAAGGCTGTCCGGGATCCCTCTGCCAATGGAGGAATTTGCTGCAGTGTCCAGCCTTTGCAGAAACCACCACATCCCCTTTTACCATTTCAATATGGGGGATGACTTCAAGGCTGTGAACGATCTGCTGGAGGCGGAGAGGAACTGGAGGACTCAGTTCCTATTTGTTAGTGGTGCCTGGGAGAACGGCAGGAAGATAAAATCCGGAGAGAACCCAAGCCTCCTCAGAAGCAGATGGAGGAGTGACCGTAAGTATCTTGCCTTTATATTTTTTTCTCTCTTCTCTTTTCTTTTTAGACTTAGTTTATACTAATTTGTCTTACTTTTGTCTTAGCAGTACTGCCCAAGGAGTTCAGTGACTATCAGAAAGCCGGGCAGGTTACTTGTGGCAAGATTAATGCCTGGGCTGCTGAGAAATGGGGGAACCAATTCCACGCTGCTTTCACCAATAGCAACTTGGCAAGGTCTCACCTGTGGAACACCACAGGTCGGAGAGACTTGACTTGGGAGGAGCTCTCCACTCAGCCTCCTCCGGACGTTGTTCTTAAGAGGACCCATGAGCCAGATGGGACACTCTTCCTGCCAGGCCGGGCCAAAGCCCCGAGCAAGATGAAAGGCAAGAAGAAGAAGGGCAAGAAGGTGGTGGGTGACGCTAACCCTGCTGATGAGGAGAAGGATGCTCCAACTGACCCGGAGGGGCCAGCCCAGAGCCAAATTGATGCTGCCCTCCTGGAAGTGGTGGAGCAAGAGACCGAAAAGCAAGAAGCGAACCACCCAAAACCTCCAAGGGCTTCCAAGAGGAATCGTAAACAGGGAAGCGAAGGCACAGATCGGGAGGCTAAGAAAAAGAAGACTTCTAAGGGAGACGAGCTTTCTCTCCGGGCTCCGGAGCCTTCTACCCAAGCTGACCCTATTGACCCCACGCATGCCGAGGAGATTCCTGGTGACTTCCACACCGATGAGGTCGAGGGGGGAGATATCAACATTGATGGAGTAGACATCACCGTTCTTGGTGAGCTTGGTGAATACTTCCTCAATCTCCCCAGGGATGACTTTGAAGGCCCTTACCTTCCTCCGAGCAGCTCCAACACAGTCAATTTTAATGGTAAGACTTTCATTGTTTCTAGTGAAAGGGATGCTATAGCCCACTCCTTGTTAAGCAACGTGCAACCTGTACTTATGTTGGAGAGACAAGTTCGGAGTCAGGCAGACATCATTAAAGACCTTAAGTCTGACAAGGAGAAGCTGTCTGAAGACCTTCACACTGCCACCTCCAATGCTTCCATGT
Organism: Limnanthes douglasii subsp. nivea; assembly: GCA_036936605.1. Classification (NCBI taxonomy): domain Eukaryota; kingdom Viridiplantae; phylum Streptophyta; class Magnoliopsida; order Brassicales; family Limnanthaceae; genus Limnanthes; species Limnanthes douglasii. The sequence goes on from JAUPFV010000005.1 coordinate 51,315,495, forward strand.
TAAAAGAAGAAACCGAGGAGCTGAAGAGAAGCCAAAACGCAAGCACCACAACAGTCGCCACTTTAGAGGAGACCATTAAAGACCTCCGGGAAAAACTGTACGGTCTGGAGAAAGACCTTGCTACCTCAAATGGAGAATCCAAGGCCAAAGACCGAATCATCTCCAACTTGACCAACGACAAGATTGCCCTTGAAAATACAGTATCCAAGGCTGCCGAGGACAAAACTACTTTGTTAAGGGAGCAAGACCCTAAGATCCAAGCCAAGATCGATGCTTATGTCAACCAGATGATCAAAAGCGAAGAGAAACTGCTTGCCAAGGTGAGGTCTGACATGGTTCTACTTTTCTATGAAAAGTTTCCGAAGAGGAACCTAGGGGACTTATGGTTTCATGTTGAGCCTGAAGACCTCCCCTACCACACGATGGCCGAAGGCGACAGGTATGGCTACTCTAGTGATTCCTCAGATGACGAAGAACACACCGGGGAGAAAGTTGACGAGGAGAAGAGTGATCTCAAAGGGAAGGGAAAGACAGATGAAGGTGAGCCATCTTCCAAGGCTCAGCCTTAATTCATGATTCAGTTTTTACTTAGTTATCCAAACTAAAGTCCTTGGAAGGCCAAGGCATTCTTTTTTTTGTAATTGTGTCCGGCAACTGACCGGATAGGTTTTCTGTTCTGTTTTTTGACAATTTGAAAAGTCCTTGGAAGGCCAAGGCACTTTAAGTTATTTCAATGAATATTTCTGTTATGTACAACTATCATCTTCTTTTATTGTTTGTGCTAATTTTGATAGCTAGAGTTTAAATAGCCTTTAGTTGTTTCATAGTAAGTGTGTTTAAGTCCTCCGGCTAGAGTTTAAATAGCCCTTAGTTATTTCATAGTAAGAATGTTTAAGTCCTCCGGCTAGAGTTTAAATAGCCCTTAGTTATTTCATAGTAAGTGTGTTTAAGTCCTCCGGCTAGAGTTTAAATAGCCCTTAGTTATTTCATAGTAAGAATGTTTAAGTCCTCCGGCTAGAGTTTAAATAACCCTTAGTTATTTCAATTCGGATAGTGTGACAAGGGACAAAACTTTAAAACACTTAGAATTTTTTTAAGAAGGCATCAAATTTTATTCAAAAGCCCGGACATCTCATTAAAACTTCCCCGTGCCACCAGGGAGGAAAGAGTATGCCCCCAAATATTTACATGGATGTTTAAACAAGTAAATATTTACACAAACGCTACTCCAAGTACATCCGGAGATGCTCAATATTCCAAGGATGAGTCAAGACTCTACCATCTTTGTCTTCCAACTAATATGTTCCAGGTTTAATTCTTTCAACAACTATGTACGGACCTTCCCAAGTTGGAGCCAGCTTCCCGAACAGCTTTTCTTTAGTGTGTAAGAAGACTTTCCTTAACACATTGTCCCCTGGTTGGAAATCTCTTCTTTTAACTTTGGAAGCGAACCTGCTTCTCATCAAGCCCTGATAGTGTGCAACTCTAAGGTGAGCTTTAACTCGTCTTTCTTCTATCAAATCAAGTTGACCCCTGATTGCCACCTCGTTAGCATGTTCAGAGAAGTTGTGAACATGAAAGGAGGGGGGAGTTGCTTCTATGGGAGCTACTTCATCCATCCCATAGACCAAGGCAAATGGTGACTCTTGTGTTGCAGCCCCAGGTGTTGTCCGGTAGGCCCACAAGACCTCTTGTAGATAACTAGGCCACTTCCCAACAGCCCCTTCCAAATTCTTCTTTAAACCGGACAGTATAGTTCTATTAGCCACTTCAACCTGCCCATTTGCTTGTGGGTGGAAAGGTGAAGAGAAACAATGTTGTATACCCCTTGAGGCACAGAAGCTCTCCATTTCCCTATTGTCGAACTTTGGCCCATTGTCTGTTGTTATCTTTTGTGGGACACCAAATCTGTAACAGATATTGGATAGAATGAATTTTATAATAGCTTTTGATGTTGTCCCTGCTAGAGGGGCTGCTTCAATCCACTTTGAAAAGTAGTCTATGGCCACAATTATAGTTTTGCGTCCTCCGGACGCCACAGGGAGAGGCCCTACTAAATCCAATCCCCATCGAGCAAAAGGAATAGGCTCAGAAATTGATTCTAAAGGAACGGTTGGGACATGAATTTCATTGCTGTACCTCTGGCATGGGTCACACCTTCTTACCAATTCCTTAGCATCTTTCATGATTGATGGCCAATAGTAACCGGAGAGTAAAACTCTTCTTGTTAAAGCTCTGAACCCACAATGGGCTGATCCCTCACCATCATGTAATTCAGAGAGGACTACTTGAGAATCTTCATCCCCCAAACGGCATAAGAGAGGTTTACTGTAAGATTTTTTGTACAATACGTATCTCAACATGATAAAACCACGAGCCTTGTGTTTCAGTGTTCTGGCTAGTGACTTATCCGGAGGCACGACACCATCGGAGAGATATTGCAAGAGAGGAAACCTCCAGTCTTGAGCTTGTTTCACTTGTATCTCAAAAATTTCCTCTTCTTTACCCTTACTAAGTTGAATGGAGGGGCTTTCGAGCACATGGATCCATGGATATGACTCCGTATATGTTATGGTTGCCAATGAGTCTGCTAGCTCATTTTCTGCCGGGGAATGTGCTCATAGACAACACCTTTAAACTTAAAGTGCTTCATTTTTGAGGAGGAGTAAATATTTCACAAGCTGTTCCTTCTTAGCCTCAGATTGGCCTTGGGCATGATGGATTAGAAGCTGGGAATCACTTAGTAGCTTGACCCTCTTAGCCCCACAAATGTAGGCTAACTTTAAACCAGCTATAGCTGCCTCGTATTCGGACTCATTATTAGATGCCCTGAAAGCAAAACAAATAGCCTGGTACATTCTGTCTTCATATGAGGAAGTTAAACACACCCCTGCACCACATCCCATAGTGCTAGATCCACCATCTGTTCGGACGACCCATTCCTTTTTATCTTTTATGTCAGTAGTTTGCTCTGAATCCCTGTCGGAGTGAAATTCAACCAGAAAATCAGCCACAGCTTGGGCCTTGACTGCTGTTCGGGGAGCAAAGTCTATGTCAAAGTCCCCCAACTCTACTGACCACTTAGTCATCCTGCTTGAAACGTCTACTTTTTGGAGGACATTCTTCAGGGGAAAAGAGGTCCGGACGATGATGGGATGAGCCTGAAAATAAGGCCTCATCTTCCTGGCAGCTATCACCAGGGCTAATGCTAATTTTTCAAGTTTCGAGTAACGCCTTTCTGCATCTATCAAGCTTTTGCTGATGTAGTACACTGGATGGGGATGACCATCGACCTCTCTTACCAACACAGCACTGATGGCACAACTTGAAACAGCCAAATATACGAAGAGTGTCTCCCCATCAACTGGCTTAAACAAAGTTTTGGGGGAGGACAGGTGCTTCTTGATCTCATTGAAAGCCTCATCACATTGTGGGGTCCAATCGAATCTTTTTGCACCCTTCAAAGTTTGAAAGAAAGGAGCGCACCTGTCCGAAGACCTTGAGATAAATCTGTTTAAGGCAGCTAACCTCCCCGTTAACCGCTGTACTTCTTTAACGTTTCGAGGGGGCTCCATTTGGAATAGACCATTGAGCTGGTCCGGATCGGGCTGTATTCCATGCTCACTTATAATATAGCCTAGAAACTTCCCGGACTGTACTCCAAACACAAATTTTTCTGGGTTTAATTTCAGATTCACTTTTACCAAGTTGGCAAAAGTTTCTTGGAGATCGGACAAATGCAATTGCTCATCCACACTCTTCACCATCATGTCATCAATGTATACCTCCATATTTCTTCCAATCTGATCAACAAATGCCTTGTTTACTAATCTCTGATAAGTAGCCCCAGCATTTTTCAAACCAAATGGCATCACCTTGTAGCAATATAGACCTCTGTCAGTGACAAATGTGGTATGCTCTTGATCCTTCGGATCTACTTGAATCTGATTGTACCCTGAGAAGGCATCCATAAAGGAAAGCAGCTTGTTCCCAGAAGTTGAGTCTACTAACTGATCAATCCAGGGGACTGGATACAAATCTTTTGGGCAAGTTGTATTGAGATCTGTGAAGTCAATGCACATGCGCCAGGCAAAAACGTGCTGATGGTTCTTCAAAAACTTTAACATTTCATCTTTCAAAACAGGTGGCATCTTAGACCCTATCTTGACACTTTTCCCATCTTCCAAACAGTGTGTTTCTACCTCTTCAACCGGTATCAATACTCCAGGGGTCTCTCTGGGGTCATCAATTTCACCCTCAACCCCAGAAAGGCCCTCAAACTGCTATTGTTCATTAATACGGACTGCCCCCATCGTTCGAGGAGCCAGGGCAGTGGCATAACATTCTCTTGCAATCTTCTGGCTGCTCGGACGACTCCAACGTGTCCCTGAACAACATATTTCAAGCACTGGTGGACTGTTCAAGCCACTGCATGCATCTTAGAGAGCCAAGACCTCCCTAGAATAGCATTATAGCAAGTGGGACAATCCACCACAATAAATAGTATTCTAACCATTTTCTTGAAAGGGCCCTTGCCCAATAGAACTTCCTCTTCGAACTCTCCGATCACATCTGCTGAGCTTCCTGTAAAGCCCACAATTGATCTGTCCGAACTCTGAATTACAGCCGGATTTTTCATTCTCTTGTATGTGGTTAAGAAAAGGATATTGGCTGAGCTTCCAGTATCCACCAGAATTCGCCTTATGTCGTTGCCCCCCCTATAGATGCTCCTATGACAACAACATCCTCATGAGGGCCAGCAATGTCTCTTAAATCATCTTCATAAAAAAATGAAGGGGAATGAGCTTTGTGACTGATAGGAAGTCATGCCTCCTTCTAGCTGGGAGGCTAAAGTATGCACGTGCCTCTTCCTCGAAGAAGCAGTAGGAGCTGTCATAGTGTCCCCTCCAAAAATTGTAAGTGACTCAAAAAACTTAATGAGTCCGGAGACCGACCTAGAACAGTCCTCAATTGTACCTACTCTGTTTCGAGTTGGATCAGGATCCAAGTATTCAGATTCCACGTCAAACCTTTCAATTATAACCATGGCTCCCTCCGGAGCAGCATTACTTGGACCAACCCGGTGAGTGTTGTCAGGCCTGTTACCTCATATTCTTTTCACGTAAGCCCCTAGCTTTCCCCTCTCAATCAAGTTCTGAACTTCTTGTTTCAATGCTATGCAGTCATTAGTGGTATGACCAATATCGTTGTGATACTGGCAAAAAGAGTTATTACGATGCTCTCTGGGAGACTGTAGTATAGCCGGTCTCCGATAATGCACCTATTCCTTTGTTTGATCAAAAATAGTGGCCACACTTTCTTTCAACTCTGCGAACCACTCCGGTTGCACCCATGGCCCTCTCTTGTTTCTGGATTGCTGACTTTGAGCAGGAGCAGCCGGCTGAGACTGAGATTTTTCCTTGCCATGCCCCTGTCCGGTCTCTCTTGCTTTATTCCCGGATTGAATCTGTTTGGGATTTGGTGCCACTGGGGTAGACCTCACCTGCCTGTGCACCCTGGTTTTCTTTGTTTCATCAACGTTTATTTGTTTTCCAACCTGATTCAGCAACCCTCCCCATGTCATGGCCTTCTTTCTGGTCACTGAATCAGCTAGATTGCCTGGGTTCAAACCCTGTCTTAGGGATGCTATTGTTACCTGTTCGAAGCAATCAGCCAACCCATTCTTGGTGTTCACAAAACGGCTTATATATTCTTTCAAGGACTCATTTGGTTCTTGGGCACAATGGATTATTGTGTCTCCATTTCCATTTAGCTCTTTACTCCCTACGAACTGCCTTCGAAAGGCTACCCAAAAAGTATCAAAGTCTTTAATACAACCCTGAGGCATGCTGTTGTACCATTTTAGAGCACTCCCCGTAAATGATTGGGATAATACCCTACAAAGTAGTTTATCATCGTCGTCAAAGTTCATCATGAAGTTTTTAAATTGTTCCAGATGGTTGTCCGGATCAGTACTGCCATCGTACTTCTTTATTTTGGTGCTGTCAAACCTCTTGGGGAGGTTTCCGGACAGAATTTTAGAAGACAATGGAGATTGCCTCCAATTCTTTCCACGACTGAACACAGTATCCTCATTGGGAGTTGCAAAGATACCTGGTTCATCGTGGAAAGCGAAAGGATCCATCAGCATCCGGTCCACATGCCTCCGGCTGTGAGATGACCCTTTACCAATATTCTTCTGCATCCTTCCATGTCTATCCCTTTTCCTTGAATATTTTTTGATCTGCTTTTGTTTCTTTCTAGTCCGAACCTCATCGCTGCTTGAGGATAAAGATTTTTCAACTCCTTCATCGTCCTAAGAGCTATCAGAAGATTCTGAGCTTGTCAGAACTCTCCACTGGCTTGGACCGGTGAGACTTTTTAGAGCTGGCATGAGTCTTTTTAGTGCTCATATGAGTCTTTGAAGACTCATGTTCTCTGGGGTTATCGATGTGATGAGCAACCGATGCTTTTGGACTTTTCTTTCACGCCCATCTTGGTCTTTTCTGCCCTCAGAGCTTCTATTTCACCCTTTAGCCTATCACGCTCTTCGATAGTGTATTCATCGTTCTCCCCCACCACTTCGAGCAGAGCTGGTGGTGCTTCTGGATTGTCCGGATTCATTCGGACAGACTTTCTTTGCTGGTTTTGAATGCTTGATTCAGGCACTTTCTCCTCCCACCGTGGTCGCCAATTTGGTGTGGATAATTATCGCCTGAGGGTAGGCTGGTAATTTGGTTGGTGTTTAACAGTAGTATGTGGGTGTTATGTAATTAATGTAGAGAGTAGAGAGATAATTAAGCTGGCTAGTAGCAGTTAATACTCATTACCCACACTTAATGCAGGTGGTTGGGTATTTATACCCTGATGTTTGGGCCCTTATGGGCTTTCGGGTTATGTTTAATGGACTGGGGTCATGTTCAAAGACCCATGAGCTCTAAGTAGGAGAGCAAGTAGCTTAGTCAAGTAGTGTTTAGGTTTTTTAGTACTTTTGTCATAGTTCAAACAATACTATGGTCAGAGCGTTCGAAGTGGTCTGTCCGGTCCGGAGGCCTTCGACCGATCTGTCCTTGTCCGGGGAGCATGCAGAATTCAGACTCATCAGAATTAATAGTCCAAAAAGTTGATCGGCTTACCAAGATGGGGCACATAAAGGAGTCCCGGTATCATTTATGGACTGCCAATCCGGTGTTAGTCAGGACAAAGAATGAGAAATGGTGTATGTGTATTGATTTTACTGATCTCAACAGATCTTGCCCAAAAGATCTTTATTCGGTCCTCCAAATAGATCAGTTGGTGGACTCAACGTCTGGAAACACGTTGTTGTCCTTCAGGGATGATTTCTTTGGGTACAACCAGATTCAGGTGGATCCGAAGGACCAAGATCATACTACGTTTGTTACAGATAGAGGTCTCCATTGTTATAAGGTGATGCCTTGTGGGTTGAAAAATGCTGGGGCTACTTACCAGAGGCTAGTAAACAAAACATTTGCTAATCAGATTGGCGAGAATATGGAGGTGTACATAGATGACATGATGGTTATAATCTTAGAGGAGGATTTGCATATAATTGACCTTCGGGAAACTTTTTCCAATCTAACAATGCTAAATTTCAAACTGAATCCAGAAAAGTGTGTCTTTGGGGTTCGATCCGGTAATATTTTGGGGTATGTGATAAGTGAGAAAGGGATACAACACGATCCGGATCAATTGAATGCCCTATTAGAAATGGATCCTCCTTGGAATATTAAATAAGTCCAGAGGCTTACTAGAAGGTTGGCTGCCTTGAATCGTTTTATCTCAAGATCTTCAGATAAGTGCTCAGTTTTTCCAAACCTTGAAGAGTGCTAAAGACTTTAATTGGTCTCCACAATGCAACCAAGCTTTTGATGAAATAAAGAAACATTTATCTTCACCAAAGACCCTTTTTAAATGCGTACAAGGAAAAACACTGTATGTATACTTGGCTGTGTCAGAATGCGCTATAAGTGAAGTATTGGTAAGAGAGGTGGACAATTACCCTCGTCCGGTGTACTACATCAGCAAAAGTCTGATAGATGCTGAGAAGAGGTACTTGAAGCTTGAAAAATTGGCACTAGCCTTAGTGATTGATGTAAGAAAAATAAGGCTGTATCTTCAATATCATTCCATCATTGTCCGAACATCTTTTCCATTGAAGAATGTTCTTCAGAAAGCAGACATATCAAGCAGGATGACTACGTGGTCGCTAGAGTTGGGTGATTATGACATTCATTTTTTCCCACGAACTCTATCAAAGCTTAATTTGTTGCTGATTTCATGGTAGAATTCCATCCGGATAGGAGTTCTAAACAAGTTTCAGAAGGGAAAACCAGAAAAGAATGGGTAATCCGGACTGATGGTGGATCAAGCACAATGGGTTGTCAAAGGTATGGCAACGAAATTCATGTGCTAGCAGTACCTATGGAGTCAATTTCTGAGCCAGTACCTTTTGCACGTTGGGGGTTGGATTCAGTTGGGCCTCTGCCAATGGCGACCGAAGGGTGCATGACTATTATAGTTGCTATTTATTACTTCTCGAAATGGATAGAGGAAACTCCTTTGGCAGGAACCACTTCGAAAGCTGTCATAAAATTCATCTTATCCGATATATGTTGTAGATTTGGGATTTCTCAAAAGATTATCACAGATAATGGGCCACAGTTTGATAACAAGGATATGAAGAATTTTTGTGCCTATAAAGGCATCATCACTGCTTCTCTTCTCGTTTTCCATCCACAAGCGAACGACTAGGTTGAAGTTGCCAACAAGACTATTTTGTCCGGATTGAAAAAGAATCTAGAGGGGGTTGTAGGGAAATGGCCAAGCTATCTCTAAGAAGTATTGTGACATACCGAACTACCCCTCAGGCTGCTACACAAGAATCTTCTTTTACTTTGGTGTATGGGATGAATGCCATTACCCCCATTGAAGCTGCCCTACCATCATACAGGGTCCACAACTATTCCGAACAGGCTAATGAGATAGCAATTAGGAATCAGTTGGACCTAATAGAAGAAAGAAGGGTTAAAGCTCACTTGAGAACAGCCCACTACCAAGGTTTGATGAGGAGCAGGTTTACTTTCAAGGTCAAGAAAAGAGATTTTCAACTGGGAGATAAAGTTTTGAGAAAAGTTTTCTTGCACATTAAGGAGAAGCAGTTTGGTAAGTTGGCTCCGAACTAGTAAGGTCCCTATAAGGTCTCTGAAAAGCTTAAGCCTGGGACATATAGACTTCAGGACAAAGAAGGAAGGGTTTTGAAGCACCCGTGGAATATTGAGCATCTCAGGTTATATTTTGAATAAAAGTTGTGTAAATGTTTACTTGTTAGATATCAAGGTAAATATTATGGGGCATACTCTTTCCTACCCTGGTGGCGCGGAGAGGTTTTAATGAGGTGTCCGGTTTTTTTATTCAATAAAATGTGATGCCTTCTTAAAACATCAGGTGTGGTTTAACTACAATTTAATTCAATTACAAATCTTTGGTTTAACACTTTGATCTTTGATAGATCGGATTAACCTTGTTGCGTGATGACCATTAAACACATGTCATCGGATATATTAAAAACTCTCATTTTAATACTTCTGAAATACTAAGGGCTACTTAAACATTAGCCATGAAAAATTTAAAGGAAAGAAAGTATTAAATAAAAGAAGGTTTGATAAATAAACCTATTCGGGCTTTAACCGAATAGGAAGAACAAAACATGCCTTGGCCATCCAAGGACTTCAAGTATTTCAAGGACTTATCCGGGCTCTGACCGAATAACATTAAAAAATATTCCTTGGCCATCCAAGGGCTTGAACTGTTCAAAAAAGAAAAAAAAATATGATTAAACCTTAGGGCTTGTTCCCTTCGGATGTCTCACCACCACCGCCTTTCTTGGGACTTTTGAGTTCATCACTTGAACTCTCACCGGTTCCCTTTTCATCATCTGTAGTGGAATCAATTCCACTGGAGTAGTTGTACTTGTCACCAGTTTCCATGGTATAATGAGGAAGATCTTCATATTCCACATATTTCCATAGGGGACCCAAGTGTCCTCTTCAGAAATGTTTCATGGAAGAGCAGCACCATGTCAGACCTGACTTCATTGTATCTTTTCTCAAGAGAATCTATGAATTCGTTGGTATATTTATCAATGCTTTCCTGAATAGCTTGCTCTTGATGCTTCACCAAGTCCTCTTTATCTTTGGCCATCTTATACACAGTACTTTCTAAGGAAGTCTTCTCACCAAACAGGGTTTGAATGATACCATCTTTGGTCTTAAGGTCCTCCCTCAATGTTGAAAGGTCCTTTTCCAAACCGGAGCATTTAATTTGGAGCTCAGTACTGGCAGTCTCTGAAGTGGCCAGCTTGGTTGATAGATCTTCCTTGTCCTTATTCAATGCTTCCATCTCTTTCTTCAGTTCTTCTATGCTCTGATTGCCATTGAGAAGATTGGTTGATAGAGACTCCTTCTCAGTGGTGAGGGAATTGATGGGAGTAGTTTGGCTTTTCACTTGTCTCTCCAAGTCAAGCACTGGCTGGATGTGACCAAAAAGAGAATGTCTTAGAACATCTTGCTCTTCGGAGACGGAGAAGGACTTACCATTAAAGGTCACTATGTTAGCAGAACTCGAAGGACGGAAGGGACCTGCGAAATCATCATTCTCAAAATCATTGAAGTATAAATCAATTTCTTGAATGGAACTAATGTCCACTCCTTCAATCCCTCCCCCAGTACCCTCTTCGGACTGTAGACCTGTTGGGATCTTCTCTTGTAAATTGGGATCAAGAGGGGATGGTGGGGGTAGAAGCTCTGAAGGGCAAACAATTATTTCTTCTCCTAAGGTAGCCTTCTTCTTTTTGGCAGGCTTTTCATCACTGCTCACCCTTCTTTTCCGGTCCTTTTTGGGAGGCTTTGGTGGGTTTTGTGACTCTCCCACCTCCCTAACAGTCTCAGCCTCTACTACTTTGAGTAAGGCAGCGTCAATTCCCCCTTGGTTCCCCGAACCAGTCCCTTATGTGGCACCTTGGACCGGTTCTGTTGCAGCTTTCTTCTTCTTCCCTTTCGTTTTGTTGGGAGCTTTGGCCCTGTAAAGTAAGGCCAGTTTACCATCTTTGGCCTATGTTCGCTTGAGAATTACACCCGGAGGAGGCGGCATAGTTAGCTCTTCCCATGAGAAGTCCATCCGACCTGTGTATTCCACAGATGGGACCTCACAAGATTGCCTGAGGTGAAGCAATTGCGGAAGACATTCCCCCAACACTCTGCAACCTATACGTTAAGCTTGGCACAGGTTGTTTGCCCCTCCTCTAGGTATCCGGTGAACTCATTCGGCAACACTGAAAAAGGAGTGACAAATTAATCAGGAGATGAATACTTATGATTTAAAAAGAAGAGCATAAAAACAAAGATAAAAAACTTACTAGTTCTCTTCCACCTGCTGGTTAACATGCTGGGATTGATGTTAGCCTTGATCTTCCTACCATTCGTCCATGTCCCACTGATCTGATGAACTGAAACTGTGTCCTCCAGTTCTTCTCAAACTCTAGCAAGTCGTCTACCACCTTGAAATTGTTCCCCATATTATGATGGTAAAATGGGATATGGTGATTCTTGCATAGACTTGCCACAGCGGAAAATTTCTCCATTGTGAGTGGGATTTTGGATAACCTTGATGCCATTATGCAAGTAATGAGATAGTACCAAACATTTGGGCTTAACTGGCTTGGGTAGACCTTAACCAGGTGAAACTACCTGACAATTTATGGGTCCAATGGGAACCGAAGTCCCCAATTTAGCACCTCAGTGAAGATAACCACCTCGTTGAGTTTGCAGTCTATCGGAGTCTCCAGAGTGACAAGTATCATTACCTTCACTGACTTTGGGATCCCCCATTTCGTCTAGATCCGGCCCAACTCAACAGTGTGGGTGTAGACATAGTTGATATTTTATAGAGCCAACATATATTTAGTAGTGATATTTTTAAAGCAAGGGCCTGCCTTGCCCTCTAGGCAATCTGGAAGATCTGGATGGGTCAAACAGACCTTGACTTTGCCTTTGCCCTTCCTATCAGAAGCAGCATCCCCGGTTTGACTTGATGCTTCAGTTGCAAAGGGAGCCTATTCGATACTGTCTTCCATTACTTCTTCCATCACTGTGGAAGGTTTGTCAGTTGCCTTGGGTAGTGAGGGATCAGCTTCTGGCACCAAAAGTTCTTCGGATGAATGAGTGTCTGTTGTTTCCGAAGGCCTGATGTCCGGTTGAGGTTGGGATCCGGAGGACTTGGCCCTTTGGGCTACTTTAGATGTCTCCAATCTGGAGGGCTTATCTTCTGAGGTTGCTTTAAATGCGTCTGATCCAGAGGGATTTGGCAGTGAAGTAGTAGTTTGAGCTTTGGCTAGGCAGGTCGTCCGGCGAGGGGCTAACTTCTCCGGGGACTTCTCAACATCTGAACCCATAGCTAAAAAAAGGGAAGGTTTTCTGACACTCGAAACCAGTTTTTCCTTAACAACAGAAGTTTGAGACTCTTGAACATAAGAGCCTAAGGGGAGAGGAGAGAGGCTTGGTTTGAATAATTGTCTAGGCTTGGGATTTCTAGAAGAAGATGATCCTTGATCAGCTTCTTGGGTCGGTTCACCAGAATTCTCACTTAGGGAAACTAAGAGACCGACAACAATGCGATTCTCCCTTTCAACTTTTCTCGCTTTTTTTAGCTCTGATAAGTTTAACCTGCCGCATTTAACAAGTGCGTTTCTGGTTGTGAACATAAAACTCTTCAAGAACAAGTTTGAAGATAAGAGTGAAAATCTCTCTAGAAATGTTTTGAGTGATGAAGACAATGAAATAGTGAAAAATGATTTATATAGTAGAAAAAAGTGATTGTTACCTAGGAGAAGCTGAAAAGGGTTTGGCAATGATTAAAGACGGCGCAAACGTGTGAAGGATTAAATGCATAGGTAACTTTCTAGGCTTAGTGGGAGTGCCGATGTAGGAAGAAAAACGGCTGGTAGGTCGAACCAAATTGTGACACGTGTCCCACGATCCAAAAAGAAAACTCTTAGAATTCTGGGAAGAAAAGTCAGTTCGGACAGACTTCGAACTGAGTTGATAATGAGAGTAAAACCTCCCAGTACGGATTACACAGGCAGATCAGACAAAGTTTCTACTGGCTAAGTTAGTCCTACCAAAGATATTTGACAAGGCCTAAAAAAAGGGTTACTGATGAGTTCAGATTATCCAGTCACAGCCCACTGTGTTATCCGGACAAGGGAAATTCGAACAAAAACGTACCACTGAACTATCCGGACAAGATCAAATTAAAAAACACCTAAACACCTTTTGACTAAGCTATGTGCTAATTAGCTTAAAAGATTAATGGGTCCTTAAACTTGACCCGGTTTCATAACTTGACCCGTAAGCCCATGGGTCCTTAATGAAGGGTATAAATACCCCAACCACTTTTATTAATGAGAGTAATGAACATTTAATACAACCAGGCTTCTCAAATCTCTAACTACTCTATACCAAACACTTAAAACTCAAAATATTTTACAAAACACTCTACAAAATTACCCGCAGCCCAAAATAAACCAAACAAGGTTTAATCATATATCGGTTATTGTCTCGATAGATTGGTGTATTATTTTAACCCCCAACAAGTGGAGTGATGAGAGTAGAGAAACAATAAAAGGAGTAGATTGATCGCAATATATAGGTTAGAGAAGTAGATCTCGCTTATAAAATTGTAGAGCCACGAAAAATGAGTTTCATGAAGCTTAACCTAGAAAAATCTGACGAATCTAATAAGTTGAATAGAAAGAGAAATACATTTAAGGCTTACATAGTACATACAGGATTGAAAGGAGCTATCAACAATAAATCTACACAAGATGATGTTGTGGTACTGTCGAAGTCTTATATTGCCTTCATATTGAGCTTGGGAGAGGAAGTGCTACGAAAGGTATCTGAAAAACATACATCGTTAAGGATATGGAATCGACCGGATGCAATTTACATGAATAAGTTCTTGGCAAATAGATTTTATGTGAACAAAAAGCTTTACACACTGTCTATGGATAGTGGCATAAGTATCCAAATGCACGTAAATTATTATAATTGAATTGTACACAACTTGAATGCAGTTGGTGTGAAGGTAGATAAAGAGGATCAATAAATCATCCTCTTGAGTTCTGTACCGAAAGAGTATGAACATTTTGTGAGGACCATGATTTACGGTGAAAACTTCCCCTTACGATGGCCAAAATCAAGATCTCCTTGAAAGGCCAAATTTAGGATTTTGAAAGGCTCTCTTGTTGTTATGAAAGACAATATGACTAATGGTGTCTTAGTTCTTGAGGGTTTTATTGTAGTAGAGTGTGTGTTTAGTGTGGTCAAATATTATATCAGGTTGTGGCATCATCGGCTTGGGTATTTAAGTGAGAATAGACTCAGTAAAATATGAAAACAGGGTTTTTTAGATAATACGACAGTTTAGAAGCTGAGATTTTATAAAGATCTACGTTTTGGATAAGAACAATAGGGTGAAATTTTTGCGCAAGAACCAGACATCCAATAGAGTACTTGATTATGTTCGTTCAGACCTTTAAGGTCCAACATTGGAACCTACCATAGGTGGTACACTGTACTTTTTTTACTGATTGATGACTATTCTACGAAAGTATGGGTTCCACTTTTGAAGACCAAAGATGAAGTGTTTGTTGCCTTTTTGAACTGTAAGAATTTGGTTAAGAGCTAAAATGGGAAAGTGTTAAAGAAACTGTACACTAATAATATTTAGAATATATGAACAAAGAGTTCACTGGTTATTATATAAAAAAATTCATTTCTAGACACCGCACTGCTTGTGTGACTCCCCAACATAACGGGTTTGTTGAGAAAATGAATCAAAACCCTGCTACAACGGGTATATGTATGCTTATATATGCTTCATATAGCTGGTATTAGTCGAAGGTTATGGGAGAAAATGTTATAACGGCTGCATATCTCATCAACATAAGTCAATTTATGTCGCTTAAGCTTCTTTGTCCTAAATAGGTATGAGTTCAAGAGTGACCTAAGTTAGAACATATAGAGTGTTTGGATGTTATACATACACACATGTGAAGCAGAATCAGCTTTCGCCAAGAGCACTTAAATGTTTGTTCCTCGACAATCCTGAAGAAGTAAATGGGTATTTGTTTTGTTTCCTTGATTATAGGTGTCGAAAGTCTTTGATAAGAAATGACATAGTTTTCAATGAGTAGGACATGTCATTGAAAAAATCGGTAAAGACTCAACCTAATATTGACACGAAAAGATATTGAGTTGATGATGGATCTGGTTTACAAAGTAAAGCTGGCCATGCTTATACCGAAGAAAATTTTGGATCTGGTTCCACCGCGGGTCATACAAAGGAAGTTAAACCACTATATGAGTATGAAGCAGAACGAGTGTCTATATTTTCACGGAATTCGGATGACTAGACTAGGGAGCAGCATGAACGTGATAACTATCAACTAGTAAGAGATAAAACATAGAGACCAAACATATAACCACAAAGGTATGGATTTTATCATGTTGTTAGTTATGTTTTATCTACTGATATACATTGAGATATTATTAAAATTGAAATGTATCATAATATTATCAAGAGGCGTGATAAAGAGAAGTGGTTTACAGCCATGGAAGATGAACACCTGGATTTTTTTGAAGCAATGAAAGGGTGAGAATTTACCTGTGATTAAATGGATATTCAAGAGAAAGCTATTCATGGTATTGAGTTACCCATATACAAGGCTAGGCTCATAGCTAAGGGTTTTATGCAAAATGAGGGTATGAATTTCAATAAATTATTCTTTCCCCTTATGAAACAAACCTCCATAAGGGTTTCGTTGTTAATTGTTGCTAGATTTTATCTTGAATTAGATCTAATAGATGTAACTATTGGCTTCCTACATGGTGAATTAACATATACAATTTATATGTATCGAATGAAGGGGTTTGAAGAAAGAAATGAGGGTTATGTATATTTGTTGAATATACCCCTCTGTGGGATGAAACAATCACTGAGGTAGTAGAATATAAGATTAGATTCTTTGATGAGATCCATTAACTATGTCCATAGCTACTAAGAAAATTGTGTCTATTGGAATGAGGAAACACATATGGAGAAATAATTCATATTGATGTTGTATGTGGATGACATACTAATAAATTGTAGAAATAAGAAGAAGAGTGAAGCGGTAAATACTCAGCTAAAATAAGAGTTTCAGATAAAAGAAATGGGAGATACTAAAATAATACTTGGTATTAAGATCAAGAAGAAGATGCAATAGAGGTATCTATTCTCATCTCAAAAAGAATATATACAATATATCATAAGGAAGTTCTCGATTTCTGAATAAAAATCAGTTGGAACTCCCATTGGTTCCTAATTTAAACTCAATTTTACTCAAGCACCAACCCAAATATGACATAAGAAGTACATGTAGGGGATACTGTATGTCAATATTATTGGTAGCATTATGTATAATATGATTTGTACGAGACCTTATCTTACTTATACCGTAAGTGTTTTGAGTACATTCATGTCAAATCCAAGAAAAATGCATAAGCATGCACTCAAGTGTCTCATGAGATACTTGAAGGGATCGACCATTGTATGGTTGTGTTACAATCAAAAGGATATATGCGGTACAACAATGAAGGGGTATGTGAACTCTGATTATGCAGGTTGCCTTGACAAAATGAAGTTTACTTTGGGTTATATGTTTACTGTGCTTGGAGAAGTGGTTAGCTGGAAATCTTGTATACAGAAGATCACTATGTTATCGTCTACCGAATCTGTAAATATGGCTAGTACGGAAGCCACAAATGAATCTAGTTGGCTAAAGAGACAGTTGAGTGAACTCACTACTGTGGAGCAAGATATGATTGTGTTATGTGACAACACTAGTTCTATTCATTTGATAAAAAAATAAAAAGTTCCATGAGTGAACTAAACATGTAGACATTAAGTTGCACTTGATAGACGTTGTGGAAAATGAGTAAGTGAAGGTGGTCAAGATTGCTGACAAAGAAAATTCTTCAGATGCTCTAACTAATATATTATCGATTTCAAAGCTCACGAACTACATCTGACTGGTGCAAGTTTGAGATATAGGTGAGCAGGTATATAAAGAGATGAGAGATTGAATGTAACAAGTAATAGAGTTACTATAAACCTAGATGGGAGATTATTCAAGTTTAGGATATAAGTAAATTGTGAACAAAGGTATTATCGAAGGACTACATAGGTGTTGGATCTACCATTATATGTATAGGCAAAAACTTTTAAAACTCTTTGGTGCTTGAGTTGTGACTTAGTTGTAGAGACGTCTACTAATCCTAAAGGTGGATACAAGATATAAAAGACTAATGACCATTGGATCAAATGAAATATGTGTTGAGTCAAAGCAGGATGATCGAAGCAAACTGATCAGAAGTACCATTCTGATCGGAAGCACACTGGATCGTAACACAATTAGGCCGAAGCGGATTATTATATCGACTAGGTGTCTTATGTTAATTAGGTATTCTTATATTAATGGAGTATGAGTTATTTCAGTCGTTGATTAATGGACTTTAATCTCGAGCGTCTAATGAAGAATTATGATTTTCACTAAACCTATATATAGAAGAAGATATTGCTAAGCAATGCGTGGCGTGACTGTGAGGCGACTGTAATTGTAGAGAGACAACTACGTGAGACGATATTTCATGAGTGAGTGAATTAACTCTAGGTCTTTTGAAGGCTGTGATCAACAACTCTTCCTTGGACTATCGACTTCAGTGACAAATAGACCACAAGCTTTCAAAAGTTCGGTAGTCTATGGACTATCCGGCTTGGATAAAATTAGTTCCCCGCATATGTTTATTAATGTAAAGCTGCCACGTGACACCATACTCAACAGAAACTTGTATGACCAATTGTCCTTTGATTTTAACCTTGATTACATTTGAAATTCGACATAAATCGAGTGACTATTGGTAATACAATTTTATGTTAAGTATGGTGTCACGTGACAGTTTTACATTAACCAGCAGATGCACATGACTAAATTTATCCAAACTGGATAGTCGACGGATTACCACCGGAGTCTTAAATGTCCATGAACTATATGTCACTAAAGTCGATAGTTGAATGATGAATTATATTTAAAACATCTTTTGAGAAATAAACATTGATGATACGGTTTTGTAAATTACGCTATCTTTTGTTACAAAAAGTGATTGAGTCATTTGTGGTTGGTGTCTTTCCTTAACCTATTCATATATAAATGAGTGCCTATTGTTCGTGGATGTATGATTTTTTCACAATGTGAACCACGTTAAATATCGTATGGTGTGGTTGATTTTATTACAGTTTCTTTTATTTGTTGTTCGGCATGTAAAAACAAAATAGATTTTTTTTCGTAAAATCGTTTAACCGTATAACAATTCTTATCGTGATAGATCGTTGTACTAATTTGACCGTAACAAATAAAAAATTAAATATTTTTTTATAAATTCGTTTAATCAGTTATTATCATGATTGATCTACTAGTTTAACCCGATAATTGTAAATTACAGATCAATTAGTTTAATCAGAACTCTAATAATATATGCATGTTAAATCATACGCGTAAAACATGTGTCCAGATTGTGTTTCCCGAATCAATTCTTTTAATCGACTGTTCTAACCGTCCAAATTGTGTTTCCCGAATCAATTCTTTTAATCGACTGTTCTAACTATACATCATATGTAAACTCATACGTGTAGTGTAGTTGCCTAACTCTAAGAATAAGATTCCGTTTTTTATTTCGTCAAGCATAAAATCAACCCAAATAAAGTATAGATGCCATAACATTTTGATTCGTTGTTCTTCTCGATAAAAATATTCAGATGGCTAGACCAGATTGGAAGCAAGCATCAAATTGTTTTTTAAGATATCTCATCTCACACCTGTTCCTATAAGACTTCTTTCTTGATTCTCACCATTCATTTCTTCCCACGCCTCTCAGAATATCTTCTTACAACAAGTCGGTAAGCAACATGTTCCTTGGTGGTCTACTGTTGGGGATAGCTGTCGCAATTGGGTTCGTCGTTCTGTTTGCCCGTTATTCGAATATTCGATCGACACGTCGGTCTCATTTGGTATTTCATATTTTATTTATTCTTTCATTTAAATTATAGATTTGCAGGATTTTGTGTGAATACTATATGATTTAAATCACGGCTTCTAATATTTTATCTTCTCGCACAAATTAATCTAATTATGTTATAGGCAAAGACGGTAGCCGCATTCGCAAGAATGACTATAGAGGACTCGAAGACAATTCTATCGCCACAATTTTATCCTTCTTGGCTTGTTTTTTCCCAAAGGCAAAAGTTGAGTTTATTATTAACGGACTAAGTTATATTAATCACAAAGTTAAAATAACTTTGGCTTTATAAAAGTCATTTATACGATAATGCCATATTATTGATTATACTAGCCTATGTTATATGAGGTTAAAGTTTTATATCGGTTAGAAATTGAGAGGATCATGTGTTGTAGAGCAAGCGAGAGTTAATCAACGAATAACCCTTTCGCAATCTCTCATAATATCAAATCCGCAAAATGATAAATACAAATATCAAAATCAACAACAGTCTCAGTATTTAGTTGTATAAGATTTTTAGAGATGAATAAAAAATAAGACGGTGTGGATTTTTGGAATCAAAACGACTAATAGTATGTTAGATATCTCTGCGTGTAATTGAACTAACTAGTCGACTAATGTAGTCATACATATTATCGAACAAGGTGAAGAATGAAGTGTTCATGTTTAATATAATATATTTTGACTAGCCAATGACACGAGCAGAATTAGAAAGAATGGTTTTTTGTGGGTTTAAAAGGCCGAATCCCTTGGTAAAGTATAAATTTCAAATTTCAAATTTTAACCGTTTTGACGATTTGAAAATATATCCGACTTTTATATACAAACATGTAACTATTTGGTTGACAGTTGAGAATTTTGTTCAAGATATATAATTATAATTTGAAATAAAACTATGCAACAATTCAGTTGAGTTTTGAAAAACCACTAAAATAATTCGATCTCAAATTCATTTCATAAAAACTTCAAAAATTATCACTTAATTCATAAATAAAATACCCTACTTATTATAGTAGTATTGAAATATAAATGGCAATATGACCCGGCTAATGATGTTAGTTATTCAACATTTTTGCAGTTAGATTGGCTTAATCTCCAACTTGAGAAGATTTGGCCTTACGTAAACGAGGCAAGATTTGTCTTCTTAATATGGTTTATTTAATGAAACCTTTTTTTATAGTAGTGCTTATTTTATTTACGAATCGAATGTTTGTTTTATGTACTACTATACTCTATAGGCATCGTCAGAGTTGATAAAGAGTAACGTGGAGGCCATTCTTGAAGAATACAGACCACCAATTTTGGCATCTCTCAACTTCTCTAAGCTAACTCTTGGGAGTGTAGCTCCACGATTTACAGGTCTCTTTCGTCTAACAAATACTTCAAAATACTTTTTTTGTCCTGAGTAATAATCAATTACTACCCAACGAAAAATATATTTCCAATTTGTCGCATATGTTAGAATAATATCCTTTTTGTTTTATATAAAGACTCTATATGGACACTAGTGCATTAAAAAGAACTTAACAAAATATCGCAGTAATGTCAATTTAGAAGTTCGGAAAATTCCTATAGAATTATTTGTTAAAACTTAGTACGTCAATAAAAACTTACCAAAATATCGCAACAATGTCAATTTGAAATACCAAAAATTACTATAAAATTGTTGGAGAATCAAGATTAAAGAATCGTATAGTGAACCTATTTTTGCCCCCAAGGGGGTAGCCGAGTTGGTTGAGTACGGCATTCTTATGACCAAAAGGTTACGAGTTCGAGTCCCTCTACATACGCTTTCTCGGCTGAGCCTGTCACCTTGTGTGGTTTACCTTCTGGCGTTGGTTTGCAGGCTATCGCGTCAGATTGAGGGTTTACCCTGTGCGCACTCATTGCACTCTGAGGAGCGGCTGCGGGTTCCCTTTTAAAAAAAAATAAAAAAAAAATAAAAAAAAAAATAGTGAACCTATTTTTATATAAAAAAATTATACAATAAATCATTATAAATTAAATTCTAAATCCCAAAATTTAATAAACAAAAACGCAAAGTTAAGAGAGCTAAAAATTGGGTTTGTTTTTAATATATTTACATGTTTATAGATTTTCATAAATTTCTACAATAAAAAGGTTACATATGTTCATAAATATATATATTTTTAATAAAAAATATTTTTTTAAAAAAACATATGTTCGTTATCGGTACGTTAATGAACGTAACTAGCTAGGCGATGCAACAATTTAAGATTTTTGTCCAACTGCATCAAGTTTTGTCGTGACGAATTTCATCGTCGTCAAATCAAATTGTCTCATCACCACGCTACTATATATATCCTCTATGATGATTAACTTTATGAATTTTTTACAAAGTTGTTTATGATTTCCCATGTTTCCATCTCCAACTTCGCTACTGGCAATCCATATTTTGTTCTGCTCGTAGATGACACCACGACGATTTAAAAAATGAAATGGTTTTTTTATAAGTTGTCTCAATGATGGTTTGTAATCTTCAAATTTCTGGACGAACCAATCCATCTTTGGACTTTTACGTTTTTGATAAACACATTTTCGTCGTCATAATTAGCTTTTCCAGTCTTAAGTTCATTTTAATTACACAAACTTAGCTCTAGATCGATTTTAATTATTTCACTGCATTTCAATAATCTTCTACTTTAGTAAATGATATCTTTTGTCTCTTTATTGAGACAATTTTTGCGCATAAAATAAAAAAAAATTGACTTTTACCTTAATGTAAAGACATTAAAACTAAACGGGAAGCTTTGTTAATCGTAACTTTTAACCAACATACCATATGGCTTAACTAGCGATCTCACACACATAGTAACTTTACTAATTTATTTCTTCACAATTCTGCTTAGCATTATTTTGGTACTTTATCTATTTCAAAAAACATAAT
The DNA here is from genome assembly GCA_036936605.1 of Limnanthes douglasii subsp. nivea. Lineage (NCBI taxonomy): Eukaryota > Viridiplantae > Streptophyta > Magnoliopsida > Brassicales > Limnanthaceae > Limnanthes > Limnanthes douglasii. The sequence continues at coordinate 51,337,596 of JAUPFV010000005.1, forward strand.
TTTAGATGAACTCATTATCTTATGACACCACACCCAGATTCTCATATGTATGATTGTTATTGTGTTTTCGTTATGTATGGAAACACGTAGATAGAATTGTGTTAAATTTCTTTGAACGTTTCCTTATACAATAACGACCAAAAACATATATCATACATTACATGTGAAACTCAATTTGTATACGCTGTTACGTTTAAATAACTTGTTGGTACCAATTGAAAATTTGATGTCTATGTGCTCTATAATCAAATTGAGTTACCATTAGAAATAAAATGTTATACTCCCATCTCTCTAGATGTAGAGCTACTAATTGTACAGCTAATAATTTGATAAACGGATATGTCAGGTTCAAACTAGAATACACATACGAGTACGATATAGGCCCACTATGAATCAATTGTCTAACATACTCATGTACTAAACTTATATGTCTTGATGGCGGCGGTATAAGATTTTGAATAGATGACTGCAAAACACAAGAAAAAAGAAAACGAAACAGAGAATAAATAAACCATAACCCTAGGTTAGAGTATAAGAGACTTAGAGAAGAAACGTTTGATTTAAAAAGTCTGACGACAAAAGTAGGGTTTCAGAGCCTATTATGAAAATGCTCAAAACCATATGCCAAAATTACAAATTGTTCCTCCCAAAATAAAACGAAGCCCAGCTCAATTTCCAAGCGATGGGAGTTGGTTAAGTATTTTAATTAAATCTAACAAAAATAAAAAAATGTAGAAAATTGACGAAAACAACAGAAATAGGGCCTAAATGATGGATTTTCAGCCCTGAACTTCATCACCAGGCTTCATCTTCGTGATGCTTTCGAAATTCGTTAGGATTTTCGACGCGTTCAATTTGAGTGGTCACTACAATTAATTCGGGTAGCCGAGCCCCAAATAAAACCCGTTTATGTTCGTCCAAAAGGGTCATTTAGCCACAGGCTTGTGCAACTACATCATCCTCTCTTTCTTCAAAAGAATTCGCCCACGAATTCTTAGCTTCATCATCCTCAGCAGCATTGGTAAACGACACCAGGTGCTTCACGTTGAAGACGTTGTGGGTCTTCATGTGGTTGGGTAACTTTAAGATGTATGCATTGGGATTAATCTTCTCAATGGTTTCAAACAAACCCACCTTCCTTGCAGCTAGTTTGTTGTACTCGTGTGGAGGATACCGATCTCTAGTCAAAGTTGCCAATACAAAGTCCCCTGCGGTAAAATCCACCAATCGGTACTTCTTATTTGCAACAACCTTGCACTTATGAGAAGTTTCCTCATAGGGTTTGTGAGTGGTCTCATGGATCTCTCATAGATCAGTGATGGCAGTCTCGAGTCTGGCTCGAACCTTGTCAAGCGTTGGGAAAGCTAAATGCATAGGACCCTTTGGGTTATAACCATAGACTATCATGAAGGGACTATACTCAGTACTGTACTTGTGGTGCATGTTGTAAGAGAACTCAACGTGATAACAGAGGGAATCTCATGCTTTCAAGTTCCCGGAGACCTTTGTAGGTAACATGTTTTCCAATATTTGATTAATTACCTCGGTTTGACCGTCTGTCTGCGGGTGATACGTGCTCCTAAAACTCAACTTTGTGATTGTAAGGCGCCACAAACTCCTCCAAAAGTGTATGACAAACCGCGTATCGCGATAAAAAAATAATATTCAGGGGTAGGCTATGTATGCACTAGACCTCTCGAAAGTATAAATTAGCAACATTCACAACATATATGGTTTTCTTGCAGATAATAAAGTGGGACATCTTTGAAACCCTGTCTACCACCACAAATATAGAATCGTTACCTTTCTGCATTCTTGGCAGTCCATAGACAAAATCTATGTTGACGTTTTGCCACAGTCCCTCCGGTATTGGGAGTGGTAGGTATAGACCTGCGTTGGAGGACGTGCTTTTTTCCATATGAAACACCCAAGAACTAGCTACAAAGTAGATATCATCTCTCCTCAAATGCGGCCAGAAGAACAGACTGGATATATAGTGAAGGGTTTGATCCCTACCACCATGGCCCTCGTTGTATCTCTCATGTACAATCAGTAATCTCAAACTTCCCTCAGGAATACAAAGTAGGTTACCTTTAAAGAGGTAGTCGTTGCTCACTGCAAAACCTGTTCTCAAACCTGCTCTGACGTCCTCCTAAATAGAACCAAAATATAGATTGATAGTTAGTAGATCTCTCATCATCTCGAATCCCATAACCTCTCCTTCTATCTGAATCATCACATTGTGTCGACTCAGTGCATCAGCTATGCGGTTAACTACCCCCTATGTGTGCTTAATAGAAAAGGTAAATTGTTTAGTAAACGCTTCCCAACGCGCATGACGTGAAGTGAGCTTCTCCTGACTCTGCAGATTCTTCAAGGCATCATGATCGGTGTACAGTACAAATTTGTTATAGGCCAAGTAGGAAGTCCAGTGCTTCAAAGCCCGCACCACTGCATAAAACACCTTGTCATAGGTGTTGTTATTGAGTTTTTATCCCACTTAACTTCTCACTGAAGTAGGCTACAGGTCAGCCTCGTTGGCTGAACACAACCTCAATTCTTAATCTAGACGCATCACAACGCAGCTCAAACCCTATAGAAAATCAGGTAGAACCAGAATAGGTGCAATGGCTAGTCTAACCTTAATCTATTAAAACGTAGTAGTTGTTTCATGGGTCTAGCAAACCGTCTTTCCTTTAATACAATCTGTAATAGAAGCCATGATAGTACTAAAGTTATAGGTAGAATGAAAACAATACTTGAAAAGAGCGGACTTCTATGATATAAGTAGGTATAGGTTAGCCACACACTACTGCTACCTTTGACTTATCCAAAAACAAGCCATATTTTGAAACAACATACCCAATTAATAGAATTGAATGTGTCGTAAAAGAACACTTGTCGAGTCCCCTATAAAACTCCTCTTGCGTCAAAACAACCAATACTTTTCGTAAGTACTGGAGGTGCAGCTTATCCGTAATACTATATATCAGAATATCGTCAAAGTACACAATTAAAAATTCATCAATGAATGGACGAAATACCTGGTTCATAACCCTCATAAACGTGTTATGAGAATTGGAAACGACGAACTGCATGATCAACCACTCAAACAGACCTTCTTGGCTCTTAAAGGATATTTTCTACTCATCTCCCATGCGAATACTAATATGGTGATAACCACTATTCAAATCCATTTTCGTAAACACTATAGCATCATTCAGCTGATCTAGTAAATCATCAAGTCAAGGAATATGAAACTGATACCTGACTGTAATTTTGTTGATAGCCTGACTATTCACATACATCCTCATTGAGCCATCATTCTTTGGGTTTTGTAGTGCAGGAACTGCACAAGGATTGAGGCTCTCACAGATGCGGCCTTTACTCAATAATTCTTCCACATGTCTACGGAGCTCCTTATGCTCATTTGGACTCATCCGGTAGTGTGCTCGGTTTGGTAAACTAGCACCCAGTACTAGGTCAATCTGGTGTTAGATGTCTCTTAATGGAGGAGGAACTATAAGAAGATTATCGGGAAACAACAACAAATTCTACTAATAGCAGGCAAACGCGCTCAAATATCCCAGCAAACGAATCATCATTACATTTTTTACCACCCATTGATAAACAATCCATGTATCACTAGCATGCTCTATAAATTATTTATGAGCTAAAAACTTCTTATTTGACTCTTGTGATACAACACGTGCAGCTTTTGGAGCGAAGTCTTTAGTCGGTGTCAATATAAATTTCTACTGTTATTCCTTATTAACTGATGAGTCCGGATCTAGTTACTTCTTCAGACGGGGACAGTTCGGACAAAGACCATCTAACCGGACAGAGCAGTTCGAACACCTCATCCATTGGATTGTTCGAACAAGGACTAAAGTACTTAAAAACCTAATCACTTCTTGACTAAGCTACCTGATCTTCTACTAAGAGCTCATGGGTCCTTAAACTTGACCCGGGTCCATTAAACATGACCCGAAAGCCCATAAGGCCCAAATGTAAAGGTATAAATACCCAACCACCAACACTAAATGAAGGTAATGAAAGTTAAATACAACCAGGCTGCTTAATTCTCCCTCTACTCTCTACTTAAACATTAAATACTTACAAACTTCCACAAAACACCAAACAAAAGTTACGATCTTACCCTAAGACGAAAATAAACCTCACCATTAACTATATCAATTTTTTCTGCCATCGTACATGGGACTTCTATCGTATTTCCATGGTCAAACTAGCAATAAGTGACATGCATCTATAGTAATAAAATCACATCATGCTTTAACGACAGAGAAAGATACCAAATATCGTTTAAAGATTGTTACCTCTCTACCTTTCTTTAACCAAACGAGTTTGTAAGGGTGGGGGTGTCTTCTGTTTTCAGGGGTAGCTTCTGCACAGCTTCTTCGAAAATCACGTTCTCGTGGCTCCCTGAATCAATAACAAATTTACATACCTTTCCCCCAACAATACAAGTTGTTTGGAAAATATTGTTTCGCAACCAATCATCTCCTTCACCTACTGTCTTAGGCGTAAAACAGACATGTCTTAATACCAATGCATGTCCAACATCTCCTTTAGTAATCTGGTAAGTCTGAACCTCATAAAAAACATCATCTAATTCCTCATCAAACGATGGTTCACCTTCCACATAGAAATCAGCAGCTCCGATAAATAAACCACTCAATTGTTATGGTTGTTGTCGCAATTTCGGACATTGTAAAACACCCTGCCCTAGTCCGTGACAATGGTAGCAGATGATCTATGAGGAATTACTTATGCGACTAGATGTGTGTGAGTTAGCACCTACACGAATAGGGGCGGTAGTTGGTACTGCTGAGTTAGGACCTAGATTTTTCTTTTTTGGAAACGTCATTGGTGCTATCCTGACAGTATCTTCTCCATAAGATCTTCGTGAAAGGGATTTATGTAGACGCATTGCGTGTTGATATGCTTCAAACACATTCATAAGGTCAAACATATTCATCTGGTCCTGAAAGTGTTGTCTCATCCCACCTATATAGCGAACGACTAATTGATCTGTTGAATCAACAATACCCACTCGGTTTTACAGCTTGAAAAATTCGTTAGTGTATTCATCAACAGTCCTTAACCTTTTTTTATAAGGTTTTGGAACTTTGCATAATTATAGGGAAAAAACACAGCCCTCAGATGCTTCACAAACTTAGCCTAAATTATTATTTTTAGCTTACCTTGCCTTGATCTCATATGTTTTCGATGTTGCCACCAAGATGCAGCTTAGCCTCGAAACTTAGTTGCGGCCAACTATACTTGTTTTGCATCTGCACCTCCTTAAAATCAATGATTTCTTTCACTAAAGCGATCCAATCGATAAACTCCTCCGATTCGAGGCCCCATTGGAACTCTGAGATCTCAAGTATGAATCCATATTCCCACCGATTGTTGGCTTTCTAATCAAAATCTCTCGTTGGCAACTGCTCAAAAATTTGTTCATAACAGCCTTAGTGGTAATACTGACATATTCATTATAAATCTTGAGGAGCAACCAGATTATGATCTTGGCCAATCTCTCTCTCAGATTCCGACGGTTGGTTGCTCGAACCTAGATCTCGAAGTAGAAATACCTATCCACTTGTGGAAGAATGATCTTCCATATTGGAAATGTAACTCGCGTCTGAATATCCTTCAAGTACAGAAGGAAATCCAGTGTAAGTTTAAAGCTTGCCAATGATGTGAACTAGGATTGCTAGTATACCTACTAAGTTTTCCAACAGCAAAAGCAATATCTGGCCTAGTGCTAGTCATGGCATACATAAGACATCCGATGGCCCTCGAGTATTCCAGTTGAAATACAACAACACATTTATTAGGTAGAAGCTTTAGAATAGGATCTATAGGAGAGCTTACCGGAGAACAATCTTTAAAATTAAATTTATTCAATATCTTCTCAATATAGTGAGATTGAGAAATCGATATTTTATTGTTCTTTCGATTAATTCTTATACCAAGAATCATTTCAGCTTCCCCCAAATCCTTCATCTCAAAATTAGATGATAAAAATTTCTTCGTTTCATTAACCAGATTTTGGTTAGTACCAAAAATCAACATATCATCCACATATAAACAAATCATAACTCTTTTACCCGAATTATGAAATTTGCTATATACACACTTTTTTGCTTGGTTAAGAATAAATCCATTAGACAATATCACATTATCAAATTTTTTATGCCAATATTTTGGTGCTTATTTCAAACCATACAAAGATGTTTTCAACTTGCATACTTTGTATTCACAACCAGGTATGACAAACCCTTCCGGTTGTTTCATATAAATCTCCTCATTCAAATCACCATTCAAGAATGCAGTTTTAACATCCATTTGATGAATTACAAGATTGTATACAGATGCAAGTGCAATCAACAATCTAATAGTGGAAATCCTAGCAACCGGAGCATAAGTATCAAAGAAGTCAATTCCTTCTCTTTGTCTAAATCCGTGGATAACCAATCTACCTTTATACCTTTCAATAGTACCATCCAATTTCATTTTTCGTTTAAATATCCATCTATTTCCCAATGATTTGCACCAAGGAGGTAAATCAGCCAACTCCCATATATTATTATGCAATATAGAATCTATTTCATCCTGGATAGCTTCTTTCCAGAATGCAGCATCCCTTGATGTCATAGCATCACTAAAAGTCCTTGGATCATCTTCAATAACAAAACAGTATTGATATTGATAGTCAATCTTATCTCTTGACCCTTCAACTAAGTATAGTTGAAAATCAGTTCTGTACGACTTAGCTTTTCTGGCTCTAGTACTTCTCCTTGGCTCAGAAGGTCCAGGTACACAACTAGTACCACTTGATATATTTTCAGTTTGACTTGAGTTCCTATTCAAAGAGTTTTGAATCAAATCTGTAGGTCTAGGTATAGAAGTAAATCTCTCTTCATTAAATATTGCATCTCTTGACTCGATAACCGTGTTCACCGAGACATAGTCATTGGATTCTAACACATAGAACCTATATGCAACAGAGTGCTCAGCATATCCAATAAAGATACAATCTATACCTCTTTCACCCAAATTTTTCCTTTTGGGTTCAGTGAGCCTTACAATTTCTCTACAACCCCAAACTCTCAGATAATTCAATATTGGAGGCTTCTTAAGCCAAAGCTCGTACGGGGTCATCTTATTTCTTTTAGTAAAAATACGATTTAATAAATAACATGCTGTTAACATAGCCTCACCCCAGAATCTTTCACTCAAACCCGAATAAGACAACATGGAATTGACCATTTCTTTCAAAGTCCTATTCTTCCTTTCAGCTATACCATTTTGTTGTGGTGTATAAGGAGTCGTGGTTTGATGAATTATACCTGTAGGCTGAAAATACATAGGATCATAATATTTACCTCCTCTATCCGTACGTAGATTTTTAATCAAATCATTCTTTTGTAGCTCAACTTCTTCCTTATAGATTTTAAACTTATCAGGAGCTTCATTTTTAGCATGCAACAAATAAATGTAGCAATATCTAGATGCATCCTCAATAAAAGTAATAACATAATTTTTATTTCCTAACGAAGGTGTAGCATGGAAATCACATAAATCACTATGTACTAGTTCCAATATTTTGGAAACTCGGTTAACATTATTGAAAGGTTTTCTAGTTATCTTAGTTAACATGCAAGTTTTACATTTTTTATTATTTGCATCAACAGGAGGAATAAGGTTCATTTTCGACATGACTTTTATTCTTCCATAATGAACATGTCCTAATCTAGCATGCCATAATTCTATTTTATTCATATTTCTACACACACTAGTAAATGTCATACAAACATAATCATTTTCGAACGAAACATTAATATTTAACATAAACATACCATTACATAAATATATGAATCCCATAAATACACCATGTTTTGACTATACATATTTGCCACTTTCGTACACTTGTTTGAAACCACAATTGTTGAAAACAACACTAGACAAAAGATTCTTTCGAATTCCAGGAACATACAATACATTGTTCAATAATACGTACTTTCCAGAAGTAAATAGTAATTTAATATTTCCTAGTCTTTTAATTGGTTCGGTAGCAACATTTCCCATCTTAAGTGAAGATCCATCTTCAATCGGTTGAAAATTACTAAACCATCGAAGATCTTTACACACATGACTTGTTGCTCCCGAATCAACCCACCAAGCAACATCATCATCCTGCACATAAAATGCTTCAGATATTAGAGATATATAATTCTGACCAGAATTAGAATTCTGAAATAAAATTTGACCTTGTTGCTTTTCAGGATCCTTAGATCCACTTGAACCAACATTGTTTCCACTTGAACCAGCATTGTTCCCACTTGGACCAGCATTATTTTTGCCTTTTCCAACTCGACAATCTCTCCTAAAGTGACCAGGTTTGCCACATTTCCAGCATGCCATTTTAGGCTTTTTGTTGGTAAAATTATTGTTTTTGTTGTTTCCTTTAAACTTTCGTTTATTCCCCTTATCTGTATTTCCATTCTTAAAGAATCCGCTGCTTTCAGCCATATTTACAGATGAGTTTCCCACTTGGTTTTTACCCTTGGGATTACTTATTTCATCTTGAGCCCTTAGAGACTCTTCAATCTTAAAATGACTACCAAGTTCGACTAGAGTCATTTCTTCCTTGTTGTGTTTTAGTGTGTGTTTAAAATCCTTCCATGAATGAGGCAATTTGTCAATAACAGAAGAAACCGAAATACATTCGTCCATTTTCATATTGTGTTGAACGAATTGACCCAAAATTCTTAGTAGTTCATTATACTGTTTCATTACAGGTCTAGAGTCAACCATTTTGTAATTTATGAAATTACTAACCAGGAACTTCCTACTAAAAGCATCTTCTGCCATGTATTTTGATTCTATAGAATCCCATAACTCTTTTGCAGATTCGACATTTTGGTATACATCAAAGAAAGTATCAGATATACCGTTTAATATGTGGCCTCGACAAATGTAGTCATCATTCCCCCACTTGTTGCGCCTCCTTGTTTGTTCCAACGTTTCATTCTTAGTGATCTCTGGCCAGGGGGTACTCAGGACATACACAACCTTGAGGGTAGTCAACAAAAAATGCATATTTTTCTACCATCGTCTGAAATCATGTCCTTCGAACTTGTCTAACTTAGCGAATTTACTTGTCATCTCCTTCGCAGATTCTCCTCCGTTCGGCATCTCTATCTTCATCAATAAGACCAGAATATTTCAATAAAATGTAGAAAACAGTGTTTCGATTCCGGATAATCTCTCAAGTCTTGTAAACAATTTCTTATTGAAATATTTTTGGGGTTCTCCAAAAATCTCAATTGGATAAAATCAGAGATATTCTATTCAACAGAGAGGATGAAAAAATGATATGATTTCCTTTTTCAACGGAACCCATTTTTAATCAATTCGACCAACTAAAAAACCGTTTGGAAGTTAGGGTAGTTAAGGTCTTTAACTGGTTTTGTAATAAAACGGCTGAAATTTAAACTCTGAATAAAACGTTCAAATTTTCAATTTCAAAATTCTGTTGACTTGCAACAATAGCTGATTTAACCAAGCCAACCACCCTTTGATCCCGCAAGGGGCTACGCCCCTTGACCCCGTTAATCATGATCTAATCTAACAAGCGTGCACTCCGCACTCTACGACTTGTTTGATAATGTATCATGATTAAATTGGTCGACTAGTCGATCCAATTACACTAAAATAAATAACATCCTCTATATATTTTAATACTTTTATTTCTAAGATAGTATAGACATCTTCAAGATTTTTCATTTGAAGGTATAAGATAAAAACCTTTTTATTTCAATTGTTTTTTTATGTACTCAGTCAATATAAGTAAATCAGCAGTGTATAAACACACAATGAACATCCTATCACTGCGAAGCTTAATATATAAACACTTGTCCATTTTATTGTATTGTATTGTATTTCTATTATATAAAATTGTATGATCAAACAGTTCATGTCATTTAAGGTTCTTTTTCACACTATATAATGAATTAAAAAACTCACACATATTTGCTTTACATTTTGGGAAGTAAAAATTCTTTTGGTTGTTCCATATAAACCCTATCATCAAGATCTCCATTTAGAAATGTCGTTTTGATATTTATGTGATGAATTTTCAGTGTGTATATAGTTGTAATAGCAAAGAGAATTCCAAAATAATAAATTTCATCTCCATGTCGAAAAACCTTTATTACCAATATTGCCTTGAACGTTTGAATGATACAATTCGCGTGGCATTTCTTTTTAAACATCCACTTAAAACCAACCAGTATTTAATCAAAAAATAAATACAATAATCACCAACTATGGTTTGAATAATTAGATCCATTTTATGACCTTTGACCAAAATATAAAATCTCTTAAAGATATTACTTCATTATAAGATTTATGGTCGTCTTTAGAGAAAACACAACCAAATTTTCTCGTGTGATTTTTTCACTCAAACGAGGTTCATGTTGTTACTTTTTAACCAAATATGCTTCTTGCAAAATTATTTCCAAAATGGTTTGAGTCCTATTATTATATAAGTTATATTCAAAGAACATCACTTTTATAAATTTCAATACACCATTCGACTTCGAGACTATTACCCTATAATTCTTGATATGGGAAGCGTACCCATTACACACACTTTATAGTTTTTGGACCTAACTTTATTCTTTTTAGATATGTGCTTTTACAAAATGTTAACCATCCCTACATTTTAAATATCCAATATTTCGTTTCCTCCCCTTTTCATACCTCATATGGAGAAATCCTAATTTTTATAAATAGGAATATGATTGACAATATAATATGTCTTTAAAACGGTTTCACCACACAAGTTTTTATGCAACCTAGAATTAACTATCATGACATTGACTGTCCTATTTTTGTGTTCTCTTTGCAAAAACTAGAAAATTTTCTTCAGAAATATACATAAGATTTTAATCTTAGTGTGTAATTGTGTTTTTAACTATCTTTAAGAAAATAAACATAATTAAATCTAAACTAGTCATATATCAAAATTATAAAGTATATTTTATCCTTACACATCAAAAGAACATTTAACGCACATATAACAATAGTGTGTAAGACTATTTCTATATCTTTCTGCGTTTTTATAAGACTTTTTAATCATTTTGACTCCATACATAATTCAAAATTATCATACTAACATATATTAGAGTTTATAAGTTCAATTTTAACAATTATTTTAATTGTGTTATGACCACTTTGTGCAAATCTACAACACCACAATATATAATTATAATGCAAGTATTTTTATTCTACTCATTTAAGATATATAGAGTTATTATATTGTTAAATAAATATCATTTTGCAACAAAAACATATCTTCTAATCAGAATGTGTTTTTTGACCGGTAAACTGAACCTATCTATTTTAGCAAAAAGTTCACCAAATTTCAAGTTTTTCCATTTTTATAACATACAAAATCATTAGCGATAATTATCATTTTTCTATTTGTAACCACTAACTCGACGCCAATTTTTTTGTGGATTTACAAAACTTAAAATACGTTTGTAAAAGTTATCATTTTCTTTCTCAATTAACATTGATTCAATGTTACGTTTTTATAAATCTTTTTTAAATATTAAAATGAAATTTCAGGTTTCAAACTATCTGCACCAATAGTTTAAATATACCGTGACATTCGTATGACATTTAGTTTTTCTAACGTTCGAGGTAAAAAGAAAACCTTGATTTTGTAATAATTAAATACAAAACTTGATTTTGTAATAATACCCGGTTAGAATTTGGGTTACCATTTTTTACTCCAAAGTAACCAGCCCTCATATTCTATGCTAATACAAAACCACTTTGCAATAAACTTTCGGATTAAATTTGTGATGCTTGTAAAGGGTCTTAAGAGAAGAATATAACGTGAATAAAAAAACATAATGTGTGAAATTTTCAGGAGTTCAAATCGTGGAAGATAGAAGTGAAGACGTAGGAGTGACCATGGAATTGGAGGTCCAATGGGATGGGAATCCTAAAATTGTTCTTAACATAAAAACTATACTTGGTGTCACATTTTCTGTCAAGGTATATATATGTAATTAATTCAAAAAAATATGATTTTAGTCGAATTGTTAGTGAATCTCATTATGGGGTTGAAAATTGTAGGTGAAAGATATTGGATTTACAGGAGTTTTCAGGTTAACCTTCAAACCTTTGGTGAATGACCTTCCATGTTTTGGAGCTGTTTCTTATTCCTTGCGAGAGAAGGTACGTCTGTTCACCATATATAAAAGATGGTAATATTTACATTGATTATGTAGCTGCTAACAAATTTGTTATGCTTCATTTACTTGTAGAAACAACTTAGCTTTGAATTGAAAATAAGTGGTGGCGATACGACATCGATTCCTGGAATTTCTGATGTTATTGAGGTAGGTTTAGAAACAAGTTTATTTTACTTTCCAAGTTCCAAATTAACCCTGCTAATTGTTGTTTATTGTCGCTAATGAAACATTTTCGTCAAGAGAACTAAAAATATTACATTACAGGAAACGATAATAGATGCCATTGAGGATTCCATTTTGTGGCCTGCCCGGAAAATTATACCCGTTTTACCGGGTGATTACAGGTTGGCTTCTTTCAGCCTAGGTTTTGACGTAACAGAATTATATAAATTGACAACTTTTCAAACGTTGGGATGTAGCCACCTTGAGTTAAAGGCTGTTGGAAAGCTAGACGTGAAACTTGTGCAAGGCAAAGATTTGGCAAATAAAGACTTCATTGGAAAATCTGATCCTTATGCTGTGCTCTTTGTACGCCCACTTCGGGATAGAATTCAAAGGAGCAAAACTATAGTAAGCACTTTCAATTTTTGATCAAGCTCTTCATCAATATGTATAATAAAGGAAAAGGATAGATGATATATAACATAACGATAATTCGAATAGGAGAAGCAAGTAAACTAGTTACTGAATTCAAACCGAAGTGTTTATAAATTATAGGCCTAGACAACTCAGTTTTGATGCTATGTTAGTGTACATATAAGTCTCTCTCAAGAAGTTCGCCTGTACTTCTCATACCAGGATCACCCACACAAATGATATGAGATAAATTTTGGCTATATAGATTCTGGGTCTAAATAAATCAAAGATCTGTATGAATATGTTTGTGTTCATAACTTTGATAGAACAACGAGTTGGATCCTATATGGAATGAGCATTTTGAGATGATAGTCGAAGATATATCGACGCAACATTTGACGATAAGAGTGTTCGATGACGAAGGGATCCAATCTTCTCAACTTGTTGGTGTTGCACATGTCCCTTTGAAGGACTTAGACCCATGTCATGTCAAAGTTGTTTGGTTGAAACTGTTCAAGGATTTAAATGTCCAAAGAGATACCAAATATAGGGGTCAGGTAACACTGATATACATTTTTGTAATTTATTCATGTTTGTCTAACTTTATATACCTTATTATGTATTGGTTAAGTATAGGTTCAGTTGGAGCTTCTTTACTGTCCAAATGGCATGGAGAGCACGTTCAAAAACCCATTTGACCCAAACTATTCATTAACATTATTAGAGAAACTCTTTAAACCTAGTGAAACTTCGATTTCGAACGAAAGAGATGTGATTGTTAGAGGTGTATTGTCTGTTACTGTAATAGCTGCACAGGATTTACCAGCACTAGATTTCATGGGAAAAGCAGACCCGTTTGTTCTTCTTATCATGAAGAAATCAGAAGCAAAAGCCAAGACTAGGGTGAGATTTATAATCCGAATAGGCTTTGTCTTTCTTTAAGAACATTAACTTTATACGTGTTATTTTCGCTTTTTTGGCTTCCAAGGTTATTAAGGAGAACTTAAATCCAGTTTGGAACCAAACATTCGAATTTGTGGTAGAGGATGCATTGCATGAGCTTTTGATTTTGGAAGTATGGGATCATGATACTTGTGGGAAGGTAAAAATATTGTTCGAATTCGTAAAGATATTTTTATTTGCATTTTGGATAGGAGGTTGTTTCAAAAATTTATGTCTATGATGCAGGAGAAACTAGGGAGATGCATAATGACATTAACTAAGGTGATGCTAGAAGGAGAATCTCAAGACATGTTTCCACTTGATGGTTCGAATTCTGGAACACTTCATTTGCGTCTTAAATGGACTCCTAAGCTAAAGCTCCGGCAGATTTGAAACACAAATGAATATCTATTTTCAAATAAATCTTTGGTTTCATGTATTACAAATAGTCAGTTTCTCTTTTTAGTGTATCCTTATAGATATATAAAGGGTGAAACTATTTCCCTCATAAAATTTATTATTTCCTCCATTATTCTTTAAAAACCCCATCTTGTTATTTCCTCCATAAAATAAAATTTATTATTTCCTCCATTATTCTTTAAAAACCCCATCTTGTTATTTCCTCCATAAAGGAAAATCTTAATTTATCCTTGTTTTAATTTTACACCAAAAACTCAAATTTCTTTAGTAACTATCCACCTTCGCCTCTTCTCTTCTAACCTTAAAAAACCCTAGTCACCAAACAATTTTAAAGTAGTTTCTGCAGTTCCAAAAATAAAAATTTATCGTTAATCTTATTTTTATTTTAAATATATGGGTTGACATATCGAATAAAATATTTTTTTAAATCTATGATTTTTTTGCATAATGAGTTATATGAACTCTATATGCTGAAAAAAAAACTTGTTCATCGTTTAATCGAGTTCCTGCATATCGAGTTACTAGTTTAATCGCTTTTTAATATCGATTCTGGTTTAATAGTTTCTTTCTTGTATATTGAGTTCAAAATATAGATTTTTTATGGTTTGATTAGTGTGTGTTGTGTTGATTGTGTTCTTTTTAAAATATTATATGTTTTTTTAAAAAGACGTTATTCGGAGTGGTTGTCTCAGAACTACATGTTTTTTTTTGGGTATAAAAATGCGTTAAATTAATATTGAAATGTTGTACATGAGTTCGGGAGGCAAGTGCCTCATTACAGTGCTTAATCCTGATTGGATTGAGCATACTACTAGAATTAAAATTAAATTACATTTGTGCTAATGAGGACGCTTAGTGGGTAGCATGCTATCCAGTGAACCTGGCTTTTGTTCCTTTGAATCGATATCTGAGATCGGATAGTACATGGTGGGCTATGTTTGTGAAGGGGGATTGTTTATTGTTGAAGATTCTGTCGTTCCTTTCCCTCCAAATGTAGTAGACTGTGGCGCAGAATGCCGTTTTCCAATGAGCTTTGTCGTCTGTTGTGTTGTTCCAGTTGCATGCTTGGTCGAGCCACAGGGGCCAGGAGGAAGGGGGAAAAGGAAAAAGTAGTTTTTGAGCTAGAGATTCCCATATTGCGCTGGAGAATTGGCATTGGGCTAAGAGGTGTTCTGGAGTTTCATGTGAGGTTTCACATAAGACACAGTTCGGGGGGGGAGTCTAATCCCCACGTGATGAGTTTATCTCGAGTAGTGAGCTTGTTGTGAATGGCAAGCCAAGTGATGAAAGAATGTCTGGGGATTGAATATTTGTGCCAGACTAGAGAAAACCAAGGGATCTTGTTCCTGTTTGGTCTGAGGCAGTTGTAGGTGCTACTTATGGAGAAGGATAGGCTATGCTTGTTGGGAAGCCATAAGAATGAGTCCTTTGCCAAGGAGGGGGGGGGGAGGTTTTGGATGGCTGATGTTATTTCCGAAAGGGAGGAGTTGAGATTTCTGCTGGGGGATCTAGCTTGGGGGGGCCATCTCCATCAGCCGCTTTGGTTGAGGTCTTTCACCATTGTTAAGTTTCTGAGGCGAGAGAGGGATTGGATAGAGGGTCCGTATCGGTTAATCAAAGAGGTGGGGAACAGCCACGGGTCATGCCAGATGGAAGTGTCTTCTCCATTGCCGATTTCAACTCTGTAGAGGTTGGCTGCTACTGGTCGGAGGTTGAGGATCTTTCGCCAGCTCCAGCTCTCATTAGGGGGTATGGGTAACGTCCAGAAACATTTGTTTTTTATTTTTTCCGTTAGGATCCATTTTGTCCAGAGGGAGTTCTCATTTTTTGTGAGAATGGACCAGAGGAGCTTAAGGGTGGCCGCCTGATTCCAGATTTTTAGGTCTGGTATCCCAAGGCCACCCTCTTCTTTGGACACGACTATCCTTTCCCAGGCGATTTTTGATCCTGTTATCTTCATTTCTGAGCCAGACTAGAGGAATCTACGTAAGAGTTGTGAGAGCTCTTTGAGGACTCTGATTGGGAGAATGAAGATTGAGGACCAGTATACTTGGGTAGAGAAGAGGACTGAGGTGATCAGCTGAAGGCGACCAGCGTAAGAAAGATGCTTCGAAGTCCAGGAGTTGATTCGATTAGTGATTTTGAGGAAAAGGGGTCTGCAGTCGTTATAAGTGAGTCGAGATGAGATGAGGGGAACTCCCAGGTACCGGACTGGTAGGGATCCTTCAATGAAATTAAGAAGGGAGAGGATTTCTCGTTTGATGCCTGGGGAGGTCCCTGAGAAGAAGACTTGACTTTTGGCGGGGTTCAGTTGAAGCCCTGATAGAGCTTCAAACTCATGAAGACCTTCGAGGATGAGGTTTATGGAGGGGGGGTTTGCTCTGCTGAGGATAAGGAGGTCGTCTGCGAAGCAAAGGTTGATGATACGGAGCTTTTGACATTTCCAATGAAAACCGAAGGATGGGTGTCTGCTCTTTTCCTGGAGGATGCTGGAGAGTACCTGCATTACCAGAACAAAAATATACGGGGAAAGGGGGTCTCCTTGCCTGAGGCCTTTGGCGCCCGGGAAGTAACTGGAGATCTTGCCGTTTATCAAACCGGCATAAGAGGGGGTGGTGATGCATTGGATGATCCATTTTATCATGTCTATTGGGAAGTTCATGGCAAGAAGAATGTCAAGCACAAGTTCCCATCTGACATTATCGAAGGCTTTCCTAAGGTCTATTTTTAGGGTACATCTGGGGCCTTTGCGGTTTGCGTGATAACCGTGCAGGAGGTTTTGAGAGAGGAGGATGTTGTCCACTATAGATCTTCCAGGGATGAAAGCGGATTGGGAAAGGTCTATTAGGGTTGGGAGAGCAGGCTTGATGCGATTAGCGATGATTTTGGAGATAGTTTTGTAAATCACGTTGCAGCACGCAATTGGTCTAAAGTCTGATGGTTGAGTGGGGGAGTCCGTTTTGGGGATGAGGGCTATAAGGGACTTGTTCCAGTTGGGGTCCATTTTTCCTTTTGAGAAGAAGGATTTGATACCCTCGCAGACATCATGGCCTACTGTTGTCCAGCAGGTTTTGAAAAAATCTGCGCTGAAACCGTCGGGGCCCGGAGCCTTATCACTGTTGATTGCGAAAAGGGCTTGTTTTATTTCCTCGCTTGAGATAGGCTTGATCATGTCTGGGATAAAGTCCATGGGAACCGTGGTTTTGAGAAGATTTCGGATTCGGTTCGGGCCAGGGTAGTCTTTTGAGCTAGGGGATCCTAGTTGGTTTAGGAAGAAATTGTTGAAGGTGGTTGTGATGGTATGGGGATTAGAGGTTATGGAGCCATCTTCTTTCATAAGGGAGAGAATCTTGTTCCTTGCTCTGCGAGCTCGAATACTGTTATGGAAGAATTTGGAATTTTTGTCCCCAAGCTTAAGCCAGGTTTCTCTGGATTTCTGCTTGAGGAAAGATTCCTCCGCTCTGCTGTAGAAGATGTAGGAGTCTGAGGCCTCTTTTTCAAGGGAGATTAGCTGCTGGTTTGAGGGGGAGCTGAAAAGGTTTTCTTGGGCTTGGGCAAGGAAGGTTCTGGCCTTCTCCACACGGTCGCTTAGTCACTAAAGGCGGTTTTGTTTAGTGAGGTTAGGGAAGGGGCGAGCCGAGCGAGCTTGGTGGCTAGATTTTCCATAGGGTTCTGATGCGTGGGGGGGGGGGGGGACCAGCTGTTGAGGACCAGGTCCTGGAAGCTCGGATGGAGTTTCCACATGTTGAAGTATTTGAAGGGGTGGGGAGTGGCTGAGTAAGGGGTCGAAAGGTGGATGATCATCGGGGTGTGGTCAGAGGTGAGAGGGATGTCATAGTGAACAAAAGAGTTCGGAAAAAAATCGTCCCAAGTGGCATTAATCAAGGCGCGATCGATTCTAGACGAAATTGGGTTAGACTCTTGCTTGTTGAACCAAGAGAATTGAAATCCTGTGGAACGGAGGTCCTCGAGGTTACAGTTTCTACAGCAGTCATTGAACGTTTCAATGGAGCTGTTCCATTGAGGGTCAAGACTGGTTTTCTCATGAGGGCTTCTAATGGCATTAAAGTCCCCGATAACGATCCAAGGGGAGATGGTGTTATTAAGGGCTATGGATTGAAGCTTGCTCCAGAGGGGGAGGCGATTAATATGGTCGTTAAAGCCATAGACTGCTGTTAGGTTGAAACGAGATTTTCTGGCGGTCCAAATGATAGAGCAGTGCATGGTCTGGGCCGTGGATTCTAAAATAGAAAGGCTGCATACGCTAGGGTTCCAAGCTATCCATATTCTTCCCAGGTGGTGGGAATCATGGTTAGTGTGGTAGTGCCAGAATGGCAGCATGGTTCTCATTATGGTTTCAGTATTATGGACTTTGACTTTAGTTTCTAGGAGGCATATGATGTTAATGCTATTCTTAAAAACTATGTGACGTACGTCCTTTTGGCGTACTGGGTCGTTTAACCCTCTAACGTTCCAACATGCAAGTTTCATTGAAAATTAACAGGAGGATTAAAGGAAAGCTAATACATTTTGGGGTTTTCCCCGTACATACTTGAGAAAGCAGCGTTATTTGCTGCTTTAGGTCTTGGTGAGGTGATCTCTGTGGAGGAAGGTTCTCCTTCTTCGAGTCCTATCTGGGCTGCTGCAGGGGTATTGCTTGCGATGATGAAACTCTTGGTCCAACTGTTTTGAATGGTCATTTGTCTTAACGTGTCCGGAGTGGGGGTTTCGCTATTACTTGAGTCTGATAGTGTGATGTGCGGTGGGTTGATCATTGGCTCTTTTCCGGGGCGATGAGAGTTGAGGTTTGTAGTGTGGGTAGGATCCGCGATTAAATGGCAAGCAGCCGCCGCGTGTCCGAAAGAGAGGCATCGGTTGCAAATGGTGGGGAGGCCTTGGAATTCTACTTGAATGACGTGGTTTCTGCCCAGGCATCGGATGGTGATGGTGGAGGGGAAATTTGAGGTGGCTTGCATTATGATGCAGATCCTGGCATAGCTTAATCGGGTTCTGTCCGCTGTTTGGCTGTCAACGTAGATGGGGGTTCCTAAATAGCTCCCCAGGATGCCCAATCCTTTTTCCGTCCAAAGCTCATGGGGCATACCATGAAATTTTACCCAGAGAGGGATCGCTTTTAGGGCTTCTCTTGTTAAGGTTTCCATTGGCTCCCATCTCTTTAGGAAGACCGGGTGACTGCTCAAAAACCAGGGGGATTTTTCTAGGACTTCTGTTGCGTTGTCTGCTGTGGAGAATTTGAAGAAGTAGTGACCGGATGGGGTAGGTTTGCATTCTTGGAGGCCGTAGGTACTCTAGATTTGGCTCGCTAGGGTTTGTACGTGGGATACTGCTCTTTTCTTCGAAAGGAAGTATCTTGAGAGGCATTTTGCCCAATCTTCTTTGTCACCCGATATCGCGTCATCAGGGAAAACAAGGGTGCCTTGGTATATGAGGATGTCTTCGGTTTTTTGGATTTTCATGGGGGAGCGGGGGTCCGGTTGCGCTACGATGTGAGCCCAGGATCTGGTCGGAGCTCCGGCGTGGTGGAGATTGAGCATTGAGGCTGATTCGGCTACAAGTTGAGGGGGAATGGTGTTGCTGTTTCCCCGAACATGTCGGAAGGCACTGTTTTGTTTCCAAGGACCGGTGAGGTCTGGTCGAATTCCTAGAGGGCGGTGGGCCTTCGAGGGTTTGGAGAAAGCGTATCCTTTGCTGTTGCGACCAGGGAAGGATTCTGGAAAAGTCGCAGGAGTTGGGATTGGGTTTAGTTTAGGGGTTTGGGATGGTAGAGGGGCAGTCGAGTGGATGATGGTGGAAGTTTGCACCTGGATTCTGGGAGGGGTACTAAGGCTTTACTAGCTTGGATGGCTTGTTGGAGTGTGAGGACAGCCGTGGAAAGAACACTGGTTTGAGGGGAGTGTGTGTTTGTTTGGGCGAGGAGAGTTGTCGGGTGGGATTTGTTAAATAGGTATCGACTGGTTACGGTTGTGGTTTCAACGATCGATGGGGGAGGGGCTAGCGATAGAAGGCTTGCTAGGGAGGGATTCTGCATGCAGTTAGGGTTCTGGTTTGCATGCATGGGGATTTGCATGCATGAAGCTAGGGTTAACGGGTTTGAGAAGGAGGACGAGGCAGAGTTGCTTGAGTGGGTTGAGTGTGGTTGTGACGGCTGGGAGGTTTGAGGCAAAGATGGAGGGGTTGGTTGAGGGTTGAGTGGGTTGACAGGAGAGGACCAGGCCAGACTGGGGATAGAGGCCGATTCGCTTCCATGCTGGCCAGATTTCGAGAGGGAACCCGGAGTGACGATATTGGGCCGCGGATTATCTTCGAGGTCCGTGATGACTTTGAGGAGTCTTTCGTTGCTGTCGAAGATTGCTTGGAGTTGCTGGTCCCTTGTCGGCGACGGTGAAGGATCGATTTCCGATGGGTCTTCTTCCTCCGAGCTTTCGATGGCGATAGCTTTGGTTCCCGGAGGGGATAGGGACAGAGGGGATGGAGCCCTGTCCTGCATGTCTGAGTCAGTGGTCTGCTTGGTCAGAAGCTTGCGATTGGGAGAGATTGGTGGGGGTGAGCCATGCACGGACAGAGGGAGTCCATGCATGCCGGCCGATTTTGGGGGAGAGGAGGAAGAGGGGGATGAAGAACGGGTCTCCAGGGACAGAGAAGTGCTTGGGCTGGAGGGTCTTGAAGAAGTGATCGGTGGAGGAGGGGCATGTTTCTCGTTAAATCGGGGAGTGATCTTGCGGTTGGAGCGTCTGGAGGAGGAACTCCTTCTAGTTTCCACCATTTTTGGTGAGAGAGAGCGCGAGGGGAGATAGAGAAGTTGGGAGAGACTGCTTTTTGTGGGGACGGGCGAAGAGGAGGGTACTGGTGGTGAAGGTGGAAATGAAAAAGAGGAATGATAGAGAGACAGAGAGGGTAAGATTTTTGTAATAGAGTGGGAGGGAGTGGGGTCAGGGGTGATGGGGAGGAGAGAGGTTTCAGAGAAGAGCGGTTGGGGCAGTCGGTGTGCAGTGGATCGGGGCGGAGGAAGGGTGGGAACCAGGAGTGCGGTTTCCGATTTGCAAGAGAGGAGAGAGAGAGGTTTAGAGGGGCGGTTTTTTGTGGAGAAGGAAAGAGGAGTGGGAACAGAAGTCGGGAGAATGGTTTCGGTTTTGGGATGTAACTGTCTGGAGGTTGAGGATTCAATTGGGTGCTTGAAATTTTGCAGAGAGTGGTGATGAGATGGGGTGACGATGGTGGAGTGAGAGGGTGGTCGCGGTTTTATGGGAGAGGGGGAAGTAGGCGGTAGGCGAGGGGATAGAGGAAGCTTGAGGTAGGAGGTAGGGTTTGGCTTGTACGATAGTAGAAAATTTAATGAAGAGAGAGGTGAGGAGAGAGGGGGGTAAACATTAAATGCACTTGTGCATGCTTTGCTCTCTCGATTGGTCAGGTGAGGAGAGAGACAAAGCCAGCAAACAGAATGTGGATCAAGGTTAGAAGGCTTGCGATAGGTTGGTTTGGGTGGGTTTTTTCGAGGAAAGGCAGAGAGTGATGGGGTGGGTTTTCTCGGGTTTGGAGCCTTGGCCGGCGCTTCTCGAAGGAGAGAGGGGAAGGTGTCGTGTTTCGCATTCAAGGCTACTACCTTGGGAAACCGAACGTTTTGATTGGCAAATGCTTGGAGGCTGGGCGTGGGGGTGGACTCATAGAGTATTAAAGCCGCTGTTTCTGGCATTAATGGAGGGGTGGTGACCTCCATTAATGGCGAATGGAGAGGAGTGGGGAGAGTGTTTAATGCTCCTCTACCCACTGGTTGACAGAGAATGTGGAAAGGTTTCACACGTTCATTAATTCGCCAGTTGACAAGAGAGCTTTGGGCTGGCTTCCTTATCATTGGTGTCTGAACTTTTGTTAGAGAGTTTGAAGACTCCATTAATGGAGCTTGAAAGGGAGAGGGTGAGGCTTTTTGAGATCCCGTATCTCGAGATGTGATGAGAGTAATGTTTTCTTCCCCATCTGCAAGCCAAAAATCTTGTAGTGGGGATAGAAATTGATTAACTATGAAGATCAGGCTTAGGATTTGCAAGGAAGATGAAGTGTTAGGTTAGGTTTCTAGAGAGTTTCTCTCTCTAGAAAAACTAGCCGTTTTCCCTTTTTTTATTGGTTATTCAGAACTACATGTTTTCTTTTAAAAAACATGTAATTTTGTGACTAATCTTAAAAATAGTTAAGTTTTTATGTTTTTTAGAGTTTAATTTTAGAAGTTAAATCATATATGTTGGCTTAATTTATCTTAATGATGTGTTGGTCGTAATAAGGGTTTAATATTGGATAGTGGCATCAAATTATAAATTAGAAAGTAAATAAAGGGTAAGATAGTAAAAACAAGTGTTCAATGTTTTATTAAAAATTTGAAATGGAGGAAATAATAGATCTTATGGATGAAATAGCTCCACCCATATATAAATCCAAAACTTACTAACATAGTATTTACAAGATTAAAAAATTGACAAGGTTTTTTATGGGGTATCAAAACAAGTTTCCTAGTCCTACTGCACATAACTTAAATATGTTTTTAATTTGTGGTTGTCCTTATAGAAAATCGGTAGATTCATATTAGGTTTTTTAAAGTGAATTGATGCGGCTTAAATTAATGTCAAAAGATTAGCTGCATCCAGCACCATTATTGCTAAGTTCTTTTTGTCAAAGAAATCTAAAATATTTTTACGATTAAAAATACTTCCTATCTTGAAATGGTTAGCATTCTAATATATTAGGTAGCTATCCATATTGTTTTTCTCTTATTTATTATGGATGTCTTATTTGTACGTATAGAGACATTTTTACTTATTACATTTATTTAATCTTATAGTAGAATATTTTTTTTATATTGTTTTATAGTGTATGATTAGATTTTGAGTTTAGACTTTTGTATCTTCTGTTGTGTCGACGGACAATTATTTCATGTGTTGTGAATGAGTCGAATAGTGCCTTGACAGTGTACTGTGTCCGGCAGGACAGTTTTGTGTTGTGATAATGATATTGTCCAATCACTTCAAAAGAGTTAGTCTTGTGGTATGAGCCCATTAGGCCCATAGTCTAGCAAGTCTATTAATTCCCTATAAATAGATTACTAGGGCGACACAAAACACAATCTGAAATCTGTAACCTTTTCTATCATAGTGAAACTCTTTTCTCTGGCGGCGCCCGTGGACGTAGACAATTGTCGAACCACGTTAAATCCTGTGTTTCATTTAAATATTTCATTCGCATATATTCTGTGCTTGAGCCATTTTGTGATAATTGCATAGTATTTTATAACAAAATTGGTATCAGAGCCACGTGGTGAAATTAGGGCTTTTGCAATTAGGGTTTCACAATGGCGTCTACAGCAACAAAATACATGATTGAAAAATTTGATGGGGGATCCAGCTTTGCGTTGTGGAAGATTAAACTGAAATCTTCATTGGTACTGCAAGAGCTGTGGAGGGCTGTGGAGGGCTGTGGAGAATAAGTTACCAGAAGAGATGAAAGAAGAGGAGAAACAAGATCTTCAAGAAAGGGCTTTGTGCTGGATTTTAATGAGTGTGAAAGACAATGTGCTTCGCGAGATTAGTGGTGAGAAGACTGCTGCCTGCGCATGGAGAAAGCTAGGAGATCTTTACTCAGAGAAATCAGTAGTAAACCGATTATATTTGAAGAAACGTTTGTATGATTTCAGATTGAAAGAAGGTATGTTCATAACAGAGCACCTAGATAATTTTAAATCAATTATAATGGACTTGGAGAACATAGATATCAATATTGAGGATGAGGATCAAGCTTTGTTTGTATTGAGATCGTTACCAGCTCCCTATGAAAACTTCGTAGATACCA
Source organism: Limnanthes douglasii subsp. nivea (assembly GCA_036936605.1). Classification (NCBI taxonomy): domain Eukaryota; kingdom Viridiplantae; phylum Streptophyta; class Magnoliopsida; order Brassicales; family Limnanthaceae; genus Limnanthes; species Limnanthes douglasii. Next base: position 51,361,688 of record JAUPFV010000005.1, read on the forward strand.
TTATGTATGGTAAGGATAAGTTGTCGCTAGCAGATGTCAAAGGGGCACTGAAATCAAAAGAGATGAGACAGTTGCAGCCAGACAATCAAGCTGAAGGGGAAGGTCTTATGACTAGGGGAAGATCTAAAAGCAAAGCGAGTTCTTTAAGAAGGAAGAACTTGAGGTCCAAGTCAAGGGTGAAGCACTCAAACTGTTATGAATGCGGTGAGCAGGGTCATTATTGGAGAGATTGTCCGAAACTGAATGGTAAGAAGGGAAATCAAAAGGAAAATGCAGCAAACATTGTTGAAGGTGTGAACGATTCTGACGATAGTGAAAACAGTGGTAAAGGAGATGTATTGTCCGTGAGTTCATACTTTGGGCAAAACTCTTGGGTACTTGATACTGGCGCTACATATCACATGTGTCAGTTCAAGCAGTGGTTTGATACGTACAAGCCAATGCAGGGAACTGTCTATTTAGGGAACAATCATTCGTTGACTGTTGGTGGTATTGGTAACGTCAGAATCAGAATGTTTGACGGGGTTGTTAGAATCTTGACGTGCTGGCATGTTCCTGGGTTAAAAAGAAACCTGATTTCTCTTGGGACTCTAGACTCTCGGGGTTACAAGTACCATGCAGAAAATGGTGTAATCAAAGTGACAAAAGGCTCAATGGTATGCATGAAAGGTAGTTTGCAGAAGGGTCTTTACATTCTTTAGGGGAGTGTTGTTATGGGCGATGCTGCAGTAGCATCATCAGGGAGTAATAGCCAAAGTAGGCAGGATCAAAATAAGTTGTGGCATTGGCGTCTTGGTCACATGAGTGACAGAGGATTAGCTGTTTTGGGAAAGAGAGATTTGTTGAAAGGGTATAAAGCATAATCATTGGGATTTTGTGAGCACTGTGTGTTTGGTAAACAAACTAGAGTCAAATTCAGCAAATCGGCTGTAAGAAAGACTAAAGGCACAGTGGACTACATTCACTCAGATCTTTGGGGTCCAAACAGAATTCCACCCAAGAGCGGAGCCAGATACTACATGAGTTTGATTGATAATTATTCAAGGATGGTGTGGGTTTACTTTCTGAAAACGAAAGATGAGGCATATTCAACCTTTGTCAAATGGAAGACGATGATTGAGAAGCAAACAGGAAGAAAAATCAAACGTCTTAGGACAGATAATGGGTTAGAATATTGCAGTCGTGAGTTCAACGAGTTCTGCGAAGCTGGGGGAATAGTGCGCCATCGCACTTGTTCTAGAACACAACAACAGAATGGGGTCGCAGAAAGAATGAACAGAACGCTTTGTGACAAGGCACGAAGTATGCTCTCACATTCCGGTGTGGGAAAGGATTTTTGGGCTGAAGCTATCAATACAGCGTGTTACTTGGTGAATCGGTCTCCATCAACGGCTATTGATTGTAAAACTCCTTTTGAGATTTGGTCTGGATCGTCGGCTGATTATGAACATTTGAGGGTGTTCGGTTGTCCTGCGTATGCTCATGTGAGAGATGGTAAGCTTGAGCCGAGGGCAAAGAGATGCATATTTCTAGGATATGCTACTGGAGTGAAGGGATATAGGTTATGGTGTACCTCTCCAAAGTCTCGAGGTTTTCTCATCAGTAGGGACGTTACTTTTAATGAGTTTGCTTCGATAGACAGTCAGAAGGAAGTAGGAGAAATGGTCGAATCAGGATCGGTTGTGAGTGAACAGGTGGAGCTTGAAGTAGAATCAGTTCCTAGCAGGTCCAATAATTCAAGTGGTTCTGAGATGGATCCGGAATCAGGAGGTGAAGCGTCAGCATCAGATGATAGTGATGATGATGCGCCTGAACCAGAACAACAACCTTATAGCATAGCATTGGGCAGAGAAAGAAGAGATATTAGACCTCCAAAAAGGTATGCGAATCTAGTTGCATATACTCTGTCAGTTGCAGAAGAAGTTGAGATGCAGGAACCTAGTAGCTACAGAGAAGCTATAGCGAGTTCAGAGGCAGATCGATGGATTGGTGCTATAGGGGAAGAGATTGAATCTCTTCAAAAGAATACTGTGAACGTTGGCTTAACTTTTAACAAAACCGATATTGGTGAATCGCTGAATGATGTTGCAGGAACATTGGTTGGTTTTGTTGATTCTGATTTTGCAGGTGATATGGATAAAAGAAGATCTCTGACAGGATATGTATTTACTCTATCTGGGAGTGCGATCAGTTGGAAAGCACAGTTGCAAGCTACTGTAACTTTGTCTACAATAGAGGCAGAGTACATGGCGGTAACAGAAGCAGTTAAAGAGGCAATATGGTTGCAAGGTTTGGTGGCAGATTTGGGCTTGGATAGGACTACTACAAAAGTGTTTTGTGACAGTCAAAGCGCCATACACCTTACAGGGAACCAGATGTACCATGAGCGTACAAAGCACATAGATGTCAGGTATCATTTTATTCGTGATATAATATCAAAGGGAATTGTTGATGTGAAGAAAGTGTCTACACACGATAATCCAGCAGATATAATGACCAAGGCAGTATCAGTTCGAAAGTTTAGGGAATGCCTAAACTGGATCGGTGTTCGCAGTATAGAGTGAATGCCTTAAGGGCATTTGGTGAGTCAGAAGAAGAGAAGATTCTTTGTTGATAGTGAAGAAAGGATATTTGCCTCAAGGGGAAGATTTGTTGTGAATGAGTCGAATAGTGCCTTGACAGTGTACTGTGTCCGGCAGTTCGAATAGTGCCTTGACAGTGTACTGTATCCGGCAGGACAGTTTTGTGTTGTGATAATGATATTGTCCAATCACTTCAAAAGAGTTAGTCTTGTGGTATGAGCCCATTAGGCCCATAGTCTAGTAAGTCTATTAATATATTATAAATAGATTACTAGGGCGACACAAAACACAATCTGAAATCTGTAACTTTTTCAATCATAGTGAAACTCTTTTCTCTGGCGTCGCCCGTGGACGTAGACAATTGTCGAACCACGTTAAATCCCGTGTTTCATTTAAATCTTTCATTCGCATATATTCTGTGCTTGAGCCATTTTGTGATAATTGTATAGTATTTTATAACATCATGGTTTAGATGATTCATTTCCCCTAGGTAAAATACTCAAGTGTTTTCTCACCTATATATACTTGACTGTTTTATTAGTTTTTATTTCTAAAGTGAGAAAAAATTTCACATCTAAGCTTCTAGATAGATAAAGCTTAAAACTTCGAGTTGTTCTAGGTTTGAGAAATTTTATATTCACAGCCAGAACTGATTTGATCAAAGGAGGCCGGTAGAACATGTCTGAATTGGTGAAAGAGAAGAATGAGGCAAGATTCGTTGCTGGACTCCCTACTTCTTCCGGTGGAGTGATTAGTCAGACAGTACCAGAGCCAGAAAAAAATTCATCTTCATCCCAACTCTATATACATTAGATTCTAGTTCAGATACCCCTGGAATCTTTTTCTAAAGACAAAACTGTTTTGAATATTAAAAAAAAAACCCACCTTTCATCTCTATGGGATCAAATGCTAAAAATACTACACCCCGAAGGGTCACTTGACTCTCCAAGGCTAAAAGCACCCCTCCATCCTTAAAAAATGTCAACCCAGGGATTATAGATGCTTATGTTCAAGTTTCTTCACAGCTGAATCTACCACTTCCTCCCAGTGAAGCTGCTCAAATCACAAAATGAGCTGAATGTGCTAAATCGGCCAATCAACGACCAAGTATAATGGAGGAAATTAAGGAAGACTGTAGGGAAAATACCCCACTGGAGACGTTCAGAAATACTGGAGATACCACAGCAGTTCGGGCTACCATAGGAAAGGTGGGGATGCCTAATACCGAATCATTTCTGGAGTTCTTAGAGGGGAAAGTAGGGCCCAAATTTGGCAAGTTTTGATGAGTCCGAATGTTGCTACCTCTCCGGACAAGGACAGTTTGGACTAAGATCACCAAACCGGACAGGGCAGTTCGAACACCTCATCCATTGGACTGTTCGAACAAGGACTAAAGTACATAAAAACCTAATCACTCCTTGAGTAAGCTGCCTGCTCTCCTACTAAGAGCTCATGGGTCCTTAAACTTGACCCGGGTCCATAAAACATGACCTGAAAGCCCATAAGGCCCAAATGTAAGGGTATAAATACCCAACCACCAACATTTAATGAGGGTAATGAAAATTAAATACAACTAGGCTGCTTAATTCTCCCTCTACTCTCTACTCAAACATTAAACACTTACAAACCTCCACAAACTCTAAACAAATTATAAATTTACCCTCAGACGAAAATTAACCTCACCAAATTGGCGACCATAGTGGGAGAAGAAGGTGCCTGAATCGAGCATTCGAAACCAACAAGAAAAATCAGTCCGAATGAATCCGGACGCCCCGGAAGTACCACCAGCTTTGCTTGAAGTAGTGGGTGAAAACGATGAATACACTATCGAGGAGCGTGATAGATTAAAGGGTGAGATAGAAGCTCTGAGGGCAGAAAAGGCAAAGATGGGCATGAAAGAAAAGTCAAAAGCATCAGTTGCTCATCATACCGATAACCCTAGAGAGCATGAGCCTTCAAGGACTCATGTGAGTACCAAAAAGACTCATGCCAGCTCCAAAAAGTCTCACCGGTCTAAACCAGTGGAGAGTTCTGACTCAGACTCAGAGTCTTCTGATAGCTCCTCGGATGAGGAAGGAGTTGAAGAGTCCTTGTCCTCTAGCAGCGATGAGGGCCGAACTAAAAAGAAGCAAAAGTTGATAAAAAAATATTCAAGGAAAAGGGATAGACATGGGAAATTGAAGAAGAATATTGGCAAAGGGTCATCTCACAGCCGGAGGCATGTAGACCAGATGCTGATGGATCCTTTTGCCTTCCACGATGAACCAGGTATCTTTGCAACTCCCAATGAGGATACTGTGTTCAGTCGTGGCCGAAATTGGAGGCAATCTCCATTGTCTTCCAAAATTCTGTCCGGAAACCTCCCTAAGAGGTTTGACAGAACTAAAATGGAGAAGTACGATGGCAGTACTGATCCGGACAACCATTTGGAGCAATTTAAAAACTTCATGATGAACTTTGATAATGACGACAAGTTACTCTGCAGAGAATTCTCCCTATCCTTTACGGGGAGTGCTCTGAAGTGGTATAACAGCCTACCTCAAGGCTGCATTAATAATTTTGACACCTTTTGGGTGGCCTTTCGAAGGCAGTTTGTTTGGAGTAAAGAGTTTAAGGGCAACGGGGACACAATAATCTATTGTGCCCAAGAACCGAACGAATCGTTGAAATAATACATAAGTCGTTTTGTAAACACCAAAAATGGGTTGGCTGATTCCTTCGAGCAAGTAGCAATAGCATCCTTGAGATAGGGCTTAAACCCTGAGAATTTGGCTGATTCGATGACCAGAAAGAAAGCCATGACTTAGGGAGGTTCGCTGAATCAGGTTGGAAAGCAGATCAACGTTGATGAAACAAAGAAAACTAGGGTGCATAGGTAGGTGAGGTCTGCCCCAGTTGCACCAAACCCCAATCAGAATCAATCCGGGAACAAGGCAAATGAGACCGAACAGGGGCATAGCAGGGCTAAAGCTCAATCTCAGCCAACTGCACATGCTCAGAGTCAACAGGGGTATAACAGGGGCATAACAGGGGCATAACAGGGCTAAAGCTCAATCTCAATATCCTCTTCTTAACCACTTACAAGAAAATGAAAAATCCAGCCGTAATTCAGCGTTCAGACAGATCAATTGTGGGCTTTACTGGTAGCTCAGCAAATGTGATCGGGGAGTTCGAAGAGGAAGTTTTGTTGGGCAAGGGCCCTTTCAAGAAGATGGCCAGGATACTTTTTATTGTGGTAGATTGTTCCACTTGCTATAATGCTATTTTAGGGAGGTCTTGGCTCTCTAGGATGCATGCAGTGGCTTCGACAGTCCACCAATGTTTGAAGTATGCTGTTAAAGGACAAGTGGGAGTTGTCCGAAGCAGTCAAAAGGTTGCAAGAGAATGTTAAGCTACAGCCCTCGCTCCACGGACGTTGGGGGCAGTTCGTATCAACGAGCAATAGCAGTTTGAGGGGCTTTCTGGGGGTGAGGGTGAAATTGATGACCCCAGAGAGACCCCTGGAGTATTGATACCAGTTGAAGAGGTTGAAACACATTCTTTAGAAGAAGGGAAAAGTGTTAAGATAGGGTCTAAAATGCCACCCGACCTGAAGAATAAGATGTTAAAGTTTTTAAAAAACCATTAGCATGTTTTTACTTGGTGCAATGCTGATATTACTGGGGTTCCAGCAGATGTTATATCACATCACCTATCTATCCGGAGAGACATAGCACCAGTGGTACAAAAGAGAAGGGCTTTTTCTAAGGAAAAGGCTGATGTTATTGTGCAAGAGGTTGACATGCTCACAAAGATGGGGCATATCAAGGAGTCTCAATATCCCTTGTGGACTGCCAATCCGGTCTTGGTGAAAAAGAAAAATGGCAAGTGGCGTTTGTGCATTGACTTCACATATCTCAATAGGGATTACCCAAAAGATTTGTATCCAGTTCCCCGGATTGACCAGCTAGTAGACTCCACCTCTGGGAATAAGCTGCTATCCTTTATGGATGCTTTCTCCGGGTACAATCAAATTCAAGTAGATCTGAAGGATCAGGAGCATACCACGTTTGTCAGTGACAGGGGTCTTCATTGTTACAAGGTAATGCCATTTGGGTTGAAAAATGTTGGGGCTACTTATCAGAGATTGGTGAACAAAGCCTTTGTTGATCAAATTGGAAGGAATATGGAAGTATACATCGATGACATGATGGTGAAAGTGTAGATGAGAAATTGCACTTAGCTGACCTCCAAGAAACTTTTGCCAACTTGGTAAAAGTGAATTTGAAGTTAAATCCAGAAAAATGTGTGTTCGGAGTACAATTTGGGAAGTTCCTAGGTTATATAATAAGTGAGCAAAGGATACAGCCCGATCCGGACCAGCTTAATGCTCTATTCCAAATGGAGCCTCCTCGGAATATTAAAGAAGTACAACGATTGACAGGGAGGTTAGCTGCTTTAAACCGATTTATCTCAAGGTTTTCAAACTTTGAAGGGTGCAAAAGGATTTGACTGGACCTCACAATGTGATGAGGCCTTCAATGAGATTAAGAAACATCTGTCCTCCCCCAAAACCTTATTTAAACCAGTTGATGGAGAGACACTCTTCGTATATTTGGCAGTTTCAAGTTGTGCCATCAGTGTTGTGTTGGTGAGAGAGGTGGATAGCTACCACCATCCAGTATACTACATCAGCAAGAGCTTGATAGATGCAGAAAAGCGTTATTTGAAACTCGAAAAATTAGTGTTAGCCCTGGTAATAGCTGCAAGGAAGATGAGGCCTTATTTCCAGGCTCATCCTATTATTGTCCGGACATCTTTTCCCTTGAATAATGTTCTCCAAAAGGCACACATTTCAAGTAGAAGGACTAAGTGGTCGGTATAATTGGGGGATTTCGATATAGATTTTGCTCCTCGAACAACAGTCAAGGCCCAAGCTGTGGCTGATTTTCTAGTTGAATTCCACTATGACAGAGATTCAGAGCAGACTACTAAGATGAAAGACAAAAAGGTCTGGGTCGTCCGGACGGATGGTGGATCCAGCACTATGGGATGTGGTGCAGGGGTGTGCTTGACTTCTCTGTATGGTGACAAAATGTACCAAGCTATATGTTTTGCTTTTAGGGCTTCCAACAATGAGTCTGAATACGAAGCAGTTATAGCTGGTTTGAAGTTAGCTTATATTTGTGGAGCCAAGAGGGTCAAGTTATGAGTGATTCCCAACTTCTTATTCATCATTCACAAGGTCAATTTGAGGCCAAAAAGGAGCATCTAGTGAAGTACTTACTTCTTCTTAAAAATGAGGCTCTTAAGTTCAAAAGTGTTGTTTATGAGCATATACCCCGGGCATAGAATGAACTAGCAGATTCATTGGCAACCATAGCCTACACTGAGTCATATCCTTGGATCCATGTGTTGGAGAGCCCTTCTATTCAACTTAATGTGGGTAAAGAGGAAGAAATTTTCGAAGTACAGATGAAACAACCTCAAGATTGGAGATTTCCTCTCCTGCAGTACCTCTCCGATGGCATTCTGCCTCCGGATAAATCACTAGCAAGAAAAATGAAGTATAAGGCTCGTGGTTTTATCATACTAAGAGACGTTTTGTATAAAAAGTCTTACAGTAAACCTCTTTTGCGATGTTTGAGAGATGATGAGTCTCAAGTAGTCCTCTCCGAATTACATGATGGTGAGGGATCAGCTCACTGCGGATTCAGGGCTCTAACACGGAGAGTTTTACTAGCTGGCTATTACTGGCCCTCTATAATGCAGGATGCTAAAGAGCTAGTAAGAAGGTGTGTTCCATGCCAGAGATATAGCAATAAAATTCATGTCCCAGCCATCCCTTTAGAGTCAATTTCTGAGCCTATACCTTTTGCTCGATGGGGGTTGGATTTAGTGGGCCGTCTCCCTATGACGTCCGGAGGGCGCAAAACTAAAATAGTTGCTATAGATTACTTTTCGAAGTGGATTGAAGCAGCCCCCCTGGCAGGAACAACATCAAAATCTGTCATAAAATTCATTTTATCAAACATTTGTTGCAGATTTGGTGTTCCACAAAAGATAACGACAGACAATGGGCCATAGTTCGACAATAGGGAAATGGAGAGTTTATGTGCCTCAAGGGGTATACAACATTGTTTCTCTTCACCTTTCCACCCACAAGCAAATGGTCAGGTTGAAGTGGCTAACAGAACTATATTGTCCGGTTTAAAGAAGAATCTGGAAGGCGCTGCTGGGAAGTGGCCTAGCTATTTACAAGAGTTCTTGTGGGCCTACCGGACAACACCTGGGGCTGCAACACAGGAGTCACCCTTTGCTTTGGTCTATGGGATGGATGCAATAGCTCCCATAGAAGCAACTCTCCCATCATTTCGGGTTCAAAACTTCTCCGAACACGCTAACGAAGTGGCAATCAGAGGTCAGCTTGACCTAGTAGAGGAAAGACGAGTTAAAGCTCACCTTAGAGCTGCACACTATCAGGGTTTGATGAGAAGCAGATTTGCTTCTCGAGTTAAAAGAAGAGATTTCCAGCCGGGGGACAAGGTATTGAGGAAAGTCTTCTTATACACTAAAGAGAAGCTGCTCGGCAAACTGGCCCCAACTTGGGAAGTACCTTATATGGTCGTTGAAAGGCTTAAACCTGGAACATATTGGCTAGAAGACAATGATGGAAGAATTCTGACCCACCCTTGGAATATTGAACATCTCCGGATGTACTTGGAGTAGCATCTGTGTAAATATTTACTTGTTTAAACATCCATGTAAATATTTGGGGGCATACTCTTTCCTACCCTGGTGGCGCGGGGAGGTTTTAATGAGGTGTCTGGGCTTTTTAATAAAATTTGATGCCTTCTTAAAAAAAAATCGAAGTGTTCTTACTTTTATTTTTGCCACACCATCCGGATCGAGGTAAAAGTATGATGACCACTTAAACATTTGTCATCGGAGAATTTAAACACTCTCGCTTTAGATTGTTTATGGAATAACTAAGGGCTATTTAAACACTCGCCACCAAAATTGAAACAAACTATGAAAGGATGCATGAATTGTGCAAACAAAAAATATTCATTAAAATAACTTAAGTGCCTTGGCCTTCCAAGGACTTTTAAATTGTCAAACAAAGCAAAGGATCTGTCCGGTCAGATACCGGACACAATAACAAAAAGAATGCCTTGGCCTTCCAAGGACTTTAGTTTAGATAACATAAAAAAGCGAAATGATAATTCATAATTTAGGACTGAGCCTTTGAAGATGGCTCAGCCTCACTTATCTTCTTCTTCCCCTTGGGATCGTCTTTCTCTTCGAGAGGGCCCTCCCCGGTATTTTATTCTTCAGAGGAGCAGGAGGAAGCACTGGAATAATTGTGTAAGTCCCCATCAGCCATGGTGTGGAAGGGAAGATCTTGGTACTCTACATGAAGCCACAAATCTCCCAGGTTCCTCTTTGGGAACTTCTCATGAAAAAGCAAGACCATGTCCGACCTCACCTTGGCATACATCTGCTCTTGAGTATCTATCACGTTGTTGGCATAAGCATCGATCTTGGCCTGAATTTCGGCCTCCTGCTCCCTTAACAGATCAGCTTTCTCCTCGGCAGCCTTGGACACCGTGTTCTCAAGCGCAATCTTGTCATTGGTCAAGTTGTGGATGACTTGATCCTTGGCCTTGGCCTCCACTTTTGAAGAGGTGAGATCTTTCTCTAGTCGAGACAACTTCTCCCGGAGCTCTTTGATAGTGTCTTCTAGAGTGGCAACTTTTGTGTTCCACCCCTCTTGGCTTTTCTTCAGCTCTTCGTTTTCCCCCTTTAGAATGTCGGGATGTTGAGTAGCAGTAAGAAGGTCATCGGACAGCCTTTTCTTATCAGACTTGAGGTCTTTGATAATATCTGCCTGACTTCGAACTTGCTTCTCCAACACAAGCACCGGCTGAACATTACTTAATATAGAGTGAGCTATAATGTCCCTTTCACTTGAAATAGTAAAAGTTTTACCATTAAAAGTGACGGTGTTTGAAGTACTTGGAGGGAGGTAAGGCCCAGCAAAATCGTCTCTGGGGAGGTTGACAAAGTAGTCACCAAGCCCACCAAGACCAGCAACCCCATCAATGTTAAGGTCTCCCCATCCGACCTCGTCGGTTTGAAAGTCACCAGGGATCTCCTCTGCTTGTGTTGGATCAGTGGGATCAACATGGGGGAGAGGCGTCGGAGGCCGGAGAGAAAGTTCATCACCCTTAGAGGTCTTCTTCTTCTTGGCCTCCCTGTCCTTGCTTTCAGCTCCCCGTTTTCGGTCTCTTTTGGGAGACCTTGGGGGTTTTGGGGAGTGAACCTCTTGCCTAACACTCTCCTGTTCTACCACTTCTAAGAGAGCAGCATCAATCTGGTTTGGGGCTGGCCCCTCCGGATTTGTTGAAACAACTTCCTCCACCTCAGCAGGGTCCGCTCCACCTACCAATTTCTTGCCCTTTTTCTTCTTGCCTTTCATCTTACTCGGGGCCTTGGCCCGGCCTGGCAAGTAAAGTGTCCCATCCGGTTCGTGTGTTCTCTTAAGGACGACATCCGGAGGGGGAGGAGTGGTGAGTTCTTCCTAGGACAAGTCCCTCCGGCCAGTAGTGTTCCAGAGGTGAGACCTTGCTAAGTTGCCTCCTGTGAAAGCATCGTGAAACCGGTTTCCCCACTTTTCAGCAGCCTAAGTGTTGATCTTGGTGCAAGTGGTCTGCCCGGACTTTAGGTAGTCATTGAAGTCCTTGGGCAGTTCTGCTAAGAAAAAGACAAGATCAATTAGTTTAAACAAATTTGATAAAAGCAGAGATAAGAATATAAAGTAGGAGCCTTACGATCACTCCTCCATCTGCTGGTGAGGAGACTTGGGTTGACTGCGGCTTTGATTTTTCTCCCGTTCTCCCAAGCACCACTTACAAATAGGAATTGAGTCCTCCAATTCCTCTCCGACTCTAGCAGGTCATCCACTGCTTTGTAGTTATCACCCATGTTGAAGTGATAGAATGGAATGTGGTGGTTTCTGCAGAGAGTGGCCACAGCAACAAACTCTTGCATTGGTAGAGGAATCCGAGAGAGCCTATAGGCCATAATGAAGGCCATGAGGGTGTACCAAGCATTGGGAGTCAACTGACTTGGACAGAGCTTTATCAGATGAAAGTATCTGACAATCTCTGGGTCCAAGGGAAATCTGAGCCCCCAGTTAAATAGATCCGTGAAGATAACTATCTCGCTCAGCTTGCAATCCATGTGGGTTTCGGGGTTTATGGGGATTCTTATCTTCACGTTCTCCGGAATTCCCCACTTCGTACGCATCCTGCCCAACTTAGCTGTATGGATGAAAGCGTAATTGATATTTTGCAGGGCAAGGAGATACTTAACATTGACCTTGTGGAAACAAGGTCCCACCCTTCCTTCAAGCACAACTTTTCCTTGCCTTTATCCTTTTGGGCAGCGACAGCACCACTAGTCTGTCCGGAAGGTTCAGACTCAAATGGAGCCTCTTCGATGGAGTCCTCCATGACTTCCTCCATGATTGAGGAAGGGTTTTCAGTTGTTGTGGTGAGAGGGAGGTTTGGGGTTGGCTCAGCCTGACTTTCGGACTACTGAGTTTCAGTATTCTCTTGGTTCCTAGCCTCCGGTTGGGGCTCTAATGTAGACGTTTCTCTGCGGGGACTTGAGCCAGTACCCTCCAGACCGGAAAGCATGTCCCTGGGTGCTCTAATGGGCACTTCTGACCCAGTACTACTGTCCTTGGCACCTGATTTTGAAGGGGTGCCGTTAGAAGCCTGCCCTTTGACCAGCCGGCCTTTTCTCCGATCAACTAGCTTGTGAGGAGAGGTTTCAGCATCTGACCCCATGACTAAGAATGGGGAGGGTTTTCTAAAGCTGGTAACTGTTAAACCTGGTTCAACAACGGGTTCCTACTCTTGAACCGAAGAACCTAAGATGATAGGGGAAAGACTAGTTTGAAACAACCTCTTCGGTTTGACACCCTTTGTGGAGGAAGAACCCTGGTCTGACTCTGTGGCTGAGATTGGTGGTTTGTCGATGGGGGAAGTGGGTAAGCCTGCTGCAATGCGCCTTTCCCTTTTGACTTTTTGCGCTTTTTCTAATTCAGATAGGTTGAGCCACCCGTCTTTGATCAGAGCGTTCCTAGCCGTGAACATAAACAACCTAAGTAAGAATTTGCTTTTAAGAGAGAAAGCTTTGAAGATTTGCAGAGTGAAAACGAAAGTGATAGTAAAACAATAGAAAATTATCTTAATTTATAGTAAATCTCAAAAGGAAGTCTTGATTCCTAGGAGAATTCGAAAAGATTAGTAATGATTAAAAGACGGTGCTGATGTCACCTTCATTAATGAAGAGGTTGCTTTTCAAAGAAGATGGGTGCGAAATTCAAGGTGAAAAAATGGCTGAAGCAACCAACCAAAGAGTGACACGTGTCCCGTGAACTTTGGCAAAAAACCGTTTAGATTCACAGAGCTTTTTCAGTCCGGATAAAGCCATAACACAATTCGAAAGACCTGTCCGGGTAAAACTGCCACTGACATCAGACTGTTTTTCAGGTTTTTGACAAAGGTATTTGAACAAACACCTAAAAAAGGGGCTTCTGATGAGTCTGAATGTTGCTACCTCTCCGGACAGGGACAGTTCGGACTAAGATCACCAAACTGGACAGGACAGTTCGAACACCTCATCCATTGGACTGTTCGAACAAGGACTAAAGTACATAAAAACCTAATCACTCCTTGACTAAGTTGCCTGCTCTCCTACTAAGAGCTCATGGGTCCTTAAACTTGACCCGGGTCCATTAAACATGACCCGAAAGCCCATAAGGCCCAAATGTAAGGGTATAAATACCCAACCACTAACATTTAATGAGGGTAATGAAAATTAAATACAACCATGCTGCTTAATTCTCCCTCTACTCTCTACTCAAACATTAAACACTTACAAACTTCCACAAACTCTAAACAAATTATAAATTTACCCTCAGACAAAAATTAACCTCACCAAGGTTAGTGTGAAATACTTACGGGCCCTTCATACAATCTCTATGTATATACACATACTGCCAAACTGGATATGCTTAGGAAAAAGTGGGGCTTTCCTGAATCAGTTAAGGTGAGGATTCCTATCCATCCAAATATTGTAAGGTACTTTCATCTGATAAGGCTTTGCCAAGCTAACTGAGTCTTAATTCCTGGTACACTTTCTTAGCCAGCATTATCGCTTCAAGATTATCAAAAATTCTAATGCATATGAAGCAGTTTGATGTTGAGGCTAGCTTGTGTAGAAACCAATACATCCCTCTCTATCATTACAATATGGTGAATGACCATAAAATGGTTAACGACCTGTTGGAAGCTAAGAAGGCATAGAGGACTCAGTTTCTCTATATAAGTGGAGCTTGGAAGAATGGAAAAATGATAATTACCAAAGGAAACCCAAATCAACTAACCAGATATTGGAAGAGCTCAGGTAAATTCAGTTTGTACTTTTACTTATTATTAGAATTTTATTTGCTATACCGAATTGATGACGGTATCTATGTTGTAGTTTTTGCGAAAATATTTTCAGAGAATTTAGAGGCTGGAAGGACTACATTCACCAAACTAAACCAATGTGCCTTAGAGAAGTAAGGTATTGCCTTCTACAATTATTTCATCGCTGCAAACATGGTGAGGGCTCACTTGTGCAAGACAAGTAAGGTAAGGGAACTTACATGGGAAAAAATTATTGTCCCTCATTCATCGGAGGCCATCCTCAAAAGAAATGATGCAAAGTATGGTAAACTCTACTTGCCAGCCCGGAACAAAGTCCCTAGTCATCTGGACAAGATAAAGAAGAAACAGAAAAATGAAGGAGTTAACCCGTTGCATCAGATTTCCAATGAGGGTGGTTAGAGTAATCTCGAACGGATCAATACTACTTTGTTAGAAGCAGTTGCAGTAACAGTAGGTGAAACTGAAGGGTCAAAACATCCACCTCCAATCTGAGAAAAAGCCACAAGAAGTGCAAAGAAGGTAGTGACCAAAGGGCTGGGAAGAAGAAGAAGGGCAACACATGATCAGAAATAGTACTCCAACCTACAGTTGCTCCTTCTACTCTTCCAGTTGAAGTCCCTTTACAAGAAAATGTTCAAGTTGACCCTTATTTCCCGACATTTTCTACAACCTATCAGCCTACTATTGAAGGTGGTGTTAATCAAGATGACCTTGGTAACATGTACTTCAGCGAGTTTGATAAAGAGTACTTTGATCAGACCTTTCCCTAGTCAACCACTATAGCCAATGCCGTGATCTTTGATGGTGAATCCTTCAAAGTATCCAACGAGCAAGATACCTTGGGCCATGCATTTTTAAGCTACATTAGGCCAATTGATGATTTGGAAAGACAAATTAGGGCTCAAGCTAAAGACATTACTTCTCTTGGCACCGCCAATCATGACTTGAAAAACTCCCTGTCAGTCAAACAACATAAAGTGGAGGCTTTAGGTAAAAAAAATAAGGAGTTGAGCACCAAATTGGAACAGTCCAAGACTACCCAAGAAAACCTTCAAACCAAATATTTTGAACTGGAAATAGCTACCTCTAGAGAGATCAAGTCTTTGAAAGATCATCAAGTTACTGATGTAGGAACCATTACCACACTATCCGAGGAGAAAAAAAACGGAATAAACTTCTTAAAGAGAAAGAAGATAAAATTACTTCTCTGAAGCAGAATCAAACTTAAGAGATAGTTGCAGCAGTGGAGAAGTATGTTACTAGTATGGTGGATTCTATGGAAAAGAGATATGAGGGTATTAAAACAGAAATGGTTCTGTTATTTCACAAAAACTTTCCAAAAAAGAATCTTGGACCCCTGTGGAAGTTCGTACTATATGACGAAATACCTTTGCATACCCTGTCACATGGTGATTATCATGGTGTTTCTTCACCAAGTGGGTTTAATTCCGATGAGGGATTTTGATGTAGTTGCACAAGCCCATGACTATATGGCCCTTTTAGACCAACGAAAAGGCTTTATTTGGGGCCCAGATATCAGAATTAGGCGATGCGACCACTCAAATCGAACGCGTCGAGAATCCCAACGATTTTTGAAAGCAGCACAAAGTGATGAAGTCCAGACCCTAAATTTAATCGTTTAAACTCTCGTTTTGATGTTTTAGTAAATTTTCTGCATTTTCTTATTTTTGTTAGATTTTATTAAAATACTTAACCAGCTCCAACCGCTTTGAAATTGGGATGGGATTTATTTTATTGCATAAGGAAAAATCTTTAATTTTGGGCTAAGGTTTTGAGCACTTTTATAAAAGGTTTCCCAATCCCTAGTTTTGCCTCAGACTTTTTTTAATAGAATTTGATTTTCTTTAAAGTCTCTTTTACTCTGACCTAGGGTTAAAGCTATTTATCTTCTATTGTTCGTCTTCGTTCTCTGTATTTTCAGCTTCATGTTCCATCTCGTAGCTTGGCGCTACCATATGGGTATCAGATTCAGAGTTCCTACGGCGTGGGTAACGAAGGTATGCTGCCAAAGCGATCTTTTCGGGGAAATCCACTCTTCCGATCACTGAATTGGTCAACTGTGATGAATTTGGTCAATTCTAATCCCAGGTTGGTGAACAGATGCACTCGTTGGGAAATCAGATGAGAGACGTACATGAAGCACTACACAGGCTGTTGAACAACCAAACCAACGGATTTTGAGCTCCAGGTTCGAGCAACCAGCCGTCGGGATCTGAGAGAGAGATCGGCCGTGAGCAGAATCCATTTGCTCCTCGACGATAACAAGGTAGGGGTCACTATTACCCACAAGACTGTCGTGAACAAGTTCTTGAGCATCCGCCAGCGAGAGATTCTGATCTGAATATTGGGGTCACTATTACCCACTCTGGTATATCTTCCATTAACTGGTTTTCCTTAGGAACAGTTGGTGATTGATTTCATAAGGCTTAAATATTGCAACGGTTGGCCAAGGCAATAGTCACGATTTGACCTTAGAAAGGGACATCATTTTTCACAATGCCACATTAATTTTTTACCGAAGAGCTCTTTTTACCTCTATTTTTATCTTTTGATGTGTGTGTTGGTTTCTTCTTTAAGGTAAGGGAATTTTCTTTTCCGTCGGATATTGACGGATCATCACTATAATCTAGTTGTTCACTGATTTCTGGACCGGCCAAGATAGTTTGTTTTTCTAACACTTTTCTTAAACTTCTTTATTTCAAAACCAACATAAGCATCCTTCTTCACTATATGACTTGGAGCCCTATTTTTGGTTGGAATGAACACTTGAGCATTCAGAGCACCCAATCATGTTACGATTTTAATAGAATCAGAAGAAGTTATCAACTATACCAAAGAATGGTTAGTTTATTGGATCATACTCCAAAGATGGCTTCGCATCAGATTAATCGGAGTAAAGAAATTGTGAAATTCACTTGACCAATGTTCTCTGGACCACCTGCTCAGCATCTTCCAGATTCTACTGTTGGGACCTCGAGATTCCTACAAAATAAGATCACGTAAGGAGTAAAAAACTAAAGAAAAAAACTTATAATGATCTTAGACCGATTTGGTAGAACACTCAGTTAACATGTACTATTTCATCGCATCGGAAGTCGAGTGGGGTTTTTATTCTCCAAGATGGGCTTTACATTCTCTTAACGCCCGCTAACAAAGAAGAATTGATGTTTCGAAGCTTTCCCTGCTTTAAGAAGATTGTTCACCAGCTTAAGGGCCACAAATTATTCCATCATAACCTTAATTTGAGGAAACCTCAATGCAATTGTGCAGGAGATGAGAGTAACTCACATATATGGATTAGTTTGACTAAGGCTCGGGTTCATTAGTGGGGAACTATGAGGGGAACTAGGATGACAAAGTTGTAGAAGTCCCGAACAAAATTAAAAATTACTTCGAGAAGTCAACGACGCTATTCCATTGAAGTTGCCAAGAGTACTTCCTCCTCAAATGACCATCAATCATAGAATAAAACTTGAAACTAGTGCCAAGAGTCCAACAAATGTGCCATATAGTATGGACCATGTATAATTAGTAGAACTACGTAAAAAATTGGACGACTTACTTAGTGCTAGGATGATACAACCTTCAAAGGATTCTTATGGTGCCCCGGTCCTATTTCAAAAGAAACAAGATGGAACATTTCCAATGTGTGTAGATTATAAGGCGCTCAACAAAGTAACAATCAAGAACATATATCAAGTGCCAATACTCACAGATCTGTTACATAGGCTAGCAAAAGCAACCTATTTCATAAATTTTGACTTGTTATCAGGATATTAGCAAGTCAGGGTATCATCGAGATATATGGCAAAGAAAACATCGTTACAAGGTACTGTTCTCACTAGTTTTTAGGCATGTTGTTTAGTTCAACAAATACACTTGCTATATTTTGAAATTTAGTGAATGATGTGCTTTACGACTTCCTAAATCATTTTTTCTGTAAAATATCTAAATGATATAGTAGCATATAAAATACTCGTTAGGAGACCATGTAGTACATATGCCATAAATATTCTCAAATTTTAGAGGATACAAACTCTATATGAAGAAGGAGAAATGTGAGTTTTGTTGCAAGCAAGTTAAGTTTTTTGGACATTGGATTAGTTCAGTCAGATATGGATGGATGAACGTAAAGTCTAGGCTATTTTGGATTGGACTTAAGAAGTTTCTTAGGTTTGGAAAATTATTACCTGAAATTCATCAAGGGTTAATCAAATATTTTAAGCCTTTTGATTGACTTATTGAAGAAAGATAAGGTTTGGGATTAGGATAAAACGTTCCAAGCCGAATTTGACAAGTTAAAGGCAACAATTTCGTCCAAACCAATTCTATAATTACCTAAGTTTGATTTACCCTTTAAAACATAAATTGGTACCCTAAATAGAACACTTTGAGGTGTTCTAACTCAAGAAGAACATCCGCTTTATTTTGAAAGGTGAAAGATGAATGATACGAAGCAACGTTATTCTGCTGATGAAAACTAAATGGTTGCAGCAGTGCATATCTCTAATGTGTGCATTATTCTTGCCTTACGGTAATTTAGTCAGTTGTTTTGCTGTGTTTCAAGGGTATTTAATGTTTAAGTGGTTTGTAGTGAGAGATTTGAGCTGCCTGGTTGTATTAAATGTTCATTGCCCTCTTTAATGAAAGTGGTTGGGTATTTATAACCTTAATTATGGGCCTCATGGGTTTTTGGGTCAAACTCATGAAATCGGGTCGAGGTAAAAAAACCCATTAGTTTATTAAGCAAGTTACCAATTAGTCATAATGTTATTAGTTTTTAATACTTTAGTCCTGTTCGGATGGTTTAGTGGGTGGTTTTTGTCCGAATTTCCCCTGTCCGGTTTCTACAGTGAGTGGTGAAGAAATTTGGACTCATCAGTAGCCCCTTTTTTAGGTTATGTTCGAAGGCCTTTGGAAAGACCTAAATAATTACTCTTGAGCACCTGTGACAATGTCCGGGCCGATTTCAATTTGTGTAAGGGATTTATCTGGACTAACAAAACTCTAAGAAACTCAACGGTTTTGCCATAGATCATGGGACACGTGTCCCTCTCTGATTCGCCTCACTAGCCGTTTTTCTTCTAGAACGGCGCTCCCACTCATTTCAAAAAGTAACCTCTTCAATTAATGATTGTGACATCAGCGTCGTCTTTAATCATTACTTCCATCTTTTCGCATTCTCTTATGTTTCAGGGTATCTTTTGTTTCTTTAGTATAAATTAACTCATTTTCACTATTTTACCATCTTCATCATCTTTTCACTCATATTCTCCAAAGATTTTATCTCTCTTTTCCAAAAACCCTTTTTGGTGTAAGTTTATGTTTACAGCAAGAAACGCACTTGTAAAAGGTGGGTGGCTTAATCTTTCGGAGTTAGAGAATGTGCAAAGAGTCGAACGAGAAAGGCATATTGGCGTAGGCCTCCCCATCTCTCCTATTGACAAATCTGAAATACCAAGCTCAGATCCTGATCGAGGTTCGTCTTCTGCCAGGAGCTCTAAACCTAGAAGGTTATTTCAACCTAGTCTTTCACCGATCATCTCAGGCTCATCGGTCCAGGAGTCAGAACCTATTGTCGAACAACAGAAAACAGTTACAAGTACTAGGAGACCTTCCCTATTCATAGCCATGGGATCAGATGCTGATATCTCCCAGAAAAGCTATCGCTCCGACGAAGAGGCCGCTTAGTGAAAGGTCAGGCTGTTGCCACACAGTCTAAATCTCCAAAATCAGTGCCCTCTAAGTCTGGGGCCAAAGATAAAATTACATGGTCAGAAGAACCCATCAGAGTTCCCAAGGAAAAATTGTCTGGTCCGGAGGCTACTAGTTCAAGCCATCAAAATGAGCCCTCCGGATCTGAGCCCAGCCGGACTACAGACCAGAAAAGGAAAATGACGCTCAGCCATTCGGACAGCTTACTGAGCCCACCACCAGCACTTCTCTCCCAAAAGCAACCGACAACCCTTCCACGGTAATGGAAGACGTAATGAAGGATAGTGTTGAAGAAGCCCCTTTTGAGACTGATGTCTCCGGGCAGACAAGTGAGGTAGCTATTGTCAAGAAAAGCAAGGGCAAAGAGAAGTTATGTTTAAAACACACGGACCTGCCGGAGTGCCTTGAAGGAAAAGTGGGACCTTGCTTCCACAAGGTCAGTATAAAGTATCTGTTGGTTATGCAGAACATCAATTATGCATTTATTCACACAGCAGAACTAGGTCGGATCGAGACTAAGTGGGGGATTTCAGAATCCGTTAAAGTGAGGATACCAGTTGATCCGGAGACGCTAATGGATTGTAAACTCAGTGAGATATTTTTCTACACGGAGTTATTGAACTGGGGGCTTAGGTTTCCCTTGGACCCAGAGATCGTCATATATTTCCATCTGATAAAGCTCTGCCCAAGTCAACTGAGCCCCAAGTTCACACTCATCGCTTGCATCATGGCCTCCAGGCTCTCCGAAATCCCACTTCCGATGGAGTAGTTCGCAGCTGTGCCCAGTCTTTGCAAGAACCACGTCATCCCCTTCTATCATTTTAACATGAGCGACAATTACAAAGTGGTGGATGATCTGCTTGAATCAGAGAAGAATTGGAAAACCCAATTCTTGTTCATCAGTGGTGTTTGGGAGAATGGAAAGAATATCAAGGCTGGTGTCAACCCAAGTATGCTTACCAGTAGATGGAAGAGCACCGGTTAATATTTCATCTTGTTTATTTTTCTTTTCTCAAAAAAATTGTTTACTTATACACTCTTCTTTTTCTTTTGGTAGTGTTGCCGAAGGAGTTCAACGACTACTTAGAGGAGGGGCAGACTACTTGTGCCAAGTTAAATGCTTGGGCTGCTGAAAAATGGGGGAATCGATTTCACAACTGTTTTACCGGTGGCAACTTGGTAAGATCCCATCTCTGGAACACCACCGGCCAGAGAGACCTATCTTGGGAGGAATTAACCACTCCGCCCCCTCCGGAGATCATTCTTCAGAAAATAGATGCCAAGGATGGAAAGCTAGCCTTGTCGGACAGGGCTAAAGCCCCAAGCAAGATGAAGGGCAAGAAAGGCAAGGCCAAGCCAGGCGTAACTGAGGTCAACCCATGGGGTGTTGAAGAGAATATCCTAGCAAACCAGGAGGTTCAGGACCAAGGAAGGATTGACACTGCTCTGCTCAAAGTGGTAGAAAATGAGAGCGTCAAAGAAGTTGTTGGACCTTCAAAACCCCCAAAGGCTCCTAAGTAAGAGAGAAAACGGGGAACAAAAGGTGGAGATATGGAGGCCAAGAAGAAGAAAACCTCCAAGGGAGATGAAGTTTCTCTCCGGCCTCTGAAGTCCATTTCCCCGGTCGACCCAACAGACCCAACTCAAGTAGAGGAAATCCCAAATGACTTTCACACTGGAGAGGGCACCAGAGGGGACATCAACATTGATGGGGTAGATATCAGTGGCCTTCAAGGGATTGGCCTTTATTTTGAAGACCTTCAGAATGAAGATTTTGCTGGCCCCTACCTCCCCCGAGCTCTTCGAACATTGTAACTTTCAACGGTAAATCTTTTTCTGTTTCAGGAGAAAAAGGCATGGTGACCCATTCCCTGTTGAGCAATATTCAACTGGTGCTCAACTTGAAGAAGCAGGTACAAAATCAATCAACCATCATCAACACACTCACCTCTGATAAAGAGAGTTTGTCTAATAACCTCCTTACTGCCAACCAAAGCATTGAGGCATTAAAGAGAGAGAATGAGGATTTGAAGAGGGGGAAGGAAAATTTGGCCACCAAGCTGGCCACTTCGGAGAGGGTTGTCAAAGAACTTCAATCCAAGTATTCTGACTTGGAGAAAAATATTTCTACTTCGAAAGAGGAGGAGAAGGCCAAAGATAACGTCATTCAGACCCTAACAAACGTCAAAATATCGCTTGAAGATGATGTGTCCCAGGCTAAGCAAGAAAAAGATGACTCGTTAAAGGAGCAGGAGAAAGTAATCCAAGCCAAGATTGATGCATACACCAACAAGGTGATAGACTTCCAAGAGGAAAGGTATGCTGAGGTCAAGTAAGACATGGTCCCGCTCTTTCATCAGAAATTTCCGAAGATGACACTCAGAGACTTATGGCGATTTGTGGAGTACAAAGACCTTCCTCATTATAATATGGCCGATAGTGATAAGCACGGTTATTCCAGCGGTTGGGATGACACCACTGATGAAGATGAAAAGACCGGAGAGAGTCCAGATGAGGAGACCAACGATCCCAAGAAAAAACCAAGTGAGGCTGGGACATCTAAGGAAGATCAGTCTTAAAGTATCAACTATCTTTTAATTTTTGTGTTTGAACTAAAGTCCTTGGATGGCCAAGGCATTTCTGTAATTGTGTCCGGCCCTTGCCCGGATAAACCTTCTCCTTTAAAACTTCAAAGTCATTGGATGGCCAAGACATTTTACATATTTTAATATCACTCCTCGGTATTAGCCGGGCAGTCTTTCCTTTCAGTTTTTACATTGTTTTATAATTTCCCAATTTCGATGGCTAATGTTTAACCAGACTTTAGTTATCTCATAGTATTTTAAAGTGATTGTGTTTAAGTTCTCCGATGACAAATGTTTAAGTAGTCATCACTCTACCAATTCAATCCGGTCTGCCACTGATATACTTTAAGAAATTTCATAGAAGCTATCAACTGAAATACTCCGAATTTTTCAAGAAGGCATCGAATTTCATTAAAAAGCCCGGACACCTCATTAAAACCTCCCCGCGCCACCAGGGTAGGAAATAGTATGCCCCCTAATATTTACATGGACTTTAAACAAGTAAATATTTACATAGTTTTTATTCAAGATACAAGCGGAGGTGTTCAATGTTCCAGGGGTGATTCAAAATCCTTCCATCTTTATCTTGGAGCCTGTACGTCCCAGGCTTAAGCTTTTCACTGACCACATAGGGTCCTTCCCAAGTTGGAGCTAGCTTGTTGAACTGCTTCTCCTTGGTATGCAGGAAGACTTTTCTCAGCACCTTATCACCTGGTTGAAAGTCCCTCCTTTTGATTCTGGAAGCAAATCTGCTTCTCATCAAACCCTGATAGTGTGTGGCTCTAAGGTGATCCTTGACTCTTCTTTCTTCCATCAAGTCAAGCTGACTTTTGACTGCCTCTTCGTTAGCTTGTTCGGAAAAATTGTGAACTCGGAATGAAGGGAGTGTGACCTCTATTGGAGCTATTGCATCCATAGCATACACCAAGGCAAATGGGGATTCTTGTGTTGCAGCCCCGGGAGTTGTCTGGTAAGCCCATAATACTTCTTGTAGATAACTTGGCCACTTTCCAGCAGCCCTTCTAGATTCTTTTTAATATGGAACGGGATGGTTCTGTTAGCTGCTTCAACTTGACCATTTGCTTGTGGGTGGAAATGAGAAGAGAAACAGTGTTGAATTCCTCTAGAGGCACAAAAATTCTTCACATTCTTGTTATCGAACTGTGGCCCATTGTCTGTGGTTATCTTTTGTGGAACCTCAAATCTGCAGAAAATATTAGACAAGATAAATTTTATAATAGATTCCGAAGTAGTTCCTGCCAATGGGGCTGCTTCGATCCACTTTGAAAAGTAATCAATAGCAACGATTATAGTTCTGCGTCCTCCGGATGCCATGGGTAGAGGTCCCACCAAATCCAGCCCCCAACGAGCAAAAGGTATCGGCTCAGAAATTGACTTTAAAGGGACAACTGTGATATGAATTTCATTACTGTCTTTGGCATGGATCACATTGTTTCACCAATTTCTTGGCATCTTGCATTATGGAGGGCCAATAGTATCCAGCTAATAAGACCCTTCTGGTGAGAGCCCTGAATCCACAGTGTGTTGATCCCTCACCATCGTGCGATTCGGAGAGCATTATTTGGACTCTTCGATCCCCAAACATCGTAAGAGAGGCCTACTGAAGGATTTTTTTGTAAAGAACATCTCTTAGGATGACAAAACCACGAGCCTTATACTTTACTTTTCTTGCCACTGCTTTATCCGGAGGCAAGATGCCATCTGAGAGGTACTAGAAAAGAGGAAATCTCCAATCTTGAGGTTGATTTACCTGTATATTTAAACTTTCTTCTTCCTTGTTCTGACTGAGTTGAATGGATGGACACTCTTGCACATGAATCCGTGGGTAGGACTCAGAATAGACTATGGTTGCCAAGGAATCTGCCAACGTATTTTCTGTTCGGGGTATGTGCTCATAGGTGATGTTTTTAAAATTAAGCGCCACTTCTTTAAGGATAAATAGATATTTAACCAATTACTCCTTCTTTGTTTTAGATTGAACTTGTGCATGATGGATTAGAAGCTGGGAATCGCTCATTAACATGACCCTTTTGGCTCCACAAATTAGAGCTAACTTCAAGCCAGCTATAGCAGCTTCATATTCGGACTCATTGTTGGAAGCTCTGAAAGCAAAACATACAGCTTGGTACATTTTGTCGCCATACGGAGAGGTTAAACATATTCCAGCACCACAACCTATGGTACTCGATCCTCCATCAGTCCGGACAACCCATAATTTCTTAGCTTTTTCAACTGTTGCTTGTTTGGTGTCTCTGTCTGAGTGAAATTCGACTAGAAAGTCAGCAGAATTATGAGCCTTGACTGCTGTACGAGGAGAAAAATCAATATCATAGTCTCCCAGCTCCACCGACCACTTGGTCATTCTGCTTGAAACGTCTGCCTTTTGAAGAACGTTTTTCAAAGGAAAAGACGTCCGGACAATGATCGAATGAGACTGAAAGTAGAGCCTCATTTTCCTAGCAACAATTACTAAGGCCAGTGCTAGTTTGTTAAGTTTTAAATATATGTTTTCTGCATCAATCAAACTTTTGCTGATATAGTACACCGGACGAGGATAATTATCCACCTCCCTTACTAGCACTGCACTTAGGGTGCAATCAGAAAGTGCCAAGTATATGTAGAGTGTCTCTCCATCAACAGGTTTAAATAAATTTTTAGGGGAGGATAAGGGCTTCATAATTTCGTTGAAAGCCTGGTCACACTGAGGATACCAATTAAACTCTTTTGCACCTTTCAAAGTTTGAAAAAACAGAGCACATCTATCTGAAGACCTTAAAATAAAACGGTTTAGAGCAGCCAACCTCCCTGTCAATCTTTGTACTTCTTTAATGTTCCGAGGAGTTTTCATTTGCAATAAAGCACTAAGCTGGTCTGGATCAGGTTGTATGCCCTTCTCACTTATCACATACCCCAAGAAGTTTCCGGAATGTACCCCGAAAACACAATTTTCTGGATTTAGTTTTAAATTTACCTTCACCAAGTTGGCAAAGGTTTCTTGAAGATCTGCTAAGTGTAGCTCTTCGTCGACACTCTTCACCATCATGTCATCTATATAGACTTCCATGTTTCTTCCAATCTGATTAGAAATAGCCTTGTTTACTAATCTCTGATAAGTAGCCCCAATATTCTTTAACCCAAATGGCATCACCTTGTAACAATGGAGGCCCCTATCAGTAACAAATATAGTATGTTCTTGATCCTTCGGATCTACTTAAATCTGATTATACCCGGAGAAGGCATCCATAAAAGACAATAGCTTGTTCCCATATGTGGAGTCCACTAACTGATCAATTCGAGGGACCGGATATAAGTCTTTTGGGCAAGCTCTGTTAAGATCTGTAAAATCAATGCACATACGCCACTTTCCATTTTTCTTCTTTACTAACACCGGATTGGCTGTCCATAAAGGGTACTGAGATTCATTTATGTGCCCCATTTTAGTAAGGCGGTCAACCTCTTGAACTATGACATCAACGTTTTCCTTAGAAAAAGCTCTTTTTTTTTGCACAACAGGTGTTATATCCCTCCGGATGGATAGTTGGTGTGATATAATGTCTGCTGGTACTCCGATTACATCAGCATTACACCAAGCAAAAACATGATGATGGTCTTTCAAAAAGGCTAACACTTTACTCTTTAACTCTGATGTCATCTTGGACCCGATCTTAACACTTCTTCCTTCAGCCAGAGAGTGAGTTTCAACTTGTTCAATTGGTATTAAAACACCAGGGTCTCTCTGGGGTCATCAATTTCACCCTCTCCCCCATAGGGCCCCTCAAAATACTAATCCTCACTGATCCAAACTGCCCCCAAAGTTTGAGGGGCCAGTGTTGTTGCATAACACTCCCTTGCTATCTTCTGAATGCTTCGGACAACTCCCACTTGTCCTTGCACAGCTTATTTTAGACATTGGTGGACTGTTGAAGCCACATCATGCATCCTAGAGAGCCAAGATCTCCCCAAAATGGCATTGTAACATGTAGGACAATCCACCGCAATAAACATTATTTTGACCATCTTCTTATAAGGGCCCTTGCCCAGCAAAGCCTCTTCTTCAAATTCCCCGATTACGTCAGCTGAGCTTCCAGTAAAACCCACTATTGACCTGTTTGAACGCTGAATCACTGTTTGATTCTTCAACTGTTTATAAGAAGTTAAAAAGATGATATTTGCTGAACTTCCGGTGTCCATCAAAATTTGCCTTATGTCATTGCCCTCAATGGATGCTCCTATTACAACAGCATCTTCATGGGGACCATCTATGTCCTTCAAGTCATCTTCATCGAAAACAATAAAGGGAAATGGAATTTGGCGCTTTGATAGGAAGTCATCCCTCCTTCCAGTTGGGTAGCTAAAGTATGAACATGCTGCTTTCTCGAAGAAGCAGTTGGTGCAGTCATGGTGTCTCCCCCAAATATTATAAGTGACTCAAAAAAGCTGATGAGTTCGGACACCGTCTTGCGGTGCTCTATGATAACGCCTACCTTTTTCGGGTTGGATCAGGATCCAAATACTCTAACTCTACATCGAACCTTTCAATTATCACCATAGCCCCATCCGGAGCCGATGTCCCTGCATTGTTCGGGCCAGTCTGATAAGCATTATCAGGCCTATTTCCACTTCTTTTTTTAACATAAGCCCCCAACTTTCCTCTCTCAATCAAATTTTGCACCTCTTGCTTCAATGCGATGCAATCTTCAGTGGTATGGACAGTATCATGATGATACTGACAGAAACTGTTATTTCGACTCTCACTAGGAGATTGTAATGCAGCCGGCTTTCTGAAATGTACTTCGTCTTTCGTTTTATCATAAATGGTGTCTACATTTTCTTTTAATTCAACAAACCACTCTAGTTGAACCCAAGGTCCTCGCTTATTCCTAGATTGCTGACTTTAGGCTTGTGCAGCTGGGTGGGATTGAGCCTTGGCCCTATTTTGACCCTGTCCGGCTTCTTTGGCCTTGTACCCGGAGTGATTCTGGTTTTGATTTGGTGCAGCTGGGGCAGACCTCGCCTGCCGGTGCACCCTAGTTTTCTTTGTTTCATCCACATTAATCTGTTTTCCGACCTGATTCAGTAAACCCCCTCCCCCATGTTATGGCCTTTTTCCTGGTTACTGAATCAGCCAAAATGCCAGGGTTCAAACCTTACCTGAGAGAAGCTATTGCTACTTGTTCAAAGCAATCAGCTACTCCATTCTTGGTGTTCACAAAGTATTCGTTCAAAGATTCTTTTGGTTCTTGGGCACAATGGATAATAGTGTCTCCATTGCCCTTCACTTCTTTACTTCCAACGAACTGCCTCCGGAAGGCCACCCAAAAAGTATCAAAATTTCTGGTGCAGCCCTGTGGCAGACTATTGTACCACTTCAGAGCACTCCCCGTAAAAGACTAGGAGAACGCTCGACAAAGTAACTTATCGTCATCATCAAAATTCATCATAAAATTTTTGCATTTCTCCAGATGGTTATCTGGATCTTTACTACCATCATATTTTTCCATCTTTGTGCTGTCAAACCTCTTAGGAAGGTTTCTGGACAGTATCTTGGAGGACAGTGGTGATTATCTCCAATTTCGGCCACGACTAAATACAGTATCTTCGTTGGGAGTTGCAAAGATACCTGGCTCATTATGAAAGGCAAAAGGATCCATTAACAATCGATCTACATGCCTCCGGCCATGGCTGTGACTATGAGACGACCCTTTACCCAGATGCCTCTTCAACCTTCCATGCCTGTCTCTTTTTCTTGAATATTTTTTTACCAACTTCTGTTTTTCTTAGAACGGCTTACATCACTACTGGATGACAGGGATTCTTCGACTTCGTCTTCATTTGAGGAGCTGCTAGAAGATTCTGAGTCTGAATCTGAGCTCTCCACCGGTTTAGACCGGTGAGACTTCTTTGAACTAGCATGAGTCTTTTTAGTGCTCACGTGGGTCTTTGATGGCTCATGCTCTCTTGGATTGTAAGTATGGTGAACTGCTGACACTTTTGACTTTTCTTTCACACCGATCTTCGCCCTTTTAGCAGCCTTCAAGGCCTCTA
Organism: Limnanthes douglasii subsp. nivea; assembly: GCA_036936605.1. Classification (NCBI taxonomy): domain Eukaryota; kingdom Viridiplantae; phylum Streptophyta; class Magnoliopsida; order Brassicales; family Limnanthaceae; genus Limnanthes; species Limnanthes douglasii. The sequence continues at coordinate 51,390,143 of JAUPFV010000005.1, forward strand.
TCTCAACTTTTAGTCTATCTTGCTCCTCGATCGTATACTCATCGTTTTCTCCCACCACTTCTGCCAAAGCTGGTGGCACTTCCTGCTCGTCCAGATTCATCTGAACTGGTTTTTTTTATGGTTTCGAATACTAGATTCAGGCACCTTCTCCTCCCAATGTGGTCGCCAATTTGGTGTGGATTATTCTTATCTGAGGGTAATTTAGTCAGGTGTTTTGTTGTGTTTCAAGGGTATTTACTGTTTAAGTGGTTTGTAGTGAGAGATTTGAGCTGCCTGGTTGTATTAAATGTTCATTACCATCTTAAGTGAAAGTGGTTAGGTATTTATACCCTTAATTATGGGCCTCATGGGTTTTCGGGTCAAACTCATGAAACCGGGTCGAGGTCAAAAACTCATTAGTTTATTAAGCAAGTTACCAATTAGCTTAGTCATAATGTGATTAGTTTTTAATACTTTAGTCCTGTTCGGATGGTTTAGTGGGTGATTTTTGTCCGAATTTCCCCTGTCCGGTTTCTACAGTGAGTGGTGAAGAAATCCGGACTCGTCGCCTAATACATGGCGTCATTATTTACTCTAAACCAAGTTCATCATAGTGATAGGTAATGTAGCCAAAACATATTCCAAGACACACATGAACTTGAATTTATTTACAATAAGTAAATGCGAGAAGTTAAGGATGTCACAATTTATTGGATGTAAGACGAATTATTGTATGCCAAGGGTGGCAGATCACTCATTCCACCAAGCGGTAGTATTCGAAAAGATCTATTGAAGGAGACTAATGACACATAATAGATTGGTCACCCAAGTGTAAAAAATATGATGGAACTCTTATCAAGATCATATTAGTGGCTGAAAATATAACAAAACATACAGAAATATGTCAAAACTTGTCTCATATTCCAACTACACAAGACGGAGAAAAAGAAACAAACATGTTTGTTATGGTCCATGCCCATTCGTGAGAAACCATGGATCTCGGTTTCAATGAAATTTATCTTTAATTTCCTAGAGATAAATGGTTTGAAGTCAATCTTAGTAGTGATGAACAGGTTCTCAACATATGTGGTCTTCATTCATGTATCATATGTGTATGCATGACAAAGATAGCCGCTGAATTATTTTATCGGAACATCATCAAACTATTTCACATTTCATGCGAAGCCATTAGGGACCGCGATGCAAAATTTAAAAGTAATGTTTTGACATTTTGTTCAACTCCCTCGACTCATACTTGAATTTATCCATAGTCAACCATTAGAAAATTATATAAAGCATTAATCTTTGTTGGTCAACAAAAATGGGTGAAGTTGTTTGACACAGCTTAATATTGCTATAATATTTATAGTTCTTCATCAACCAGTTTAAGTCCCACAAAATGAGCGATTGGATATCAACCTGCTATACCGTTAGAAGTGGTGCAACAAAAATAAAACGGTAGGTGTCTGACTGTTAATTGTTTTTCTCGATACAAGCAATAACTCATAGATTTGGCAAAGAATAGTCTTGAAAATGAATCAAGGCGAATGCATAAATATGCGGATCAACACCAACATCGTTGGAATTTAAAGAATGTGACAAGGTGGTTCTCAAACTCACGCCTCAAGTTTAAAACAATCTAACCGACAAAATATATCACAAAGCTCCCAATCAACATTTTTAGGGTCCTTTTTCGTGATGAAATGCGTTGGGGAAGTATCATATAGGTTACAATTTCTAGACATTCTTAAGATATATCTGATATTTCATGTGATTTTTCTCAAGCATTTATATGAAGATGAGCCAAACACAAAGGAAGAAGGCTCGTTTATTTATCCGTGAGAATATACGAAGGATGTGGAAAAGAATCTAAAGATGCGCACACGAGGTGAAAGCAATCTAAACCAGAAGAGTACTACGAGAATTCAAAGACATCATGGCACTAATGTTTCCAAGAGAACTTTCTCCTTGAAGGACCATTGGATAACTTACTTAGTGTTGGGATGATACAACCTTCAAAATCTCCTTACTTATAGGGCGCTAAATAAAGTAATAATCAATAACAAATATATAGTTCCAAATGTTCAACATCTATTTGATAGATGAGCAAAAGAAACCTAATTCACAAACCTGGACTTGCGATCCATATATTGACAAGTTAGGGTAGCAGCTGGAGATAAAGCGAAGACAACATTTGTTATAAGGTACGGTTCTTACGAATTTTTAGTCATGTCATTCAGATTGATAAATGCACCACTTATATTTTGCAGTTTGATGAATGATGTGCTCTACGACTTCTTAGATCATTTTGTCGTAGTATATCGAAATGATATAGTAGTGTATACCAACTCATTAGGATACCATGTAGTAAATTTGTCTTGTGTATTCTTGAATATAAGAGAATACAAACTCCATGTGAAGAAAGAGAAATACAATTTTTGCTGCAAGGAAGTTAAGTTCCTTGAACATTGGATTAGCCGCTGAATTATTTCATCGCAAACACCACCAAACTATTTGGCATTCCATGCGACATCATTAGCGATCGAGATGTTATATTTGCATGTATGTTTAGACATTTGTGTTTAACTTACTCTGCTCAAACTTAATATCTTCTACAACCAACCATCCACAGATAAATGGAGGGACCGGATGCATCAATATGTTGTTATAATATTATATCATGCATTACGATACCGCTAGTTAATGAAACTCTGTGAAGTTGTTTGATACAACTCAATATTGCTATAATATTCATAGATCATCATCAACTGGTTTAAGCCCTACAGAATCAGTGATGGGGTATCAATCTGCTACACCGTTAGAAGTGGCACAACAAAAAGAATAAGGTTGGCGTCCGGGTACTAATTATTTTGCTCGAGACAAACAATAACTCATATATATGGTAAAGCATATTCTTGAAAAAACGCCAAGACAAATACGAAAATATGCGAATCAGCATCAAAAAAAAGTTACAAAGTATTGCTCAAACTCACGCTTCAAACTTGGAAAAAGCTAAGTGGACAAATTTTATGGCAAAGCGACGAGATTTGACCAGCCAAATCAAGTGCATAAAATTCTGCCAACATGCCGATTCTTTTTTCAACTAGGTAGTTACTTTTAGTTGAGTTTCTTAACCTACAAATAGGTTCGTAATTAGTACTAAAACATTATAGGATTCAGTATTAAGAATGAAAACACAAATAGTAATTGTTTTAGGTATTATTCCATTTTCTAATATAGTAAAGGTTGGTGTCGATGTTCCATAAATCGTGTACGTGTTATTTCTTCTTGTTTAGTTTAGTTTCTTTGGATATAAATAGGTTTGTAATCGTTAATAAAATTATAGAGGCTTTAATATTGAGAATGAAAACAAAAATAGTAATATTATGAAGTATTACTCTCTTTTCTAATATAGTAAAGGTTGGGGTCGGAGTCTGTAATTCATGTGCGTTATTTCTTCTTGTCTAGTATTTTTTTTTAGTAATAACTCGAAAACACTTAAACACATGTTTGAGTTTAAGGAATAAGTGTCAAAATTACTTTCATAAAGTGATGGAAGGCTGACTAAAGTAGGCACTTTAGGCCTCACACAACGGAAAAACTTTTAGCAAAAAATTAAAAGTGCGACAACAATGTACTTTTCCAAAAAAAAAAAGTTAACAATTATTATTGTTTGAATAATTTTAACAGTCTCTCTTTAAAATTCTTGTTTCAACCTACCTCTCCAAGATTTTTATGATTCTTTTGAAAACATTTTAAAAAAATTTGTCTCCCAAATATTTTTGGAATCATTAGTGGTGACAAAAGTGGGAATTTGTACAAGTATACAAAAATAAACATCCAAAACCATTAATGTGCTACACTCGTTTTCAAAAAATTTAAAATAGAATAAGAATGAGATGCATATGAATCCTACATAGTTGCAAAATGAATAATGAGATTACAATCAGTTGACGTCAAACTTTCAAATGCAACACCATGCTACCTTGACCAAAACATAGATAAAAAAATTCAAAAAATTACAATTAAGAAAAAGATTTCACAAAAATTATACCTATATATTTTATTGTGCTATTTTTATGGGTTAAGTATCATTTAAGACCCAAAATCAATACTATTATCCACTTAAGACCCATATTTTTATATTTCTCCAAGAAAGACCCATTTGAGTAAATTATTTACCATTTAAGACTCATTATTAACCTAAATACCCCTACTCAATTATATAAAAAAACATTTAACATCCATACTTCATTTGTTTCCCTAATTGTTTTCTCTGCGTGAATAGAACAGTGTCTGCCATTATAGATGATTCGTCAATTTTGTACTCGATTTCTTTATTTTCTTTTGTTTTCATATGATTTTGATTATGTTTTTACTTGATTTAAAAGTGTGATTGTTGATATTTGTTTAGACAAATCGATTTGTGTGTGTTAACTCGAATTTTGGTTTTGAAGTATTAGGGGAATTGAGATCTCTTTTCCTTCTGATTTTTGGTGTTTATATGGTATTACGTTGCTCATGTAGTTTATTTGTTGTATTCGAGTTATGTTTTCGTCGATTTTTAGTCTGTTTTTTGTGTTCGTGAAATTTATGTTCGAGTAAAACGGTTCTGGGTTTCAGAGGAAGGAGATGCAAAACATGTTGTATCTATACGTACTGGTAGATGCGAAACGTTATTGTCTATTTGTATAGTAGATGCGAAACGTATCAACAGATAGATGCGAAACCTATGTATTTTTTAACTGGTTGCTGGGAAAGATACGTATTCCTTGTACTGATAGATTCTAAACGTATTTACTGCTAGTTGCAAAACGTTGATTGTTCTTCAAAAAAATTAAAAAATTCAAAACATATCACGAGTGGTACTAGTTTTGTTCGTCTTAAAAAAAACCAACGGTGTTTTTGGATTTTTTTTCCGAGTTACGGTTTAAAAGATATAAGTTAAACAAAACAGATGCAAAACCTTCAATATTTTTATAGATGCGAAACCTTCTTTGTTTTGCTAGATGCGAAACCTTATTTATTTTGCAAGATGCGAGACCTTTTTTGTTTTACTTGATTGAAAACCTTCTTTGTTTTACTACATGCGAAACCTTCTTTGTTTTGCTAGATGCAAAACCTTCTTTGTTTTGCTAGATGAGAAACCTTCTTTATTTTTTTAGATGTGAAACCTTCTTTGTTTTGCTAGATGAGAAACCTTCTTTGTTTTTCTAGTTGTGAAACCATCTTTGTTTTGCTAGATGTGAAGCTTGTTTAAATTTTGTACTTCTAGATGCCAATGGCCACTATGATAGATATCAGATGCAAAACCAGCCCACTATGATAAATGTGAAACCATATACTCAGAAACTTGTGTAAAATATTATTATTTAAAAAAAAATCAAAACCTATGATGAGTGGTACTAGTTTTGTTCGTCTCACAAAAAAAACCAATGATATTTTCGAAATTTTTTTAGAATTACGACATAAAAGATATGAACTTTTAAAGTTTTAAATTAAAAAAATAAAAGAAAAAGAAGTTGTTTACTCAATTTTATATAGAATGGTAGTTTAGGTATAATCTCTTTAAAAATCATAGTTTAGGTATAATCTCTTTAAAAATCAGGCTTTTATCTGTAATAGGTTTGTTGGATGGATCTTAAATGGTAAGTCTTCTTTTTTATACTTAGTTAAAAATAATTTAAAGAAAACTCTCTCTTGATTTTATGGTACATAACAAACATGGTAAGGCCACCTCAAATTTTGGTTGGAAATGGTGTGGTTTATTTTTGTCTGAGGGTAAGTTTGTAATTTTTGTTTAGAGTTGTGGGGAAGTTTGTGAGTATTTAATATTTGGGTAGAGTGTAGAGGGAGATTTAAGCAATCTGGTTGTATTTAATTTTCATTACCCTAATTTAATGTTGGTGGTTGGGTATTTATACCATTATATTTGGGTCTTATGGGCTTTCGGGTCGTGTTTAAAGGACTCGGGTCAAGTTTAAGGACCCATAAGTTTTAAGTAGGAGAGCAGGCAGCTTAGTCAAGAAGTGATTAGGTTTTAAGTACTTTAGTTCTGTTCGAACAGTCCAATGGATGATGATATCCGAACTGTCACTGTCCGGTTAGGTAGACATTGTCCGAACTGACCCGGTCCGAAGTGGTAACGGAATCCGGACTCATCAGTAGCCCCTTTTTTAGGTTGTGTTCAAAAACCTTTGGCAAGACCTAAAAAACAGTCCGTTGCTAGTGACAGTTACATCCGGACAGTCTGTGGGACACGTGTCTTTCTCTGGGGCGTCACTTCAGCCGTTTTTTCACCTTGATTTTCGCTCCCACCTTCTCTGAAAAGCAACCTCTTCATTAAATGAAGGTGACATCAGCGTCGTTTCTTAATCATTGCTAATCCTTTCGAATTCTCCTAGGAATCAAAACACCTTTTTTAGGGTTTACTATAAATTAAACACTTTTCCACTGTTTTACCATCATCTTCATATTCAATTTGCTAATTTTCAGAGCTTTCTCTCTCAAACACAAGTTCTTCTTTTTGGTTGTTTATGTTCACGTCTAGGAACGCTTTAATCAGAGGCGGGTGGCTCAATCTATCAGAGCTAGAAAAGGCATAAAAAGTTGAAAGGGAAAGGCGCATCGCAGTAGGCCTACCTACCTCCCCCATCGACAAACCAGTAACCTCACACACAGAGCCTGACCAGGGTTCCTCCTCAACAAAAATTGTCAAACCGATGAGATTGTTCCAAACCAACCTTTCTCCCATTGTCTTAGGCTCATAGGTTCAAGAATCAGAACCCACCGTTGAACAAGGGTTAACAGTTACCAGCTTCAAAAAGCCTTCCCCATTTATAGTTATGGGGTCAGACGCAGATACCTCTCCCAACAAACTGGTCGATCAAAGAAGAGGTCGGCTGGTTAAAGGGCATGCTTCCAAAGGTACCCCTTCAAAATCAGGGGCAAAAGACAGTAATACAGGGTCGGAGGCACCCATAAAAGTTCCTAAGGATAGGCTGTCCGGACCGGAGGCTACTAGCTCAAGCCTCCGAAGAGAAACCACCATATCTGAGCCTCAGCCGGAGGCCAAAGTCCAGGAAAGTATTAAGGCCCAACAGTCCGGAGGCCTGACTGAACCAACTTCAAACTCCCCCCTCCCAAAAAGTGTTGAGAATCCCTCCTTGGTAATGGAAGAAGTAATGGAGGACTCCATCGAAGAGGCTCCATTCAAGTCTGAACCCTCCGGACAAACCAGTGATGTTGTTGCTGCCAAGAAGGATAAAGGCAAAGAAAAACTATGCCTTAGGCACCCCGATCTACCAGAATTCCTTGAAGGAAAAGTGGGACCTTGTTTCCACAAGGTTAGTGTTAAATATCTTCTTGTCTTACAGAAAATTACTTATGCTTTCATCCATACAGCCGAATTGGGCCGGATGCGTACGAAGTGGGGGATTCCAAAGAACGTGAAAATAAGAATCCCCATAGACCCTGAAACTCCAATGGATTGCAGGCTTAGTGAAATAGTTATCTTCACTGAGCTATTTAACTGGGGGCTAAGGTTTCCCTTAGACCCGGAGATAGTTAGGTACTTCCATCTTATCTAGCTCTGCCCTAGTCAACTGAGCCCCAATGCCTGGTACACTCTTATGGCCTGTATCATGGCTTCCAGACTCTCCGGAATTCCTTTACCCATGGAGGAATTCGCAGCTGTGGCCAGTCTCTGCAGAAACCACCACATTCCCTTCTATCACTTCAACATGGGTGATAATTACAAAGCAGTGGATGACCTGCTTGAGTCGGAGAGAAATTGGAGGACTCAATTCTTGTGCGTAAGCGGCGCTTGGGAGAATGGGAGGAAGATCAAAGCTGGAGTCAACCCGAGTCTCCTCACCAACAGATGGAGAAGTGATCGTAAGGATCCTACCTTGCATTCTTATTTTTACTTTTATCGGATTTGTTTAAACTGACTGGTTTTGTCTTTTTTCTTGACAGAGCTGCCCAAAGACTTCAATGACTATTTAAAGGTCGGGCAGACCACTTGCACCAAAATCAACACTTGGGCTGCTGAGAAATGGGGGAACCGTTTCCATGACGCCTTTATCGGAGGAAATCTTGCAAGGTCTCACCTCTGGAACACTACTGGCCGGAGGGACTTGACCTGGGATGAACTCACCACTCCACCCCCTTCGGATGTAGTCCTCAAGAGAACACATGAACCGGACGGGTCACTATACTTGCCAGGTCGAGCCAAGGCCCCAAGTAAAATGAAAGGCAAGAAAGGGAAGGGCAAGAAGGCTGCAGGTGAGGCTAACCCTGCCGAGGTGGAGGAGGCTGCTCCAACAAACCCAGAGGGGCCAGCCCCAAGCCAGATCGATGCTGCTCTGCTAGAAGTGGTGGAGCATAAGAGTACTAGGGAAGAGGCAGATCTCCAAAACCCCCAAGGGTTCCTAAGAGAGACCGGAAACGGGGAGCAGAAAGCAAGGACAGGGAGGCCAAGAAGAAAAAGACCTCCAGGGGCGATGAACTTTCTCTCCGGCCTACGGAGCCCTTCCCTCATGTTGACCCTACTGATCCAACAAGAGCAGAAGAGATCCTTGGTGACTTTCAAACCGATGAGGTTGTAGGAGGAGACATTAGCATCGATGGTGTTGACATCACAGGGCTTGATGGACTTGGTGATTATTTTGCAAACCTTCCCAGAGATGACTTTGCTGGGCCTTACCTCCCTCCAAGCACTTCAAACACCGTTACCTTTAATGGAAAAACTTTCATTGTTTCAAGTGAAAGTGAAGCTATAACTCACTCCCTATTGAGTACTGTTCAGCCAGTGTTGGTCCTAGAGAAGCAAGTACGAGGTCAGGCAGCAATCATTGCCGACCTTTTTATCTGACAAGGGAAAACTGTCCAACGATCTCCTCACTGCCACCCAAAAGGCTGAGGTTTTGAAGGGAGAAAACGAGGAGCTAAAGAAGAGCCAAGAGGGGTGGACCATAAAGGTTGCTACCTTAGAAGATACTATCAAAGACCTTCGGGAAAAGCTGTCCGGATTAGAGAAAGATCTCACCTCTTCAAAAGAGGAGGCGAAGGCCAAGGACCAAGTCATCCATAACTTGACAAATGACAAGATTGCGCTCGAGAACTCAGTGTCCAAGGTTGCAGAGGAGAAAGCTGAACTGCTAAGGGGGCAAGAGGCCAAAATTCAGGCCAAGATTGATGCTTATGCCAACAATGTAATAGATACTCAAGAGCAAATGTACGCCAAAGTGAGGCTGGACATGGTCTTGCTCTTTCAAGAGAAGTTCCCGAAGAGGAACCTGGGAGATTTGTGGCTTCATGTAGAGTACGAAGACCTTCCCTTCCACACTATGGCTGATGGAGACTTGCATGATTATTCTAGTGCTTCCTCCTCTCACGAAGAAGAGAAAACCGGGGAGAGCCCAAACGAGGAAAATGACGATCCCAAAAAAGAAGAAGACAAGTGAGGCTGAGCTATCTTCAAAGGCTCGGTCTTAGATTATGAATCATCTTTTCACCTTTTACGTTATCTGAACTAAAGTCCTTGGAAGGCCAAGGCATTTTTGTAATTGTGTCCGGCATTTGACCGGATAGATCTTTTGTTTTTTCTGACGGTTTTAAAGTCCTTGGAAGGCCAAGGCACTTGGGTTATTTCAATGAATATCTTTGTTTTGCACAACTCTTGTATTCTTTCATAGTTTGTTTCAATTTTGGTGTCTAGTGTTTAAACAACCCTTAGTTATTTCATAAATATTCTAAAGTGAGAGTGTTTAAATTCTCCGATGACAAATGTTTAAGTAGTCATTATTCCTTTAATTCAATCCGGATGGTGTGACAAGAAACAAAGTAAGAACACTTCGAATTTTTAAAAGGCATCAAATTTTATAAAAAAAACCCGGACACCTCATTAAAACCTCCCCGCGCCACCAGGGTAGGAAAGAGTATGCCCCCAAATATTTACATGGATTTTTAAACAAGTAAATATTTACATTACTTCTACTCTAAGTACATTCGGAGATGTTCAATATTCCAAGGGTGATTCAAAACCCTTCCATCCTTGTCTTCTAGCCAGTATGTTCCAGGTTTGAGCCTTTCAATGACCATATAAGGTCCTTCCCAAGTTGGGGCTAGTTTTCCGAGCAGCTTCTCTTTAGTGTGTAAGAAGACTTTCCTTAACACCTTGTCCCCCGGCTGAAAATCTCTTCTTTTAACTCTGGAAGCAAACCTGCTTCTCATCAAACCCTGATAGTGTGTAGCTCTAAGGTGAGCCTTAACTCGTCTTTCCTCTATTAGGTCAAGCTGACCCCTGATTGCCACTTCGTTAGCGTGTTCGCAGAAATTGTGAACTCGAAAGGAAGGGAGAGTTGCTTCTATGGGAGCTATGGCATCCATCCCATAAACCAAGGAAAAAGGTGACTCTTGTGTTGCAGCCCCAGGAGTAGTTCGGTAAGCCCACAAAACCTCTTGTAAAAAACTAGGCCATTTTCCACCAGTCCCTTCTAATTTTTTCTTCAAACCGGAAAGTATAGTTATGTTAGCCACTTCAACTTGACCGTTTGCTTGAGGGTGGAAAGGTGAAGAGAAACAATGTTGTATACCCCTAGAGGCACAGAAACTCTCCATTTCCTTGTTGTCGAACTGTGGCCCATTGTCTGTCGTTATCTTCTGTGGAACACCAAATCTGCAACAGATATTGGATAAAATGAATTTTATGACGGCTTTTGATGTTGTTCCTGCCAGTGGGGCTGCTTCGATCTACTTTGAGAAATAATCAATAACAACAATTATCGTCCTGCGTCCTCCGGATGCCATAGGAAGAGGTCCCACCAAATCCAACCCCCATCGAGCAAAAGGTATAGGCTCAGAAATTGACTCTAAAGGGATGGTTGGGACATGAATTTCATTGCTATATCTCTGGCATGGGTCACACCTTCTCACCAGTTCCTTAGCATCTTGCATTATAGAGGGCCAATAATAGCCAGCCAGTAAAACTCTCCTTGTTAGAGCCCTGAATCCACAGTGAGCTGATCCCTCACCATCATGTAATTCGGAGAGGACTATTTGAGACTCATCATCCCCCAAACACCGCAAAAGAGGTTTACTGTAAGACTTTTTATACAGAACATCTCTTAGTATGATAAAACCACGAGCCTTATGCTTCATTTTTCTTGCTAGTGATTTATCTGGATGCAAAATGCCATCGGAGAGATACTGCAGGAGAGGAAATCTCCCATCTTGAGGTTGTTTCATCTGTACATCGAAAATTTCTTCCTCTTTACCCACATTGAGTTGAATGGAAGGGCACTCCAGCACATGGATCCAAGGATATGACTCAGTATAGGCTATGGTTGCCAAGGAATCTGCTAGTTCATTTTCTGTTCGAGGTATGTGCTCATAAACGATGCTTTTGAACTTAAGTGCCTCATTTTTAAGAAGAAGTAAGTACTTCACTAGTTGCTCCTTTTTAGCTTCGGATTGACCCTGTGCATGATGGATAAGAAGCTGGGAATCACTCATTAACTTGACCCTTTTGGCTCCACAAATGAAAGCCAACTTCAAACCAGCTATAGCAGCTTCATATTCGGATTCATTGTTAGAAGCCCTAAAAGCGAAGCATATAGCCTGATACATTTTGTCACCATACGGAGAGGTCAAGCATATCCCTGCACCGCATCCCATAGTACTTGATCCACCATCTGTCCGGACGATCCAGACCTTTTTATCTTTCATCTCACTAGTTTGCTTTGTATCCCTATCTGGGCTTTGATTGCCGTTCGAGGAGCAAAATCAATATCAAAGTCGCCGAACTCCACTGACCACTTAGTCATTCTACTTGAAATGTGTGCCTTTTGAAGAACATTTTTCAAGGGATAGGATGTCCGGACAATAATAGGATGAGCCTGAAAATAAGGCCTCATCTTCCTTGCAGCAATTACCAAGGCTAATGTTAATTTTTCAAGCTTTAAATAGCGTTTTTCTGCATCTATCAAGCTCTTGCTGATGTAGTACACCGGATGGGGGTAATTATCCACCTCTCTTACTAATACAGCACTGATGGTACAACTGGAAACTGCCAAGTATACGAAGAGTGTCTCTCCATCAACAGGTTTAAATAAAGTCTTGGGGGAGGACAGATGTTTCTTAATCTTATTGAAGGCCTCATCACACTGTGAAGTCCAGTCAAATCCCTTTGCACCCTTTAAAGTTTGAAAAAACGGGGCACATCTGTCTGAAGACCTCGAGATGAATCGATTTAAAGCAGCCAACCTCCCAGTCCACCGTTGTACTTCTTTAATATTTCGAGGAGGCTCCATTTGGAATAAAGCATTAAGTTGGTCCGGATCGAGTTGTATCCTTTGCTCACTTATTATATACCCCGGGAACTTCCCGGACTGCACTCTGAACACACACTTCTCTGGATTTAGTTTCAAATTTACTTTTACTAACCTAGCAAAAGTTTCTTGGAGATCTGCCAAGTGTAGATCTTCATCTACACTTTTTACCGTCATGTCATCAATGTACACTTCCATATTTTTTACAATTTGATCAGCAAAGGCTTTGTTCACTAACCTCTGATAGGTAGCCCCAGCATTCTTTAACCCAAATGGCATCACCTTGTAACAATGAAGACCCCTATCAGTGACAAACGTAGTATGCTCTTGATCTTTCGGATCTACTTGAATCTAATTGTACCCGAAGAAGGCATCCATAAAAGACAGTAGCTTATTCCCAGAAGTGGAATCCACCAGCTGATCAATCCGGGGGACTGGATATAAATCTTTTGGGCAAGCCCTATTGAGATCTGTAAAATCAATGCACATACGCCACTTGCCATTTTTCTTTTTCACCAAGACCGGATTGGTTGTCTATAAAATGATACTGAGACTTCTTTATATGCCCCATTTTAGTGAGCTTGTCAACTTCTTGAACAATAACATCAGCCTTTTCCTTGGAAAAAGCCCTTCTCTTTTGTACCACAGGTGTTATGTCTCTCTGAACGGATAGGTGATGCGATATAATATCTGCTGGAACTCCGGTAACATCAGCATTGCACCAAGCAAAAATATGCTGATGGTCTTTTAGGAACTGCAACATTTTATTCTTCAGTTCGGATGGCATTTTGGACCCTATCTTGACATTTTTTCCTTCTTCCAAAGAATGTGTTTCAACTTCTTTAACCGGTATCAACACTCCAGGGGTCTCTCTGGGGTCATCAATTTCACCCTCACCCCCAGAAAGCCCCTCAAACTGCTATTCTTCATTGATACGAACTGCCCCCAACGTCCGTGGAGCCAGTGCTGTAGCATAATACTCTCTTGCAATCTTTTGGCTACTCCGAACAACTCCCACTTGTCCTTGAACAGCATATTTCCAACATTGGTGGACTGTTGAGGCCACTGCATGCATCCTAGAGAGCCAAGACCTCCCTAAAATAGCATTATAACAAGTGGGACAATCCACCACAATGAAAAGTATTATAACCATCTTCTTAAAGGGGCCATTGCCCAACAGAACTTCCTCTTTGAACTCCCCGATCACATCTGCTGAGCTTCCAGTGAAACCCACAATTGATCTGTCGAACGCTGAATTATAGCTGGGTTTTTCATCTTTTTGTAAGAGGTTAAAAAGAGGATATTGGCTGAACTCCCAGTATCCACCAAGATTTGTCTTATGTCATTGCCCCCAATGGATGCTCCTATGACAACAGCATCTTCATGAGGGCCAGCAATATCCCTCAAGTCATCCTCATCGAAAACAATGAATGGAAATAGAATTTGTGATTGATAGGAGGTCATGCCTCCTTCCAGCTGGGTAGCTAAAGTATGAACGTGCCTCTTCCTCGAAGAAGCAGTAGGAGCTGTCATAGTATCCCCTCCGAAAATTGTGAGTGACTCAAAAAACTCAATAAGCCCGGAGACTGTTTTACAACGTTCTTCAATGGCACCCACTCTATTTCGAGTTGGATCAGAATCCAAGTACTCTGACTCTACATCGAATCTCTCGATTATCACCATAGCTCCCTCTGGAGCGGATGTGCCTGCATTGTTTGGACCAGCCCAATGAGCATTATCAGGCCTATTTCCTCCTCTTATTTTGACATATGCCCCCAGCTTTCCTCTTTCAATTAAATTCTGGACTTCTTGCTTTAAAGCAATACAATCGTCAGTGGTATGGCCAGTATCATTATGGTACTGAAAGTAAGGAATTGTTACGATGTTCCCTAGGAGATTGTAGTGCAGCCGGCCTTCTATAATGTACTTCTTCCTTTGTGTTGTCATAAATGGTGGCCACACTTTATTTTAACTCTGCAAACCACTCCGGTTGAACCCAAGGCCCTCTCTTATTTCTTGATTGTTGACTCTGGGCAGGCACAGCTGGCTGAGACTGAGCTTTAGCTTTGTTATGTCCCTGTCCGGTCTCCCTTGCCTTGTTCCCGGACTGATTTTGGTTGGGGTTTGGTGCAGCCGGGGCAGACCTCGCCTGCCTGTGCACCCTAGCTTTCTTTGTTTCATCAACGTTGATTTGCTTTCCGACCTGATTCAGTAGACCTTTCCAAGTCATGGCTCTCTTTCTGGTCACTGAATCAGCCAAATTTCCAGGGTTTAAGCCCTGCCTCAAAGATGCTATGGCTACTTGCTAAAAGCAATCGGCCAACCCGTTTTTGGTGTTTATAAAACGACTTATGTATTCTTTCAGTGATTCGTTCGGTTCTTGGGCACAATGGATAATTGTGTCCCCATTTCCCTTCAATTCCTTACTCCGAACAAACTGCCTTCAAAAGGCCACCCAAAAGGTATCGAAATTTCTGATGCAGCCTTGTGGTAGGTTGTTATACCACTTCAGAGCACTCCCCGTAAAGGATTGGGAGAATGCTCTACAGAGTAACTTGTCATCATCATCGAAATTCATCATGAAGTTTTTAAATTGCTCCAAGTGGTTGTCCGGATCTAGACTGCCATTGTATTTCTCCATTTTCGTACTATCGAACCTCTTAGGGAGGTTTTCGGACAGAATCTTGGAAGACAATGTAGATTGTCTCCAATTCCGGCCATGACTGAAAACGGTATCCTCATTGGGAGTTGCAAAGATACCTGGTTCATCATGGAAGGCAAAAGGATCCACCAGCATCCGGTCTACGTGTCTCCGGCTATGAGATGATCCTTTGCCTATATTCCTCTTTAATTTCCCATGTCTATCCCTTTTTCTTGAATATTTTTTAATCAACTTTTGCTTCTTTTTGGATCGGCCCTCATCACTACTAGAGGATAAAGACTCTTCAACTCCATCCTCGCCCGAGGAGCTACTAGAAGATTCTAAGTTTGAATCAGAACTCTCCACTGGCTTGGACCGGTGAGACTTTTTGGAGCTAGCATGAGTCTTCTTGGTACTCACATGGGTCTTCGAAGGCTCATGCTCTCTAGGGTTGTCAGTATGATGGGCAACTGATGCCTTTGACTTCTCTTTAATGCCCATCTTTGCCTTTTCTGCCCTCAGAGCTTCTATCTCGCCCTTTAATATATCACGCTCCTCGATGGTATATTCATCATTTTCACCACCACTTCAAGCAACGCTGGTGGTACTTCCAGGGCGTCCGGATTCATTCGGACTGATTTTTTCTGATGGTTTCGAATGCTAGATTCAGGCACCGTCGTGCTCCCACTGTGGTCGCCAATTTGGTGTGGTTTATTTTTGTCTGAGGGTAAGTTTGTAATTTTTGTTTAGAGTTGTGTGGAAGTTTGTGAGTATTTAATATTTGGGTAGAGTGTAGAGGGAGATTTAAGCAGGTTGGTTGTATTTAATTTTCATTACCCTCATTTAATGTTGGTGGTTGGGTATTTATACCATTATATTTGGGTCTTATGGGCTTTCGGGTCGTGTTTAAAGGACTCGGGTCAAGTTTAAGGACCCATAAGTTTTAAGTAGGAGAGCAGGCAGCTTAGTCAAGAAGTGATTAGGTTTTAAGTACTTTAGTTCTGTTCGAACAGTCCAATGGATGATGGTGTCCGAACTGTCACTGTCCGGTTAGGTAGACATTGTCCGAACGGATCCTGTCCGAAGTGGTAACGGAATCCGGACTCATCAGGAAATATTCCAAAAAAATCTCTATTTCCATTTCTAACTCGAAACCAATTTCTATAAATATTAATTTAGCTTATTTCATTAAATTATATTCCGAGTTGATATGGATTAAATTCTATTACTTTTCAATTAGAAGAAAAATAGTTCGCAACTCCTATTTATTTGACGTTTTAGAATAGTGCACAAATATTAAGTACAAGATCGACTAGAGAAAAAATGAAAAAAAATTGTTGTTATTGGTTTATGTGTTATTATTGTATGATGTGAAATTTTTATTCGAGATTATGTGTTTTTTTTCAGTTATGGTTTTTTTTGTACTTTCAATGACTAAGTGATTATTTGTTTTAATTTGATGAGTAATGATTATTATTTTATCACTAAAATTTTAGTTTTATAATTTAAAATTTGACTTTTAATAGTCATGGTTTACATATATTTTAAAATATTAAATATATTTTATTAATAAAACAATCGATAATTTTAAACTTTTTATTTGATGGTATTTTAATCAAAATATTATTATCTAATATAAATAAATAGCCAAAAAAACTTCAACCTCTTTTATTATATTTAGAAACGTATTGACAGCTTTTTTTTAAAAAAAAATCTTATTCATAATTTTTTAAACAGTATAAAAATCTTATCTAACAAAACTATTTGCAGTTTTTTCTCAAATATCATTATTACTTTTTTTTAACTGTTTCAAACTCATTCCTTTTTTTTTCTCTTCTTCCGTTTATGGCTAGTACTTTTTTTGCCATAGTTTTTTCAAAGGTCTTTTTTTAAAAAATCTTATTCTTATTTTTTTTGCCATAGTTTATATATTAAATTTCACTTTATATATATATATATATATATTGATACAATCACAACAAAAAATAATATATAAAAACATTTCTTCATTTAAGACATTCAACAAAAATACATACGATTTCACTAAAATTTTAGAAGAAAAAAAGAAAAAATTTCAGCAGTTCGAACTTCTTTTTTTATTTCTATTTTATCATTCTTTTGGATACTTGTTTAAATCGAAACCGCAAAGAACTACATTTAGATCAAAATCTCAAACAATTTTTTTGTTTAAAAGAGTTTAAATGGAATCCATATTTTTTATATCTTTAGAATAATAAGTCATAACCATAACCATGATTGTGGAACTACCATTTTATTTATAACCCAACAAAACCATCTATAAAAAATCGTTTTTACTTATTTAAATTAATAACATTTTTTTAAACTAAAAAACATATGAATAACCGAAAGCGATTGGACAATACAAATGTGAATGAAAACATAAAGATGAAAGTTGAAAAAAAATGACATTTTTACATACTCCCTCCCTAATTTATTTGTTTTTCCAATAAAAATGTCCCTTTTTCCAATTTTACCTTTATGTTTTCATTCACATTTTTGTTTTTGTTTTTTTCTAGTCCTAATACTTTATGGCAAAAATATAGGTTTAAGATTATTATTTTTGACTTCCAATATGTTTTAACAAAAGAAATTAAAAAAGATGTTACAGATTTCTTTTCTATTTCTTTTAATTAGATAATAATATTTAGATTAAAATATCAATTTGATTTAAATATCATCAAATATAAAAATTAAAATTATCTATTTTTTATTAATAAAATATATATTTAATAGTTTTCTTCTAAAAATAGGTAGACTAAAAGTCAAATTTTAAATTATAAAACTATAACTTTAGCTAAAATAATAATCATTACTCATCTAAATGACGAAAAAATAGTCATGCAATAGTATCGCATCCACAAATAACTAAGGAGCTACATAAGTTAGAGAGAAATTTCTCTCAGTAAAAAGAAAACACTCCATTTTCTCTCTCTAGGACCTTCCACGCTCTACTTTCTCTCCCCCATCATTCTCTTCGATTTTATTTTTGATTTCACCTTCGACATCCTGATTTTTCGTGTGGTTCATCTTTGCCAAGATTTTAGCATTCAAATCCAGCCTCCAATGTCATATATACGTCGTTCTAGATGGAATTTTCGACGGAAAAATAAACTGGCCACCGCTGTATTTCGTCATTGTTTATCCTTTTAGCAAAGATCTGCTCGCTCCATCACAATCTGCTCGCTTCTTGTTGGGATGATTCATCTCTAAATCTTTAATTTAATGGAGGATTTGGCTCAGGATAATGCTCAAGTAGTGCTAGCCGAAAATAAGAAAACTGAGAACAAAAGAGGAAGAAAATGCTACAAAAGTTTCTAGTCAAGGTGCTCTTGTTTCGCCTAATGCTTTGGTTTTGTTCGATCCATTAATGACTAGAGAAATATTGTTTGATGAAAATGGCTGTGATGATAAAATGGAAATGAATGATGAACAAAACACCTATGTTGCATCAGAATATGGAAACTTGTTGTTAACGACTTCTGTTGGTGGTGGGAGATTGAAGATTCTGTTGGTTTTGCCTTTTCCTCTCTGGAGAATACTGTTAGTGGTGAGTCCTTGCTCAGAAAAAGAGCAAGATCAGTTCGTAGAAAACTAGGACAGATGAAGAAACTGAAACACAAATACCAACTCCAGTGACCGATACTGTGTTTCAAGATGGCTGCCCAATAGCCGTGACCCTTTGCTAAATGAAACAGCTTCATTAAAGTCCCATAATGGAGCACGCATCATTAAAGCACATAATGATGGGCTGCATGACCCTTCGTTTGGTGAAACTTACTCCTTTATTTCTCATAAAGACAGTCCACATATTTGTTCATCTAACAAAACGCATGCTTGTATGCCACTTAATAATAACAGATGAGTCATTCCATCAACATTAAAGAATCCATTCATTGTTTTTAGTGCTGGAAATGAGAACAGTCCCACTCCTTTAACTAATGGAACAGCCCCATTAAATACGTTTAATGCCAGTAACGCAGGGTAGAGAAACCCTTTAAATAAGATGCTCACACTGGATTCTCATACCACACTACACAAAATTTTCGTAAGACTTCCTCTAACCTCTTCCAAGGTTCTCGGTTTGAATCTAAAGGCTTGAAACTCCATTACATTGTGCCCCCTTTAGATGGTGACGATATCACTCTTGACCAAGCAGACGAAATTCCTTTTGTTGAGACTTGGGGCTACTGTCTCATCGGTTGTTTCACCGGCAAACTTCTTGGGAAGGTTGTGTTTGATAACATCAACAAACGTTGGGGATTTGTTGTAAAAACATGTTTTATGGGAAAGAATTGACATTCTTCAAGTTCCTCACTAAATCAGACTTGCTACAAGTTCTAGCCAACGAACCTTACACCACCTACAATAAACGTTTATGTTAAAAGTAATTATCAAAGACGTTATGTTGACTGACAACCTAATCACCAAAATACCGACGTGGTTTGTTCTTAATGATGTCCATCTCAGTGTTTGAAGTGAAATAGGTTTGAGTAAGATATCTTCCAAAATTGGTAAGCCTCTCTTCACTAACCGATGTACTTGTAAAAAAACTCGCATGAAATATGCTCGTATACTCATTGAAATTGATGTTAGTAAAAATCCCATAACAAGTTCTTGTGTGAAACTTCCTTGTGGTAGCCATTATATTCAATATGTTGTGTACGAAAACTACCCTCTGTTTTGCTATATGTTAGCGTTTTGGGCACAATCACTTTCTTTGTCCATCCACAGAGCAGGGAAAAGAAAACAACAAAGAGAAAAAGAAAGAATCAATGACACAAAAACCTCGTGTCAACCAAAATGTGCGCAAGATTGCTAATGAAAGGCCGCACGCGACTAAAGGTAAACCATCCACTTCTGATCCTCATTGGCAAACCACCCCTGCCTCAACACAACACACGTACACAAAAGGATTTTGTACCTACACCATTATTGAAGATGAGATGGATCATACCTTCGCAATGAATTCAACCTCACTCGTTGCTGATGCCTTACATTTCCAAAATAAACCCCTTGTGGACAATCCGATGACAAACACTAATGATCGGGAATCTATCTTTGGCCATTCGTTAAACAAATATGAAACCCCACCTTTCACGAGCAACTCAACTGATCCACTAAATATCCCTTGGCAGAAGGTCCTGAGCAAAAGATCAAATGAAATGTGAGGCGCGGAGGGCCCAACAACTCCTCAATTGATCAGTGGAGCTCCTAATTTTGAACATCATAGGCCTTTATTGGAGTACAGATCGGGGCTCTTCTCTCTCCATGGTTTGTAAGCTCATTAAACAAAACTTTTTGCCCATGCTTTGACTCTTAGAAACTAAATTTTCCAAAGAACATTTAGATAACTTTATGTCTTCATGCTTCATAAACTAGGATCATGTTTCTAATCTTGATGTGATAAATGCAGGGCGTATTATTGTTCTTTGGGATTTTATTAAGGTGGCTTGCACAGTGATTAAAATTGGAAGCCAATATATATACTTCAAAGTCCATTGCAATGTCACCTAAGAAACGTTTTTTGTTACCTTTGTGTACCCTTTGTATAGTGTAGCGCAAATGAGAGTTCTTTAAAATCACCTCACCACCATCGGGGCCACCATTTGCTTACCTTGGATGATTATGGGCGGTTACAACGCCAACTGTGCACCGGGAGACCATATTGGGGTTATTTCCCTTCAAAATGGTGAGTTAATTGATTTAAATAACTTTCAAGTATCTCATGGTCTTGTCGATGCACCCTCCACAGGTTCCCTCTATACATGGACAAATGGTACTATTTTGTCCAAACTTGAACGGGTCCTTATAAACCATGGTTGGAGTGACAATAATCTCTTATGCAAAGCCTTGTTTCTCCTAATGGAGCCGATCTCAAACCACTGCACAGTCATAGCCTCAGTTGTACGTGACTTTCAGCATGGCTTTCAACATTTTAAATTTTTCAACATGTGGCTTGATCATCCCAGGTTCGCTAGAATTATTGAAAACATGTGGGGTAAATTTATCGACGATACAAAACAATACGTTCTTTCGCAGAATTTGAAGGTGCTAAAATACCCTCTAAAAAAATTGAATAAGGTCGAGTATAGTGGCATTCTTGAGCATACTGATACTACAAATACAACCTTCAAATAGGTCATTTCATCTCTCATAGCGCATCTGAATAACATGTCTTTGAAAGAATAGGTCCACAAATTACAGGCTAAAGCAAACTTCTTACTCACCGTGAGAAAAGATTCCTTCAACAACGTATGAGGTGCACCCCCCCCCCCCCCTTAGTTGATGGTGATAGAAGTCCGGAATATTTCCATAGCCTAATCAACCGTGACAATGCTGGAAAAAAAATCCTATATAATTTGTGATGATGGCTCCCGCACCACCTCCCCAATGGAAGATGCCTCTCTCGTTGTTGAATTCTACACAAACCTCTTTGGTACTTCCCGTCCAAACTCTCCTATTGAAAAACATGCCATGCACCATGGCCCTCTCGTTGTGGAACAACAATTTAAGTATCTCCTTAAGTCTACTCAAGTTGATGAAATCATAGACGCTTTTTTTTAATATCGGGAACGACAAGGCTCCGGGACCGGATGGATACACTTCGACCTTCTTCAAAAAGAATTGGGACCTCTTGGGAACTGACTTGATTGATTGTGTCTTAAAGTTCTTTAACACCGGTAGCCTCCTTCGTGCAATATACCATACCATCATTGCCCTGATTTTGAAAAAGGAAAGTATTCCCAGAGTTGGTGATTTCAGGTCGATTGGTCTCACAAACGTTACCCTATAAAGTGATAACCAAAATCTTAGCAAACCGAATAGCCCATCTTCTTCCAAATCTCTTTGACATGGGACAATGTGCTTTCGTGAGTGGTCGGAATCTTGTCGATAATATTTTTCTTTCTCAAGAATTGGTTAGAGGTTTGAACCGAGCAAGAATTTCTCCAAGATGCATGCTCATGGTGGCCTTTAGAAAGCTTTTGACATGATCTCATGGTACTTCATTTCAGAATTTTTTAATGGTATTGGCCTCCTTCCTAAATTTTTTGGTTGGATTCAAGCATGTATTAATACGGCATCATTCTCGTTATATATCAACGGAGAGCTTCATGGCCACTTTTGTGGGCAACACTTAAGAAAATGGGACCCGATATCTCCTACATTATTCATCATATGTTTGGAATACTCTCCCGATTATTAAGGACGAGGTCAAGTGAGTCGGGTTTTCACTTCTACCCAAAGTGTTCCCACGCGCACACCACTCACCTTGCTTTAGCTGATGACTAAAAGACAGTTCTGATGATCTAACTGATCTAAATGATGCTCATTTCAAAAGCTGATGAGACATCGGTAAACATCCTTATGGAATGCTTAAGTCACTTAGAGGATGTGTCGGGCCTCTTTCTAAACCTCTCAAAATACACCATATATCTTGCAGGAATTAAAGATATTGTCTATGATCGGGTTATGGATAGAGTCGGATTTGAATTTGGCACTTACCCAGTTAGATATTTGGGCATTCCTCTTGCTCATATGACGGTTTTGGTTACCGAATTTTCTCAATTGACTGGAGCTATCTCGAGATACATTTATAAGTGGGAACATATGAATCTATTATGCGTAAGGAAACTCGAATTGATCACCTCTGTGCTTCAAGGCTTTGAATGCTTCTAGTTCTGAGCCTTCTGATTGCATTCAGCAGTCCTTAACACCATCCACTCCTTCTACCTCAAATTCTTTTAAGGTGGTAGACCTGCTCAAATCTATTATGATTGAATTTGTAAACCTAAAGATGAAGGAGGTTTTGGGCTCATGGATATTAGAATTAGGAATCGTTCCCTCCTTGCCCATTCGATCTGGTTATTTCGTTCTAGTTCTGAGTCGTTTTGGATGAAATGGGTGCACGAGTATTATCTTAGAGGACAAACCATATAGGACTACCAAAGACGAGACAGAGACAACCATCTTCTTTGAAAACTTCTTGACATTAGAGACACTTGGGTTCAGACGTTTGGTGGGTGAGAAAATTCCATTCGTGGCCTTGAAAGTTGTATTGAAGGCGGAAAACTAATCACTAACCACGTTTACAAGGCCATGAGAATAAATGGTGAGCCTCAACTAACTCTATCAAATATATGGAAAAGATTTGTTCCCCCAAAATACTTATTCACTGTCTGGCTTGCCTTGAACCGTTGGCTGGCTACGAGAGACACAATTCACTATATGGCCTTGCCGGATAACAGTTGTCACTTTTGTGGACAACCGGATGACTCCAGTGCCCATCTTTTCTTTACTTGCAGCGTTACTAGATCGATATGGAGCCGTATTAGATCCTGATTGGAGATTACTTGGGAAATGACCACATTGGAAAGCGCACACAAATTGATTAAGAATGAGCATCGAGGCATATTTTTCTGATCCCACGCCATCACTCTCCCTTCCAAGCTACTGTTTGAGATTTGGTGCGCCCGAAATCGTTGTGTTAATTATGAAGAGATCGTGACTCAAGACACCTCTTTGTTCAGATTACTCTCACTACCTTGAGAATTTTATGCAGATTATATCAGCATTTTCAACTCATGTGTTGGAATTGCTTTATCTCATTGATATATCCAGTTTTTATTATCTTTTTTTAGGCCTATTAGCACTAATTCTGGAGCATATGTAATGCGCTCTCTCTTAATGATTGTAATTTTGTACATCATATATACAAAACAAATTTTATCTATAATACAAAAAACATCAACAAATAAGGATAACTTTATCATTTTTAATTGAACTTTCTTAATATTTGTGCACTATTAAAAAAAGTCAAATAAATTGGGGCATAATAAAAGTCAAATAAATTGAGATAGAAGGTGTAACGTCAAATAAATTAGGATATTTTATATTTTATCTTTTTACTAGAACGCCAAATAGACCGGGAGGGGATAAACTACACTCCAAAGTTTTTAGATTCGATTTGAAATGATTGATATGCTAAAGATTTTGCGGGTGAAATAAGATAAAAAAATCATAACATTTTTTTTATTTCTAAAAACACAAACAATCGATGGGCAAAAAGGGAAAGAGTAAGTTTATATCTACTTTTTCAAAGTTTAATTTGAATTTTTATATTTTGTTGAATTTGGTAGATTTTGATTAGGGTGTCCAAATTGCTTAGCACATATAATTTACTTCTCAAATAAACACAATTTACTTTGCAAATAAACACAAAAGCCAAACATATCATATTTGGGAAATAAATCATCTCATACTTTTAAAATAATAATAATAATAATAATAATAATAATAAATTTCTTTAGTAATAAATAGGTGAACATCATATTGGCGCTTTTAATATTTAATGGGTAGTTTGATATAATTAAGTGTATGAAAATTAAATATATTTTGATATAATTATTACATACCTTTTTGTAGGAACTAACCCGACAGAAGGGATGAGTCTAAAATAAAAAAAATCATTAAAGAGTAGATATATATCTAGCATTTTTATTAGAATTAAATATATTTGCTGATTTTATTAAATGATGAATCATTTTTATTAAAGAGTGACTATATTTTTCTTTTTCTATTGTTTATTTATTATGTAATATTTACTTTCTAAGTCTTTTATTCTATTTTAAAATAGTCAAATAAATATATTGCATATTTATTATGCAATATTTATTTTTTGATTTTTTTATTCTAGTTTAAAATAGTCAAAGAAATATATTATATATTTATTATTCGATATTTATTTTCTAAATCTTTTTATTATAGTTTAAGCTAGTCAAAATATATATTGCATTTTTATTATGTAATATTTATTTTTTAAATCTTTTCATTCTAGTCTAAAAGCGTCAAATAGATATATTGCATATTTAATATTTTAAATTTTTTATTCTAGTTTAAGAGATTCAAACAAATATATTTATTTTCTAAGTGTTTTTATTATAGACTAAGAAAGTCAGATATGTCGCATATTTAAGCTAGTAAAAAAATATATTGCATATTTATTATGTAATATTTAATTTCTAAATATTTTCATTCTAATTTAAAATAGTCAAAGAATATATCTAATTTCTTGAAGTAATAAAGATATAAAAGAAGAACTAAACTTTTCACTAAATCGCGTATAGTGCACGTCCAATTTGGGCTAAATCGCATGCGCGATTTTGCCAAATCTTGGCATTCATAATTCACGAATTTGCTCGACACAAAAATCTAACCCATCGAATCCAAATCCTTTAAAACTCAACGAAATTAAAAAAACATACCAAAATATAGAAAAACATATACCTATGACTATCTTACAAAACAACAAGAAGAATCGTAGGAAAACTAAAGGTTTTAGGCCAAAACAATAACTCTAAATATCATTAAAAGTACCTAACTAAATTGCAAAATAATTACATTAATAAGTATAGAATTCATATCTTACCGTGTTTGCAAGTTTGGATTTGAGAAATCTTGAGTTTTTGGTTAGACAATTTTAAGAGGTTTTAGGTTAGAGAACAGAGAAAATAGAGAGTTTTGGCTGAAATTGATCTTTTATATTAAAGGTATTTCGGTCGGGCTCTCATTATAACGGGGTATCATTATAACCAAAAGAGGTCATCTTTGGTATCTCATCTTCATAAAGGAAATTTACAATGAGTAATAAGTTACTAAGAAACATTAGAAACGTTACTACCCATGTATTATCTGCAATGTATAATAGATATCGAATTAATAGGGATAAACAAAGAGTATTTATGACTAATATAAATAGGAGAGGCTCTGGGTGTAAAATGTGATGATTCATAAAATATACTATACTTTCCATTATTTCATATATTTTTAGCCTTGTTCTCTTTAGAAAATCTTATTTGGTGTTTGATTGAGGTTTTACCTCCTCAAATCGGGACCTTTTACGGGAATGTTATGTTTCTCATTTCTCTAAAAACTGAATCTATTTATTTTTCTTTGAGAGAAAATGGAATTGCAACAGTTCTCTCCTTAGATTGAGTAGCAGATCGTCGTTGCGATTCCGGAGATGAGCGGCAGATCATAACTAAGCGTCGGCGCTTTTCAATCTCCTTTATTGAGTGCGTCAACGACTGATTACGGTTAAATCGCGGTTTCCAATCGTGTCGATTCATTCATCTAATCAATGCCATTACTCGCAAGTTTTTTTAGTGAAGGATTATTGGTAATTAAGGGTTTGGTATACTCTATCCATTATTTTAATTATGTTATTTCTTTATATAACTAGTTTCATATTACTAGTTATTTTCATGGCACCAAAAAACAAAAACATAGTTACAGTTCTTTGCTAAGGTCAATGGGAATTCATATATTATCAATACTAGTAACCAACATAACTCTTTCCAACCTATTAACCTAGATGACGTCTTTGATATTGATTAAAACATAGAGATATGTGTTTCTTTAGATCGTAATCAATATAAACTCACCCGAAGTAATTTTTCCTACGTTAGCGTTACCGCTACCACTAGTTTGAATTATAGGAAGAAAACATATTGGGTATGAGATCACTTTATTATACATACTATCTTACGTAAATCTAAGTCTACATATTATGATAAAAAAATCTTATAGGCGTGAAACAACTAATAGCGGCACCGACAGAATGGGAGGACATTAGCAAAACAACACCAAATAGTAGATAATTCTAGATGTGAAATCGAGTATGGGTTCCAAATGGTGATAGATCTAGATACTAGTGGAACTAAGTGATATTGAAGAATATATTACTGATCAAGTTGGCGAGGATGAAAATATCTTGAATCGGAAGACAAACTTTCGGATGAATATAATTTGTAATATAAATTTATTAGTGAATTGGTACCAGAGGTTTTCAAATTGAGACCATGCATACAAGTCGTGGCCCACGAGATTATAAACTTTGACAATGTTTAAATCATTAAAATTTATTTTGTATCCTTCAATCTTATAATATAACAACACTTACTTATATAGTTATACTAATTAAACTATACTACCAATCATCACTTATCACAAATTTTTAATCATTTGGAATAATCAAACTATAACAATCGTGTACTACTTATAATCAAACTATACTAAACTTATACTACTTATAGCACTGAAACTATAATAATGTATACTATAATCACACTATAACAATTATTTTATCACTTATAATAATCAAATTATAACAATATTTGTAGTACTTATAATCACATTGTAATAATCAAACTATAATAACCTTATACTACTTATAAATTACAATGTACAGACTATAACAATTTGTTTATCCAACAATAATAGCACTTGTACTCTATGTGTTATAAATATAATATAATATTGAAATTTTGCTTATCTTACAAACTTGACTCTTAAAAATCCACCACATTATGAGGAATGTAGAATAAAAATTATTTTGAGTTTTAGACAAGTAAAAAAATATCATATTTTTCATATTAATGTGATTATACTACTCTCATGCCTATGGCGGATTGGAAGTCCAGTTATGTTTTATCGTTAATCGTGAGCAGACTATGATTTGGGCTTATTGTGACGGGCCAGGACAAAAATCTATTGTGCTTAAATATGTCATGTTTTTATTGTTCCCCGAACGGTACCATATCGATGATATCGTGATAGGATGATATGAATTTTGCAGTGTCATGCCCATTTAGCCACGTCCATTAACCATACCTTTCTAACCATCTTCTTTAACAACAACCCCTAATCTAAATCCATAATAATGTTTAAATATATAAAAAGAAAACAAAAATCATAGACAAAAAAATATTGAATACCTATTTCCCTACAAATGAAGTAGGTCTAGCAATATTTCAATTTAAATTTTACAATTTCTGCATGTTTTGTAAATGTCTCACATACTCTCACACGTCTTATGCAGATTAGTTTTACTTTTCAAAACTTTGTTCTTGCAAATTTTGTACAATATTTGGTAGTTTCTCACACACATAATGTGAGATATGTGATTCATTCAAAAAAATACGGGAATAAGACTAATCTTGTAATTTATATGCAAGATTATGCATGATTCTTTAGGTTCAAATTTATATATGTTTATTTAGCCCTATCAATAAATATTATCTCGATGGTTTGTTAAATTTAGAATATCACTGATAGTTTATGCTATATTCTCGCCTTATGCAATTCAATTGGTCATTTTTTGTTTAAATTTGTCTGAGGATAAAAATATGGTCAAAGCACATTTTTTTAGGATTATAATGTATATTCAACACAAACATCAATTACACGAAGTATGTCTATACTAATAAGTATAATATATTGGTTGATAATTGAGTTATGTAATGTTATAAATCTTTACGATAATGGTAAAGCAAAAGATAAATCTATATTTTTTCTTACCGTGAGAGATACACATAGTATAGTAAAATAAACCTAAAACTCAATAAAAAAATCGGCATGCATAGAAAATATGATTCTTCGTTTAAACTTGGGGCATATCTTGGTCCCCCTTTAGTAAATTTTCCATTTACTAGTTTCCCTCAAGAGGATTTGGTGATTGATTTCATAAGGCTTGAATATTGCAACGGTTGGCCAATGCAATAGTCGCGATTTGACCTGAGAAAGGGACACAATTTTTCATAACATCACATTACTTTTTTACCGAAGAGCTCTTTTTACCTCCTTTTTTTATATTTTGATGTGTGTGTTGGTTTATTCTTTAGGGTAAGGGAATTTTATTTTCCCTCGGATATTGATGAATCAACACTATAATCCAGTCATCCAGTGATTTATGGACCGGCCAAGATAGTTTGTTTTTCTTTCTGAACGTTTTTCTTAGACTTTTTTATTCATAACCAACATAAGCATCCTTATTCACTATGTGACTAAGAGCCTGCTTTCTGGTTGGAAGGAACACTTGAGCATCGAGATCACCCAATTATGTTACGACTTCAACTGAATCATAAGAAATTATCAATTATACCAAAAAATGGGTAGTTTATTGGATTAGACTCCAAAGATGGATTCGGATCAGATTAATCGGAGTAAATAAATTTTGAAATTCACTCGACCAATATTATCTGGACCACCTGCTCAACTTGATGAAAGTTTCTTTAGAAACTTCCAAATTCTACTGTTGGGACCTCGAGTTTCCTACAAAAGAAGATCACGTGAGAAGTAAAAAACTAAAGAAAAAGATTTATAATGATCTTAGACCGATTTGGTAGATTACTTACTTAACCTCTACTCTTTCATCCCATCGGAATTCAATTGGGTTTCTATTCTCCAAGATGGCTTTATATTCTCCCAACAACCGGTGATGAAGAAGAATTGATGTTTCCAAGTTTTCTCCGCTTTAAGAAGATCGTTCACCACCATGAACTCATTTCCTAGGGTGATAAAGTAGAAGAGTATGTAAGGATTCCTCAAAAGGGTAGTAAGGGCCATAAATTGTTCCAACATAACCTCAATTCGAGGAAGCCTCGATGCAATAATGGAGGATATGAGAGTAAATCACATATTGGGACTAGCCTTACTAAAGCTTAGGTTCACTAGTGGGGAACTACGAGGGGAACTAGGAGGACAAAGTTGTATAAGTCCCCAATAAAATTAAAAACTTTCTTCGAGAATTCAACGACGATATCCAACTAAAGTTTCCAAGAGTACTTCCTCCTCGAATGACCATCCATCACAGAATAGAACTTGAACCTAGTGCCAAGACTCCAACAAATTTTCCATATAGGATGGATCATATATAATTAGTAGAACTAAGTAAACAATTGGATGAATTTCTTAGTGTTAGGATGATACAACCTTCAAAGGATTCTTATGGTGCCTCGTCCTATTTCAAAATAAACAAGATAGAAAGCTTTGAATGTGTATAGATTATAAGGCGCTCAACAAAGTAACGATCACAAACATATATCAAGTGCCAAAAGATGCATATCTGTTACATAGGCTAGCAAAAGCAACCTATTTCACAAAGTTGGACTTGCGATCAGGATATTGGCAAGTCATAGTCGCATTGGGAGATAAGACAAAGAAAACATTGTTATGAGGTACGGTTCTTACCAGTTTTTAGTCATGTCGTTTAGTTTGACAAATACACCTGTTATATTTTGCAATTTGATGATGATGTGCTCCACAACTTCCTAAATCGTTTATCCGCTGTATATCTAAATGATATATTAGTTTATAATAACTCGTTAGGAGACCATGTAGTATATATGTCATAAATATTCTCGAAGTTTAGAGAATACAAACTCTATGTGAAGAAAGATAAATGAAATATTTGATGCAAGGAAGTTAAGTTCCTTGGACATTGGATTAATTCAGTCAGATACGGATTGATGAATGTAAAGTCGAGGCTATTAGCTCATGGAAAAGTAACGGACCTAAAAAGTTTATTAGGATTGGGATGAAAAATTCCAAGCCGCATTCGAAAATTTTATTAGGATTGTAAGCCTTCTAATCGACTTGTTGAAGAAAGATAAGGTTTGGCATTGGGATGAAACATTCCAAGCCGCATTCGAAAAGTTAAAGGCAACAGTTTCATCCGAACCGATTCTACAATTACCTAACTTTAATAGTTAATTACCTATTTTAAATAAAAAATTAAGGTTAACTTCTAAAGTTTGATTTTTATGTTATTTTTTTATTTTTTTAAAAGTTGAAAATTAAATTTTAATTTATTATATTTTTTTAAATGGACCGGATTGGACCGAAACCGGACCAATAATGGACCAAACCAAAACTGGACTGAACCGAAATGGACCGAACCGAACTCGGACCAAACCGGAATTAGAACCAAACCGAATCGGACCAAACCGGACCGGACCGAACCAAACTGAACCGAAAAATTAGCAGTTTGGTCCGGTTCCAAAATATAGAACCGAAAGCTTAGCGCTCTGGTCCGGTTCAAACCGATAAACTTAGCGGTCTGGTCCGGTTCCGGAAAAATCCGGACCGAACCGGACCGATAAACACCCATAATCATATTACTGGCTGAAAATCGAACAAAACATACATGAATATGTCAAGACTTGTCTCATATGCTAACTAGACAATATGGAGAAAAAGAAACAAACAAGTTTGTTATGGACCATTCCCATTCTTGAGAAATCATGGATCTCACTTTCAATGGAATTTATCTCTAATTTCCTGGATATAAATGGATTTAAGTCAATCTTAGTAGTGGTGGACAGATTCTTAAAGTGTACAGTCTTCATTCATGCACCATATGTATGTATGAACGATAGCCGCTGAATTATTTTATTGCGACATTTTCAAACTATTTGGCATTCCATGCGACACCATTAGGGGCCTTACTGGTAAGTTTTGGGTATTTTTGTTCAAATTGTTTGGCTCATACTTGAAGTACTCCACATTCAACTATCCACATACAAATGGAAAAACCGAACATATCAATGCGCTATTAGAAAATTATCTAAGGAATTAATTTACCATTGGTCAAAAAAATGAGTGAAGTTGCTTGACACAGCTCAATATTGCTATAATAATCATAGTTTTTCATCAACCAGTTTAGGCCCCCCAGAATTATCGATTGAATATCAACTTGCGACACCGTTAGAAGTGTTGCAACAAAAATAACAAGGTAGGTGCCCGACCACTAATTGTTTTGCTCAAGACAAGCAAAAACTCAGAGATGGTAAAGAATAGTCTTGAAAACTCATCAAGATGAATTCAGAAATATGGGGATCATCATCATGGGCTGTTGAAATTTAAAGAATATGACAAGGTGTTGCTCAAACTCACGCCCCGAGTTTAGGAAAAATATAACCGACAAAATATATCATAAAGCTCCCAATCAACGCTTTTAGGGTTATTTTTCGTGATGAAATGAGTTGGGGAAGTATCATATAGGTTAAAATTTCCAGACATACTTAAGATATATCCGATATTTTCATATGAGTTTTCTCAAGTCTTTCTATGAAGAAGATGATATGAGTCAAGCACAGAGGAAGAAGGCTCATTTATTTATCTGTGAGAATATACGGAATATGTGGAAAAGAATCTAAAGATATGCACACGAGGTGAAAGCAAACTAAACTGGAAGAGTACTTCGATAATTCAAACACGTCATGACATTAACGTTTCCAAGAGAACTTCATCCTCGAATACCATTGGATAACTTACTTCGTGCTGGGATGATACAACCTTCAAAAGCTCATTACTTATAGGGTGCTAAAAAAGTAACAATCTAGAACAAATATACAGTGCCAAATGTTCTACATCTATTTGATAAAGTATCAAAAGCAACCTACTTCACAAATCTGGACTTACAATCTAGATATTGGCAAGTCAGGGTAGCAGCGGGAGATAAGGAGAAGACAACATTTATTACAATGTACGGTTCTTATAAAGTTTTAGTTATGTCGTTAACATTGACAAATGCACCAGCTATATTTTGCAATTTCATGAATGATGTGCTCTACGACTTGCTAGATCATATTGTTATAGTATATCTAAATAATATAGTAGTGTATAGCAACTCATTAGGAGACCATGTAGTATATTTTTCCTATGTATTCTTGAAGATAATAGAATACAAACTCTATGTGAAGAAAGAGAAATCAAATTTTTGCTGCAAGGAAGTTAAGTTCCTTGGACATTGGATTAGTTCAGACAAATACGGTTGGATGAACGTAAAGTCGAGGCTATTTTGGACTAGATAGCTCCTGTCAAGGTAACGGACCTAAGATGTTTCTTAGGTTTGAAAAATTATTACCAGAAGTTCATCAAGGGCTATTCAAATATTGTAAACTCTCTGACCAACTTGTTGAATATAGGTAAGGTTTGGGAGCAAGCGAGCAACAAGCACCTACTCCTATCAAAATGAAAAGCTGCAATGCAAGCTCCGCTTGCAGAAGCGAGCCCCTCTCAGAGAATCCCTTCTGCCTTTGCACTCGAGGGCCAATCTCCGTCCGGCCCGAGGAAACCTTTGCACACCTCCGTTACCTTTTGGGAGGCCTACGCCCCATAAAAACTGTCTACCTGAGACTGTCCCTTGGCCTGTAGGTCCATACGATCTGTTATATAAACAGGTAAGTGTTCCCGTCCATTATGGATAGCAATAGTATGGCCGATCATTGTGGGTATAATGGTAGATGCTCGGGACCAAGTTATTATTATTTCTTTTTCCGCCTTTGTATTAAGCTTCATCAATCGCGGTATTCAGCTGACTTGCACTGATAGACCCCTATTGTATTGGAATTAGGCGCCCATCTTTTTACTGTTGTCAAATATCACATACCAGATCTGATGAAATGGGATGATTTGTTGACTGACAGTATCTCGTCCCTTAACCACCAGCGCATTGTAAATATTAGGCATTTGGATGAAAAGTGCCAAGCCGCATTCGACAAGTTAAAGGAAACAGTTTCATCCGAACTGGTTCTCAACTTTTACTTATCATTCAAAGTACACATTGACACTTCAGATACAGCGATTTGAGGTATTCTGACTCAAGAAGAACATTTGATTTCCTTTGAAAGTCAAAAGTTGAATTATACGAAGCAATGTTATTTTTCTCATGAAACAAAAATTGTTGTAGTAGTGCATAGCCTAGAGACATGGCAGCACTATCTACTATGAACCAAGTTCATCATAGTGGCAGATGATGTAGCCCAGACATATTTCAAGACACATAAGAACTTAACTTCGAAACAATCTAGATGGCAATAGTTCCTCACGGAGTTTATTTTCCAATGAGTACATAGACCTGGAAAACAAAACCTTGATTCTGATGCACAAGTAGAAAGAAGATAGAATGTTATGTTGTCTCCATCACTGTAATTCAAAGTAAATTCTTGACTTGTGTCAATGAGGAGGCAAACAATGAATTTATTTTCAGTAAGTTAATGTGAGAACTTAAGGATGGAACTATTAGAATGTATTGGAAATAAGACAAATTGTTATATGCCAAGGGTGGCAGATCACTCATTCCATTAAGCGGTAGTATTTAAAAAGATCTACTGAATGAGACTCATGAAAAACAATGGGTTGGTCACCAATGTGTAAAAAGGATGAAGGTATTCTTATCAAGATCATTCTACTAGCAAAAAATAAAAAAAATACATAGAGACCTATATGAAGACTTATCAATTATTTTAACTAAACAAGACGGAGAAAAAGAAACAAGGAAACTTGCTACGGTCCTTAACTATTCTTGAGAAACCATGGATCTCAGTTTCAATGGACTTTATCTTTGGTTTCCTAGAGGTAATGGGATTCAAGTCAATATTATTAGTGCTCTACAGATTGTTGATGTATGTTGCCTTTATTCATGCACTACGGGTATGCACGACAAAGATAGCCGCTAAAATATGTTATCGCAACATCATCAAACTATTTGGAATTCCAGGCGACATCTTTAGAGAACGAGAAGCAAAATAGACATGTAAGTTTTGGACATTTTTTTCAAATTACTCGGCTCAGGTTTGAAGTTTTCCACAACCAACCATCTATAGACTGATAAAGAGACTGAACGCGTCAATGCAATATTAGAAGATTATCTAAGGAATTATGCTACCGTTAGTCAACAAAATTGGGTGAAGTTTCTTGACACGGCTCAATATTGTTATAATATCCATAGATCTTTATCAACCAGTAAGTCCCACAGAATTAGCAATGGGATATCAACCTACTACACATAAAGAACAAGATAGGTTTATGGGTGCTAATTATTTTTCTCGAGACAAACAATAACTCATAGATAAGGCAAAAAATATTCTTGAAAAAGAATTAAGATGAATGCTAGAATATACGAATCAACTTCGAAGACCGTTCAAATTTAAAGAATGTGACAAAGGTTTTGTTCAAACTCATGCTTCAAATTTATAAAAATATAACCGACTGAATATATCACAAAGCTTTCAATCAACCTTTTGTCATGATGAAACGAGGTAGGGAAGTAGCATATATGTTACAGCTTCCAGACAAATTTAAGATACATCTGATATTTCATGTGAGTTTTCTCAAGCCTTTCTATTCTATGAAGATAATGATCTGATTCGAAAATAGAAAAAAGAAATTCATCCACTTATTTATCGAGAAAATTTTCCAAGAGACGCGCACATGAGGTGAAAACAAGCAAAATCAGAAGAATGGATTTTTTATCTAATGAAAAGGGGAAAGCATGGAAGACACAGCTTGGGAACAAGAAGGAAATATATGGCAATTCGAAGATCGAATAATGCAATTTATAGACAAAGCTCTGATGATCTGGTGGGGGTGGTATGTAAGATCCCTACAATTTGGCACGCACTAGTCACTAGGTGGGCCACATTTGCACCACAATGTGACCACAAACTAGAAAACTTATTCAGTGCATCATAGAGCTTCGGTGAACTATTCACTCAAATATATAACTCTTAAAGGATAATAGATATGGCTACGAAAATTTTGGTAAAGACATGAAGCACGACAGTTGGAGTTGTCATGCAATATGACACAGTTGGGGAAAATATATTTAGCAAAAGGATTCAAATGAAGTAAAAAAATATCGTAGATTGGATATGTAGTTGATAATAACTTACGAGTTTGTTTACAAAAGATGGCTCGAAGAAATTTGAAATTGGTCCAACGTGGTCCAGAGGTCACGTGTCGTGGCCCATGCTGGCACATGTACCATTGGGTCTGATTGGGCTAGAATAGACCAAAGCACGAAACGAATAGGCCAAATTGAATTTTGAACGTGCCATAATTTAAAAACTTAGTTATATAGTTGTAAATAACACTCCCAAGAAGTTACAAAACAGTTGCACGATGAACGTTTATTTTGGCACATTATACTATAAATGTCAAAACCATCAACTGTCATAAGTAGTTCACTCACAACCTAGGTTGAAGAATTTATAAAAATGGTCTAGAAAATATGGTCATTGATGCGGAAATATTGGAGCGTGGCCTGGTGTTAACCGTCATTGGCCCCGCTGGCATAGTGGCGCAGCGCCACATAGCCTAACAGCAATGGACCCGCCGGTCTAGTTTTTCGAAATTTTTAAGCAGATGAAATTTTCTTTTGCCATATTTAAAAGTTTATAGTATAACTCTACATTAGTTACATCAAGAAATTTCAAGGCAAACAGACAAAATTCACCCAACCAAATCAAGTACACAAATTCCTGCCAATATGTCATTTCGGTTTTCAACTAGGTTAATAACCTTAGTTGAGTTTCTTTTCCTATAAATATGTTTGAAATAATTACTACAACACTAGTGTCTTTAGTATTGATAATGAAAACGAAAATTATAATATTTAGAGGTATTACTTTTTTTACTAATATAGTAAAAGTTGGGGTCGGAGTCCGTAAATGGTGTGCATGGTATTTCTTCTTGTTTAGTTGACCTTCTTTTCCTGTAAATAGGTTTTTAATCCCTTCCAAAACATTAAAGGCTTTAGTATCGAGAATGAAAACACAATAGTAAAGGTTGGTACCAGTATTCCATAAATCCTCTGTTATTTCTTCTTGTATAGAATTCTTTATTGTTGTAACCAGTGGCGGATCTAGGAATTGAAGTAATGAGGGGCCAAAATTCTCGTCGAATTCTCGAATTTTATCTCTAACATTACTATCAGAATTTTCAATAAGTTGGCGTAGTCCCGGATCACTCACTATATATTCATTCAAATGAAATTCTACACTATCAGAGGTTGAAAGTTCTCAAACCTGTTATTTGGTTGATTCAACTATTAAGCATGATAAGAAAAATTTGGTTTTATAATCTTAATGTATCTTAATATATTATTTTTAAAAGATATATAACATAAAATAGAATATAACAAAACCAAATTTAATATCTTAAAAACGATATTTTAAAATTGACATAAAAGTAAATAACATTTGTTATAAAAAAATATATTTTTGAAAAATAGATGAAAATATATACAATTTGTTATATAAAACATATTTTTAACACATAGATGAAAATATTAATATATTATTTTTAAAGGATATTTTAAAAAATAAAATATAACAAAATCATTTAATATATAAAAGATATTTCAAAAGATAAATGTATAATATATATTTTTTAGAAATTGATGGAAATAAATTCAATTTTTTTATATAAAAAATATTTTTTAAATACATATAGATAAAATCAAAATTTTATGTAAAAATTATATAAAATTAAAATCAAATTTGTATTAAACAGAATTTATAATATAAATATATAATTTTATTTTTAAAAAAAAACTAACAAATATTTCCATATATATATATTGTCTTTAAACTAAGTAAATTTATTTTCACTTTCCTAAATGAACAAAAATCATATCAGAAAAAAATATTGATTAACAAGTGTTTTAAGATAAAAATAATAATAAAATTTCAAAAGAAAACAAAAAAAATATACATACCTTCAAAAAATAAATTGGTGAAACTCCTTCGTATCGTGTTCTTCCTTTTCACCAACTCAATATCTTTTTTCTAAATAAAAATAAGAGATAAAACATAATTAACTCAATATCTTTTTTCTAAATAAAAGTAAGAGATAAAACATAATTAATTAGAAAGATTAAAGGAATATTAAATCAAAACAAATTATGGTAAAAACAAATTGAGAATACTTACAAAATCAATGGAGTTCTAATATTCCTAGAGATTAAGATGCTCGAGACTACATCCAAGATCCAACCATTTATAAATATCAACTTAAAATTTCCTTTTAAAATATTCAAGATTTGCAACTTAAATTATTCTTTAAAAATAGTCATAATCCAAGATTTTGTAGATTAAAATTTCCACTGTTATTTGAGTCTTTTAATCTAAAAAAACTCTTTAAAATAGTCAACATACTAATTTTTAAATTAAATTTTTTCTACCATTATTTCAAGCATTAAATTTAAAACATTCCTAAAAAAAATATTATCTTAAATTTTTACTTTTATATTATTTAAATAATTATTACTTTAAAAAGGTTATAAAATATATATTTTAGTTAAAGGACCGTAGAATTGTTACTTTAATATTATTTAAATAATTATTACCTTAAAAACAATTACAAAATATATATTTTAGTTAAAGGGGCGTAGAATTTTTTATTTTAATATTATTTAAATAATTATTACCTTAAAAAAATTATAAAACATATATTTTAGGTAAGGGGGGGCCTACGCCCCTCCGGGCCCAACGTAGATCCGCCGCTGGTTGTAACAATTCGAAAAAACTTAAAAAGTAAGTCAGAGTTTAAGCGATAAGTGTGAAAATTACTTAGGCCGACTAAATTATGCACTTCAGGCCTCACACGGTGAAAAATCTATAACGAAAAAATAACGGTGTGATAGCAATATACCTTTTTTAGGAAATAATGAGTAATTATTATTATTATTACTACTTTTAGCAGTTTCTTTTTAAAATTCTCGTTTCAACTTACCTCTTTAAGCTCTGCGTGACTCTTCTTGACATATTTGAAACAATTCTGCCATCAGATATTTTTGGAACAATTTGTGGTGAGCACAGTAGGAGTCTAGACAGGTACCCGAAAACGAACATCCAAAAATATTAGTGTGTTATCCTCGTCTTCAAATTTTTACGATAGATGAATAACAAGATGCGTGTGGGTCCTGTATAATTGCAAAATGAATAATAATTGAAAAGGATTCCGTTTAGTTGGCGTGAAACACTTAAACGCAACACCAATACAAAGAGAAACAAGATCAATAAACTCTGAAACAATATCATAATCGATTGCGGAGTAAAATGTATGCTATTTTGATAAAAAAAAAATTAAAAAAATACAGAAGAAAAATAGATTTTTAAAAATTGAAGCTTTTTTCATATTGTGTTATTTATTTATACTTAGTTAGAGATTCTAAAAAATACCTTGCTTACCTTTTTTATGTGTAGACGAATATCATAAAGTCGCTGCAAGTTATGGTCGGAGGTGTTCCAAAAAAAACTTTATTTTAATTTCTAACTCAAACACCAATTTCGATAAATATTAGTTTAGTTTATTTCACTATTTTTATGTTTGTAACTATTTATGATTAAATGATATATCGATACTCTATAATAATGTAATCAGCCAAATTCTACCATTTTTTTTAGTGTGAAGTCAAACAAATTATAATCTGAAATTTTTATATTCCATTTAAAATGTGTGATATGCT
Source organism: Limnanthes douglasii subsp. nivea (assembly GCA_036936605.1). Classification (NCBI taxonomy): domain Eukaryota; kingdom Viridiplantae; phylum Streptophyta; class Magnoliopsida; order Brassicales; family Limnanthaceae; genus Limnanthes; species Limnanthes douglasii. The sequence continues at coordinate 51,429,207 of JAUPFV010000005.1, forward strand.
AAAAAAATTGTGCATGAAATAAAAAAACTTCATAATATAGTTTATTGTTCCTAAATAACTCAATTTATAACACTTCATCCGTCCATGGTCTTATTATCAACAACTCCGCAATATTATCTCATTATAAAAAGAATAAAAGTAATAAAAATGAGACAAATAATATTAAAAATATTGTTTGGACATTTTTATTTTTAAAAATTAGCCTTTTTTAAATGTTGGATGAACCATGTTAGCACCAAAATATGTCCATACACTAAAAAATATTTTGGTGTATCTTAGAGCTTTGGTGGATTTTTCACTCAAACATATAACTCTTTGACGAATAAATGGGATAGCTAAGAAAATGTTGGTATGGACATGAAGCAATATGGTACAGGGATGGCTAAGAAAATGTTTGTATGGACAGGAAGCAATATGGTACAACTAGGGCTAAGATATTTAATTTAACTAAGGTAATATCTAAAGTTACTATATTATTTTTATACAAAGATAATATTCAGTTGTCCGGTGGCCATAGGTGATTTAATTTCCAAACCAAATATGTCAAAATATTGATTTGACATAAAGGAAGGCAATTATGTCAAAATGTTAGATTTTTTTTACAAACTGGTTCAAATGAAGTGGGTATGTAGCTGATAGTAAGTAGGAAAGGAATTGCTAAAAAAAACGGTCAAAATTAGTCTGCAAAGTCGCTTATAATTTTTTTAAAACACTACTCTGTGAAGTTATTTTGTTTAACGATTTTACTCTTACGAAATCGTATAAATACTCAATTTTACTCCGCGAAGTTATCATAATTTCAAAAAAAAACCTCAAACTCTCCTCTACCTTCTCTCTAAAAAAAATTATACCTAAACTAAATTAAATAAATAAAACCTAAACTAAAACTAAATATACTAACCTATATTAAATTTATAACTATATTAAATAAACCTAAAACTAATTACACTAAATATACCTAAACAAAAGTAAAAGGGTAAAACAGAAAAAAAAAAAAAAAAAAAAAAAAAAAAGTGAAAATCAGAAACCTTACCTGCCTGTCGCACAGCCCTAAACCACTCACTGCCTTACCCTAAACCGAAATCTACACGACCACACCCACCCACCGGCACCTACCCACACCCACCGGCACCTATTACGACCACCACACGACCCATATACACCGGAATCGTTACCGGAGAGTCTGTTCAGAGTAAGATGAAGCAACCGAAATCGAACAATCACTGTAAGTCCATTCTGTTGTTGTTAGATAGGTTAGTTAGGTTTAGATAGGTTTAGTTAGGGTAGATCTGTTGGAAAAATCGAATTTTTGGGCTGTTCCTAAGCCAAGGCAGAAGCTTCAAGCTTCTGCCATGGCGAAGTTGTTCTTCGCCACACGGGGGCGAAGAACAGCCTTCCTACGCCATCATTGTGGCGTACGTCTACATACCCACGCCACAGTGGTGGCGTATGGCAGCTCCGGTCACCGGAATGGCCCGGGACCGGTTTATTCTTGCTTTTTGGTTTGTTTTAGCCCGCCTTATGCTATTTTTTGTCTAAAACAGGTACCAGCATGACAATTTGTGTTTTCGACGAAACCTGATACTTAGTATTTTTTTTTTCAGGTGATGGATCATGGCGACGATGTACAGTATACACAGTCTGCTGATGGCTCGCGGACGAGGAGAATTAAAAAGCGGAGTAGGGTACGTGACGCTGGTCAGCCAGTTTTACCTGTCAGATGGATGAGCTCCCTATAGTCTCCGGACCGCATGCGTCCGGATCGAGTTCAGCTTCCGCTTCCCGCGGACGACCCATCCCTCACCGGCTACAGGGCAGCATAGAGCTCCTCCTCCGGCCAGATTGCCACCGCTGTTTGGCGAGGATTTCACCTCCCACACTGCATACCACATTTGGATGGGAGAGGTAATATCGAAATTCAAATTTTACATTTTTTGAAGCTATTTTGTTTTGTCCTATGATAATGGGAACAAATTTTTCAGGAGCGAGAGATGCAGCTGTATGCCCATTATCCTAGTCATCGAGCATGGAGTTTGGCTGCACAGACTAGGGTACGCGCTGTAGTTGACGTCACCCCGTTCGGTCGTCTGATTGAGCCGTTCTATGAGATGCAGACACAATCCAACATGACGGAGGTTTTCCTAGAGAGGTGGCATGCGAAGACCAATAGCTTCCATTTCGCTTTCGGTGAGATGACGATTACTCTGGACGACGTCCACACTATTTTGGGACTCCCAGTTGATGGTGAGCTTGCTGTGATTCCCTGTATTTCTGACAAGACTCTGGCCATGCACGAGTGCGCTGAAATGCTTATGGTGGATGATCTATCCTTCGTGACGGAGGTTGAGAAATGCAAGGGCGTTGGTTTGGGATTTAAATGGCTCCGGAGTAGGTTTAGTGGGCCAGAGTTCTGCGATGACAGCCCTGGTCTGAGTGATCTGATGGTGGATGCTGCAGCCCGCGCCTATATATTGCATATGTTCGGCACGGTCATATTCCCCGACAAGAGCAACATGTACTCCAATTACAAGTATTTGTTTTTGTTGCGCGATTTGACTCTGGAGGGTGTTGGCAGGTACTCATGGGGTAGTGCTGTTCTCGCTTACTTGTACCACCATCTGGGTGAGGCCTCCCTGCACGACACGAGGACTATGGCCGGATGTATCGGTATGGTAGACACGTGGATACGGGATCATTTTTCCATGCTCCGGCCCGTTACTCGACGCACCTACACTGAGCGCGACCCCACTATTGGTAGATGGGATACAGCTGCAGCAGTATCTGACTCACGGACGAAGCTGAACCTTCGTATCTCCGTCAACAACCTGGAAGAGAGCGATGTAAGTGTTATTGTTTAGTGATCGCAAAATTGATTTATTTTTGTGTTTATGTTCATATCCGTTTATATTGCAGGTATTGTTTGAGCCTTATCGTGCTATACGCGATCATTTCCCATTCCAAGAGCTATATTGGTTTCGGGATGTCATATGCGGTGTGGAGCACTCTCAGGCATACTATCCAGAGCGAGTTCAGCGGCAGTTTGGTCGTGTCCAGGGTCGAATCGCGCATCCTTTGTTAGTCATGCAGTCGAAATCAAGGAGAAAACCGAAGACGATGGCGTATGCATTCGATCCGGATGATTGGGAGCGGCGGCAGATGAACACGTTGCATCGTGGTTTTTGAGGAAGGATAGTGACAGACGAGATGAAGTCTTTCTGTGAGCCTGAGTACCTACTACTTCACCAGAGTATTAGCTGGTTCGACCTCGTCAACACCGCAATCTACTCGCTCGCTGACTACGTCCACGAGGATCGAGAGGGAGCTATCATCCGACATTTGCGTGCTGGTATGCGGAGGATCTCGATGTTTCCTGGAGTGAGCGAGTTTGATCATGATTTCGATCGTCTGGTTGGGGCTTATGACGATGTTTTGTCCACAGCCATGAGGCTTGCATAGACATTATGATGTTTTTTGTGTTTGTATGATACTTTGATTCTGTTGTCGCTAACTTTGGTGGTTTGCTTGTTTTCTGATACTTTGTATGAAACGTATCATTTTGGGTTTTGGATTGTATAATACTTTCGGATTGTATGATACTGTTTTCTATATCTTGGTGCTCTCGTTGATGTTTCGGTCCATGTATGATACTTTTTCCTCTATGTTTGATATTATAAAAAAAGTATTTCCCGCCTCAAAACATACAGAATGATGGTTTCCCGCCTCAATAAGTTTTAGGCGGGAACAAAAATACCATTTCCCGCTAATTTTTGGAGAATTGAACCACAGACTTCGAGTCTATAAATACTAGAATCTGACTATGAAACTAAACATTTAAATTATAACGATGGGTGATTCAGGCTGGAACGTGTACGAAGATGCAAGCCTCCTAAGCGCATTTGATTTCGTGAAAGGTACAATGCAAGAGGAGATTCCTGGTTTCATCGATGCGGTTTTGTGCAGGATGTTCTTCAACCACGGTAGGGAGGCATCGTGTCCAGGATGCTTAATGCCCCGACCACGCGGACGCGAAGAAGTGTTCGAGAGGCTGGCTTATCTTAAGCCAAGGACTATACAGATTGAGTCATTGGATTACGAGACCCGTTTACATGTCCAAGACGTATTCAACATGGGATCCCAAGGTCCAGTTACGCCGGAGATGGTGTCACAAGCGACGCAGCAAAGGGAGCAAGAAATGACCGACGCAATTGCAAGCGTCGTTGAAACGTATTCAACTCCCGAAGGAAGTACTGATTCAGATGATTATGCGTTCGGGAGCGGCATGAACTATCCGACTCCATAAATCTAAGTGTGAAATCTTAACTGAGGGTTAGCCCACCTATCATTTGTCTTCAGTTATTTGCTTATGTATTTCTTATTATGCAATGCTTTGGATTAAATTGTAATGTTTTTATGCAATCGACGTATTTTGAAGTTTTAGTGCTAATGTTTTCAAGATGAACATCCAAACATAAAACATCGAATGTTTACATTCATTCGATCACAACTTAAAATAACAACAACTAACGAAATAAAAACTTCAAACAAATACTGGAATGAAACATCACAAGTTCAAATAACAACAACTAACGAAATAAAAACTTCGAACAAAAACTGGAAAGGAAAATCACAAGTTCAAATAACAAACGATACGAAAATAACAAGTTGAAATAGTAGTACTATCTAAAACAACACACATTCTGTAGTTACTTAAAAAAAACACAGACGACTAAACATAATAACTCGATGGCACAAACACGGAAATAATGAAATGATCAGTCGTCGAAATCGTATCCCAAATTGTCATCTGAATCATCCCCCCATTCTGTGCCGCAATCCTATCCTCCAGATACGCCACCATATCCCTACTGATGTAGTCTACTACCGTCATGTTCCAGACCAAAGGTGTTTCTATCTTAATCCTGGCTGGTTGAAAAAACAGGGCAGTGAGCGGTTGAATGAAGTTGTACCTTGATTTGATTTCGTCACGACTTCGCACTTGAACGTCTCCTGCTTCTAAATGCCCATAGTTGAAATACATCTGACATAGTAGGCGGTCGAAGAAAGCATCGCTACTATCTTCCTCCATTTGTCGGCGGAAAACCTTAACCGTCTTGAGCATATGGTAGTCTTCATCAGCTGTAAACTCCATGTGTTCAAGTGTTTGTGTTTTTTTTCTTAGGTGGACTCTTTGTTTCTATTACGAATATTGTATCCGGTGGCATGTTTATATAGTATAGTTATTTTTTGGCGGGAGTTTTTAGGATGTGGACTCCATGGTGGGAGTTTTTGGCTGGAGTTCTTGGCGGGAGTATTTGTGTTGGCGGGGATTAAACTTTGGCGGGTTTTTTTTTGCGGGAATTTTTGTGTTGGCGGGAGTTATTGTGTTGGTGGGTCCCGGCTGAATTCAATAATCTATGCAACTTCAAAGAGTAATTTATGCGTTCGTCTGTATCGTTATCTATAAATACGTGATCTCTCCACACATAGAAGAGTAAAGTAGTTGAATAACCTAACAGAAAATGTGTCCATGGAATGAGTTAGAAGATCAATATCTGATGGAAGCATCGATCGAAGTTGGAAACACGCACATGGAACAGGGGCGTAGAGAATACTTCGAGGCATTGCTATGCCATATGTACTTCTTATATGGAAGGGATGGTGTCCAGCCGCCAAGGATTTCAAGGCGTGTTGATGAGGTGAAGGCTAGGTTGTCAGTCCTACTCACATTCCATCACCATCCAGTTTCAAGCCTCACCGAGCTTGAACGTCGTGTTGCATGTAACCGGTTCAATTGCCAGGTCACTGATTATATAACAGATGATCAGCTGGATGCGGTCCGTTCCGAAATTATCGACATCCACTTAGCGGAAATCAGTGACTACAAGCATGACAAATAAGTTTCAGTTATGAATACAGTTTGTGTCAACGGTCATGTTTAAGTTCATGTTTTAGTTTGTATTTGTGTTTGTGTTGCAGTTGATGTTTTGGTTTACGAGAAGTTAATGTTTGAGCTCCTCTAACTGGTCTACCTCTTAAATTTCGAATTCAATTTTTTTTTAAATCTAGTTGAACATAAATTGGAACGTGAATACAATACATAATGAGTTTGGGACAATACATAATCATTCAAACACAAAATTATGCCTATAAATAAAGTAGAATCGCAGTTTAATTTTAAAAAAAGTTGAAAAAAAAATCGTATTCTAAGGCTACCCTATTCCCGCCACACAACGGCGTAGGGATACCCGTTTTCGCCAACCTGTGGCGGCAATAGGTTTAACACTTAGCCTTGCCTCTGTTCTTTTTGGACAGAGGCCTCAAAAGTGTCCCCTACGCCAGGTGAATGGCGTATGGGACATTCTGTACGCCATCCCTTGGCGTAGGGAGCTGCAGTTACGCCAGCAGATGGCGAACTGAACGTCAGTTACGCCATTCTGCTGGCGAAAACGACTGTCCGGATTTATTAAGTCAAATTTTTTAACAAAAAAAAAAATTCATTTAACGTAACGAGGTTTAAAGGGTACAACACATTGTTAGTTTACAACAAAAAAAGCAAAAACATAACCGAACACAAAATAAATTCAATCTTTGGTTAAGTCCACTATCGAATCATCATGTTCAACGGAGTGTGTCGGTGTGGGATTTTGAAGTCTTGAAAATACACGGACTCTATCTAGCAAAGGGATCGACCAATAAATAGCGTCTTCTCTCGCCGATCTCATCCACGTAGGATCTATAGTCGGTATGGGTGACCCTTTAACCAACTCAACCTACAAATTTCCGTTCAATATAAATGCGCGTTTACAAAATAAATTCTTAAATGCGTGCAAAAGTTAAAGTTATTTACTCACATGAACAAAATGGTTTTTATTGACGAATGCCACGCCGATCTCCTTTAAAGAACCATCGCTCGGCGGTGCATTTTTCACCTGTAGGTAAGTCGTACATCCACCGGGAGCGAGGCAATAGAAAACGCAATTGAATGTAGTCGCGGCTAGTTTTCCGCAACTAGGCAAGGACATCTATTTTGCGTAAGGTGCATTCTCTTTATTAAAAGTCAACCGGTTTATCTCCTTATCAACTTCGCTTTCATCGTCGTAATATGCAACCCGTTTATAAAATTACCGATCGCTCTTTAGCTCGTGAACCAAGGCTTCTCTAACCATTAGCCATCCACTTTCGTTACCAACCATACCATGCGCGATGGCTCTAAAACCACAATTACCGTCGGGCATTACATTTGTAATTCGGCTTATGAAAGGACGCATATATTGAGGTATGTCTTTTGAAAATCTCGAGTCCAAAACATTTGGTAATCTAGTCGGGAATGGTTTAGCCGTGAATGACATTATAGCCTTGATGTGGTTCGACGTATTCGGAGTGCCTAAACCAACGCATTGAACCCGTTTTGCTATATTTTTGGGGGGTTTTGCTCCGGAATTAGTCGGAGTATGTGCGGCAACCGTTCTTGTAGTGCAACCAAGAGTGCCGACCGGGGTTGCTATACTAGCGGCGGATGTTACAACTCGTGGAGTTGCGGCACTATCGTGGGACTCAAACATTTCTTGTTAGACGTATTCGTGATATGAAGGATCTCTTTTTGTAGAATAATCACGTTGGACTTTGCTACCCTTAACGCGACCCCGACCTCGTGCACGACCATGGCTTCCAACACGTCCGGGAGTTCTACCGCGGGTTTTAACCTTCTCGAGGGGTTCGCAAAGGAGTGTAGTCGAAGGATCCAAAAAAATTTGAAATTTTTTGAGCCAATGACTTTGTTCGTAAACATCAAACTCTTCAAGTTTCGCATTTAGATTTGCGAAATTAAATTTCACTTCTTCTTCGCCGGTGAGTTTAACTCGTGGAACGATATCTAGTCTCTTCCAATGCTCATCTATAATCCGAGTAGGTACGTGGCCGTCCACTCTTCGGATTGCCTCAAGGTCGTGGGAACACGGCAAACCATGGATCGTACGATCGGTGCAAATGCACATAGATTTTTCACCGCCGCTTTTATCAACATAGTTATCGTATACTATCGCCAATGCAATAGGTGATACGTACCCCCGTAAAAATTTGAACGGTTTGAAATCTTGGAATTTGTGAATTAAACGGCACTTGCTAAGCTCCATCGATTCTTTAATAGTAGAATGTTGCATCGCTAACAAGCCATGCACTTTATCCCAAAACCCATCGAAATCCAATCGGCTAGACCCAACATATTTTGTCAATGTAGCATGCGAGCTTTCGGCCCTATTAGAGGTGTGGTTATTAAAATGCATGATCTTGTTAGTATAAGCGTGAAAAAACCTCTCTTTATAAGGCGTAATCCACGAGTCAACCACATAGTCCACCGCCTTATCTTGGTCTTTGAACATCGACCGCATCTTAGCCAACCTCTCGTTCATAACCTCAACGGTATCGGATGAAACAACGTCGTTCCAAGCCACCAAAAAACTTTTAGCCACATTTCCGTCTTCAAACATTTTTTTTGTTCTCCCGCTAACATTTTTGTTGATATGCCACTCGCATAACATGTGACTAGCGCTAGGATAAAATTTATCGATGCTATTCATCAAGGCTAGTTCGCGGTCCGTAACGATAACACACGGTAATTCACAATCATTCTCCTCCATTACCGTTTTCAAGCATCCCAAAGACCATTCGTAGTTGTCTTGTTTTTCACTCACCATAAACGTGAAACCAATGCAAAACGTTTTGTTGGTAGATGTTACCCCGACTACTTCGAACAAAGGCATCCCGTAACGAATGACTTTATATGTGCTATCCATGATTAGCAAGCGTGGGAAGGTCCTTAGTAAGTCAATACTAAGCGGATGTGCGAAAAATAAATCGGTTATGACGTTAGAACCGTCATTCCCCGTCCGTGTCCAATACTTATACTTGTGCAATTGTAATTTAACTAACAAGCATTGCATTTGGGATCGACCTCCATTTTCAGACATCCTCGTTCTTTGATGGTGATTGTAAACGTGACGGATATTTGAAGCATTCTTCGGATCGGCCTTTTTCAAAGCACCAAATATTTGTTGCGGACTTGTCCCGTTCACCGTCAAAAGATCAACGAGCTCTTTTTCCTTACGTTTTAACTTGGACCATTGCAAATGTCCTTCGGCATACTTGATCGGTTCGTGGTTGTGCTTCCCGGAAAGGACACTAAGAGCCCACTTATCGTCTCCTTTTAACGGATTACCCACCAAATGAAAATGGCAATTTATTTTTTTGCGAACGGTGGCGTTACGCTTACGGTCGCACTCTTTAACGGCCGACTTGAAAATTCCGGATCGCTCGCACCGATAATCCACTCTCGGTGTTCTCCCCCTCTTCCCTACCTCCTTCGATGCTACGTTTATCAAAAAACCCAACGTTTTCCCCCTAAGTTTTACCCACTCGGTCATCGACTCTAAGTTATACTCGTCGTGGGTGGTGAAATGGTGAGCGTAGTCCGAAACAAGCAAAATATCGCATTCGTTCACCTCCTGCAATACGTAAGAAGTAGAAAAACAAATTAAACCGGTATTCCGGATAAGGGAACCATATTTCGCCATTCCAAAGGCGTATGGCACCTTCCATTCGCCATGGCTTGGCGTGGGAGACATACAGGACGCTACACGTGTGGCGTACGGATGCTCCCCCACGCCAAGCCATGGCGAATGGAAGGTGTCATACGCCTTTGGAATGGCGTACGACATGTCGTCCACGCCGGAGGGTGGCGACGAACACCATTACGGGTTTTTTCACAAAATCGATTTTTTAGCAAAAATGAAAGAGGGAAATGCAATGTACCTCCTCGGCGACCATGCTGCTCTGCGTGGGAAGCACTTCCGACCCTTTTCCGTCCATGTTGTAAAGGTTTTGAAAGTTTTTAAAAAATGGGTTTTGTTGGTTCTTAAGTTTCTATTTTTAGTAGGTTTGGAGAAGATGAAGTTTGAAATTATGTTTGCAACTTCATGGAGTAGTTTGGTTCTCTTCAATGGCATCACTTGTAAATATTTAGACTTCAAAGGGTTTTTTGGGTTTTTTGCCTAGTGGCATTTTTGTAAATATTGAAAATCAGAAACATGCGACTTCGCGGAGTAGTTTTGGCCGTTTTTTTAGCAATTCCCAAGTAGGAAAGGTAATAACAAAGGGAATTGTTAAAAAAAACGGCCAAAACTACTCTGTAAAGTCGTTTGTTTCTATTTTTCAATATTTAGAAATTTGCCACTAGGCAAAAAATCCAAAAAACCTTTAAAAGTCAAATTAATTACAACCCATGCCATTGAGCACTTCTAACTACTCCATGAAGTTGCAAACACAATTTCAAACATCCTCCATAATCATCTTCTCCAAACTACCTAAAACCTCCAAAATCAACAATCTATTAACCCATTTTTTTAAAAACCTCCAAACCTTCAAAACATGGCCGGAGGAGAGTCGGAACCACTTCCCATCCGGAGCACTATGGACGCCGAGGAGTTACATTGCTTAATCCCCTCTTATTTCTTCGAAAATTAGCTATTTTGGAAAAAACCCGTTTTTTCTGTTCGTCGCCACGCATTGGCGTGGTTGGTGGGTCGTACGCCATGTGTGTGGCGCCCGTTGGAATCCCCACGCCAACTGATGGCGTGGGCACCCTGTATTTCGCCACACATGTGGCGAAATCACGTTGTCCGGCGCCACACTCATGGCGAAATATTCCGGAATGCCGATTCAATTGGTTTAACTACTTCTTATGTGTTGCAGGATGTTACACGATGTGAAATTTCACTTGTTTCGGACTACGCTCATCATTTCATCATTTCACCACTCACGAAGAGTATAGCTTAGGCTCGGTGATCGAGTAGGTAAAAACCACGGGAAAGTCTTTATGTTTTTCGATTAACATAACGTCTAAGGAGATGGGGAGAAGAGGGAGAACGGCGAGAATAGATTAACTAGACGATTGTAATGAATGTAAACTTTGGATGTTTTTTGTTTGGATGTTTATCTTAAAAACAATAACACTTAAACTTCTTAATATGTCGATTGCATTAAAACATTACACTCTAATCAAAGCATTACATAATTAGAAATACATAAGAAAATAACTTAAAACAAATGATAGATAAGCTAACCCTGAGTTAGCATTTCACACTTAATTTTATGGAGTCGGGTAGTTCATTCCAAAAACGTCTGCATCGCTACTTCCCTCGGGAGTTGAGTAAGTTTCGACGGCGTTGGCTATTGCGTCGGCTATTTCTTGCTCAATTTGTTGCGTCGCATGTGACACCATCTCCTGCGTAATTGTACCTTGGGATCCCATGTTGAATATTTTTCGGACATTGTCTTGGACTTCGTCAGCCAGTAACTCAATCTGTATAGCCAATGTTATAAGATAAGCTAGCCTATTGAACACTTCTTCGCGTCCGCGTGGTTGGGGCATTAAGCATCCTGGACACGATGCCTCCCTACCGTGGTTGAAGAACATTCCGCACAATACTGCATCGATGAAACCAGGAATCTCCTCTTGCATCGTACCTCTGACGAAGTCAAATGCGCTTAGGAGGCTTGCATCTTCGTGCACGTTCCAGCCTGAATCACCTATTGTTATAATTTAAATGTTTAGTTTCATAGTCAGATTCTAGTATTTATAGACTCGAAGTTGGTGGTTCAATTCTAAAATAATTAGCGGGAAATGGTGTTTTTGTTCCCGCATAAAACTTTTTGAGGCGCGAAACCATCACTCCATTTGTTTTGAGGCGGGAAATACTTTTTTTATAATATCAAACAAAAAGGAAAAAGTATCAGACATGGACCGAAACATCAACGAGAGCACCAAAATATAGAAAACAGTATCATACAATCCGAAACCCAAAATGATACGTTTGATACAAAATATAAATAAAACGATCTCACAGCAAGGTGAGATTAACAACATTACATAGTGAAAATATAATTTCTTACTCAAAACCATACATACTGTTCTCCGGAATATGTCTGGAGTTCGCAATGTCATCGTCTATCTCATCAACCTTACTTTCGATATAATCCAACATATGTCTGGTAACGTAATCTGTCCTAAAAAGGTTCCAATCAACAAGTGCTACCTGTTGAATTTTATACGGCAAGTTGGACAAAAGCTGAAGTGGTTCAGCTTTCGCATGATTGTACCTGCTTTTGACTTCTTCACGACTACGTGACGGCGGATTCGGATACTCCAAGCGTCCATAATCATAAAACATCCTACAAACCACTCGATCGAAAAAAGCATCGGTCGTATCATCGGACATTGTTTGCTTAACAAACTTCACGGCCTGAAGCAACCGATGGTCTTCGTTCGCACAAAAGTCCATACCTAACTCCATAACCTGTAAATAGAAACGCAAATGTGAAGGCGTGCTTGAAAATACCAAAACTCACTTGGATATCTGTTTTTGTTTCAAAAATAGCCTAAACACATATGATCGACACCAACAAACAATATGAAACCGGTCCCGGGCCATTCCGGTGACCGTAGCATCACAGCGCCATCAATGTGGCGCAGAACCTGATACGAACGTCACATTGATGGCGTGTGACAGGGTCTCTACGCCATCGCATGTGGCGCAGGGTTGGTTCCATACGCCAGGTCGAAGGCGTGGGATCCTGGCTATACGCCATCAGGAGGCGTATAGCCAGGTCCCCACGCCATCATTCTGGCGTATGGAACCAACCCTACGCCACTCGATGGCGTAGGGATCCTGTTCTTCGCCCCCGTGTGGCGAAGAACAGTTTCGCCATGGCAGAAGCTTTAAGCTTCTGCCATGGCGTACGAACAGCCCAAAAACCCACATTTTCTACAGATCTAGCCTAACTAAACCTAACTAAACTTAACTAACCTATCTAACAACAACGAAATGAACTTACAATAATTTTTCGATTCCGAATCGGAGATTTTGCTCGCCGGTTCCTTCCTGTTACTCCGACTAGACTCTCCGGTGACGATTTTGGTTTAGATGGGTGTCGGTGGGTGTGGAAGAGTGACCGGTTTAGGAGTAGGTTTCAGATATGGAAGAGGTGCTGGGTAGAGAGAGAGAATAGGCTAGGTGAGTTTTCTTTTACTTTAGTTTTCTTTTACTTTAGTTTTGTTTTACTTTAAGTTAGGTTAGGTTAAGTTAGTTTAGGTTAATTTAATTTAAGTTAGATTTAAATACTAGGTTTAGGTCTATTAATTTAATTTAGGTTATTTTTAATTTTTAGTTATAATTATAGTTATAATTTTTATAATTTTTTCAGAGAAGGTAGAGCAAAGTTAGAGAATTTGAGTTTTTATTTGAAATTATGATAACTTCGCGGAGTAAATTTGACTATTTATACGATTTCGTAAGGGTAAAATCGTCAAACAAAATAACTTCACGCTTGTAGTTTTAAAAAAAAATTATAAGCGACTTCGCGGAGTAATTTTGGCCGTTTTTTAGCAATTACTATTAACAAAAGATGGCTTGAACAAATTTAAAATTGGCCTAAGGTGGCCTATTGGTCACGCGTTGTGACTCATATTGGAACATGTGCTATTTGGTCATACTAGGTCAAACTTAATGTTTCATGTTCCATAATTTAACAACTATTGTAAATTACTCCCGACGAAGTTATAAAACACTTGCACGTATTATGGTTATTTTGGCACATGATAAGTATGGGTGGTTACTGAAAATCATGCGTCAAAACCACCCAATTTCGGAAGTGGTTCACCGACTAGAAGGGGTGTGGCATGGTGTTAACTACCATTGCCCTACTGGCACAGTGGCACTGCGCCACATGGCTAGCGACACTGGGCCAGTTGGCTTGGTTTTTCAAAAGAATTAGGCAATTGTTGTTTGTGCCATATTTAATTATGTATAGTATAACTGCATAGAAGTTACCTCGATAAATTTCAAGGCAACCAGACAATATTTGTCCAACCAAATTGAACGCACAAAATTCTACCAACATGTCAATTCTAATTTTAACTAGGTTCTTGCTTTGAGTGGAGTTTATTTACCTATAAGTAGGTCTGTAATCAATAATAAAACATTAGATGCTTTAGTATTAGGATTAAAAACATAAATTGTAATATTCAGAGGTATTATTCTCTATCTAATACAGTAAAGGTTTGGGTTGGATTCATATAAATCGTGTGTTATTTCTTTTTGTCTAGTATGGTCTATTATTATAGCAACTCAAAAACACTTAAACAAAGGTCTTATTTTAAGTGATAAGTTTCCAAATTACATTGACATGGTGAAGGAAAGCTGACTGAAGTAGACACTTTAGGCCACACTGCAAAAACAATCCATACCAAATAATTAAGTGTGACAATTGGTATCAGAGTGGGATTAAAACATCAACAATTTGGAAGACCAAATTCAATTAGATTGCAAGAAAACCAAATTACTTTATGTACAAGGTGAAAAGATGACCATATCAAACCCAAACGAAAGAATCTCTTGTTTGGAGTACCTACTCGACGAACCACACAAAGATGAAATGAGTGTATTTGTTCATATTTCTGAATTGTCAGAGGAAATTAAGAATGTAGCCAATATCTATTTTTATATGAGAAAATATATAGATAAGAGCACGATGAATATAATTTGAGATACAAACAACCTCTCGATTTGCTCCGATGAAGGAATAGAAAAATTGTCTGCAAAAGTATCTCTCCTAAGGCGAGTTGTTTCAAATACTTATCTAAGAGATGGCTCATAAAAGGTGAAAGTACATGAACCTAATCCCGTAAATCGTTCGAGGAACTCAAAGAAACTTAAGAATTTCTTATGGATCTTGAAAATTACTTCTAAGCTATCCAAATCATAAAACGAAATGAGTGAAAATCTCAAGCATGTACCTAGCGGGTGGCGCAAAATTATGATGAAGATCACGTACTAGTAGATGGTGGCAATGCTAACAAACCAAATATTAGCATATGGAGTTCACTCAAAAATTAATTAAAATATCAATTCCTTCATTACAATATAGCTTGGTTAGCAAAAGAGAACTTTAAAAAGTTGTGATATACTAGTTTCATCCACACTTATGTAAGTGAGTTCAGTTTTTTAATGTTGGACATTGAGACATGTTTTAGTCAGAAAAGTTGTTTAACTTTCTGACTGGATTGCAAAATTGGGCACAAGCTGAATTATGTAGGCAATATGTCAAATATAAACCTAGTTTCATGGCTAAAACGGAGGGTCTAGTAGATTTTAGACCAAATAATTCTTCAAGCACCACTGATAAGAAGAGCATGTCTCAAAAAAGTAACAATAAAGGTAAATTGTCTCATTCGTGCAAAATTATCAATGTCGATACTAGACAGAGGATGGTGACGAAGGAGAACCCGTGCATGCCAATCCTCTATAGTTACTGAATATTTTATCTTAAAATAAATAGCCACATAACATACTTATGTAAACTGTAGTGAAGGTAAATATGAATAATTTCAAAGCAATATTTGACTCGGGAGCGTCGCATAATTTTTTTTCCACAAGAAAAGCAACCAAGATGGGCCTCGAACTAACCAGGAGCACCAACCAAATTAAATCTGTGAATTTGGCCACCATACAATTATGTAGAATGGCCACCACAAATGTTGCCCATTGGCAAGGTCAGTGCAAATTTATGGTGATGTCGCTCGATGATTTCGACTTGATACCCGGAATGGACTTCATATTGAAATCTAAGGTAATGTTTGTACCATATTTGGATAAGATGTTCATCCTTGATGAATTTAACCCATGTTTTGTGAAATCAGTGAAACCATATTCAAAAATAAAAATCACATCACAAGAATTCCAGACTTTGACTGTAAAATAGTTATAGTCAAGTTTAGGTAAGAAATATTTCACATCATATGTTATTGCCCTAGTGGTGATCAAGAAAGAGAAAGTGGTAGAAGTATTGAACGAAATAAAAAAAAAGTACTTCGAGAATTCAAAGACGTCATGCCACCATAGTTGCCAAGAAAAATTCCTCCTCGAGGTACCATTGATCACAGAACGAAAATTAACCTGGTGTCAAGTCTCCAGCAAATGTGCCACATATGATAACCCCAGTAGAACTAATGGAACTACGCAAACAATTGGATGACTTACCTAATGATAAGATGATACAAACTTCAAAAGATCTTTATGGTATCTTGGTCCTTTTTGAAAAGTAACAATATGGAACGCTTCAAATATGTGTAGATTATATGGCACTCAACAAAGTAACAATCGGGAACAAATATCCAGTGCCAAATGCCGCAGATTTGTTTGATAGGCTAGCAAAAGAAACCTACTTCACAAAGCTAGATTTGATCCAAATATTGGCAAGCTAGGGTAGCAACAGAAGATAAGGCGAAGACAACATACAAGGTACGATTCTTACGAATGTTTAGTCATGACATTCGGTTTGACAAATGCACCAACTATATTTTGTAATTTGATGAATGGTGTGCTTTACGACTTCTTAAATCATTTTGTCGTAGTATATCTAAATGATATAGTAGTATATAACAACTCGTGAGGAGACCATATAGTATATTTGTCCTAAATATTCTTGAAGATGAGAGAATACAAACTCTATGTGAAGAAGAAGAAACATGAGTTTTGCGGCAAGAAAGTTAAGTTCCTTGGATATTGGATTAGTTCATGTTAGATATAAATGGATGAATGTAAACTCAAGGCTATTATGGACTAGATAGCTCGTGGAAAGGTAACGAACCTAAGGAGTTTCTTATAATTGGTGAACTATAACCAGAAGTTCATCAAGGGTTATTCAAATATTGTAAGTCTTTTAATCGTCTTGCTGAAGAAAGATAAGGTTTAGGATTGGGATGAAAATTTCCAAGCTGTATTGACAAGTTAAAGGCAGCAAATTCATCTGGCACTGGTTTTACAACTACCTAACTTTGACTTACCATTCGAAGTACACACTTACGCCTCAGATAGAGCACTTAGAGGTGTTCTAACTTAAGAAGAACATTTGGTTTCTTTTGAAAGACGAAAGTTGAATGATACATAGTAGCGTTATTCTACTCATGAAAAATAAATGGTTGCATTAATTCATAGCCTAGACACATGGAAGCACTATCTAATAGGAACCAAGTTCATCAAGACAAGACGAAGAAAAAGAAGCAAGCAAGCTTGCTACAGCCCTTGCCCATTCTTGAGAAACCATGGATTTCAATTTCAATGGACTTTATCTCTCGTTTCCTAGAGGTAAATAGATTCGAGTCAATCTTAGAAATGGTTGACAGATTCTCAAAGTATGCGGTCTTCATTCATGCACCATATGCATGCACGACAGAGATAGCTGCTGAATTATTTCATCGCAACACCGTCAAACTATTTAGCATTCCATGTAATGACCAAGATGCAAGATTTATAGCTAAATTTTGGATATTTTTGTTCAACTTACTCGGCTCAAACTTGAAGTTTTCTACAGCCAATCATCCACGGAGGAATTGAGAAACCGGAACAAAACTATGTGAAGTTGTTTGATACAACTCAGTAATACTATAATATTCATAGATCACTATCAACCGGTTTAAGTCCCACGGAATTAACGATAGGATATCAATTTGCTACACCGTTAGAAGTGGTGCAACAAAAAAATAAGGTAGATGGCCGGCTGCTAATTGTTTTGCTCGAGACAAACAAGAACTCACAGATATAACAAAGCATAGTCTTGAAAAAACGCCAAGACAAATACGAAAATATGCGGATCAACATCCAAGGTCGTTAGAATTCAAAAAAAAGTGACAAGGTGTTGCTCAAACTCACGCTTCAAACTTAGAAAAGGCTAACCGACAAATTTTGAATCAAACAAACGATATTTTTCTAAACAAATTGAGCGCACAAAAATTTGCCAACCCGATGATTCGTTTTTCAACTAGCTAGTTACCTTTAGTTGAGTTTCTTTGCCTATAAATAAGTTTGTAATAAGTACCAAAACATTATAGGGTTTAATATTGAGATAAAAAATACATATAATAATATTTGGAGATATTATTCATTTTTCTAATATAGCAAAAGTTGGGGTCGGAGTTCCATAAATCGTGCTCGTGCTATTTCTTCTTGTTTAGTCGAGTTGTTTTTATATAAATATGTTTATAATCTCTACTGAAAGAATATATGCTTTAGTATTGAGAATGAATATAAAAATACTAATATTTAGATATAATGCTCTTTTAAAATATTTTAAAGGTTGTAACAACTCAAAAACACTTAAATAAATGTTTGGTTTTAAGTAATAATTATAAACCGAAGGAAGACTAACGTACGCACTTTAGGCCTCGCACAACGAAAATTTAACAGTGTAAGAGCAATGTATTTTTTTAAGGAAAGAATTAACATTTATTATTATTTGGATACTTCTAACAGTTTTCTTTTACAATTTTAGTTTTAATTTACCTCTCTAGACATTTTTTGATAATTCAAAAAATTTATTAAACAATTTTATCCTCCAAATATTTTTTGGAATCATCAGTCGTAACAACAGTGGAAGTCTGCACAAGTACCAAAAATGAACAACCAAAATCGTTAACGTGCTACACTCGTTTTCCAATATTTTACTATAGAAAAATAGCAAGGTGAATGTGAATCCTACATAGTTGCAAAATGAATAACAAGATTACAACCACTAACAAGATTACAACCAGTTGACGACAAACTTTCAAATGTAACACCATTCTACCTAACCAAAAAAATAGATAAAAAATTTCAAAAAATTAGAAAAGAAAAAATATTCACAAAACATTGTACCTAAAAACTCTTTTTTTTTCAAAAGGCCCAAATGGGTCTCGTTTATTAAAATAGAGAGATCAAATACAAAAGTCCAGACCAATTAAACAAAATCCACAATCATTATCAATAGACGAGAAACGAAACCCTAGCGCGTCGCTTTTTCTCCTCTCCTCTTCCCCTTTAGCTGCAAAACCCTTAAAAGCCAAGACCTCATCCAAGACCCGAATAGCAGAGAAAAACTCAAACCTCAAACCGAAACCAACTCAAATCCTTCTACAGAATACTGATTCAAACATGCAAGCAAACAGACGAAGCCAACAGAAAACCCTTGAAATAGGCCTCCACAGCAACCCTTTGAAGACCCAAAAAATTATTACCAGAACCTTCATAGCCTTGATTGAGCCAAAACAGCCCTCGATATCTACATGCAAACCATAGACAAGTTTCAGAACCTTCATAGCCTCGCTATCGACAAGATTCCTACCAAAGCGCATGCATCCTCCTCGACAAAGCTAATGTGAAAACCTAAACCCCTTCTTCAGTGTTCATCTTCTTAGCGTCTTGAAGATTTCAATCTTGACCAACCCAGGTAACAATTCATTCCTTTCTGACTTCGATTAAATAGATCATAGATATTTGAAATTCGAATCGTCTTTTTTGGATAGCGATACGCATAGAAGAGCTAAATGAAGACTTTGAATGCCAAGAAAACTTCAAAGGAGCCCAAATCAGGTAACATTTTATTCTCTACCTTTCAGAGTTAATTTTGATATAGCTGAGACCTATACTTTCTAACAATGAAATCGCTCTCAGTCTATTAGGAACTTTGTTTCCTTCAAAAAAGGATTTTCTCTTAAATTCGATAGTGTATTTAGCTAGAAAGTCAGCAGCTTCATTCTGTTATTTGAATATATGTATAACGTTCATGTTCGAGGAGATCAGTCTGAAGCAACAGTTGATAAGGGCCTTTAGATACCAGGGAGCTTTTCTCGTAAAAATCATCTGAACCAGAGTGTCGCAGTCCAATTTAATATCCGGAGAAGAAATACCCTTCTCTGAACATAATTGGAGACCATCAATCATGGCTCTAGCCTCAGCGATAATGGGACTGCCTTTCCCATAGACCTTTTTATAGGCAAAAAAAATGTTACCTTTGTGATCTCTGACCAGACCCCCTCCAAAACACTCCCCTGAATTAGTACATGCACCATCAGAGTTCAGTTTAAATCGACCTAACTTAGGAGTCTTTTATCTAAGTATTACTGGAACTTGAGGCTTATTGAGCTGAGAAATGCTGCCAATAGCAATACCAGTGTTGACATCAGATCCCTAGTTCTTTTTGTTTAATAATCCAGATTTATCAAGACTCAAGATGATGAACATTATCGAGTTAATCATGTCCAGTACACTTGTATCAATATTTTCCTTTTTTTTGTTTCTGACCTACCAAACAACCCAAACAATAATTGAAGGTAATATAGTACGAATGTACACCTTTTTATCAGTGGACCAATACCATGACCTCACCAAGTGAGGTAGACTCATGGATTTAGAAATCTGGATTCTGAAATAAGCAGCAAAAAATATCCAAACCCTACAGGCCTTCTGACATTCAACAAACGCATGATTAATGCTTTCATAATTGTTGCAATGATTACATTTATAAGCTAATTGAAGTTCTCTCTTTTGCAGGACACTATAGGTGGAAACCCAGCCATTAAGAACTCTCCACATCATAAATGAATGTTTGAGAGGAGTAATGTTATTCCACGTCCTAGCGTACAGGTTAGACATGTTACCTTTTTTTCTGAATTCATTCCATGTAGCCTTAGTGACAAAAGTACCATCAGAACTAGCAGTCCAGCTTATAGTATCTTTAGCTATTTTATTCAAGCCAAATTTGAGAGTGTTATTAATTTGGTTCTGATTCAAAACACTCTCAAGCTTTGGTATATTCCACCTATTAGAATCCCAATAGTCACTTACCATTGAAGTATGAATTTCCTGTCTGTCCTCAATTTCAGATAAATCCAAAAAAGGATTTATAGAATACCATCTATCAATTTTTATGTCCACCTTGCCTTGACCAATGTGCCAGAATATATAGTTCTCAGCCTGATCCCTGATCCTCCAGGCTCTTTTCCAAATTAGAGAACTATTAGGGGTTAACGGATCCAACATAGGATGTTGATTCTTGAAGTAAATAGACTTGGTAATAGAAGCCCAAAGAGAATCTTCCCTCCTCCAATTATACTAAAGTTTAGCAGAAAAAACATCAATCATGTCCTCCAACTTTCTAAGATTAAGACCCTTTCCTCATAGGGCTTGCAACGACTGGACCATTTACACCAGTGAGTAGTGTTTTTATTAGGAGTTGTTCCCCATAGAAACCTGTTGTATAAGATTTCCAGTCTTTTGATGATTGTCTTCGAAATATCAGAATGCTGGCATGTGAACATAGGATAGGTAGAGATCACATGTTTGACTAAAACTAGTCTGCCTCCAACAGAGAGAGTTTTAAGCTCCCATTCAGCAATTTTATTAGTTGTCTTTGCAATTAGACCTTCAAAATCATTGACCCGCTTTGTTGTATTAATGACATCTCCCAGATACTTGAAAGGAAGATGCACATGCTTATATCCCAGGAGATTTTCAAGCTTTCTATCCTGGTGAGTAGGAAACTTCTTAGAAGTTATAAATTTCGATGAAAGCCCCTTGCTCAGTAGACACTAGCTTAGGTATCAGGCTAGACAGTCTGTTATTGATGATTTTAGAAATAATTCTGCTGAGAAAAGTAGTTAAGGTGATAGGTCTATAGTCCTTTCAGCTTTTAGGATCCTCCACTTTAGGAATTAGACATAATACAGTCGCAAACAAACCCATAGGAAGCTCACCATCTTTGAAGAAATCCATAATTGCTTCACACAAATCATCTTTGATAATAACCCAGCAGTGTTTATAGAATTTTCCATTAAACCCATTAGGCCTAGCAGCCACATTAGGGTCCAAGTTCTTAATGACATTAAAAATTTCAGAATCATCAAGCACTTGCATTATCATTTCATTGTCTTCTTCTGTGACCAACATAGGGGTAAAATATTCCAGAATATTAGGGTACCAAGGATTTGATTGATCAGCAATTAGATATTTAAAGTGACTTACAGCAGAGTCACCAATGGCCTTCTCATTCTCCTCCCATTTTTCACCAGTCCAAATACGAGATATCTTTGATCTCTTGTGTCTTTTCTTAACATAGTTGTGGGAAAATGATGTATTTCTTTCCCGTTCCCTATGCCAGTTTGTGTGAGACTTTTGAACCCAATAATCCTCCTCTCTGTCTAGCAGCACTGTCATTCTATCTTTAGCTACTTTTAGACTTTCTTTATCTTGAATGTCATCAGTTGTTATTACCTTAGATTCAAGCATATTGATCTCCTCTTCAAGCTGACGGATAGAGTCAAATATATTTCTAAAAACTGTTTTATTCCACACCTTGAGTCTTGCTTTAAGATTCTTTAGCTTGACCTAGAATTTGATCATAGGAGCCCCACTGTAATCCGTAGACCAACAATTCTCAACAAAACTATAGAAATCATCATGCCTGCACTACATATTTAGAAATTTGAAAGTATACAGTTTTTTGGTATTAGTAGTTGAGACTTTAATAAGAAGCAGAGAGTGATCCGAACAGGTTTTAGTTAAATGAAATACAGTAGTATCATCGTAGTAAGAGAGCCATTTACTATTTAGGAGCAGCCTGTCGAGACGCCTCCATTGCCTCCCATTTGTCCACGTGAACTTATTACCTGAGTAGCTAGCATCAGTTAGGTTACAGTCTAGGATGAAAGCATTGAATTCATCCATACTAGCAGAGCAATTTGATGAACAATGAACCTGCTCACTCGGATATGCACAGTAGTGTTGAAATCCCCACATAAAATCTACTCTTTGTCTTCCTCCACCAACTGTCTAAGATTGTCCCAACAAGTTGCGCAAGCTTCTTGTACACTTAGCATAGATGACCGTAACTAAGAATTCTTTAGGAAAGAACTGTGTTTCACTTTTAAATGTAAAAACTGGTCTTCATTGCTCACAATATCCACTGTAAAATCCCCAGACCACAACACCCGCACCTTATTGCTTACGTTGCTTGCATAACCTTGAAACCCAATATTCTTAGCTATAGATCCAATCTTTAGATCATTAACCATTGGCTCCTGAAGAGAAAGAAAACTTAACTTCATAGATCTTTTCAATGCTTTAATTCTGGCTTGAGTAAGCTTGTTACTGATACCTCGAACATTCCAATTTAGAATGTTGATTTTTGCAGCATTCATATGCTGTAAAAGCTTGGAGGGTAAAATCCCTTTAGTGTTTAAAGTTGTTTTAACCTTCTTAGTTTTCTTACCCTCTGTTTTCTTTTGCTTGTATACAGGAGACGAAGGAAGACTTCTAGAGGTATGCTTGGATGGAGAAGATCGTGACAGCAGTTGAAGTTGAGGAGTGCTCTCCAGTTTAGAGCTCACTTCCATGTCCAACATGTGGAGGGCACCTATTAACTAATTACTACCAACAACACCAGGTGGAGTTACAGGGCCTTCTTTATTCATTTCAAACTTTTCACTACCCCTCTCCTTAAGGATTATAGACTTAACCGAATGGGAAATGTAGGAATTAAAGATTCATCAATCTGGCGTGGGATGGAGGGAGCAACTAAATTTGCTATCTTCCTTTGGTTGGATTTCTTGCAGCTATTCTCAGAATGTCCAAGATGAGCACACTCCTGACAATACTCGGGATTTTACCAAGATCTTGCCAGTATTTGTAAGTTTCAAAACTTGAATTTTTTTAGGAAGTCTTTTCGAAACATCAAGAATGACCTATATCCTGCAATAATTCTACCTTACTCTGTTCTTATTAGGAATCCAAAACAATTAGAGGAGTCCATAGGGTTTTAGCAATTTCTAGTATAATGTCCATAGAGTAGCAATTCCTGCAATGATATACTAAAGCTTTTGCCCATGAAATAGGAGAAAAATGAAAACAAAAGAAAAAAAGTGAGACAAACCAGTATTAAAAATATTGTATGGGCATTTCTTTAATAAAACGCAGGTATGTGTCATGAAACTATAGCGGCTCTTTGTAATACTTCATACAAAATTGATAATGTAAAACCAAAAATCTAACACATTCAAACAAGGTTTATAGATTTACTGTAATGGCGTATGGAGGCGGATTTGTGAAAGAAATAAACAACAATCGGTGATTTTAGAATAGTGACAAAATTCACAAATCCAGAAAACACCGAAAGTGAAGAGCACATAAGCCGTACTATGAAGCCATCTTTGTTGATGTAAGGGCCATTTTTTATTCGACAAAGGGCACCCTGTAGAAAACCTACAGGTTTTTCAGAGCTACATCATTCTGCTCTCCCCTTTTTGCCATGGCCCCAACCATTAAACAAAACAAAAGACTAGATTAAACTAAACAGAGCAGAAAAATAGATACAGAAAGAGAGCGGCCGCTCAAGCTTTCAACCCTAGGGTTTGTAAGTGGAGGCAGTGTTCTTATTTGTATTTATAGAGGAAATGAAGTGTATCGCTTATGACCTAATTTTTCTTCTTTCTGAGTTGGGATTTTCGTTTCGATCCCTAACTTTGATGTGTTTGTTATTGGTTCCGATTATCTAAATGCTTTTTCAAAAGCATCCCATATTGGCGATTTAATTTCTTTATTTTTAGTTATTTTCTCTTATAGAAAGGCCATGGAAGTATAAAGGGGGCAGTTAATATTCAAATTCGATCTATATGTTTATAGGTGACAAATCAACCTCTATAATTGATCAAGTTTTTATCCTGTATACACTAATACTTAGTAATATTCATTTGTTTTATTTTAATTAAAATGAGAAAAGTACCACTAAATACCTTCTCAACTATTTAATTACCGAGTGATACCCACTTTTTGGATAGTGTAACTTGGTACCTCGAATTGAAATTTAGACAAAAATACCCCGACCAAATATACCCGCTAGTACTTCGAGGTGTTTGCAATTCTCATGATATGATGCGAATTGTTTGCAACTCTGGGTTTCCTGAACAATTCTCATGATATCATGAGAATTATTTGCAACTCTCAGGATTTCCTGAACAATTCTTATGATATGATGCGAATTGTTTGCAACTCTCAGGATTTCCTGAACAATTCTCATGATATGATGTGAATTGTTTGCAACTCTGGGTTACTGAACAATTCTCATGATATGATTCGAATTGTTTGCAACTCTGGGTTCCTGAACAATTCTCATGATATCATGCGAATTGTTTGCAACTCTAGGTTCCTGTACAATTCTCATGATATGATGCGAATTGTTTGCAACTCTGGGTTTCCTGAACAATTCTCATGATATCATGAGAGTTGTTACTCGTGAAATTTTATTTTAAAAAAAATCAAAAAATATCACCAATGGATTTAGTTTTGTTCATTTTTAAAAAACAAAAGCGATGGTACTTTCATTTATTTTTTTCGAGCTCCGGTTTGAAAGATACGGATCTTTTAAAAATATAATAAAAAGAAAATGTAGAAAAAAGAAATTTTGGTTACGTGGTTGTTCATGAATGGTGAGGGTAGTTAGGGTATTAAAATTATGTTAGGTACTAGGTGGTAATTAGGTAGTTGAGATGGGTATTAAGAGATAATTGATCAAACATTGGGTACCATATGACAATAAAATAGTTGAGTAGGTACCTTAGGTGTAATTTCCCTTAAAATAATCTTACAATATATAAAATTAGATTTCAATTTTATTTATTTATTGTAAATTTATTTTAAATTTATTTGTTACCCACGAAAATTCATGAAAGAATCGATGTTATTCCATCTCTCAAATCAAAAATCTTTATTACTTTTGCTTACTTACCATAAGATGAATGTTTCAGTTAATTTTTTTCGGTTGATCGATCGTTTTCATATTCAAGAATCATTTGTTTTTATGTTGATATGTAAAGGGTGTTTGTTGGGAGAATATATAAAATGCATTAGTTCTAGTTCTGACCATAAAGTTTGATGATTTCTGAATGTAAACTGGAGTTTACATGAGAAAATATTTTGGAGGTCTATTAGTTTTCTATAGTTTAAACCAATTAGACCAAACAATAACATTTATGTCTTCTTTTGAATCCCGAAAATTTTTGTTAAGTAATCAGTAAATTCTATTTATTATACTTTTATGAAGGTTGTAACTTTAAATGTAATAAGATGAAATGACCATTAATATTGTCTGTATCAATACTATTCTACCTCCAAATGAAAGGTTTTTACATAAACTATAATTTTATTTTTGATTTTAGTAGTTATATCATCAAAGTAACTGATTTTGTTACTTGGATGAATAGTTATATCCAGGTATTTAATGGGTAGGTTACTGTGCTTGAAACCAATAAGATTGCTGATAGAAATGTTAGAAAATATTTTTCTCTATAAATACAAATTGACATTGTTAAGTGATTAATTCATAAAAATTATTATGCCATCTGCATAGGCAATGCATGGTATTGTAATGTTACTTCTTGAGTGGTATTTCATTGTTTGGTTTTCAAAAAACAATTTTTCTACACCCCTAGTGAATTATTCTTCAACAATGATGAAGAAGATGAGTGACAAAGGGTCACCCTTCCTCACATCATTGGAATAGTTGAAGAACCGATATAGGGTTTCACTGATGATTACAAAAAAATATGCAGCAATTAGACCTTTTCTAATTAGCTCAAAGAACTTATTACTAAAACCAAAGCATGAAATTGTTTTTAAGATGAAGTTTATTGATATCATATCAAAAGCTTTATTTATATCAAGTTTAAAAATTATATTTCCACCTTTAATATTTTTAGTTAAATCATGAGTCAATTAATGGGCAATTAGGATATGCTCATGAATGTTTATGTTTATTACAAAACCTCCCTGGTCATTTGATATGATTTTGAGATTAATGTAGCCAACCTATTATCTTTAACTTAAATATAATTGTGTTCAACACATTACAAAGACTAATATGCCTGAAATCACTACAGGTCCTAAGATAGTACTTTTTTTGGAAATAATACACAAAGCAGTAACATAAACTCTCATATGAGCATAGTTTCCATTGAAATAATATAGAATTGCATCACATGTATATTTTTTTAATTATCGTCCAACATGTTGTTTAGAACTTTGAATTTAAACCATCAATGCCAACCAGAATATTAGGGCTGAGAGTTTGAATAATTTTGAACATTTCATCTTTTGTTGGATAAGATATTAAAAATTGATTTGTGATCAAATTTGGTAAAATATTTTGGAAATCTTTAAGAGAGTTTTGGGTTGGTTGGGAGTTTAGGATAGATTTAAAGTGAGCAACATCTAAATGGCATAGTGTGTCTTGATCATCATCAATGAATCTTCATTTAAGAGTCCATGGATCCTATTTTTTATTCTTCTTTAGTTTACCCAGTTATGGAAACACTATATGTTTTTGTCCCCATTCTTGGCCCAAGTAGTGACAACTTTCTGTTCCCGTAAAGCTTATACCTTGGCCAGAAGATTAAGGTGGTTGGCTTTGGCTTTTGAAAGTCTGATTTTATCTTCTAATTTTTCAAATTTTCATAAGTTGCAAGATATTTTACTTCATCTTTAGAATTAGCTAAGATATCAAATATGTTACCAAAAAAATTCCAATTTCACTTTAGTTTGTGTTTTAACCTATTAAGTTTATACCACAACACATGTAAAGGTGTTCGAGTGATGTTTACAGACTAATTATTTTCCACGGTTTTCAAAAACTCTAAATTGAGAATCCACATGTTAAGGAATTTAAAACTTTATTTTGATTTGTTAGAGATATTTGAATTAGATATACACAATGGTAAAATCATCTGAGCTACTTCTGGCCAGATGTTTCACCATTGTGATAGCAAAATAATCTCGCGATGAGGCATTATACAAACCCTTGTCCAAATTTTTAAAAAATTTATTGTTAGTCTATGTGAATTTGGATCATGAAAAGCCAACATCTTTAAGCTGGCATTCCACGAATGTTTCATTATAATTATCAATGTTGTTTTGACTCAAAGATGAACAAGATATTTGTGCATCAGTTGAAGCAATTACATTGAAATCTTCAAGCACTAACCATTCTTGGTTACTATTAGATATTTCTTTCAGTTTTTCCCACAATTCAGATCTTAATATTTTGGTACATTATTCATATATTATCAAAATAATGAATTCTATGTTAACTATAGGATATTTAACATATAAATGTAGAATTTGATCATGATCCAATAAAGTGGTAATCTGGAAGTTCTCCTTCTAGATTACCTAAATTTTGTTATTTCTATCTACACAACTAGAATGAAACCTTAATGATTTAATAGATTGATCAAGTCTGTCATAATTGATCATTGGCTCTTGGAGATAAATGAAATAAATTCTTTCAGATTTGATTATTGACTTAATCCTATGAATTCTGCCATTGTTGCCAATCCACTTATGTTATTTATCTTTAAACTGTAAGAATATCTATATTTCCTCATTTTGAATGGTTATTTCTGTGTTTCCAATTTTATATTATTAAAAATTGAGGGATCAATGATTTCTTTTATTCGTGACTTGTTAACATTATTAACATTTACGGTTAAAAAAATGAATTATATATGATTCAATATTTTTTGTTTACGATAAAATTAAAATTTTAATTGTATATTAAAATATACAAATTTTAGTTCATTTGATATATAATTGATTTTCGTCTCGAAATATAGGACTTATTATATAATAAATGTTTGAATATAACTAATTATTCTTAATCTCCTAATTCGAGAAGGATACTGGTTTCAAATTGGATAATATCTCTTTCCAAATCTGAATATACAATTATTATTTTATATCCAATGCATTACCAATTCCTATACCTATGTCACAATTATTTTTTAAAATATTTAAGTACATAGACTCTTCTAAATTTCATTACTACTTTTAAAATATTAAAACCCTTTGGAATTCTAATTTCTAAATGTAGACATATGGTATTGTCCGAATGAGGAAGTTTAAGATAATTAAATTAGAGAAATATAAACACTTATTGGAATAAAGACAACAATAATACTTAAATACTCTTTGTAGATATTAGATCAACACAAACAAAAGGATAATATGATTTTACATAATATTGAAAATTAAAGTTATTATATTCAGAGTGATATTTTAATGGATTAATGAGCTTAATATCTCGTGGACTATAATACTAACACATTTTCTCAAACTCATAGTGAAACATTAATAAAGTATTGAGAGTTTGTCACACAAAAACGAAACTGAAATAGCAAATAAGTTTTCGTGAAGATATCAACAACACGTAAAGTTTATGGTGATGAGTTCGGATATTTGAGTCACTGTAGGACTAAATCCGAAGGACAATTCGGACTAAACCACCACAATGAAATTCTGAACATGACAAATGTATAAAGTATTGACTAAGCTAGTTGCTAATCACCTTAAACTATATTACTAATGGGTCTTTAAACTCGACCCGACTTCACGACCCGACCCAATAAGCCCATGGGTCAGTAGTTAAGTATAAATACCCCAACTGCTTTCATTAATGAGGGTAATGAGAATTTATTACTACTAGATAGCTTAATTATCTCTCTACTCTTCACACTAAACTCAAAACATCACAAAATACCCAAAATATTTTTAAAACACTTTACCAAATTACCCTCATGCAGAAATAGACCACACAAAATTGGCAAACATAGTGGGAGCGAGACGGTGCCTGAATTTTATATTCAAAACCAGCAAGCAAAGCAGTCTGGATGAATCCGAATGAGCAGAATGTTCCACCCTAAGAGGTGGAAAGTGCAAGGGAAAATAAGGAATATACCATCGAGGAGCGAGACCAGTTGAAGGCTGAAATAGAGGCGTTGAGAGCAATAAAACAAACAGAAAAAAGAATTAAAAAGAAATCTTGAGCATCAGTACTTCACCACACTGACAATCCTGGAGACAATGAGCAATCTTTAAAGACTTACCTCAGCTCAAAATAGACACACCAATCCAAGCCTGTTGAGAGTTCTGCATCTGAGTCCTCCAGCAGGTCATCAAATGAGGCAGGACTTGAAGAATCATTATCTTCAAGTAGTGATGAAGGAATATCTAAAAAGAAGATGAGGTTAGCTAAAAATATTCAAGGAATAATGAAAGACATGGCATGCTCAAGAGGCACCAGGGTAAGGGGTCAGCTCACAAGCGTGTTGATCAGTTGTTGATTGATCCTTTTGGTTTTCAGTCCAAACCAGGTATTTTTTGCAGCCCGTAATGAAGATACCGTTTTTAGTTGCAGCAAGAATTGGAGACAATCTCCTTTGTCCGCAAAAATACTCTCCGGAAATCTTCCTAAAAGGTTTGATAGCTTCAAGATGGAGAAATACGATGGGAGCCGAGATCCAGACAACCATCTGGAATAATTCAAAAACTTCATGATGAACTTTTATAACGATGACAAGCTTTTGTGTAGGGCTTTCTCCCAAACTTTTACGGAGAGTGCCCTTAAATGGTATAACAGTCTCCCTCAAGGGTGTATAAGAAACTTTGATACATTTTGGGTTGCCTTCCGGAGGCAATTTGTTGGAAGTAAGGAACTGAATGGTAATTGGGACACCATTATCCATTTTGCTCAGGAACTAAAACAAGTCCCATAAGGAGTACATAAGTCGCTTTGTGAATATCAATAATGGGTTGGTAGATTGCTTTGAGCAAGTTGCAATTGCTTCCCTTAGGCGAGGTTTAAATCCTGAGAATTTAGCCGATTTTGTTACTCGAAAGAAGGATATGACCTGGGGTGGTTTATTGAACCAAGTGGGAAAACATATCAATGTAGAAGAAACAAAGAAGACCGGAACACTCGAGCCACTAACCCATCCAGTTATAGGGCAAAGGAGACCGGACAGGGGTCCAACCGGTCAAGGCAAAAGCAGTCCAACCAAACCTATAGCCAACAAACCAAAAGCAAGAGGGGGGCATAGGTCCAACCTGAATGATTTTTTGAGTTAGGGGAGAATATGGCCATAATCTATGATAAGACCAAGAATGAAGTGCACATTCGAAAACCAGCAGCATTGTAGTCCTCCAGGGAGAACCATAACACTTATTTTTGCCAATATAACAATGATATAAGCCATGATACTCAAGATTGCATAGCATTAAAACATGAGGTCCACAATCTTATTTAGAGGGGAAAATTGGGGGCCTACGTCAAAAAACAAAGTGGAAACAAACCAAATAATGCACAAAATAATGCTCATCGGACGGTCTTTTAAACAATCCTGGGACATATGCATAAGAGGGTGCAATTAGAGCTGTCAATTTTGGACACGACCTGTAAACCCAACACGAACACGACCCGAACTTTTAGGGTTAGAGACCTGATATTTCAGACCCGATGAAATTAAGACACGACACGAACTCGACTCGAAAAAAAACGGGTCAGGTTCGGGTTGGGTTTGTGTCACTCGAAATTGACCTGTAAAACCCGAAAAGACCTGTAAACCCGAAACTGACCTGTAAAACCCGAAAAGACCCGTAAACCCGAAACGACATGTGAAACCCGAAAATATATGTAAACCCAAAACAGACCTGTAAAACCCGAAAGACCTGTACACTTGTAAAATAAAATACTGAAAACAATTAATAAAATATTATTAATAAAATAATATTATTTTAAAATTTTGACCTATAAATTAGAACACCAAAAATACTTATAAAACTTTATTAATAAAATAATTTTATTTTAAATTTAAAAGATACAAAATAAATAGTATACTTAAATAAGTATATGGGAGAAGACAAATGATGGTTCACATGTTTGCTATAAAGTTTTGAATTTTATTCTTCTTTCACGTATATTAATAAAGTTTTGAATCTTTCATCTTCTGTGTATATAGATTATAATATTAAGAATAAAAAATGGAAATAATTTATTATTTAACCGTTTTTATCTGATTCGTGTGAGTTTGCTAGATTTATTAATAGATATTGAATGCATTCAATCTTGTTTTGTGGGATGAATCGATTTACAATTCTAGTGGTTATTTGTTATGAAGTGACAACTTAGTGGTTATTGGATATTTTCTGAAATTTATTTAATTTATCTCATGTATTTTTTTCATGTTTAGATGAAATGGCAAACCCCTCATCACCATATATTTTACGGTAAGATAACTTCACCGGTGATAGTAAAGCCGGTGTAAATATATGAATTAAGCGTATCTTGACTTTATATAAATATAGTGGACCAATAAAATTTCAAAAGGGGATGTAGCTCAAATGGCAGAGCACCCGCTATGCATGCGAGAGGTATAGGGTTCAATCCCTTGCATCTCCATTTATTAAGTTTTGTCTTTACCCAAAATTTGTGTCAAACAAGTCGGGTTCGTGTCAAACGGGTGTTTCGTATTGGATACAATTTTGTGTCAAATAGGTCGGGTTCGGGTCCAATAGGTTTTTAACAGGTCGGGTTCGGGTCTTTGAACCTGACACAAATTTCGGGTTCGGGTCGGGTTCGTGTCATAGGTTCTAAAATTTCTGGTTGGTCAAACCCGACACGAACACGACCCGAAACCCGAAATTGACAGCCTTATGTGCAATGGCAATTCTTGAAAGATTTGATGTAGACTATGAGTATCTGGATCCAGATCCATATTGAAACCAAAACAATATCCAGACTCATCAGTGTTTTTAAATCATTAACCATTTTTTGATACAGTGACTGCACCTTCCACTTCATCAAGGAAGAGGCATGTCCACAATTTGGCCACTCAGTTAGACGGTGGAATGTCTACTTATCAGTTCCACTCTTCATCCCCATTCATAATTTTCGATGAGGATGATCTAAGAAACATTGCAGGATCTCATGAAGATGTGGTGGTGATAGGGGCTTAAATAGGAGGAAATGATATACGCCGAATTCTGATTGATACTGGTAATTCGGCAAACATCTTGTTTTTAATCTCATACAAGCAAATGAGAAATCCAGTAGTTATTCAACGTTCAAATAGAATCATTGTAAGCTTCATAGGAAATTCTGCAGATGTGATCGGGGAGTTCGAAGAGGAAGTATTATTGGGCAAGGGGCACTTTAAAAAGATGGTAAGAGTGTTGTTTGTTGTGGTGGATTGCCCAACATCGTATAATGCAATTTTTGGGAGGTCTTGGCTCTCCATAATGCATGATGTGGCCTCTACGGTATATCAATGCTTGAAATATGTTGTTTAGGGACAAGTATGTGTTGTCCGGAGCAGTCAAAAGGTAGCCATGGAGTGCTATGCAACAGCTCTTGCCCTTAAAACTCTAGGGGCAGTCAGAATTAACAAGGATTAGCAGCTACTAGAGCCTTCTACTGAGAATAGTGAGATTAATAATCTCAAGGAGGCTCATAGTGTTATATATCTATTGAGGAGGTTGAAACTCACTCCCTCGCGGAGAGCAAGAATGTTAAGATTGGTTCTAAGATGACACCAGAGTTGAAACCCGGTTGTTGTCCTTTTCAATGAATAATCAACATGTATTTACATATTGCAACAATGATGTTACCGGAGTACCAACAGATGTTATTTCACACAAGTTATTAATCTGGAGTGATATTACGCCAGTTGTACAAAAGAGGAGAGCTTTTCCAAGGAAAAAGCAGATGTGGTTGTTCAAGAAGTTGACCGGTTAACCAAGACGGGTCACATTAAAGAATCTCAGTACCTTTTGTGGACTGCCAAACCTGTGTTAGTCAAGAAAACAAATGGCAAGTGGCATATGTGTATTGATTTCACTAACCTCAATAGAGCATTCCCTAAGGATCTTTATCACGTTCCTCAGATAGATCAGTTAGTGGATTCTACATCTGGAAACAAGTTGTTGTCATTCATGGATGCCTTCTTAGAATACAACCAGATACAAGTAGATCTGAAGAATCAAAATCACACTACTTTCACCACAGACATAGGTCTTCATTGTTATAAGGTGATGCTCTTCGGGGTGAAAATGATAGGGCCACTTATCAGAGGCTGGTGAATAAAGCTTTTGTTAATCAGATTGGAAAAGTATGGAAGTCTACATAGATGATATGATGGTTAAAAGCTTGGAGGAAGATCCACATATATCTGATCTTCAAGAGACATTTTCCAATTTAGAAGCTGTGAATTTAAAGTTGAACCCTGAGAAGTGTGTATTTGGAATCCGTTCTGGAAAATTCTTGGGCTACATAATAAGTGAAAAGGGAATCCAGCCTGATCCGGATTAGCTTAATTCCTTGCTAGCAATGGACCCTCCTCGGAATGTTAAAAAAGTTCAAAGGCTCACAGGAAGGTTGGCTGCATTGAATAGGTTTATCTCAAGGTCATCAGACAAGTGCGCTTTATTCTTCCAAGTGTTGAGAAATGCTAAAGACTTTAATTAATCCCCACAGTGTGACCAAACTTTTATTGAAATAAAGAAACATTTATCGGTATCCAAAAATCTTTTCAAACCTGTTCGGAGAGAAAAGCTTTATGTGTATCTAGCTATATCAGAATATGCCATAAGTGTCGTGTTAGTAAGAGAGGTGGTCAATTACCCTCGTCCGGTGTATTACATCAGTAAAAGTCTATTAGATGCTGAAAGAAGATACTTGAGGTTGGAAAAATTGGCATTGGCCTTAGTAATTCCAGTAAGAAAAATGAGACCCTATTTTCAAGCTCATTCTATTGTTG
Organism: Limnanthes douglasii subsp. nivea; assembly: GCA_036936605.1. NCBI lineage: Eukaryota > Viridiplantae > Streptophyta > Magnoliopsida > Brassicales > Limnanthaceae > Limnanthes > Limnanthes douglasii. Next base: position 51,463,708 of record JAUPFV010000005.1, read on the forward strand.
TATGAACATCTTTCCCTTTGAAGAATGTTCTTCAAAAAACTGGTGTATCAAGCAGAATGACCAAGTGGTCAGTGGAATTGGGTGATTACGATATTGACTTTGCCCCTCGAACAACAATTATAGCCTAATCAGTGACTGAATTTTTGGTAGAGTTTTATGTTGATAGATCCTTCGAAGATGAATTAGAAAATTATTCTAAAAAGGAATGGGTAGTTTGAAATCATGGTGGATAAATTACTATGGGCTCTAGAGGTGGTATTTGCCTAACTTCCCCATATGGTGATAGAATGTATCAAGCTATATGCGTTGGATTCAAATCTTCTAACAATGAGTCTGAATATGAAACAACCACAACTGGTTTTAAGCTAGCTCTCCTTTGTGGGGATAAGAAAGTCTGACTAATGAGTGATTCTCAATTACTCATCCACCATGCTCAAGAAAAGTCTGAAACCAAGAAGGAACAGCTGGTTAAATATTTACTTATGTTGAAAGAAGTAGCAGCAAACTTTAAGAGTATTTGCTATGAGCACATTCCCAGACCAGAAAATACTTTGGCAGACTCCTTGGCAACTGTAGCCTATTCTGAATCCTACCATGGATTCGTGTACAAGAATGTCCATCTATACTTACAGATTAGAAGAAAGAGGATGAAGAAAATATGAACATACTTGTTATTCAACCTAAAGATTGAAGATATGCACTTCTCCAATACATCTCTGATGGAATATTACCTCCGGATAAAGCTGTGGCAAAAAATATTAAGAACAAGGCTCACGGTTTCTTGATACTAAGAGAAGTTCTCTACAAAAGTCTTTTAGCATGCCTCTCTTACACTGTTTAGCGTTTGAAGAATCTCGGGTTCTATTATCTGAACTACATGATGAGTAAGGATCAACACATCGTGGCTATAGGGCTTTAACCCAAAGAGTTTTGTTAGAAGGATACTACTGGCCAACCATAATGGCAGATGCTAAAGATATGGTGGAAAATGTGAGCCATATCTGAGCCAAAACCCTTTGCTAGATGGGGTATGGATCTAGATGGGCCTCTTCCTATGGCATCGGGTGGATGTAGAACTATTATAGTCGTTATTGATTATTTCTCTAAGTGGATAGAGGCGACTCTTTTGGATGGAACCACTTCGAAGGCTATTATTAAATTTAACTTATCCAATATATATTGTAGGTTTGGGGTTCCTCAGAAGATTACTACAGACAATGGGCCACAGTTTGATAATAAAGACATGGAAACCTTCTGTACATTTAGAAGAATTCAACATTATTTTTCCTCTCCTTTTCACCCTCAGGAAAATGGCCAAGTTAAGGTTGAAAATAGGACCATTTTGTCCGGATTAAAGAAGAATTTAGAGGGAGTTGTAGGAAAATGGCCAAGTTATTTACAAGAAGTGTTGTGGGCCTATCGAACTACTCATCGGGCTGCCACAAAAGAGGCTCATTTTTCTTCGGTATATGGGATGGATGCGATTACTCCCATAGGGGCTACTTTACCATCACACAGAGTCCAAAACTATTCGGAACAGGCTAATGATGTAACAGTTAGGAATCAGTTGGACTTGATAGAAGAAAAAAGGGTTAAAGCACATCTGAGAACAACGCATTACCAGGGCTTGATGAGGAGCAGATTTGCTTCCAAAGTTAAAAGAATAGATTTTCAAAAAGGAGACAAAGTTTTAAGAAAAGTCTTTATACACACCAAGAAGAAGCAGTTAGGTAAGTTGGCTCCGAACTGGGAAGGCCCTTAAGGTCTGTGAAAAGGTTAAACCGGGAACATATTGGCTCCAAAACAAAGAAGGGAAAGCTCTAAAACATCCATGGAATGTTGAACATCTGAGGTTATATTTAGAATATAACTCTTTTTTAAATATTTACTTGTTAAATACCAATGTAAATATTATGGGGCATACTCTTTCCTACCCTGGTGGCACGGGAAGGTTTTAATGAGGTGTCCGGGTTTTTTAATAATATATGATGCCTTCTTCAAAAGTCTGGTGTGATTTTGTTTCAATTCGGATGTTAATTGCTTATTCAACTCCCGGCTCTCAAGTTTTCTTGAGTTGATCGGATATGCTTAACACTTGATCACAATTATTAAACGCATGTGATCGGAGATGTTGGATACTTTTGTTTAACACTTCTGAAATATTAGAGGCTATTTAAACATTGGTCATAGAAGATTTAAACAGAATATTAAACAAAAGGGAAATGTGATAATTAAAACCTGATCAGACTCAAACCAATCAATAGTATAAAAACTGTCTTAGCCATCCAAGGAATTTAGTGTTTCAAAACAAAAAAGTACATAATAAAACCTTAGGGCTTGTTCCCTTCAGATTTTTCTTCACCACCATTTTTTAGGACTTTTGAGTTCAGCACTAGAAATCTCACCCGTTCCTTCATCATCATCAGTAGTAGAGTCTATTGCACTAGAGTAGTTGCGATTGTCACCATCTGCTAAGGTATGGAATGGGATATCATCATAGTCTACATATTTCCATAGGGGACCAAGGGTCTTCTTAGGAAAGGTCATATGGAACAATGAGACCATATCGGACTTGATCTCATCATCCATCTTCTCGAGAGAATCCACTACCCCATTAGCATACTTCTCTATGCCTGCAACTATGGCTTGAGCTTGTTGGCGTTCCAGGGCCTCTTTCTCTTTGATCTTCTTTTCGACGGTATTCTCCAACGTAGCCTTCTCATCGGAGAAAGTCTGGATAGTACCATCTTTAGTTTTAAATTTATCCTTCAAAACTGTGAGATCTTTTAAAGTAGAGCACTCCAGGTTGGAGTATTTGGTTGGAAGTTCCTTACTGGCAACTTCTGACTTGAGCAGTTCGGCAGCTAAATCTTCTTTCTCCTTCTTCAATAACTCTATACTTTGTTGAGAACTGAGAAGATTATTCGACAATTTTTGCTTGTCTGTGGTTAGATAATTGATGGTACATGTTTGTGTCTTTACATGTCTCTCGAGATCAAGCACTGGTTGGATATCGCCTAGGAGGGCATGGCTCAGAGTGTCTTGCTCCCCATATATTGCAAAGGTCTCCTCATTATGAGTCACTACATTGGAGGAGTTGGGAGGACGACAAGGCCCCGCAAAGTCATCTTTCTCTAATTCGTTGGAATATATATTGATGCTTTGAAGGGCCTCAAGGTCTACCTCATCATTACTATCATCTGCAACCTGTCTAGAATGAAAGTCAATTGGAATTTCCTCCTGCAAAGTAGGATCTCTAGGAGCTGGGGGTGAGTACTTCAGGAGGGCAGAGGATTATCTCCGCTCCTAGAGTGACTTTCTTTTTCTTGGCAGCTTTCTCATCACTGCTGGCTTTACGTTTTATGTCCTTTTTCGGAGGCTTTAGTGGGTTGTTTGACCCACCAGCTTCCTTTACCGTCACTTCTAATGCTTTCAGTAAAGCAGCATTAATACCTCCCTGGTTCTCCGAACCGGTCCCTTCAGTAATCGTTTGGGCTAGGTCTGTTGTGGTCTTCTTCTTCTTGTTGTTCTTCATTCTATTGGGGGATTTGGCCCTAGAAGGCATGTATAACTTGGCATATTTGGTCTTTGTCCTACTTAGGATCACATATGCAAGGAGAGGGGTAGTCAACTCTTCTCAGGTGAGATCTCTTATACCTGTGGTGTTCCACAAGTGAGACCTCATAAAGGTACCCGATTTGAAGCAATTGTGAAAAACATTGCCCCAATTCTCCGAAGCCCAAGCGTTCAGCTTGGCACAAGTATCATGTCTTGCCTCCAACTAATCTGAGAACTCCCGCCTTAAGTCTGTTGTTGGTAGGATTTTTGTTTAAGTCACTTTTGTGATTTTGGATGGAAAATTCCCGCCTTTGTATCTAACAATTTTCAATTTATCAAATATGCTTTAAAAAAAACAAAAATAGTTTATACGATCTGAATAAAAAATCGAACAACGCTTCAATCAAAATCAATCTAAAAATCCGAACACCAATTTGATATCGTGTAAAAATAAAAGTAAATAAATAAATATTAAAATTTTATTACTTGGAACAATAATTTAACAAAAAAAAAAAAAGTAAACATATATAATAATAGTTATAATTATAATTATAATGAGACTTGAGATTATTTTTTAAGCTTACAAGAGTATTAGATTCTAATATCAATTCTGGATGAATTTGCATTGTATAAAGAGAGTTGAAAGGTAAACATGTATCAAATTTGAATACACAAACGCATATTACTATATTTTATTTGGATATCCTGGTGCCGGTGGTCATTGAAGAAACTTATAATCATTGAATCGACTCGATCATCAGGCAACACGGCACCGCACCTTCTGTATAAACACTTTTAGCAATAAAGATCAGGCAACACGGCACCGCACCTTCTGTATAAACACTTTTAGCAATAAAGATTTGGCAACGGTGTGCCCAAAGCCTGTACGCACTAATAAATGATAGACCTATACGAAAGCGTCTAAGAGCTGCAGGAGTTCCTTATTCATGTCAGAAACACTTTTATGTAACCTTTTACAATAAAAAATACAATACATATATTAAAATAAATACCTATACGCGTGGTCATCGTCAACAGGTTTCCTTGATTTATCAAGATGCTGATACATGTCGCTGATTCATATCCTTTTGTCAACCATGGGAGGAGAGTCCTGCTTTTCTTTCAATTTTTTTTTAAATTATTCTGAAGATGGATAAGAAAGAAATTAGCATACCAACATAAATAACTTTAACTCAGCTAGAAAAAACTTTAAAGGAGAGGAATAAAAAGAATTGAGCAACAAATATATTAAGAAAGAAAAAAGTTAGAAAAAATTTACAATCAAGATAGATTCCCACACTAAAAGAAGAGAAGAATAGAGTTGCTCCGATTCGAGAAGAGTATTAAAAATTTGGACCTGTTAACTGAATATATATTGAATTTCGTAAATAAAATGAAAACGAGAACCGACATGAAGTTAAACTCATAGAGCTAGAAAACCAAGGCAAAAAGATTTTAGAGTGCTTGAAAAATCATGAAACGTGTGATAGTATGAGTGTGAAACGTGTAACCATAGAGTGAAACGTGTTACTTGTTAGTATGCGTAAAACTGTTCAGAGTTTGAAAGATGCAACGTGTTGCTTCTTAGTATGTCTACCGACAATTAAAGTTTGAAACATGAAACTGGAGAAACACGTGGTGCACCGAGCATGTGAATGTGATTATCGGTCGGTGCATGTTGCATATATTATTTTTAACATATTACATATCCGGAAGTGATGTATTGCTAAGGATGTCAATGATTTTGAAGGACCGGATCCGAATCGAATTGTTAAAAATGGATACAAAATTCGTTCGAATTTTATTTTAAAAATTGAAACCAAAATTCGATCGAATTTTAATACTCTATTTCGTATTATATTCTAAAAATCGAAACCAATAATGAAATTGATTAGGAATTGTACTAATAAAATCGATAAAATTGATATGAAACCGAACCAAATCAAACCAATAAATTCATTAAAATCGATTTTTTTAACATCATATTTGCCAATATTCAATAGTTAATTATTAGTTATTAAATTTTAATATTTATATTTTTTATATAAATTAAAAAAAATTGATAAATAAATTTTAATTTAATTTTAAAATTTTTAACCGCATGAGATTTGACAATAATCGAAATCAAATTCGAACCGAAATCGAATTCGAACCAAATCCGAACTCGAATTAGTCTCAGAATCGAAACCGGAATCTGGTTCGATAAATTTAGCGGTCTGATCTAGTATTGTCAAAATCCGGACTGATAACCCCTTTAAGTATGGCGTTTCATAACAAAAATCTAAAAAGTACTCGTATGTTGTAAGAGCATCCCAACAGCTACTCTAAAAATTTGATAATTATACCTAGAATTTTGATACTCTAAAATTTTAGATTATCATATAATCCAATATGTATTGTATAATTAAGGTAGTTTTTTATTTAACCACGTGGAAGAGAAAAAAAAAATTATAGATAGTGAGTAACTTTCACTCTAAATATACCTACCTAAAATTACGCAATTAAATATGACTAGCCTAATAGATTCTCGGTTGGAAAGAAAAAATTGAAGAATAATCTCCAAATTTGCTATCAGTCCTATATACCTATTCTGTTGGGAATACTCTAACTTCCGATTTTGCTAAATCCACAACAATTACATTAAGGTTTGGTAAAACAAGGTTTGAGAGGTATCATTCCACTATGACCACATTCTTATGGGAGGTTAAAGATGAAGTCCAACCATATAGCTATGAGATTCTCTATAAACATACATGTGGGATGAATATCTGTCTCCACTAGCTTTCTAGAAGTGTGTTGCAATCTATCACGGATAGTCCGGAATGTTGGACTTAATGATCATTTGTACATTGATGGTTTCGTCTAATGCTACGTTCTCATCAACATCAAAGATTGGAGCTTCATTTGTCGGTCACCATAAGATTTTCTCAATTTATCTATGACTGCTTATATGTGTAGGTGCTCCTCCGAATCAACCACCGTTTTTCATATTCTGTTGAGACCTAATATATCTTTTTCAATTTGAAATATTAAAATGTATAGATATCAGTCCATTTGATATGTATAATTTGATTTTTTAACTCCCCTAAAGGGGATTAATGATATAATTCAAATTTCCAATGACCGGTTTTTGTAATGTCTAAATTCGGAAGGAAAATGACTTCAAATCGGATACTATGTTTCTTTTTGAAGCAGGATATAAATTCATTGTCTATTTATGGCATTAAAAGCTCTTATTTATAAGACACAATTATTTACTAAAAATAACTTAGCCACCTGGATGCTACTAAATTTCGTTACATATTCCAAAAAAATTCACAGTTTCTAAATGTAAGGACATGGAAGAAGATAAATATAATCGCACCATAAAAAAATAAATACACTGAGTTAGGAGACAATGACAACAATAATTCTTAAATGTTTTTAGGACAAGGCTAAATTGAGACCTTATTTGGCTATAATGAGACCCTTCTATAATGAGACCTCATTTGGCTATAATGAGACTCCCAAAAAAGATCAATTTACCCCTGATATAAAAGCTGCATTTTCAGCCAAAAAACATCTTTTCTCTCTCCTTCTCTCTTCTCTCTAGCAAAACCTCTCAAAATCCCGAAAAGGCTAGATTTCTCAAATCCGACATTACAAACAGCTTGAAGTACGAATCCTTTACATATTCATGTAATTTTTAAGCAATTTACTTTAGTATTTTTAGTGATATTTAGCGTTTAGTGTTCTGCCTAAAAAATCCGATTTTCATGTATATGTTGTTGTTGTTTGGAAAAATAGTTGTAGATTCGTGTTAGTCGATGCATTAGGAACGTTTTGGTACTATAGTGGTTGAATTTGGGTTGTGTTTGTGAGGTTTGGGTTCGACAGATCTAGGGTTTGGGGTTCCTGGAATTGCGAAATCGCGAACAAGCAGCTTGCAACCCGTGCAAAATCGCGAGGTGCTTGTTCGCGATTTTGCAATTCCAGGAATGGTGAAATTGCGAGCTCAGTGTTCGCAATTTTACAAAATCAAGGAATGACCATTTTTGGTTGTTTTGTCAAATTATGAAGTTTTTTTCCCCAAATTTATTAATGATTTTATTTGTTGTATTTCAGCATGCCTCGCACACAGCATACACATATTCGATATTCAGGCTCGAGCGGTGATGGCGAGCATGAGGAGGTTATGTCACGGTCACGGTCTGTAAGGCGTATGCCTAGCGCTTCGACTCCGGCCTCTATTATATCTCATGTGTTTGGGACGCTGGATCAGCAATTTCGGAAGGTGAATCCGCACGTGCCTGCTCTATATCCAGACTACGCACAACACGAGACATACAGTGTCTTTTGAGGAGAGGTAAGTAATGATTGTTTTAAAGTACATCATATGTTCTTTTGTATTATTTCTAAGTTATTGATGTTTTATGTAGGCTCGTCGGCCGTCGCGGTGCTAATCTATGTACGGTTTCCACCGTGCATGGGATCTTGCTGGGCAGAGCAGGGTTAGACAGTAGGTTAGGATGTCTTGCTTCGGTCCCCTCACCGATGTGTTGGAGTACCAACGTACACCTTGTAGATGTTTTTCTTGAGGGTGGCATTCGGAGACCAATAGCTTTCACTTTAGTTTCGGTGAGATGACGGTGACGTTAGACGACGTCCACGTTATTACTGGTCTCCCGGTGACAGGCGATGATTTTATTGTTCAAACATTTCCTAGTGATGGACAATGTTTAGTATGGTATTCTAGTGCATTAGGTATACCTCAGGATGCACTTAGGCATGAGTTAGGGGGTAACATGGGAGGTAATGCTAGATCTGTTCGTTTACAGTTTTTACGTGAGCAGTACATGCAGCCCTACTTTTAGGATGATACCATGTCTGATAGTACTGTAGAGTGTGTCACTAGGGGTTATCTGCTGCACATGCTGGGTTGTTGTGTTTTGGTGAACAAGACGGGGAACAATATGTCGTTAGATTACCTGCAGTTTGTAGAGCATTATAGGGCGTCCATTAGATATAACTGGGGCCAGCATATACTAGCTCAGCTGTACCACCATTTAGGAAAGTCGTCGTTGCACTCGACTTTAGGGATTGCAGGTTATATTGCCTTGTTGGAGACGTGGATATACGATCACCTCCCCCCTATTTGACTACGCTCAACACTATGTACGAGTGTTATATGCCGTCTATGTGCCGATATGTACCGACACCGTTTCGTGCGGATGATGAGACTCGTATCAACATCCGACAGAGACTGGTTTCGTTGACGGAAAACAATGTGATTTACGATGATTTGTTACATTTGTTTCCATATTGTTAATTTATTATTACTTATAGTTTTTAAAAAATTATTAACTAACATATTACAGGTTTGGGTCATGCCTTACGGCACACATCGTGATCATTTCCCTTTCCAGGGTGTGGCTTGGATTGACCACACGCTGAAGGCGTTCGACATAGTTGAGGCGTACTATCCACTTCGGGTGGCTCGACAGCTAGGGCACGTTCAGGGCATACCACCGGTGTTGCGGGCTGTTTTACCAGCAGATAGGAGGAGGCGTATCAACACGCGTTTTTTGTGGGATGAGGCTACATGGATAGGTTGGCAGTCACACGTTATTGACGAGAGGATTCGTGGTGACAGATATGTTATAGGCGGTCATGGCACGACCTCTTTGTACGATGTATGAATTCGTGACCACCTATGGTACATTCTGCTTGATCCTAGTGTGCTCAGTCCATCTGCTTCACATGTTCCTAGAGACCCCGAGTGCGATGACATATCAGGCACGACTGTATCACCTTTGCGATCGTGTGATTGATGGTGATTCTAGAGCGGACGAGATGAGTACGGAGGACATGTGTCGGGAGATACACGAGTATTCATTTTTGGCGCACGAGTACCGCCATGCCAATTGACTGCAATTGTATTATATGACTACTAGGACGATTGTTTGGTACTACCTTTTGTTTTACTTCAGTTATTGCTTTCGTTGATATGGTTGTATGGAATTGCTTTTGTTGCCTCAGTTATTGCTTTTGTTTGGATGTTTACCTTTTGTTTTACTTAAGTGGTTGCTTTCGATGATATGATTTTAGGGAGTTGCTGGTGTTTGGATGTGTATCTTAAAAACAATAACACTTAAAACAATAACACCTAAACTTCTTAATATGCCGATTCCATTAAAACATTACACTTTGATCAAAAGCATTGCATAATTAAAAATACATAAGCAAATAAATTAAAGCAAACGGTAGATAAGCTAACCCTCAGTTAGCATTGCACACTTAGTATTATGGAGTCGGATAGTTCATTCCATACTCAAAGCGCTTCTCGAACGAATATTCATCTTCATCACTACTTCCTTCGGGAGTTGAATACATTTCAACGGCGCTAGCTATTGCGTCGGCTATTTCTTGCTCATGCGACTATATCGCATGTGACACCATCTCCTGCGTAATTGTATTTTGCAATCCCATGTTGAATACATTTCGGACTTTGCTTCGGACTTCGTAAGCTAGCAACTCAATTTGTATAGTAACTGTTTTAAAATAAGCTAACCTATCGAACACTTCTTCGCGTCCGCGTGGTCGGGGCATCATACATCATGGGCAGGATGCCTCCCTACCGTGGTTGAAGAACATTCGGCACAAAACCGCATCGATGAAACCAGGAATCTCCTCTTGCATCGTACCTCTCACGAAGTCAAATGCAGGAGGCTTGCATCTTCGTGCACGTTCCAGCCTGAATCACCCATTGTTATAACTTAAATGTTTAGTTTCATAGTCAGTTTATAGTATTTATTGACTCGTAGTCGGTGGTTCAATTCAAAAAAATTTAGCGGGAAATGTTGTTTTTGTTCCCGCGTAAATCTCTTTTAAGCGGGAAACCTTCACTTCATTCCCTCCATAAGATAACGTTATCTAAGTAGACCTATCGACAAACGACACTTGTAAGATAAGGATAACGTAATCCAAGTTGAAGAATGAGTATGCGACACCTAATATTTACAAAAGTACTATAATGTTGCAGTGCAATAATATTATGGGTCTCATTATAACACAACTTCTATTACCAGGTTTTTCGCTATAACGAGACACCTACACAAATTGCCGCCAAAAACACCAACGTTTAATGCAGTTCCCGCCCAAACAACCACGAGCCTATAAATAGACTCTAAGCACTCCACGAACATAAATAGTTTAACCAATGAAGTTTACCCCTAATGAAGATTACCATTTGCTCGAGGCAGTGAAACTTGCCCTTAGAGAGTTGGGGGAAGATAGTAGCGATGCGTTTTTCGAGCTGGTCTTGTGTAATATGTACTACAACTACGGCCGTTTAGGAACTGAAGGTTTTGTTGTGCGTAACTATGACCAAATCAAGGAGAGGTACATCATTTGCAAACCAATGGATCGTTTGTTGTTTCTACCATTTAAAATTAGGTAATGCATAGCATATGAGTTGCGTCTGGAAATATATCATCGATAACATTCATTAAAGCCAACTCCCTATTTGTGACGATAATTGGTGTGGTTAATTTATGTTTGAGGGTAATTGGGTAATTTGTTCAGAGTTTTGTGGAAGTTTATGGGTGTTTAATATTTTGAGTAGAGAGTAGAGGGAGAATTAAGCAGCCTAGTTGCAGTTAATTTTCATTACCCATATTTAATGCAGGTGGTTGGGAATTTATACCCTTACATTTGGGCTTTATGGGTTTTCGGGTCATGTTTAATTGACCCGGGTCACGTTTATAGACCCATAAGCTCTTAGTAGGAGAGCAAGCAGCTTAGTCAAGAAGTGTTTAGGTTTTTTAGTACTTTTTTCATAGTTCGAACAGTCCAATGCGCTAAGTGTTCGAAGTGGCCTGTCCGGTCTGGTGGTCTTGGTCCGATCCGTCCCTGTCCGGAGAGGAAGCAATATTCGGACTCATCAGGAGCCCCTTTTTTAGGTGTTTGTTCAAATACCTTTGCCAAAAACCTGAAAAATAGTCCGATGTATAGAGGCAGTTTTAATCCGGACAGGTCTGTTTGTGTTGTGGCTTTATCCGGACTGATAAAGCTTTGAAAATCCAAACGGTTTTTTGCTAGAGTTTATGGGACACGTGTCACGTTTTGGTTGGTTCCTTCAGCCGTTTTTTCACCTTGAATTTTGCACCCACCTTCTTCGAAAAGCGACCTCTTCACCATCACTCTCATTTTTACTCTGCAAATTTTCAAAGCTTTTTTCTCTCCAAAACAAATTTTTACCCAGTTTGTTTATGTTCACGGCTCGGAACGCTTTGGTCAAAGGCGGGTGGCTCAACCTCTCTGAACTAGAAAAGGCGCAAAAGGTCGAAAGGGAAAGGCGCATTGCAGCAGTCTTACCCACCTCCCCCATCGACAAACCAGTGACTGCAGCCACAGAGTCAGACCAGGGTTCTTCTTCTTCAAAAGGCATCAAACCGAAAAGGTTATTTCAAACCAATCTCTCACCCATTCTTGGCTATGAGGTCAGACGCCGAAAACTCTCCTAAAAAATTAGTTGACCGAAGAAAAGGCCGACTGGTCAAGGGTCAAGCTTCCAAGGGAACCCCTTCGAAATCGGGTGCCAAAGACAACAACACTGGGTCAGAAGTGCCCATCAGAGCTCCCAAGGACAGGTTGTCCGGTCTGGAAGGTAGTGGCTCAAGCCTTCGAAGAGAAACATCCGCATCAGAGCCCCAACCGGAGGCCAGAAACCAAGAAAATACTGAAGCTCAGTAGTCCGGAGACCAGACTGAGCCAAATCTAAACCTTCCCCTTGCCAATGCTACTGAAAACCCCTCATCAATCATGGAGGAAGTAATGGAGGACTCTATCGAAGAGGCTCCATTCGATTCTGAGCCTTCCGGACAGATCAGTAGTGTTGTTGCTGCCAAAAAAGATAAAGGCAAGGAGAAGTTGTGCTTGAGGCATCCAGATCTGCCGGAGAGTCTTGAAGGAAGGGTGGGGCCTTGTTTTCATAAGGTCAATGTCAAGTACCTCCTCGCTCTGCAAAAGATCAACTACGCATTCATCGACACAGCTGAACTTGGCCGGATGTGTACGAAGTGGGGAATTCCGGAGAACGTGAAGATAAGGATCCCTATAAACCCAGAAACTCCCATAGACTGCAAATTGAGCGAAATAGTCATCTTCACGGAGCTGTTTAACTGGGGGCTCAGATTCCCCTTGGACCTAGAAATGGTCAGATATTTTCATCTGATAAAGCTCTGTCCGAGTCAGTTGAGCCCCAATGCTTGGTACACCCTTATGTCCTGCATCATGGCTTCTAGGCTCTCCGGGATTCCTCTACCAATGGAGGAGTTTGCTGTTGTGGCCAATCTCTGCAGAAACCACCACATCCCCTTCTACCACTTCAATATGGGGGATAACTTCAAAGCTGTTGGTGACCTGCTGGAGTCGGAGAGGAATTGGAGGACTCAATTCCTGTTCGTAAGTGGTGCTTGGGAGAATGGGAAGAAAATCAAGTCTGGAGTCAACCCAAGTCTTCTCACAAGTAGATGGTGGAGTGATCGTAAGTCTCCTACTTTACATTCTTGTCTCTCTCTTTTTTTTAAATCAAGTTTGTTTAAACTAATTGGTCTTATCTTTGCCTTAACAGAACTGCCCAAGGACTTCAGTGACCACTTGAAAACCGGGCAGACCACTTGCACCAAGATCAACGCTTGGGCTGCTGAGAAGTGGGGGAACCGGTTCCATGCTGCTTTCACTGGGGGCAACTTGGCAAGGTCTCATCTGTGGAACACCACAGGTCGGAGAGACTTATCTTGGGAAGAGCTCACCACCCAGCCTCCTCCGGATGTCGTGCTCAAAAGGACGCATGAACCGGATGAGACACTTTACTTATCAGGCCGGGCCAAGGCCCCGAGTAAGATGAAAGGCAAAAAGAAGGGCAAGAAAGTGGTGGGTGGAGCTAACCCGGCTGAGGTGGAGGAGGATGTTCCAAAGCATCCGGAGGGGCCAGCCCCTAGTCAAATTGATGCTGCTCTCTTGGCAGCGGTAGAGCAGGAGAGTGTTAGGCAAGAGGTTCACTCCCCAAATCCTCCAAGGGCTTCTAAAAGAGACCGTAAACTGGGAGCTGAAAGAAAAGATAGGGAGGCCAAGAAGAAAAAGACCTCTAAGGGTGACGAAGTCTCTCTCCGACCTCCGGAGCCTCTTTCCCAATTTGACCCCACTGACCCAACACAAGCAGAGGAGATACCTGGTGACTTCCAAACCGATGAGGTCAAAGGGGGGGATCTTAATATTGATGGGGTAGACATCACTGGTCTTGGTGGGCTTGGTGAGTACTTTATCAATCTCCCAGAGACGATTTTGCTGGGCCTTACCTCCCTCCGAGCACTTCAAACACAGTCACTTTTAATGGTAAGACCTTTATTGTTTCAAGTGAAAGGGATGTTATATCCCACTCTTTATTAAGCAATTTTCAGCCGGTGCTCGCGTTGGAGAAACAAGTTCGAAATCAGGCAGACATTATCAACGACCTCAAGTCTGACAAAGAGAGGCTGTCCGACAACCTTCTTACTGCCACTTCAAACGCTGCCATTCTAAAGGAGGGAAATGAAGAGTTGAAGAGAACCCAAGAGGTGAGTACCACAAAAGTTGCCACTCTAGAGAACAGTAGCACAGAGCTCCGGGAGAAGCTGTCCGGATTGGAGAAAGATCTTGCCTCATCAAAAGAGGAGACCAAGGCCAAGGACCAAATTATCACCAACCTGACCAGCGACAAGATTGCCCTTGAAAACGCAGTGTCCTAAGCTGCAGAGGAGAAAGCTGGTTTGCTAAGGGAGCAGGAGGGAAAAATCCAGGCCAAGATCGATGCTTATGCCAATAACGTGATAGACACTCAAGAGCAAATGTATGCCAAAGTGAAATCAGACATGGTCCTGCTCTTCCATGAGAAGTTCCCGAAGAGGAACTTGGGTGATTTGTGGCTTCACGTAGAGCCTGAAGACCTCCCATATCACACAATGGCCGAAGGCGACAGGTTTGGCTTCTCCAGTGCCTCCTCATTCGATGATGAAGAAAACACCGGGGAGAGCCCAGATGAAGAGAAAGATGATCCCAGGGGGAAGAAGAAGAAGACAGATGAAGCTGGGCCATCTTCAAAGGCTCAGCCTTAAATTATGAATTACTTTTTATTTTTCATGTTATCTAAACTAAAGTCCTTGGAAGGCCAAGGCACTCTTTTTGTTAATATGTCCGGTATTTGACCGGATAGATTCTTTACTCTATTTTGACAATTTGAAAGTCCTTGGAAGGCCAAGGCACTTAAGTTGTTTCAATGAATATCCTTGTTTTGCATAATTCTCACATTCTTTCATAGTCTGTTCCAGTTTTGATGGCTAGTGTTTAAATAGCCCTTAGTTATTTCATTGTGAGAGAGTTTAAATTCTCTGATGACGAATGTTTAAGTGGTCATCACTCTTTTATTTCAATCCGGATAGTGTGACAAAAGACAAAATAAGGACACTTCGGAAAATTTTTAAGAAGGCATCAAATTTTATTTAAAACCCGGACACCTCATTAAAACCTCCCCGCGCCACCAGGGTAGGAAAGAGTATGCCCCCAAATATTTACATAGATGTTTAAACAAGTAAATATTTACACAAATGCTACTCCAAGTACATCCGGAGATGTTCGATATTCCAAGGTTGGGTCAGAACTCTTCCATCCTTGTCTTCTAGCCAATATGTTCCAGGTTTAAGCCTTTCAACAACCATATAAGGTCCTTCCCAAGTTGGGGCCAATTTTCCGACCAGCTTCTCTTTAGTGTGTAAGAAGACTTTCCTCAATACCTTGTCCCCCGGTTGGAAATCTCTTCTTTTAACCCTAGAAGCAAATCTGCTCCTCATTAAACCCTGATAGTGTGCAGCTCTAAGGTGAGCTTTCACTCGTCTCTCTTCTATTAAGTCGAGCTGACTTCTGATGGCCACTTCGTTAGCGCATTCGGAGAAGTTGTGAACACAAAATGATGGGAGAGTTGCTTCTATGGGAGCTATTGCATCCATCCCACAGACCAAAGCAAAGGGTGACTCCTGTGTTGCAGCCCTAGGTGTTGTCCGGTAGGCCCACAAAACTTCTTGTAAATAGCTAGGCCACTTCCCAACAGCCCCTTCCAAGTTCTTCTTTAAACCGGACAGTATAGTTCTGTTAGCCACTTCAACCTGACCATTTGCTTGTGGGTGGAAAGGTGAAGAGAAACAATGTTGTATACCCCTTGAGGCACATAAACTCTTCATTTCCCTATTGTCGAACTGCGGTCCATTATCTGTTGTTATCTTTTGTGGAACACCAAATCTGCAACAAATGTTGGATAAAATGAATTTTATAACGGCTTTTGATGTTGTTCCTGCCAGAGGGGCTGCTTCAATCCACTTCGAAAAGTAATCGATTGCAACAATTATAGTTTTGCGCCTTCCGGACGCCATATGAAGAGGCCCCACTAAATCCAATCCCCACCGAGCAAAAGGTATAGGCTTAGAAATTGACTCTAAAGGAATGGTTGGGACATGAATTTCATTGTTGTATCTTTGGCATGGGTCACACCTTCTTACCAGCTCTTTAGCATCCTGCATGATAGATGGCCAATAGTAGCCAGCTAGTAAAACTCTGCTTGTTAGAGCCCTGAATCCACAATGAGCTGATCCCTCGCCATCATGCAATTCAGAGAGGACTACTTGAGATTCATCATCCCCCAAACAGCGCAGACGAGGTTTACTGTAAGACTTCTTATACAGAACGTCTCTGAGTATGATAAAACCACGAGCCTTGTGTTTCAGTTTTCTTGCCAGTGATTTATCCGGAGGCACGATGCCGTCGGAGAGGTATTGCAGGAGAGGAAATCTCAAATCCTGAGGTAGTTTCATTTGTACTTCAGAAATTTCTTCTTCTTTACTCCTATCAAGTTGAATGGAGGGGCTCTCCAGCACATGGATCCATGGATACGACTCTGTGTATGCTATGGTTGCTAATGAATCTGCTAACTCATTTTCTGTCCGGGGTATATATTCATAAATAATGCTTTTAAACTTGAGTGCTTCATTTTTAAGAAGAAGAAGTAAATACTTCACTAGCTGTTCCTTTTTAGCCTCAGATTGACCTTGGGCATGGTGGATAAGAAGTTGAGAGTCACTCAATAGCTTGACCCTCTTGGCCCCACAAATAAAAGCTAACTTCAAACCGGCTATAGCTGCCTCGTACTCAGACTCGTTATTGGAAGCTCTGAAAGCAAAACATATAGCCTGGTACATTTTGTCACCATATAGAGAAGTCAAGCACACCCTGCACCACATCCCATAGTGCTGGATCCACCATCCGTCCGGACGACCCAAACCTTTTTGTCTTTCATCACAGTAGCCTGCTCCGAATCTCTATCAGAGTGGAATTCAACTAGAAAATCAGCCACAGCTTGGGCTTTGACTGCTGTTCGGGGAGCAAAATCTATATCGAAATCCCCCAATTCTACCGACCACTTAGTCATCCTGCTTGAAATGTCTGCCTTTTGGAGAACATTTTTCAAAGGAAAAGACGTTCGGACGATAATAGGATGAACCTGGAAATAAGGCCTCATCTTTCTTGCAGCTATCACCAGGGCCAATGCTAATTTTTCAAGTTTCAAATAACGCCTTTCTGCATCTATCAAGATTTTGCTGATGTGGTATACTGGATGGGGGTAATTATCCACTTCTCTCACTAACACAGCACTGATGGCACAACTTGAAACTGTCAAATATACGAAGAGTGTCTCTCCATCAACTGGCTTAAACAATGTTTTGGGAGAGGACAGATGCTTCTTGATTTCATTGAAAGCCTCATCACACTGTGATGTCCATTCAAATCCCTTCGCACCCTTTAAGGTTTGAAAAAACGGAGCGCATTTATCCGAAGACCTTGAGATAAATCTGTTTAAAGCAGCTAACCTCCCCGTTAATCGTTGTACTTCTTTAATATTCCGAGGAGGCTCCATTTGAAATAGAGCATTAAACTGGTCCGGATCGGGCTGTATCTCATGCTCATTTATTATATAACCTAGGAACTTCCCGGATTGCACTCCGAACACACATTTTTTCTGGATTTAACTTCAAATTCACCTTTACCAAGTTGGTAAAAGTTGCTTGGAGGTTGGCCAAGTGCAATTGCTCATCCACATTTTTCACCATCATGTCATCGATATATACTTCCATATTCTTTCCAATCTGATCAGCAAAGGCTTGGTTTACCAATCTCTGATAAGTAGCCCCAACATTTTTCAATCCAAACAGCATTACTTTGTAGCAATGAAGACCCATGTCAGTGACAAACGTGTTATGCTCTTGATCCTTCGGATCTACCTGAATCTGATTGTATCCGGAGAAAGCATCCATAAAGGATAGCAGCTTATTCCCAGATGTGGAGTCTACTAGCTGGTCAATCCGGGGAACTGGATACAGATCTTTTGGGCAAGCCCTATTGAGGTTTGTGAAGTCAATGCACATACGCCACTTGCCATTTTTCTTTTTCACCAGGACCGGATTGGCAGTCCACAAAGGATATTGAGACTCCTTGATATGCCCCATCTTTGTGAGCCTGTCAACCTCTTGTACAATAATGTCAGCCTTTTTTTTGGAAAAAGCCCTTCTCTTTTGAACCACTGGTGCTACATCTTTCCGAACAGATAAGTGGTGTGATATCACATCTGCTGGAACCCCAGTAACATCAGCATTGCACCAAGCAAAAACATGCTGATGGCTTTTCAAAAACTTCAGCATCTCTCTCTTGAGATCGGGTGGCATTCTGGACCCTATTTTGACGCTCTTCCCTTCTTCTAAACAATGTGTTTCTACCTCTTCAACCGGTATTAATACTCCAGGGGCCTCTATGGGGTCATCAATTTCACCCTCACCCCCAGAAAGCCCCTCAAATTGCTATTGCTCGTTGATACGAACTGCCCCCAACGTCCGGGGCGCCAAGGCTGTAACATAACATTCCCTTGCAACCTTCTGACTGCTTCAGACAACTCCCACTTGTCCTTGAACAGCATATTTCAAACACTGGTGGACTGTCGAGGCCACTGCATGCATTCTAGAGAGCCAAGATCTCCCCAAAATAGCATTATAGCACGTGGGACAATCTACCACAATGAAAAGTATCCTGACCATCTTCTTGAAGGGGGCCCTGCCCAACAGATATTCCTCTTCGAACTCCCCGATCACCTCTGCTGAGCTACCAGTAAAGCCCACAATTGATCTGTCTGAACTCTGAATTACCGCTGGATTTTTCATTCTCTTGTAAGTGGTTAAGAAAAGGATATTGGCTGAGCTACCAGTATCCACCAAAATTCGTCTTATGTCATTGCCCCCAATAGATGCTCCTATGACAACAACATCTTCATGAGGGCCAGCTATATCTCTTAAATCATCTTCATCAAAAAAAATGAAGGAGAATGGAACTTGCGATTGATAGGAAGTCATGCCTCCTTCTAGCTGGGTAGCTAAAGTGTGAACGTGCCTCTTCCTTGAAGAAGCAGTAGGAGCTGTCATAGTATCCCTACCGAAACTTGTAAGTGACTCAAAAAACCTAATGAGCCCGGAGATTGTCCTAGAACATTCCTCAATGGTACCCACTCTATTTCGAGTTGGATCAGGATCCAAGTATTCAGATTCCACATCAAACCTTTTGATTATAACCATGGCTCCCTCCGGAGCAGCATTACTTGGACCAACCGGGTGAGTATTGTCAGACCTATTACCTCATCTTCTTTTAACGTAAGCCCCCGGCTTTCCCCTCTCAATCAAGTTTTGAACTTCTTGTTTTAAAGCTATGCAATCATCGGTGGTATGGCCAGTATCATAGAAAGAGTTATTACGGTGTTCTCTAGGGGATTGCAGTGTGGCCGGTCTTCTATAATGCACCTATTCCTTTGTTTTATCATAAATGGTGGCCACACTTTCTTTCACTTCTGCGAACCACTCCAGTTGAACCCAAGGCCCTCTTTTATTTCTGGATTGCTGACTCTGAGCAGGTGCAGCTGGCTGAGATTGAGCTTTAGCCCTGCCATGCCCCTGTCCGGTCTCCTTCGCCTTGTTCCCGGACTGATTCTGATTGGGGTTTGGTGCCACCGGGATAGACCTCACCTGCCTGTGCACCCTCGTTTTCTTCGTTTCATCAACGTTAATCTGTTTTCGAACCTGATTCAGCAACCCTCCCCAAGTCATAGCCTTCTTTCTGGTCACCGAATCAGCCAAATTGACAGGGTTCAAGCCCTGCCTCAAAGATGTTATTGCAACTTGCTCGAAGCAATCAGCCAACCCATTCTTGGTGTTCACAAAACGACTTATATGTTCTTTTAAGGATTCGTTCGGTTCTTGGGCACAATGGATTATTGTGTCCCCGTTGCCCTTTAACTCTTTACTCCCAACGAACTGCCTTCGAAAGGCCACCCAAAAAGTATCAAAATTCTTGATACAGCCTTGTGGTAGGCTGTTATACCATTTTAGAGCACTCCCCGTAAACGATTAGGAGAATGCTCTACAAAGTAGCTTGTCATCATCATCAAAGTTCATCATAAAGTTTTTAAATTGCTCCAAATGATTGTCCGGATCAGTATTGTCATCATACTTTTCCATTTTGGTGCTATCAAACCTCTTAGGGAGGTTTCCGGATAGAATTTTGGAAGACAATGGAGATTGCCTCCAATTTTAGTCGCGACTGAACACAGTATCTTCATTGAGAGTTGCAAAGATTCCTGGTTCATCGTGGAAAGCAAAAGGATCCATCAACATCCGGTCTACATGCCTCCGGCTGTGAGATGACCCTTTGCCAATATTCTTCTTCAACTTTCCATGTCTATCCCTTTTCCTTGAGTATTTTTTTATCTGCTTCTGCTTCTTCTTAGTTCGACCCTCATCGCCGCTAGAGGATAAGGATTCTTCAACTCCCTCGTCATCCGAAGAGTTATCAGAAGACTCTGAGCTTGAGTCAGAACTCTCCACCGGCCTAGATCGGTGAGACTTTTTGGAGCTGGCATGAGTCTTTTTGGTACTCACATGAGTTCTTGAAGGCTCATGCTCTCTGGGGTTATCGGTGTGATGAGCAACTGACGCTTTCGATTTTTCTTTTATGCCCATCTTAGCCTTTTCTGCCCTCAGAGCTTCTATCTCGACTTTTATCCTATCGCGCTCCTCGATAGTGTATTCATCGTTTTCACCCACCACTTCAAGCAAAGCTGGTGGCACTTCCGGGGCGTCCGGATTCATTCGGACTGACTTTTCTTGTTGGTCTCGAATGCTCGATTCAGGCACCTTCGTGCTCCCACTGTGGTCGCCAATTTGGTGTGGTAAATTTATGTTTGAGGGTAATTGGGTAATTTGTTCAAAGTTTTGTGGAAGTTTATGGGTGTTTAATATTTTGAGTAGAGAGTAGAGGGAGAATTAAGCAGCATAGTTGCAGTTAATTTTCATTATCCATATTTAATGCAGGTGGTTGGGAATTTATACCCTTACATTTGGGATTTATGGGTTTTCGGGTCATGTTTAATGGACCCGGGTCACGTTTATAGACCCATAAGCTCTTAGTAGGAGAGCAAGCAGCTTAGTCAAGAAGTGTTTAGGTTTTTTAGTACTTTTATCATAGTTCGAACAGTCCAATGGGCTAAGTGTTCGAAGTGGCCTGTCCCGTCTGGTGGTCTTGGTCCGATCTGTCCCTATCCGGAGAGGAAGCAATATTCAGACTCATCAATAATGTTAGGTAATGCGCACTTGTTGTTCGTCAACACCTTCTTTAGAACGCTCAGTCCCCAAGTGTAGTTCTCTTGTTTTTTGGAGCTCAAAAAAACAAAAGCAACACAAAATGTCTTCGTCGAAGTTTGGCCAACTATTTCAAGTAAAAGCATCTTATACCTTGTAGTCTTGTACGTGTTATCCATTATAAGAACTTGAGTAAAAGTGTGCATGAAATCAATGCTTTTAAGGTGTGCAAAAAACAACTCGAGGATCTCGTCCGTTGCTTCACAACTTCTCTCCCAAAAATAGTACTCGTGTTCTTTTAACTTAGAAAACAAGTATTGCATTTGGGTCTTGCCCGCTTTATCAACCAAATCATGTTTTTGCCGCATGTTGTATATCGTGCGCATGCTTGATACATTTTGCGGGTCTTTAATCTTCAAACTGCGATATATCTCTCTCGGTCGAGAACCGACTTCCGTTTGACTACAAACGAACAATTGTTCTTCGACTTTTAGTCTAGCGGCCCGTGAATGACCATCCAAGTGCAAAAATGGTTTGTGGTTTTGTTTCCTATTTAGCACAACCACTTTCCAATAACCCGGTAGCTCTAAGACCGGACTCCCCCTTAAATAAAACGGACACCCGCATTTTTTCGATGAACATTCTCGGCGCTTCTTAACATACCCCGGTTTGGGGTTAGGTTTGTAAACCTCGTACCTCTCGCACCTAAAATATATCCTAGGAGTTTTCATGCTTTTTCTACCGTCGTCGTTTTTACTACGGACCAAAATGAATCCTAGTTTTATGCTTTCGGACTCGACCAAATCAATCAAATCGGCTTTGGTGTAAAAAGTGTCTGTACTAAACACTTTCGTGTAATCGGCCATCGAACATGGCGGTTGATCAGGTTCCTACATATGTGATTGATGCAATTATATGAAAACATACTTAAATCTAGCCGATCATTTAATTTGCAAACTGGTCATTTTCGCGAAGACGGAACTCGATTTTTCTACCAAATCACGAACAACCAATACGACAATTTTGCGAAATTGCGAGTAGTGAACTCGTGTATTTGACGAAATCTCGTAGTGTTTGTTCGTCCGTTTGGTATTGTTGCGAAGGCAGTGTTCGCAGATTTGGCAAAATCGCGAGCAACCCGTTCGTCCATTTGGTATTTCTGCGAACGGGCCGTTCGCGATTTTGCAAAATATTTCTTGCAAAATTGCGAACACTGGGTTCGCAGTTCGTCCATTCTATAGCGGTGGCACCGCTATATTCGCACAGACACTTCAAAATTTCGGAAAATACCTCATTTTGGGTTTGCAAATGGTCCGTCAACGGCTCTTCTTCCTCCGATGCAAAATCATCAAGGTTGCAGCTGAAACCTTCACTCCAATCACTCAAATCCATGATTTTTTTAGAGTTTTTAGTTATTTTAGAGAGAGAAAGATTGAGGGAGAAGTGGAGAAAAGTTGGTTTTTCTTTAGAAACTTGGACTTATAAATGAAGGGCAAAACGGACATTTCATATTGAAGAAAAAAATCTGAATTTGGGGTCTCATTATAGCCAAATGGGGTCCCAATATAGCCTTTCGCATGCTTTTATTTATGAGAAAAGTACCATAAAATACATTTTCAAGTATCATATCTCAAATGCGTATTCAAATATTAGATCCTCTGTACTAATATTTAGAAGCTAAAGTTTTACCAAAATAATCCTAATACTAGAAGAAAGAGAAAGTAGCTTAATAGTTACTTTTTATTAATTTAATTTTCAATTTCCTCCCAAATCCCAATAACCTTGAGAAACCCAAAAGACTATAGAAGAAAGTGACAGTTGAAACTCTAAAACAAGTCTGGCGAAGGTCTGGTTCTTTTCCGTACAAACTCTGACCACTGTAGAAGTCATGTCGTTCGAATCCATCGGCGAACTCCATCTTCATATTCTTTTTTGAAACCCAACACCGCCATTTCCGACGAACTTCGTCAGTTGAAACTTCCATTAAGGTACGTCGACGGTTTTTACTTATTATGTTAATGAAAATTTATCGACTGGTAGTTCGATAACTTCGTTAGTAACCTATTTTTACCCGTTTGTCTTTAACGGGTAAGTATTGGCTATACTTTCCTCGGCCGGTTAACAAGGAAGTGTTTCTTTCGAATTAGTTACATAGTTGCTGGTTGTGTGATGTTGATTGCATGTTGTTTGCGAGGGAGAATACTATTCGAATTAGTTGTTGGTTTGTTTAAGATAGGCGTAATATGTCGTTTCAGGTGTGGTTTGAGCCGTGGTTTGGTTTTGTGTTTTCCTGTATGTGCATGCTTGTTTGGAATTGAAACCCGGGTAGTGCATCATGTTTATAGATTATCTCGCGACTTCTTCAGTGTTTTAATGCGTTTGTAGTGTTATGGTGTATAGTAGTTTTAGTATGTGTCGCGCATGTCATGGGGTCTGTAATGAAACGTGTATTGGGGTTTGTATGTCACTCGCGTTGGGTCTGTATGGAATGTTTTTTTGTTCTATGTATCTCGCTTGACCTTGTGCGCAAATGTCGCGTGTCGTTGTTTCTATATGTCGTGTGTATATGTGTCGTAGGAGTGTATTTCGCGTTTCATGTTTGCTGTATCGCGCGTTGTATCTGTTAAATGATTTATGGTGGGTAGTTCGGTGTGTATCTCGCGCATGGGATCGTTATATCTCGCGTTGTCTATCTAGCCTATATCACGTACGGTTATGAATGTATTTTGCGGCTTTGGCGTGGTGCCAAATATATACTAGTTTCTGAAATTTATGATGTAACTCGCGTAAGGTTATCACTGTACGTCGCGTATACTATAATCTACCATGGGTGTTCTTTTGTGCGTACAGGTTCTGCTATGGGCAAAGGTACTTCTTACAGGTCTGGATATGTCAGCATATTAAATTTTCTGCAAAAAAACATAGTGGTTGAGGAGCATATCGAGGCTACGAAGAACACGTCATTCTATACGTTGCTGAAAAATTCCTTCATGCTAAGGAACAAAGATCTGCCAAAGAAGAAGTTTAACAAAGTTATAGAGGAGATTATCAAGAGATATTCTGTAAAGAAAGGGTGTTTTAGAATAGGTTCGAAGAGGATTAAACTGACCACCAACGATGTTAAAGCCATCCTCGGTCTTAAACACGGAACGGAGGAAATGTCGATGAACAAAACAGGGGCATTCACTGGAAGATTTTTCGACGGTGCGGAGAACCAGTCTTTACTAATGCATAAATATTTCTTGCGGCCAAGGGCGAGGAAAAGTGGACCGTCAAACCAAAAGGTTGTTTCAAATGCGATGATCAATGTAGAAATAACATATTATGAAAGATAGGTTGTTTGAGAATATCCAGTCAACTAACGACTATCTATTTTGTTACAGGCAACAATAGAAATAGCAGTAAATGATGGGGGGAGGAATCAGTAACCGACGTTGCCAAGATTTTGATACTCTTTATTTGTTCTACCATGTTCTACTCTGTATCTTGAGATATCATGGGTTGGACAATGGTATTCTACGTAGAAGACATGCTAAAAATTAATGAATATGATTGGTTGGGCGCAATTGTTGAGAAGCTGACGAAGTCTATGGTTAATTATTGAGAGATAGGGACTCCATATCACATCATCGGCCGCGTAACAGTTTTATTGGTCAGTATTGGTGAGGTTTATTTTCGTCTGAGGGTAAGTTTGTAATTTTGGTTTAGATCTGTGTGGAGGTTTGAGAGTATTTAATGATTAAGTAGAGAGTAGAGGGAGAATTAAGCAGCCTGGTTACATTTGATTTTCATTACCCTCATCTAATGTTGGTGGTTGGGTATTTATACCCTTACATTTGGGCTTTACAGGCTTTCGGGTCATGTTTAATGGACCCGGATCAAGTTCAAGGACCCATGAGCTCTTAGTAGGAGAGCAAGCAGCTTAGTCAAGAAGTGATTAGGTTTTAAGTACGTTAGTTCATTTCGAACAACACAATGGATGATGGCGTCCGAATTGTCATCGTCCGGTTAGATAGATATTGTCCGAACTGACCCTGTCCGAAGTGGTAACGGGATCCGGACTCATCAGTAGCCCCCTTTTTAGGTGTTTATTAAAAAACCTTTGTCAAAACCTGAAAAACAGTCTGTTGCTAGTGACAGTTACATCCAGACAGGTCCTTCAAATAATGTCATAGCTTTATTCGGACTGAAAGAAGCTCTTTGAATCTAAACGCTTTTTTGCCAAAGTTCACGGGACACGTGTCTCTCTCCGATTTGTTACTTCAGCCGTTTTCTCACCTTGAATTTCACACCCACCTTCTCTGTAAAGCAACATCTTCATTAAATGAAGGTGACATCAGCGCCGTTTCTTAATCATTACAAATCCTTTCGAATTCTCCTAGGAATCAAAACTCCTTTTTGGGGTTTACTATAAATTAAAACACTTTTCTACTGTTTTACTATCACCTTCATTTTCACTTTGCTAACTTTCAGAGCTTTTTCTCTCAAACACAAGTTCTTCACTTTGATTGTTTATGTTCACGGCTAGGAACGCTCTAATCAGAGGCGGGTGGCTCAATCTATCAGAATTAGAGAAAGCACAAAAAGTTGAAAGGAAAAGGCGCATCGCAGCAGGCTTACCTACTTCCCCCATCGACAAACCATTAACCTCAACCACAGAGCCTGACCAAGGTTCCTCCTCTACAAAAAGTGTCAAACCGAGGAGATTGTTCCAAACCAGTCTTTCTCCTATTGTCTCAGGTTCATCGGTTCAAGAGTCAAAACCCACTGTTGAACCAGGTTTAACAGTTACTAGTTTCAAAAAGCCTTCCCCATTCATAGCCATGGGGTCAGATGCAGATACTTCTCCCAACAAACTGGTTGATCGAAGAAAAGGCCTGCTGGTCAAAGGGCAAGCTTCCAAAGGCACCCCTTCAAAATCAGGTTCCAAGGATAGCAGTACAGGGTCAGAGGCACCCATAAAAGTACCCAAGGAGAGGCTGTCCGGACCGGAGGCCACTGGCTCAAGCCCCCAAAGAGAAACCATCGCATCAGAGCCCCAAACGGAGGCCAGAGTGCAGGAAAGTACTGAAGCTTATCAGTCCGGTGGTCAGACTGAACCAACTCCAAACTCCCTCCTCACCAAGACAACTAAAAACCCTTCCTCGATAATGGAAGAAATAATGGAGGACTCTATCGAAGAGGCTCCATTCGAGTCTGAACCCTCCGGACAGACTAGTGATGCTGCTGCTGCCAAGAAGGATAAGGGCAAAGAGAAGCTATGTCTTAGGCATCCAAAATTACCAGAGATCCTTGAAGGAAAAGTGGGACCTTGTTTCCACAAGGTAAACGTTAAATATCTTCTTGCTTTATAAAAAATCAACTATGCTTTCATCCATACAGTTGAGTTGGGCCGGATGCGTACGAAGTGGGGGATTCCGGAGAACGTAAAGATAAGAATCCTCATAGACCCCGAAACCCCAATGGACTGCAAACTCAGTGAAATAGTCATCTTCACTGAGCTCTTTAACTGGGGTTTAAAGTTACCCTTAGATCCAGAAATAGTTAGGTATTTCCACATCATCAAGCTCTGCCCTAGTCAACTGAGCCCCAACGCCTGGTACACACTTATGGCCTGCATCATGGCCTCCAGGCTCTCCGGGATTCCTTTACCAATGGAGGAATTCGTAGTTGTGTCCAGTCTCTGCAGAAACCACCACATGCCCTTATATCACTTCAACATGGGTGATAATTATAAAGTAGTGGATGATCTGCTTGAGTCAGAGAGAAATTGGAGGACTCAATTCCTGTTTGTAAGTGGTGCTTGGGAGAATGGGAGGAAAATCAAAGTTGGAGTCAACCCGAGTCTCCTCACCAGCAGATAGAGGAGTGATCGTAAGGATCCTACCTTACACTTTTATTTTTACTTTCATCGAATCTGCCTAAACTGACTGGTCTTGTCTTTTGTCTTAACAGAGCTGCCCAAAGATTTCAACGAATATCTAAAGTCCGGGCAAACCACTTGTACCAAGATCAACACTTAGGCTGCTGAAAAGTGGGGGAATCGGTTTCATGATGCTTTCACAGGAGGCAACTTCGCAAGGTCTCACCTCTGGAACACTACTGGCCGGAGGGACTTGACCTCGGAAGAACTCACCACTTCACCCCTCCGGATGTAGTCCTCAAGAGAGCACACGAACCAGATGGGTCTCTATACTTTCCAGGCCGGGCCAAGGCCCCGAGTAAAATGAAAGGCAAGAAAGGGAAGGGCAAAAAGGCTGCAGGTGAGGCTAACCGTGCCGAGGTGGAGGAGGCTGCTTCAACAAACCCAGAGGGGCCAGCCCCAAGCCAGATCGATGTTGCTCTCTTAGAAGTTGTGGAGCAGGAGAGTGTTAGGGAAGAGCTAAGATCTCCCAAACCTCCAAGGGATCGCAAGAGGGACCGAAAACGTAGAGCAAAGAATAAGGAGAGGGAGGCCAAAAAGAAAAAGACCTCTAGGGGTGACGAACTTTCTCTCCGGCCTCCAGAGCCTCTCCTCCTGTAGACCCTACTGATCCGACAAGAGCAGAGGAGATCCCTAGTGACTTTCACACTCACGAGGTTGGAGGAGGAGACCTTAGCATTGATGGTGTTGACATCACAGGGCTCGATGGACTTGGTGACTATTTTGCAAACCTTCCCAGAGACGATTTTGCTGGGCCTTACCTCCCTCCAAGTACTTCGAACACCGTTACTTTTAATGGTAAGACTTTTACTGTTTCAAGTGAAAGGGATATTATAGCTCACTCCATATTAAGTAATTTTCAGCCAGTGCTTGTTTTGGAGAAACAAGTTCGAGGTCAGGCAAATATTATCAAAGATCTCAAATCTGACAAAGAGAGACTGTCCAATGATCTTCTTACTTCCACTCAACATGCTGATATTCTGAAGGGAGAAAACGAGGAGTTAAAGAAGAGCCAAGAGGGGTGGACCACAACGGTTTCCACTTTAGAAGACACTATCAAAGAGCTCCGGGAGAAGTTATCCTGATTAGAGAAATATCTCACCTCTTCAAAAGAGGAGGTAAAGGCCAAGGATCAAGTCATCCACAACTTGACAAATGACAAGATTGCGCTCGAGAACACAGTGTCCAAGGCTGCAGAGGAGAAAGCATATCTGCTAAGGGAGCAGGAGGCCAAAATTCAGGCCAAGATCGATGCTTATGCCAACAATGTAATAGATACTCAAGAGCAAATGTATGCCAAGGTGAGGTCGGACATGGTCCCGCTCTTTCATGAGAAGTTCCCGAAGAGGAACCTGGGAGATTTGTGGCTTCATGTAGAGTACGAAGACCTTCCCTTTCACACAATGGCTGATGGAGACTTGCATGGTTATTCCAGTGCTTCCTCCTCTGACGAATAAGAAAACATCGGGGAGGACCCACACGAAGAGAAAGACGATCCCAAGAAGAAGGAAACAAGTGAGGCTGAGCCATCTTCAAAGGCTCAGTCTTAGATTATGAATTACCTTATCACCTTTTACTTTGTTTGAACTAAAGTCCTTGGAAGGCCAAGGCATTTTTGTAATTGTGTCCGGCATTTAACCGGATAGATCTTTTGTTTTGTCTGATAATTTAAAAGTCCTTGGAAGGCCAAGGCACTTAGGCTATTTTAATGAATATCTTTGTTTTGCACAACTCTTGCATTCTTCCAAAGTTTGTTTCAATTTCGGTGGCTAGTGTTTAAATAGCCCTTAGTTATTCCATAAATATTCTAAAGCGAGAGTGTTTAAACTCTTCGATGACAAATGTTTAAGTATTCATCTTTAATTCAATCCGGATGGTGTGACAAAAAACAAAGTAAGAACACTTCGAATTTTTTTAAGAAGGCATCAAGTTTTATAAAAAGCTCGGACACCTCATTAAAACCTCCCCGCGCCACCAGGGTAGGAAAGAGTATGCCCCCAAATATTTACATGGATTTTTAAACAAGTAAATATTTACATTGTTCCTACTCTAAGTACATCCGGAGATGTTCAACATTCCAAGGGTGATTCAAAACCCTTCCATCTTTGTCTTCTAGCCAGTATGTTCCAGGTTTGAGCCTTTCAATGACCATATAAGGTCCTTCCCAAGTTGGGGCGAGTTTGCCGAGCAGCTTTTCTTTAGTATGTAAGAAGACCTTCCTTAACACCTTGTCCCCCGGGTGAAAATCTCTTCTCTTAATTCTAGAAGCAAACCTGCTTCTCATCAAACCTTGATAGTGTGCAGCTCTAAGGTGAGCCTTAACTCGTCTTTCCTCTATTAGGTCAAGCTGACCCCTGACTGCGACTTCGTTAGCAAGTTCGGAGAAATTGTGAACTCGAAAAGAAGGGAGAGTTCCCTCTATAGGAGCTATGGCATCCATCCCATAGACCAATGCAAAAGTTGATTCTTGTGTTGCAGCCCCACGAGTAGTCCGGTAGGCCCACAAAACTTCCTGCAAATAACTAGGCCATTTTCCAGCAGCTCCTTCTAAATTTTTCTTCAGACCGGATAGTATAGTTCTGTTGGCCACCTGAACTTGACCGTTTGCTTATGGATGGAAAGGTGAAGAGAAACAATGTTGTATACCTCTAGAGGCACAAAAACTCTCCATTTCCTTGTTGTCGAACTGTGGCCCATTGTCTGTTGTTATCTTCTGTGGAACACCAAATCTGCAACAGATATTGGATAAAATGAATTTTATGACAGCTTTTGATGTTATTCCTGCTAGTGGGGCTGCTTCAATCCACTTCGAAAAATAATC
This sequence comes from Limnanthes douglasii subsp. nivea, assembly GCA_036936605.1. Classification (NCBI taxonomy): domain Eukaryota; kingdom Viridiplantae; phylum Streptophyta; class Magnoliopsida; order Brassicales; family Limnanthaceae; genus Limnanthes; species Limnanthes douglasii. The sequence continues at coordinate 51,493,748 of JAUPFV010000005.1, forward strand.
AATAGCAACAATTATCGTCCTGCGTCCTCCGGATGCCATAGGAAGAGGTCCCACCAAATCCAACCCCCATGGAGCAAAATGTATAGGCTCAGAAATTGACTCTAAAGGGATGGCTAGGACATGAATTTCGTTGCTATATCTTTGGCATGGGTCACACCTTTTCACCAACTCCTTAGCATCTTGCATTATAGAAGGCCAATAATAGCCAGCTAGTAGAACTCTCCTTGTTGGATCCCTGAATCCACAATGAGCTGATCCCTCACCATCATGTAATTCGGAGAGGACTGCTTGAGATTCATCATCTCCCAAACATCGCAAAAGAGGTTTACTATAAGACTTTTTATACAGAACGTCTCTCAGTATGATAAAACCACGAGCCTTGTGCTTCATTTTCTTGCTAGTGATTTATCCGGAGGCAAGATGCCATCAGAGAGATACTGCAGGAGAGGAAATCTCCAATCTTGAGGTTGTTTCATCTGTACATCGAAAATTTCTTCCTATTTGCTCACATTGAGTTGAATGGAAGGGCACTCCAGCACATGGATCCAAGGATATGCCTCAGTGTATGCTATGGTTTCCAAGGAATCTGCTAGTTCATTCTCTGTCCGAGGTATATGCTCATAAACAATGCTTTTAAACTTAAGTGCCTCATTTTTAAGAAGAAGTAAGTACTTCACTAGTTGCTCCTTTTTTGCCTCAGATTGACCTTGCGCATGGTGGATAAGAAGCTGGGAATCACTCATCAGCTTGACCCTTTTGGCCCCACCAATATAAGCTAACTTTAAACCAGCTATAGCTGCTTCGTATTCGGACTCATTGTTGGAAGCCCTAAAAGCAAAACATATAGCCTGGTACATTTTGTCACCATATGGAGAAGTCAAGCACACCCCTGCACCACATCCCATAGTACTGGATCCACCATCTGTCCGGACGACCCAGACCTTTTTGTCTTTCATCTCAGTAGTCTGCTATGCATCCCTATCAGATGGAATTCAACTAAAAAATCAGCCACAGCTTGGGCTTTGACTGCTGTTCGATGAGCAAAATCAATATCGAAGTCCCCCAACTCCACCGACCACTTAGTCATTCTACTTGAAATGTATACTTTTTGAAGAACATTATTCAAGGGAAAAGATGTTCAGACGATAATATGATGAGCCTGAAAATAAGGCCTCATCTTCCTTGCAGCAATTACCAAGGCTAATGCTAATTTTTCGAGTTTTAAATAACGTTTTTCTGCATCTATCAAGCTCTTGCTGATGTAGTACACCAGGTGGGGGTAATTATCCACCTCTCTTACCAATACAGCACTGATGGCACAACTTGAAACTGCCAAGTATACGAATAGAGTCTCTCCATCAACACGTTTAAATAAAGTCTTGGGGGAGGACAGATGTTTCTTAATCTCATTGAAGGCCTCATCACATTGTGAAGTCCAATCAAATCCTTTCGAACCCTTTAAAGTTTGAAAAAACGGGGCACATCTGTCCGAAGACCTTAAGATGAATCGATTTAAAGCAGCCAACCTCCCAGTCAACCGTTGTACTTATTTAACATTCCGAGGAGGCTCCATTTGGAATAAAGCATTAAGTTGGTCCGGATCGGGCTGTATCCCTTGCTCACTTATTATATAATCTAGGAATTTCCCGGACTGCACTCTGAACACACATTTTTCTGGATTTAGCTTCAAATTCACTTTTACTAAGTTAGCAAAAGTTTCTTGGAGGTCCGCCAAGTGTATTGTTCATCCACACTTTTCACCATCATGTCATCAATGTATACTTCCATATTTCTTCTAATTTGATCATGAAAGGCTTTTTTCACCAATCTTTGATAAGTAGCCCCGACATTTTTCAATCCAAATGGCATCACCTTGTAGCAATGAAGACCCCTGTCAGTGAAAAACGTGGTATGCTCCTGATCCTTCGGATCTACTTGAATCTGATTGTACCCGGAGAAAGCATCCATGAAGGATAGTAGTTTATTCCCATAAGTGGAATCTACCAGCTGATCAATCCGGGGGACTGGATATAAATCTTTTGGGCAAGCCCTATTGAGATCTGTGAAGTCAATGCACATACGCCACTTGCCATTTTTATTTTTCACCAAAACCGGATTGGCAGTCCACAAAGGATACTGAGACTCCTTTATATGCCCCATTTTTGTGAGCCTGTCAACTTCTTGAACAATAACATCAGCCTTTTCCTTAGAAAAATCCCTTCTCTTTTGTACCACAGGTGTTATGTCCCTCCGAATAGATAGGTGATGTGATATAATATCTGCTGGAACCCCAGTAACATCAGCATTGCACCAAGCAAAAACATGTTGATGGTCTTTTAGAAACTTTAACATTTTATTCTTCAAATCGGATGGAAATTTGGACCCTTTCTTAACACCTTTTCCTTCTTCCAAAGTATGTATTTCAACTTCTTCAACCGGTATCAACACTCCAGGGGTCTCTCTGGGGTCATCAATTTCACCCTCACCCCCAGAAAGCCCCTCAAACTGCTATTCTTCGTTGATACGAACTGCCCCCAACGTCCGTGGAGCCAGTGCTGTAGCATAACACTCTCTTGCAATCTTTTGACTGCTCCGGACAACTCCCACTTGTCCTTGAACATCATATTTCAAACATTGGTGGACTGTCGAGGCCACTGCATGCATCCTAGAGAGCCAAGACCTCCCTAAAATAGCATTATAACAAGTGGGACAATCCACCATAATAAAAAGTATCCTGACCATCTTCTTAAAAGGGCCCTTGCCCAACAAATATTCCTCTTCGAACTCCCCGATCACATCTACTGAGCTCCCAGTGAAGCCCACAATTGATCTGTCCGAACGCTGAATTATGGCTGGATTTTTCATTTTTTTTGTAAGTGGTTAAGAAGAGGATATTGGCTGAACTCCCAGTATCCACCAAGATTCGTCTTATGTAATTGCCCCCAATGGATGTTCCTATGAAAACAACATCTTCATGAGGGCCAGCTATATCCCTTAAGTCATCTTCATTGAAAACAATGAAGAGAAATGGAATTTGTGATTGATAGGAGGTCATGCCTCCTTCTAGCTGGGTAGTTAAAGTATGAACGTGCCTCTTCCTTGAAGAAGCAGTAGGAGCTGTCATAGTATCCCCTCCAAAAATTGTAAGTGACTCAAAAAACTTAATAAGCCCGGAGACTGTTTTACAACGTTCCTCAATGGCACCCACTCTATTTTGAGTTGGATCAGGATCCAAGTATTCTGATTCTACATCAAATCTTTCGATTATAACCATAGCTCCCTCCGGAGCAGCATTTCTCAGACCAACCCGATGAGCATTATCAGGCCTATTTCCTCCTTTTCTTTTGACATATGCCCCCAGCTTTCCTCTTTCAATTAAGTTCTAAACTTTTTGTTTCAAGGCTATACAATCGTCAGTGGTATGGCCAGTATCATTATGGTACTGACATAAAGAATTATTACGATGTTCCCTAGAAGATTGCAGTGCAGCCGGCCTTCTATAGTGTATTTCTTCCTTTGTTTTGTCATAAATGGTGGCCACACTTTCCTTTAACTCCGCAACCTCTCTGGTTGAACCCAAGGCCCTCTCTTATATCTAGATTGTTGACTCTGGGCAGGCGCAGCTGGCTGAGATTGAGCTTTAGCCCTATTATGTCCTTGTCCGGTCTCCCTTGCATTGTTCCCGGACTGATTTTGGTTGGGGTTTGGTGCAACCGGGGCAGACCTCACCTGCATGTGCACCCTAGTTTTCTTTGTTTCATCAACGTTGATTTGTTTTCCAACCTGATTCAGTAGACCCCCCCAAGTCATGGCTTTTTTTTCTGGTCACTTAATCAGCTAAATTTCCAGGGTTTAAGCCCTGCCTTAAAGATGCTATGGCTACTTGCTCAAAGCAGTCAGCCAACCCATTTTTGGTGTTCACAAAATGACTTATGTATTCTTTCAGTGATTTGTTTGGTTCTTGGGCACAATGGATTATTGTGTCCCCATTTCCCTTCAATTCTTTACTCCCAACAAATTGCCTTCAAAAGGCCACCCAAAAGGTATCGAAATTTTTGATGCAGCATTGTGGTAGACTGTTATACCACTTCAGATCACTCCCCGTAAAGGATTGGGAGAATGCTCTACAAAAAAACTTGTAATCATCATCGAAATTCATCATAAAGATTTTAAATTGTTCCAAGTGGTTGTCCGGATCTTAGCTGCTATCGTATTTCTCCATTTTTGTGCTATCGAACCTCTTGGGGAGGTTTGCGGATAGAATCTTAGAAGACAATGGAGATTGTCTCCAATTCCGGCCACGACTGAAAACAGTATCCTCATTGGGAGTTGCAAAGATACCTGGTTCATCGTGGAAGGCAAAAGGATCCACCAGCATCCGGTCTACATGCCTCCGGCTGTGAGATGATCCTTTGCCTATATTCCTCTTCAATTTCCCATGTTTATCCCTTTTTCTTGAATACTTTTTAATCAGCTTTTGCTTCTTTTTGGATCGACCCTCATCACTGCTGGAGGATAAGGAATCTTCAAATTCATCCTCGTCCGAGGAACTACCAGAAGACTCCGAGTCTGAGTCTGAAATCTCCACTGGTTTAGACCGGTGAGACTTTTTGGAGCTAGCATGAGTCTTCTTGGTACTCACATGAGTCTTCGAAGGCTCATGCTCTCTAGGGTTGTCGGTATGATGAGCGACTGATGCTTTTGACTTCTCTTTCATGCCCATCTTAGCCTTCTCTGCCCTCAGAGCTTCTATCTCGCCTTTTAATCTATCACGCTCCTCGATGGTATATTCATCATTTTCACCCACCACTTCCAGCAAAGCTGGTGGTACTTCCGGGGCGTCCGGATTCATTCAGACTGATTTTTCCTGTTGGTTTCGAATGCTTGATTCAGGCACCATCGTGCTCCCATTGTGGTCGCTAATTTGGTGAGGTTTATTTTTGTCTGAGGGTAAGTTTGTAATTTTTGTTTAGATCTGTGTGGAGGTTTGAGAGTATTTAATGATTAAGTAGAGAGTAGAGGGAGAATTAAGCAGCCTGGTTGCATTTAATTTTCATTACTCTCATTTAATGTTGGTGGTTGGGTATTTATACCCTTACATTTGGGCTTTACGAGCTTTCGGGTCATGTTTAATGGACCCGGGTCAAGTTCAAGGACCCATGAGCTCTTAGTAGGAGAGCAAACAGCTTAGTCAAGAAGTGATTAGGTTTTAAGTACGTTAGTTCTGTTCGAACAGCACAATGGATGATGGCGTCCGAATTGTCATCGTCCGGTTAGATAGACATTGTCCGAACTGACCCTGTCCGAAGTGGTAACAGGATCCGGACTCATCAAGTATGGTGGTGGTGGTTTGTATTATTTTGTTTTGTTATAAAAGTGATATGATTGTGTCCTGTTTTTTTTCAGCCCTTTCATAATGTAGCACACCACGTTAGGGGAAGATTTGGTAAGGCCAAACATGATTAATAGGTGCTACAAATGGTGGGGACTGGAGTGCAAGAAGTCAACTATGGCCCTTGTTAAAAGGCTACGGAAGCTACCAGATGATGAGGTAAACCATGACGTTATAAATTTTTTATATATTTATCTCGCATGATACGTATCTTATGAATCACGTAATATATTGTAAAGCAGTTGTGAGGCAATCGCAGCGTATATTGCACAGCAAACGTCCGACGTATACTTTATTAATAAATGAATCGCATACTGATTAATTTATATATGAATGAATCGCGTTTTAGGATTCAGACTTGTCTCATGTATGTGGTATATGCTTGTCTTTCAAGAATCGCAGCGTATATTTCAAAGAAATCGTACAACATATACTTTATTAAATAAATTACTCGCATCTTGATTCAATTATCTGTGAATGAGTCGCGTTTTAGGTGTGAATGAATCGTGTAAAGTGTTTAGCTTACTAGTTGTTCACTGTTTGTTTCAAATACCATTGTGTGTTGCAGATCTTGGAAGAAGAGATAAAACTAACTAAGGCTGAAGAAATGGCCTTCGGGGCGGGGGAGTGGAGGCTCTTGTAGAAAGTTGACAAAGAAAATGAAAAAGACGATGAGCAGTAGAAGTGGGAAGCGGTCAAAGTATTGTACAGGGGGAAACAAATGAGATGGAAATTGGGCAGACATCTGAAACAGTAGATTACGAGGGCATGGATGAGGATTATGGTCAACCACTGCGGGGGTGGTTGGATCAGCATAAACATACGCTTGATAAAGGAGGCAGCTCAAGTAACATCGCGCGATTGGGGGCTGTGAACAAAGAAACATCGCGCGATTGCTAGGGACGGACTATGCAACAACTTGCGATTCATATACATTTGGTATACAACAACTCGCGTACGATATTGGTTAAGAATCACATTGGTAAGAATCGCACGCGTTTGTCATATTAACTCGCAACTTGAGTAACATTTACCTATAAGCTAAAATTAAAGGAAGGTTTGAAAATCACCGTTATTGCCATCATTTGCCACTGCAGACAGCAACACACCACCATGCTTGTCGTTTAAATGGGTACCATCCACATACAACAATGGTTGACATGAGTGAAAGCCTTGAATGCATGATCCAAAGCCCACAAAGCACCTCCTGAAGACATTCCCAAAACCAACCTCCAAATGAAAATCAGTAGTAATATCTCGACTTTTTAATCTTCTAAAGTAAGCATTGAGCAAGCCAAACGAAGTATTACTATCTCCAACAACTTCCTTCCTCATCTTTTCTAAAGAATTCCACGATAGACGGTAGGAAATATCTAAACCATAGTCTTATTTGATAGAAGACTGAATTGTTTTTGCTGTTAAAGAATGACTTGTCCTAATTGATTCATGTATTTCATCCGTGATCAAATCAGATGTCAAATGCCTACTTTTTTTCTTCGAAAATACTGTGCTATATGTATGGGTGTTGACTAACCGCTTGATCATCATTAAACGAGTGTTAGAATCTATTGATGCATATAGTCTCCATTTACAACCTGATTCTTTGTTGACACACTAAGCAGTGATCTTAGTAGATGTATTATGCATATACTTGAAAGCAAAACCAAGCTCTAAAGCATATCGGCATAACGATAACCTTACACCTAAGGCACCATCAGCAAATGTCTAACCAACTCCTGTGATAGCATCAACCAACCCCTAGTAGCAAGATGTCTTTTTTATGTTGCGAAGAAATTAAACCATCACTACTCTCCCCACTTAATAAATGATCATCACATTCACAGGGTTCTACAAAGCTTACGGTAGGCTGTTTACGAATGTCATCCGCATATTTTTCAAATCCTCATTGTTCTATAAAAAAGTTAACACTTTTCAAACGCTCCACATCGAGATAAACAATTAAACCCACGAAAGCAGTCTCGTTATTAAACAAACAGTATTTTTTATCGCCACAGGAGTAGGTGATAATGTAGCAACCCCTAACCAGATCATCCCATCTACCTTCAATATATTGTTCAAGAGTTTCAAAGTTTTGAAACTCGCTCAAAGGAACGATTGAGGTCTGCTTCGAATATTTGAAAATACAAACTTTTGGCTTAGACATCTAGTCCTCTACAATGATAAACAGAATTAGGCTAGGTGAGAGAGATGCCACAAATCGCATCACATGTAGCACGAGATGTGAATTACTTGCTGCTGTGACTCGCGTTAGTAAAAAAATCTAGTAAATCGCGTTTATTTGACAGGATTCGGGTGCAAACGTAAATCGTTTCATATTAAACATTAAATATAAAACGCTTCACACGTCCCGCGAGATGGGGAAATCTATGAAACGGCGACTCGTGTAAGACAAAATAAAAAGTATATCGTGATGAGGTTTATTTTCGCGTGAGGGTAATTTTATCCAGAGTTTTATGGTACTTTGAAGGTGTTAAATGTTTGGAGAGGGTGTATAGGGAGAATTGAGCTGCCTGGTTGTATTTAGTTTTCATTACCCTTATTTAATGTTGGTGGTTGGGTATTTATACCCTCACATTTGGGCCTTATGGGCTTTTGGGTCGTGTTTAATATATTCGGGTCGAGTTTAAAGACCCATTAGTTCTAAGTAAGTACATAGGCAGCTTAGTCAAAAAGTGATTAGTGTTTTAAGTACTTTAGTTCTGTTCGGAGTGTTCGATGGATGATGTTCGAACTGACCCTGTCCAGTGAGGCAGACCTGTCCGGTGAGGTAGATATTGTCCTTATTGACCCTGTCCGGTGACCATAAAGTGTGGTAACAGAATCCAGACTCATCAGTAGCCCCTTTTTTAGGTGGTGTTCAAAAAACTTTAGCAAGACCTAAAAAAACAGTATGTACTCGATGACAGCTACATCCGGACAAATCATTTGAACTATGTTATAGCTTTATCCGAATTGAAAAAAGTTCTTGAAACTTAACGGTTTCTTTTCAGAGTTCGTGGGACACATGTCTCTCTCTGGTTCGTTGCTTCAACCGTTTTTTCACCTAGAATTTCGCTCCCACCTTCTCTGAAAAGCAACCTCTTCATTTAATGAAGATGACATTAGCGTCGTTCCCTAATCATTGCAAATCCTTTCGAATTCTCCTAGGTATCAAAGTGTGTTTACTATAAATTAATCAGTTCTACACTGTTTTATCATCCTCTTCATATTTACTTTGCCAAATTTCAGAGCTCTCTCTCTCAAACACAAATTCTTCTTTTTGGTTTTGAGTTTATGTTCATAGCTAGGAACGCTTTAATTAAAGGTGGATGGCTTAATCTATCAGAGCTACAAAAAGGAACAAAAAGTTGAACGGGAAAGGCGCATTGCTGCAGGCCTACCTTCCTCCCCTATCGACAAACCAGTAACCTCAAACACAGAGCCTGACCAGGGCTCCTCCTCAACTAGAAGTGTTAAACCGAGGAGATTGTTTCAAACCAACCTTTCTCCTATTGTCTCAGGCTCATTGGTTCAAGAATCATAGCCCACTGTTGAACCAGGGCAAGCAGTTACCAGCTTCAAAAAACCTTCCCCATTTATCGCCATGGGGTCAGATGCAGATGTCTCTCCTAACAAGTTAGTCGATCAAAGAAGAGGTCGCCTGGTAAAAGGACAGGCTAAAAAAGGTACACCTTCCAAGTCGGAGGTCAAGGACAGTGACAAAGGATCAGAGGCACCCATGAAAATTCCTAAGGACAGGCTGTCCGGACTGGAGGCCACTAGCTCAAGCCTCCGAAGAGAAACCACCACATCTGAGCCCCAGCCGGAGGCCAGAGTCCAGGAAAGCATTGAAGCTCAACAGTCCGGAGGTCAGACTGTACCAACTTCTAACTCCCCCCTCCCAAAACAACTGAAAACCCCTCCTCGGTAATGGAGGAAGTAATGGAGGATTCCATTGAAGAGGCTCCGTTCGAGTCCGAAGTCTCCGGACAAACAAGTGATGTTGGTGCTGCCAAGAAGGATAAAGGCAAAGAAAAACTATGTCTTAGGTATCCGGATCTGCCGGAGTGTCTTGTGGGAAAAATAGGACCTTGTTTCCACAAGGTCAATGCTAAGTATTTAGTTGCTTTACAAAAAATAAATTATTCCTTCATCTACACAGCCGAACTGGGTCAGATGCGAACAAAGTGGGGGATTCCGGAGAATGTAAAGATAAGGATCCCAATAGACCCCGAAACCCTAATGGACTGCAAACTTAGTGAATTAGTCATCTTTACTAAACTTTTTAACTAGGGATTAAGGTTTCCCTTAGATCCGGAGATAGTCAGATATCTGTACCTCATAAAGATCTGCCCAAGTCAACTGAGCCCTAATGCCTGGTACACCCTTATGGTCTGTATCATGACTTCCAGACTCTCCGGAATTCCTCTTCCGATGGAGGAATTCGCTGTTGTGGCCAACCTCTGCAGAAACCCTCATATCCCATTTTATCACTTCAACATGAGTGATAACTATAAGGCGCTGGATGACCTGCTCGAGTCGGAAAGAAATTGGAGGACTCACTTCTTGTTTGTGAGTGGTGCTTGGGAGAATGGGAGGAAGATCAAAGCCGGAGTCAACCCGAGTCTCCTTACTAGCAGATGGCAAAGTGATCGTAAGAAACTCACCTTACATTCTCATTTTTACTTTTATCAAATTTGTTTTAACTGACTGGTCTTGTTTCTTTTCTTGACAGAGCTGCCCAAGGACTTCAACGATTATTTAAAGTCCGGGCAGACCACTTGTACCAAGATCAACACTTGGGCTGCTGAAAAGTGGGGAAACCGTTTTCATGACGCCTTTACCGGAGGCAATCTCGCAAGGTCCCATCTTTGGAACACTACTGGCCGAAGGGACTTGACCTGGGAGGAACTTACTACTCCACCCCCTCCGGATGTAGTCCTTAAAGGAACACACGCACCGGACGGGTCACTGTATCTGCCAGGTCGAGCCAAGGCCCCAAGTAAGATGAAAGGAAAAAAAGGGAAGGACAAGAAGAATGTGGTCGAAGTCAATCCTACTGATGCGGAGGAAACTGCTCCAACCAACCAGGAAGGGCTAGCTCCAAGTCAGATTGATGCTGCTCTTCTTGAACTAGTGGAGCATGAGGGTGCTAGGGAAGAGGCAGGATCTCCAAAGCCTCCAAGGGTTCCTAAGAGGGACAGGAAACGGGGAGCAGAAAGCAAAGATAGGAAGTCCAAGAAGAAAAAGACTTCCAGGAGTGATGAACTTTCTCTCCGGCCTACGGAGCCCTTTCCTCTTGTTGATCCTACTAATCCAACAAGAGCAGAAGAGATCCCTGGTGACTTTCAAACCGATGAGGTTGGAGGAGGACATTAGCATCGACGGTGTCGAAATTACAGGGCTTGACGGGCTTGGTGACTATTTTGCCAACCTTCCCAGAGACGACTTTGTCGGGCCCTACCTCCCTCCGAGCACTTCAAACACTGTTATTTTTAATGGTAAGTCTTTCACCGTTTCAAGTGAAAGAGAGGCTATAACCCACCCTATACTGAGTACCGTTGAACCAGTGTTGGTCCTGGAGAAGCAAGTGCGAGGTCAGGCAGCCATCATCACTGCTCTTAATTCCGACAAGGAGAAGCTATCCAACGACCTCCTCATTTCCACCCAAAATGCTGATGTATCGAGGAGAGAAAAAGAGGAGTTGAAGAAGATCCAGGAGGATTGGACCTCAAAGGTTGCAACCTTAGAAGATACCATCAAAGGCCTCCGGGAAAAGATGTCCGGGTTAGAGAAAGATCTCACCTCTTCAAAAGAGGAGACGAAGACCAAGGATCAAGTCATTCTTACTTTGACCAATGACAAGATCGCACTCGAGGACTCGGTGTCCAAGGATATAGAGGAAAAATCTGATCTACTAAGGGAGCAAGAGGCAAAAATCCTGGCCAAGATTGATGCTTATGCCAACAATGTGATAGACAATCAAAAAGAGATGTATGCCAAGGTAAATTCGGACATGGTCTTTCTTTTTCACGAGAAGTTTCCGAAGAGGAACCTGGGAGACTTATGGTCTTTTGTAGAGTATCCAGACCTTCCCTTTCATACAATGGCTGAGGGTGACAGGTTTGATTTCTCCAGTGCGTCCTCATCCGATGAAGAAGAGAACACCGGGGAGAGCCCAGGTGAGGAGAATGATGATCCCAAGAAGAAGAAAACAAGTGAGGCTGAGCCGTCTTCAAAGGCTCAGTCTTAAAATATCAATTATCCCTTTGTTTTTTATTTTGATTGAACTAAAGTCCTTAGAAGGCCAAGAAATTTTTGTAACTGTGTCCGGTGTTTGGTCAGTTAAAAATCTCTTCTTTTAACTCTGGAAGCAAACCTGCTTCTCATCAAACCCTAATAGTGTGCAGCTCTAAGGTGAGCCTTAACTCTTATTTCTTCTATCAAATCGAGTTGACTTCGAACAACCCCCTCGTTAGCGTGTTCGGAGAATTTATGAACTCGGAATGAAGGGAGAGTTTCTTATATGGGAGCTATGGCATCCATCCCATAGACCAAGGCAAAAGGTGACTCTTGTGTCGCAGCCCCAGGTGTAGTCCGGTAGGCCCATAAAACCTCTTGTAAATAACTAGGCCACTTTCCAGCAGCCCCTTCTAAATTTTTCTTCAATCCGGACAGTATAGTTCGGTTAGCCACTTCAACCTGACCATTTTCTTGTGGGTGGAAAGGTGAAGAGAAACAATGTTGTATACCTCTAGAGGCACGGAAACTCTCCATTTCCTTGTTGTCGAACTGTGGCCCATTTTCTGTTGTTATCTTCTGTGGAATGCCAAATCTGCAACAGATATTGGACAAAATGAATTTTATGACAGCTTTGGATGTTGTACCTGCCAGTGGGGCTGCTTCGATCCACTTCGAAAAATAGTCAATAGCCACAATTATTGTTCTGCGCCCTCCGGACGCCATAGGTAGAGGTCCCACCAAATCCAGCCCCCATCGAGCAAAGGGTATAGGCTCGGAAATTGACTCTAACGGGGTGGCTGGAACATGAATTTCGCTGCTATATCTCTGGCATGGGTCACACCTTCTTACCAGCTCCTTGGCATCTTGCATTATAGTGGGCCAATAATAACCAGCCAACAAAACTCTCCTTGTTAAAGCCCTGAACCCACAGTGAGCTGATCCCTCACCATCATGTAATTCAGAGAGGACTATTTGAGATTCATCACCCCCCAAACATCGTAAGAGGGGTTTACTGTAAGACTTTTTATAAAGAACATCTCTTAGAATGATAAAACCACGAGCTTTATACTTCACTTTTCTTGCTATTGACTTATCCGGAGGCAAGATGCCATCAGAGAGATATTGAAGGAGAGGAAACCTCAAATATTGGGGCTGTCCCATCTGTATATCGAAGCTTTCTTCCTCCTTACTCATATTGAGTTGAATGGAAGGTCACTCCAGCACATGGATCCAAGGGTATGATTCAGTATAGGCTATGGTTTCCAAGGAGTCTGCTAGCTCATTTTCTGTTCGAGGTATGTGCTCATAAACAACGCTCTTGAACTTAAGTGCCACATCTTTGAGAAGAAGTAAGTATTTTATTAGCTGCTCCTTTTTTGCTTCGGATTGACCTTGTGCATGATGGATAAGAAGCTGGGAATCACTCAACAACTTGACCCTTTTGGCCCCACAAATATGAGCTAACTTTAAACCAGCTATAGCAGCTTCATATTCGGATTCATTGTTAGAAGCCCTAAAAGAAAAACATATAGCTTGGTACATTTTGTCACCATACGGAGAGGTCAAGCATATGCATGCACCACATCCTATAGTACTTGATCCACCATCCGTCCAGACAACCCAGACCTTTTTATCTTTTATCTCAATTGTTTGTTCTGTATCCCTGTCTGGGTGGAATTCAACTAAGAATCAGCCCCAACTTGGGCTTTGATTGCTGTTCGAGGAGCAAAATCAATATCGAACTCCCCCAGCTCCACCGACCACTTAGTCATTCTACTCGAAATATCAGCCTTTTGTAACACGTTTTTCAGGGGATAGGATGTCCGGACAATAATAGGAAGAGCCTGAAAATAAGGCCTCATCTTTCTAGCACCAATCACCAGGGCTAGTGCTAATTTTTCCAGCTTCAAATAACATTTTTCTGCATCTATCAAGCTCTTGCTGATATAATACACTGGACGGGGATAATTATCCACCTCTCTTACCAGCACAGGACTTATGGCACAAATGGAAACTGCCAAGTATACGAAGAGTATCTCTCCATCAACAGGTTTAAATAAAGTCTTGGGGGAGGACGGATGTTTTTTAACCTCATTGAAGGCTTCATCACATTGTGAGGTCCAGTCAAATCCCTTTGAACCTTTTAATGTTTGAAAAACTGGGGCACACCTGTCTGAAGACCTTGAAATGAACCGTTTTAACGCAGCCAACCTCCCAGTCAATCTTTGTACTTCTTTAATATTTCGAGGAGGCTCCATTTGGAACAAAGCATTAAGCTGGTCCGGATCGGGTTGTATCCCTTGCTCACTTATTATGTACCCTAGGAATTTTTCGGATTGGACTTTGAACACACACTTTTCTGGATTTAGTTTCAAATTCACTTTTACTAAGTTGGTAAAAGTTTCTTGGAGGTCTGCCAAGTGTAGCTCTTCGTCCACACTTTTAACCATCATGTCATCGATGTACACTTCCATATTTCTTCCAATTTGATCAGCAAAAGCTTTGTTTACTTACCTCTGATAGGTAGCCCCAGCATTTTTTAACCCAAATGGCATCACCTTGTAACAATGAAGGCCCATATCAGCGACAAACGTAGTATGCTCCTGATCCTCCGGATCTAATTGAATCTGGTTATACCCGAAGAAGGCGTCCATGAAAGATAGTAGCTTATTCCCAGATGTAGAACAAATCCTTTGGGCAAGCCCTGTTGAGATCTGTGAAATCGATGCACATGCGCCACTTGCCATTTTTCTTTTTTACCAAGACCGGATTGGCTGTCCATAAAGGATACTGAGACTCCTTTATGTGCCCCATTTTAGTAAGCATGTCGACCTCTTGAACGATGACATCAGCCTTTTCTTTGGAAAAAGCTCTTCTTTTTTGTACCACAAGTTCTATGTCTCTTCGGATGGACAAGTGGTGTGATATAATATCTACTGGCACCCCGGTAACATCAGCATTGCACGAAGCAAAAACATGTTGATGGTCTTTTAAAAACTTCAGCATCTTACCCTTTAGTTCGGATGCCATTTTGGACCCTATCTTAACATTTTTCCCTCTTCCAAAGAATGTGTTTCAACTTCTTCAACCGGTATTAAAACTCCAAGGGTCTCTCTGGGGTCATCAATTTCACCCTCACCCCCAAAAGGCCCTCAAACTGCTACTCCTCATTTATACGAACTGCTCCCAACGTCCGAGGAGCCAGTGTTGTTGCATAACACTCTCTTGCAATCTTTTGACTGCTCCGAACAACTCCCACTTGTCCTTGCACAACATATTTCAAACATTGGTGGATTGTTTAGGCCACTGCATGCATCCTAGAGAGCCAAAACCTCCCTAAAATAGCATTGTAGCAAGTGGGACAATACACCATGATAAACAGTATTCTAACCATCTTCTTAAAAGGGCCCTTGCCCAACAAAACTTCCTCTTCGAACTCCTCAATCACATCTGCTGAGCTTCCAGTGAACCCCACAATTGACCTTTTCGAATGTTGAATTACCGCAGGATTGTTCATTTTTTGTAGGAAGTTAAAAAGAGGATATTTGCTGAACTCCCAGTATCCACCAAAATTCGTCTTATGTCATTGCCCCCAATAGATGCTCCTATGACAACAGCATCTTCATGAGGACCTGCTATATCCCTCAAGTCATCATCATCGAACATAACGAAGGGAAATGGAATCTGTGATTGATAGGAAGTGATGCCTCCCTCCAGTTGGGTAGCTAATGTATGAACGTGCCTCTTCCTTGAAGAAGCAGTGGGTGCTGTCATGGTATCCCCTCCGAAAATTGTGAGTGATTTAAAAAAGTTAATCAACCCGGACACTGTTTTACAACGTTCCTCAATGGCACCCACTCTGTTTCGAGTTGGATCAGGGTCCAAGTATTCTGACTCTACATCGAATCTCTCGACTATCACCATGGCTCCCTCCGGAGCGGATGTGCTTGCATTGTTCGGGCCAGGCCGATGAGTATTATGAGGCCTATTTCCTCATCTTCTTTTAACATATGCTCCCAACTTTCCTCTTTCAATCAAGTTCTGGACTTCTTGCTTTAAAGCGATACAATCATCAGTGGTATGGCTAGTGTCATTATGGTACTGACAAAAGGAATTGTTACGATGCTCCCTAGGGGATTGTACTGCAATCGGCCTTCTATAGTGTACTTCTTCCTTGGTTTTGTCATAAATAGTGGCTACACTTTCTTTTAACTCAGCAAAACACTCCGGTTGAACCCGAGGCCCTCTCTTATTTCTAGATTGCTGACTCTGGGCAGGCGCAGCTGGCTGAGACTGAGCTTTAGCTCTGTTATGACCCTGCCCGGCCTCCCTTGCCTTGTTCCCGGACTGATTTTGATTGGGGTTTGGTGCAGCCGGGGCAGACCTCACCTGCCTGTGCACCCTAGTTTTCTTGGTTTCATCAATATTAAATTGCTTCCCAACCTGATTCAGTAGACCTCCCTAAGTCATGGATTTTTTCCGGGTCACTGAATCAGCCAAATTTCCAAGGTTTAAGCCCTGCCTCAAAGATGATATTGCTACTTGCTCAAAGCAATCAGCCAACCCGTTTTTAGTGTTTACAAAAGGACTTATGTACTCTTCATTGATTCGTTTGGTTCTTGGTCACAATGGATAATTGTATCCCCATTGCCTTTCAATTCCTTACTTCCAACAAACTGCCTCCGAAAGCCCACCCACAAGGTGTCGAAATTTCTGATGCACCCTTGTGGTAAGCTGTTATACCACTTCAGAGCACTCCCCGTAAAAGACTGGGAGAATTCCCTACAAAGCAACTTGTCATCATTATCGAAATTCATCATGAAATTTTTGAATTGTTCCAAGTGGTTGTCCGGATCTTTAGTGCCATCGTATTTCTCCATTTTTGTACTATCGAACCTTTTAGGGAGGTTCCCGGACAGGATCTTGGAAGACAATGGAGATTGTCTCCAATTCCGGACACGACTGAAAACGCTATCCTCATTGGGAGTTGCAAAGATACCTGGTTCATCATGGAAGGCAAAAGGATCCACCAGCATCCGGTCTACATGCCTCCGGCTGTGAGATGATCCTTTGCCTATATTCCTCTTCAATTTCCCATGTTTATCCCTTTTTCTTGAATACTTTTTAATCAGCTTTTGCTTCTTTTTGGATCGACCCTCATCACTGCTGGAGGATAAGGAATCTTCAACTCTATCCTCGTCCGAGGAACTACCAGAAGACTCCGAGTCTGAGTCTGAAATCTCCACTGGTTTAGAATGGTGAGACTTTTTGGAGCTAGCATGAGTCTTCTTGGTACTCACATGAGTCTTCGAAGGCTCATGCTCTCTAGGGTTGTCGGTATGATGAGCGACTAATGCTTTTGACTTCTCTTTCATGCCCATCTTAGCCTTCTCTGCCCTCAGAGCTTCTATCTCGCCTTTTAATCTATCACGCTCCTCTATGGTATATTCATCATTTTCACCCACCACTTCAAGCAAAGTTGGTGGTACTTCTGGTGCGTCCGGATTTATTCGAACTGGTTTTTCTGATGGTTTTGAATGCTAGATTCAGGCACCGTCGTGCTCCCACTGTGGTCGCCAATTTGATGAGGTTTATTTTCGTGTGAGGGTAATTTTGTCCAGAGTTTTGTGGTACTTTAAAGGTGTTTAATGTTTAGATATGGTGTAGAGGGAGAATTGAGCTGCCTGGTTGTATTTAGTTTTCATTACCCTCATTTAATGTTGGTGGTTGGGTATTTATACCCTCACATTTGGGCCTTATGGGCTTTTGGGTCGTGTTTAATAGATTCGGGTCGAGTTTAAAGACTCATTAGTTTTAAGTAAGTACATAGGCAGCTTAGTCAAAAAGTGATTAGTGTTTTAAGTACTTTAGTTCTGTTCGGAGTGTTCGATGGATGATGGTGTTCGAACTAACCCTGTCCGGTGAGGCAGACCTGTCCGGTGAGGTAGACATTGTCCTTATTGACCATGTCCGGTGACCATAAAGTGTGGTAACAAAATCCGGACTCATCATATCGCGTTAATTAAATAAGTGTAACATGCAAACGTGGATTACTAGAATCGTCTTCAAATCAACAACATGTAAGAACAAAATGTCATTATAGTACAAGCGAACCTGGTTTCAGCTCTACTATGACAAAACTTAAAAAAACTTGTTTTCAGCTAGACATAAACTTAGAGAAACTTTAATATAAACATAATAAAGTTGAAAACTTTAAAAAACTAACAAAACCCAGCTTAAACAGCCCCATGTATGATCAAAGCTTCTGCGCGTCGATTTTTTTTTACAAAACCCAACTGCCAAGAACAAAATCAGATAAAAGCTTCGAATCGTGTTAAAGAAAAGCAAAATCCATGTATAAAAACTGCTAAACAAGTCTATAAACAAGCTTCAAAAACATCATCAACAATCAAAACAACAATATATATAATATTACCTGTAAATGGTTTCGGGAAGAACCAGTTTAAACAAGGAGAAGGTATTCTAAATGGTTTCTTCAGAAGGTATAGGTTCGTGACAACTTTTAAAAATAGCAGAGTAGGTTGTACTATTAAAAATTTAAAATTTGAATTTTGGTTGGAAAATAGACTGAGCCAGATGTTGAGGGTACTTTAGGAATGAAAATGTAAGTTGGGTATTCGAAAGGAAATAGTTTGGTGAGATGTGTGTTTAGTAGGCATAGAAAATATTTGGGGTAGTAGATGATAATAAGTTTTGTGAGAAGGTATTTAGTTTGACAATTCCTTTTATTTATTTATTTTTATATAAATAAAAGTAAAAAAAAAAGAAAAAAAATATAGTAAAATATTTCTAAAATATATAATAACCTATTCTTAATCAAATATACACGTTCGTTTATTTTTAATAAAATATACATTAGTGTTATAGTTTATTTCTATAAAAATTAAACAAAGTAACATATTTTTGTTTTTCAACCGTTTATTTTTCACCCTCTGAAACTAGCCTTTAAAAACTATTTTCTACAGCCGGTTCTGGTGCAGACGGGCGGTTAGAGAAGGCCTAACCATACGCATGAAACAGTTGGTGCACACGTTGAGACTAGAAATTTGTATATTTAAATAAGGGTATGGCTATATATACCCAAAACGAGTTTAAGTATACCCAAAAACAACAGTTGACTTTGGATTGACTTTTTTTTGACATTTTTACCCTCCATCAGAAAATTAATATCAAAACTGCCATTAAGTAAAAAAAAACTACTAAGTGTATCCTGAGTATACCCAATTCACCAAAAGTCCTATTTCACTATGTATACCCAAACAAACACTCTTCTTTGCTGAATTTACTATCCAAATAGTATAGTTTCTTAAAAATTTTGAAATCTAATTCAAACTTCTTAAGAAAATCAAGAACATTCAAACTAAAACGCAAAATCGATCATGTCGGAAGCAGAATTAGGGATCAGCGTGGAGGAGTTGATGTCGCTGGAGAGAAGGAATGATGAATTTTCGCCGGAAAACGAGATTGAGTCGCCGGAGAAGGAGCCATGGTCGCCGGAACCGCCACCACCGTCGCCGGCGAAGGTATTGAATAACCCGGCTGGCCATGCACCATCGGTTCCAGCACATGGAACCGATGGTGCGTAGGTGACGCACGGCCAGTTCTTGGCCAAGAACCGGTCGTGCGTCACCTACGCACCATCGGTTCCATGTGCTGGAACCGATGGTGCTAGGCCACGCAGCCGGTCGGTTCCACAGCCCCAGCACCACCGGTGCTGAGGCCAAGAACCGGTGGACCTGGGGCCTCAGTCCGCTCGGTTCTGAGGCCCCAGCATCACCGGTTCATGGCCTCAGCACCGGTGGTGCTGATGGCCTTGTCCGGCCGGTTCTGAGGCCTAGAACCAACGGTTTTAGGCCTCAGAACCTTGGATTTGCGCATTTTTTTCGAAAAAAGCTTGATTTTTTTATGTTGTTAACTATACTTGAATGTTTATTGTGCTTTTTTGTTGTGTAACAGGGGACGGATGTCGCAAGTGGGACTGATGCACCTTCCGCTACCGATTATAGTCATTTGTTCTTCACTACCGAGTTCTACACACACGACGCGTTGGTGAAATGGGTTACGAAGATCGGAAAACTTTATGGTATGGTTATCAACATAAGTCGGCGCGACAAAGTAAACAGCAGAAAAAACCCGAGAGTTTATTTCCAGTGTGAGAGGGGGGGGAAATATATTCCAAGGGTTGCAGAAAAAGACCGCAAACGGAAGTCTACAGGAACGAAAAAGATTGGCTGCCCATTTGAGCTTCTCGGGTCAATGGTTGCCCCAGATCAATGGAAGTTAGAAGTAAAATGTGGTACTCATAACCATGACACTTCTATACATCTAGATGGTCATTCTTTTGCTGGCCGTTTGAATGATGAAGAGATGGAGTATGTTGAACGAGCGACCTTCATTGGTACTAACCCCAGAGATATACTGAATGGTGTGAAGAAATTGAACGAAGATAATGTTTCTACCATGCGGACGATCTACAATGCACGACAAAAAAATCGGGTTCTAAAGAAGGCGGGTAGGTCACAACTTCAGTTCTTGTGGGGTGAGCTTAAGTCACACAATTATTATGAATGGCATAAATCTGGTGAAGACGATGGACAAATCATTACAGATTTGTTTTTTGCCCATCCTGTCAGTGTTGACCTTTTGCGCACATTTCCTATAGTTTTGATTATGGATAGTACATATAAAGTGATACGATATGGTATGCCATTTTTCGAGATAGTCGGTGTGACGTGTACTGGATTGACTTTCTGCGCGGCATTTGCCTTCATGTCGGGTGAGAAGTTAAACAACTTCAAATGGGTATTAGAGTGTTTGAAATCGTTGATTTCCGTTCATGGAATTGAAGAACCGCGGGTTATCCTAACCGACAGAGATTTAGCATTGATGAATGCTATAGGAGTGGTATTCCCAAAGACAACGCATATGTTATGTCGCTGGCACGTTAACCAAAATGTTCTAGGGCAAACAAGAGAGCACTTCCGCGAGAAAAGTGATCATAAAGAATTTGTTAGTGCTTGGCAGAAGATTGCGTATAGTAAATCAGAGATTGAATTCGATGACGCCAGACGGGAGATGCTATTGAAGTACAAAGCTTACCCTAAAGCAATTGAATACACTGAAAAATCGTGGCTCGATAAGTACATGGACAAATTTGTTGTTTGGAAGACGAACAAAAACATGTATTTGGGACATTGCACAACAAACCGCGTCGAGAGTGCTCATTCTAACCTAAAGCGTTACATACGTACGAGCAAATTAAACTTCGAGTTATTTTGGGGCAGGGTTCATTCGCTTGTTGAAATCCAACATGCTGCCATCAGGGCGTCGTTCGAGAAAAGTCGTTACATAGCACTGCATAAGTTCGCGGATAAACTGTTTTGCTGTTATGGATTTTAAGTGAATTAATTACTATAATAATTTTAGTTTTTGACGAATTTAATATGAAGTGAAGTACAAAAAATGTCGAATTACTAGTATATTGTTATGGTGTTTTCAAGTTATGGTATGACTTATGTTAGATCAAGTTAAGTACAAAAACTCAATAAGAACGAAGGTAGAAAGCCGTAGATAGTAGAAGTCATAAGTCGTATTACAAAGTAGATGTCATAAGTCATAATACAAAACAAGATAATGAAACAACTAAGAAGTCCACATGAATGAAAGATCATAACAACGCTAGAACAAGTCCGATGATGAGGACGAACAACCATGGAGAGAATAGCTGCAGGACCTGATCTCTCCACCTCAGCGCACCCGCCTCCCCACGCTCGACAGGCATAGTAACAATGGAGCGAACGGCGTCTAAAAGTCTATCGTCCGTGGTACGCGGTGGGGGAGTGATAGTATGCCAACCATAGTCAGCCAGGTACCTCCAGTAGGTATTCGTCGCTGACTGTCTATATGTGGCAATGGTAACTGTCAAACGATCCTCAGCAAGCAAGTGCCGACGCCAATCTAGCCATGCGCTCTCCCGCCACATGTACCTGGCCAGATCTCCTTTCTTGTAACCAGGTCGTAGTACAAGTGGGAGTTGGGGCTCATCCTGAACCCGTCCGAACTGGCGCATAACCCGATCAGGCATGTAGCCCTCGACCGTGCTCATCATCCGCAAAGGATAAACAATAGTGCAGATCTCCTGGACTGGAAACTGGACTCTAATGTCCTCGTATGGCTCAAATAGCACCTGTTACAAAACATTAAAAAAAATAGATTGAATTAAAATCCTAACACTTTATATCAATATTGTAATGTAAAACAAATATTTACCAACTTACATCTGACTCCTTCTGATCAGCCAGGAAATAGATAACTTCGCCCAGTGTAGTGCGACCCTATAAATTAAAAACAAAGTCAGAACATAATAATAGCAAAACCATAGATTAGACGTTTAATAATTAGGTACTTACCTGTCCGATGAAGACGTGGTACGCCTCATGCTCCTTGTAGTCAGGAAATAGAGGGATCTTGTTGCATTTCAGAAATGCAAACGTCTTTCGCTGCTCCTCGGCGTGGATGGCATCTATGTGCTCCTCGTCAATCGTGTCCTGCTCAGGGTCCCCAGTGGCATCCACCCTGTCGCTAACAGGTGGTGGATGCGTAATAGTATGCGCAGGGGACGCACCTCTGCGAGAAGGTGAGGGAGGTGGTGGATCACTAGCAGTGGGAGGTGGTGATCTATGTGTATGCGGTGACGACGTCTCTCGTCGTGAGGACCCTCCACATCTGATATCAATCGCCTCAGAAACTATGGCCTTTTCCTTCCTCTGGCCATGCTTGATTCGGCGCAAAGACCGATCAGTCCGTATCCGTTCCTCCTCCTCCCGAAGACGAATAGTCTGAGAGTCATCAGGAGTATCTCGTCCGCGCTTGGCATCGCGAACCCGCTCATCCTCAACCGCGCGAGCAGTCTTAATACACTTGCCTGGCGGTGGTGGACGTGACCCAGGGGGGTACGCCCTGGATCGTGGAAGACGTCGCTCCTCCACTGCGTCTGACCTACAAAAATACAAAACAAAGAAAGAAATTAATAACACTAACATATAAAATTTAAATCAACAACACTCCTATACGTATGGTGAAATTTGAAGTTTTTTTAAAAAGTACCAAACCAGAACTTTAGAAACCCAAAAATTAGAGTTTTTTTAAAAAAAAAATCGGGTACCATAGGTACCAAAGAGGACGAACCGAGCGGCACGGGTGCCGTGTGCCACTCGGTTGCGGCACTGTGTACCGAGCGACACAGGTTATTGTGCCGCTCGGCACACAGATGGTGTGCCGCTCGGTACACAGCTGGTGTACCGAGCGGCACACCATCACGCACCGATGGTGCGCCGGCCATTTTCCAGCCGGCGAGTTGGTTGGAAAATGGCCCAAAAACTCATCCTAATCCTACCCTAAACCCTAATTCTCTACCTAATTCTATTCTAAACACAAAATTCAACCCTAAAAACTAAAATTCATACCTAAATCTAACAAAATTAAGTAACAAAATGAATTTGAGGACTTACGTAGGAGGCGGCGGAGGGTTTTTGTTCTTGACCATAATGAAGGAGGAGGAGGAAGAGTGGTGGTGGTGGTGGTGGTTCGCCGGAAAAAAAAAGAGATAAGTGAGGTGAAATTCTAGAGAGAAGTGAGAGGTATGAGTGAAGTGAGAGAAAGTGGAGTGGATGAAGTTAGTAAAAAAAATGGCTTATATACCCACAAAAGGGCATTTTTGGAAAAAATTGGGTATACTTAGATCACCTTTGTGTATACTCAAAATTGGGTATACTTAAACTCGTTTTGGGTATATATAGCCATACCCTTTAAATAATTATCGTATATTATTACATCTAGCCAAGGAGGTATGACACTTACTTATTAAATTTGTAGGACCTCATAAAAATTTAAAAATACTACACCATATGGTATGTTTCAATTTTGCTAAATCCATATTAATCAGACTTAGGTTTGGTATTACAAAAGTGGGCTTAGACTTATCATTCAGACTTAGGTTTTGTATTACAAAAGTGGGCTTAGACTTATCATTCAGACATGACCACATTCTCATGTCATCGAGTCATTCTCATGTCATCGAGTCTTAAAAGGGTTTTTTTTTCAGCAAATAGAAAGATTTTATTATCACGGACCAAAATAAAACGTTTTACAAAACTCACGGGCCTTAAAAGAATAAGCCCAAAGCGAGTCACACAATTAGGACAAAATTCAACAAGCCTCAGCCCTAAATCGAAACAAACAACAGACAAACCCTAATAGTTCATCTCTTCGACTTCTTCTCTCTCGCAAAAACACTTCTCTGCAACCTTCCCAAAACAAACCATTCAATAAGAAATCGAAACCAGAGAAAAGCAAAACCAATCGATCAGCTCCCCCAATCCGTCCTTCGTGATTATACAATCGATTCAAAACCAACAAAGAACCCTAATTGATAAGCCACAGCAAAATCAACCCAAAACGAAAGGGGATCTAGGCTACATATCCAATCCCAAGGCTCTCCAAAACCACGATCGATCTAAGATCATCAGGGGGAGAGACAAAGTAAGTACTCTTCTTTAAAATCAGCACAGATTTAGCAATCCAGTCGGCGCTTTGATTCTGAATGCGCGATATATGCCGAATCGTCATTCTCGAGTGAATCAGAGATCTACAAATTCTCATGGCGTCACACAGGTACCAGGCTTCCTTTCTTGTAGCTAAAAGATTAATTAGAACCATATTATCGGATTCTACATCCACATTAACCCGGTTTCGTTGTTTACAGATAATCAAGCCCTCAACAAGGGCACTGATCTCAGCAAACAGAGGGTTTATTTTACCCAGAAGAGAGCCACGACCTAAGACAACATCCCCATCAGAGTTTCGAAACAAGACCCCAGTACTGGCCTCACCAAACCGATTGCACAAGCCGTCCACGTTTAATTTCATCCTCCCAGGATTCGGGGCCAACCATCTCAGGTAACTCGGCTTCTTTCTGTTGTTAATAGAGTGAGACCCTAGAGCAATACCAGCAAAGTTTACATTAGACCAATGCTTATAGGAGATAACATTAGATAAATCCAGACTTTTAATAATGTTAACAATTCTGTCAATGGCCTTAGGGACATTATCTGGAGAGACACCAAACTTAGACAGATTTATGTTTCTCCAGATAACCTAACAAACCACTTGCGGGACAATACGAGTAATGTGACGCTTAGAAGTAGAAAAACTGAACCAAATATGTAAAACATGAGCCAAAGACATATGCCTTCTAACACTGATCCTGAACATGCTACAGAAATAGTTCCAAATAGGCCAAGAAAAACAACAATTGATAAAGAGATGGTTCATCTCTTCACTATTCAGACAGAATTGACACTTTGACATCATGTAAACATGTCTTTTAGCAAGGATAGATTCAAGAGGGATATAGCCCTTAATTAACTTCCAAACCAGAAAAGAGAACTTCCTAGGTGTAGAATGATTCCAGACACAAGAGAGAAGACCAGACTTAGGATTAGAGTGCCTAATACTATTCCAAGTAGCATTTAAATCAAAGTCTTTAGAAATAGAAAGCTTCCAAACAATACCATCAGCCTTATTAGGATCAATTTTATAATTAGCAATATGAGAGACCATATCATGAGGTAAAATATTATTAAGAACATTGTAATCCCAACTATCAGACTTCCAATATGAACACACATTTGCACCTAAGAACCAGTTATAAGAATTTGAGTCACTTATCAGAGGAGACCAATCATGCCAATCCTCAAGCCAGAAATCAACAAGCCCTTGACCCAGCCTCTACTTTATGTTCCTATTAGCAGCACCTTTAATAGCAGACATCCTCTTCCAAACAACAGAGTCAGAGCTTTTACAGACCACTTTAAGGGCATGAGTATGCTTACAATAGGTCCTATGCATAAGAGAAGCCCACAGACTAGAATTTCTCCTGAAAAGATACCAAAGTTGATAGGAAAAGGCAGTCTGAACATCACCAAGACATTTAATGTTTAGACCACCCTCATTGAAAGGCTTACATAATTGAGACCAACAAGCCCAATGGATAGTCTTAACATTATAGTTAGACCTCCAAAGAAACCTATTAAAACAGCCCTCAATCTTTTTAATAATGTTAGAAGGAATAAAAGAATTATACATCTAATAGTAGACAATAGGCATTAAAACAGAAGAAATAAGAGTTAATCTGCCCCCGAATGAAAGGTTTTTAAGATCCCAGACCATGATTCTATCATGAATCTTATTTAAAAGAGATTGAAAAAACTTACCTTTATTACTACTAGCAATAGTTATCCCTAAGTAGTTAAAAGGCAAGTAATCCACATTAAACCCAGCCTGAATCTTAATATTATTAACAACAACATTATTAACTTTGCTAGAAACAATAACCTTAGTTTTTTCTTTGTTTACAGATTGACCAGAGACAAGGTGGTATTTATCAAACAAGCTGCCAAGTAAAGCAATGGAGACAGCCTTGCAGTTGGTGAAGATCAAGACATCATCTGCAAATGCTAAACAAGGCACCAGTAAGTTAGATCTAGAAGCATAGTGAATAGGTTTATTAGTTTCAAACATGTTGTAAATGCTACGAAGCAAAATATCCTCTGCAAGGATGAACAGGCTGGGAGACAGAGGGTCTCCTTGCCTGATACCAACATTTTGCTTGAAGTAACCATAGCTAGAACCATTTATAAGCAGGGAGACATGTACGTTTGTAATCATTTTCCTTATTAATTCAATACAGTTTTCAGCAAAACCAAAACATTTAAGAACTCTAAAAATGAATGCATGAGCAAGCTTATCAAAAGCTTTAGACATATCTAGTTGAATAATAGCATTCCCAGATTTATCTTTCCTATTAATGTCATGCACTAACTCTTTAGTAATTAATATATTATCATGAATCAACCTTCCTTTAATAAAAGCACCTTGCATTTTAGACACTATATTAGGTAATAAAATAGAAAGTCTAGAATTAATCAGATTGGAAAGAATTCTATTAAAAATTGAACAAAGACTAATAGGCCTAAAAGCCTTCCAATCAGTAGGGTTAGCACATTTAGGAACCAGACACAGCCCAGTAGCAAAGACACCTTCAGGAATGTCATTCCCAAGAAGATAGAAATTTAGGGCATCACACAAATCATTACTAATAATGGACCAGCAAAATTTAAAGAAAAAGATGTTAAACCCATCAAGCCCAGGAGCACTATCAGATTTCATACTAGCAATAATACTTCAAACCTCATCCTTATTAGCCTGCCTCATGATAGCCTCACTGTCCTCCAGACTAACCAAATTGGGAATACAATTAAAAATGGCATCCTGCATAAGTAAATCCTCCTCACTTTTATTAGAATAAGAGAAAGAAGAAAGGATAGATTTAAAGTAACAGACAGCAGAGGTAGAAATATCAGTAGGATTATCAAGCCAAGAACCCTTATCCTTAATCCCCAAAATAGTATTTCGCCTTCTGTTCTTAGAGACAAACGAATGGAAAAGCTTAGTATTAGCATCTCCATCCTTAATCCACCCATTATAGCACATTTGACGCCAGAAACTCTCTTCATTTCTTAAAGCCTTTAGGTATAAACTATTAGCTTTCGAAAGATCAGCCCTAGAAGAACTGCTATTAGACTCAACATTGACAATCTCCATTCTTCGAACAACCTCAGCCATCTCTTTAACTTTATTGAAAATATTACCAAAAGTATTCACATTCCATTTCTTAAGACAGAACTTGAGCCTTCTTAACTTAAACCAGAAAACTTGACCCTGATTACCCTCACAATGCAGCATCCAGTTCTCCTTCACAGTACTTAAAAAACTACCATCATCGGTCCAAGCATTGATGAACTTAAAACTCTTCTTACAGTTAAAGTTATTAGCAGACAGAGACGGTTGAATGAAGAACAGAGCATGGTCAGAACAGGTCCTGGCCATGTGATAAACCTTTGTATCCATAAAAGTGTTGATCCATTTGTCATTAACCAAAGTTCTATCCAATCTTTTCCAACGAGACCCCCTATTCCAAGTAAACCTCGAACCAATGTAGCCCACTTCCTCAAGATTACAAAATCTGATGGCCTCATTAAGATCATTAGCACTAAGATGATCAAACCTAGAACATCCATCCTGATCATCAGAACAAGTAATAGAGTTAAAATCTCCAGTAATGATCCAAGGATTATCCACAGAAGAAAACCCCATCATCTAATCCCACAGCTCTCTCCTAAGCAACCTCTGACTCTTCGCATAAACCACCGAGAAGTTAAACACAGAAATGCAGTTAGGATAAGAAACTAACATATTAACCAACTGAACATGATTATCAACAATATTAATCACAACATCATCCTTCCAGAAGACCCAGATTTTATTCGAACTGTTAGAAAAGAAGTTCTGAAAACCAAGAACCTCAGCAACATCCCCAATCTTACAAGAATCAGCCATAGGCTCCTGAATTGACACAATCTTAGAATTATTATCCTTAATAACAGAGGACAGCCTTCTCAACGTAGGCTTATTATTCAAACCACGAGAATTCCAATTAGTGATCTTTATCATTATCCGATAAAGATTTTCGTTTCGATTTTCCTCCTTTGAAAGACAGAGGATTAATAGCTAACCTTTTAGACTTTCCCTTCTTTAACTGAGACTTTATCTTCCCACTGATAATAGTTTCAAAGCCTCTGTTTTCAGACTGATATCTCGGAGTATTGTCATAGCTAACAATATCTCCCACAATCTCCTGATCTTCAGACTGATGATTACTCTGAGCAAAGTCATGCTCAATTCTGTGCAAAGCCTCAATCACCTCCATATTATTATCTTCCTTAAGAGCTTCACCAACAACAGAATCCTTATCAACAGATTCACGATTCTTGGTGGTAATAACAGACCTTACCTTTCTACGAAAATCTTTACTGAAAGATTGAGCATTACTGGATAACTCATTTGAAATTCTTGGACCACAAGAGTCTTCTTTCTCAGCACCCACCTTGTTACCAACCTTGCCAGAAACAGCCGTCTCACTGCCCCCATTCTTAGCACTCCTTTCTTCAACAACCTCAACACAATTAACAGTCTCTTTAGCAACCTTAAGATTCTTTTTACAGTCACTGTCCTTATGCCCAAGATGAGAACAAGAATGACAGTAAGCAGGAACGTTCTTATAACTCAAGTTAATCCAGCATCCTTCATTCGAGCCAAAACCAGCCCATAGTCTGTATTTTAACGGCATCGAAACATCAAGTTCAATGTGAGCAAAACAAGCGTTCATAAGGGCTTTGTATTCTGGAACAATCACCCTATAGGTAGTGCCAATAGAAGAGGTTAAACTATGTATAATAGAGCTATTATACATAAACTCAGGCACTCTCTCCAAACGAACCCAGACCAACGCCTTAGGACATTCAAACCTTCTGTCAAAACCAGAATCCCATCGAAGAACTCTCATTGACTTACCTTCGATATTCCAAGCATACCTAGACCATATGCTGCTCACATCCGCCTTCAACTGAAACTCAAGGAAGATATGCCTCGAATCAAGGCTATAAAACTTATAGGAACCCTTAAATTTCAGGCTTTGAAGAAACGATTCAAGAACTGCTTTACGAGGAATTCCATCCTTGAATTTGCAGATAAGAGTAGTTGAAGAGTTTTCAAGAAGAAGACTCTTAACCTCATCTGAAAACTGGACGGAATAATGGTTGTCATCGTGCTTGTAAAACTCTGGTTTTAGACTCTTAACCTCATTTGAAACAGAGCCTTTAATAGTTTCCGCAAAAGATTTCTTAGGCACGAAATCAACACCATCCTTGACAAGAAGAGAAGGGAACTCTTCAGATGAATTAAGCTTTAGAGAAATGGTATCCATTGCTAGAAGAGAAGAGAATAAGGAGAAGAAAACAAAGGGTCAAGAAACCCTTTCTTGAGAGAGAAGCTTCATCGATTTTACGTTTTCCCCTGTACTACCATTGAATTCAGATGAATTCGAGTCTTAAAAGGGTTTGAGAACAACTTTAGCTTTAGATCACAACTTCTTCGGTCGGTGACAAGAAAGATTTTCTTAATTTATAGACTGCTTCGTTGAAGCTGCATATATATATATATATATAATCATTTTATTTTATTTTATTTTTATTTTTATTTTTATTTTTATTTATTAGAAATATTAAATTATTTTAAATGTTATTTAAGTAAAAAAAAAATCTATTTTGTTTCTCTCTTTTCCGGATCAACCACAGATATTTATTAAATCCTTTTCTTTTCTTTATCTCTATTCTACACTTAGTCCATAAATTCAGATATCTCGTGGGATATTCACAATCACAACTGTTTTGTCGATTCCGATCCGATCCGGATCCAAATCTACATCACGTCAAAGTAACGAAAACTTTAAATTGAAGAATAGATCCGCCAGCTATGGGGTGGGCTTATATAAATTAATCGAAATGTAACGACTTTGATTATAGAAGTAAAGGTTGGGGTTTTGTCATAATTTGACAATATAATATGCTAGTAGAGTTGTTAAAGATTTGTTAGTATTTGGTTACTGTTTCGTGTTTGAAGTCTTAATTTTGTAATCTCCTCCGTCGGTATACACTCCAACCCAATTTTAAGCAGTTTATTTTTTATGATTTTTTCAAGGGTAGAGCTATTTCCTCCA
Source organism: Limnanthes douglasii subsp. nivea (assembly GCA_036936605.1). Taxonomy (NCBI): domain Eukaryota; kingdom Viridiplantae; phylum Streptophyta; class Magnoliopsida; order Brassicales; family Limnanthaceae; genus Limnanthes; species Limnanthes douglasii. The sequence goes on from JAUPFV010000005.1 coordinate 51,524,080, forward strand.
TAAGATTTTTTATTTCTTCCGTATTTCAAAAAAGATTCCACTTTGTTATTTCCTCCGTAAAGGAAATTATTAATTTATCCTTTTTAAAATATTTTTATCTTCTTCGCCACCAACCCCCCAAACACCATATCTACCTTAATTTTTTTCTATCATAGATAAAAATCTCTCCTAAATATTATTTTTAATCTATCGATTAACAAGAGTTTTAGAAAGTCGTTTGTACTCTCCATAGCGAGTTCCACAAACTCGATATGTAGACTCGATATGCAGAAAAATTTGCAGTTCCCGAAACTCTCTTGCTATGATTTTTTTAATTTTTTTTCCAGTATCTTGAGTTCCAGGACCATATTTCCGGTTTTTTTAGTATCAAATTAATTTAATAAAACTTTTGGAAATTAGTTTTTGATTTTTTTTTAAAAAAAAACTTTAACTTGTTTTTTATGTACGACTCTTTAATTTTTGTTTGTTTCCATTTTTAAAAGATTAAATTATCTCATGATTTTTTTTTTATTTTTAAAGTTTAATTTTAGAAGTCACATGATATACGTTAGCTGTAATTTGACTTAGTGAAGTGTTTGTTGGAATTAGGGTTGGATAGGGTAGAGTGGCATCAAAATATAAATTAGAAAGTAAATTAAGGACAAAAAAGTAAAAACAAATATTAAATATTTTTAAAAAAAATTTAACATGAAGGAAATAATAAATCTTATGGAGGAAATAGCTTCAACCTTTTTTCAATCCAAAGATGTGGGTGTACTTTTGACATTATATAAATTTATATTCGAGAATCATAAATCTATTTTAATGATATTATAGTTGTTATATTTTTTCTTTTGTTCATCAAATATGCTGATATTATGTACTTTAGTAACTTCATTTATTTAAACTCCTAAATTCGTTTTTTTTTCTTTTGGTATGGTTTAGCAATGAAAATTTATAGTGTCAAAATCGTTTGGATCAATATTACCACACTTATAAGAGAGGGCGGTTTTGAAATTCTAGACCTTAAAACCTTGAATCATGTGGTCGTTTTTAAGTATATCTGATCGATTATTAGTAATAATTAACATTTTATCTGGAGCGACTGGATCAAAGTGGAAAAAATTAAAAACAATAATTTTTTGAATCTTAATCTTGGCTCTTCCCTGTCCTGTGTTTGGAAAAAAAATTACGCCTTTGCCTTATTGCTAGCAATTTGTATAGAGTTGCAATTGGTAGTTTTCGGAATACCTTCTTTTGGTATGACCTTTGGTTTCTTTTTACCTCTTTGGTTAACCATTATGGCCCTAGCATCATTAGTGATCTAGGCTTGGAAAAAACCTAAAGGTGGCCGACATTATCTTCAATGTCATTGGAACTGCCCCCAACCTAAAATCAGCTTCTGCAAGGAACCGTTTAAATCTCCAGGAGATCAACAACCTCATTCTGACTCTTCCTTCGCCCAACATTATCTCCAACGATGTTCTCTTCTGGACCGCAAAGGGTTAAAACCTTACCTTCACTATCAAGGACATGTACAACGCCATTTGTATGTTTACCCACATTGTTGGGTGGACCGGGTTAGTATGGAATAAATATAACATTCCTCGTTACTTTTTCATCTCTTGGCTTTCCATCCAGGGGAAGCTCTCTACTCGGGACAAACTTCTAAGTTGGGATATAAACACCCCTTCAGGTTGTATCTCACTCTGAAATTATTTCTCATATACTTTATGATTGTAGCTTTTCTAAGAGTCTCTGGAATTTGGCAAGTATTAAGCTAGGTTTCCCTATTACGGCCTCTTGCTGGCAATCTTGGATTGATGAGGTGTCAAATTGGTCTCATTTTTGAAATCATCATATTTTGCGCACTAGTTTTGGCGCTGTAACCTATTACGATAGGAACTCAAGAGTCTTTGGTTCATCTCCTGCCATTGCTTATCTGGTTTCTAACTGAATCTTCTCAGATCTTCGGTTTCGATTCCATGGCACCAAGATTCGCTGGACTATGTAGTCATTTTACTAACTTACTGTTGTTTTCTACAGCTCTTGTGTTTTTGCTCGGACTATTTCAAGGAGCACTTCGTCTCGTACTTCTTGGACCCGCTTATGCTCGCTTCATTTGGACCTCTAATTTGCTATTAGTAAATTTCTATCCACATGTTTTTTTACTCCAACTATCTACTTATCTACTGCTTTTGTTGGGTTGACTTTATATAAGTCTTTGTATCTTATCGGGGTTTCCCTAGGTACTTGTATGAACAATTTTTACTTTAATTTAATGTTTTATTCACACACAAAAAAACTCGTAAATTTATTTATTTATTATTATATTACTTTATTTTATTCATCGAATTATGTATTTTAGTAAATTTACTTATTTAAAATAATAAACTTATTCTATTATTATTATATTTTCTTTTTTCTTAGTCTGTTTGATCATCAAGTCGACAATGTTATGTATTTTGGTAAATTTTATTTATTCTGACCATGTTTTTTTTAAAATTATTAAAATCTGGATAATTTTTTTTATTATGGGTCAAAATTTAGGATTAAAAATGGTATTAAATATCGATTGTGAAAAACATCATAATTTCCAGGTCGATTCTTGAATTCTTTTACTTATGGGTTGATTTTTTTATATTATTTATTCGTAGATTGTGTATATATAGGATTACATACTTTTAGTGTCGATAGTTTGAACATATGTTTATATATTAAGCGTACATATTCGGTAACAAACGAGTGCACCTTAAATTTTTACCGTAAAAAGAATTTATTCAAAAAATGATATATGATTTTATATTTTCATCTTTTGCTATTATTTAAGTGAATGTATATCTCTGTGAACCGTTTCCAAAAGTATTTGGAAATGAGTAATGATATTTTACTTAATTTATAGATGACTTTTTGGAACAAGTATGTATACCTTATTCATAAGAAATCAGAAGTTCTAAGATAAGTCCATAGCTTTTAAGATCAAAGTTAAACAACTTGGTAAGAGTATTAAGTATGTCAAATATGAACGTGGTGGTGAATACCATGAGAGATAAACATGTGAGATATGGCTTTATGATAAAGATGTGAGACCATACTGGGTCTAACGAAAAAACATCAATGAATCTAGTTTTATTCGTCTTCAAAAAAAATGTCTAGTCTTACGTGATTTATTATGTCTCGTCTCGCATGATTTAATAATGTTTGGTCTCTCAACTTTATTATGTTGATCTCGCATAATTTATTATTTCTGGCCTCGTATTATTTTTATTTTTCTGGTCTCGCATGATTGATTATGTCGGGTCTCGCATGTTTTTATACATGGTCTCGCATGTTTTATATGTCTGGTGTCGCATGTTTTTTATGTATGGTCTTGTATCTTTATTTATGTGATCTCGCATGTTTATTAATGCTTGGTCTCGCAAGTTTCTTTATGTCTGATATCGCATATTTTTATACATGGTTTTCGTATGTTTTTTAGTATGGTCTCGCATGTTTATTTATACATGGTCTCACATGTTATTTTATGCCTCCTCTCGCATGTTACTAACAAGAAAAATATAAAAAAAATCAAAAAATAACATCAATAGATTTTGTTTTGTTTTTCTTAAAATCAAAGTCGATGGTACTTTCAGATTTTTTTTTCCGAGCTCCGGTTTGAAATATGCATGCCTTTTAAAAACAATCGAAAAATATCATCAATAGATTTAGTTTTGTTTGTCTTATAAAACAAAATCGATGGTAATTTCAGTTTTTTTTCCAAGCTCTGCTTTGAAATATACATGCCTTTTAAAAAACAAAATAAAAACAAAAATAAAACAAAGAAGATTTGGTTCAAAATGAGAAGTGGTTACATGGCTGGTGATGAATCATGGGTATTGGAGGTATTATTTAGAGAATTGAGTACTAAATGTAAGTTATTTACACAAAATAGGTATTAGTTAAACAATAATGAAAGTTGAGGTACTATATGGCAGTAAGGTTTGGTTTTGGGTACATTAGGTGATATTTTCCACATATATAATATTTGAAAAAAAAATAAAACGTTTTACTGCAGTACTTCAACAATCTCGTCTTAATACTAAATTAGTCTCGATACGGTGAACAAGCAGTTCATCGTAGCGTTGTAGTCCAATGTTGAGACGAGCACTAGGCTTGCTACATCAAAGCCAGAAGTCAGACTGGCAATGCAAATCATTGCACAGTCATAAGCCATGATCATTGTTGAAAGAAGGCTCTTTGCCACAATGACACAACTATTGATAAAAAGATTCCAAAACTTTAAAATTGGATAATACAAAAAATAAACGTATTTATAACTTACATACACTAGAAATATATTTATACTAAAATATGAAGAAATTATATCTTTTATATTGATTACAATAACTTAAGAGACTCTAAAAACTCTAATTATATTTAAATTTACTAAATCATATAAACACTAATTATAGCATACATCCTATCAGCATATACATTGTCTTTCTATATAATAAACTATTAAGAATTCAACCGATGGTTCCTCTAATACGTAAAATCTTAAGATATTATAAGCAGAATGTGAGAGCATACTTCGTGCCTTGTCACAAAGCGTTCTGTTCATTCTTTCTGCGACTCCATTCTGTTGTGGTGTTCTAGAACAAGTGCGATGGCGCACTATTCCCTCAGCTTCGCAGAACTCGTTGAACTCACGACTGCAATATTCTAACCCATTATCTGTCCTAAGACGTTTGATTTTTCTTCCTGTTTGCTTCTCAATCATCGTCTTCCATTTGACAAAGGTTGAATATGCCTCATCTTTCGTTTTCAGAAAGTAAACCCACACCATCCTTGAATAATCATCAATCAAACTCATGTAGTATCTGGCTCCGCTCTTGGATGAAATTCTGTTTGGACCCCAAAGATCTGAGTGAATGTAGTCCACTGTGCCTTTAGTCTTTCTTACAGCCGATTTGCTGAATTTGACTCTAGTTTGTTTACCAAACACACAGTGCTCACAAAATCCCAATGATTCTGCTTTATACCCTTTCAACAAATCTCTCTTTCCCAAAACAGCTAATCCTCTGTCACTCATGTGACCAAGACGCCAATGCCACAACTTATTTTGATCCTGCCTACTTTGGCTATTACTCCCTGATGATGCTACTGCAGCATCGCCCATAACAACACTCCCCTGGAGAATGTAAAGACCCTTCTGCAAACTTCCTTTCATGCATACCATTGAGCCTTTTGTCACTTTGATTACACCATTTTCTGCATGGTACTTGTAACCCCGAGAGTCTAGAGTCCCAAGAGAAATCAGGTTTCTTTTTAACCCAGGAACATGCCAGCACGTCAAGATTCTAACAACCCCGTCAAACATTCTGATTCTGACGTTACCAATACCACCAACAGTCAACGAATGATTATTCCCTAAATAGACAGTTCCCTGCATTGGCTTGTACGTATCAAACCACTGCTTGAACTGACACATGTGATATGTAGCGCCAGTATCAAGTACCCAAGAGTTTTGCCCAAAGTCTGAACTCACGGACAATGCATCTCCTTTACCACTGTTTTCACTATCGTCGGAATCGTTCACACATTCAACAATGTTTGCTGCATTTTCCTTTTGATTTCCCTTCTTACCATTCAGTTTCGGACAATCTCTCCTATAATAACCCTGCTCACCGCATTCATAACAGTTTGAGTGCTTCACCCTTGACTTGGACCTCAGGTTCTTCCTTCTTAAAGAACTCGCTTTGCTTTTAGATCTTCCCCTAGTCATAAGACCTTCCCCTTCAGCTTGATTGTCTGGCTGCAACTGTCTCATCTCTTTTGATTTCAGTGCCCCTTTGACATCTGCTAGCGATAACTTATCCTTACCATACATAATGGTATCTACGAAGTTTTCATAGGGAGCTGGTAACGATCTCAATACAAACAAATCTTGATCCTCATCCTCAATATTGATATCTATGTTCTCCAAGTCCATTATAATTGATTTAAAATTATCTAGGTGCTCTGTTATGGACATACCTTCTTTCAATCTGAAATCATACAAACGTTTCTTCAAATATAATTGGTTTACTACTGATTTCTCTGAGTAAAGATCTCCTAGCTTTCTCCATGCGCAGGCAGCAGTCTTCTCACCACTAATCTCACGAAGCACATTGTCTTTCACACTCATTAAAATCCAGCACAAAGCCCTTTCTTGAAGATCTTGTTTCTCCTCTTCTTTCATCTCTTCTGGTAACTTATTCTCCACAGCCTTCCACAGCCCTTGCAGTACCAATGAAGATTTCAGTTTAATCTTCCACAACGCAAAGCTGGATCCCCCATCAAATTTTTCAATCATGTATTTTGTTGCTGTAGACGCCATTGTGAAACCCTAATTGCAAAAGCCCTAATTTCACCACGTGGCTCTGATACCAATTTTGTTATAAAATACTATGCAATTATCACAAAATGGCTCAAGCACAGAATATATGCGAATGAAAGATTTAAATGAAACACAGGATTTAACGTGGTTCGACAATTGTCTACGTCCACGGGCGCCGCCAGAGAAAAGATTTTCACTATGATAGAAAAGGTTACAGATTTCAGATTGTGTTTTGTGTCGCCCTAGTAATCTATTAATAGGGAATTAATAGACTTACTAGACTATGGGCCTACTGGGCTCATACCACAAGACTAGCTCTTTTGAAGTAATCGGACAATATCATTATCACAACACAAAACTGTCCTGTCGGACACAGTACACTGTCAAGGCACTATTCGAACTGCCGGACACAGTACACTGTCAAGGCGCTATTCGACTCATTCACAACACAGAAAAACTAGAAAAAAAGATAAAAACAGTATCTGAAATCATCTTTTAGTTTGTCTAGATATCTTTTAGATTATTTAAAACATGTCTTATGGATCTTCTAAACAGTCGCATGTGGTCTTTAATTTTTTCCCCTGGAATGATAGTTAAAACACAACATCAAAGCGATTAATAAAAAACTTAAGATGTGAATCAACTTGAGGAAGACCAAATAAATCGATCAATTTTTCATCTATAAAATTGAAAATTTGATTTAGAATAATAAATTATAACGTATTCTTTCAACTTTTACATCAATAAAACTCACATGTAATAGGTTTCATAGGCACACTCTAATGTACGAGTTTGTGATACCAAATACCATAACTAATGCGGATCATAAAGCCCAACAACTAAATTATTTATCTTGAAAAACTCTTCACTACAATACCAATAGGTCAATTTAAAATGTGCATGATAAAAGCCCATGATAGTAATCTATTACTACTCAGTAGTTCAAACTTAATCTTAAACCCCGAATATTTTTATCATCGGATCAATGACTTATAGTAATTATGATACACCTTATTAAAATACGACTTTCCAAATAGAAAAATCCTACACTAGTTTATAAGTTGAAGTTCTTACCTTAAACGCATTGAAATAAAAAGTATCAATTAAATTGACTAGAAAACTACGTCTTAAAAACATGTTCATCTTGACCGGGAGTTATTTTCTACTCACATCAATTATTACAATAGTTTTGAAAGGGGTAATATTTTTGGACCACCAATCTTAATTATATATATTCCTACAAGGTTTTCATATGTTTATATATATATATATATAATTATTTGTTGGATTGATATTCCTATTTATTTAATCATATATAATACGTTTATATTTATTTATTTGAGAACATACATTATTATTTCAAGTAATTTAGTTTTAGATGTAAATAATATAAAAACTATGTGTGATTTTCGTGCTAAAATCAAGGACTAATTTTGGCAGTGATTGACAAAGGACTTTCTTCCTTTAAGAGAATGCCAACGAGAAAAGACTAAAAAATGATCAAGAGTAATTTTATTAATCAATGAGTGAACTCTTGTCAGATAGATTAGACCTCATATTAATAGTAATTTTTATCTCTAAATTATAGGGATGTATGACATGTGTAACATAGGACATGTGTCAATCATCCATTACAACTATTTAACCATTATCGATAATTTAGTAAGTATTACCTATTTTACAAATATCTTTATATCTCTAAGTATTTTAAATCTCCAACTGAATACCTCTTATCATTGTTAGTTTGTTCTTGTGAGTATTTGATGACGTTCTTATTTGCTTGTGTTATTTTATCTTTTCCTGATATCAGTTACCAAGTATTTTACTTATGCATTCGTTTATCAATTAACTGCTTGAATCATTTCCCACGTCATTTTGTTCAATAGTTGTCAACGATGATCTTGGATCAATTCCTTCTAAAGAGAATCTTTAAATTTCTCATAATAAGAGATTATGTTTGAGCGAGATATATTCTTATCAAGATTCCACTAATCTTTATTTTTTTTAAAGAGTATCTTAATAAAGAAATGTAAAATTCATACAATACTAACTAACATTATAATTTATTCGATAATACTTGTTATATATATTTGTCTTGCACTCATATTTTTTCTAATTGACAATAAATAGAAAAACTATATAATCATACATAAGTTTCTTCAATAATTACAAAATAAATTTGTTTTTTATATAAAAATATTTTTTATTCAAACTTCATAAAGTAATACTCTTATCATCCATTTTAATGACGGTTATGACTTTTAAAATAATAAATATATTTTAAGTATACATTTTCTATAGAAATAAATGAATAAACAAAATAATTTACACGTATTATCTTTTAATAAAATTTTGACGTTTTAGTTTTATCTATGTTGTCACGACTTTTGGGATCTTCAATTTAATTTATATCAAACATTAATATTTACTATATTTTCCTATATAAAACTCTAATTCTCTTCCATATTATTTTACTTGTAATACTCACATTTTCACTCTCTAATTTCTATTTCTAATTATTTTTCATATCATTCATCTTTCAACTTTTTTATTAAATAGTTCATCATCTTTCGATCACTCTATTATCTTTCATTCTGGGTAACCATATCAACATAAAATCTTTGTCAAATACTTAAGCATGATTATTAAAATTAATTATGTTATGTCATCGACCGTAAAATTCATACCATTATTAAATTATTAAAAACTGTAATGATTTACTATATCCATATTTAGTGTATATATGTTTTAGTTTAACCAAACTTTTTAGTAACAAAAGCTTATTATAATCTTAATATTAATAATTAATTATATTTTTATAATTTTGGGATTTTGGTGGATCCATCTAAGGATATTCTTAAAAAATATAAGATGATTATACCAACATATCAATTGACCTTATTTGAGAAGAATCTGAATGGGACTAAAAAACTGATGATCAAAATGGAGAAGAGAAACCTATTTTTTTACCGTTAGAAATATCTGAAGAATCTATTGATCAAATTTTGATAAAACGACTTACTAACTTTTTGAAATGTAATGAAACTATTAAAATAAGAAGAAACATAACCACTTATGCCTATTTAATTAACATTACTTATAACTTTATTTCCTGTAGGCTCCAACACCAAAATGAACTTCAGATGAAACATTTTATCAACTTGATTCATATTTCATTTCCCTAATAATCTATAATTATTAAAAAAAAATCACATAATTTTTTAGAGCTCGTTCAATTCCGTCATGCTTGCGAGCATACAGTTTACTCATGATGAATTACAAATTTTGAATGATAAAATGATATCACATCTTCAATATGGAGAAGGAACATAAAAATTTCAACAAGAGATTACTTCTTTATACATTTTTTTAGATCAATGGAAACTTAAAGAAAACGAATGGTAAAAAAACAAAGGAATTTTGGAACAAAGTTTGTTAACAAGAAATTAAGAAAATAAACAACTTCAAATTTTCACCAGAAAATTGGAAGAAGACAATAGCAAACTGAAAAGGCAAAATGGAGCGTTTAAGAAAGAATAATGCTGTCGTTGATAAGAAGATAAAAGAGAAGTTGACTAGAAAAATTCTAGACAATGCTAAAAAACTTATAACAAAAATAAAAATGTCAATGTTAACACAAGTTCTTGCCCGTAATAAGCCATAGTCGGTCTTTATATGACCTTATTCGAACCACATTCCTAAAAAATATTAAGACATGTGACGTAGATCCACCTATCTGTCAAATCCTACTTTTGATTCATCTTTACATACTAATGATATTATCTCTTAAGAAATTTATGTTATTCAAAATGACATAAATACCAAAGAAGACAAAACCCATTCAAATACCAATGATTATCCAACCGATATATTAGATGAATCCAATAATTGGTCTCCCGTCGAAAAAAATGCTTGAAAAAATCCATTTTTTTAACGTTTTAATTATTTAAACATTTTACCAGCTCGCTTATATTCATTATTATTGTTTGACTTTTATCAATCACCTTTCAGTTTTTTTCTTACTCTATAATATTCATTTAATTAATTTATATGCATATTTAACCTAGTTTTTTTTTCATTTTCTATAGTTAAAATTAACACCTTTATTGAATATATTTATATTTTTCATAACTTATCTTTTATTACTAACTTTAGAACTTAACTTTCACTTTAGTCTTATATAATTATTTACTTGTTAATATACCTATATTTTTTTCATACATTATACATTTTCTAACACTCTTCTAAAAAATATAATTTCTCCCGTTGGTATTAGTTTTATTATAGTTTCTCTGATAATACTCGGTTATGAAATAACATTGTTCTCATTCTTTATTTAACTAATGAGTTTTTTTATTGGTAGATATATGACTAATTATTGTTACTTTATAAACTCCACTTTTATTATTTGTCGAATGTCAATTATAATATTTTGTTGACATTTTAAAAAACTAATTCTTTTTATTGTCGTTGTTCTCAAAGCTTTCTGATGAAAAGAATATCATGACCTCTTAAATATTTAGAAAAATAACATGACATTTTAGATGGATTCGGCTCATAACCATATATGCTTTAATTGGGGTGTGTGGTAATTTTTGCTTTTAAAACCTGATTTGGCTTATGACCATGGTCGTAACTTAAGGCTTTTACAGTGTGGCATTTACAGCCTTAATTTGGCCTCTTATGCTCTTTAGCTATATTTGGCTTATAACCATACTTATTTGGATTAATTGTGTAACCTCTTACACGTTTTAGTTAGGTTTAGCTTAATGTCATACACTTTTTCTTCCTTTGATTATATTATAACTTGTCATCCCTGATTACTTACCAATTGTTATCTCACCATAATAAATAATCATTGTTAATAAGTATTTTTAAAATCTAGTTTTTCGACATATATTCAAAAACTATAAAACGAATATTTAGTAATCAATACTCATATAAGGTTTTTCTAAAAATGAGTCTTCATTACAACTCATGTACCGAAAATTACTACTCGTTATCATTAAATTATTAAAATCACGAAAAGACAACTTCAATACTAAAAAACATATAGATCAGTCTTTTAAAGTTAAAATACCTCCGAAATATATATTCTAAGTAAAGGTTATATCGTGATTTTTTCTGACATAGAATTCCACAAAGAAAAAATAATGTATGCATAATTTTCTAGATTTATATATTTTCTTATGGCCAGACTTCATCACTTGATAATTTTGACTACCGAGATTTATGCAACCAAAACTTGTATTTTTTTCTTTACTTCTACCCACTTATACCTCATATTTTTTTTACTTTTTTCCAAATTACTTATAACCAAAACACTTTATTCTTTACTAAAAATGTTTACCATTTCCAACTTATTGATACTATACAAATTTTTCCGTTAGTGCCACCCCTAAAAATCTTCGTTAATATTGTGTCACCATATTTTATGTTTCCAAAGATAAAAAACATTCCCTAGATGGCAGCTAACTTCCTTTAATTATTTTAACTATTCAATTATCAAGATACTTAATACACTGGTAAAAAGACGACGTCGCTACCTCCATAGTGTGTAACCAAGGTCACCCTAAAATAGTGTTATAAGAACTTGAAGCATTAAAAATCATAAACATCAAATTCACAACTTTTTATATTTCTCATTTGTCGATGGATACGTTCAAACTCACTTATCTAACATAATCTGTTGCCCGACCAGTAAAACTGAATAGATTTCTATTAGTCCTGTTAAATGGTGAGATTCCTATCATTTTATCATAGCTTACTTTAATAATATATTAGCTGAATTTCGAGTATCAGCCATTATCTTCCTTATTATTACTCCAACAACCACAAGGATTACTACTAAAGCATATTCAGAAGGTACTATAAGACCCAGCAAGTCATCATTAATTAAAACTAAAGTCGGGTTCTTATGTAAATGTACAAATGATTCATCAACTGAATGAACTTCCAAGTCCTTTCTATATATTATCCTTGATTCTTTAATAATTCTTGACGGTGTATTTTCTCCTAACATAGTGCATAGTTCCTATCATTTTTTTTTCTTTTTCGACTTCCTTCATTCATATTTTCTTCTCTCTCATTTCCTTTCTTTTCTTAAATGAATTCTACATATTCTTCATTACTAATCAATCTTTGAATTGCACCATTTGACTAAAAAAATCTCGAGTGAATTCCATAGTCATTGTGATATGTACAATAATATTGACGACTTCTTGAATTGACTAGTTTAACATGAATATGGGAGTTTGGTAATTGATTTGATCTATCATCTTATCATATAATACTGCCACATGTGTGTTCAATTGAGTAAATTTTTGGGTTATGTTATCATAATAATAAGAACGCGATATATTCATTCTTTTCTTTTCCAGAGGATCTCCCTTCTTTCAGGCAGCTTAATTTGCAAATTTCACTTTTTTATATGACCTACCTTAATATACATTTCTGCTTTTGCCAAAATATCTCACATACCTCATCCATGAAAAAAATTCAAATATTTTAGCAGGTTTTTATCATAAGGTTGCCGTTAAAACTACATTCTCATTACAACCTTCCAATATAGTCATTTACGTTATAAATTTTAGACATAATCTCATAAATATTATTTGGATATTTGTAATAATGTCATAGTATGATACCCTTCACGTTTTAATGCTTTATAAGAAATAAACTGATGTCAAAATGAAATTCATAATTCTCTAAAACTATTAATTGATCTCATTAGAAAACTGTTAAACCATGCCAAAGACATTCCTTTGAGCGTCGTTGTAAAATCTCGACATAACAAGATATTATTTGGATTAAATCCTAACATAATATTTCGAAATTATATACGATGATGATTTTTCGTTCCGTCAAATATTTTTATTTTGTAAGGATCAAATTTGTTTGGTATCTTTCATTCTAAAATTCTCTGTGTTCATAAAAATTCAATTAAAATATACAATGTTACTCCTTGTATTATATCATTTTTAAGGATTCTTCTAACACTTTTTCCTTCTTATTATCCTTGCTTTTTTTACAACACTTCATTACTTGACTTATCAATTTGAATTTCACTTTTTCATTAAAAAAAATTCACGAACTAATTCATTATTATCCAATGCTTCAACTAAATTCTCATTATCTTTTTCAACAACTTTCTGAGTAATGAGTTGCAAAGTTTTAGTCATCAACTCAAATCGATCTTGACTTTCTTCTTTTCGCTTATTTTGGAATATATTCAATATACATTATTCTATTCTTAACTCATTTAACTCTAAGGCATGAAGTACAAAAAATGACCTATTATATTTAATTATTGTCGGTAAATGATGAATAGTTTGTGTATCAGTCGTTATACTTGACTGCGTTATATTTGCCATTCCATTCTTTGATGTTTCTTAGATAAAATTTCCTTCATGACTTAGAATTCTCAGTCCTGGTTCTTCTGGTGTTATTGTCGGATTTCTTTGCACAATGTTGTTCCTACAAGTTGGCGGATACACAATTCTAGAAATCTACTGTTAGAGAAATATGCATATTTCTTTCAACTAATCTTTGATATACTCTTGATTTAGTGATGACACGACGGAAATAGAAGAAGAATCAACGATAGATAAAACCCTAATTCAAGTGTAACATGATGAAACATAACCTAAGGGAAACAAAAACTAAAATTTTCAGAGATAAAAATATATTATTCCAAAAAATTAAAATAACTTAAGGCGTATGAAGCTTTATATAATAGCTTCTCAAAACCCTAAATTAGAATACAAGGAAATACAATAAATAGTATAAAATAAAATAAAATAAAATCTTAATATAATTAGATTTGATTTAAATACATAAGATATTTGAATAAAATTAAATTAAATTAAAAAGGCTTTTGTTTGGACTTTTGGGCTACATCATCCTCTCCTGGTTGACAAGAATTCGTCCTCGAATTCACAGCACCATCACCATCAAGAACCCAAATTATTTATTTTATTTTATTCAATCGTTACATTGGGAATTATAATTGTTAAATTCTTCTCGAGTGTTCCTTATTTGAAGTCACATTGAAGCCATCCGGTTGATAAAAAAAAATAATTCCGCAAATCTTTTCATAGCCTGAAGACAACATCCCTATGTCCGTTTTGAATTTTTTCATAGCATGAGACAGCATCTCGATAAGAAATTTTTACCTTGATTCGACGATTGGTAGCCAATTTAAACTCCTTCAGTAACCGGTCAATACGATCGTCATTGAAACGGTTGGTATGCCCCCTCATACTCAAACGATCTTCCCGATCTTCATGACCATGTGTGTTGTTCTCTTCTTTAAACCTTGAATCAGAATAGTCAGGCTATAGAAACATGCTTCCCCATAGCAGGAACTGAGGCTCTGATACCAAACTGATGACGCGGTGGAAATAGAAGAAGAAGCAACGATAGATGAAACCTTAATTCAAGGGTAACATGATGAAACCCTAATCTAAGGGTAACAAAGATTGAAATTTTCAGAGATAAAAATATATTATTCCAAAAACTTAAAATAACTTAAGGCATATGAGGCTTTATATAATAGCTTCTCAAAATCCTAAATTAGAATACAAGGAAATAAAATAAATAGTATAAAATAAAATAAAATAAAATCTTAATATAATTAGATTTGATTTAAATACATAAAATATTTGAATAAAATAAAATAAAATTAAAAAGGCTTTTGTTTGGACTTTCTGGGCTACATCATTTAGTCATTATCATATGGAAAATAAAGTGAGCATTTCGAAGAAAACGTTCCCACAGACGGCACTACAAATAATAAGGGAGTTTCCTTAATTAAAAAATAACCACAAGTAATTTTATTAATCAATAAATCAACTCTTGTTACAATGATTAAACATTGTATTTGTAGTAATTTATATCCCTAAATTATAGGAATGTATGACACATGTAACATAAGACATGTGTCAATAATCCATTACAACTACTTAATAAAGATAACCAAAATACCTCTTAACCGTTATGAGTTATTTAGTAATTATTACATCTGATACAAATTTCTTAATACCACCAAGTCTTTTACATCTTCAAATGAATACCTATTACCCGTTAGTTAGTTTGTTCTTGTAAACATTTGATGATGTTCTTATTTGTTCTTGTTGCTTTATCTTTTTCGTTATCATTTACCAAGTCTTTTGCATATGCCTCTATTATTTTAACTGCTTAAATATTTCCCGACACCTTTCCCATTATTTTAACTGCTTGACATTAGTCCTTATAATATAAATCTTTGCAGTTTCTTTAATAGGAGAATATCTCGGAATGTCATATATCCTTACCATTAATTGAAAAACTCGACTTACTAATTAAAAATCTTGATTTATTTGTTTAATTTGATAAAAAAATATTGTGTTTAATATTATTTTTTATAGTGTATTAATCCAGATCGATTAATTTAAAAAAAATATAATAAAAAAATGCTCAACATATTAGCTGAAATTTCAATAAAAACCGTTATTTAAATGACTATAAAAAATTATATTTGAAAATATAATTTATTTATTTTTAGAAAAACGTAGAACATACAGACATTTCGAGACTATTAAAAAGGTTTGACTAAATGTTTTTTTCTAAAAGACCCCGTTTATTACAAAAAATGACATTGTATCTCGATAAATGATCTCTTTTATATATGTTGTTGTCTTGATTGAATATTTTAGTTATATTTTTACGCTTATCAATATCCAAATAAATAATAAATTAGCCATATATTTTTGTTTTTTTTTACCAATTTTCTATTCATGCCTCACTTTATTTAAATTTATTTATCGTATTTATTTATTTGTTTTTTTATTTGTGATAATTCGATTTATATTCGTTACATTTATCTATCTTACATAACGTTGTATATAAATATATAAACATCTAGTTGGCTATAATTTTAAACAAATTTGGTCGGACTTGATTATTGAATCCAATAATAAATACAACCAATCGAATATAAATTTGAATTTAATAAATTAAATATGATGTTTTAATTACAAAAATATGAAGTGAATAAATATAGATTTTTAAATAATAATAAATATAGTTACAAAATTTAGAAAAACAACAAGATAAAAATGTATAGTTTAAATTTAAAAAAAGGAACTATATGAATTATTTATTTTATTTTTAAGTTAATAAATCTTACAAAATTTTATTTTGAAACCTTCCAAATAATTATTATCACCTTTTTAAGGTCATATAATCATAGTTATTATATAGTTTTTTCATTAAACGATAAATTTTATTTGGTATAAAATTGTAAAATGAAATGAGTTAGTAAATAAAAAGTAAATAAAAATATATATTAGTATAATAAATATAAATAAATAAATACTATGCGGTGTAACAATTTTTTTTTAGAATCAACATTAGATTTTTGTTATGTACAAACACATTATTAAGTTAAATTGTATGGATTTTGTTTAATAAAAAAACACTTAATGTCGATCAACTTGATTGTTATTAGAGGATTATTAATTTGTAAACGAAACACCCATTGCAGGCCAAGTTTATTGACATTAGTTTTTTTATATGATGAGTCCGAATATTTTCACCAGTTACTGTAGAAATCGGATAGGGGCTATCCGAACAAAAACCACCCACTGAACCATCCGAACTCGACTAAAGTATTAAAAGCTAATCACCTTTTGACTAAGCTAATTGCTAATCTGTTTAATAAACTAATGGGTTTTTGAACTCGATCCAGTTTCATAAGTTTGACTCGAAAGCCCATGTGGCATATAATTAAGGGTATAAATACCCAACCGCTTTCATTAATGAGGATAATGAACATTTAATACATTCAGGAAGCTCAAATCTCTCACTACAAACCACTTAAACGTTAAATACTTTGAAACACCACAAAACATTTGTCCAAATTACCCTCAGTTGAAAATAATCCACACCAAATTGGCGACCATAGTGGGAGAAGAAGGTGCCTGAATCTAGCATTCAAAACCATCAAGAAAAAACCAGTTCGAATGAATCCGGACGAGCAGGAAGTGCCACCAGTTTTGGCAGAAGTGGTGGGAGAAAACGATGAATATACAATCGAGGAGCGAGACATATTAAAAGTTGAGATAAAAGCCTTGAGGGCTGCTAAAAGAGCAGAGATGGGCGTGAAAGAAAAGTCAAAAGTGTCAGCCGTTCACCACACTGACAATCCAAGAGAGCATGAGCCATCAAAGACCCATGTGAGCACTAAAAAGACTCATGCCAGCTCAAAGAAGTCTCACCGGTCTAAACCGGTGGAGAGCTCAGATTCAGACTCAGAATCTTCTAGTAGCTCATTGAACGAAGATGGAGTTGAAGAATCCCTATCATTCAGCAGTGATGAAGGCCGTTCTAAGAAGAAACAGAAGTTGGTCAAAAAATATTCAAGAAAGAGGGACATGCATGGAAGGTTGAAGAGGCATCTAGGTAAAGGGTCGTCTCATATCGACAGCCATAGCCGGAGACATGTAGACCGGTTATTAATGGATCATATTGCCTTTCATGATGAACCATGTATCTTTACAACTCCTAACGAGGATACTGTGTTTAGTCGTGGCCGGAATCTGAGACAATCTCCATTGTCCTCCAAGATACTGTTCGGAAACCTTCCTAAAAGGTTTGACAGCACAAAGATGGAGAAATATGATGGGAGTAAAGATCCAGATAACCATCTGGAGAAATTCAAAAAATTTATGATGAATTTTGACGATGATAATAAGTTACTTTGTCGAGTGTTCTCCTAGTATTTTACGGGGAGTGCTCTGAAGTGGTACAATAGCCTGCCGCAGGGCTGCATCAGAAATTTTGATACTTTTTGGGTGGCCTTCTGGAGGCAGATCGTTTGAAGTAAGGAAGTGAAGGGCAATAGAGACACTATTATCCATTGTGCCCAAGAACCAAATGAATCTTTGAAGGAATATATAAGTAGCTTTGTGAACACCAAAAATGGATTAGCTGATTACTTTGAACAAGTAGCAATAGCTTCTCTAAGATAGGGTTTGAACCCTGACAATTTGGCTGATTCAGTAACCAGGAAGAAGGCCATGACGTGGGGTGGTTTACTGAATCAGGTAGGCAAACAAATTAATGTGGATGAAACAAAGAAAACCAGGGTGCACCGGCAAGTGAGGTCTGCCCCAGCTGCACCAAATCAAAACCAGAATCAGGCCGGGTACAAGGCCAAGGAAGCTGGACAGGGTCATAGTAGGGCCAATGCTCAATCCCACCTAGCTGCACCAGCTCAGAGCTAGCAATCTAGAAATAAGCGAGGACTTTGGGCTCAACCGGAGTGGTTTTCTGATTTGAAAGAAAATGTAGCCACTATTTATGACAAAACAAAAGACGAAGTACATTTTAGAAAGCCGGATGCATTACAATCTCCCATGGAAAATCGTAATAATTGTTTCCGTCAGTATCATCATGATATTGGCCATAACACTGAAGATTGCATCCCGTTGAAACAAGAAGTGAAAAATTTGATTGAGAGAGGGAAGTTGGGGGCTTATGTAAAAAGAAGAAGTGGGAATAGACTTGATAATGCTCACCGGACTGGCCCAGCAAACAACGCAGGGACTTCGGCTCCAGATGGGGCTATGGTGATAATTGAAAGATTCAATGTGGAGTCAGATTATTTGGATCCTGATCCAACCCGGAATAAGGTTGGTGTTATCACAGAACACAGCAAGACGGTGTCTGGGCTCATCAACTTTTTTGAGTCACTTACCATATTCGGAGGGGACACCATGACTGCACCAACTACTTCTTCAAGGAAGAGGCATGTCCATACTCCGTCTACTCAATTGGAAGAAGGCATGACCTCCTATCAATCGCAAATTCCTTTTCCCTTTATTGTTTTTGATGAAGATGATTTGAGAGATATAGCTGGTCCCCATGAAGATGTTGTTGTGATAGGAGCATCCATTGGGGGCAATGACATCAGACGAATTTTGTTGGACACCGGCAGTTCGGCCAATATCCTTTTTTTAACTTCCGATAAACAAATGAAGAATCCAGCAGTGATTCAATGTTCGAACAGGTCAATTATGGGTTTCACTGGAAGCTCAGCTGATTTAATCGGGGAGTTTGAAGAAGAGGTTTTGTTGGGCAATGGCCCTTTTAAGAAGATGGTCAGAATAGTTTTCATCGTGGTGGATTGTCCCACATGTTATAATACCATTTTGGGGAGATCTTGGCTCTCCAGGATGCATTATGTGGCTTCAACAGTCCATTAATGTTTAAAATACGCTATGCAAGGACAAGTGAGAGTTGTCTGAAGTAGTCAAAAGATAGCACGAAAGTGTTATACAATAGCACTAGACCCTCGAACTTTGGGGGCCGTTTGGATCAGTGAGGATTAGCAATTTTAGGGGGCCTCTGGGGGAGAGGGTGAAATTGATGACCTCAGAGAGACCCCTGGTGTTTTAATAGCAATTGAAGAAGTTGAAACTCACTCTCTGGCTGAAGGAAGAAATGTCAAAATCGGGTCCAAGATGACATCGGAATTAAAGAGTAAAGTATTAGCTTTTTGAAAGACCATCAACATGTTTTCGCTTGGTGCAATGCTGATGTAACCGGAGTACCAGCAGATATTATATCAGACCAACTATCCATCCGGAGGGATATAACACCTGTTGTACAAAAGAGGAGAGCTTTTTCTAAGGAGAAAAATGATGTCATAGTTTAAAAGGTTGACCGGCTTACTAAGATGGGGCACATAAAGGAATCTCAGTACCCTTTATGGACAGGCAATCCGGTGTTAGTGAAGAAGAAAAATGGAAAGTGGCGTATGTGCATCGATTTTATGAATCTCAATAGAGCTTGCCCAAAAGACCTATATCCGGTCCCCCGAATTGATGAGTTGGTGGACTCCACAGCTGGAAACAAGCTATTGTCCTTTATGGATGCCTTCTCCGGGTATAATCAGATTCAAGTAGATCCGAAGGATCAAGAACATATTATATTTGTCACTGATAGGGGCCTCCATTGTTACAAGGCGATGCCATTTGGGTTTAAAAATGTTGGGGCTACTTATCAAAGGTTAGTAAACAAGGCTTTTGCTGATCAGATTGGAAGAAACATGGAAGTCTACATCGATGACATGATGGTAAAGAGTGTAGAAGAAGAGCTACACTTAGCAGATCTTCAAGAAACTTTTGGTAGCTTGATAAAAGTGAATTTAAAGCTGAATCCAGAAAAGTGTGTTTTCGGAGTAAAGTCCGGGAAATTTTTAGGGTATGTGATAAGTGAGAAAGGGATACAGCCTGATCCAGACCATCTTAGTTCTTTATTGCAGATGGAGCCTCCCCAGAATATTAAAGAAGTACAAAGATTGACAGGGAGGTTAGCTGCTCTAAACCGTTTTATCTCGAGGTCTTCAGATAGGTGTGCCCCGTTTTTTCAAACTTTAAAAGGTGATAAATAATTTAACTGGTCTCCACAGTGCGACCAGGCTTTTGATGAAATTAAGAAGCATTTATCCTTCCCTAAAACTTTGTTTAAACCTGTTGATGGAGAGACACTCTACATATACTTAGCAGTTTCTGATTGTGCCATAAGTGTAGTGCTAGTAAGGGAGGTGGATAATTATTCTCGTTTGGTGTACTATATCAGCAAGAGCTTGATAGATGCAAAAAAAGGTATTTAAAACTTGAAAAAATAACACTGGCCTTAGTAATTGATGCTAGGAAAATGAGGCCTTACTTTCAGTCTCATTCTATCGTTGTCTGGACGTCTTTTCCCTTGAAAAAACGTTCTTAAAAGGCAGACATTTCAAGCAGAATGACCAAGTGGTCAGTGGAGCTCGGAGATTATGATATTGATTTTTCCCCTCGAGCAATATTTAAAGCTCAGACTGTTGTTGATTTCCTAGTTGAATTTTATTCGGACAGAGACACTAAGCAAGCAACAGGTGAAAAAACTAAAAAAGTATGGGTTGTCCGGACTGATGGTGGATCAAGTACCATGGGTTGTGGTGCTGGGATATGTTTAACCTATCCGTACGACGACAAAAGTACCAGGCTATATGTTTTGCTTTCAGGGCTTCCAATAATGACTCTGAATATGAAGGTGCTATAGTTGGCTTGAAATTAGCACTAATTTGTGGAGCCAAAAAGGTCAGGTTAATGAGCGATTCTCAACTTTTTATCCATCACGCACAAGGTCAATCCGAGGCAAAAAAGGAGCAGTTGGTTAAATACTTATTTGTTCTTAAAGAAGTGGCACTTACTTTCAAAAACATCACCTATGAGCACATACCTCGAACAGAAAATATGATAGCGAACTCCTTGGCAACCATAGCCTATTCTGAGTCCTACCCATGGATTCATGTGCAAGAGTGCCCATCCATTCAACTCAATTAGAACAAGGAACAAGAAAGTTTAAATATACAAGTAAATCAACCTCAAGTTTGGATATTTCCTCTTTTTCAATACCTCTCAGATGGCATCTTGCCTCCGGAAAAAGTAGTGGCAAGGAAAGTAAAGTATAAGGCTCGTGGGTTTGTCATCCGAAGAGATGTTCTTTACAAAACGTCTTTTAATAGACCTCTCTTACGATGTTTGGGGATCAAAGAGTCCCAAATAGTGTTTTCTGAATTACATGATGGCGAGGGATCAGCATACTGTGGATTTAGGGCTCTAACCAAAAGATTCTTGTTGGTCGGATACTACTGGCCCTCCATAATGCAAGATGCCAATGAATTGGTGAAGAAGTGTGATCCATGCCAAAGATACAGTAATGAAATTCATATCCCAGTTGTCCCTTTAGAGTTAATTTCCGAGCCAATACCTTTTTCTCGCTGGGGGCTAGATTTGGTGGGACCTCTACCTATGGCATCCGGAGGATGCAGAACTATAATTGTTGTTATTGATTACTTCTCAAAGTGGGTAGAAGCAGCCCCGTTGGCAGGAACTACTTCGAAAGCTGTTATAAAATTTATCCTGTCTAATATTTGCTGCAGGTTTGGGGTTCCCCAAAAGATAACTACAGATAATGGGCCACAATTCGATAACAAGGATGTGGAGAATTTCTGTACCTCTAGAGGCATTCAACACTCCTTATCTTTTCTTTTCCACCCACAGGAAAATGGGCAAGTTGAAGTAGCTAACAGGACCATCCTGTCCGGTCTTAAAAAGAATCTAGAGGGGGCTGCTGGAAAGTGGCCAAGTTATCTACAAGAAGCGGGGCTGCAACGCAAGAATCCCTATTTGCCTTGGTATATGGTATGGATGCAATAACTCCCATTGAGGCCACTCTCCCTTCGTTCCGAGTCCACAATTTCACTGAACAGGCTAACAAAGTGGCAATCAAAAGCCAACTTGACTTGATAGAAGAAAAAAGAGTTAAGGCTCACCTCTGAGCCACACACTATCAGGGTTTGATGAGAAGCAGGTTTGCTTCCAGAGTCAAAAGGAGGGATTTTAAACCAGGAGATAAAATGTTGAGAAAAGTCTTTCTGCATACTAAGGAGAAGCAGTTCGGCAAGCTAGCTCCAACTTGGGAAGGACCCTATGTGGTTAGTGAAAAGCTTAAGCGTGGAACATACAGGCTTCAAGATAAACATGGAAGGATTTTGAATCACCCCTGGAACATTAAACACCTCCGGTTGTATTTAGAATGAAAACTATGTAAATATTTACTTGTTAAAGTCCTTGTAAATATTAGGGGGCATACTATTTCCTACCCTAATGACGCTGGGAGGTTTTAATGAGGTGTCCGAGATTTTTATTGAAATTTGATGCCTTCTTGAAAAATTCGGAGTGGTTAGAATATCATTGACAGGCCGGATTGAGTTGGTAGAGTGATGACTAGTTAAACATTTGTCATCGGAGAATTTCAACACTCTCACTTTAAAATACTTGTAAAATAACTAAGGGTTGTTTAAACATTAGCCATCGAAATTGGGAAACTATAAAACAATGTAAGAGTTGTGTAATATAAAATTGCTCGACTAATACCGGAGAATGATATTAAAATATGTAAAATGCCTTGGCCATCCAAGGACTTTGAAGTTTTAAAGGAAAAGTTTTATCCAGACAATGGCCGGACACGATTACAAAAATGCCTTGGCCATCCAAGGACTTTAGTTCAAACACAAAAATTAAAAGATAGTTAAAAACTTTAAGGCTGAGCTTCTTTAGATGGCCCAACCTCACTTGGTTTCTTCTTGGAGTCTTTGGGATCCTCATTAAGGCTCTCTTATATCCCTTCATCTTCGTTAGTAGTATCATCCCAACCACTGGAATAGCAGAGCTTATAACCATCGGCCATAGTATGGTGAAGAAGGTCTTCGTACTCTACAAATCGCCACAAATCTCCAAGTGTCCTCTTCGGAAATTTTTGATGAAAGAGCAGGGCCATGTCTGATTTGACTTCTGCATACCTCTCCTCTTGAGAATCTATCACTTTGTTGGTGTATGTATCGATCTTCGCCTGGATTGTTTTCTCATGCTCCTTTATCAGATCATCTTTTTCCTGTTTAGCTCTAGACACATCATTTTCAAGCGAAATTTTATCATTGGTGAGGGTCTGGATGACATTATCTTTGACCTTTGCCTCCTCTTTTGAAGTAGAGAGGTCCTTCTCCAAGCCAGAACACTTAGATTGAATTTCTTTGTCAACCCCCTCCGAAGTAGCTAACCTGAGGGCCAAATCCTATTTCCCCTTCTTCAACTCCTCAATATCTCTCCTTAGTGCCTCAGCATTCTGGTTGACAGTAAGGAGGTCGTTAGACAAGCTCTCTTTATTTGAGTTGAGTGTGTTGATGAGGGGTCATTGATTTCGCACTTGTCTCTCCAAGTTGAGCACTGGTTGAATATTGCTCAACAAGGAGTGAGTCACCATGTCCTTCTTTCCTGAAACAGAAAAAGATTTACCATTAAAAGTGAAAATGTTCGAAGAGCTTGGGGGGAGGTAAGGGCCAGCAAAGTCGTCCTTCTCAAGGTCTTCAAAGTAAAGGCCAATCCCTTGAAGGCCACTGATATCAACACCATCAATATTAATATCCCCTCCGTCACCCTCTCCGGTATGAAAATCACTTGGGATTCGCTCTGCTTGTGTTGGGTCTGTTGGGTCGACCGGAGGAAGACACTCTGGAGGCCGGAGAGCTACCTCATCCCCCTTGGAGATTTTCTTCTTCTTGGCTTCCCTATCTCTACCATCTGCTCCCCGTTTCCGGTCTTTCTTGGGAGAATTTGGGGTTTTGGAGGTCCAACTGCTTCTTTGGTACTTTCATTTTCCACCACTTAAAGCAAAGTCGCATCAATTCCTCTTTGGTTGTGCACCTCTTGACTTGCTGGGACAATCTCCTCAACCCCACCTTGGTTCACTTCAGCTACGTCTGGCTTTTTCTTGCCTTTCTTGCCCTTCATCTTACTTGGGGCATTGGCTCTGCCCGTCAAGGCTAGCTTCTTATCCTTCTCATTTGTCATCTGTAGAATGACACAAGAGGAGGCGGTGTAGTCAGTTCCTCCCAAGGCAAGTCTCTCCGTCCGGTTGTGTTCCAAAGGTGGGACCTCACCAGGTTGCCAGCAGTGAAACAATTGTGGAAGAGATTTCCCCACTTGCCAACAACCCAAGCATTGAGGTTGGCACAAGTTGTCTGCCCCTCCTCCAAGTAGTCGAAAAAATCCTTCGGCAGCACTACCCAAAAAAGAAGAAGAGCATTTAAATAAACAAACTTGTTATAAGAAAAGATAGATAAACCTGATGAAATATTTACCTGTGCTTTTCCATCTACTGGTAAGCATGCTTGGTTTGTCACCAGCTTTAATCTTCTTCCCGTTTTCCCAAGCACCACTGATAAACAAAAATTGGGTCTTCCAATTCTTCTCCGATTCAATCAGGTCATCTACCACTTTAAAATTGTCACCCATGTCGTAATGGTAGAAGGGGATGATATGAGTTTTGCAGAGGCTGGCTACAACAGCAAATTTCTCCATCGGAAGCCGGATTCCGGAGAGTCTGGAGGCCATAATAAAAGACATGAGGGTGAACCAAGCGTTAGGGCTCAGTTGGCTTGGACAGAGCTTTATTAGATGGAAATATCTGACGATCTCTGGGTCCACGGAAAATCTAAGCCCCCAGTTGAACAACTCTGTGTAGAAAACTATTTCACTTAGCTTGCAGTCCATTGGCGTCTCCGGATCAACTGGTATCAGATGGAAATATCTGACGATCTCTGGGTCCAAGGGAAATCTAAACCCCCAGTTGAACAACTCTGTGTAGAAAACTATGTCACTTAGTTTGCAGTTCATTGGCGTCTCCGGATCAACTAGTATCCTCACTTTAACAGATTATGGGATCCCCCACTTCATCCGGATCCGGCCTAGCTCAGCAGTATGAATGAAAGCATAGTTAATGTTCTGCATCGCTAGCAGATACTTTACACTCACCTTGTGGAAGCAAGGTCCCACTCTTCCTTCAAGGCACTCCGGCAGGTCCGGATGTTTTAAACACAGCTTCTCTTTACCCTTGCTTTTCTTAACAATGGCAGTCTCACTCGTGTGCTCGGAGACATCAGTCTCAAAAGGGGCTTTTTCCACACTGTCCTCCATCACTTCTTCCATTACCCTGGAAAGATTGACAGTTGTCTGTGGTGGGGGAGTGCTGGTAGTTGTTTCCGTAAGCTGTCCGGATGGCTGAGCATCACTTTCCCTTTGTGGTCTGGTATCCGGCTGGGGCTCGAATCCGGAAGGTTCATTTCGGAGGCCTGTTCCAGTAGCCTCCGGATCCGATGATTTATCTTTAGGAACTTTGATGGGTGCCTCTGACCCTGTAGCTTTGTCTTTGGCCCCAGACTTAGGGTCTCTGTCTTTGGACAGGGGAAATTCGGACAAAAACCACCCACTGAACCATCCGAAATGGACTAAAATATTAAAAGCTAATCACCTTTTGACTAAGCTAATTGCTAATCTACTTAATAAACTAATGGGTTTTTGAACTCGACCCGGTTTCATAAGTTTGACCCGAAAGCCCATGTGGTCCATAATTAAGGGTATAAATACCCAACCACTTTCATTAATGAGGGTAATAAATATTTAATACAACCGGGCAGCTCAAATCTCTCACTACAAACCACTTAAACATTAAATACCTTTGAAACACCACAAAACATCTGTCCAAATTACCCCCAGTTGAAAATAATCCACACCAGTATATACACATTGTAAAGTTAAATTGCAGAATATTCATACAAAAAACATATAGTTAATTGCAAGTTTTTGTAAACAAAAACACATAATATTTGTATTAGGTATTTGAGTTTTTTACGAACTGATTGTTAACATTAAATTACAGGTTTTTTTTTTATAAAAAAGCACACAATTACAACTAATAATTTGATTATTTGGTGTGTTAAGTTTTTCAAATTATTTGATTTAAATTTATAAAATAAAATTAGTTAACAAGTAAAAAAAAAAAAATATGTTACTACAACAAACATAATAGTAATAAAATAATAATATTATATATAGCCTGAATTTTTTTAAAAAAAAATCGACCCTAGATTATTATTTTGTACAAACACATTGTTAAGCTATATTGCAAGTTCTTTTCTGAAAATACTTAATGGCAACCAACTTGGTTGTCAATAGAGGTTTATTTTAATAAACAACACATCTAATGTCGACCAAGTCGGTCGACATTAATTTTTTTGTACATACACATTGTAAAGTCAAATTGTACTTTTTTATACAAAAACACATCGTTAAAGTTAAATTGCAAGTTTTTAAACAAAAACACATAATTTCGGTATTCGGTTTTTAAGTGTTTTGTACAAACATTCAATTGTAAGTTAATTAAAAAACATATAATGACGACTAAAAATCCGATTATTATGTATTGTTTGGTTTTCAAGTTTTTTGTATTTGGTTTATAGATATATTGACTATAGTTAGGATTGTGAAGTCTTAGATTATGTATATGTCAGATTAGAAATAATGACATAAAATCTATTGTTGATTATTTAATTTTCTGGATTTGACGAATGTATAATTCTTTTGGATTATGTTTGATTTTCTAAATTTTTAAGTTTTTAGATTTTGATTTCTAGTATATAGAATATAGTTTGGATCGTGAAGTCTTAGATCACATGATTTTTAAATTTAGGAAGAGTGACATACAATTCTTTGTTGATTCTTCAATTTTCCGAATTTGATGAATATATGAGTTTTGTAGGTTTTATTTGACTTTCTAAATTTTTAAGTTTTTAAAGTTTTATTATTATTTTGGTATACAAAGCATTAAACCTTTAAAAAAGAGAAGTTTTAACATGATATATTAGAGAACTCCCCGACTTACCATGAATAACAAGGATCATACATAAATTATGAGATATCTGGTGCCTCAAATACAAAAGGAGAGAGGTCCAAGTAATGTGAAAAAAATGACAAAAAAAAACATATTTCACGAGGTATTCCACGACATAAGCTATAACGAAAATGAGTTATCTAGTAACATGATAAAACATAGGAAACCAAACACTCATTAGAATCTGAGATAGAAATCATGATGAGTTAAATACTCATAAACAAAAGAACATGAAATTTACTGATAAAAAACCTTGATGTCCTTAATGTATGACCACCCATCTATCGAAACAAAAAAAATCCAAGATCGGATAATGGGAGAATTAGTTGTATGATTTTATGTAATTTAATAAATTTAATAAAATGTCTCAAAAGCCTGCCAGTGAAGCCTAAGTTAGTATTAGAGAGGTAAAATCCCTAATGATATCTAAGGTTAGCAAAATCGTTCTTTAGATTAACATTCATACCAATGGAGAAACTTTTATAACCGTTGATATCTGAAATAAACCAAAAGAGTATAAAGGAGGACGATTGCATACCTCCAAATACGTGACCTATAAAGCGAAGAGGATCGAAACCAACAACAAAGATCTAGGGCATCGGTCGGGTGTTCGCTTGGAGACAACATTCATCGTTGGTTCATAACAAAAAGCATCGCTAACAAAGCAGATATAACCTCCCAAAAACGGTACTCGAAGACCGAGACCAATAATGGTACGACAACCAAGACTCGTTTATCACCACTAGTAGTTATTGTGAGTAGTATTCGAAAGTTTTTTTTCATGTTTAAACTGATAAACTAAAAGGTCATGTTTGTTGTGTATAACATTCACAATAAGGATGAATGAAAATCGTTCCTTAAGCGGTTGAAAAAACTTACAATTGAGTCAAATCACCAATAAAAAATCACATTATGCAAAATGTTAAGTGTTATTCAAGGGATTCAAATTGACAATGAAAACGGAGAAAAAGACATCAAAGGATAAAAAAAAGTCATTAAAAAAATTAAAGTCAAACTACAATTAAATTAGAAAAATACCATTTTACATAACAGATAAAGGTTCATCCTCAGGCTTTAAAGCTTGAAGATGAAAGAGTGAATTAAAAAATATAGTAAACATTAATGTTAAGATGGTAAGTCAAGTACCTTAATCCTGATGATGATAATCTTTGGTATAATAGTACTAAAATTAACAAATTTTGAGAAAATAACAGTTGGAACATAAATAAACTTAGAGAAAATGTCACAAGCATTTATATTGGTAAAATTATTAGTTTACTCTTAATGTTGAAAAGCCTAATATCATTAAATGAAATACTAATCAAACTAGCATTGAGTCTTTTGATAATTTGTTTGTGCATTGTCAAACAACATGGGAAGCATGAAAATACTTCTCAGACTTGTTTAACATTATTATTGATAATTTCTTGACTTTTAAGCATCTAATCATCATCTGGTTTTCCTCAACTAATAAAACTACTCACATTAGAACTATTATTCCCTCGTTGATTTGTTGGAATATTTGGCAAAGTAGGAATAAATCTAAGTTTAAAATCAAAACAATTACTTGTTTGGATATTAAAAACAAGGTGTTGTATATGCTTTATACTTTAGATTGTGCCAACCTTCTAACTATGAATTCATCTTAATTGCTCCAACCATCTCCCTATTAGGACTGCTCAATCTGTTAAATGGAACCTACTATAGGCATCTGTCTGAAACTTAACACTGATGGTGCTTGCATTCATAATGGAGAATCTTGTGATGGTTTTTTTGTTAGAGATTCAAATGGTATTATGCTCTCTGTTGGTTGCAGAATTCATATGAAGCAATCTCTCATTATTTTTGAAATGAGAGCATTACTCGATGGTTTGCTACTGTCTAGAACTCTTAGCTATAATTTGGTTGACATTGAAATTGACTCCAAAATCCTATTTGATTCTCTTGTTAATGGTATTGCCCCACAGTATATAGCTCATTTAGTCACCTGCTACAAAAATCTCATTTCTTCCTTTATGTCTCTTAAGCTTATATTTTGGGAGCAAAATTTTACAGTTCATTGGCTTTCTAAATACGCATTTAAATGCAAGTCTAATTGTGATTTTACGTTTTCTCATGTTCTTGCCTCTATAAGAGCAATTTTTCTTTTTGAAAATATTAACTTTAGTTACCTTAGACTTAATAATTTTAACAGTTACTTATCACTTATTTATTAATTTTTTTTGTTTCAAATATATTCTATACATATACTAACTCTCTTTACAGGTTAATAGGCGACAATCAAAAGCTTTACTCTCTTTTTCAGGTGCATGTTCATTAATTGGAATGGTTAAGGATTATAAGTTCTCGAAGAATTGAAATATAATATTGACTAGAGGGAACATCTCTTATAAAGGTTGGTTTGATGTTTTGGGAGGTTGGAAGACTAATATTATAAAGGTTGGTTTGATGTTTTGGGAGATTGGAAGAGTAATAATGTTGACTAGAGGGTTGCTCAATCTAATTCTCAACTTTGAAGCATGCTTCTGCTTTTGTCTTTCAACTATACAAATGGACTGCTCCTTTGGCTTTGTCTGCTCAAATTTGCTTCAATCCTAAGAATACATCATTGGGTTTTAATTTTGTTCTTTTTCAATAATAAATTTTTCTCTTAATGTATTCCTTTTCAATAATAAATTGGCTTAAATCCTAAGAATATAGACATTCATGTCACAAAAGTTAGTCTTTTTATTTAGACTATTTATACATTGTTATTTTATATATGTATATTTACGAATAAAATATCAAGAAATGTGTGTATTTGAAGTTTTTATTTATTTGTAATATATAGAGTATAGTTTAGATGGCGAAGTTTTAAATAATATAGATTTAAGTTTGTTGACTCTTTTTTTAATTTTAAAAATGTATAATTTTTTGGGTTTTGTTTGATGTTATAAGTTCAACTTTTTTGTTTTTGATTTGTATATATAGTTTGAATGGTGCAATTTTAGGTGTGTTTTTGAAATTAAAAATATAAGAATATATAATTTATTATTGAGAAAAGTACCAGTAAATACCTTATCAACTATGTAATTACCCAGTGGTACCCGCTTTTTGGATAGTGTCACTTGGTACCTCGAATTGAAATTTGGATAAAAATACCCCCGATCAAATATACGCGCTCGTACAATTCTCATGATAGGATGCGAATTGCTTGCAACTCTGAGGATTTCTGAACGATTCTCATGATAAAGATGCAAATTGCTTGCAACTCTCAGGATTTCTGAACGATTCTCATGATAAGATGCGAATTACTTGCAACTCTCAGGATTTCTGAACGATTCTCGTGATAAGATGCGAATTGCTTGCAACTCTCGGGATTTCTGAACGATTCTCGTGATAAGATGCGAATTGCTTGCAACTCTTAGGATTTCTGAACGATTCTCATGATAAGATGCGAATTGTTTGCAACTCTGGGTTTTCTAAACGATTCTCATGATAGGATGCGAATTGTTTGCAACTCTGAGGATTTCCTGAACAATTCTCATGATAAGATGCAAATTGTTTGCAACTTTGTGTTTCTAGAACAATTCTCATGATATGATGCGAATTGTTTGCAACTCTGGGTTTCCTGAACAATTCTCATGATATGATGCGAATTGTGTGCAACTCTGGGGTTCCTGAACAATTCTCATGATATGATGCGAATTGTTTGCAACTCTCAGGATTTCTTGAACAATTCTCATGATATGTTGCGAATTGTTACTGGTAAAATTTTATTTTTAAAAAAAATAAAAAAATATCATCAATGGATCTAGTTTTGTTCATTTTTAAAAAACAAAAGTGATGGTACTTTTATTTATTTTTTTCGAGCTCCGGTTCGAAAGATACGGATCTTTTAAAAATAAAATAAAAAGAAAAAGTAGGAAAGATAAATTTTGGTTATTTGGTTGTTCATAAATGGTGAGAGTAGTTAGGGTATTAAAATAAAATTAGATGGGTATTAAGTGATAATTGATCAAACCTTGGATACTATAGGACAATAAAATAGTTGAGTAGGCAACTTAGGGATAATTTTCTTTTATTAAATAGATAATTTTTTAAAATCAATTCATATTGAAAATTGAAAATTGAAAATTCTATTTATTGAAGATAAAGTCTTTAATAACTTTTACTATAAACAAAATTTAAGACAAGAATATGAGTTTGACAATCAACGAACTACAAATTCAGGTGTTCCATCAAAATTGCACGACAGGGAAGTGGTAACCAAAATCCACTCATCCGACACCAATTCGCTTGTCTTTCTCCTTCTCCTTCCTTGGTGTTTCCTTTTTCTTCAAGATACGTTGTCCGTCTTGGATCATACCGAAATCACCTGTCGGTCAGGACAACCAAAACTTAAAAAGCAATCAAACACTAAAGTTGATGGATCTGATAAATTAATAGACCAAACAGACAGATCTCTACGGTTTTTGGCTGTCTTCAATGGGTTGGAGATACAAAGCCGGTTTGGTCTTGATTGTCACTGTTGTCATCATATGGGTCACCTCTGCCGAAGTAACCCAGGTTCTCTTCTTTTCTCTCATTTTATGTCATCTTCGTTTTAATTAAGTTTATTGCCACCATTGAAGAATTCTTGTGCTTTAACTTATTTGATAAGATCTACCATTTAATGCCAAGAGCTAGGTTCTAATTACTTTAATTACCATTCATCACACCTCCATTTCGAATTGGCCAAAAGCTCAAAAGCTCATTACTTTAAGTAGTGTATGTTATAGGTTTGCAACTATGCATATGGTGATATAATTTGTCTAAAATGATTCTTCCTTCAACAGGATATATTTGCGGCTTATAAACAGCCATTTGCAGTCACATATCTAGGGGCTTCTCTAATGATTGTGTACCTCCCTGTAGCATTTATCAAAGACTGGTTTTGTAGATTACTAAAGAATAGAAAGGGTAAACTTTTGAGCAACATTGAGGAGTCCTCTCTTGAACTCACTTCTCCTTTAAAGAGTAAAATCATCACATTGGAAATTCAAGGAACAATTACTAAGAAGGACAGTGACGTAGTAGACTATTCGCCGCGTGACGAGGGAAAGCCATTGGTGAGTATTAAACGTAGAGATGAAATACAAATCAAGAAACCATCCAAAGAGCTTACAACTAAAGAGATTGCCACTGTTGGATTCTACCTTGCGCCTATCTGGTTTGTAACCGAGGTCAGTTTTATTAATACGCCTTGTAGGAATTTCGTTTTGGTTACAAGCATAGCACTATGGAAACGTTTTCTGATGCACCTACTATGTTGAGATTTGGTTTCATGTTGGACATGTTTTATATCAAGAATTGAGTATAGCTTGTTAGTTACTATATCAACAACTATGTTGTTTACAGTATCTGTCAAATGCTGCACTTGCGCGTACCAGTGTTGCGAGCACCACAGTTTTATCTTCAACTTCAGGTCTTTTTACTCTTTTCATTGGTGTATATCTGGGCCAAGATTCATTAGATGCATCGAAATTAGTTGCTGTATTTGTCAGCATGGCTGGCGTTGTCATGACAACTCTTGGAAAAACTTGGGCCACCGATGGCAGACAGTTAAGCTCTTCTGGGTAAGTGTCTGTGTGTCTATCCGCATTATTGGATTTGGAAGTTCATGTTTGTCTGTCTTGAGTCTTGCTTTTTTTGTAATACCGGCTTTGGACAATGACAGTTGGTATTTGTGTTTAGCAACTCTGATCATTCATTTTCTGGAGATCTTTTCGGGCTTCTCTCAGCCGTGTCATATGGGCTGTTTACAGGTTGGTACCTTAAACATTATGTATTCTGTCCGTTCCAATATAATTGTGTAAAGACTTCTCAATTTTTTTGGTACAGTGCTTCTAAAGAAGTTTGCCGGTGAGGAAGGAGAAGGGGTTGATGTGCAAAAGTTGTTTGGTTACATTGGATTGTTTACTCTCTTTGCATTATGGTGGCTTGGTAAGAGGCTTGTCCTGTCTATTCAGAACAAGTTGATTGTCTTGCAATATAAATTTTGACAAGTACGAATGACAATCGGCTGTGATCGGGTTACCAGACCCGGCACGACCTGGATGCGTATCAAGGTTTTCTAAACCCAAACATGCCCAAAGACCCGCCCTGATCCTAACTTTTCTATCTCACCTTGGGTCAACACAACGAACTCAAAAAGAATCGAATGAATTTTTTATCTCCAAATGCATTAGTCTTTCAAAATATGATAGGTTTATTAATCTATGTTTTAATTTTTTTAAATAATTTCTTTTATAAATATGTATGAAAACAAAAAACTATTATTCTGATATCAGGGTTCGGGCTGGTCAGTTTGCCATCGTAATTGTCAAGTCATCCTCATCGAATTGTTTATAAAAAATATCTATTTTTTATTATCAGTTTGGCCATTGACGGCATTGGGGATCGAACCAACATTTACGGTTCCGCACTCGCTTAAGGTTGACGAAATTGTTCTTGCCAATGGCTTCATTGGAAGTGTTCTTTCTGACTACTTCTGGTATGTCCGCGAAATCTTAACTGAATATGGTTTTCAAATGTGTCGATATTTTATGTTTTTTTTTTTAATTTGTTATGTTGGTAGGGCACTTTGTGTCGTATGGACAACTCCATTGGTAGCTACTCTGGGCATGTCGCTCACTATTCCTCTTGCTATGCTGGCTGACATGGTCATTCATGGGCGCCACTACTCAGCAGTTTACATTCTAGGCTCAGTTCAGGTCTCATATTATAACATATGTTACCGATCAATCACTCAGTACTATTTATTATTATCTAACATTTTTCTAAAAATGCAGGTATTTGCAGGCTTCGTAATTGCCAATATTTCTGGTTTGTTCTCCAAAAAGTTTTGCTTATAGCATTTTTTGTAAAATTATTCTACAATCTTGATTTCAAACATGTAGAGCCTGTAAATGAAATGTGTTTCTTCTTGTATTCTTCTGGTGTTTGGGCTGGATTTAGCATTTAAGATTTGTTTGGCAGTAAAGTTTGACTGTTTTTGGGTATATAAGCCACCCTTTGGCTGCTGGTTCCTATGATTTCTGATATCCTGTCCATTGCTCATGTGGTGCGACATGAGTTGGTGTCCGATTTTGTTTTCAAACTCAATCCTATAGATATGTTCTCAAAGATATTTGTGTATAAGAAAAATATTTATTCAAATAGTATATTAAATGTCCATCCAAGGACGAATCAGTGAATTCATTTTTTAAAAGGACTGAGTTGTATCATTATTGTAATTTGTAATATTTAAACTATTTGAAAAAAAATCAACATGAAATACTTATGTTGTCTCTAATTTTGAATTAAATTTATGCTATGCCAATCATCCCCACAGACCTTATATTTAGTTTTACCTAAATCTTGAATGATTAAACATATTCTCGATAAATCCAATCTGTAAAGCAACATTCAAAAACTCTACTTTTGTCAACACCTTCTCAGGGAAATTGTAGCAAAGGTACCTACTCAACTATTTTATTGTCATCTAAGTATCCAAGGTTTGATCAATTGTCACTTAATACCCAACTCAACTACTTAATTGTCACATAGTACCTAACTTTATTTTAATACCATAACTACCCTCACCATTCATGAACCCGTAACCAAAATTTCTCTTTCCTTCTCTTTCCAACTTTTCTTTTAATTTTTTTTTAAAAGATCCGTATCTTTCGAACCGGAGCTCGAAAAAAATAAATGAAGGTACCATCACTTTTGTTTTTTTAAAAATGAACAAAACTAGATCCATTGATGATATTTTTTGATTTTTTAAAAAAATAAAATTTCACTAGTTGCAAGAATCGTTCAGAATTTGCAAGCAATTCGCATCTTGAGAATTGTACCAGTTTTTTTTTTCATACCAGTTTTTTTTTTAATCGTTCAGAAATCCTGAGAGTTGCAAGCAATTCGCATCTTATCATGAGAATCGTTCAGAAATTTGCAAGCAATTCGCATCTTATCATGAGAATCGTTCAGAAATTGCAAGCAATTCGCATCTTGAGAATTGTACCAGTCAATTCGCATCTTATCATGAGAATCGTTCAGAAATTGCAAGCAATTTGCATCTTATCATGAGAATCGTTCAGAAATTGCAAGCGATTCGCATCTTATCATGAGAATCGTTCAGAAATTGCAAGCAATTTGCATCCTGAGAATTGTACCAGTTTTTTTTTTTACCAGCGCGCGCCTATTTTTAGTCGGGGGTATTTTTGTCCAAATTTCAGTTCGAGGTACCAAGTGACACTATCCAAAAAGCGGGTACCGCCGGGTAATAACATAGTTGAGAAGGTGTTTACCGGTACTTTTCTCTTTATTCAATCTATTTTAATTCTATCTACTGAAAGAGTTAACATATTATATTGTGTATATGTTAGAATACAAAGTAGTAACATGAAGAGAAAATAAAATTTTATGTAGTGAACTGAAGTAGGAAATGATTTTAAGTAGTTACACCAAGCGTCTCGTATTCCGGCCAACAAATGATAGTTTTTATTAATCGTCATAATAAGAACTAAAGTACTAATTTATATAACGTCTAAAATACTAATATATATAACGTCTAATTATCAGATAAGATAATTAAATCAATTCCAACAAATCCCTCCCTTAAATTGGATACGCCTAGAAAACAACCAGTTTTACCTTCTAGTGCTTGCACTAACTTCAACACTTACCAAACGTCTGTAGCTTCACTAGCTTTGTCATTATATCTTCAACTTGTTCTTCTGTTCCACAATAAACCAGCTTTGCAACTTCTTGATTTGTAAGATCCCGTAGATAATGATACCTTACATCGATATGTTTCGCGTGCCTATGCATCACTAGATTCTTCGAGAGCTTAATTGAAGAAGTGTTGTCGCAATAGATTTCCAGACACTTGGATTGTTCAGATGTGATTTGTTCCATAATTTCTTTGAGCCATACATAATGACAAGCACAAGATGTTACAGCTATGTACTCTACTTCAATTGTAGACAAAGTAACTACCTCTTGTTTTTTTGAGCTCCATCATATTGCAGCTCCATTGAACATAAAAATATAACATTAAGGGGTTTTTTTTATCATTGAGGATCACCAGCATAATCATTGTCCGTGTATGCTTTAACCTTCATCTCTGATCCTCTCTTATAAAAAAATGCCAAACTCCATTGTAACTTTTAAGTATCGCATAATGCCCCTCCATTGGTTTAGCCATGAACCGAGACAATAAGAAGAAAACATATATCATGTTAGGTCTTGTAATTGTGAGGTACATTAGACAACCCACCAACTGTTTGTATAGAGTAAGGTCGAGTTCTTTTCCAGCTCATTCCTTTGAGAGTTTGGGACCATGTCAAACCTTTCGAGCACCTCATGAGCATATATTTTATGTCTTAAGTGAATCTCATCTTGGCTTTGATGAATTTCAACACCAAGAAAGAATCTCATCAAACCAAAATCAGTCATCTCAGATTCTCGTGTCATTGACAACTTAAACTTTTCAATTAACTGTTCATCATCTCCCATTAAAATTAAATCATCTACATATAGACTTATCATGATATACTTCACTTATCCCCTCTTATAAATAAGGTGTGATCATGACTACTTCTTTCAAATCTTTCTTTATTGAAATACCTCTCTACCCGACAAAACCAAGCTTAGGGAGCTTGCTTCAAACCATACAAATCTTTCTTGAGGCGATATACTTTATCTTCTTCAACTTTTTTGACAAAACCCTCTGGTTGATCCACATACACCACTTCCTTCAATTCTCCATATAAGAAGGCACTTTTTAAATCTAATTGATATACTTTCCAATTTTTTTATGCAGCAACATCCAATAAAATTCTGATTCTATCCCATATTACAACGGATGCAAAGACTCCATCATAGTCAATGCATTCTTCTTGTGCATATCCTTTCACCACCAATCTTGCTTTGTATGTATCTACCTCCCCGTATTCATTTAATTTAGTCTTGAAAATCCATTTAGCCCTAATTTTCTTTGCATTAGCATGGATAATTACAAGTTCCCATGTGTTGTTTTTCTCAATGGCTTCTATTTCACATTTCATTTCTTCAATCCACTTTGTTTTTTATACATTTTTTTAAAACGCATCAGATCAACATGAGACATAAATAGTGCCAATGTCATTTGTACTTCAGCCTCTTCATCTGAAATCTTTTCTCCACTTTCATAATCTTACATTCCTAGTGGTTCTCTATGAGTTCTTGTCTGATGTGTTTCAGGTTGAGATGGCATGATATTATTTTCACCAATGACATCTTCTTCAACATATTCGATATCTTCATCATTCTCCTCTTTTAGTAGTGTCTTCTTCTCTTCATTCAAGAATATCATCAGATTTTTTCACATTAGCATTCCTATCCCACTTTTCTTCCTTTTCGAATATTACATTCCGACTAATGACAATTTTATTTAAAGTTGGATCATAAAGTTGGTATGCATTTGACTCCTCGTTTACTCCAAGTAAAACACACTTATGGATCATGTTACCTAGCACTATTCTACGTTGTTCAGAGATGTGCACATGACCTATGCAACCAAAAATTATGAAATTGCCCACATTTGGTTTGATTCCACTTTAGCACTCTTTTCGAACCATATCACTTACAACACTTGTCACACTTCTGTTCAACACATGACACGTCCACTTAGTCGCCTCAACCCAAAATTCGTTAGCATGCTCTTTTCTGCGAGTAGACACCTGACCATATTCATGATTGTGCGATTTCTTCTCTCGACTACTCCATTTTGCTGAGGAGTTTAGGCAGCAACTAGTTGTCTTTTGATTACATCTTCTTTGAAAAGTTGGTTGAAGCTCTGTGAAGTAAATTCTCCTGCTTTATCAGTTCTCGGAAAACATACAGATTTTCGAGTTTCCTTTTTTATAAGGCTTTTGAAGTTATTAAAAATAATAAAAGCTTCATTATTTTCTAACAAAAACTATATCCAGCCTTTACGACTATAATTATCTACTAACAAGAATATGTACCTTTTTCCACTCTGAGAAACATGAGATATCGGCCCACATAAGTCTACATGAACAAGATTCAATTTTGCTATTGCTCGCCACTGATTTTTCTTTGACATAATTTCCCAATATTTATTTCCAATATTGTATACTTCACACACTTTCGTTGCCTCTTTCATCTCGGGTAATCCCTTTACCATTTTTTTTTGCATAGTCTTGATTTATGTGTTGCTCAAATTGCCATAGCGCTTGTGACATAAACCCGATGAATCATCATCTTCTACTTTCAGACATATATTTAAACCATATTTTCTAATTGCAGGTATAGTGAACATGCGGTTTATTGTCATTGTAGAGTTTACAATCAAACCTCAATTGAACATACAATATAATTGAAATCTTCTGTCATCGTGCGTAGGATTTTCTCAACAATCTTTACATCTTCCAGGTACTCTCAACAGTTTCTCACGTCATTTTCTATGACCACGACTCTTCTAAAATAATTTGTTACTGTCTTATCCTTCTTCATCTCCTCTGCTTCAAACAATCTTCGAAGCCTCTAGAGTTGAGCACGTTTCACTATTTCATTGCCATGATACTTCGTCTTCATTACTTCCCAAAGTTTTTTGGATGTCTGCTTTTGAGTAATGGTCTTCAAAATATTCTTGTCGATGGACTGAAACAAATAATATTTTGCCTTCAAATATTTAAGCTTGGGTTCATCCAACATATTGTGCTGCATTGCCGTCAACACCTCACTTTCTCCGGGTTTCTTGTGACCTGGTTGAATCACACATCAGTACTATTTTGAACGTAAGAGATTATCCATGAGTAAACTCTAATGATCATAATCTCCATAAAATTTGGGCACGAATAGGGCACTGAAGTTGTTCGAATCAAATGTCATTTTTCATACTTTCTTCATTTTTTTTGTTTCACTCAAGCACCCTTGTTTCACAATTTCTTCAATTTTTATTCACTCAAACACTCTTGTTTTACTCAAACACACATTCTTACTATGTATTCACTCAAATATTTTTGTTTTACTCAAACACATATTCCTCACTCTTTCTTCACTCAATAATGATTGTTTTACTCAAACATGCAATCCTTTCACTCAAATTGTTTTACTCGAACACACATATCTCACTCTTTCTTTGTTTAACTCAAACACACATACCTCACTCTTACACACATACCTCACTCTTACACACATATCTCACTCTTACTCTTTCTGTGTTTACTTAGCAATATCACATTAGTTAGTGAGAGATATATTCTAACATGGTATCAGAACAATGTTGAAATCTATTTTCTAAGCGATGAAATAAGTGGATGGAGTGAATGCGGAATGCATAGAGTGTATTGAGTGAGAATGCATTCCGCGGATCAAGCTTAAGAGAGAGTGTTAAAAGTGATTAAACTTGGTTCATATCCCACATCGCTTAGACTGAAAAAGTACTTACAATATATAAGTGAGTAAAATATCTCAACTAATGTAAGGCCTTTTAGAAGGGAACCAAGAATAACGTTTTGTGGGTCTGTACACCCAAAGCGGACAATATCACATTAGTTGATGAGATAGAATCTAAATTTTTAATCAATGGATTCGAGACTTCATACTACAAGTTCGCAATGATAAAGTTACTTTTAGTTTTTTCAAAGACAAAAATGTTTACAAATTCTAAATTATATGAGTTTCGCAGTACGATGGTGAAGTTAAATTAATTTTAGGATAAAAGTGCTTTTGCATGGTTCCTGCAAATCCCACTAGCATTAATAGAGATTGTTCGCTCGAATCTCTAATTTGAATTAATCCCCAATTGATTCGATTAATCTCTATATAGAAGAAGAAAATACTTACAATATAGCATTAACATCTTTTCAATTGTCTTTTGTAATATTATTCTTTTTGTTTTCTTTTGTCTTGTTATTGTAACACCGAATCTCACAATATTGACGAAAGAGATGAACAATGAAGAATCTAAGTATAGACATTATAATGAGAAGAACAGTATATTTACTTTAGCTTAGCTATTAAATGAGTTATTCAATATAGATCATTTTTATATATGAATGCAAATAAGGTTATAACTTAAGCCTAATTACATTTACACTGTTAAGTTATGTTCAATGATAACGGACCTTCTCCC
This sequence comes from Limnanthes douglasii subsp. nivea, assembly GCA_036936605.1. NCBI lineage: Eukaryota > Viridiplantae > Streptophyta > Magnoliopsida > Brassicales > Limnanthaceae > Limnanthes > Limnanthes douglasii. The sequence goes on from JAUPFV010000005.1 coordinate 51,564,885, forward strand.
AAATTAGTTTATAAACTTTATGTTTAGTCTTAATTGTCAATAGTTGGCTTCACTCCTTCACAAAACCCGATTTTTACCAGTATCTACACAATTATCTCCATAATTATTATTTTCATCTATCGGTCAATTTTTTTATTATTGTAATTATTTGATTACGTATTTATTGGATCATTTATTGACAATAGTCAAATATATCATTAGCATGTGACGACCCATAGTTTCCAAAATTATGGCCATGTTTTTCGTAAGCCCCTTCTGTTTTCTTCTCGGTCTCACATGAAAAATATTTTTGTGGCCTGGCAGTAAAGACCACTATGGGAGAAACAGTTTGACTCGATTTATCAAAGGACTCCGAACAACTTTACTACTTTGTTTTCTTTCAAGAAAAGTTAAATTTTTATTTTTTAGAAAAGTGTTTGCTCCCACTCTTACCCGAAATTGGTAGTTTAATGGACTTATCTAGGACAACCTTAAGCTTCTAGATATCGCCTTTCTTAAAATTTCTTTTTCCTCGAAAAGTAACCACTACTCCGGGTATAAAAATTCAAACTCATGAGATTGCCAATGGTAAAGTACTTATGAAACCCGAAACTTTAAGTGTTTTTAGCCCAACAAGGTAGTTTCAGGAGTTGTTCTTTACCTAGATCGAGTTTTGATTTCATGTACTTTACAAGAAAATTATAAAAAAAAAGATAATAAATAAACTAAAAAAACTATGGAAAAAAAGTTATGAAAATGTAGCACCAGGATAAGTTAGTTCAGAGAATTGGGTTTTTTTTATATTTGCTGCTCCACAAGTTTCTGAGGTAGCTGGGACTGTTCAAACTGGTTGAATCCCTAGTTTCCCACGCACACCAAACAAAAATAAACCGTATTTTCCACTCATGGTCGGGCTTCGACATATCAATCACCACCTTGATATCATTTTTCATAGTAATGTAGTAATCTGAATAGTTTTGGTTGGTATAGATATTACACTAGAAAATTAGTTGTTCAATGTTTAGTGAAATCCCTAGCATACTAGATGCAATTATGAAGGAGATTAAGGTCCTCAATGTATTTGGGTTGACCTAGCTATGGCAGAGGTCAAGTATACCAAAAAATATGTATAAGGCTAGGATGAAAAGTAAAACAGAAGCCCAATAAAACATATCAATGAAGAATATTAGTTTATCTCACATAACGAAGAGTGATGTTTTACATTTGATTGAAAGCCTTAGTTTAACATGTCCAGAATCTTCCACCATTCTTGTATTATTTGGATATCGTCGAGATGTGGATACTCGTACATAACTTTTTGAATGATATAATAAGGAGATCATATGTTAAAAACCGGAGTCGATTTCTCGGCTCCCCGAGTGCTCTAAACTTTTGCCTCAAAGAGATCTTTATCCATTTTGGATGTTGTAATCTCTAGGGAGATGTACATTATTTTGAGGTCTTGAAGACGTTTGACTTGGTGTGGGTTATTTCTGATCGAGGGTAATATTGTAAAGTGTTTTGGAAATTTAATGTTTAAGGTAAGATGTAGAGAGATAGTTAAGGTGTGTGCTAGCAGTAAATTCTGATTAGCCTCATTAATGAAAGTAGTTAGGGTATTTATACTTAATTAATGATCCATGGACCTTTCAGACCGGATTATGGGCTTGGGTTAAGTTTAAGAACCCATTAGCCCAAGAAATCAAGTGATCAACAACTAGTTGAGTCACGTTCCACTAATTTATTCTGTTCGGTTGGACATGGTACTAGTTATATCTGAACTGCCCTTCAGATATATATGTAAAGGGTAGTGTCAAATAAATTCGACCTTATCATGACTAACCATGTGTTTCTATCTCGTCGTACTTCAAAAGAAATGTCCATTTTTAGGTCACGGTAGGCCACCAGGAAAAAACGCGGTGATAAAAAAAATTCATAGTCGAGGGCAATGTGATCTTTTTCTCTCTCTACTTTGAAAACTATTGTCTCTAAACAAAAAAAGAGTGAAAAGAGGAATGCTTTGACACCCTCTATTTATAATATGAGGGACTATCATTGCATTGACATCCTTTATGCAATAATCATAACATAGGCCTCGGGGATTTAAAATGTTAGAGGTTATATACACATGTGCCGCAAAACTACCAAAAAACTTACCTCTAGGTCAGAAAATATATGGCGTGTAGATGGTTTTGGCACTTCTAGCGTTAAGAAGTGTAAAGGCCTAACTCTAAGATTTATCAGTTTTGATAAAATGGTAAAGACCTTGAAGCATACTAGTTTTAACGACCATCGAAGTTCATACCTTGGTATAATCACCAAAACCTTACTACATTAACGAACATGCATGTGACAGAAATTTGCATACCTTATTTTGGATGATGTGAAATCCTATTTTTCAAAAGCTTGTTAAATTTCACATAGGTGACGAAATTCAAAGCCCTCACTCTGTAGAGAGTCTGACCTGAACCCAATACTTTGAAGCACATCTGGTTTGCATATATCTCAAGTTCTTAACATTTTTACTTTCAGGGCGAGTACTTCAAAAAACAAAAGCAAGATCACCTCGACATTACTTTAGATCCTGAGAGTTCAATAAGTGTCGAGGCTCTAAAACCTTCGAACCTTACCAGAGGGCTTTCAGTATCACAGTCTGGACCATCGCTTCACGAATAAGAGGTTAATAATAAGAGAATTATATATTAGGCTAAATACCTTATTTTGCTTTGTTTAAGCTTTATTAGTTGTAGCTTAAGCACAAACCCTGTAAAAAAACTCTTTATATTAATAAGTCGATAAAGTTCAAAACTCATATGGATCACTGTACAAATAACTTCTCATTCTATTGGAAACAATATAAACAATTATAGTACATCTTAGCATTAACTTTTTCTCTCGAATAATTTTTTTTCTCTATATTTATCGCCCAAAAACTTTCGCCGAATTCAGGCTCATCATACACATTTTTATGATCTCGACGTTGATGGTAATAAATTAAAAAAAAAAAATCAACAATTGATTTTTAAAATTTTGTTTGAGAACAAAATTTTAAAAAAAAAAACTAGTTTTAAAAATTCCAACCACCTATCAAAATTACAAAAACCGTAAAAATAATTTTTTAAATATAAGTTAATATATATATATATATATATATATATATATATATATATATATATATATATATATATATATATATATATATATATATATATATATATTAATCCGTAAATAGGTATATTTATATAAATCTAATGTTTCTTAGGCTTAGTAAATCTGGCTGAAGAACTCGAAAAAAGCCAATCAAATAATTGTGTCAACTCAGCCCTCCGAGTCCAATAGTTTTAACTAATATCGACGTCAAGGTCCTGAATCTCCTCCACTGCACTGCATCATCCAGAGCGGATCCGAAATTCTAAGGATTCGGCGATTTGCAGTCTGGCTTTGTTCCTTATTCGATCTAGCTCGAAGCTTATATAATATCAGCTCGGCAACTCGACTTCTGGTTCTCGTCAAACTCGGTTCCTTCATACTATGGGGCTAACCATCGGATCCAAACCGGTTGTTCTACTGTTCTTCTTGCACTTTCTTATATCTCTTCTCTCTTCGGCAATCGCGGTCGTCCCTGGGTATGATATTTATCTGGTTGTTCTTAATTTCAATTATTTGAAACCCTAGTTAGTATGTTTGTTTGGGTATAGAATTCACCAATTGCAACGTTTAAGATTACTTTTTTTTTTTCATTCGTTATTTGCAGGTCTAGTGATGGGTACACTATCAATGGTCGAGTGAGGATCCCACAAAGTATGTTCCTTTTGTTTCCATAATTCATTTAGTTTGTTGTTATTTGTCGTTTCATCTGTGAATGTAAGATCTTGAGAGTTTCAAGTCTAGTGAATTGATTTCTATTTCTTTATAGTCATCATTCATGGTGAATTAGGGATGCTAATCTTAAATTTCAGCTGTAAAGGGTTATATATTGCTGGGAACTAAGAATTCTGAGATGCTTAGCTTAAGATGCTATTCCAAGTTGTGTAGAAGTTTTGTGTTCCTACCCGTAATTGGATGTTTCTGAAGCTTTAGATTATCAAGAAGTTTATGTTTGTTTATAGAAGTTTGACTTCTGGTTGTAAATGAATCTTAGGAAACTGGTTTTGTTTCCAGCCGTAGTAGTGTAATAGTGTTAATGACGGAGGAATTTGTAGGTACTAATAACGAATTCGAATCTCTACACATTATTAGCATATACAGGTTGAAGGAAACGTGAAGTTCGTGACAGTAAACAAGTGCTTCCTATTATTTGGTTTATAAGAACATGTCATTTCAAGACATTTTGTCTAGGGTTAGTGATCTAAGGTCGTAGTTTTCATTAGTCAACTAACGGATCAGTCGTACATGGCTCAATTAGACTAATCTAATCTAAGCAATGATCTGAATGTTGCAACTTATAAAATGATTTAGTTTTTGCTTTCATTAAATCAGTTACTTTTTGGTCATCTTTACATATTATTGTTGTCTACTACCTCAATTAGCTAACTGGTGGTTTTATCTGGTAGGTAATGTGTTGGGTCTCACCGGAAAATTGTCGAATGTCAAAGTTATACTGAACGGCGGACAAGTTACTTACCTTAAGCCTGATGGATATTTTTCCTTGTATCCTTACACATTTTTTTCCTAATACTTTTGTGTTTTGTTCATTCGTATGGTTTCAGGTCTATCTTTGCTCTTACTCCTGCTGAAAAGTATCTAATAGGCTTTTATTAAATTTGTTCAGTTATTTCTCATGATCAGTATCTTTCTACATTTTATACGATGGTGTAAGATTATGCTACTGATTTAGGCTCTAGTTACATTTTATTCCTTGACATATCTGCCTAAAGCCATAATGTGCCAGCTGGAACTCATTTGATCGAGGTTGCTGCAATTGGCTACTTCTTCTCTCCTGTAAGATTCCATGCTGCTGTAGTAAAAGCTCTATTTCGCCTCATGGATTTGATTTCTCATAATTGTCTTTTATCTTAGGTCCGAGTTGACGTTAGTGCTAGACATAGAGGCAAGGTCCAGGCTGCTTTGACCGAGAATCGCAGGGCTCTTAGTGAGCTTGTTTTGGAGCCCTTGGCAGAGGAACATTATTACGAGGTTATATGAATGTTTTTTTAGATTTTTCTGTTTTTCAACCTCTCTCTTTGTAATGTGCTTATTACCAACTGTGCTGTTTTGTTACTTCCAGAGAAGGGAGCCTTTCTCCATAATGTCCATTGCTAAAAGCCCAATGGGTTTAATGGTTGGCTTTATGGTGGTGGTTATGTTCCTAATGCCCAAATTGATGGAGAACATAGGTAAAGTACACTTTAAACTTGCTATTAAAACACTTTCATGTTTCAAAAATTGACATATTGTGTTAAAGTCAAGGTTTTGGTTGCTGTTATGTATGTTACTGAGCTGATGGGTTATGCAATACTTAATTCTCTTTACGTTTATCTTAGCCCCGAGTCTTTCCTGATTGTGCATTTACTAGTATCCCTGGAAACTTCAGCTGATCAGTCACCTTTTGCCTAGGAATATTTATCATCTAAACAATATTATTTTTTATAGAACAGAAGATATTTTTTCGTCGAGCATGTTGGGTACTTGAGATTGTGAGAACTGTTTTGAGAAGTTGGTCAGGGATTGTTCAACGTTTTGACAACTAATCTTTCGTTATTGTATTTTATAGATCTTTTTTAGTTTTCTTTCTTGGTAACATTTACAACCAAATATAGAAGTAACAAGATGTGAACATGAATGTTAATTTGATGTATGTTATGTTGCTAACAGATCCTGAAGAAATGAAGCGAGCACAGGAGGATATGAGGAACCAAGGAGTTCCATCTCTGACGAGCTTGTTGCCGGGAGGTGGAAGAAGCAATTAGAATCAATTCAAATCATTACTGCATCTGGCAGTACTTAATAGTGTACTAGAATCCGAATCAAATTGTGTGATTAAATTATTCAACTGCTTGACAGATAAACATTTTGTTACTCAGTTTTTATAGGCTCAGGAAGATTGGGGGAATATTGTTGATTATCTAATGAATTTTGCCACTGCCATTATGATTTGTTACTTCAACAATTGGCAGGGGTATATTACCAATGAGTAAAGCATATATATATAAAATTCTTTTTCTACTACTAAATATATGCTTTTGGCACTTAATTATTAATAGATAGTGGGGCCGAAAACGCGATATTTTTGAAATTATATTTGTACTTTAGGGTCAGGTTATACATCCAAAACCATCTATTTATGCCTAATTTTGAGGTAAGTTGTATTTAGTATTGACCACTCTTTTTGGAATTAGAATATTTCTTTTGGGTTATTTTATAAATTTTTTTTAAAAACCACATCCATCTTATTTTCAATAACATTTTTTCATAACTTTCTTTTTTTTTTTTTTTTTTTTTTTAAAGTTGTTAGTTAATTTTAGGTTGAATTTTGTTGATTTAGAGTCGGTTTTGAGTGAATTTAATAGGATTGGGTTAAGTGTTTTGGAATTAGGTCGAAATCAGTAACTTATGGTAATTTTCGGTAGTGTTTGGAGACTGATTCCGTTCATTTTCTTCGCCGAAATCGGCTGAAAAATTACAGGACCGGTGGGGTGCGTCCTCATTGGTGCGTAATAACTACCCTCATCGGTGCAGGTGCAGGTGCTGTGCACCGAAGGTGCTGTGCACCGAAGGTGCTGTGCACCGACACACCTTGATTTTTCTTTAAAAAAGTTTATATGTTTTAAAAAATAGTGTTCTGAAAAAATATTTTTTTGTTACAAAAATTTGTTGATTTTTTAACATATTTTATGGGTTGAAGGTTTAAAAAATTGTTGAATTTTTTTTAAAAATCATATTTTTTTAAATGTTCAATCTCATGTTTTTGTTAGAAGAATGTGGAAATTTTTTGAAGAGAGTTTGAATGTTATTAAAGATGTTTGGATGTTCAACAATTTTTTTAGAAAAATTCATAAATTTATAGCAATATGAGATTTAATCTACTAAATGAAAAGTGTTTTTTTATGGGTGAGATTAGTAAATTAGATTCTTTTGGATTTTGAATGAATTTATCATACTCCTTAGTGTTTTTCATTCATTAATGACAGTTCTGTAAGTAAATAAATCACCCTTAATCAAAAGTCATTTTTTTTGGGTATAAATAGATTGGTTTGGGTATGAATTGGCTCGTCCTATTATTTCCCTATATGTTATTTAAGGTTTACCATATAATCATAACATAATTATGATTATTATTTGGTTGACTAAGAATTGTGTAATTGTTGGTTAAGTGTTAATATCTGTAACTGTCATGATAAATATTGCAACACGATAGTCATTTTGGTAGAGGTTATATGCAACATATTTATTTTTATATATATTGGTTATATTTCAGCAAGTTATTTATTTGTATTACTATAAATTATTTTTTTATTTTTTAATTAGTTATATATAAAATTAACTGCATAAATTACAAAGTAGATTATGTTATATACACGAAAAGTATAAGCTAAAGTTATAAATTTTAATGTCTCAAAAACTGAATTTTGAGATTAAAAAATACTTAAAAGATTAATATAAAAAATTAATGAACAAGATTATTTATAGCTATTAAAATTTTCTCCTAGCAAAATAAACTCCGATCTTAAAAAAAAAAGAGTTTGTATTCCTCTTTACAATTATTATTATTATTTGTTGAGGGTTAATTCTTTTCACTTTTATCAAAATGTCTATAGTTAAACAACTTAGACACCATAAAAACTTTTGGAGACTGAAATGATGCCTTAGTACTGGACTTTTTTCCCTAGAAAAGATCTCCAACTGATAAAGCCCTTGTTTAGTTGTCCCTGTAAGCAACACCTTCCCTGTGTTCTTGTCCTTAACAAAGCAATTTTTTTTGTGAAATTCCAAATAAAGGGTTATGTAGTATAAGATAATGTACTAATATAAGGTTATTGGTGATTTTAGGAACATGAAGGATGTTTTTCAAAGCTAAGTGTTTGTTTGTAGATGTTATTAAATTAGTATTTGTTAAAAACAAAGAATATTGTGATAATTGAAATGGTTGTTATATTGAGCTTTTTTTAAAGTTCCAAATCTACCAACCATTATTTATTCTCCCATTTGCATGTCGGGATTTAACTGTCCCATTCGTATTTCATCCAATGGTGAGTATAAATGACTCTAGTTTTTTTGTTGAATTTCTGAAATTCACCATTGTTAGGCTCTTACGTAGTCACTGTAGGGTTTTCCCAAAGCTCAAATTACAAGTCGGTTTTACAACCAACATAGTGCACCGTGTCCCAATACACACTTTTTTCTCTTTTTATTGCAATCCATTTATCTTCGGGTTGAAGATCACTTTGCATTCACCCATCCCGAGAAAGCTTTGAATTTTTCTCTGGCGTTGAAGCTCCTCACTTATAAAAACATAGCAAGTAACATTTCCAACTTTCTCTCTTCATTAATGAAGAAGATTTTGAAAGATTTCTTCCTCTCTTCGTGTCTAGAAACCTCAATGATTGTCTATAGTAACCAACATCTCACTCATCTGGCCCTAATTATCTTATACAGACTCGTTTTACAGAGAAACTATCTCCCGGTTTCCATTTTATATACAAAGATGAGTTAAACTCAAGTAGTTTTACAAAAGCCCTCACAGACAAAAAAATAACATGAATGGTTCTCTGTCTCTCATTCATCTTGTCTCCATCATGGTCAATACTAGGAAAAGCTCGAAACGTAAAGGAAAATGATCCTCACCTTCCTAAAATATTGACCCTAGACAAAAGATCACTCCATGTTTCAACCGTACTAACATGTTAAATGATGAGCTACTTCTGATGGTCTCACCATAACTCCCTTATGGTTCTTGTGACACATCACTTGTGCTATAGACCAAATCGTATGCTAGTTCTTTTCTATTCTGATCGATTTCGTTCAGCAAAAATATTCTGATCACCAAGCATGGCCTTCATATTGTCGTGCATACGATCCCTTCGCCTTCCTTTAGTTCAAAACATGCTCTCCTTGAACAAGACTGTGCTTGTCGCTCGGCTCTTGAGAAGACTCATAACCTGATAAAGAAGACATTCGCCTATACTCGCACCAACATACAACTTAAAGATGATGATGAAGACCCATGAGAAGCTGAATTTGGTATGCCTAATATTAAACTTGACCATGTAGTTGCTATTTTTTCAGGTGATCATTGTCTCTTCTTAAATGATTGTCGAGAACTAGGCCACACGACTGTGGCAACATCCGTAAATGAGCTCAACAACCTCCATTAGCGCCCATTGTGTTGCTTTGCACGTGGTTTATGCTACTGTTATTATCTCGGGTCTCAGTCTTGCTCACCGACGGAAGATAACTCTCACTCGGTCACCACCTTACCTCTTGAGCTGTTTTCCATTATCTCCATCGATAACATTACCTCTCATAAGGTTTCTGTTGATCGTATCCTATTGGTTATCTCATCTACCATGCATGCATCTCATTTGCTTCCTGGCACGTGGTCCATTAGCATGCAAGCCCTGATCCAATTAGTCAGACCCTCATCCATTGTCCCAAGCATAATACATAACCTATCATTTATGGATGATATTTTTAACAAATTATTCATGCAGTCAGATCTATCCAAGCCCAAATCCAATTTCATGCAGTCAGATCTATCCAAGCCCAAATCCAATTTTTCTTCAGGGACCCATTGGATCCACCATCGTCTACACCTCAACCATCTCATCTACTCTAGACTTGCAAACCTTCATTGGCCCCCTTTCTAAGCCTTAATAATATTACAGTCACCTCTTTCCTCAATATTTTCTCGGTGAAAACAATCAAGACAAGATATTGAACCATTCAAAAGAAAGATGAGGATACACCACTAGTCAAGATTTTCAAAGTAGGCATAACTAAAGAGCTCGTGCTCCATACTTTGTACTATAACAGTGCTCACGCCTAACATGTTTCACAGTAACCCTCTTGGTAGCTCCTCATTCTCTCATTTTGTTCTTGTATATGATGAGGTAGAATAAAAGACAAGGGCCAAAATGTATAGAAATAAATGTATAAGGGCTAAAACGCATAGAAATAAATGTATAAGGGCTAAAATGCATAAGATAAATGTATGAGGGCTAAATAGGAAGAAACTTTAGAGCAGGGACCGAAATATGTAATTAGTCCAAATTAAAGCGTGTGGGGTCCGCAATTGTACTATAAAAGGACCACACACGCTTCACAAATTTCGAGATGAATAGTACGACTTTCTCTCTCCACTACCTTAACACTTTCTCTCTCTAAGTTTGACTCTAAAGTATTTCTCTATCACAAAATCCCCCTCGGACTATCTTTCAACTCTTCAGTGGCGCCGTCTGTGGGAACCGAGAATCGTTCCGACGATCATCACTCCTTAGAAATAGTTCCTGTTCCGAGGAGAACCATGGAAGGTCGGGGGGACGATCTAGTTGATCCCTGCGAGGAAAACATGGAGGGGGATGACTTTCAAAATGACTTGGAGTCCGAAGGAGAGGGAGGTCGGCGAGTTGAAAATGGTCTTGATGACTCCGCTCTTTTGGCTCAGAGGAATGAACTGTTGCTGGAAATCGAAAAGTTGAAGGCGGAAAAAGAAGCCGCCCAAAGAAACATTCGATCTGAGATAAGGAGAGAGCCCGTCGAGCAAAGAGAGGAACGGGACGTTGAAACTCGTCCCAAGAAAAGGGATGATAGGTCTCGGAGGCGTGAGCGACGATCTCCAAGAAGGAAAGACAAGTACCGTTCGGACTCAGCTTCTTCGAGCGGCTATTCGCGGTATAGTACTTCTGAATCTTCTCCTCGAAGATGCCACAGGAAGAAAAAGCGTGGTCGAAGGCAAAATGGAGCTCGGAGGGGAAGGAGTTCGGAGAGGAAATCCTCGCGGGAGAAGAGTCGCCACGACCGAGTAGATGATCGCTCTCATGAACAGGTGAAGTGCCCCGGGAAGGATAATGTAGGTCCTCGGAATTCGGAATGGCAGCAACAATACACTTTGCCCTCCGATGAGGGCTTGTACTTCTCAAACAATGATAATCTGAGGTCCAATGTTTATCGAACGGGGCACAATTGGAGAGCCTCTCCTTTGTCTTCGGAGATCTTAGTAGGGAATCTCCCAAAGAATTTTGACATTTCGAAGCTTGAAAAATTCGACGGGACTCAAGATCCGGATAATCATATCGAGCAATTTAAGAATTTCATGATAAACTTTGACGACGATGATAAACTTCTGTGCAGAGCATTCTCTCAAACTTTTAAGGGAGTGGCGTCCAAATGGTACAACAGGTTACCTCAGGGGTCCATTAAGAACTTTGACATGTTCTGGAACATTTTTAGACAGCACTTCGTGGGAAGCAAGAAGTTTCGGGCCAACGGGGACACCATAATATACTGTCGACAAAAGGTGGGGGAGAGCCTCAAAAATTACACCAATCGATTTGTCAAAACCAAGACAGATATGGAATACTGTAAGGACTCGGTGGCGCTTGCAGCGTTCAGAATGGGATTGCTCCCCGGGTTATTGAAAGACACAGTGGCAGAAAGCCAAGCGATGACTTTTGGAGCATTGCTAGATCAAGTTGAGAAGAGAATCTTGGTGGAAGAAACCCAAGCCTCGGAGAAAGGGTCCGGAGAGAAATTGGACCACAATCAGCTTCAACGGGTTGAACCAAGCACTCAGGGCCCTCGATTGACCGTTCAGGCTAAAAGCACGGGTCAGTATCCTCCAAGGCAAAAATCAAATCAGCAGTATTATGGCAATCAGTCGAACCACAATCAAGGGGGAAGATACATGTCAAACAAATGGACTCGGCCCGACTACTATGCGGAGTTGACGGAAAATGTCGCTGCAATATTTGATAAAGCCAAAAATTCGGTCACGTTTAGGAAACCCTTTCCTATACAAACACCGAGGGAGAACAGAAGCGTTAACAAATATTGCAAGTATCACGAGGATGTGGGCCACGACACCAAAGATTGTATCGCCCTGAAAAAGGAGGTGCAGGCTCTCATCGAAAATGGAATGCTGTTGGAATATGTCAAAAAGCACTCTCAGAAGAATGCCGTGGTAAAAGCTGTCTCAAAGAATACTGACACAACAATGGTAATTTCCGAAGGGGTTGACGATTTTGACGTCGAGCAGGAATATTTGGACCCGAAAGCTGGGAGGAACAATGTGAACTTGGTCGAAGAAGAAATCCCGAGGGGCAAAGTGGATAATCTGTGTGCATTTTTTGAGTCTTTAGCAATCTTTGGTGGAGACACCATCGCAGGGAATTCGAACAGTTCGCGCAAGAGGCACATGGTGAATTTGACCACCCAGATCGAAGCTGGAGTCTCTGCACAAATGCACCGATCGCCTTCCCCTATTATTTGTTTTGATGATGATGATATGCGTAATGTGGCGGGCCCTCATGAGGACGCCGTAGTGATCGCAGCGGGTATCGCCGGGGATCAGGTTCAGAAAATACTTATCGACACAGGAAGCTCTGCGAACATTTTGTTTATGAGTACCTATCGCCGCATTTCTGACCCACCGGTCATTCGAAGATCTGACAGAACAATAGTAGGTTTCACTGGTGCTACGGCAGTTGTCGTGGGAGAATTTCAATGTATGATGGAGTTGGGTCGTGGACCGTTCAAAAAAGAGGTCGAGGTACTTTTCATTGTGGTCGACGCGCCCACCTCATATAATGCTATCCTAGGTCGCTCTTGGTTATCACGGATGCACGGTGTCATCTCTACGGTGCATCAGTGCCTAAAATATGTAATCGGGAACAACATTGGCACGGTCAGAAGTAGCCAGAAGATGGCGCGAGAATGCTACCAAATCGCTTTGTCGTCTAAGGGAGTTCGAGGGGGACCCTCTGACTCAGCATAGCAATTAAAGGGGCCACCCTCCGAGGTCATTCCTTGTGATGATCCGAGGGAGGCCCCCGGATTTCAGGTCCCGGAGGAGGACTCTTCGCCACACGAGTTCATGACTGGGAAAGTTCTGAAAATAGGGGTTCATCTCTCCCCCGAATTTAGAGGAAAGTTAATTAATTTTTTATCTGACAGGCTCGATATGTTTGCTTGGTGTGCACAGGATGTCACAGGGGTGCCGACGGAGATTATATGTCACAAGCTCGCCTTGCGATCGGATGTCCGACCAATAGTTCAGAAAATGAGGCCTGTCTCCCCGGAAAAGGCCTCAACGATCTTGTTGGAGGTCGAACGACTTTTAAGTATTGGTCATATTCGCGAGTCGCATTATCCCCTATGGGCATCGAATCCGGTGTTGGTAAGGAAGAAGAATGGCAAATGGAGGATGTGCATCGACTTCACAGATCTAAACCGTGCTTGTCCTAAGGATCCTTTTCCTGTCCCGCGCATTGATCAGTTAGTAGACTCGACCTCCGGAAATCGGTTGTTATCTTTCATGGATGCTTACTCGGGATACAATCAAATCCGTTTGGCTGCCAATGATGAGGAGAGTACTTCTTTTATTACCGGGCGAGGTCTATACTGCTACAAGGTCATGCCATTCGGTTTAAAAAACGCGGGGGCAACTTATCAGCGACTGGTTAATAAGACCTTCGAGGAGCAGATTGGGAGGAATATGGAAGCTTATATCGACGACATGTTGGTAAAAAGTGAGAAAGACGATGACCATTTTGCCGACCTCACAGAGACATTCCACAATTTGCGTAGGGTTAACTTAAAACTCAATCCAGAAAAGTGTATTTTTGGAGTACGGTCGGGTAAATTTCTTGGCTACATGATCAGTGAGAAAGGTATTGAGGCGGACCCGGAGCAATTAAGAGCGTTGATCAATATGAGTCCTCCTCGAAACATTAAAGAGGTGCAAATCTTGACAGGGCGGTTGGCTGCCCTCAATCGATTCATTTCCCGCTCGTCGGACAAATGTGCCCCATTCTTTAAAGTTTTGCGAAATGCGAAGCAATTCTGTTGGACCGAAGAATGTTCGACGGTGTTTCGTCAAATTCAGGAGTACCTAACCTCTCCGGAGGTTTTATCTAAACCATTGGTGGGGGAGACATTGATTGTTTATATAGCGGTATCCGCGTGTGCGGTCAGTTCTGTGCTCCTCCGAGAAGCTGACACTCTCCTAAGGCCAATATATTATGTCAGCAAAAGTTTGCTGGATGCCGAAAAGCGGTATCTTACTTTGGAAAAGGTGGCTTTGGCGTTGGTGACAGCAGCGCGAAAGATGAGACCTTATTTTCAAGCGCATCCAATTGTGGTACGAACGACGTTTCCCCTGAAAAGTCTGTTACAGCGGCCAGACGTCTCTGGCAGAATGACTAAATGGTCTGTTGAGTTGGGAGACTTTGACATAACGTTTGAGCCTCGTACAGCAATAAAAGCACAGGTTTTAGCGGATTTTCTGGTTGAATTTCACTCTGACAGGGATGACCAGGAGGTATCTGATATAGTTGCTGAGGAAGAATGGGTAGTACGAACGGATGGGGGATCAAACATCTCAGGCTGCGGGGCAGGTGTACAGTTAATATCCCCGCAAGGAGTCGCCATGTTCCAAGCCATCCGTTTCGGTTTCAAAGCCACCAATAATGAGGCTGAGTACGAAGCAGCTTTAGCCGGCCTGCGATTAGCTCAGATATGCGGAGCTCGACGGATAAAATTGGTCAGTGATTCTCAGTTGGTAATAAATCAGGTTTTAGGAGAGTCCGAGGCAAGGAAGGAAACATTGGTGCAGTACTTGAAACTGATAAAAGATTTGGCGTCGGGGTTCGAAGGCGTTAAGTTCGAGCATGTCCGACGGGAAATGAATGCCATCCCGGATTCTCTTGCTTCTGCTTCTCGGACCGAAGGTTATCCTTGGGTTTTGACCCAGACATGCCCGTCGATCTCTATCTCTAAGGACCATGTGTTGAATGTCTCAGAGGAAAATCATGCGATTACCCCTGATTGGAGAACAGTCATCATTGATTTTTTGGCTCATGACATCTTGCCCGCCGACAAATATGAAGCCAGAAAAGTAAGATTCAAGTCTCACGGTTACATTTTGTTGGATGGGTCGTTGTATAAGAAGTCTTTGAGTCGGCCATTGTTGAGGTGCTTGAATGGACCCGACTCACAAATTATCCTCTCCGAGTTACACGATGGCGAAGGATCCGCTCATTGTGGATATAAAGCTCTGATTCGCCGAGTATTCTTGGCAGGTTATTACTGGCCAACTATTTCAGCCGATGCAAAAGATTTGGTCAAACGTTGTGACACGTGCCAGCGGTACGCTAATATAATCCACAAGCCAGGAGCACTGATGGAAAGCATCCCAGAGGCGGTTCCTTTTGACAGATGGGGCATTGACTTGGTTGGACCTCTACCTATGGCTTCAGGTGGCAGACAGACGATAGTTGTAGCCGTTGACTACTTTTCTAAGTGGGTAGAGGCTGAGCCACTTGCGGGCACGAAAGCCAAGGATGTGATTAAATTTGTTTTGTCTAATATCTGTTGTCGTTTTGGTATGCCATTGCAGATTACGACGGACAATGGTCCACAATTTGATAACAAAGAATTTCACAATTTTTGTGTGTCAAGGGGAATACGACAATGTTTCTCGGCGCCATTTCATCCTCAGGCAAATGGCCAGGTGGAAGTAACAAATCGCACCATCCTCGACGGGCTGAGGAAGAACTTAGAAGGAAAGGCGGGGAAATGGCCCGACTATCTACAGGAAGTGCTATGGGCGTATCGAACGACCCCACGAACAGCCACCGCTGTGTCCCCTTTTGCCTTAGTTTATGGAATGGATGCCGTGGTTCCGTCAGAGATCCTTTTCCCTTCACATCGAATAGCAGCTTATGATGCAGACACGAATGACGCGCACAAAACATTGGCTTTGGACTTGGTCGAGGAAAAGAGACAGCGGGCGCAACTGACTTCCCTTCATTATCAAACTCTTATGAGGAGTCGATACGCATCTAGGGACTTTCAGGTGGGAGACAAGGTCCTACGGAAAATTTTCTTACACACTAAGGACAAGAGTCTGGGGAAGCTAGGCCCTAATTGGGAAGGCCCTTATGAGATCATCGACAAGATTAAACCAGGCACGTATAGGCTAAAAGATAAAGATGGACGATATCTCCGTTTACCTTGGAATATTGAGCATTTAAAATTGTACCTCGATTAGCAGAGCTCAGACAGAATATTGTATTTCTTTTTATTTTCTTTGTACACTTCGAGAAAACTTTTGGTGAGGACACACTCTTTCCTACCCTGCTAGGCACAGGAAGGTTTTAATGAGGTGTTTCAGTGATCCCTTTAATACAACGTTTCTTTGCCTTTAACTATTTTTTGGGTCACATTAACATGTGCCTCGGAGTGTTGTCCCTCACACTATTTTTTGGGTCACATTAATATGTGCCTCGAAATGTTGTCCCTCACACTATTTCTTGGGTCACATTAACATGTGCCTCGGAGTGTTGTCCCTCACACTATTTCTTGGGTCACATTAACATGTGCCTCGGAGTGTTGTCCCTCACACTATTTTTTGGGTCACATTAATATGTGCCTCGAAATGTTGTCCCTGACACTATTTCTTGGGTCACATTAACATGTGCCTCGGAGTGTTGTCCCTCACACTATTTTTTGGGTCACATTAACATGTGCCTCGAAATGTTGTCCCTCACATTATTTTTTGGGTCACATTAACACGTGCCTCAAATTGTTATCCTTCGACCTATTTTCTGAACCACAATCACATTCAGATATGCCACGATGATTTGGGATTTTCAAACTATTCTTCGGGTCACATGACGATGTGCCTCGACGATTTGGGACTGTCAAATTATTTTCAAGGGTCATAATAAGTTGAGCCATGATGATTTGGGACTTTCGAAAAATTTTAGATCATTATGAGGTGTGCTATACCCAAGTAATAATTTTTCGAGGAACCAAGTGGGTAGAAAGTCGAAGGCCTGATTCATATATTCGAAGGCCACATAAGTTGGAGTTCGAAGGCACAATTGCAAATATAAAACTTGGTGAATACACCCAACTAATAATTTTTCGAAGACCAAGTGGGTTGAAATTCGAAGGCCCAATTCGAAGGCCTGACTTATATATTCGAAGGCCACATAAGTTGGAGTTCGAAGGCACAATTACAAATATAAAACTTGGTGAATACACCCAACTAATAATTTTTCGAAGACCAAGTGGGTTGAAATTCGAAGGCCCAATTCGAAGGCCTGACTTATATATTCGAAGGCCACATAAGTTGGAATTCGAAGGCCTAGTTGATTCAAATATGCCAAAGTAATAATTTTTCGAGAAACAAAGTGGGTAGAAATTCGACGGCCTTCTTGTATATAGAACACTTACTAAAAATGTCTGCGTTATAATTGTTCGACGGCCTTAGTGCAAGTATAAAACCTATTGAATCTTTCTAAGTGTAAAATTGTCGAAGGATAAATATGACACCTACTAAATCTATCTAAGTTAAATTCTGTGAAAGGCCGTACGAATTTGTGACTTTACCCAAGTGTTCATTGTTCGAAGGGTTAGTGCAGTAATAAGTTCGAAGAACAATACATTGATGAATTAAAACTTCAAGTATTTGTTGAAACAGCACAAACAGCTTCCAACCATTACAAAAAAAAATAGAGGCCTTTTAGGCCATACAAAAAACTACCTACGACCCTTTCCCTTAGTCGGCGTTCTTCGAATTATCACTCCCTTCATTTTCTGAGTCGTCGCTCTCACTGAGAACTATTTGGGGTGGACGAAGTTCTGGGGGGACAAGCTTCCAGAAAGGACCCAGTTCATATTCAGGGTGGTCGGTGTATATTTGGGTCAATAAGCCAGCTCGAGTGGCAGCATCTCGAGCTTGTAAAGTCTTCGAACATTTGGCAGCATAGGCATCTGCACCTTGTTCCTTTGCCTCTTTGATCTCTGCTGGGAAACTTCTGATCTTTCTTTTTAGATCGTCGCGCTCTTCAACTACCTTCTTAAAACCCTCACTGCATTGCTCGAAGGCATCGCATGCCTTGCGATGCCCTGCCTTGTACTCAGAGATCAACAGCTCTTGGGTGTCAGTCTTTTTCTTGTATAAGTCCCTCTCTTCCTGGCAGCAATGTTCTATCACTGTTATATAATGTTCAGCAGCAGAAAGACGCTCATACAAGGCATCTGCTTGGCCTTCGACAACTGCATGCTCCTTCTTGGCTTCTTCGAGCTTAGCGGCAGCAACCGATGCTTTAAACTTATAGTGATTCTTGCGCTTCTCGAGATGGCGCATCTTCTTTCCTCGATTAACTGACGTGTGCAGCAGCCTTCGTAGACTCATTGACAAATCATCGTCTAAGGGGACTTCGAAGGAGCTCGATGGAGATCTTAGATCTGCAGAATCGAACTCAGAAAAGTCACCACAGGCCACATCAGGATGAACGAATAATGGGGGGTTTGTTCGAGGGGCAGGAATAGGAGCCACCCTTGGACTGCCTTCGAAGGAGGCTGGTTGAGATGCCTCGGTCAGGGGAGAATGTAAAGATGGGTAGGAGGTTTCCTTGGGTGATAGGCCACCCCTGTTTTCAGCATCAACTGCACCATCTTGAACTTCTCTGTCGAAGTTAGTACCTTCATTGTTATCAGGGGTTTCTCCCCCCTCGGATCGCTCTTCGATGGGCTCAAGCAGAATGCCCTTTCCTTTCAAATCCTTTCTCTTGTCGTCCTTCTTTGGTGGAAGGATAGTAGCAGCAGGTGAAGGAGGAGATATTGTTGAAGCATTTGATCGAGGAGTTTCATTTGTTCGACGGACTTCAGTTGTTCGAGGGTTACTGGAGTTTGAGGCCCTCATATTCTTCGAAGAATTGGATTTTTGAGTCATCACGATTGGTTTGGGATTTGTTGGTTGAGATGGTATGGCCTCATCTTCTGGAGGTTCACCCAGGTGACTTTGCGAACGGGAGCGTTTGGGTAGATAGATGGTCACATCTTGCATGCTGCATCGCTCTAGCACTTCTCGTTCAGAAGGTGGAGTCATTAGGGCCCTCATACTTATACGATCCAGAGGATCGAGCCTCCAGAGTCGACTTCTGGCCAAGTTCTCATCGACAAAGCAACGGCGAAAACGATTGTCCCACTGTTCTTTTGCCCACAAGCGAAGGTTAGTGAAAACAGTGGTAGCTCCTTCGACATAGTCGGTGTAGGGTTTGGATACTCCGGTCATAGCTGCAGCAAATAACAAAGGAGAAGACTGATTACACAGAATATGCTGTTCGAAGACATGGAGACTATGAGATTCGAAGGAATATTAAACTTAGAGAAATATACTGAAAAGTTTTACGTTCGAAGGCATATAATGATTCGAGGAATACTTACATTTCATGGTCCACTTTAAGGAGAGCTTATGTGGATTCGAAGGAGTGGCCGGGGAGCCAGTCTCCCAGCATCCAGAGAAAAAGAGGAACTGTTGCCTCCATTTTTTGTCTGCCTCCAAGAGATCTTTTAACACCTTTTGCCCCCGGTTAAATGTCATTGAGTAAAAGGGGAAGTAAGGGTTTCGAGCAAGACCAGCCAGACCGATGATTTGTTCTAGCAAAAATTCCTGGCCTGAAAGTCTTGAGGCCATTATGCAAGCCATTAATGTGAACCACATGTTGGGCCCAACTTGTGAGGGACAGAGGTCTATTTTTGAGAGGTATTCAATGAAGAAGGGGTCTAAGGGATACCTTAGCCCCCAGTTCATGATTTCTGTGTAGACCACCACCTCATGATCCCTCACAGATAAGGGCGTCTCTCCTTCGGAAGGAAATCTGATATTGATGTAGGTAGGAATGCCCCATCGAGCCCTAAGCATTGTCTCTTCACTCTCCGAAAAGTACTTATACTTGATGTTGGCAAGGGCCACCAGGTGCTTGTTCTCAATGCCTCTAATATTATTGCCGGTGATATTGTCTAACTCCAAAGGAAGTACTATATCTCCTTTTAATTTGGGAGCAGTCCGGCGGGCTTGCTCCTCGGACATTGTCGAAGAGGATGTTGCACCGTTCGAAGGGATTGAGGGAAGAACATTGGACACTTTCTGTTTGATGGACTTATTGGCAGGCCTTGTAATTTGGGGGTCTAGAGTTTGCTCATGCAAAACACGCATGTCTTCGTCGGTAATAAGGGTCCTTGAAGGAGAGAACTGAGTACCATGAATGGTCATGGATGGTGTGGAGGGCAGACTAGAAACATCTGTTCCATGTCTTTGAAGAGGGCTGCCAGCATCATGATGACGGTCTGGATGTCGAGGAGGACTTCCAGAGATTTGCTGTTGATTTTGATTTTGAGAATTTCTGGAAGTCTGGTGCTGATTTTGTCCTCGAGGAGGGCTAGCAGAGTCACTTTGGTTCGGGTTTCGTTGAGGGCTAGTTGGTTTTCGAGGAGGGCTCCTTGAAGTCCGTCGAGGGCTAGCTATTTTTCGAGGAGGACTCTTCGATGTCCGTCGAGGACTAGCTGTTCTTCGAGGAGGACTCCTCGACATCTGTTGAGGACTTGACGATCTTTGGGGCGGATGTTCAATATTGATTGGGGCAACTGGTTCTCGAATGGTCAGTGGAGCTTCCTTGGCTCGCTTTCGATCGTGCGAGCCTTTTCGGTCTCTATGGGATTTCTTCCTCTTCGAACCTGATGAGTGTTTGTGTGGCCTCTCTTTGCCCATTTCTTTGGGAGGGTTAGTTTCGTTGAGCAAGCTTTGACGAGCTACTTCACGAGGTATAATAGCGTTAGAATCGTTCGAAGGAGGCCAAGCACCGAAGAAGGTTGTGGTTAACGGTGGGGGTTGAGGCCTTACGTCTTCACCAGCGGCAACCCTCTCTTCGAACCGTTTACTAATCAACAGCCAATCAGGAATTCGACGAGGTTTATGAGCCAGCTTTATCTCTCTAAAAATAACTGAACAAGAAGTTGCATTAATGAAGGCAGAGGTTGGTATTTATAGAGGTTTAATGGGCTTCTGTGGTAAAGAGAGCCCGGGGACAATTTTCTTTTGTTTGCATAGGGGCATGATGGTCCTTATAGGTGAACAATGTATGATAACCTAGCTATGACAGAAGATGAAGAGTCTGGTGTCAGAGATTTTCATGGGAAGCGGAAGAGTTTTCTGACAAAAGAATGCGTACCGTTTCTCCAAAAGAATGCTGACGATGGTATTTGTGCAGTGACATCATCAATCCTAGCATCATTTTTCGCCTAAGTAAATAATTTCCCGACGACCATTTCGCTCAAAATATTGCAAGGATTGAGGGGGCTACTCAGTACAGAAGAAGTTCGAAGAGGCCTTTTTTGGATGTTCGAGAAATTATTGTTCGCAGGGCGAAGAGATGGATTGTCGAAGGGGTTCGGTAAAGTTCATGTTCGAAGGACTCCTGTAGTTCGAAGGAGTAATGATTTTGGCCTGAGAAGAATTTTTCAGTCTTAGCAAAACGATTTTTTACTAAGACTAGGGGGCTACTGATGAGGTAGAATAAAAGACAAGGGCCAAAATGTATAGAAATAAATGTATAAGGGCTAAAACGCATAGAAATAAATGTATAAGGGCTAAAATGCATAAGATAAATGTATGAGGGCTAAATAGGAAGAAACTTTAGAGCAGGGACCGAAATATGTAATTAGTCCAAATTAAAGCGTGTGGGGTCCGCAATTGTACTATAAAAGGACCACACACGCTTCACAAATTTCGAGATGAATAGTACGACTTTCTCTCTCTACTACCTTAACACTTTCTCTCTCTAAGTTTGACTCTAAAGTATTTCTCTATCACAAAATCCCCCTCGGACTATCTTTCAACTCTTCAGTATACACTAATGTTATCCCTCAAAATTTATCACCCGCAACCCAATCTAAACCTTCCAAAGTTATGCAAGTATTATTATTTCTTCCTTTGATAATCGATCCACCATGATGGTGGAAAAAATTCAATCTTTGCATGTTGAAGACGAAGTCCTTACTCTTCCACATGAAGTTATCAATGGTTATAAAAAAGATTGGGCCAATTGTCCATCATGATACTTTCTCGGTAAGAAACTTACCTCATATCATATCTAAGCAATAGTTACTAGAGTTCGGGGCATGCATAGACTTCAATAGTGTAAAACCATAGCCCCCGGTCAGTTTTACTTCAGATTTTCCACTACTCATAACGTTATCACTGTGCTTGCGCTGGCATCTATGTTTTTTAATATGAACCCCATCATAGTAAAACTTGGGAGCCAATGGCTTCCACTTCCAATGATACCCTGAAGTTGATTTCTCTGGGGGTTAAATATCATGGGTCGTCTCATGAGCTCTGGTCTGAAAAAGGACTTCGCATTAATAGAAACCACTTAAGTATTCATATCTATGTTGATACTCAGATCGTCAATCGTGTCTACATGAACTTTGCTTGAATTTGCATTGTGATGAACCCTACTACTGATTTCTCATGTGTTTTAGGGATCAAATGTATGAGAAATCCCACCACCTCTGTATCGAATACCAGAGGCTCCCACCTATATGTAGTAAATTCTGCTTATTTGGTCACACGGTCTCTAAATATGCCACAACCGCTCTGAATCTTCACACTCGAATAACAACATATATGCCTCTTGTCGACGGGGAAAAGAGCTCATAATCGATGGTAGCGGACATAGTAATAACGAATTGTCCAATGATAGTGATACCATGTTTCCTAATTACAACTCCCTCATTCGAAACATTACAATGACGAAGATGAACCACTCTGTCATGCTCGGGATTGTGAGAAATCGGATGATAACACTACCTAAGAAGTTATCACTGATCTGCCAACCTCTAACCAGAACAACACAAAGGTCATATCTCATCGCCTCGTGATCCATAGACTTGATATAGTTTCTCCAGTAAGTTGAAAAAAACCTATAGGATAATATGGTTCTGGATTAGTAATTATTGTAAGTCTTCCTCATCGTGCCTCAATGATAATCTCTGCTTAGAATGTGTGTGGTCTGAATGACCTCATCCGTAAAAAGAATATTTTGATTATGTTTTCTCAACCCAAATCACCTTAATTTTTTTACTTGAAATCAAAGTAAATGAAGATAAAATGGATAGTATTATGCAAACAACGCTTTTTCTTTTTTCATTATAAATCTAATCATGATTATCACCCTTTAGGAGGAATTTATATTGCCCGAAATCCAAATGTGTCTAGGATCTCTGTTGATTTTAAATCCAGGCAAATTATAAATTGTTCAATTAGCTATATTTTTGGGAATTACCATTTCTTATTGTCTATTGTTTACGGTTTCAACGAACCATCTAACCGTATTTCATTTTGCATGATATCAATACAATATCATCCCGTCACTAAGGAAACCCATGGGTTTCTCTTGGTGGTTTCAGTGCAATCTGTAAACCTAAAGATCAAATTGGTAACTCGGACCTCATCTTTAAATGATATAAAAAAATTATTGTTATCGAAGTGGACTAAGTGACTTATATTCAACCGGGTTTCAATTTTCTTGGCACGACAAGCAAATTGATAACCTCATTTTCTCTAGAAACGATAAAGTCTTATTCAATAGCCAATATGACTCTATATTCCCTAACTCTGTAGCCCATTATGACTAACCACGTAGCTCGGATTACACCCTCATCACCTTATTGTTTCATACCTCTAGACACTTTCCCAAAAAACTTTTTAGGTTTTTCCCCATGTGGGAATCCCATCTCGAGTACGCATTTATAATTCTCAATAATTGGCCCCTATCTGTTAATGTCCTAATTATGTCCATTATCACCACAAATATGAGTCGCCTTCAAAATGTGCTATCTTTCCTCAATAAAAGAGAATTCAATAACATCTTTAACTGAGTGACCAATGCTCATAATATCCTCACCCAAGCCCACCTTTCCATCAGTCCTAATGACCTTTACCTTAAAAGACTGCATCTTCTTCAGCAGGTCCGAAAAGTTTTTCTTCAAGAAAAAATCTCGTGAGGCTTGGCTTAACCTTTCAGATTGTAATACAAATTTTTTCAGAATATCATCAACATCCGTATTGTTAGGAATAAGATCGTCACCATCAACGACTAACATAGTCTTCCTTGTTCCAACCCCAAAGAAATGACATATATTTTTACAACCAATTTTTTAGTTTTCTCGATACAAAGAACCTTACAATCTACCTTGGCCTCACTAGAATTTATGAACTCATCCCTTTCAAGCTTAACCATGCTAATAAAACTAGCATGATCCGTGTTATCACTGACAGTGAGATTAGACTACTCTATTCAATATCGATAATAAGGTACCAAGACCAGATGGGTTCAATACCAGTTTTTTAAAGTCCTCTTGGAAAACCATCACCCAAGACTTCACCAAATCTGTGCACTACCTCTTTTGCTTCAGCCTTATGGACCCGACTTGATAAATAAAATTCTCATCGCTTTTATTCCCAAAATGGATAGCCATACCTCCCCCTCTGATTTAGGCTCATAACGTACTGGAATGTCATTTATAAGGTCATTTCTAATATCCTTACAAATAAAATTAAAAGAGCCCTCATTGACCATTCGCAACCGACCTTCATCCAGGGCCACAATATTTTTGATAATACTATTCTCTTCAAGAGTTTATCCATGGGTATCATACTAATCAGAATGGTCTGTGTGCGACCCTAATTATTGATTGTAATGAAAACCTTCGATAATGTTCGATGACGCCTTCTCATAGACATTCTTTATGTTATGGAAGTCCTCAATCATATGATTGGTTGGATAATCTAATGTACTTCCACAACTTTGTATTCGATTAACATCAATGTTAATTCATTTGGCTTCTTTTGTGTAAAACGAGACCTTAGACAAGAGGACCCTCTATCATATTTTCTATTCGTCCTCGCCATACAAGTTCTTGCAAGTATCATCATGGAGAAAAATCAACACCCTAGCTTTGGCTTCCATTAAAAATGTGAGAAGCTCAAAATTATTAACCTTTGCTTTGCAGAATACTTAATGATTTTTCGTTGAACTAATACCAACTTTGTCAATATTATCAAGGAGAGCCTCACTGAGTTTTCCTCTCTTTCTGGACACCATCTCAATTCCTCTAAAATTCATATATATCTCTCTAGGGTCTTTGACCAAAGCCGTCACT
This sequence comes from Limnanthes douglasii subsp. nivea, assembly GCA_036936605.1. Taxonomy (NCBI): domain Eukaryota; kingdom Viridiplantae; phylum Streptophyta; class Magnoliopsida; order Brassicales; family Limnanthaceae; genus Limnanthes; species Limnanthes douglasii. Next base: position 51,590,037 of record JAUPFV010000005.1, read on the forward strand.
CTATAGTTAACACTTTTGTTTTGAGGAGGGAACTCTCCCCGTGCGATATTTTGGTGTCCCTTTTATTACCTCTCACATGTCTTATAACGATTGTAAGCCTATATCCATAAGATTTATGGATGATATAAATCATGGACCTCCAAGTATCTCTCATATGCTGGTAGGCTTTAGCTTATCATAGATGTTCTCTTTATAGGTCATGTCTAATTGCCCTATGTGTTTATTCTTCTTATCTAACTTTTTTAGGAGTTAGCACATCTCTTCCGTTTTTTCTTATGATCTGGTCCTAAGATTGAAATCTCGGGCTCCAAATTTGCATGGGCCAAGATAAATTTACCTTCAGAGGAGGGCGTTCTTGGGATTCTCGACCTCAAAATCTAGAACAGGCGACCACCCTTAAGCATTTACGGTTCATCTTGAGTGGGATTATTATGGGTCATCACTGAAAAAGTGAAAGAAAAATACAATTTGGAATCTCCCTACTAGCTTCATCCTTAGTTGAGGATGAAGGAAAATCCTCAACCTTAGAGCCATTGTTTCCAAGATATATAAAGCTAACATATGGGGCAATGCCTCCACTTCTCTCTAGTTATACCATTGGTTCTTCAATAACTCTCTCGTGAATCGATACTGTTAAAGTATTATTCATTATGCTAGACTTCACATCGACGATAAAGTTTTCAACATAATCTCCAATGGTATATGAAATTAGCTAAACCAACTGGCCACACACTTCTAGTACATGGTCTCCTTCTTTTACTGACCTTGGATATTTTTTGCACACTGCTTTCTGCGTAGTGGTCTACTACCTCTAAGGGGTAAGATGAATGCTAGGATTTTCATTGAGATCATTTCATTAGGCTCAACGTTAACGTATCGTGTTCTCGTGGACCTTCGCTACATATCTCATGACACAAAGATCCCTTGTACATGCTAGACTATGACTAAATTACTAATTTTATTGCTTGCAAGTCTTCTTTTAAAAGGTTTTTGGCATGAGATTTTTCTCTTATTGGCGATTGTATCTCACTAATTTGGATTTTTCCTAGTATTGTATGTTCTATTTAATCTTGTTTTGTTCACCGTCGTGGGTATGCCCCTTGATTTGTATAACAACATTTCAGTTTTTATTTTTCCGGAGAATACCACGATGTATTTGTAAACAATCAATTTATTTTTTATATAATTATTTTTATAAAACAAACAATATACTTACATGTTTGCATATTTTCTTCAATAATTGACGAAGTACAATGGAAGTCTTGGTTTCGATTTCTGATAGATAGATTATGTTTTTCTCATTAGACATACAAATCTTTTGGAAGATAGGAAGTGAGTGTTACTTGATAGATTGGACTATTGAGAATGTTTTAAATATGAGAAGAGAGAAAAAGAAGAAGAAATATGCAAACTAAGCTTTTTTTCTAAAGTGTTGTATTGTGCATAAACTGAATAAGGGTTTAGGACCTTTATATAGTTAGTGAGTTTTTTTACTAAATTATTAAGTAGTCCCTGAATTAAACTCTTAATTTAGACTTTGGTTATATTTTTTATGTTTTTTCTCATTTAACCTCGAGTTTCCCTATTCCATTATAATTATATGTTATAGCCGTTACCGAAGACCGTAAAATTTATTGGGTTTTAACAATTTAATACTAAACTTTTGGACCAGTAGGATCTTTATCAAGATACATACTGATTCAACTGGTATCCATACATTTTATACTTCTACGGGAATAAATAATATATATATATATATATAATATAATTATTATCTGTAAGTTTAATATTTTTAATATTGATCACTTTAATTAACTGGACTTGTAAGAACATCCTTGAATACTCAGAATTCACACATGGTGATATAATCTTGTTTATGATTATCTTACAACCTCCCACTTGGATCATTCGTGTGTGTTTAAGTGTATCTATCTGAATTAAGCGCTATAAAATGATGGTACTTACAAATAATGTCTAAATATCTTTTCATTTAAGATGATAGTCAACAATAAACCAAAGAAATTCTACCACGACTTATGGTATATGTACTAGTTCTGCAATAAATACATTTATAACCACCACATTAATGAATCATGACTCCTCATCGAGTGCACCGTGAAAATATGACATGGCCATGTAATCAACACATGTCAACTTTCAATTGCTCATCCTATATTAGAATTGAAATCATTTAATTTCATTAAAAGAATAAGAGTAGTATGAATATAAATTGTTGTATTATTTAAACTCAAAATGTATACATATGTTATAGAGTAATAATATAATCTGAAATAATATACATCACTCCCATAAATCTATATACCCTTTAAACTAAGAACATGCACGTGAACTATGTTCTCTTAAAACATAGAAGGTATCAATGCCTTCCTAAACAGATATGCAATCATGGAGTATGTATCAATATGCTTCACCATTATCTATAATTTATGAACTCTCTCCTTTACGAACCATAATTTGATGTATATATTCGTAGACTTATTGGTGTTATTGTTTCCATTAGAGAACGTAATAGTTAAATTGTTCTCACAATAAATTAGAAATGGTCTTTCAATTCCCTCTACTGCATATAATGTTGTGACAAAGTTCCTTGACCAGACTACGTGTGTTGATATACAAAACACGCGTCACATACTTGGCTGTCATAATTAAGGTTGTGATGAGAATTTGTTTCACACTCTTCTATGATATAATATTTTATGCATAATGAACACATAACCGGTAGTAGACATTCTAGTGTCTACACGTCTCACAAAATATGAATCAGAATAGCCTACAATATCCAGGTTATCCATTTTGTTATATGTCAATCTGAAATATTTGGTATTCTTCAAGTACCGACACACCATATTTACTACATTACAATTGAAAAGTCCCAGATTGCTCAAGTACCTTCCCAAAATTCAAACTATAAATGATATATATGTTATGGTACATACCTAAGCATACATGAGATTGCCAATTATTGAATCATATAATACCATATGTATGAACTAAAACTCAGAATTTATTTGGGGCATTGATGGAGTGATAACTTTTATTCTTTCATTATAGGGGTATTCAAGTGTTTTGTGTTATAAAAAATATTTCGATGTAGCATGCTTTCACTGTATGCTTCTTATGAGATACCCATGATTCTTGTAAGGTGGTTCCTTTTAATACAGATCCCTAACACATAGGTTGCTTCACCAAGGTCATTGATATCAAATTTATTTGATATAAATTCTTTCATAGTATGTAATTAACCTACGTCGTTAGTGGCTAGAAGCATTTCACCGATATACCACTAAATATATCATTTTATACCCACTAATCTTATAGTATACACAATCTTTGACATGGTTCACTTTAAAACTGAATGATGTAACAATTTCTAGGAACTTGTAGTACTATTGACGAGAAGTTTGCTTGACTTCATATATTGATTTCTTTAGTATACACACTATCAAATTTGGGTCTCTAACCACAGTTTTTTTAGGTTGATTCGTGTAAGTCGTTTCTTCAATGTATCCATCGAAAAGCAATGCCTTAATATCCATTTAGTAGAGCTCTAAGTCAAAGTGAGAAACAAGAACCATGATTGTTCTGAATGAGTCATTTGATTACATTGAAGAAAAGGTCTATGAATAGTTAGTCTATTTAGTTTGATTGCATCATTTTGCTACAAGACGAGCTTGGTATCTTTCCAATATCTCTAAAACATCATGTTGTCTTTAAACAACGATTTTCACCATAGTTCATTCATATTTTTAGGTAGAGTGGTAAGATCTCAATCTAAATTATCATGCATCGATCTGTACTTTAAATTCATCACTTCAATCCAAAGTTTAGCGTTTGAACTCTTCATAGCATAATGAAAGGTGATTAGGTATTCTTCCAGAATGTTTGAAGTACCTTCATGTTCATTATTAAATGCCACATAATCCAAAGACATATGATTTCTCTTCTCTTAAGTGAACCTATGCAATGGTGGATCATTATGTTGTTCTATTTTTTGAGGTTGCTGAATTTGTTCAACATTAACAATAATAACAATTTATACTTGGGGTAAATGTGCAACATCAGTTCGAGGAGCTGCAACTGAAATCCTTACCATATTATTGATGACCGATAAACTAATTATAACCAAAGCATAAATTTCAAAGACTAAAAGAATTAGTGTCAATTCTTATTTTAAAATGGTGTTGTTATCTGAATTATTTCCCTCAAATTTTACATCTTCAAAAAATATTATAATTCACATCTTAAAAATCAAGCGCTTAATTGGAGAGCAAAATTTGTAACCCCAATAGTTGTCTAGGTATCCTATGAAATTACAACTAACTATTTCAGACTCCAGTTTTTATTCACTAGGCCTATAAAGCTCCGTTTCCATTGGATATCATCACATATAATTTTTTTTAAAACCTAGGGTTTCACCCTCTGAATAAATAATGTGGTGTTTTAGTTGTAGTTTGAGTGGATACGTTGTTAAGGATGTATATTTCACACATAAGAGATTACCTATATAATGAATATGGTAGAGACATATAAGAAATCATGCTCTAACCAAAACTATTAATGCGCGGTTTCGTGGTTCAGATACAACATTCATAGTGGATGGGCTCAGCATGGTGTATTGAGGAATAATTATACAATCCTATAGATAAAGAGAGAACGGGCCATGCCATTGTTCTCCTGAACCAGCATACCTTCCATAGTATCCATAACCCATTATTGTAATTCAACTCCGACATTAAAATACTGGAACTTTTCAATGGTCTATACTTTCTCATGAAGCAAGTATATGTAGTTGTATCATAAAAAAAATTCGATAAAATATATGAAGTATATTTGGCTATTACAATATGTTGTAAGGAATGAGTTGCATAAATCTTTATGTATTAAATTCAAGACGTCTTTAACACAAAAGGTTCCAAAACTTCTCTGTTTGGTATATTTTACTTTGATACATCCTACACATTTGTCTAAGTTATTGTAATCAAGGGGGCCTAAAAGATCCTCACCAACAAGCTTGTCTATTCTATTTCTAGAGATGTGACCTAAATGTAGGTGCCGTAGATAAGCTGAATTTTCATAAAATATTGAATGTGTACAATTGGATAATGAAAATATTAGTTAACCTACGTAAATTATCATTGCAATTAATGACACTTGAGCCAATTAAACAATTATCATAAAAGATCTATAGTTTTTTATATTCCAAAATGAACAAGTATAAACAAATTTGTCAAACAATGCAAAATAAAGTAAATTCCTTATATAAGAGAACATATAAAACATCTCTCAAATACAATAGATGTAATGAATTTAAAAATAGTTTAAACTGACAATTGGCTTCAACCGAACAAGCCACACCGTCTATAGGAAAAATCTTAATCTCCATTTATTGAGAGACTTGTTTTGTCTTGAGCCATGCAAAGAAACACATACATGAATTGTGGCTGATATATCAACCCACCATCTATTATTTGACACTGAAATTAAATTAGCTTTTGAAATTACTACACAAGAGAGCTTACTATTTTTGCCAACCAAGTCTTAAACTTGGGGCAGTCTATCCTCCAATAATTCGTACCTTTGTAGTGAAAACATGTCATTACTTTTCATTTTACCTTTTTGGGGTATCCCAATCCATTTTTATATCTTGAAGAAGTAGCATGTGCAGGTCTAATAATGAGTGTTTTAACTTGTTTCGAGGGTATTTTTTCCAAAACTAATCATATTTACCTATTTATTCTACTAGACTAATTGTTTTTCTTCCTCATTAAATGGGTTTGCTATAAGAGTGTTCATGTCCAACTTCTTCTTTAAACAGTCATAGATAGTCTTGATGATTCTAAACTTGAAGAAAAAGATATAAAAATGTAGGCCATCACAACCATCTCAGAGAGCTCAACGTTGAGTGTCTTGAATTTTTGACATACATCAACCATCTCAAATATATGCTCACATACCTTACCATTTCTTATGTATTTCATAGTAGAGATCTTCTCAATCAAGTTTTTAGTTTTTAGATGAAGGGAATTAATAAAACTCTTCTTTAAATGGGGAAAACATTTTTTTGCCAACTTTATGTCTGCAATCTGGGAGCTCAAGAACTCATGTGGAACCCAACTATGTAAGACATAACGACTAAGATTATTAGAACATTTCCCACCGCTCAGAGTGCATCTCTTTCTTCACGAGTGCTATTTTATGTATGTACTCTAAGCCAATGATTTATGTCATTGAGACCCAACAAATGTAAAAAAATTCTTTTATACTCCTTAAACTTGCCCCTTAACATAATGGGAACATGAAGTGAGTTTCTTAGTTGAGAGTAATTAGTTGAACAATAACAAAATAAAACAAATCTGAATTAATGAAATAGTTTCTGAATTGTACCAAACTTATCTAATACACATACTTAATTTTATCATGGTAAAGGTTATGATTGGGAATTTATATGTATTGCACACTTCATAATATTTGGTAGAAATGGTGGGCGTTAGCACGTTGTACATTAATTAGGGAGTCGATTTTTAAGGTTAGACAATGTTGGTGTTAGGTTATATCTAAAATCAGCCAAAACTTTCGAGGTGGGCATACCTAACTAATTTATGGTTACTAAAAGAACCTTTCAACTAAGAAACCAGCTATGCATCAGTATGGGGAGTGTAAACGCATAAATTGTATCATGAAACAAATGTTCACCATCAGAAAATATATGAGGTAGTTATCCGTTGAGGGCGACCTACACACACAATAATAACAAACACAATAACTTAGAAAACATCAAACGATCATGAAACAACTTGAAGATAAAATGCAACTACACACATAGTATTAGCTAAAGTTATATAATTCGTTATCGTAAAAGATATTTCTTTCGTATTTCTCTTATATATCCTCTTTTTATATGCGATTTAATCCATCATATAATGTACCATACCATTTGTAATGCAATCAATAATTTTCATACTAAACAAGTTGAACGCGTCTTGCCAAATTTTGTACGAGAGGTTGAACACCCAAACCATTAATTGTGATTTCAAATAAGTGTACTTGTTATAGACTTCTTCACAACTATGAGTAGTCATATATAGTTTTGTCTCACAGTTGTACATACACCAGAAGATGTACATAATTGTACATAATAATTCATTGCAAAACCCATCAATAGTCTCATCCAACCTTATTCTCTTCACAAACTTGATTGGTGTGGATAATAATTGCCTGAGGGTAGGCTAGTAATTTTAAGTGGAGTTTTAAGGTGGTGTATGGGTGTTTAACGGTTGTGTTTGGGTGTTTAACGGTTAGAGTAGAGAGTATAAGGTAGAGAGATAATTAAGCAGCTTGGTAGCAATTAATTCTCATTCCCCTAGTTAATGCTGCTGGTTGGGTATTTATAGTATGATGTTTGGGCCCTTATGGGCTTTCGGGTCATGTTTAATGGACCCGGGTCATGTTTAAAGACCCATGAGCTCTAAGCAGGAGAGCAAGTAGCTTAGTCAGGAAGTGTTTAGGTTTTTTAGTACTTTTGTCATAGTTCGAACAGCCTTAAGTTTACAGTGTTCAAAGTAATCTGTCCGGTCCAAGTGACCTGTTCGATTTATGTCCTTGTAACCTGTCCGGTATTTGGAGAGACTTAGACCGATTTGCCCCTCCGGGGAGCATGCTGAATTCGGACTCATCATTGATGACTTATAACAAGTGTTTGTATGCATAGACAATTCATTCCATATCTTAAAATAGAGAGTTTAATCAATAATCCATTCCGTTCATGGATAATTAATTCCATTCGTCGATATTCCATTCCATATCGTAAATATTTCAGTATATGTGCATCATTATACACAATAATTTATTGCAAACCCATCGGTTCTCTCATCCCAATGTGGCTGTGTTAGTCGATAATACATTCCATATCGAAAAACATAAAGAGTTTAAGTTTGAGTTTAATTGTTTATGCTATTTTTGTAGATGAATAAATATGGTAGTGTTGAGTGGTTTTTTTCTAAACAACTAAATTATGAAATTGACGCAAAGTTTGTAGTTAGCATGAGTTTTTATTGGCAAAAATTTTTGTTGGCAAAATTTTTATTTGATAGGATACTTTTTGAAGTCCTTTGATTAAATGTACTGGTTGTATAGAATTAATTTACCGCCGATAAAAAACTACACCCACAGTATGAAATGTATATGCCAACGGTGCATCTATTACACCAACGGTTTATAATGTCTATACCGCCGGTATAGACTTAAAAATGATCCATAAAAACTTACAATTTTTTCTCACCATATGGGCGGTATAAAATTACTATACCGTTGGTAAAATACTATATTGACGGTTTACAATGTTTATACCGCCAGTATAGACTTAAAACAACAATCCATAAAAACTTACAATTTTTTTCACCATATGGGCGGTATAGCATTATTATACCACCGGTAATATACTATACCACTTGTACGGAATTTCCACGTCGGGGGTGCATCTATTCTACCAACGGTATACAATTTTTATACCACTAGTATATGATACAAAAAACTCAACAATTTTTATTTATAACACGTGCGGTATAAAACTGTTATACCACAAGTAAAATATTATACCTTCGACATGGATTTTCTATATCGGTGGTGCTTCCATTATATCGACGATATATAATGTCTATACCATCAGTATAGAGATAAAAAGATAACCCCACAATACCTATAATTTTATTTTAACATAGTGGTAGTATATAATTGTTATACTATCGGAATATAATATAGTGCCGGTACAATGTCTATACCACCGGTATAATAAAGCAAGTTTAAAAATAAATTTCATTTTTTAACCATCACACACTTATGTGGATAACCTAAAACACGACATGCATCCATATTGAATAAAACATAACAACATAACAAAAAAGATATCATCGAATATAACATCTCAACAACATCCAATACAAAATACATAATATCTTAGAAAATAGTAACGTCCAATATTACCACAAACGTACTTAAAAAATAAAAATAACAACATAATGTCTTATGATGCATATGAAAACAAACAAAGTATAAAAATATCTCAAAGGACAAAGAGCCAAAGAGCGGTGATTTTCATAACTCATTTACAAAACTCTGAATCTCTTCCTCGTTGTCGTCAAAAGGTCACACACGGTTGAAATTATGAAACACATCTACTACCTTACACACATCAAGAACAGTAGAAGTTATGATGGATAACCCATACGTCTTCACATAGTCATCATACTATATTATCGTCGTTTTGCAGTATCCGGCCTAAAGATGTTTCATACGGTCAACGACAAGTAAATGGTTACACTATTGTTGCCAATTCTATATTCCCATAATATATCGCGTGTGGTCCTCTTTCATAATTACCAGTATATATTCTTGAGGAGTCAGGGGTTGCTCTTGGATCCAACTGAAATGTCGCATCAATCGAACCGGCATATATCATTCAATCGTAAGACTACTTTAAATCGGATCGTGATAGAGACCGACATCTTGTTATGAAAACCTATCCCTCAAAATCGTATATGGCTGGAATATAACCTGCAAATAAACAGATGACAAACTAAAATACACATCAAGTTTGATAATATTAAAAAAAATCAAGAGTACTTACATAATCCTCTTTAAAACCACTAATGATGTTGTAGTAGTAGATTTTTGGTCAAACATTTGTGCCCGTAAGCTTCTTCGGAAAATCGCTAACAAGCTTCAGATTAGATATGTTATATTCCTGGTTCACATGAGAACAAAAACAAAGGAAATAGTTGTCGATCCACCATTATAACAAACCGATAAAGTCGTAAAGAGTCTCCATCAACGACTTCGATGTTTCTTTCATACCTCTATATAGTCATGCCAACGCGCGTCCCCCATGCTATATCACCTAGTTTATCAATGTGCTCCAAAGAGATGAAACAATCTCCATTTACTAATTTCTAGCTGGTATCGGTGAAAATGATGCAAAAAAAAAATACATCAAGTACGCATGTGCATTATGTACGAACATATTATGGGTACAATTCTGATTTTTATCCAAATAAAACTTAGAAGAGAACTATTCACTAAGACATTTAAGACCAAACCCTCTTTTCTACAACTCCAACTCCGCAATTACATCGGCCACTGAAACCTCCAACAACTGACCATAACGTGCATACTGTTCAGCAAAAGTCTCACCAGAATCGTGCTCAATTATTCTTCATCATCGGGAGGCTATTAATGACAAACACGTTATCTAGAATGATAATCATCATTGTGAATAAGAACAAGAAAATGTTAGTCTTCTTATGCCAGTGTTTGAGGAAATTCTTGTTCAAGTGTAATTTTGAAGATAACCTACTCAAATGCCCAATGATAGACCCGGATGGAGTGTCATCCAACAGATTCTTAGCCGTCGCATGGTTGCTGAGGTCTCATCTTAGTAACCGTCCATACAAGGCATGGACATTAATACCCATATGAGACTTTAAAAAAAATCAAATAAAGAAGATCATTATAATTTATTAATCGATATAAACCAAATTAAAAAAATATATTTGAAATATACGATTAAAAGTACATTCCGGATGTAGATATTATAAGCCTCGCGAAGCTTGTACTCCGGAAACAATATGATACTGTTTTGTGACAATAACAGATTCTTGCGACCAGAAGTACAACTCGGTGTTTGGGTAGAATTGTTAGGCTCATTTGCCTCAAAATGTGTTTAAATGTCCAATGATTATTTAAGGAGACTAAGTGAGCCACCGTGCAAAGACCGCTTGGTATGCATAGACTCAATTGCCTCAATTGTAAGGGAACCACTACGTGCTTCTTGGATTTATGAGATAGACGCACATTTAGATAGCTAAATTGAGCCTTTTTTAAAGCTTTCAACCTTTTTCCGGGTTAACATTTTGTTTTTCCTGAAATACATACAAGACTTTACTTAGTTAAACAAACAAAAAAAAGTAAAGAGTCCGACGGTATAAACACGTCGTACCGCCTATATGGTTCAAGGGTACTAGTGGTGCTAAATAAATACAATTAACACTACCATTGTACATTGTATTTATATTGTTAGAGCCAAAGAATATGAAAAACACAAAATTGATACCAGTGGTGCCGTACCAATAACACCAACATTACAGAGCATTCATACCGATGGTGCTCAAGAACAGTCCTAAATTCTAATGGTGGTTTTCGTAAAAATCTTTAAAAAAATTAAATCTAACATAAATTTACACAATCGTACCATCGTATC